>OZ005734.1:213890804-215314971 GCA_963930755.1 Eudasyphora cyanicolor | reverse complement strand
AATTTATGATTGGTTTTCTTCACTCTAATATTTAAATATTTATTTATTATTTTGAAAAGAAAAAACCTTATTTATTGTACAAAAAAAACTGATTCTAAATTCATTATGCTTATTAAAAAAAAGTCCCCCATCACACTCAGCTTATGCAATTTTTGCAACATGTTAATCACTTAAACTCCATCTACTGTGTGGCAGATGGGAAAATGTTTTCAAATAAAAAGGCCATATGTTAAATGCAACAATATGTGTTTGGCTTTTACAAATAAATAGTTGTGGATGCTTGAGATTATGCCAAAAAGTGTTCTTTCCTATTTTACCGAATATTTATAATCTCATTTTCTCATTTCTTGCGAAAAGTTTCGTAATAAAATATTTTTTTGCATTCATGTGCTCTCGCACAAAATCTTCCTCGTGTTTTAAGAGAAACTATGTTTTGCAGTTTTCTTGCTGCCTTAAACTTTTCGAAACAAACATTAGAAATTGTAATAATTCTTTATTAAAAGTTGTGTTGCGTTTTTTCTTATTCTTCTTATTTTTGTAAAATGAAAATAACTTCTGCCAGTTAAGCAGCATCAGCAGCGGCAGCAAACCAACCTTGTACATATTTCCCGTATAAAATATGATAATGTGAGTTAGAATGTGTGTGTGTGTGTGCATTGTGCAATACGTCTTCCTGGTTTCTAAGTGGTAGTAGTAAGGTTAGTTGTAAGGTTAAAGTGCATAATTTACATGTTAAGTCCTTAACATTGTGATGCGGCGACGAGATAGAGGCAAAAGTTTGCCATTTATATTTGTTGTGTTGTTTGTATATAAATCTATTTATGTTTATTTTTAATATGGCTAGCTAGTGCAACAGCTTCATTTGTATGAGAGAGAATTATAAAAATATACACTAGAATTGTAGTGCGGCTATGAAAACTAATTTAAATTACGTCAATTTGTGGAAATTCATCAAATTTGAAATGAACAGAAATTGCTAATTAGCCTGTGCTAGTCCAAAAATGTAATGGTATATTTATTCCGAGAAATATCGAGATATTCTAGGACAAAGCGTGAAGGAAAATTATAAGGTTTAGTCATTTCATAGAGCGAATTATCATCATTATGAGAAATAATGAAAATTCTAGTTAATAGAATTCTCGGCGGAATCGAACCAGTGGCAGCCCCTTACGTCTATATTAAGGGGAAAATAATCATATCATGATCCGATATACTTCTGTTTTGTTGCAGCAAATTATTTTAAAAATACACAAATCGGAAACTTTAACGTCTCAGGTTTTTTTAGGGATGTAACGAAAGTGACTTTAGCGAAAGCGAATATTGAAATATATTTCTTGCGAATGCGAAAGCGAATAATGAAATATGCATTATTGCGAAAGCGAATGCGAACAATAGTTTGACCCTTTAGTACAGACAAAATTAAGGAACTAAATTGATACATTTCCAGGATATTCAAGTATTAAGAATGTTTTCCATATTATTACCTCCTGTTACCTCAAGGACAAACATATTTTTTCAACTGTTTTGAAAAGAAGTGGCAGAGGTTTTCATTGGTATTAATATCTTCAAAATGTGTGAAGCGAACAAGAAGATATAACACTTTTAATAGATGGAAGCGAATACTGAAATATATCTTTGCGAAATCGAATGTGAAAGCGAATAATCCAAAGATGGTTTTTGCGAATGCGAAAGCGAAAGTTAAAATGATGCGAATATTTCGCGTTAGCATATGCGAATGCGAATATTCGTTACATCCCTAGTTTTTATACCCTACACCACACTGTGGTACAGGGTATTATGACTTTGTGCATTTGTTTGTAACACCCAAAAGGAGAAGGGATAGGTCCATTGTTTATTATACCGATCGACTTGTAATCACTTTCCGAGACGATTTAGCTATGTCCGTCTGTCCGTCTGTCTGTAGATGTATTCTTGTAATCAAAGTACAGGTCGCAATTATGGCCCGATCTTGACGAAACTTTACACATTTCTTTTTTTTGGTCCAAGGACGATCCCCATTTAATTTGGTTAAAATCGGTTCAGATTTGGATATAGCCCCCATAAATATATTACCCCCGATTTAAAATGTAAGCGCTGTACAATCTGTATTTTATATCCGATCAGTATGAAATTCAGCAGAACGAGGTCTCTTATTATATGAATGAACAATGTTAAATTTGGAAGAACTCGGTTCAGATTTAGATATAGCCCCCATATATACGTTACCCCCGATTTCACATGTAAGCGCCGTAAACAAATTATTTTACAACCGATCAGTGTGAAATTCGGCAGAAAGATGTTTCTTATTACATGAAGGAATACTGCCAAATTCGGTGAAAATTGGTTCAGATTTAGATATAGCCCCCATATATATGTTACCCCCGATTTGACATGTAAGCGCTGTAGAAACTGTATTTTATATCCGATCAGTAAAAAAATTGGCAGAAAGAGGTTTCTCATTACGTGAATTAACACCGCCAAATTTGAGGGAAATCGGTTCAGATTTAGATATAGCCCACATATATATGTTACCCCCGATTTCACATGTAAGCGCCGTAAAAAAATTATTTTATAACCGATCAGTGTGAAATTCGGCAGAAAGAGGTTTCTTATTACATGAAGGAATACTGCCGAATTCGGAGAAAATCGGTTCAGATTTAGATATAGCCCCCATATATATGTTACCCCCGATTTGATATGTAAGCGCTGTAGAAACTGTATTTTATATCCGATCAGTAAAAAAAGTGGCAGAAAGAGGTTTCTCATTACGTGAATTAACACTGCCAAATTTGAGGGAAATCGGTTCAGATTTAGATATAGCCCCCATATATACTTTACCCCCGATTTCACATGTAAGCGCCGTAAAAAATTTATTTTATAACCGATCAGTGTGAAATTCGGTAGAAAGAGGTTTGTTATTACATGAAGGAATACTGCCAAATTCGGAGAAAATCGGTTCAGATTTAAATATAGACCCCATATATATGTTACCCCCGATTTTACATGTAAGCGCTGTAAAAAGTGTATTTTTAATCCGATCAGTACGAAATTCGGAAGAAAGAGGTTTCTTATTACATGAATTAATACTGCCAAATTTGAGGGAAATCGGTTGAGATTTAGATATAGCCCACATATATATGTTACCCCCGATTTGACATGTAAGCGCTGTAGAAACTGTATTTTATATCCGATCAGAAAAAAATTGGCAGAAAGAGGTTTCTCATTACGTGAATTAACACTGCCAAATTTGAGGGAAATCGGTGCAGATTTAGATATAGCCCCCATATATGTATATGTTACCCCCGATTTGACATGTAAGTGCTGTAGAGACTGTAGTAAAAAAATCTACACAAATAGGTTTTTTATTATCGGAAGAGATACTTACATATTCAGAGAAAATCGGTTCAGATTTAGATATAGCCCCCATATATATGTTACCCCCGATTTGACATGTAAGTGCTGTAGAGACTGTATTTTATATCCGGTCAGTACGAAATTTGACAGAAAGAAGTTTCTTTTTACATGAATGAGTATTCAAGGAAAATCCGTTTAGATTTATATATAACCTCCATATATATGTTCCTCCTGATTTGGTACCAAAGCACTATATAAGTTGTACTTTACTTCCGATCAAAATTTTCCAGAAAAATGTTCCTAATTTTTGTATATATGCGCTATTTTAGATACCTGAAAGGCTTCAGCGGAAATGAAAATTAAAACATTATTTAAACCAATTATTCCAAGGTAGTACCTACCTAACATACCCTGCATATATTACTTATATTGTGTACGACCACAAATCGGACAATTTACTGTGTTAAGGCTAATAATAACCACAGTAAATGCAAATATGTGGAATATTATTATTAGTTAAATTTTTAATTCCACACATTATATTAAACTCCTCTTTGGAATAAGCCTTGACGTGGCGGGGGAGCTAAGTACTTTCGTAAAAGAAAGGAAACTAATTATTCCAACTATTCAAAACGAAATTCTGTAATGGACGTTAGCAAAATTGACTGGGAACTTTGAACACTTCCAGAATGCCTGTCAGTTACATACACCACCAGTCATATTACTCACCGATGAGTTTGACGAAATGCATGTGAAACCGTGTCGTTGATACATATAATGCATCTTGATATTTGACTTCTTATGGGACATACCATGGAAATATTGAGAGAACTGATACAAATCACAATTCACTACTAACTACAGTATCAATATAAATTAAATAAACACTTTCACTTACTGATTCATACCTGGAATATCCCATGTTATGATCCGTCTAATTTTGACCCTTTCTGTTTTGTTTGTCCGTCCGCTTTACGTTCATAAGAAACTCCGATTTTGTTCCTATTTCCTTGGGTAGCTGTGGTATTTCCTTGCATGGAGGAATTGCATCATCGTATTTACGCTGTGGTAGTTATTCTTAGTGTTGCAAATTCAACGAAAACGATCTATTTGTTAATTATTTTTTTGTTTTCTTCCATTACCATGTGTAAAGCACTTTCAGTATTTAGAAATGGTAATGTAGATAGACTAATGACAGATCCGAACAGATGTTTACGGTATTATCCGTATACCTATGTGGTGAGTTTCACCGAACACCTCATACAGTATATGGTTTGTATCTTGACTAAGGCACATACATATGTACATAGTACAAACCCAAGACAATTCTTCATTAAAACATGTTCTATAATAACTTTTCTTAATAATTGTTCTATTTAAATAAAAACCTAAAGCCTAAAAGAAAAGTAAATGTAGATGTAACTGATGATTGATCTGCTACATATTTATGCAACTTTGCAACACTTTCCTAAATGTGGCAACCTTTATTGGTAATTGCTCTTGACGTTTTCCGTATTCGTCTATGTAATTTAACAAACTGAGGCTACAAGTCTCAGCCATCAGCTCGACAACTTCCTTTTTCTTCTTAACTATTAGAGCGACAACATCGAAAAAAGTTGAAAAGTGAAATCCAAAAATTATTTTGTTTGTCAAGTGGCATTGAAGTATTTGTGGTACGACGGCATTTTTAGCCAGTGTTATTCGGAAAACCCGACTAAATAATTTTTAACCAAAAAATATCAGGTGAGAAATAGTCAAGAAAACTTTGAACCAAATATGAATTGTCCGATTTTTTTCATATTTCTTCAAAGATTCATCCGACAAAAGCGAGCAATATTCGCATAAAGGAATATTAAGCCGTCACATACAAGTCAGTACACTCAAAGAATCACGCTGCCCACAGGGTAGCGTGACACTTCTTTCTTGTCGGCCAAAAAAATTCAATCATCTTTTTTTTGGAAATATATGGTTTGGACACCATCCTGAAAGCCTCAATACGTTGTCAGCTATTTTTTTTTAAATCTCACTGAGAAACTCTTGCTACCTGGTTTTTCAAAGAATTTCCCTGATACTTGAAAACAGGAGAATCTTCTCCACACGACAATTTCCGTCCGTCGGTTAAGAAGACATGCGTGAATACTAAATCACCATCACCACATATAGTCACATTATTAAGGATCCATATTCAACTAATACACACTGATCGTCTTACTGGAGAGAAGACGAAATATTTATAAATCCCTGAGATGACATAACAGATACAAAACGTGTCGAATTGCCCAAAAAAGGAGATGATGATGCATAAATAAGTATCCAGATGAAGTATTTTTTTTGTTAGGTTAAGAAAAAAAAACGTCTTTTGTACTTCTAATATTTTCCTATCCATAGATTCATAGATACTCAAACGTTTGGAGAATTTGCATGGATAGTCGATGCAAGAGATAGCACCATATGTTCCTTTTCTTTTTACAGCCACAACACCACCGAGTTCGTGCAGGAGGCCTTCTACATCGTCATGGTGGTAAGTTTTAAATCAGCTGATTATTGTTCCATTCTCCGTAATCTATGCACTTGTATCGATATAATATACAAATTCAATTAGTGTAGGCGGAGAGCCATACGCTGCTAAAACTCCAATACTCTTAAGTAACACTCTCTTATCTACGATGATAACCGAGAATACTCACTAGTATAAGAGGTTGTTTCAGTGATGCGCTCACGTACCATAAACACTCAAACTAATAGATGGTCCGTCGTACTCTTTAAAAAGTGACAGTTACGAACGATTAAATTTTTGACAGTTGTTTTGCTCTCTTCGAGATATTTTGGCACTCTCTTGTTAGCTCTCAAGATTTAATTTGCCGATTTAAAGATGTGTTTTTTGCTATTTTATTTTAAAAATCAATTGTGTTTGCTCCAATTGTGATTGTAAAGTGAAATGATTGAGGAAAAATGCCAAAAATATGAATAAAAAATAAAAACAAATTTGTGCTCTTTCTTCTCTTAACTACTAATGTCAAAAATTTAATCGTTCGTAACTCGAGAAATTTGCTTAAGAGAACGACGGACCATCTAGTACTTTGAGTGTTTATGCTCACGTACGGCTCTCTAATAGTAGTATAGGAATGTCAAATAATTATAATTTTTGTTTTGATCTAATCTTTTAAATTTGTTTTGATCAAATATGAATCAGAAAATAGAGAAGAATGGAAGTATGTTCCTGGTTTGTTTTGATCACACATTTCATTTTATTTTATTCTGTGAGTGAAACAAAGGAAGAAGTACAAACAAAATATTCTTCAGTTTGTTTTGGTTTTGCTCTTTTTATTTGTTTTAATAGATTCTAAACTCAAAAGTAAAGATATGCGTAAAGGAAAAGGTATTCATGAGTAAATATTAACCCCTTAAGGGATCAATACTTTTTTTGTCATTAAATAAGCATATATTGGAATAAGATTTTTAGTATTATTGTTTTTTTTTAATTATTTTCTATCGGTATATTGAAGTATGATATGAATTGTAAGCCGAATAATGGCCTGGTAAGAAATTTGTAGATGTTTTCTTGCAGAATGAAACCATAAAGGAAGAAAAGTAAGTATATTAGGGGTCCTATATATCGAGCTGGGCGCTAATGGGACGATGGTTGGTGAGGGTAACGAGGCGCATTCTCACAAGAACATCTGTGGGATATCATAGGAAGCGTAGAAAAACGACAGATACCATTGTTAGTAAATTTTTCTTTGCTAATATTTGTTTTTCAGAATGGCTATTTTGGGGTGTTTAAGAAAAGTAGTCATACCGGACCATAGTAATGTAGTACTTAGTAAAAAATGGGAGTCTATAATAATGAGTTGTAATGGGAAAAGTGATTTATCTAGAGAAGGACCGAATCCCCCGACCGACTGACTGCTAGCGTATCAAAGGCTCCCATAGTTCTTTCTCGAAGTAAGTTCTAAGGTGCCTTAGAATACAAATCGAAATTTGCATCATATCCTGTTTGGACATTACAATTCTTAACGTACATTGCCGGGGTGGTGTAACCTTTCCTTACTGGTTTACATTAGAACCGAATTTCTGCCATTTTTTTATTATTATAATTTTATTTGCAATTTATATACAATACAATATTAAGCAAATTTTATGATAATCTATAAATAACCGAGAGCTGTTAATCTCCAATAAGCTTAACAAAGTTATAACATATTACTTTTTATATTAGTTGTTTACAAAAGGGAGATCTAAAATATGAGCTCTCTTAAGACGTCTTAATTCATCTGTATTTCGGCGAATTATTTTCCATATATGTTTGTTTTTGTAAGAAGATTAAATAAAGATTTTATATTTTAATATTCAACTGAGTAATGCCAAAGCAGTTCAACTAATGCAACAAATTAACCCCTTAAATAAATTTTAAATAAATATCTTATGTAATATTAATATGTAACGATACAATTTTAAAACGTAATGCTGTATACGAGGTCGATCCCAATATTAGCCGACATGACAAATAGATGGCGGTATTTGTTTGAAAAAAAAAATAGTTTCGTGAAAAGTGCCAACCCTCTAAAACATATGATTTAAGTTTGAAGGACCCACGTTGTTCAGTTTTTTTTAGCACTCAAGATTAAACGATCTCAACGAATTGTAAACATGGAAAAAATTGATCACCGATATGTAAAACAACACTTTCGGGGCGTCTGCCAAGTAGTCGTTGACTAATTGAGTTGTCCGCGCCAGAAATGGTTTAAAAAATCCACAGAATGGTATTGGATGACATCGTTTGAAGTTTTGTGAGCTAACTAAAGTCACAGGCATTTCATTCTGTGATATAAATCTCATATTGACATAAAACTTGATGATGAGAAAGCTGTGCGCAAGATGGGTGCCACGTTTGCTCACAATCAAGACAATGAATTAAAGTTCGAATTGCTTGAGCACGCACCTTATTCGCCAAATTTAGCTTCCTCAGATTATTTTTTGTTTCCAAACATGAAAAATGCCTCGGAAGAATTTTCCAGCAATGAAGAGGTGGAGGTTGCGGTTGCTGGAATTTTCCAGGAGCTAGACAGTTCTTGCTATAAACAGGGTATCGAAGCTAGTGAAAATCGATGGAAAAAGTGTGTCGAGCTAAAAGGAGATTGTGTTGAGAAATAAAGCTAATCGGCTATTTTTGGGACCGTCCTTGCATGTATAATCGCTAACATCCGAACAACGAATGTGCAAACAAAAGAAGAACAATCTATGGCAAATATTATGTCAACTTTTTGGGTCGATTTGGTATGGCCTTGAGTTCTCTCAGCGATTCGGTTTTTATCTCCTCAATCGTCGCAAAATGCCGTCCTTTCATGGGTCTCTTCAATTTGGGGAATAGGAAAAAGTCTCAGGGGGAAAATCTGGTGAATACGGTGGTTGAGGCATGATTACGGTATTTTTCGGCAAAAAAATTACGAACAAGAAATGATGATTGTGCAGATGCAATATCGTGATGCAAAAGCCATGAATTGTTGTTCCACAATTCCAGGCGTTTTTATACCATACACCATACTGTGGTCCATGGTATTATGAGTTTGTGCATTTGTTTGTAACACCCAAAAGGAGAAGAGAGAGACCCATCGTTTATTATACCGATCGACTTGAAATCTCTTCCTGAGTTGATTTCCATGTCCGTCTGTAGACGTATCGTTGTAATCAAAGTGAGGTCGTATTTATGGTCCGATTGTGATGATATTTAGCACTGTACTCTTTTTGCCCCAAGGACGATCCCTACTGATATTGGTCAAAATCGATTCAGATGTACATATAGCTCCCATGTTATCCCCGATTTCACATGTAAAGGCTGTAGAAACTGTATTTTATATCCGATCAGTACGAAATTTAGCAGAAAGGGGTTTCTTATTACATGAATGAACACTGCCAAATTCGGGAATAATCGCTTCAGATTTAGATATAGTCTCCATATATATATTACACCCGATTTGACATGTAAGCGCTATAGAAACTGTATTTTATATCCGATCAGTACGAAATTCGGCAGAAAGAGGTTTTTTATTATATAAATAAACACTGTCAAATTCGTGGAAAATCAGTTCAGATTTATATATAGCCCCCATATACATATATATGTTACTTCGATTTGGTATCAAAGCGCTACAGAAGTTGTACTTTACTTTCGATCGTTGCAACGTTTGGCAGAAAAAAGTTTCTTAATTTGGGAACTAATACTGATAATCGTTTTAGATATAGTCACTATGTACCTGCCTATTTAGTAGGTAAGCGCTAATAAAAGAGTATGAGGTCTTTGATTAATGATGGTTTTTGATGTGATGGATCTTCCAGGACGAGCGTCGTCATTCACATCTTCTCGAACTTCTTTGAATTGCTTGTACGACTTGTAAACCTTTTTCTGAATCAAAGTAAATTAACAATAAGCCACTCTCAACATTTCAATTGCTTTTGAGCAATTAATTCAATTTTTTACACAGAATTGGATGCAAATTCTTTGATACATTTTTTTCCAAAACAGAAAGTCGCCGAACAAGCAACACACGTCTAACTGTTATGTCTCTCACAAACAAACCAAACTAAACACAAGCAAACTCAACTAAGAACATATGTTCGAAACAAGTGTGCCAACATAAAAAAACGCTAACTGAAAGCACGTAGCCCTAGAAATTCTAAAATTCACCTTTTCTATTGAACAGACGCCGTATGTGCAGTTCCCATGGCAAAAATCCATGAATTAGGCTACGAGTTGCTCCCTCATTAGCCCCGAGTGGCTATTTCTTGTTCGAAATATTTTCGAAAAGAGATTTGACACGACAAAATCATCTCACAAAGAAATATCAATTTTGATGACCTCAACAAATCTTATTTTTTGGACGGATACAAATTGTATACAAAAATTGAAGAAACGTTGGACAAATTGTATAGAGCTCAGGGAAGACTACGTTGAAAAATAAAATGATTTTTTTATCCAGAAGCCTGCGTTTCATTTAAAAATCACGGACTTATTTACACTCCCTCGAACATTATTCAAAAAGTGAGGGTATGATTTAAAAAAATGTTACCAAATTCACTCGGAGCGACTTGTCGATTCTTTAAAAGCCTTTCAACGGAATGCATACAATTAATTCGTAACATTGCACTTTAGACTAAGAATATAATAATAAATAATTGTGTACAATTTCGGATAATAAATCGATTTTTATGCACTCACCTGAAAAAAAGAAAAGACGAAATGTTATCAAAATAAATTAAAAAAAAAAACCAGTAAGGAAAAGCTAAAGTCGGGCGGTGCCGACTATATAATACCCTACACCACTCTCGTAATATTGAATAACTCTGATATATAAATTTTGTATTTCATGTATAAATTGTTTACATAAATTTACTTTTGGGACATTTTATACTTAAATAATACCCTGTACCACAGTGTGGTGTAGGGTATAAAAATGATTGGATCTAAAGAGCCAAATCGGATGAAACATATATATGGGAGCTATAGCTAAATCTCTACTGATTTTCTTCACATTCGGCAATGTTGGTTCATGAATCAAGAAACTCTACCATTCTAAATTTCAAAACGATTGGATGTAAAATATAGCTTCTATAGAACTAAAGGGCCAAATCGGACGAAACATATATATGGGAGCTATAGCTAAATCTTAACCGATTTTCTTCAAATTCGGTAGTGTTGGTTCATGGATCAAGAAACTCTACCATTCTAAATTTCAAAATGATTGGATGTAAAATACAGCTTCTTCAGGACTAAAGAGAAAAATCGGACGAAACATATATATGGGAGCTATAGCTAAATCTTAACCGATTTTCTTTAAATTCGGCAACGTTGGTTCATGGATCAAGAAACTCTACCATTCTAAATTTCAAAACGATTGGATGTAAAATACAGCTTTTATAGGACTAAATGGCCAAATCGGACGAAACATATATATGGGAGCTATAGCTAAATCTTAACCGATTTTCTTCAAATTCGGTAGTGTTGATTCATGGATCAAGAAACTCTACCATTCTAAATTTCAAAATGGTTGGATGTAAAATACAGCTTCTACAGGACTAAAGAGCAAAATCGGACGAAACATATATATGTGAGCTATAGCTAACTCTTAACCGATTTTATACACTGTGCTTGAAATGGACACTTTAAAAATGTAACAGAAATGAGACCCAATGGATATACCTATTTCGACATTGCTGAATCCAGTAGTGCTAGCCGTTTTTCTATGTTAGCTCTTGTTTTCGCGATATTAGACCTCAAAGTTTGCAAGAAAATCATAGGGGTTAGTTGTCTCGGAGGTGATTTTGAAGTGGAAGACTTTGGAATACACGCTTCATTCCAAAGAACGAAATAAAGGGAACACTTCGAGAATTATTTCTCTCAAAAGAGTCAACCTGAACAAGTGCAATCAAAACTTACCAAATGTCAAACGACATACAAATCGTCGACATTTTTAGTTTGCGTCTTTGAGAAAAATATTCCTCGCGAAAAATTACTATGAGTCTCCTTTCAACATATTTATGAAAAATGAACAGATTGTATAATTTAGCAGGTTTTGTTGGTTACCTTTGAAATTTCCATTGGCACTAACCAAAAAATAATTCAAAACATTTTATTACAAATAATAAAATAAGTCAAAAAATTTTATTACAAATATTTTCTGCTATGAGCAGAAAAGTACACAAAATATGTAATAAATCGAAATCTGCTTAATTCTCATAAAAAAACTGAGAAAGGACTTATAGTATTTTTTCGCGAGGAATGTTTTTCTCAACGATGCCTACTAAAAATGTCGACGATATATATGATTTTTAACATATGATAAGATTTTATTGTAATTTTGCAGCGATAAGGGGTGAGAAGCGTGGACGACTGTTTTGAGAGAAATAATTCTCCAAATGTTCTCTTTATTTCGATCTTTTACTGAAGCGTATATTTCGAAGTCTTCCACTTAAAAATCACCAAAGATATATGTAACCTCTCTGATTTCCCAACAAACTTGGTGGTCGAATATCGCGAAAACAAGAGCTAACATAGAAAAACGGCTAATGCCACTGTATTCAGCATGGCCGAAATAGGTCTATTCATAGGGTCTCTTTTCTGTTACATTTTTGACTAGCACAGGTTATTGTTTAGAAATTTCTCAATTCATTTCATTTTATTTTATTCACAACTTTCCTGACTTATACCTTCCAATTAAAAATTGAATATGCAGCATTGACTTCTGTTTTAATGCACTCATTATACCCTCACTTTAGTGTGACGAGGGTATATATCATTTGCTACGGACAAAAAGTGTAACACATCTAAGGAGTGACCTAAGACCCCCCCAAGCATGTTCGGCGGAAATTCATTTTGGGCCATTTAAGTCATTCGAGCAATGTCCGTCCGTCTGTCTGTCTGGGTGAAGCGAACGATAAATCTCGAAAGGAGTAACGGATTGACTTCAAATTTAGTATGGGTTACACATTTTTCTATTTCAGGCTAATTTCGAAGATGAGCCATAATGGTCCACTGCTTCTAGGTATTAGGAGATACATATACAAGAAAAATTTTAATATTGACTCAATAAAATTGCTATATCTATTACGTCTATAAAGGTTCCATTTTGAGTTCTTCGTAGTCAGTTCATAATAAGAAAAAATCTTGGATATTAATCGATACTTATTTAGGATATTCAAGGATATATTCCGCATTTCCACATCCTTCCACCAAAAGGACACAAATATTTGTTGCAGCAACAATGAAGAGGAGAAGCAGAGCAGAGAGGATAATTTAACAAATGGTAATTTTGAGAAAACTCCTTGAGATAGGTAACTTTGGAGCTCTGTACCACAAAAACTACAATGAATTTTGAACTACTAAAAACCCCCAAAAATTAATGTGCTACATTTTGTGAAAATTGAAAGGGGTAGTTTTTTGAGTTGGTCGAACTGCTATGGAATTACCCTTCAAATGTTTAGGGTACACTCGAAATATATTATATTTGGCACACACAAATTACACTGTGATACAAAATCGAACTTTCCGAATGGGAATGGCATGAGACCAATTGCAAATGAAAGTTTACATTATCCATAACAAAACCCCCAAGAGTTTTTTTCAGTTCAGTGCGAGATTTTTTTTACACGCATTTGAAGTTGGTGATTTTGGAACGCTGTCTAACAAGAAAAGATCATTGAAAATTTGATAAAATAATGATTATTTCTTTTTATTATCATGTAAATCTTACGGTCAAGGAAATCATTTATTACCTACAACTCACGATAGATGGTGCTGACATGCAAATGGTGCTACTTCTTGTCGATTTTCATTGAAAAAGCGGTTCAATTACCAACTTCAAATGCGTGTAAAAAAACTCTAGCACTGAACTGAAAAAAACCCTTGAAGGTTTTGTTAGGGATAATGTCAACATTCATTTGTAATTTGTTTCATCCCATTCCCATTTTTGTTGTTGCACTGTGTTATTATATTTGGGAAGATGTTGTTTTAAAGAAATCTTTGCTTACGTCTTAATATTTTGTATTTGGAATTATTATTTACGAATCAAATATACATATAATTGCATTTAAGTGACCAGAAAATATATGAACACCTTAATTTTAAGACGAGTTTTCTGTCTTTCAGTAATTCGACGTTAATTTTTTCATAAATTTTAAATGTTCGTAAAATTCCTTTATAATTGAAATAGTATAATCTTGTATAATGATACATTGCTTGATGGGTTGACAACAAATGATGATTTGGAATAAATAGACATTAAAAACAAGTACGAAAGTTTCAGTCGGGTAAACAGACTAAGGTATACCCTTACTTTGTGAGTAATGTAATATGGAATATTATACGAACTAATTGTGTCAATCTGTGTGTGAGGTACCAGAAGGGGTTTATCAAAAACACTTTAAAGATACTTTAAATACATTGCGCTGTACCGAATTATAAGCGTTTATGTGCACTAATATATTAACGTTAAGAGTTATTCAATTTCGGTATAGTTTGACCATTTTGTGTGGGAGCTACAAAAAGGGGTGCGGTGGTAACGCCCATTTTCCACAGGAATATAGATACTTCATAAGCATTACACGGTGCAAAATTGCGTAGTATTTTCATGCATTGGTACTAACGCTATAAGCTCTTTAATTTTTGTACAAAATGGTACGTTCGTGTGGGACGCACCAAAAAGGCGAGTGGCAATAACGAACATTTTTCACTGCACTGTAGGCGCTGTAAAGCATTACCCTGTGCAAAATTTCAAGTATTTTTATGCACTGGTATTAATGTTTTAAGCTGTTAACTTTTTGTGCAAAATGGTCCCATTGTGTGGGAGGTACGAAAAGGGCGGGGCCAATTTCCCCATTTTTTTTAAGTTGATAGCGACAGATAAACTATTACTATGTGTGAAATTACAGAGGATTCGGATAAGTATTTAGTATAGAAGTTATTAGAGAATCAATATTTCACTAAATTGTAACCCTTTGTAAGGGAGGTACTAGAAGGAGTGGACCAATATGGCCCATCTTCGAACGTAGCCTGAGATAGACAGAAATATTATCCCATTGTAGGGATCGTGGATGAACCACGGTTCCTCAATATGTGAAGGTTTTTTATAATTTTATATTTATGATTTTATTTTGTTATAACAACCGAACTATCTAGACGGTAAACGTCGAAGAAGTTATTGGTTGTTTGGTTCAATTTTTTGGTATAATTTTATAATAGTGGTGTCGGGATAGACGGAATTCGTCCAATGCCGTCCACACTTTATATTATTTTATTCTTCTAGTAGAAATAAACTAGGGATTTCTTCCGTGCTTTGTGTCTTTATTATTTGACTACAAGATGAGGAATGACAAAATCTAAATCTTAACTTAAACATTACACCGAAATGTGAAACAAAAGAAATTACATTGAGTAAACCGTTATCATAAGTGAGAGTCTGAGGATGGTAATGAGTGATTATCATAGGTAAAAAATACGAAATGAGTGCTAACATATGAGAAGAGAGTCTTTAAATAAAACAAATGATCTTTGAGTGTTTCAAAATATAAAAAGAAGAATCAAGAACAAATAAGCATACACTCAAACACCAATATAACTTACATTATTGAGAGTTTTTTTAATGTCGAAATAAAGTCGAATGCTAAGCAAACAATTATACACTCAAGGAAAAAAATAGTAATATAATCAAACGTAATGACATTTCTCAGCAAATAATTAGGAATATAAACATAAACATTTTAGGTATTCTTATTATTATTATTTATAACTAAATTAAATAAATTGAACCGCTACACACTCCCCCTCTGCCTCAGAAATCGTCTCAGATGATGTGGCAGCATTTTATGGCTTTTTATTTCTAAGCGATCTTCTCAACGGCATCTCGACATTCTTCTGGCTTGGTTTGTTGGTGGCTGTGGTTGACGTGGCTGTATTATCCTTGTGGATATTGCAAACTTCCATATTGTTGTCTGTATTTGTTGCACTGTTGTTTGATGTATTCATGATGATTTGGTCATTTGTTTCTGTGGTGTTGCTTATATTGTTGCCCCTTTGTCTCAACGGGTATACTGGATCTGCTTTACGACCTTCATACAATACCAGATCTGAAACATGGTATGTTGCTATATTTATTTTGGAATTTTAAATGTTTGTTCGATTTGTAGGCAATATGTTAATTTTTGCATAACTGCTGATATGAATTGTGATCCATTGTCAGAGTGAAGAGTTCTTGGAAGGCCCTAACGTAAAAATATCTCATTTAATAGAATGATGGCACAATTTTCAGCTGAAGCTTCACCTAAAGGGAATAGCTCGGTCCATCGACTGCATAAGTCTTCGACGATGAGGATCCATTGGTTGCCTTGAGTTGTTTTTGGTAAAGGACCAAATAGGTCCACTGCGACGATTTCAAACCTCTTGTTGCTGGAGACAGTTTGAAGTAGACCTGATGGTTTCATGTTCGATGGTTTGTATCGTTTACACTCTATGCAAGATTTTACATATTCAGCGATTTCTGCTCTCATTTTCGGCCAATAGTAATGCGGGGTTATTCGATTAATCGTTCTTTCTACTCCATAATGGCCAGCCGTAGGGTCATCATGGTAGTTGAATAATATAATGTTTTTCAATGATTCGGGTACAACTAATTGACCATTTTCGGTATCCTCTTCCGAACAAAATCTATATAAAACTCCTTCTAGCATCATATAGCCTCGGTTGGTATAACGTGTAACGTTTTCGTCATCTTTTTCAAAGGAATCAATAATAGTCCTTATGTTATCATCTTCTAGTTGAGCCTTTCTGAACTCTTCCGCTCCTTTTCTAGGGAAATCTATAATGATTGGCATGCATTCACATCGAATATCATTATCATCATGCACACATGGGGGCCTAGATAGCGTATCAGCTACGATGTTTTGGAGACCAGGGGTGTAACCGAACTTAATGTTATACATCTGAAGCTGTAGAGCCCATCTTGCAAGACGACCTGTGGGACTTTTAAGGCTGAAGAGCCACTTTAACGGCTGATGGTCTGTGAGAACTAATATCTCGGAACCCTCGATGTATCCCCTAAATTTCTGTACTGCCCAGACAACTGATAAGGCTTCTCGTTCCGTAGTTGAGTAGTTTCTTTCGGCAGGCAATAGCAATCTACTAGCATATTCGATTGGGTGTTCGTTTTCGTTCTCCCCCTGGCACAAAACAGCTCCGAGCGCGTAACTACTGGCATCAGTTTTTAAAATAAAACTTTGGTTTTCATTGACCTGTTGCAGAATTGGTGGAGAAACAAGAAGTTTCTTAAGTTTTTCGAAAGCTTCTGCTTCTTTTACAGCCCATATCCATTTTGTTTTCTTCTTTGTTCGGTCAGACAGTGGCTTCGATACATCGGCAAAATATGGTATGAATCGTCTGTACCAGGAACACGTTTGCAGAAAAGATACAACTTCTTTTGGATTTTTAGGTTTTGGGCGTTCAAGAATAGCTTTGGTTTTTTCTGGATCGACTGTGATCCAGAAAAAACCCAAATATTTAACTTCGGGCTTCCAGAAATGGCATTTCTCTCTATTTAAATGGAATCCAAACGCTTTCAATCGATCAAAAGTTTGATTTAGGTCCGAAATATGGACTTTAAAACTACTTGAACAAATAATTATATCGTCAAGATATGCTAGAATTGTGATGTTTGGTAATCCCTGTCGAAACTTGTCGATTAGACGCTGGAAGGTAGCAGGAGCATTTTTTAGACCAAGTGGCATTCTATTAAATACAAAAATCCCGAAAGGCGTGGTAAATGCTGTTTTGATTCTATCTTTCTCTGCTATTTTTATCTGCCAATATCTTGAGCGCAAATCTAATGTTGACATGTATGGTGTTGTTTTCGCAGTATGTAGTAAGTCATCAATCCTAGGAAGAGGATATGTGTCTGTAGTAGTTATTGCATTCAAACGACGATAATCAACGCATAACCTAATCTTATTGTCCGTTTTTGGAATTAGGACTACTGGGAAAGCCCATGGAGATTCCATCGCCGTTATGATTTTATTTTTTAACATTTCGTCTAGTTCACTCTTTAGAAGCAACTTCATTTTTGGGGAAATTCTATAGGGAGCTGTTGAAATAGGGTCATGGGGACCTGTTTTTATATAATGTTCAACATGCGATATTTGAACATCTATATCATTGAAAATTGCTTTTTTCTCACAAAGAATATTTTCTAATATCTGTCTCTCATCCGTTTTTAAATGAATACCTTCATCAGGACGGAGTTTTATATCGAAAGAGTTCAACTCAGTTGGTTGGAAAACTTCATCACAATACCTTTCGTAGTTTGTTTTCCTTAGAGGTGGGAACAGATTTTCAGATTTTTCCATTTCGAAATCAGAGGGCAATGAATCTTCAAATATGTTGTTTGTAAAGCCGGGAGAATAATCGTTATTTACGGAGTTAGAGTATTCAAACCAGCTAAAAAATTGTTCAACATCGTCGGTAAATCGTTTTTCTTTTTCTCCAACGGAAACTTTATTTATAGTACAAGGATCGAGCAACTTAAAGTTATGAATTGTTGAAGGCTCGTCTTTAAAAGACCATGTTCGATCAGCTAGATCGAGGACAATACCACATTCTTCCAAGAAATCAATTCCAAGCAGTGTTCTATTCCCTCTGGTTTTCGGTAAACATATGAACCGAATTTTCTTGAACCTTTTTCCAATTATAATGTCGGCAACTGTGGAATAAACAACTTCGTTTCTTACTACGCCGTCTGCGAGGATTATCTCGGCACAAGCTTTTTGAAACGGAAGGCCTTTCTGTTTTAATTTTTCGAACAGCAGTTGTCCTGCTACACTCGTCCTAGCAGCTGTATCAAAATAAGCTTCTCCCTTCAGTCCGTTTATATTGATATCTACGATCGGAACATTTCTTCCAACTATAGCTGTGTGAAGCGAATTAAAATCCAGTGGTTCTATACTTGTCCCTGGTTTATTTTTATTGCAGAAAGGACAATTTGCACGGTAGTACCCAGGGGCACCGCAACCGTAACAGTTTAGTTTCACCTCTTGCGTTTTTGCATTAGAATGTTTGTCCGCTTCCTGCTTTTTATAACAATTTTCGATCGTATGATTTCTTTTTCTACAATACGCACATTTCATGGCTCTTTTGTCGGGATATTCGAAAGTATTGTTTTTTTCTACTCCTTGCCTATTTTCACTTTGTAGCATTTCTACCTCTCTGGCTTTTGATAGAAGTTCTTGGAAAGTAGAAATACCGCTTCTTGAAACTTTTTCCCTAATTTGTAAGTTTAAATGAGAAAATATCATATCGAGCATTACTTTTTCGGAAAGTTTTTCGGTCAATTGGGCAAATAATCTTCGTTTTCTGCATATGAATGAATCAATTGTTTCGGTTATTTTTTGCTTGTCTTGGAAGATTTCAATATAAATTCGCCAATCTGTCTTGGGAGGAGCGAAAGTCTTACGCAAAAGATCAACAGCATCATTGAATGTTTGGACTTCCTGTTGTACCCCTTGCCACCAGGTCGAAGCATAACCCTCTAGTAACAACGGAAGGCTATTGAGAGCGTGAACATCGGCAATTCTTTCTGCCTCCTTATATACTTGGATTGTAGCAAGAAAGTCCTCCACTTTCGTTGAATTTCTGTCACCCGTGAAACGACTAGTACAGGTACTGAAAGTGCTAACTTTAGTGCCTTGATTAAAACCAATACCAACCAAAAGTTCCCTGAATTGTAAATCAGTAAGACTGACTGTAGTTTGTCTTGGATTGGCACTTGGTATATTGCCAATTATACACTCAAGGAAAAAAATAGTAATATAATCAAACGTAATGACATTTCTCAGCAAATAATTAGGGATATAAACATAAGCATTTTAGGTATTCTTATTATTATTATTTATAACTAAATTAAATAAATTGAACCGCTACACCATACTAAATTTGAAGTCAATCCGTTGCTCCTTTCGAGAGTTACCGTGCGCTCCAGCTAGACAGGCGGACGGACATTGCTCAAATGACTTAAGATGGCTCAAAACGGATTCCGCCGAACATAGTTGGGTTCTTAGGTCGTTCTTTCGATGTCTTACACTTTTTGTCCGTAGCAAATGATATATACCCTCGCCACACTAAAGTGAGGGTATAATAATGCATAAAATCTAGGTTTTGGTTAGGGTGGCAGCCGTTTTTTACTAGCTCAAATAGACCAGTTAAGTCCCTAGTTCTACTACGGGCTAAAATGCCCCTCATCGATACCAAACTGCTTAATATGCAGAGTTATCGATAGTACGAATATCGGTACCGGAAAGATCTGTTAAACTACATGGAAATCCCGACCCCAGTATGTCCAGACGATATTTTCTCAAAGCGGGACAGTAGCATATCAAGTCTTGAATGCTCTCCACTTCTTCCTCATCTCCAGAGCTTCTGCAGAAGTCATTAGAGTCAATACCCAACCTCCTGCATGTTCTCCCATCAGGCAGTGTCCCGTCAGAACTGACAGTAACGTAGACAGTCTTTTCGTCTCTAGTGCGAGGAGATATTTTGAAAATCTCAGATCATATATTAGTTAGATTTCACAGTACAACATTTTTCAGCTCATTTATTTGGGACTCAATTCTGAGAATTGGACGTGAAAGTAGCCCCAAAAATAAGAACTTCTGCATCATTCGTTTAGTCAAGTTGGCTTAATTTATAATTTAATGGTCATACGATTTTTTTTTTTGCTCAAGGTGAGTTTAATCACTTTTTCTATATTTTTTTCCACATTGAGCAAAAAAATTCGTGTGGCCATTAAATTATTAATTGAGCCAACTTGACTAAAGCATAGCATATTCCACACTTCACGATTTACAAATCAAGATATGGTGTGGATAACACAACCCGGCTTTAACACTCACCCACATGCTTCTTTCACGCCTCCATTCTACGATCTGCGGCTCTTCTGCACGTTGAATTTTCTGTGTTGCTTCTCGTTTACCAATTACTTTTTTATTTGTGATTTTTTTTAGAAAATACCTGACTCAATTTTTCTGTTCCAAAGCCCTTGCCAGGCTTTTCCACATATTACATTAAACGAAAGTAATATACAGCTCACAAACCCCAAATCGTCAAAAGTGACTTGAAGGTATTAGAATTGACAAAAGTAAATAAATGTCAGTTGACATAATGCATTAACATCTTTGGCACATTTGACCCGGCCACCGCCCCGGCCTCTGTTGTTCGCCCGCATCTTTCAATGTGGTCGTGGCAAACGTACATCTTTGGCTGACCCCAATGTCATGTATGTGTCACATATTTATTTTGTGGCTTTTGAAAATATTTTGCACCACACACATTATCGGCTTATAAATATGAGATTCTAGTTCGTTTTTTTTTTTTGTTGTCCAATCCTCACGAGTCCTGTGAGGGTTTGTGTGTGTGAGTACGTTTGTGTTTTCCTATTATCCCTATTCAAGGTAACAGATGTATTTTATTTGGTAACTCTCACACAATAATAATCGTACGAGCAAATGGTTAAAATTGACTCAATGAATGTGAGTCTCTGTGTGTGTGTTTGTGTGGCAATGTTTGTTATTAGAGCCATTTGCTTTCGCTACGGCTGTTGTTGTTATTGCCCATATTTGTCTCTACAAATACGTATATATGCGTGCATATGTGTGCGAGAGAGTGGGAGTATTTTTGCTCGAACATTAGCTGAGATATTAGTAAGGATTTTAGGTAATAAAGCCATTAGGATATGATTTTTATGACTTTGTTATTATTTAATATCTTTGTGTGATCTTTTCATTATTGAGTGAAAATGCTTTAATATTAAGTTACATTCCGTATTCGTAGCAAAACAAATATTAACAAATGTGCAGTATATCGCCACTGGCGGAAGGCACTTCATTAGTTTCACTGTATAAGGACTGAGTAAAAGTAAAATCTCGTTTATTGAATTCAGCAGTGTGGAAACATATCGTATTAAACTTTCACAGAAAATTTTAGTAATACAATTCAAATTTATTGATGTGTCTATATAATTATAATATTGCCTGACTTTAAACCTATTAACACATTGAAATTAATGATAAATTAAATTGTAAACAGAATATTTACTTTACTCACAAATTTACAGTAATTAAAACAAGTATGGAAAGTCTAATGTCGGGTGGGCCGAATAGATAATAAACACCATAAATATACAATTCACCACATACTATAGAGTAGGGATCTAACGAAAGTGGCTTTAGTAAAAGCGAAAATCGAGATATATTTTTTGCGAAAGCGAATAGTATTTTATTTTGTTTTGCGGATGCGAATATTGAAATATGCATTTTTGCAAATGTGTATATTAACACTATGGAACAACCAGTAAGGAAAGGCTAAATTCGGGTGGTTCCGTACCCTACACCACTCTAATAAGATTAGAAAACAATGTATACTTCAAGTAAAATTTGTTTACACAATTTACATTTGGTACGTCTCCTCTGCATATGTAGCCAAATCGGACGAAACATATATATGGAAGCTATAACAAAATCTGAACCGATTTTTTTTTCAAATTCGGCAATGTTGGTCCATGGATCAAGAAACTCTACCATTCTAAATTTCTAAACGAATGGATGTAAAAAACAGCTTCTATAGGACTAAAGGGCCAAATCGGGCCAAAGATATATATGGGAGCTATAGCTAAATCTTAACCGATTTTCTTCAAATTCGGCAATATTGGTCCATGGATCAAGAAATTCTAAATTTCCGAACGATTGGATGTAAAATACAGCTTCTATAGGACGAAAGGCATATACAGGGTCTCCCATATTCGACGGACCCATCTGGCAACGCCATAACTTTTGACAGAGATGTCAGATCGCTTAATGACATACCGCGTTTGAAGCGTCAGTCCAAGCAGATTTTTACCATGGAACAATACAAGCCACGCGAGCGCTCTGAAATAGTTGAAATTTACATTCAACAGAAGAAGTCAAGTCAACGTGCTTTTAAAATATTAAAAAATGTGAGAAGTGCGCCTTCTAAGAACACCATTAAGCGTTTATACGAAAAATTTTCGACTGGTGAGGCTCTTTCTAATCCGAAGAGGCCAAATAAAAGTCGACCAAGGCGATCGGCCGAGAATATCGCTGCCGTACGAGCCAGTGTTGAGAGGTCCCCAAGAACATCCCAAAAACGCCGTTCTCTGCAGTTGGGCATGGCTCGGTCCACTTTACAACGGATTATTCGCGTTGATTTGCATTTGTTCCCGTACAAAATTCAATTGACGCAAAGATTGTTGCCTGCGGACAAGCCTCGTCGATTGGAATGGGCCCAACGAGTCCGTGGGTCCGTCGAATATGGGCAACCCTGTATATGGGAGCTATATCTAAATCTGAAGCGAATTCAAGCTAATTCAATAGGGTCCTTTCCAGCTGGGAACGACTCCAAACTGCAAAATTTAAGAACGACCGGAGTGAAATTGCGACCTTTATTCGACGAACAACTTAAGATGTACATACAGACGGACGGACGGCAGCTAGTGATTCTGAGTCGATCGCTATACTTTAAGGTGGGTCTAATTATAGTATTTTCAGGTGCCATGAAACAAACTTATACATTTATCGTTAATGGCTCCCCACAGAAAATAATCCAAAGGGCTGAAATCGCAAGTCAAAGTAATCGGTAGTTCAAATTTAAAATATTTAATAGCCCAACCACTTTGACTATATTTTTTAAAGGAATTATGAGGGCTACTAATGTTGGAAATATACACTGAAAAAAAATTTGTCATAAAATTAAAGAAATGCTCCAAAGACGTCCTTAGTCTTTAAAATAAGTATATTTTGTACTTAAAATTAAGAAAATTAACTTAAAATTAAGTAAATTACTTAATATTATTGAAATTATCTATATTTTAAGTACAAAATGTGGTTATTTTAAAAACTAATGACGTCTTTGGAGCATTTCTTTAATTTTATGACAAATTTTTTTCAGTGTATATTTCACGCAGGAACATGGTTTAGTAACATTTGTTAAGAAATTAGAAACAAATTTGATTTTTATTTGTTTAAATTAAGTTCAGTAATATGAAGTCTACGAGGCCAATAAATTACATTACATAGTTCAATAAACCTGAGTAATAAAATAAAAAAACTTTGTGACAAATTATGGAGATCCACAAAATGAATAAAGGGACATCCATGAAAACGTCTCACATGTGCAGAAATAAGTTTCATACGGCTAATATTGTAAACAAAACGGGTAATAGTATTCACAATGCTCTTCAGTCTGTTAATGTACAAGCCTATAGAACCCAATAAAACTTCAAGACCATATTGTACCTGATACATTAAAATGGCATGAGATAACTTAACAAGTAAGAAAGTTCAGTCGAGTAAACCGATTTAACTTCCTCACTTTCAGTACCAAAAAAATATTCGTAAATGTATTGACTTTTATCCCCTCACCTTAAAGAGGAGGGCATACGAGTATATCATGTATGTATGTCCGGTGGAAATCCGTTTTGGGCCATTTTAAGTCAGTCCATCCGTCTGTCTGCTGGCTGGTGCGCACGATAACTCTCGAAAAGATTATTCTCTATCTCCGGCTAAGTTGGAATATGGGCCATATAGGTCCACTTCTTCTAGTACCTCCCCCACAAAGGGCTAACATTTAGCGAAATATTTATTCTTTAATAACGTATGTATATACTACTTACTCGAATCTTCTGAAATTCCACACATAGTATTAGTGTATTAGTCGCTAACACCTCAAAAAAATGGGCGAAGTTGCCACGCCCCTTTTTGGTACCTCTCACACAAATCGACCATTTTACACCAAAAGTTAACTGCGTATAGCTTTAATATCAGTTCACAAAAATATTTGAAATTGTATACAGTGTAATCTTTTTATAGTACCTACACAGAAAAAAATGTTTACTAAGTTTAAAGACAGTGGCAATGATTTCGAGCCAATGTCAAATAATCTTTTGAGTAAGAACATTCCAAACTTAAAATTGAGACAATTTAATAAAAATTAATCCGAGTTTCTTTATATTACGTAAATTATTTTCAATTTAAGTAGGAAATGTACTAACTTTAAAGCCTATTTGGCATTGGCTCGAAATCATTGCCTCTGTCTTTAACATTTTTTTCAGTGTAGAGACCGGAGGTTTAACAAATATACCTATTTTTCGGTAAACAGTAGATTCTTTAAATACATTGCACTGCGCCGAACTACGAGTATAAGCGTTTATGTGCGCTGGTATATTAACGTTACGAGCTATTCAATTTTGGTATGATTCGGTCATTTTGTGTGGGGCGTGGTGAAAAAAGCCCACTTTTCAAAAGACTGTAGACACTATAACAGCATTACACTGTACAAAATTTATAGTATTTGTATGCACTGGTATTAAAGTTATAAGCCGTTAACTTTTGGTATGAATCGGTCCATTTGTGTGGGGTACCAAAAGGGGCTGTACAATAATATCCATTTTTTACCGGACTATAGGCGCTACAAAAACATTATACGGTACAAAATTTCAGGTATTTTTATGCACTTTAATTAAAGTTATAAGCAGTCCAATTTTGATGCAAAATGGTCCATTTGTGTGGGAGGTACCAAACGGAGCATGGCAACTTCGCCCATTTGTCTCGAGGTAATAGTGACTAATAAACTAATACTGTACAAATTCGGGAGTTCCTTCTGCGGAGTGGACTGTATATTAATATGATGAAACTCCAGGAAGTTTGTAATAAGAAGAAAGGAAACAGGAAAAAAAGGCACAGGGTTAATTTAAATGTAGAACAGATTTTATTTAGTATGGGTCGCCGCTGCTTACCGCTTCAATCGTAGAATCCAAAGTGAAATTGGCGGTGCAGAGCGAACAGAAACAGAGCGATGGATTTTTATAATTCAGCAAATCCATTGGAACAAAAAGAGAGGATGGCAGCCCTTTATCCATTTGAGTAAAAGCTTTTGCCTTCATGGCAGGGAAATGGATAAAGAGTTGCCATCTAAATGAGAATGAACAAAAACAGGGGAAATTCTTCGAAAACAATTCATTTACTTAATCTAAAGTTTTCATAGGGAAACAATTAATTTCAATTCATTTGCGATACAAAAAAATTCATGTTGGACAGGAGTTGTTGAACCAGGGTTCAACAAATACTATGTGTAGAATTTCAGAGGATTCAAAAAAGTAGTACAGAAGTTATTAAATAATCAATATTTCACTAAATGTTAACCCTTTGTGGGGGAGGTACTAGAAGGAGTGGACCAATATAGCCCATCTTCGAACCTAACCGGAGATAGAAGAAAATATTACCACAAACCAAATCTGAAGTCAATCGGTTACTCCTTTCGAGAGTTGTCGTGCGCACCATCCAGCAGACAGACAGACGGACGGACATTGCTCATTCGACTTAAAATGACCCAAAACGGATAACTGTCGAACATACTTAGGGTCTTAGGTCACTCCTTTGATGTGTTACACTTTTGGCTCGTAGCAAATGATATACTCTCTAAGGTGAGGGGATACAAATTTAATTTTTTTCGCAATATTTTGTAAGATATTGTCGAAACCTCTAAACAGATAGAAAATTTTATTGAAAGAACTTGAAGGCTACCTAATTTTGAATTTTTTAAAACAGTCCTGAACCAATTCGGAGAAATACTTCTATAGTTATGCCATAATATGTGGTTCAACCTATTTTGTTTCTTAGTCTAAAGGGTTGTTTCTTTGAATTCTCGCGATAAACCGCGATATTGAGACAAGTAAGAAAGTTTCAGTCGGGTAAACCGACTAAGGTATACCCTCACTTTGTGAGTACTGTAATATTTATATTTCGGTCCTGGCAATGCTGGTGTTGCCAGATGAAAACTGGAACTTACATTGGAAAGTATGATATTTTTCTGCATAACTTCACTCAGCCCGTTTTGTCATTTGAGCGCGAATTGTTTTGGTTACAGTGTGTTGAAAATTCACCTCCAAACCATGGTTTTTGACCCTTCAATAGCTGCTTCAGGCGTCGAAAAACGTTGACCAAGCAGTTTTTTCTTGATGTGAGTGA
The DNA here is from genome assembly GCA_963930755.1 of Eudasyphora cyanicolor. Taxonomy (NCBI): domain Eukaryota; kingdom Metazoa; phylum Arthropoda; class Insecta; order Diptera; family Muscidae; genus Eudasyphora; species Eudasyphora cyanicolor. The sequence goes on along the minus strand of OZ005734.1, from coordinate 215,288,046 downwards.
ATAAGAAGAAGTCATTGGGTGCCAAGTCAGGGCTGTACGGCGGATAACTCATCAATTCGACGTTTTGGCCGGTCAAAAAGGCGCTGGTTTGAGCCGCCTTTTGAAGCACCGCGATCACATTTTTTCAAAATTTCTTTGCACCAATCGACACGAGCCTTTTTTTGAGCGATTGTCAAATTGTGCGGGATCCAACTAGAACAACCCTTTTTTACGGCCAGGTGTTCATGCAATATCGAATGTATGCTGGTGGAAGAAATGCCCAAGGATGCCTCTATCTCACGGTATTTCACGTGACGATCTTGCATTATCAGTTCACGCACGGCATCAATGTTCTGGCACAACGGCCGTTTTTGGACGACCTTCATCTATGAGCGAGCGTCGGCCACGATTGAATTCATTAAACCAATTTTTCTCAGTGCTATAGAATGGTGCTTCATCGCCATACAAAGATTTAAGTTCACGAGTTAATTCCATTTTTTGCCAAATTGATTTTTTCAAGTCACTGTAAACAACACAAATGATGGTCGTACGTCAAAACGTTCTGAGTACGTTTATGCTAAAAAATATTAAACTTTCCAATGGAAATGTCAGATGGTACTAAGTGTTGCCTGGGCCAGAAATATATATAGCAACCCGCGTGCTCGAATTAAGCTGTCAATTTGTATGGGAGGTACCAGATTGTAAGCGTTTATGTGCACTGGTATATTAAAGTTATGATCTATACAGTTTTGGTATGATTTGGCCATTTTATGAGGGAGGTACCAAAAGGGTCGTGTTGAAAACGCCCATTTTTCATATGACTATGTGTACTTTAAAAACATTACACTGCGCAAAATTTTGTTGTATTTTCGTGTATCGGTACTCACGCTATAAGCTCTTAACCTTTTGTATAAAAAATCGTACATTTGTGTGCGAGGTATCAAAAGGGGTGTGGCAATAACCCCCGTTTTCACTGGACTGTAGGCACTATAAAAGCATTACAAGGTACAACATTTCAAGTATTTTCATGCACTGGTATTAAAGTTATAAGCTGTTAAATTTTGGTGTAAAATGGACCATTTGTGTGGGAGGTACCAAAACGGGCGTCCCAATTACGACCACTTTTCACTAGACTGTAGGTACTATAAAACTATTTCACTGTACAAAATTTCAAGTATTTTCACGAAGTGATATTATTGTTATAAGCAGTTAACTTTTGGTGCAAAATGGTCCATTTGTGTGTGAGGTAACAAAAACGGAGTGGAAACTTCGCCCATTTTTCTCGAGGTAATAGTGACTAATAAACTAATATTATGTGTAGACTTTCAGAGAATTCAAATAAGTAGTATGGAATGTATTAAATAACACAGTGCTACAGTCAAAAATAACTTCTGATGTGACATAGTGTAGGTTGTAGGTCGCATTGAGTACAACCGGAAAAACGAAATTTTAAGTGTTGTATACCCTCAAAATCTCATTTTAGCGTTGAAAAACCGTTTTTTTAACTTCTTGTACAAATCGATTTGTTAAACTCTTATTTTTCAACCGATTTTTGGTTACATAACGGCTTTTGAAAGAGGAGGCATAGCTCTTTAAAAATATGTGCATATTATGGTACTTTAAGTTAAATACACAGAGCTACAGGCGTGTAAACTTGAAACTTCTATAAATTTTCCCAATTTTTCAACTTTGATCGTGACGTATTGCAATATTTTATTAGCAATGGTGATCTTTTTACATATCATTCTGAAAGTGTGTTTATTCTCAATTAAATTAAGTGTAATTTTACTGCATTCGGAGAAAAATTGTGTCAGATAGGCGAATTTTTCAAAAAAAACAAAATTTCAATTGCTCTTTTGTATGGGGTTGCTACATGTACCTTATTACGAATATATTATTGTAATAACAGTGATAGTTGTTATGTTGGTGTTAATAATGACGTCACAGTTTGTTGTATTTATTTATTATTTCTAAAATATTTACAATATTTTTAAAAATGTTTGTTGGATCTACGACGCTTATAAGAAGAATCATCAGTTTCGCGTTGCAGAGACCAACAGTAATCAGCTAACATTCTTATTTTATTTTTTCCTAAGAAAAGAAAAAGAAAAAGTTTTCCGTACACAAATGCAAAAGATTTGTAGAAAAAATTGCCAGTGTGAATATGAACATAGGCGAACATATCGTCGCAGTAACTGAAATTTTCAAAATTGTTCATAAATTTGTAAATCTAAGAAATTTTTTAAAAATATTGTAAATATTTTAGAAATAATACAAGGTGGCGCAAAAGTCATCCTCCTATCAGAAAATGCTATAAATTTTGCGATTGGCCCCTAATGTCAGTTCTGTTTTGACATTTGTGTAGTAAACAAATGCGAAATACACGTTACTAAACAATGTTACGCTACACTGCTCCAGAACGGGGAATATTGCTGACTATTTATTTGACCAATAATCGGTCGGTGACTTTGGCACAAAATATCGAAAGATTACTTTTGCGCCACCTTGTAAATAAATACAACAAACTGTGACGTCATTATTACCACTAATATAACAACTACTCGTATCACTGTTATTACAATAATATATTCGTAATAAGGTACATGTAGCAACCACATACAAAAGAGCAATTGAAATTTTGTTTTTTTTGAAAAATGCGCCTATCTGACACAATTTTTCTCCGAATGCAGTAAAATTACACTTAATTTAATTGAGAATAAACACACTTTCAGAATGATATGTAAAAAGATCACCATTGCTAATAAAATATTGCAATACGTCGCGATCAACGTTGAAAAATTGGGAAAATTTATGGAAGTTTCAAGTTTACACGCCTGTAGCTCTGTGCATTTAACTTAAAGTACCATAATATGCACATATTTTTAAAGGGCTATGTCTCCTCTTTCAAAAGCCGTTATGTAACCAAAAATCGGTTGAAAAATAAGAGTTTAACAAATCGATTTGTACAAGAAGTCAAAAAGAGGGTATACAACACTTAAAATTTGGTTTTTCCAGTTGTACTCAATAAGATCTACAACCTACACTATGTCGCATCAGAAGTTCCAGAGATTTTTTCAAATTTGTAGCAGTGTGTAATCAATAATTCTCTAAATATTAACCGTTTGTGGGGGAGGTACTAGAAGGAGTGGGCCAATATGGCCCATATTCGAACTTAGCCGGAGATAGAAAAAAATATTACCATGTACCATATTTGAGGTCAATCGGTTACTCCTTTCGGAAGTTATCGTGTGCACCAGCCAGCAGACAGACAGACGGACGGATATCGCTCATTCGACTTAGAACGACCTAAAACGGATATCCGCCGAACATACTTAGGGTATTAGGCCACTCCTTCGATGTTTTACACTTTTGGCCCGTAGCAAATGATATATACCCTCGTATCACTAAAGTGAGGGTATCAAAATAGAGAGGTTGCATTTTGGTATAGCTCGAGAACCATTTATCCTAATTAGTTCAGGAAAATTTTAAAGAATTCAAAATTATGTAGTCTTAAACTTCTTACAACACCATTTTCATTAAAACAGAACCAAGAAAAAAGCTATTTTTTATGGGCCTCAAAAGATTTCGAAAATCAGTACGCCGTTCGAAAAAGGTGAGGGCGATTTTTAAAAACGATGAAAAAGTCATGTGTATCGTTTTTTACTTATAAAATAAATTTCTTTGAGATTAATTTATGGATATTTGCAAAATTCCCATTTCTGTAAGCCAAACTCAACATTTTTAAATTTTGACTTATGACAGTCTTGAAGTAAGTGAGCGATATGTCAGAACACTCGAAAGCCCAAAAATTAACATTGGAGATAAAACGGATCCTTGAGGTATCCCAGCTTGAATTAATCTTTCCGAGGATTTCCCATTATTACACAGTGCTACAAAATAAACTCAATTTGAGAAGCAAATGACGCAATACTTTTTTTCCTGTAGGTATTGTCGAAAAAAAACACGAATCTTTTTTTGGAATTCCTCGGACACCCTCAAAATTCGGATTTACGGGTAAAAAACCGAAAGAAGAGCATTAGACCTTTCGAACGGTGTATATTTTGTTTATTCGAATATAGGTTCATTTGTCCTACAAACACATTTTTTTCTTTTTTGTCCGTTATTTTCTAGTTTAGGCAATGTTTTTACCAATTATATTGTGAGATAGCCGTACGATTAATCAATTTGCATATGTAGTATATTTTATGAGGAAAAAATGCAACCAGTCTCTTAAAAATCCGTTTGCAATTGACTGAGCTATTAAAGCTTCTTTCCAAATTTGTTAGAGATTGAAAATCAGTTAATAATTAAGAAAGAAACTACGGTTTTTACGCGTAAATCCGGATTTTGGGTGTGTCCGGAAAATTTCGTAGAACAAATGTTGTTCTACTCGCCAAGACCTACAAGAAAAATAGTATCGCGGCTTTTGGTTTTTGGACTGTCGCACTGTGTTAACAGCAGCCACCATTGTTCTATTTGTTAAGAATAATTTGCAGGTATATGGGAACCTCATCGTGTTTAATTTGAAAGCAAGACCCGACATTTGTATGTGTTTTCAACACAATTTTGTTTGTTGATATTTTTTTCAAATATTTTTCTTTGTAATTTGGTGAAGATTTTCAGTAATTATAATGGATTTCTGACCAATGTCGCCAATTTTTATAAAAAATTTACAGAAAAAAATTAGATCGATTCTATGTTATCGCAATTTATATTCTTATTTCCGCGAAAGCTGAAAATAAAATTAAAATTTTTATGAAAAGTGCACGGAAATTCCTTTAAAAAACAATCTATATATATAAAATTGTTGCGTGACTGGCTGACTGACTGACTGGCTGACTGATTGACTGACTGATCATCGCCCAGGCCAAACGGCTGAAGCTAGAATCATGAAATTTGGTGGGAGGGTAGACCTTGGGACGTAGACGAGCAATAAGGCGGGATTTTTCGAAATTCGTACTATTAGCCGCACAATAGGGCAAAAAGGGATAAATATGGTACCACCGCCAAATCTAAACGAAATGAGCTAGAATCTTGAAATTTGGTATGAGGGTAGCCCTTAGGACGTAGACTCTGAAATTGGCAAGATTTTTTGAAATTCGAACATTTACGCACACAGTGGGGTAAAAAGTGATAAATGTGGTACATCAGCCAAATCCAAATGGCAAGAGCTAGAATCGTGAAATATTGTGTGATGGTAGACCTTATGAGGTAGACTCTGAAATTGGCAGGATTTTTCGTAATTCGAACATTTACGCACACAGTGGGGTAAAAAGGGAAAAATGGGATAAATGTAGTACAACAGCCAAATTCAAATGGCAAGAGCTATAATCGTGAAATTTGGTGTGAGGGTAGCTCTTATGAGGTAGACTCTGAAATTGACAGGATTTTTCGAAATTCGAACATTTACGTACACAGTGGGGTTAAAAGGGAAAAATGTGGTACAACAGCCAAATCCAAATGGCAAGACCTAGAATCGTGAAATTTGGTGTGAGAGTAGTTCTTAGGACGTAAACAAGAACAAGGAGTGTTTTTTTTTTTAAAAATTAGAGGTACAGTGGGACAGAAAGGTATAAATATGGTACCACCGCCAAATTTAAAGCCTAATATTAGAATGGTGAAAATTGAAGCGAGGGGTGTCTTTATGACAACTGATCGGGGTATTGAGTTTTTTTTTGTATTCGTAGTTATCGGGACACAGTGGGGCAAAAAGTGTAAAATATAGTACAGTTGCTTAAAAATGTCAAACATTGATCAGTGGTTCCAGGGTAAGTTTTGGAACATAAACTAGAGATTGGAAGTGATTTTTAGTAATTCTAACTTTAAGAGGCACAGTGGGACACGACGGGTTAATTATGGAGCATGAGGAAAAAAGGGAACAATCTGCCAAAATTGGAACTTAAACATGAGATATGAAGAGTTTATATGGTTTTTGGGAGCACTGTGGTCAAAAACGGTTAAATAGTGGAATGTGTCTCCACGCTAGCGTGGAGTACTGTACAGTGAGACAAAAATTTGTTAAATATGGTACAGTTGAATGGGGCACAGTTGTGCAAAAAGGGTTGACTATGGTACAGTGGGGTAAAAATAGTTATATGTATATGGTAAAGTGGGACATATGGGTTAAAAATGGTACAGTGGGGAAAAAAGCGTTATCTATTGAACAATGGGGCAAAAATTTATTTACTATGATACAGTGGGGCGAAAAGGGTTAAATATGGTACAGTGTGACAAAAATGGGTAACTATACAGTACAGTGGGGCATAACTGTGTTAAATATTGTACAGTGGAGTACAGAGGGTTAAATATGGTACAGTGGGGCAAAAACTGTTAAATATGGTACAGTGAGACAAAGCGTTTAATATGACACAGTGGGGCAAAAAGGGTTAACTATGGTACAGTGGGGCACAATTAGTTGAATATGGTAACGTCGGACAAAACGGGTTAAATATGGTACAGTGGGGCAAAAAGCTTTAACAATGGAACAGCGGGAAAAATGTGTTAGCTATGGTACAGTGGGACACAAATGGTTAAATATGGTACAGTGTGACAAAAATGGGTAACTATACAGTACAGTGGGGCATAACTGTGTTAAATATTGTACAGTGGAGCACAGAGGGTTAAATATGGTACAGTGGGGCAAAAACTGTTAAATATGGTACAGTGAGACAAAGCGTTTAATATGACACAGTGGGGCAAAAAGGGTTAACTATGGTACTGTGGGGCACAATTAGTTGAATATGGTAACGTCGGACAAAATGGGTTAAATATGGTACAGTGGGGCACAAAGCTTTAACAATGGAAAAGCGGGAAAAATGTGTTAGCTATGGTACAGTGGGACACAAATAGTTAAATATGGTACAGTACGACAAAAATGGTTACAGTGGGAACAAAAAGTAAAATATGGTAACGTGTAACAAAATGGGTTAAAAATGGTACAGTGGGGCAAAAAGCGTTAACTATGGAACAGTGGGGCAAACATTTATTTACTATGATACAGTGGGGCAAAAAAGGTTAAATATGGTACAGTGTGACAAAAATGATTAACTATACAGTACAGTGGGGAATAACTGTGTTAAATATTGTACAGTGGAGCAAAGAGGGTTAAATATGGTACTGTGGGGCAAAAACTGTTAAACATGGTACAGTGAAACAAAGGGTTTAATATGACACAGTGGGGCAAAAAGGGTTAACTATAGTACAGTGGGGCACAATTAGTTGAATATGGTAACGTGGGACAAAATGGGTTAAATATGGTACAGTGGGGCAAAAAGCTTTAACTATGGAACAGTGGGGAAAAATGTGTTAGAATGGTACAGTGGGACACAAATGGTTAATAATGGTACAGTATGACAAAAATGGTTACAGTGGGCACAAATAGTAAAATATGGTAACGTGGAACAAAATGGGTTAAGTATGGTACAGTGGGGCAAAAAACGTTTACTATGGAACAGTGGGGCAAAAATGTGTTAACTATGGTACAGTGGGTCAAACATGGTTAAATATAGTGGACAAAATATAGTAGGACAAAAAGGTGTTAAATTTGATTCAGTGGACCCAAAAGGTTAAATATAGCACTGTGGGTCAAAAAGCGTACATTTAGTACAGTGGGTAGAAAATGTGGGACAAACATGGTTTTATATTGTACCAGGGTGTGAATGTAGGTATTGGAACATAAACAAGGGGAAAGTTGCTAACGTATGAACCAAAAAAAATAGTTTTTCAACGTCCAGAGGTACTGTGGGAAAAGGGATAAATATTGTACCATGACGTCAGGGTAACTCTTGAAACATAAACTAGAAATGAAACGAGGTTTCGTATTTTATATATAAAAGTAATCAAATCTTCTTCATTTTGCACCATATGTAATAATCATGTCATTTTGAAAGAACGATGTATAACTATTTTACAGTACCCTAAACAGAAAATAAATAAAAGATGGGGGCTGCGAAGCGCACCGGGTTAAAGCTAGTATTTAATATTTTCAGTTTCTTATGCTTCGTAGCATTAAAATTAACTTAAAAAAAACGAGAAAAAAATTTTTTTTGGAATCGCGACCTGCCTCAAATTTTAATTAAATTTTGTAATGTTGTGGGTCATTACTCCCACATATTTACTAGGGCAACATTTTCTGAGAATTTGAGAAAGATGTAATTTTTGACCTGTGACACTTGAGAAAGGACTACCCATTTTTATAAATTGCACCTTTCTAATGGAGCATCTAAACTTTTGATGTGTAATTCTCCGAAATTGATATATTAAAAATTTATATTATCAATATTTATATATCAATTTAATATTAGGAAGTTCATACAAACGACTATATCAAATTGTTTTATAATCAACAGTTTTTTTACTCTCATAGAACAACATTTTTTTGGCCATCAATCAAACGATACAATGTATAGATATTTTAGGTAAAAACAGAAAGAAAACAATTTCTAATGTTTTTGATGCTCTCTTTTTTGTTTTCTACCAAACATGTACATCTCTAATTCAGTTCACTATTGTTCAGCATTGTCACCTGTAATTGGCTTACAACGTTTTTTAACATCAATAGATGATTAAAAACAAATGAGAACGTTACATACATTTTATATGTTCGGAAATCGCCTAAAGTTAAAACATTGCCAAATTCTTTTGAGAGTTCAAGCAAAAAAAAAATGGAAAATCTTCCATCCCGGGGATGTAAACGTGTTCAGTGTACACGTCCATTGCAAACTAGTGAACACAACACAACCACTTGTGAAAATAACAAAGTCAGAGTATTTTGTTGTTGTTGCTATTGTGTAAGGATAACACGAAAGGACAAATAACAACGAAGAGAAAATTACAATGACATAAATAGCAATTTGATAAGATAATTGGCTCTGATGTAGTAGCGGATGTTCGAAATATGTATTAAAAATGTTATAGCTTTACCGAAAAAAATGCGAAAGATTTTTTTAACTGCAGAAGAGAATTAATTTTAATGACGTTAAAGTACCAAGAAATTAATTGCTTATAAAAACTTTACTTTAAAATGCGGTCGAAAAAAGTTGAAATATGTTTCTGTTTTCTGCTAAAATCAATTATAAGAAAATTCAAGTTACCGTTTTATTAACAACTTTTTAGCGCTTTAGAGATTAAGCAAAAAAGAGGAAAGGTTCAGGTTCATTTATGGAAGTAGAAATGTACTTACAACTTTAAATGACAAAAAGAACAGTATAAGATGAAACATCATAATGTCAATGTTGGGTTTCTAACCCAAATCTGTAAATATTAGATGCCAAATCCAAAGATTCGTTATAGATGAAGGATAATATACTTATAGATGGCCTATAACAAATATGTTTCAATAATTCATTTCTCACAAAATATATCTACACCATTGCACTCGGACCGGTTTCACTGGCCAAAAGTCAAATTTTACACTTTGTTTCCCATCGTAATTGTTGACAAAATCTGATTAAAAAAAAACTTCATAATAACACTTCCCGTTATATGGGCAGCTGTCAAAAGTGTATTTTTTAGATTACTAAGCAAAACTGGTAACAGTGCCTATTTCCTTCTGAATTTTAAAGAACTCGTTTTCACAAATTTGAAGGACAATAAATTGTGAACTATTTATATGGAACATAGAGTATATATTAGGTATTTAAATTGTGTGAAAAATAACTGCGAACTCTTTCCGAGATGTGAAAATATGTTTGATGTTGCCTCGTGACGGCTGACGCAAACTCAATTTTTTTAGTTATATAGCCTTTCACAATTTCGGTACGGTTTGGGACAGTCAATTTAAACAGAAAATAAAAGCTTGTTTTATTGAGAAAATAATAACTAATATACGGTTTTTCTCATTTTTGCACCTCGGTGAAAAATTATCTCTTTTCAGATATATTTAGCATCTTAAATGCCACAGGAACATATATATAGGCGCTATATCTAAACCTGAAACGATTTTCTTCAAATTCGGCATCGTGGGTCCTTGGACCGAAGAATTCCACCACACTAAGTTTCAAATAGATTGAATGTGAAGTACAGCTTATATAGCGCTAAAAGACCAAATCGGTAGCAGAATATACATGAGGGCTAGAACCGATTTTCTTAAAATTTTAAAATGTGCGGGATTTGTTACTGAATGATGTATATATACTCTTGCGTACTAAAATTGCCAACATAAACAAACATTTTGAGTTTTACCAACAAAATTCTAACGACGACCGTTGTTTCTGTCTAGTGAATGTTATAGGCATCAATAGTAAAAACTGAAGCAAGTGGACGTATCCTGATGGGATGATCTGCTCGACGGCTCATTCCTCATTCCGATGGAGTTCCCATATCAACATTTCATCGGCTATCAAATCTTTGGAAAGATGAAATATCCCACTACGACACAGATGAAGACAATGAATATGAGGAAAATGCATCAAGTACCAGGCTTAAAGAAAAAAATCTACTTGATGAAGGAACAACAACAACGTTCTATCGTAGAAGGGAAGCAGAGTTTGTTACGTTCTATTGTCAGGAAGATGATCTCGTTTTCTGTCAGGATATTAAAGGTCTCTTAACAAAAATGGGCCTTCCCGAGTATGATCCAGATCGTTGGTGTCTCTTTATTGACAGTTCCAAGCGAAGTTTGAAGTGTGTGCTTTTACACAATGGTAACGAATTGGGATGAACACCTATTACTCATTCAAAACAAATAAAAGATGAGTACAAGAATATAGCTATAGTCTTGGAAAAGATTAATTATCTCGAACATGTATGGGTCATTTGTGTGGACTTGAAAATGGCTAACTTCCTCCTTGAACAGCAAGATGGATACACAAAATATCCTTGCTACTTGTGCCTTTGGGATAGCAAAGAAAGAGAGAACATGGTGGTTGAAGGAAAACATCTTATTAGTTGATCGGAATAAAATAATCCTGCCCCCACTTCATATAAAACTTGGCTTAATGAAGCAATGTGTTAAGACTCTAGATAAGGATTCATCGTGTTTATCGCCTCACCTTAGAGAGGAGGGTATATATCATTTTCTACGAACCAAAAGTATAACACATCGAAGGAGTGACCTAAGACCCTAAGTATGTTCGGCGGATATCCGTTTTGGGTCATTTTAAGTCAAATGAGCAATGTCCGTCCATCTGTCTGCTGGCTAGTGCGCACGATAACTATCGAAAGGAGTAACCGATTGACTTCAAAATAGGTATGAGGTAATATTTTTTTCTACCTCCGGCTAAATTCGAAGATGGGCCATATTGGTCCACTCCTTCTACTACCTCCCCACAAAGGGTTAATATTGATTATTTAATAACTTCAATACTCGTACTACTTATTTGAATCCTCTGAAATTCTACACATAATATTAGCTTATTAGTCACTATCACCTCGAGAAAAAGGGCGAAGTCTCCGCGCTCCTTTTGGTACTTCCCACACAAATGGGCCATTGCGTTTATAGTACCTATAGTCCAGGGAAAAGTGGGCGTAATTGGCACGCCCCTTTTGGTACCTCCCACACAAATGTACCATTTTGGACCAAATGTTAACATCTTATAACTTGAATACCTGTGCATACAAAGTCTTCAAATATTGTACACTGTAATGGTTTTACAGTACCTACAGTTATTGCCACGCTCCTTTTGGTACCTCCCACACAAATGTATCATTTCATACAAAAAGTTAAGAGCTTATAGCATGAGTACTAATGCATGAAAATACAACAAAATGTTGCACAGTGTAATATTTTTAAAGTCCATATAGTCCTATGGAAAATGGACGTTATCAACACGCTCCTTTTGGTACCTCTCACACAAAGTGCCACAATCATACCAAAATTGATTATATCATAACTTTAATATACCGGTGCACATAAACGCTTACAATTCGGTACAGTGCAATATACTGAAATATCTACTGTTTAGCGAAAACTAGGAGTATTTGTTAAACCCCCTTTGGTACCTCCCAAACAAATTGACAGATTAAATTGTGTAATATTTCATATTACAGTACTCACAAAGTGAGGGTATACTTTAGTCGGTTTACCAGAATGAAACGTTCTTACTTGTTTTCACTTGATCTGGTCAAAACTATAGAATTTATATTTAATATTGACCTTATGTAAAATATGTCTTCTATAGCGCTTAAAAGTCAAATCGGCGTTACAAATATAAAGGAGATATATCTTCATTACAAAATTTTCAGTTGGTACACATATTGATGTTATTCACATTGTAATAAGTGTAAACAAAATTATATCAAAATCGTTACCATTATACATTTATAAGTCCTGTGAAAAGGACAAACGCTCATGAATTAATGAAGTTAGTACACTGTTTTTCTACTAGAGTGAGTGAGAAAAAACGCAAAAATTAACATTTTCAAAAATTTTCCCCATTTTACAGTAGGGACGTTTCCGCGATGTTACATTGGAAATGGTGTAATGAAAACGCAGAACATAGAAACACAGGAGCATAAACGCTCAAAAATGTGCCTGAACGCAGAATTGCTCTTACTGTTCCTTCATGAAACCTACTCCGTCCACAGTCAATTAAAGGGAGAAAAGGGAAGTAGACTTTTTTATTGATGTGTATTTTTCAGTTGGTTACCTGTAATTATTGAAAAATCTACATAAATTTCACCCACATTTATGAGTCCTAATATTTTGGAAAGTCTTGAAAAATTTTAAACACACACGATCGAAGTCATAAGTACCTGTTAGTAAAATATTGAAAAATACGTAGTATTTATATGTGTTTGTTGATCGATTTTTGTCATTTAGTGCTGACGAACCCGAAAAGAACAATTTTTAAATTTTAAATTATAATTTAGAGTGAAAAACCTTTTAAAAAGCAGAAAAGGAGGTTTTTTAGCGGAGTTCTAAAATTATGCAGTTTAAATATGAAAGCACCGAAGATGAAGATGCACTAAAAATTGGTGGACACACTGAACAAAACATGCCCTTGAAGATTATGTCTGATGATGCAGACTCAGAATATGAATATGAACAACCTACGAAGAAAACAAGATTCTCAGAAACACATGCGTCAACTTAAACAAGGATGGATACTGACAATAATTGAAAATGTTATAAATTTTTATTCCATGCATAGATATATAAAAATCTCATATTTTTGCGATTTTTAAGGCAAGTTTGTTCCGCATTTTTTCTCCTATTCAATATCTACAGCTTTGTTTCAGAGACAAAAGAGATATTATGTACGGTATACCGAGATATAACCGTATTGAAATATAGAAAAAGTGCTAAAAATCACACAATGAGCAAAAAAATTCCTATTGCCATTAAATGATTAATTGAGCCAACTTGACTAAACGAATGATGCAGAAGTTCTTGTTTTTTGGGCTGCTTTCACGTCTAATTCTCATAATTTAGATTCAATGAGTTATTAAACAAAGAATGATTCAAAAATGCTGTACTGTGTTATTAAACAAAGTACATCTTGGCGTATGGTGGTTACTTCAATACAAACATTTAGAAGTATCTCATACGCACCCAATATCCCAAAAAGAAACTTGTAACAATTAGTAATTAGTTTTTGACAACAGGATACCGAAATCTAATGTAGTCAAATAATAAAAACAATAAATTAAATTTAAAAATCGGCAACGTATCCATGCATTTATATTTCTTATATGGGCGAATAATTAGACAATAATACGATCACGATGGTTTATAAAAACAACACGTTCTTTATTTGTATACAAAGGTGTCCGACAGACAAACACCCGAGTGTGTGCTTCATTTCAACACTTTCCATAGAAGTGTATACAGATTCTTCGTCCGTTTCTCTGGGACACTATAGCTCTCGAAAAGAGTTGGTTAGCTTAGGTTTGGTTTAAATGAAGAATCATCCTGTTGTTGACTCCTTATTTATTATATTTTTTCCCTCATAAGTTATAGAAAATCGATACTAGACACGAATTTCCTCAGTGTCTCGCAGTCATATCCTATGAGATGAGTAAGATCTGGTAATGTGTCAGAAATGAAGTATTGGGATCTTACATGTGCGTAAATTGGGCAATAGCACAGACAATGTTCCATTCTTTCGATGCTTTCCCTGCATTCATCGTTATCCGCATGCTCTTGTTTAGTTTCAGTAGACTACATGTTTTCTTCTTATTCGGGTCCCCCATAGTATTTTCGCTTTCCCACATTGTTTTGCAACCCATCACTGCCCAGGCGAGTTCTGGTTCTTCAATAAGAAGTCCCAGTCTTGTTTTCACCCCCTAGTTTGGACCCATCCGAGTAGCAGCAAGTTGCCACGGGCTCATGCGCTAGTGTTCCATTCAACAACGAGTGTCTGCCTGGCACTAATCTATCGGAGATTGCCGTTTTTTAAATGTGACCGACCAGTGATTCTAATATCTTCTGATGGTAAGACATGCGATTTCAATTAATCCATTCACCCATCACTTGTAGACATCTTGTTGTTAAGGCTGCCTTTCTACGAATTTGTATTGCTTGATTGTCTCCAACGCCCTTGTTGGTTAGTCATTCTAACTGTCCCGCTTATGCTGAGGGGCAAATGTACTCATCATGCGGTGCGGCTTCAGCATTGCCAGTACAAGTTCCCACGGGCTCATGCGCTAGTGTTCCATTCAACAAGGAGTGTCTGCCTGGCACTAATGCTATCGGAGATTTCCGTTCTTTAAATGTGACCGACCAGGGATTCTAATATCTTCTGATAGTAAGACTTGCGGTTTCAATTAATCCATTCACCCATCACTTGTAGACATCTTGCTGTGAAGGCTGCCTTTCTACGGATTTGTATTGCTTGATAGTCTCCAACGCCCTTGTTGGTTAGTCATTCTAACTGTCCCGCTTATGCTGAGGGGCAAATGTACGCATCATGCGGTGCGGCTTCAGCATTGCCAGTACCAGAAATATGTGTTAGTCTTTAAAAACAGCAGAACAAGAAATTGTGTCAGATTGAGAATAATTGAATGGGGGAATTCCAGATCAAGCGGCCGGGCGGAGCAGTTGAACAAATTTCAACTGTTCTGATACGCCGCATTCCGCGTACATTGACGCCTCACTATTATGCCTCACCAGAACATACGTTGAACCTTTTGCAATGTTTTTATGAAGCACATCTTAGTCATTGATGTACACCACACTACTGAGGCATATGTTATTTATTATTGGTCTAATCGCGCACATGTTAAGTCATTGTGTCATACTTGATCTAATCCCCATTTTGAACATATAGCTCTTCTGCACACCGACCAATACCTGTGAGCCTTGGTGGCTATTTCATATACATACGAGTATGTATATATCATGCCTCTTTAGCTCTTACACCTTGGACTCTTACACCTTCATTGGCGAGGGTTCTTAAGAGACTGTGTACCGTCGTAACTCATAGAAGAGGCGATCAAAAATCCGGTTAGTCTAAAATATGACGGAGAGCATTTTCGATCTAATATTTTCAAATATAAAGAAAATTGGTTCAGATTTATATAGCCGCATTATAAAGGGTTTTCCAACAACAGGTGTTATTTTGGTATTCAAAGAAAAATGACATTTTTTTTAGATAAATGATCGGATGTTTATTTCATAATAAAGAGGAAGGTATGCCGTTAATAATGAAGAACAACATCAGCAAAGTGGCCACCACGACCAGGCTTACAGGACCATATCCTTTTCATGAAATTTTCGATAACTAAATCGCAAAGTGGCTACCCTATGTCCTCGATAGCCTCACGAATTCTATCTCTGAGGTCTTGAATCGACGCTGGGCTGTTGGCGTAGACCTTATATTTCACTTGGCCCCAAAGGAAGAAGTCGCAAGGTGTTAAATCACAAGATCTCGGTGGCCAATTGTAATCACCTCTTCGAGAGATAACACGGTCCGGAAACTTTTCCCATAACAGAGCAATGGTTTCGTTGCTTGTGTGGCACGTAGCGCCGTCTTGTTTAAAGTAAACGTCGTCCAGATCAATACCATCCAACTTCGACCATAAAAAATCATTATTCATCTCTCGATAGCGCAATCCATTCACCGTAACTGTTGATCCAACCTCATTTTCGAAAAGGTAAGGTCCAATGACCCCGCCGGACCATAAACCGCACCAAACAGTCACACATTGAGTATGACTGTTCTTTTGGGTTTAACCAAAAGTTATTGTTCTCAACAATAACTTTTGGGTTTTCCGAGCCCCAGATGCGACAATTTTCCTTGTTGACGTAGCCACCGAGATGGAAATGGGCCTCGTCAGTCAAGATAATTTTTCGATGGAATTCCGGATAATTTTCATGCATTTCAAGGACCCAATCAGCAAAGACACGACGTTGTTGATGATCGGCCGGCTTGAGTTCTTGTGTTAACTGAATTTTATAAGCCTTAAGACCCAAGTCTTTATGCAAGATACGGTGTAATGACGTTTGTGGAATGCCCAATTCCAAAGAACGACGAGGAATGGACAAACCTGGGTTTTCTTCAACACTTTGGGCTACGGCAGCAATATTCTCAGATGTTGTTGAGCGACGTGCACGGGTTTTTATTCTTCACATCACTAACTTGTCCCAACAGCTCGAATTTTTCCACCAATTTTTGTATTGCGGTCCGACAAGGTGCTTCACGACGACCCAAAAATGCTTTAGTTTTGCGAACTGTGCAAGATTCACCATTTTTGTAGTGAATTTTAAAAATTGCAATGCGTTGTTTAATGCCTTGTGTATCGTTCCATTTTTATACCCTACACCACACTGTGGTACATGGTATTATGACTTTGTGCATTTGTTTGTAACACCTAAAAGGAGAAGAGATAGACCCATTGTTTATTATACCAATCCACTCAGAATCACTTTCTGAGTTGATTTAGCCATGTCCGTCTGTCTGTCTGTCCATGTATTCTTGTAATCAAAGTGCAGGTCGTATTTATGGTCCGATTGTGATCAAATTTAGCACAGTGCTCTTTTTTGGTCCAAGGACGATCCATATTGAAATTGGTTAAAATCGGTTCAGATTTGGATATAGTCCCAATATATATGTTTCACCCGATTTGACATGTAAGCGCTGTAGAAACCACATTTTACATCCGATGTTTATGAAATTCGGCAGAGAGAGTTTTATTATTACATGAATGAACTGTACCAAATTCGGAGAAAATCCGTTCGAATTTAGATATAGCCCCCATATATATGTTGCACCCGATTTTACATGTAAGCGCTGTAGGAACTGTATTTTAAATCAGATCAGTACGAAAATTGGCAGAGAGAGTTCTCTTATTACATGAATATACACTGCCGAATTCGGGGAAAATCGTTTCAGATTTAGATATAGTCCCCATATATATGTTTCACCCGATTTAACATGTAAGCGCTGTAGAAACCGTATTTCATATCCGACCTGTACGAAATTCGACAGAGAAAGTTATCTTATTACATGAATAAACACTGACAAATTCGGGGAAAATCGGTTCAGATTTAGATATAGCCCCCATATATATGTTTCACCCGATTTAACATTTAAGCGCTGTAGAAATCGTGTTTTATATCCGATCAGTACGAAATTTAACATAGAGAGTTTTCTTATTACATGTATGCCAAATTTGGGGAAAATCGGTTCAGATTTAAACATAGTCCCAATATATATGTTACACCCGATTTGACATGTAAGCACTGTAGAAACCGTGTTTTATGTCGAGATCAGTACGAAAATCGGCAGAGAGAGTTGGCTTATTACATGTATGAACACTGCCAAATTCTTATCGCAATGACCATTTTCGCATTGGTAGATAGGTGTAGGGTATTATATAGTCGACCCCGCCCGACGTCTTTCCTTACTGGTTAGTAATGGCGTAGTTTCTGCTTGTCAAAGAATAAAAGCTTCAAAAGTGGCAGCTACCGAAATACCGGGCGTTTCAAAATAACACCTCTTTTTGGAAAACCCTGTATGTATATCCGGTCTGCCGTATTTCACATAATCACTAATGGCGATTTCGATTCTGGAAAAAGTGTAGCATTTTCTTTGCCCTTTTCCCGAAAACTGTACTTTTCTAACACATTTTGGAAAGTTAAGATAAATTCGAGAGAGTATATCAATTCGACTTAAAAGGTGCAAATATTTTCTAGTATTTATTTAACGTTGACGGGCAACATTTTGTCCAAAAACGAAATCGCCATAAGAATGAAAGGTCGAATTTAACTCCCATTTAGCCTTACCAACTGCCACGATTTTGTTTGTAATAAACATAATACATCGTTCCTAATCTTGTTTGTGTGCTAATCCACTCCAATGCAACAAAAACCATTTGTGAAATCTTTGACGATAAGAACTCCAAATACCACTGCCATTCTTGTGAATTCGTTATTTTGCAATATTTTTGTGAAATATTTATAAATTTGTCGATTTTAATGGCCACAATTCTCGGAAACACTGTCACGTATTTCTATGATTTGTACACAATGCACATTAGTGCAATACACGGACGAGAGTATGTGGACGCGGAGCAGCATTCACCACCATTCAGGATTCCGGATTCCCTGCCAGTCATACAAAGTTATACTACCACCAATCACGCACACTCACACTCAGAGACGTGTGGCCAATCCCTCCCATCCCATGCGCCAATGCTAATGGAATGGGAGGATGAAAAGTCGAGAAAGGAATAAAAGTCAAAAGTAACACGTCCGATATTGGTTCAATTTTTATTACTCATGCGTTGTGTTGGTAAACAATCATTTGTTTCGAAGGCTATGAAGCACAGAAAAAAATACAAACTAAACTTTTAATACAATTTCTTGTTTGGCCCAGGCTTTAGTTTACACACTTCAGTTTAACTGACCAGAGGCGAATGAAATGATAAAAATAAATTTATGGTTAATTTCAAACTTAATTATACAGAGTTATTTTGTGCATATACTAAAAAAATTAAGATAAATGCTGCAAAAGTTATTTGGAAATTATTTTCGTTTGAATTGTTTAACTTGATGTGTCCGGTACCAGATTTCGCTAGACAATTAAGTTATTTAATTTGACATGCCCCAGAGGCAGGGACGTATCCAGAGGGGACAGCCAAATGCAAAAAATGGGATTTTTTGATAAAATTTTAATATTTTTAAAATAAAACTCCCATAAAACAATCTAAAAAAGAACAAATGTTATATTTTTATGATTTTATCGTAAATGATATGATTTTATGTTCGGTCATGAATTAAACGATCCCATTCCGAAGAAAATCGATGCATAATTTAAAAACTTATAGCTAATTTAGTAAGGTTTTAACTTTAAATTTTGTTTTTGTCGACCGGTGTAATTATTGGATGGTTTTAAATTTATGATAACCAGATATGGCGAAAATTAAGTTAAAATTACATTAATGATGTCTTATCTATCTACCTTTTTAACATGTAGGTTGCAGTGATGGAATGAGTTTGCACAACCGTGTATGTAAATTTGACTTTATATTGGGTGTGGTAATAAGTAGTACGGTTTTGGCCATTACACAGAACTTATCACGGTATTTGCAAACGATTAACCTAGATATAATAAAGGCTTACGAAATCGTAAAATTGGCAACGACTAAATTAAGTGACATGCGTAGAAATTCAGATGCGGGTTTGATAAACTGTTTGAAGAATCCACACAACTTGCAAGAAGTTTTGGAATAGAAGCTGCACTACCTAGAAGAGTAGGCACTCAAAAGTATAGGGCTAATATTCCTGGTTCAGATATCAAGGCGTATTTTAGGACAACATTGTTCATACCATATCTGGACGAAGTAATATCACATTTAAATAATAGATTTTCCGAACATGAAGCTATAATTACAAGTCTGTTTAATATCGTTCCGATACGAGTTGTAAATCTAATAAAGGAAGATTTCGAAGAAGTCACACTTTTTTACAAAAACGAATTAAAAAATTCAGCAAAATCTGTTTTAGCTGAAATAAGTATATGGAGAAGAATGATAAGCCATCAAATGCATTAGATGCTATTTCAGTTTGTGATGAGGACATGTTCCCAAGCGTTTTTACCCTTTTGCAGATACTGGCCAAAATACCTGTGACAACGCCATCTGCTGAGCGAAGTTTCTCGACGTTAAGATGAATAAAACCTTAATGAATGAAAGGAGAAAGGCTATCTTATCTGGCTTTGATGTCTATATACGAAGATGAAGTCAAAATCGATGAAATAGTTGATATATTTCTTTCAAAAAATCGAAGATTACATTTTTAACTCTTACGTATTTTATTATAAAAAGTTTTACTGATCTCGTACTTAAGTACACATATATATTTAGGAATAAAATTCGAATAAAAAACTAAGGAACTTAACTTCCATTACCTACACAATAAACGCAATTTTTTAATTGTTTATCTTTGATATGGAAAAAAAGGTTGCCCATATTGCTCAAAAACCAAATTTTTCTACAACAACAACCAACATAAATTTTTTTGGGCGATATGACGCTACGCCACAATATTTTGTTTTCTGTGGAGATGATCCCTTTCTCTACAGCAGACCCTTCATACAACCGCAAGATGGGCTTCCGGTAAAGGTCTTGGAGTTAACCCGACCAAGGCGGAACTAGTTCTTTTCACCAGGAGAAATAAGGTACCACGAGTTGCACCTGTCTCCCTGAGGGTATTGAAATTCCCTTCTCAGAAAGCGCAAAATACTTAGGTATTCTACTAGATAGGAAGTTGCGCTTCAAACCAAATATTTTGGAAAGAGCAAATAAGGCTGTGGTAGCGCTATATAAATGTAAAGGGATCTACCAGTCAGGAACTGCATATATTCCAGGGCTGATGTGGCCCGGATTAGACTCGAAATGCACCAAAGCACTGCTGTCGTTGTCGAGAAGGGACGTCCCGCTTATCGTGTCTGTAATGGCAGGACACTGTCCACGCAGAAAGATTAAAGGTTGCATAATGATTTTTGCAGAAGCTTGGAGACGAAGAGGAGGAAGAATCAATAAACACCTTATGGGTCTATGTCCCGCATTCTCTAGAAGGCGACATACAACATTGAACTTATTTCTTTTTATTTCTCCGCCAACTTTTGAGCTATTTAAAGCAATAAAATTGGTTCAACGGGAAGGGCTAGGGGTAATGTATGTTTTCCCTAACGTCCCTGTAACACAATGGACTAAGTCTAAGTGAGTCTGCTTTACAGGCTGCCACTCGTAACCTAACCTAAATATAGTCCATTTTCAATTTAGCAGGAGATAGAAAAAAATATTACCGTATACGAAATTTGAACTCAATGCGTTACTCTTTTCGAGAGTTATCGTGCGCACCATCCCGACCGGCAGACGTACATACATTGCTGAAATAAATTAAAATGTCCTAAAACAGATTTCCGATGTATAGTCTTTTCAACTAGAGTAAGAATATACAGGGATTCCAACAGGAGGTGTTATTTTGAATCACCCGGTATTTCGGTAGCTGTCCCCGTTGAAGCTTTTATTCTTTGCCACACAAGCAACGAATGCTCTGTTACGGGAAAAGTTTCCGGACCGAGTTATCTCTCGAAGAGGTGATCACAATTGGCCACCGAGATCTTGAGATTTAACACCTTGCGACTTCTTCCTTTGGGGCCACGTGAAAGATAAGGTCTACGCCAACAGCCCAGCTTCGATTGGTTATGGAAAATTTCATGAAAAGGATATGGTCCTGTAAGCGTGGTCGTGG
Source organism: Eudasyphora cyanicolor (assembly GCA_963930755.1). Lineage (NCBI taxonomy): Eukaryota > Metazoa > Arthropoda > Insecta > Diptera > Muscidae > Eudasyphora > Eudasyphora cyanicolor. The sequence goes on along the minus strand of OZ005734.1, from coordinate 215,266,427 downwards.
TGGCCATTTGGCTGATGTTGTTTTTCATTATTAACGGCATACCTTCCCCTTTATTATGAAATAAACATTCGGTCATTTATCTCAAAAAATTGCATTATTTTTTGAACACCAAAATAACACCTCTTGTTGGAAAAGAAAATAATCCCATTATTTTGAAAACATTCCCTTTTGAGGGATCGAGGCATCGAGTCAGATATAACATCTCTTGCTCATTTGTTAGTGAAAGCATGGATTATATTTTCCCAGATTTTACATGACCCACTATAAAATGATGCATCTAATCCGGTTTGGAGTATACATCTAGCCAACCACTACTTTTGCCAAACGCACATGTATTTTGCACCCTGGAAGTATTTCTCGGTAATGCACATATTATCCCATCCATTTGAGCAACAAAATCCCAATTTGAAAATATGCACACGTTTGAAAGCAAAAACAAACAGTAAACTAAGAAATAAAAAAATTAATGGCTTTTGTTGTTTAATCCTTGTGTGGCAAACGACTTAACAACAAAAGGAAGGAGCTGCAAACGTCTACTGCGGAAATTGAAACTGAACAACGGCAACAAATTACAGTCTTTCTCTCTGTTTCGGTAAATAGAAGATTTTCAGTATAATCACGTTATTATCGAAGAATGAAAAATGTACTACAATACACAGCAACAGAAATAACAACAACATAAGCTGCTAAATACAATAAACTCAATATTTATTCGTTATTTACTGCAGGAAATGAACATTATTGTTGTTAATCAATTTCGTAGGAGAGGAAGAGAGTGAGAGATAGATTCTCGATGTACTCGTATCTAGTATCTAGAACACGCTTCATATATTATCTGGAACGATTACGATGCTTCGTTCATACCTAGGATGTATTAAATAACCACATTTGATATATGAGTAGCTCATCTACAAAGATGGAAGTTAATACCGGAAGTAATTGGGAATTTCAATGGAAGACAACAAAAAAAATCCTAGACGTAGCTAATAATGAAAAAAATCAATTGGTGGATACTAGACGACATATCATGAAACAATACAATATGTTTAATTGCATTTTATATGTTCTGGTAGGAAAGTAATTATACGTCAAGATTTCCGCCCGATTTTTATGTACTATACCTTGTTTTAAAGGTACTGTTATATAGATTCAAAAAAATAAAAGCTGTCTTGTAACACCCCATAATAATTTTTAAAGTTTTTACCATTTTAATCTTTTATATTTGCTTTCAAAAATGATTACACCAATTGATTTTTCATAAATTTTAAAGTCATCTTCTTAGACGACTTTTTTAGCGCCTGTGTAGTGAAGTGGTGAAATGATGGGATCTATTTTTATCCTTCACGTTAGAGAGTGGGGTATATATCATTTGCTACGAGCCAAAAGTGTAACACATCGAAGGAGTGACCTAAGACCCTAAGTATGTTTGGCGGATATCCGTTTTGGGTCATTTTAAGTCGAATGAGCAATGTCTGTCCATCTGTCTGTATGTCTGCTGGCTGGTACGCACAATAACTCTCGAAAGGAGTAACCGATTGACTTCAAATTTGGTATGTGGTAATATTTTCTTCTGTCTTCGACTAAGTTCGAAGATGGGCCATATTGGTCCACTCCTTCAAGTATCTCCCCCACAAAGGCTTAAATTTCAGCGAATATTGATTCTTTAATAACTTACTCGAATCTTCTGAAATATCTCAATTAAAATTGGTTTATTAGTCGAAAAATGGGCGAAGTTGCCGCGCCCCTTTTGGTATCTCCTACACAAATGGACAATTTTGAACCAAAAGGTAAAAGCTTATATCTTTAATACCAGTGCATACTTGAAATTATGTACAGTGTAATGCTATTATAGTACCTAGAGTCCAGATAAAAGTGGCCGTAATCGGCACGCCCCTTTTGGTACCACCCACACAAATGGACCATTTTACACCAAAAGTAAACAGCTTTAAACTTTAATACCTGTACATACTTTAAATATAATAAAGGCAGTTTTAAATCATAATAATTTAATTAACCGACTGAACTTTCTTACTTGTTTAAGATTTTTTATCAAAACAACTTCTAAAGAAGCAATCAAAATTTCTGTGAATCTAGTTACTTATATATAAAATAAGGCACATTTTTTGCGGCATAAGATTTTGCGGTCGGTTTGGGTATATAAATATGATAATACATATCTCAGGCTATAATTAATTTTATTGAATTAGCTCTAGTGCTCGTTATATATCGCGATATGTCATGATGAAGAGGTTACACCACATATTTGAGCACAACTCGAGAACAGTGGATCGCAATTGTGTCGGTATTGTTTTAATAAATTGGAAAATGTATGTACTTTTTCTAATACAATTTTTTCATCTGTTGCACGGTTTCGAATATATGTGTCAAAAATGCCGTAAAAACTATATTTATACCCGACACCATACTGTGATACAGGGTATTATGACTTTGTGCATTTGTTTGTAACGCCTAAAAGACAAAGAGATAGAGTTATCGTTTATTATACCGATCAGGTAGAATCACTTTTTGAGTCGATTAATCCAAGTCCGTCTGCTTGTCTGTCTGTCCATGTATTCTTGTAATCAAAGTGCAGGTCGCTTATCTTTGCGAAAATTGGTACAGAAACTTTCCTTAGACTAGGGACGATCTCTATTGAAAATGGGGCATATCGGTCCATATTTTGATATAGCCCCCATATAAAGGTCCCTATATCACTTCTTGATGCTCTAGATAACACATTTTTAATGGATCTGGCTGAAATTAGAATTTACACTTTATATTGGACTTAATCATCCGTAGTAAAAATGGGGAACATCGGTCCATGCTTTGGTATATCCCTCATATAAAGGTCCCCACCTATGTCACTTCTTGACGCTCTACACAACGGATTCTTAAGTTGATCTGGCTGAAATTTAAGAATTCATACTCGAATATTATATGTAATAGTCCCTAGCAAAAATGGAGAACATCGGTTTATGTTTACGTATAGCGCCACATACGGGTCCCCACCGATACCACTTCTTGACGCTCTAGAGAACGTATTGTTCAATTGATCTGGCTGAAATTTGAGAATTTATACTTTATGTTTGACCTAATCGTCCCTAGTCAAAATGGGGAACATAGGTCCATTTTTTGATATAGCCCCATATAAAGGTCCCCATATCTTGACACTCTAGAGAACACATTTTTCAATGGATCTGGCTGAAATTTAAAAATTTGTACTTTATATTGCACTTAATCGTTTCTAGTGCAAATGGGAACAATGGTCTATATTTTAATATTGCTCCCATATAAAGGTCCCTTCCGATTAGACGTCTTAGCGTTCTGGAGGACGAATATTTTAACACATCATAGGAAAATTTAATTTGTTGTGCTTTATATTGAATTAAATCGTCTCTAGTGAAAATGGGGTATGTCGGTCCGTGATTTGATAAGGGCAAGTTTTTTAACATGTGTGTCTGGAATTTAGAAATTTACTCTATTTAACCTGCAATCGTTAATAGTAATAATGGTTATCCGTGCATTTGTTTGCAAATAATGGTGGAAAGTATTACACAGTCGGCCCCGCCCGACTTTAGTCTTTCCTTACTGTTTTTTTATGTTTTTTAATAATTTCTAAATAAATTTGTATAAACAAAATTATCTTATTTTTATAATTTTATCGTAAAGCTTGATCGACCATGAAAAAAAGAGAATATTCCTAAGTATATCGCTGCATAATTTAAAAAGCTGTAAAAAATTTTTACATTCGCAGAAGTTAATTTTTAGTGTGCTATGGGCTGACGTCTTATATCTTCAAAACCGATGATGGGTAGAAAGTTACTGTCAATGGTGAATTGTATAGAGAAATGATTACAAGTTTTTTCGTGCCTCATTTAACAAGACGCAGCCATATACCACACAGCGCACGCTACAATTAATTTACACAAAGAAACTGTTGACGAACAAATAATTGCATGTAATTGTCCTGTCAATTGGCCACCAAGATCGACTTAATCACATTGGAGTATTTTCTTCAGTGTTATGTAAAGTGACTTATCCAAATTTTTAGGAAAAAGAAAGATGTTCAATAAGGCCAAATCTACTTGGGTCAGTTATGACTGGAATGGCTATAAAGAGCAAGTCAAGATCTATAAGAAGGAGCTTAGGAATATCTAATTGAGGACTGTTTTACACCTAGGAACTATGTGAAATAAATAGTAAAATAATAATAGGAAAGTGCAAAGACGTTATTGATGCCAGTTTTGTGGAGAAGTGGAAACTGTCTCAGATGGTAGAAGTGAAAACTGTACAGGTACAGGTAACCTGCAGAACGAGATCCACAACTGGACAAGAAACAGTGAGCCGCCAAAACTACTGCTCGACACACATTCCTCGGGGAACTCTCCGACAGAACTCGAGGAACAGCAAGGCCAACAAGAGAGCGAGTGGACTGCATCTTTAGGTTGTTGACTGAGAAATGCAGAATTTGCTCTTGTAATAGCTTTGAGCGCTTTAAATCACTTGAACTGGACTTCATTGCCGCAGCAGAAATGAAGAAAATGTTGAAGTATATTATCCCCTGGCTGGAGACAATTTATGAAGGATGTATCAGGCTCTCATATATCCCTAATCGATGAAGGGATACCAAAGTGGCATTCTTACCTGATGTGGGAAAGATATCGCACACTAGGCCAAATGACTTTGGACCAATTAGCCTATCCTCCTTCCTATTGAAAGGTCTGGAAAGTCTTTTAGATTCTTTCATTTTAAAATGTATTTGTCTAAAATATTTTTTAAATTGAATTTTTCGACAAACAACTCAAATCAAATTTCTTGGAAATTGCTCTTTCGACCAAATTTCTATGAAACTACATTTTCTACAAAATATTGCTGACGTTGTTTTCTAGAAAATTTTTTCTGAAAATTTATATTTCTACAAAATGCCGTTGAAGTTAATTTTTTTAGAAAATTTCAGGATAACACTCATTAAACCAGTCAGTGGTCATAAGTCCATGGTTATGGACCTTTAATCTGTGCCTACGGATTAAGAACCACTGACCGAATTAAAGGTTGTTAATCGGAAATTAAAAACAACATTTCGACAAAATGTTTAAGTAAAAGGCTATTTCAACGAAATTTGACAGAAAAAAAATTAATTCAACAAAATATTCTTGAAAACAGTAATTTTTAATTTAACACAGTATTCTTGAAAACTGTAATTTTTAATTTTTTTCTAAAATATGGATGGATGTAAAATACAGCTTTTATAGGACTAAATGGCCAAATCAAACGAAACATATATATGGGAGCTATAGCTAAATCTTAACCGATTTTCTTCAAATTCGGCAATGTTGGTTCATGGATCAAGAAACTCTACCATTCTAAATTTCAAAACGATCGGATGTCAGATACAGCTTCTATAGGACTAAAGGACCAAATCGGACGAAAGATATATATGGGAGCTATATCTAAATCTGAACCGATTTTCTTCGAATTCGGCAATGTTGGTTTATGGATCAAGAAACTCTACAATTCTAAATTTCAAAACGATCGGATGTAAAATACAGCTTCTATAGGACTAAAGGACCAAATCGGACGAAAGATATATATGGGAGCTATATCTAAATCTGAACCGATTTTCTTCAATTTCGGCAATGTTGGTTCATGGATCAAGAAACTCTACCATTCTGAATTTCAAAACGATCGGATGTAAAATACAGCTTCTATAGGACTAAAGGACCAAATCGGACGAAAGATATATATGGGAGCTATATCTAAATCTAAACCGATTTTCTTCAAATTCGGCAATGTTGGTTCATGGATCAAGAAACTCTACCATTCTAAATTTCAAAACGATCGGATGTAAAATACAGCTTCTATAGGACTAAAGGGCCAAATCGGACGAAACATATATATGGGAGCTATAGCTAAATCTTAACCGATTTTCTTCAAATTCGGCAATGTTGGTTCATGGATCAAGAAACTCTACCATTCTAAATTTCAAAACAATCGGATGTAAAATACAGCTTCTATAGGACTAAAGGGCCAAATCGGACGAAAGATATATATGGGAGCTATATCTAAATCTGAACCGATTTCAACCAAATTCAACTGCAAAATTTCAGAACGATCGGAGTGAAATTGCGACCTGTAGTCGACGAACAACTTTACATGGACAGACGGACGGACAGACATCGTTAAATCGACTCAGCTAGTGATTCTGAGTCGATCGGTATACTTTAAGGTGGGTCTAGCTGTGTTATTTTCAGGTGTTACAAACATCTGCCGTGAAACAAACTTATAATACCCTGTACCACAGTGTGGTGTAGGGTATAATTAAATTTCGAAAAGTGTAATTTTGACGAAACTTTCTGAAAAATATTTAAAATATTGATTGCAATGTAAACTACAAAGTAGGTAGGGCCAGAATTGCCTTCAGGCATCTGAATAAGGTATGGGGATCACTTCAAATCGCCATACGCGGGGAGCTATGGATATTAAACGTGTGCGTAAAAGCAAGTTTACTATACGGAAGCCACACTATGTCAAATGCAATCATTAAAAAACTGCAAACGCACAAATACAAAATCTTGCGAATAATATGGAGGATTTTCTGGCCAAAGCACATCGTTAATATTGAACTGTGGCGAATGTCAGAGGAACGGCCGAATAATCTGCAAGTAATGAGAACCAAATGGAGTCGGGTGGGCCACACACTTCGTAAGCCACACGAACCATCTCAAGACAAGATAAGAAACACATAGGGCAGCCGTAAACGAGGGCGACCGAGGAATACTTGACGCCGAACATTGGCGCTGGTATCTGAAAAACTTAACATTTCATTCAAAAAACTAAAACCTATAAGTCTTGATAAATTAAGATGGAATAACGTTGTAGATACCATACGCTCCAAAGAGGAATAAATAAAGTTTAAAAAAGCGGGTTTTGACTTTTGAAAATATAAAAACGACATAGGAAGTCCTTACCAAACAGAAATTTTTAGACAAAAAGGGGATTTAGACATTTTTAAAAATGCTTGAATCATTTTAAGTATAATTTGTAAAAAAAAATAAAAAATATCATTTTAATATCATTTGCAAACACCTATTGCAATAAATACAACTTATTTATTTTCTATGAATTTCCTTTCAAATTTTCCTTTCTAAACATTTTTTTTTTTAGAAAATGGAGAAATAAAACGATTTGGAGAAAAAAAATTAAAAAAAAATGAATGTTTTCATCAACAAACTTAAAAAAATGTGCGCTCAAACTATTGTCTACCACTGTAGGTACTGTAAACGCATACCATCCTACAAAATTATAAGTAACTAGCTGGACCCTGTCCACTTCGTTGCCCCATATTTCCGATCCCGTCCATTTTTGGACCACTGACGTAGACTGCCAGCAGAACTGCAGTGGAACAAACACACAGACAGACAAACAAACGATTTGCCACGCCCACATTTTCCCCGCCCACTATTTGCAATTTTTTTTTCCCAAAACCATCTCAGACCAAATAGCTTTCAAACAAAAGAAACAATTTTAAAATCGGTCCAGTGGCTTAAGCGTCTATAAAACACATACATACATACATACATACAAACATTTTTCCATTTTTATATACATACATATATATGTATGTATATATAAATATGGATATATAGATATAGATAGATTGTTTGTGCAAAATGGTTCATTTGTATGGGATGTACGAAAAGAGGAGTGACAACTTCGGTGGTACTAACACTTCAGACTCAGACGCCGTTCGCTCCAGGATGAATTTCGTGAAGGTCGTCCAACTTCAGTCATTTTTCCGGAAACCATCGATGCTGTGCGTGAACTGATAAAGCAAGCCCGACATGTGATATATAGTGAGATTAAGGCATCCTTGAGCATTAGTATAACAAGCATGAATACGATTTTGCATGTTCATTTGACCTTGAAAAAGATTTGGTCTTGTTGGATCCACACAATTTGACGAATGCTCAAAAAAGGCTCGTGTCGATAGAAGCAATGAAATGTTGAACAAATACAATCTCTGTAGCTCAAACGCAGTGTATAACATCGTCACAGGTAACGAATCATGGATCTATGCATATGAGCTCGAAACAAAAAGAGCTATCGCAATATGGGCTTTCAAGACGAGACAAATCCAACAAAAGTTTTTTTGTGGAAAAAGCATATCGAAGCAAATGATCGCTTTTTTTCGGTATAACCGGTCATGTAGCCACAGTACCTTTACTAGAACGTGGGAGGTCAATTCTGAGTGGTACACAACCATCTGTTTGCCAACACTGTTCGAAGAAATAAGGAAAAGAGGGATGATTTTGCATCACGAAAATGGGAGCTCTTACACATCAGCTGAAACAATGGCTATTTGAGCTCTCAAGTATTGAATTGATGGGTGCCGATTTTGCACCCAATGACTTCTTGTTATTCCCTCACATCAAGAAAAAATTGTGTGTTCAAAGTTTTTCGACGCCTGAAGCAGCTGATGAAGCGTTCACAAACCATGTTTTGGAGGTGCCTCAATCGAAGTGGAAAAAGTGCTTCGAAAATTGGTTTGAGCGCATGCAAAAGTGTATTGATCTTAACGGTGAATATTAAAAAAAAAATCATTTCCAATGACAAATGATTGTTTTTTTATTGCTGAACCCGAAATATCAATAACAACCCTTTCCACATTTGCAACCTATCGGTTACTCCTGTCGAAAGTTATCGTGGGCACCAGCCACACGCTGAAAAAAATCGCCTCTGTAGTATATTGTCCCAAACATATTCTGCTTGAAACATATATATTTTTAGGGTGCAATCCAAATATATAATATTTGACAGATACAAATATTATATGTTTGGGAGGATGTTGTTCTAAACAAAACTGTGTTTACGTCCTAATATTTTTTATTTGGATATGTTATTTCCCAAACAAAGATCTATTTGCGTGAATATATATCTATTCTTTAATTGTTTAAGTTTTCAGCAATTCCAATGTAATTTTTAGAAATTTTTAATATTAGTAAAATTTTTTTATAATTGAAAATAATGAGTTGGAATAGTTAGAAAATAAAAATAATTGGTTTCAAATAGAAGTTAATGCTAAGCAAGCCAATTTTATTCCTATTAAAATAGGCATAATTCGAAAACAAGGAAAAAATTAAAACTAAAATTCGAAAAATTCAGCTAAGTTTTGAAATTTTTTTTTTTAATAAAATATATTTGGAAATATTCATAAACAATAATTTTATTTGTATTTAAACACATATTTTATTTGAGAAAATTAGTTCGCAAATATATTTTATTCTAATATATTAAAATATGGGTTCTAAATACATTTTATTGATTTTCAAATAAAATTTATTTGCTCAAAAATATATAATATTTAAAAATTTGTGTTCCCAGTATATTTTCTTTCGATTCAAACATATCAAAAAAGGCGATTTTACCCCGTGCAGACAAACTGAGGGACTGACACTGCTCCAATGACTTAAATTGGCCCATAACGGATTTCCGCAAAATATACTTGGTCCGCAGCAACTGATATATCCCACGTCCACAATAGTGAGGATATAAAACATGATTTTGTGAAATTCTCATATGTCTACCAAAAAGTTATAATTTCTTTCAAATGTGTATTGTTTTCTTCGTTAGCTTTCAAAAAAATGGAAAAAACGTCGTGATTAGGACACCCTATTGCAACAGAAAATGTTATCTTTTTGGATCTTAGACCACTCCTTCGATGTAATACACTTTTTATACGTAACAAATGACATTTTAACTGATCCGTAAATTTTTGTTCCATAGTGTAAAAAATATATATTAAAATCCAAAAATCCGTTATCACACCAATAATTTATTTTCAGCCAAACAGTGCAACACGTAGGGTACGAAATAACGAATAATATAATGTGAAAGCCAAAATATGTCCACAGATTAAGAATATGATTAAAATTGCATATAAAATTCGAAGAGGATACATTGATTGTTTACAATACCATAATAATAGCAACAGCATGAAGACACATATTTGCAGAGTGTGCAAAGAAGTATAGATATTCAAATATAGACAGATATATATGTTAGAGTGTGTGTATGTGCGTATGTCCTGTGAACTTTCAATTAAAATTCACATTTTCTATATCGGCTAAATTCCACTGTAATCCGTCTTCTTAGATTTTATTGCTTTGCAACACTTGAATAATGTTATCCCCAATTCAATTACCTTAAAAGTGTTGTCTTGCTCCTTATCGACGAGCGACGACTTTTTCAATAAGCCAGAAATACCAAGGACACGAACATAAGACATTTATTACGGGCGGTAGTAAGGAACGATGCAATGAATGTAGGTGTTTTCCCTTAAATTCAGCTCATCACCTCTCACCTCTCAACCTGACCACCTTTGTCCTTGCCACTCCTGTGGCACTCTCTGTGGAGGAGGGCAATCGTATACTCGTTCGTATTGAGTAGTTCTTCGATGGCACATTGGAAAAGGACTGTGACAGTCTGGCACATTTGCTTAGATTACCTCAATTTGATATCACTTACATTTTCGATTGTTAAAGGAGCAATAAGCAATAGGTGTAGGTGTAGCTGCCACAGCCACAGCCATAGCTGTTGCATATGCTTTCCTATTCAGATTTATTGGCACTGACGCCACGAATGACATCCACGTTTGTGTAATAAAAATGTATTGCTAATTTTATTCCAGTGGTGTCGGTGGTGGTGATGGCGAGAAACGGGAGACAGGACACATTGTGGTAAACCTTTGGTAGGTATAACAATGCCAACAACAAAAACTTATGAGGTCTCCGTGATGATAAATTTGTATATGTCGAGAGATTGCGGGGGCTACGGATCTTTGGTACATGGACATAATATAGTTGTGAGACATAAATTTATTACATCTTACGAATAATTGTGAGAAATTCTGTTCAGGATTAGTTCCTCCAATTCCCAGAAGTAATAAATACTTTGATGGAATAATAAAATGAATCTGTTAATGGATGTATATCTAAATAAAAGGTTATCACAAAAATTATCTCCTACACTGCTTGTAGAGCATATAGTACTTACTATAATTAACCACTTAATTTAAACGAGAATAATTATCAGGAATTACTGAATTGAGATCAAGTTTATGTAAAAATGGATTCAATTATAAAACTTGTCTGGTCAATTAAAGAATTGTTTCCATTTGAAGCTGTAAACAAAATTGTGTTATTTTTTAATGAAACCGTTCAATTGACTTACTCTTGCTACAAAATTATTTGATTAAAATAAATAAATAATTAGAAATTCATTTAAATTATTTCTGTCGCCTTTTTAATCACTGTTGCCTTTTCTGCCAATTATATGTTGTTGAGTCATTCAACAATCTAAGGATTGGTTTGAATTTTATCGAAGCTACATTTAACGATTATGCTATATTTTAAAATTTAGTTGATTCAATATTTTTTACAAAACACCAATTTGCAGTTCGTGCTCCCATAATAAATAATGGCGCCACGAAATAACACCCAAGTGAAATAACCCCCAAGCCGAAAATGAAATAACCCCCAATGAAATATACCCCAAAAGAAATGAAATATCGCCCAAAGATTAAATGTGAAATAAAGTCCAAATTAAATGAAAAAACAGCCAAATAATAAATGAAACAACCCCCAAAAAATATTAGTTAAATTAAAAAAAATAATTCCCCCCAAAAAAAAGTGAAATAACCCCCAATGAAAAAAACCTCAAACAAATGAAATAAAATCCAAATTAAATTTATTCGTCTAGACAAATATTTTTTTGTGCAATATACATAATTTTTCCCAAAAACTGTTTGTAGTATTTACAGAAACGCTTGTATGGAATCCCCAATAGGCCGGCGAAACAAATTATAATAAAAACAAGTAAGAAAGTTTCAGTCGGGTAAACCGACTAAGGTATACCCTCACTTTGTGAGTAATGTAATATTGAATATTACACAAATTATTCTGTCAATTTTTGTGGGAGAAACCAGAACGGGTTTAAGAAATACACCTATATTTCGCTGAACAGTAGATACTTTAAATACATTGCACTGTGCCGAATTGTAACCGTTTATATGGACTGGTATATTAACGTTAAGATATTAAATTGTGGTATAATTTGGCCATTTTGTGTGGGAGGTACAAAAAGGGGCGTGGTGATAACTCTCATTTTTCACTGGACTATAGGCATTATAAAAGCATTACACTGTACAAAATTTCAAGTATTTTTATACACTGGTATTAATGTTATAAGCTGTTAACTTTTGGTGCAAAATGGTGCATTTGTGTGGGTGGTACCAAAAGGGGCGCGGCAATAACGCCCATTTTTCACTGGACTGTAGGCACTATAAAAGCATCACACTGTACAAAATTTCAAGTATTTCTAAACTCTGGTATTAATGTTATAAGCTTTTAACTTTTAGTGCAAATTGGTGCATTTGTGTGGGAGGTACCAAAAGGGGCGTGGCAATTTCGCCCATTTTCCTCGAGTTGATAGCGACTAACAAACTAATACTATGTGTGGAATTTCAGAAGATTCGAATACGTATAATAGCAGTTATTAAAGAATCAATATTTCACAACAATTTAACCCTTTGTGGGGGAGGTACCAGAAGGAGTGGACCAATATGGCCCATCTTCGAACTTAGCCGGAGATAGAAAAAATATTACCACATACCAAATTTGAAGTCAATCGGTTACTCCTTTCGAGAGTTATCGTGCACACCAGCCAGCAGACAGACAGACAGACAGACGGACGGACATTGCTCATTCGACTTAGAATGGCCCAAAACGGATTTCCGCCGAACATACTTGGGGTCTTAGGTGATTCCTTCGATGTGTTACACTTTTTTCCGTAGCAAATGATATATACCCTCGTCACACTAAAGTGAGGGTATAACTAATGGGAATACCTGCAAATTGCAAATTGATATTTAATTATCGACGTAAAAACAACGATTCAACTGCTTTGCAATTGAATGTTGGAACAGAAAACATAAAGAAATAGTAATCCTGACGAAAAATTTTAATAAATGTTTCTGAACTATTTTTATACCCTACACCACTCTGTGGTACAGGGTATTATAAGTTTGTTTCACGGCAGATGTTTGTAACACCTGAAAATAACACAGCTAGACCCACCTTAAAGTATACCGATCGACTCAGAATCACCAGCTGAGTCGATTTAACGATGTCCGTCCGTCCGTCCGTCCGTCTGTCCATGTAAAGTTGTTCGTCGATTACAGGTCGCAATTTCACTCCGATCGTTCTGAAATTTTGCAGTTTAGAGTATTTCGCGGCTGTTAAGATCGCTATTGAATTTGGTTGAAATCGGTTCAGATTTAGATATAGCTCCCATATATATCTTTCGTCCGATTTGGCCCTTTAGTCCTATAGAAGCTGTATTTTACATCCAATCGTTTTGAAATTTAGAATGGTAGAGTTTCTTGATCCATGAACCAACATTGCCGAATTTGAAGAAAATCTGTTAAGATTTAGCTATAGCTCCCATATATATGTTTCGTCCGATTTGGCCCTTTAGTCCTATAGAAGCTGTATTTTACATCCAATCGTTTTGAAATTTAGAATGGTAGAGTTTCTTGATCCATGAACCAACATTGCCGAATTTGAAGAAAATCGGTTAAGATTTAGCTATAGCTCTCGTCCGATTTGGCCCTTTAGTCCTATAGAAGCTGTATTTTACATCCGATCGTTTTGAAATTTAGAATGGTAGAGTTTCTTGATCCATGAACCAACATTGCCGAATTTGAAGAAAATCGGTTAAGATTTAGCTATAGCTCCCATATATATGTTTCGTCCGATTTTGCTCTTTAGTCCTGTAGAAGCTGTATTTTACATCCAATCATTTTGAAATTTAGAATGGTAGAGTTTCTTGATCCATGAACCAACACTACCGAATTTGAAGAAAATCGGTTCAGATTTAGCTATAGCTCCCATATATATGTTTCGTCCGATTTAGCCCTTTAGTCCTATAAAAGCTGTATTTTACATCCAATCGTTTTGAAATTTAGAATGGTAGAGTTTCTTGCGATTTTTTGACCTATTTTTCGTCTGCTTTACTATTTCTTCATGTTTGAAAACTGTTGGATGAGAACTGAAACATCATGTGTGAAATATGTTGGAAGAGAAAACATGAATAGGAATTAATGGAGACGAAAAATAGGTTAAAAATCGCGGCGATTTTTTAACTATTTTTCGTCTCTATTAGTTCCTATTCATGTTTTCTCTTCCAACATATTTCCATACAATTTTCTGACATGAAGAAATAGTAAAGCAGACGAAAAATATGCCAAAAAAATCGCCGCGATTTTTGTCTCTCTGTTTCACTCTCTTACAGCAGTATTCAATCGTGAATTGTTAAAAGGGAACAAACCCAATCAGTTCAGTTACTGATCGGCTCTCTAGCAAAATAGTCGCAAATCTTATTTTACTTACCATTTCCAAACATTTAAAGCTTATTAATTTCGTGATATAATGCAATCGTACCATCTGGTATGTTATCTGTAATATGATATCCATGACCCTACAACTTAAATTTTCATATTTGTTATAATTTAAAATTTCTAAATGTTCTTCTCTGAAGCACTATTAAGAATGATGAGACGGTCATTCGATTCTAACCGTCTAACGAAAAGGAAGCGATATCTAACAATTTTATTATTAAAAACTTTCCTAAACTTCGTTTTGAATGTCAATGAAATAATCCCCAAATAAAATGAAATACGGCCTAAAAAAAATTAGATTTCGATGAAAACGAAATAAATCCCAAACAATGAAAAAATCCCCAAAACCCAGAATGAATGAAATAAATCCCAAATTCATTTTATTTTGGGTTTTATTTCATTTTGGTCTTAGTAACAAAAATTTAAAAAAACTTGAAAAAATGAAAAGAAACCCAAAGTTAATGAAATTTCACCCAAACCCAATTTTGAATCTTTATTTTGGGTGTTATTTCATTTTCGGCTTGAGGGTTATTTCACTTGGGGGTTATTTCACTGCGCCATAAATAATTTGTAAGATTTTGAACATATTTTTCTTTTCTGAAAAAGTTTACTTTATGTTGAACGATTATTAGTTTATTTCCTCTTCAATGGAATCATGTCTTTTTTCCACTTAAATGAAGTAAACATCCAATACTTTTAGATCGTTCTGACTTTACTTCGATTACGTTCAATGCTCCCCACATATTCCTCATCACCACAACTCCTACAGAAGTCATTGGACTCAATACCTAACCCTCTGGCGTGTTTGCGGATCAGGCAGTGTACCGTCAGAACTGATACTAACGTAGACAGTCTTTTCCTCTCTAGTGCGAGGACACATGTTGACCTTCTCAGTTCGTATCCTGGCCAGATTTTTTTCATTGGATTGTTTGATTGCCTCTTTCCTAAGCCAAAGCTTGCATGTGGAGAGTGGCGCAAGAATTCATTCAAATTATTCGAGAATTTGCAATGTCGTCCCCAGATAACGAAGCCGAGGCAAAACTGTCGGCGGCTTAACCAAAAATGGGTCGACGGCGTCTTATCAGCTCGACGTTGGCTTGTGATTTATTGTGAAACGTAAGTTAAACTAATTTATTGTACAACTTCGTTGGAACTTAAGTGGCAATTTTAAGTACATGGGTAAACATATATATTTGGAAAGGCGCGAACAAATAACAATTGCAGCGATTTTAGGCCGGTATGATACTACTACAACGGCGGTGATTTTAAACTAGTTTTAGACGAACTATCGGCGGCGGTGTGGCTAAAAAAATGGTCTATAGCATATAAAATGGCAGCATGGCTGTCCGAGTAAATGACAACACCAGTGTTGGGCACTACACGCAACTATTTTATGTCTCGGAACTGAAATATAGTTTGTTGTGACAGAAACTTATTTCGCGTAAGCAATTGTTTGTTCTGACCAAAAGAATTTCAGTCATCGTAAACGAGAATTGTAGTTGACTAACATTTTATTTTGCAGAAACGAATTTTTTCTTTGCGTGTACCCAAAGAGTTCTTTACAGTGCACGCAAAGCCAACATTATCGCAACTCTTTGAACTATTGGTGTAGAAGTGGAGATAGTTTCTAATTTCTGGTATTCAGCCAACCAATTCCTCTCTGGCAGGTATATTAGTGGTGAAGTTCCTCCCGAAGATGTACACCGTTGGTATATAGTCCACTGGGTCTGTTACTACAACACTACGCATGTGGATAAAGTTCTTATACCTCCACATTGTTAGGCAGTTCAATCGTAATGCCACTCTGGTGGCAACTGCTTTCGACACAATATCAATGGGCTGCAGATGGGGTAGGGCTTCTAGAGACTGTAGTCCTCAATGCTACGCTTATGCAAATGTAGACGGTTCTCTAAACCTTTGATAATTGGTTTGTAAAGGATAGTTTATTGCCGTCCATCAACACACAATGTCCTTCAAGAGTATTGGGCGAACTACTGCTATATATGTATAGCCAATGCACAATTTTAGGAGAGAGGACCCAACGCGACCATACAGCTTTCCTGCAGGAATATAAGGGGACGTTGGCCTTCCTTACACGTTCCAATACGATAAGTCTAAATAAAAATTTCCTATCTAGAATTATTCCTAAAAATTTTGCAGAAAAGACTAGATCTATTCCATTTATCCGAGAAGGCAGGTCCACATGTGGGACTTTATTCATCCTAGTAAAGACCACCAATTCTGTCTTGTTTTGGGTTAAGGCCAGAAGCTGGTCCATCTAGCCAACTTGTTCGGAGCCACCTGTATGATGTCTTTGAGGAGGTTTTCGAATTTGCCACTTGCTGCGATTGCCGCGTCATCTGCATATGTCACGACTTTGCAGCCAAAACGTTCTGGATCTAACAGGATTCAATTCACCGCTAGGTTCCAAATTAGTGGGGACAGTACTTCTCCTTGTGGGATCTCTCTGTTCACCAAACTTGTTAGAGTTGTAGAATCAAGACTGCATATTATGCGTCTTCTATTGAGCAGGCTTTAGATTAGTCTAATCAAGCTAGCGTTCACCCTTTGTCCTGATTCACACGAAGCAATTTTTTCTAAGCAAATTTCAAAGTTCGTAGGAGAGAGTTAGACAGCTCTTTCCGCCTAGTGAACTCTAGCTTGAATAATTAAGACTTTGATGCGACCGCCCCGCAATTTCCGCATCTAAGTTAATGTCGTTAAAAACCCCTTCAATGTCAAGAAAGGTCACAACAGTGAATTCATTGGCAGGTAGGGACGATTCGATAGTGCCTACAAGTTCCTGCTAGACAGATTCTGTAGACTTTCCCTTGCTGTAGGCATATTTGTTCCTCGACAGGAGCTTTTATATCCAGGTTTTCTCTAAAAAAAATCAAAAAGTCTTTCCAGACCTTTCAATAAGAAGGAGGATAGGCTAATTGGTATGAAGACCTTTGGCCTAGTGTGCGATATCTATTGAGTTCTGTTGCTAAGTTCCCCGGGAAATGTGTGTCGAGCAGTGCTTTAAGCGACTATATGCTGTTTTTAGTCCAGTTGTTGACATCATCCTGCCGATAAACAGCTGTACAGGGTGTAGCGGATAATATCGTCCTCAGCCGTATGGTGTCGGAGACCTTCTCGACAGAAGGTGTGCCTAGAACGACGTTGCGCTTTCCTAATCTATTTGATTTGATTTTGAGATCATGTGTTGCTCTTTATAGGCATCTCAGTCATAAGTGATCCCAATAGATTTGGCCTTATTAAACAGTTGTTGCAGGTCTCTTTCCTAGTCTTTAAATCAGAAGTCCACCAATGTGGTTTAGTTCTGGGATCTTTTGAATGATGAAGTGAGTTGTTCGACCAGATTATCCAGAGCGACTTTGCCATTGGGTTCATATAGAGCTTTAGAATTGAGAGCTGTTACAATAAAGTCAAGAAGTGACTCACCCCTACTGTTTATATTCGTACAACCCCAGGTAGTATGTATGATAAGCGGTAGTATGATAAGCGTTAGTATCTGCGCCATCAGCTCGCGTTAGTAAGACATTGTTTCGTTTGATCTTAACCACAATTTAATTAGTCAGGAGAAAGGTGATTAGATATTTTCTGGCCAAAATGAAGGTTTTTGGAGTATGTTCACAGTTGGCCAAAAACAGTTTTAAATTGGGTGTCCTGCAAACTAACTTTAAATGGTCGGACAGATAAAAGGGTCCGGCAAATATAGTACAGAAGGAATTTCTGTTTATAAGATAAGTATCGTAGAATCGTAGAAAAATACCTTGAAAGCAAAGAAAACTCCCAAAACTAAAAATATTATTTCTATTTGACGAACTTTATACCAAGAGACATTACTTGTTGTAATACTATAAATTATAAAAAAAATGAAGTCTTGAGTTTTAAAGTTTATGTTAATATAATTACCTTCAATAGTGTATCCAAGTAAAATTTCAGATGATAGACATTTATTTTTATCCACTCACCCGGAAATAAGGAAAATAAAATAAAATTATTCATGCACAATTTAAAAATAGTGTTAAATCATAATATGATCTATAAAATATATTAATTTTTTGCAGGAAAATCCTAAATATGAACTCGCATATTTAACTTTTGGATGATTAATTGAAACTGTTTATAAAAATCCGGAGAATACATAAGAAACGATAAAGTTGCAACAGTTCAAAGTATTACTAAAGTACACAGGTAAATATAGTAAAATATCAAATTGAAATGAACCAATTTAAATTTTGTACATTATTAAAGAGTTAACGGATGTAAGACCTACTGATTTAGTTTCCCCCACCATAAATTCAAAATTCCTGCTTCGTTTGTATGGAGCCGCAGTTAAGTCTGATGTTCAAACCAACATCACATTCAATAAGGGAAGCTATTTGCTACATTGAAACTGAAGACAAAAACCAATGAAAATATTTGCATTATTATGGGCAAATCACCCGTACTTCCTTCCTTTCATATTTCCTGTTTAGTTCTTATACTCGTGTAGTTTCAAATAGTTCAGAGTATTATTTGCCCTATGTCCGGAACGTATCTATGCCACACAAACAAACGTACCGTATATATGCCAATAGTGCTGTGGAATTTGTCCTTATTAGAAAACCGATTTTTGAAGGTCCTTAAATAAATTCGAATTCGGAAATAAAAATAATAGAACAGGCATTTGTTCATAAAACTGTGACAATTTTTTTAACCTAAACAGAAATATATTGCCTTTTCTATATTAGAATAAAAAATACAATTATATTCTATATATGTGAAAGTTCTACTACGAGTATGTTGGCTACAGCTTATGATAAAAGTATTAAAATAATCTGAAAATAGGGCCTAAAAGAAAGTTCTATTCGGAAATAAAAATTGTGCAATACCCATTTTGTCCTAAAACTGCGACTATTTTTTCAAGTCGACAAAATATTGACTATATAGAAAATATTAAAATAAAAAAAAAATAAATTCTACTTTATATTTGTGAATGTATCACTATTTTGGCTACAGTTTGTGATATAAGTATTAAAATCATCAAAAAATAGTTTTACATTGGCAGAGTGGTTTAGACACAGTGTGTTAAGAGTAGAAAAACCTTGATATTTTAGAAAAAATCGAGTGCTAACGAAATTCCTAAAAAATATAAATAAAATTGTCAATGTAGGTCCCCAGTGTTATCACGGGCTCAAATGCCCCTCATCTAAACCAACTTTTTTAAACAAAGCTACACTAAAAAAAAAGCGTACTGAAAATCAATGAATTTGTCGTAAAGTTTAAGATTTCGGCAATGATTTCGAGCCAAAGACAATCGCTATAAAAATAAGAAGGTTTTATAGTTAATTTAAAGACTTGAATAGTACTTGTTTTGAGGATGCATTTCATAGAATTAAGAATTTTGGGTGATAAAACTAATTAAGTTTGGTCTTAAAATAAGCACATTTTTGCGTAAATTTAAGTATGGCGCGTGCTTATTTTTAGTAAAATATCATATAATTTAAAACATTATCGTAATAAAATTTAAAATGTTTGTCCTTGATATAAGAATATACTGGTAATTAATTTAAGGCATACATGAATTTAAATATAGTTTTTTTAAATATGTATGGAAAATTCGTTACATTATATTGATTATAATGTTACTCTTTTAAATGAATCATTTTCTTTGAAATCATTTACTATTCATAGAAAATTCAATAACACAACACTTTATCTTTCTAAATAAATATTTTATTTGTTATATTTTATATTGGAAAATACAAAAAAAATATAATACATATTACGGATAACCTTGAACATTTTATAATTTAAAACAATATGTAATTGTACATAGCCAAATCGCCAACACACTATGAAGTTTGACTTTTATTCGAATATTGTATTGTTAAGTATCGATTCTATAGCGGGATTTCTCTATTTGTTGTCCATGAACAATTTTTATCGGAACCGACCTTAATGATTTTTAACCTAGAATTTGGCTGGAGTTTAAATAGAAATTATATAAAACAAATATTATATTATTATATCATATAGTTTGGATGCTCACTCATTTCCTGCAATTTGTAAATTTTTAATTCCCCACTGCATTTTTCATATATCCAAATAAAGTTCAATTGCGCGAACTAAAATAAAAATAATTTTAATAGAAATCAAACAGAATAATTTATATACGATAAAGTATTAAAATAAATTTTATCATATAACTGTCACAAAATGTTGAAAGATAAGAGACATATTAAAATCTTTGGAATATACTTACTTACACTGAAATATTTTTTCATTCTTCTCATAATAGATCCATACAAAATTTTCTGTACTAAAAGTTAAAAAAAATATTTATGTAAGATATTAATAATAATAGAAACTGATTGTTTTGAAAGTGGCGAAAGTGAAATTTTTCATATAAATTGAGTTATCAAAAATAATTTTCTCAAAAAAATCAATCGTGACTTAGATTTTAAAATCTTAAGTTTTGTTAGCAAACAAAACTACAAAAACTTACTAAAAATTACTTCTGTAAAACAAAAGCTAATGCTGCTTATGACATTCTTAACCCTGGTGTTAGATTAGCAAATCTGTACGAATCCTAGATTAAGAGTCCATTTGGTCAACATTACATTTTTCATATAAAATGAATATGGAAGAAAATATTTTATATTTATTTTTATTCAATACTTCGTGAAAAGAAAGCAGCTTATTTACAATTATTTTTGAGCAAAAACGCTTATTATTTTGATTTTAGTAAAACAAAAATATCCCTTGGACCAAATTATAAGGCAATATATATACATACATATATTACCGTTTATAAAGGAAACGATACAAAAATTGGACCAAATGGGCCTAATCTAACAGCAGGTTTAATTATGAAGTACTTATGAAGCAATTATGAATACGAAATCAAGGAAAAATTTAAACTAAAATTCAAAAAAGGAAAAAATCTTTTTATATAAATTATATTTGGAAAACTTTTTAACAATAACTTTGTTTGTGTGAAAACACGTATTTTATATGTGAACGTCAGTTCGCAAATATATTTTGTTCTAATACATTAATATATGCGTTCCAAATTAAATTTCTTGATTTTCAAATAAAATATATTTGTTCAGAAATACATAATACTTACAAATATTGTTTCCAAATATATTTCCTTTCAATTCAAACATTCCCATGTAGGTGTATGCTCACTTATTTTTTGCAAGTTATAAATGGCATTCAGCACTGCATTTTTCATATATCCATCACATTTATCTTCAAATATTGCGTGATTTAAATTAAAATAATTAAAGTTTTTCTGAAAATAAATCAAATAAAATTATCTATAAACAAAAAAAAATAAATAAATTGTATCATATCACAATTGGAAAACGCTGAAAACTAAGAGAAATATTTCAACCGTTCATATATAATACTTACGTTGAAATATTTTGTAAAATTTGCCACTCTTCTCACAAAAGACCCATTCTAAAATTGTTTTACTAAAAAAAATAAAAAAGATAGTTATATGTATAACATATTATTAATAATAAATTTCTATATTGCCACAAATAATTTTACATTTCTGCATTATGCACTGGTATTTTTAATAAATAAATACTTTCAATTAAAATGTGTTTTGTTAATTTTGTAATTGCCAATGAGATGTTTATTTCATGATAATAATATTATTTTTCACGTACCTAAACATTTTCCCATTGTCTCTTTCAGTATTACAAAATCTATTACTCACATTTTTGTTATCCATTTGGAACAAATCTCTTCACAAGACTTACAAACAAGATCTCCTTCAAAAACGCATGTACATCGCCATAAATAACATACACACGGGGCAAAATCGTCTTTTTTGATATGTTTGAATCGAAGAAAAATATATTTGAAACACAAATTTTTAAATATTAATTACTTCTGAGCAAATACATTTTATTTGAAAATCAATAAAATTTATTTGGAACGCATATATTAATATATTACAACAAAATGTATTTGCAAACTAATTTTCTCAAATAAAATATGTGTTTATATACAAATAAAATTATCGTTTAGGAACCTGTCCAAATATATTTTGTTTAAAAACGTTGACAATTTTTTAAATTTTATTTCTACTTTTTAATTGATTTTAAGTTATACCTTATAATTAAAAATGACTTATGAAGCAATAAAATTCGTTTTAAAGCACTAATTTTTAAGTTATATTTATTCCAAGTCATCATTTGTTGACAATCCACCTTGCATAATACATCATTTCGCAGGATTATACGATTTCAATTATAATGGCTTCAAATAAATATTTGTTCCGTAAATAATAGTCCCAAATAAAAAACATTAGGACGGAAACAACGATTTATTTAGAACAACATCTTTCCAAATATATAATTTTTGTGTGTGACAAATATAATATATTTAGAGTGTACCCTAAATATTTGTATATTTCAAGCAGAATATGTTTGGGACAATATACTACAGAACCGATTTTTTTTCAGCGTGCAGCAAAAATAACTATGACACACGCACTCCCTTATCACAGAGATCGATGGTGACGCCGACGGCATAACCACATGCATACACACAAGTACGCGACGGTTTCATTTATAGTTGTTGCTATGCTTTAGCAAAAATAACTGTTAACAGCCAATATTAAAATTATTTTCGGTGCAATATGCACGTATGTATGCACGTATACTTACATATTCACAGCAATCAAAATTTTTCACAATCCGCGTCACGAAAACAGACAACCGTTTCCTTCCATCGCTTGTAAATAACTGACGATTTAAAAGAAAACGAACAGAACTGTTCTCTATTTTTCTCTTCTAGCATTCCATAACAATTATTGATTCACACATTACCAAACAAAACTGATTCTCCGAGCGAGAGAGGGAGGGAGAGATTGTATAATTCTCTCGTATGTGTTCTTAAAAATAATGACAATAGTTATAAAATTTATTACCAAGACAGCCTTTCCTTTAAGGGGAGCATAGCCTTAAATTTATTACTCAAATATCTCATACTGTTAATTATGTCCGATTCGGCATTAAAACTATGACATGTCTACGTCGTAGTGTTAATGTAGAAAATCCTTAAAAGTATTGAAATATTACTTAAAATAATGCGGATTGTCACAAAAATAATGATTTTTTTCTTTAATTTAAATGCGTACATTGAAAGAAGCGCGTACACAAAAGTAATGATTAGATAGACATTAATTCAAATTCAAAAAACTTTATTTTAAGGAAAATTTCGTAAAAAACGTGTAAATTTTCATTATTTTAATGAAAATTGTCATTGAATTGATGCCGAGGTAGCATACTTAATATAAGAATGTGTCATCATTAGTTTTATTACTATTTTTTTTTCAGTGTATCAATAGTATGTATATCATTATCGGTATGATCTGGCAGACATTAAAAAAACGACTTCAGTATATCCAAACTTCGATTTCTCAATGCGCCACAGTAGCAAAGCAGGTGCTCAATGCTCTCCACTTCTTTCCATCACCACAGCTCCTGCAGAAGGCATTGGACTCAACACCTTCCCAGCAAAATTTCCCATTACGAGTACCAAATAACCTAACGGTTAAGCTAAGTTAAAAACCAGAAATTGCTTATAATTTGGCCTCCCTTCGAATTATTTTTACATGTACATGTCATTGGAGGAAAGTGATTCCACTCAAGCATACAAGCAGCTGAAAAATAACCACTTACCGCCACGCTTACAATTATTCAAAAGTAAGCATGGACAAAAGAAATAATTTTACGACTGTGTTTGTGTTGTAGTGGATATTTCCGAGTTGCTATGGGATGTTCACCACCATCAGTGGTGGAATGTGTTGAGAAAGCAGAACAGCGTAATATTGGGAAGAGCGTATAATTGGGAGAGAGTAGTTATTGATTGTTGTCATCATATGTCATGTGGTGGGATTGAACTCGCGACCTCATGGTTTCGTAGTTTAGCATCACAACCACTGCCTACCTCGCGATACATAGACAAATCGCTTAATTATCAAGTACAAAAATATAACACATCAAAATCTTGGTAAGTAAATGTCGTTACCATATGCATTACCAGGTAATGATATCTCATTATCGCCAGCATTACTTTCAGTAAATAAATAACAACTACCTAAATAATGACAAAAATAATAATTTCTGCCTAATTCTGCCTTGTTTGGGTTGTATCCCAAGCCGCTGCATCTGGTCCATCTAGTCAATTTGTGCAGATCCAGCTTACAGCGATAGCAACATTGTCCCCATATGCCACGACTTTTCAGCCACAACTTTCTAAATATCACAGAATTCCATTTGCCGCTTGTTTCCAAATTAGTGGAGACAGCACTCAACCTTGTGGGGTCTCTCTGTTTACAAACCTTGAGCGACCCAAAACTTCCTGGTATGCATCTTCTGTTGAACTTGGAATTTGTCTGATCAAGGTTTAGTTCACGCTTAGATGTCGCAATGCCGAAATTACCGCATCTGAGTGAATGTTTTTAAAAGCCTTTTCTATATCCAGAAAGGTTACCATAGTGAATTCCTTGAATTGTTGAGACGATTCGATAGTGCCAACAAGTTCTGACAGGACAGATTCTGTAGGCTTGCCCTTCTTTTAACCATACTGGTTCCTCAAAAGGAGTTTGCACCCAGGTTTTCTCTGATGAAAGAATCTAAAAGTCTTTACAGACCTTTCAATAGGAACGAGGATATGATAATTGGTCTGAAGTCCTTGGGCTAGTTTGCCATATCTTTCCCGCTTTTGGTATCCTCCATCGATTGAGGATATATGAGAGCCTGATATAGCCTTCTCAAGTTTTCTTAAGTACTTTTAAATGTTTGCGTTTTTGTTTGTGAAACTGTTGAGCTGTTTATTGCCCATATAATTCTGGATTCATCAGTCAACAACCCACGACGCTTGCAGTCCACTCGGTCTCTTGTTGATCCTCGGGTTCTGTTGGTGAGTTCCACGGGAAATGTGTATGCCTAACATCAGCCAATTTTGTTAACACAACCAAAAAAGAAGACCAGGGTAACCTTCATGCATTCTAGAGAGTGAGACACCGACTCCCTTTCGTCAATGCAGCTGCCGCATAAGTATTTTCGCAAGACATTAGCTATCCTTCCAATGGTGCCGTCCAATAAGACAGTGACCCGTCAGATGCGATACGTGGGGCCACATCAGCTTGTAATGTTCACAGTTCCTGACCATTGTCTCTCAAGAATACCACGAAAGATACATGCCCCTATAAATTCCAGTTTCCCGGGAGCGTGTAAGGTAACCCCTAACCGTTTAAGCTTATCTGTAGTACAGTTCTCTGGAACATCCCGGTCACCCGACATCCATATCAAGTTAAATTTGAACTTCGCAGTTGCCTCGTTAAGAGATCTGTGGCAGTTGATAGCTGTTCTTAAATTGAGTTATACGAAATCCAGGGATTTAACATCATCCCTGGATTCCGTGTTCGTCGTGTTTTTAGAATAGTGGGGAGAGAACTCCTTTAGGAGATTGTCCCTACATACAAATCTTTGAAGATTTGTAGACCCTAGTTTAACCGATATACCTCGATAATTATTCACAATAAGTGGGACGTCCTATGTCGACAGCAGGACAAGTGTACGTTTCTAGTCTAGACAGTTCCACATCATCGTGGAGAGTTTACAGGCCCTAAATAGTGACTATCTGCCATTTGTTGTTATGGTCAGGAAACTCTCTCTTAAAAAGACATTGTATGTTGCTGAATCCATATCCACATATCACAGTTTCCCTGGAGAGTGTAAGATATTTCCTTTCAACCTCATCTGTGGAAAGTTCCCAGGTATACGCATATAACCCGTAGGTAGATTTTTACCTGCTGAGCCATCTCGTTAAGAGATCTGCGTCAATTGCAGACAGTTATTTAAGACAAGAATTCAGAATACAGTGATTTATTGGCAGCCTCGCACTGTACTTACTATTACTATGTCTATTGGGCATCGTAAATATGTATTCAACACCCAACCTATCTAAACGAAAGCAGAATAATGATCATGGCTTGGTTCCAAAATATTAGGGGAGGACGCATCTCTGAGTTATACCCCTACATCAAGTTATTCAAGATTTTTTGACTTTAATGTATTCGAGATACAACTCTTGGTGTGAAGTCATTTCTCTAGACATTTATTATCCACGATAAAGAAGTCCTATCTCTCAACTGCAGGATATGTGTGCATTTAGGCAGGGTTTATGTCATTGTCAGGTAAATATCTCTTAAGAAGAGCTTGCATTTTGCTGCAGGTATTTCCAGTTCCCCTGGAGAGCTCATCTTTGCAAAGTTTTCTGGAATATGCAGTGGATTTGTATGTATTAGATGGATTTTGACCCTCTCCATGCCATCACGTCACGAGATCTGCGTTAGTTGAGAACTGTTGTTAAGTTCAGGAATACAGAATCTCGGGATTTATTGCCAGCCTTACTGTTTGTACTTCCCGTTGAAGAGAAACCATTCACGGTCCAAACTTGCTGCAATGTTGAAGACCATATGCGACAACATTCATCACAACATCCTCCAATCTAGCGTAGCCGAGATACACTCGTGATTCAACTAGTCATTGAATGTCCTCGTTTACACCAATATTTTTCAAAGCCGTTTTTATTACCATCGATTTAACGTTATTGAAGTTCTTCGCTATGTTAAATTTAACCTTCAAAAAAGCTAAGTAGATTGTACTTATACAATGAGGTCTCAATGAACTTACCTTGTTAGACAGTTGTCTTTGTTATACATTCATTCTGAGGTAAAAGACTATACGCTAATTTCAGTTCTGACAGCAAATTGCCTGATCGATGACAACCCCAGGAGGTTTGGAATTGAGTCAAATAATTTATACTGTCCCGCAACGACGTCAGGATATACTGGGATCGGCCTTTCTAGAAATTCTGACAATCTCGCCGGTACCTATGTTCGTATTATTGATAACTTAATGTATCTAACTAAATGTATAATAGCCGATAACTCTGGCTGCAACCCTAACATAACCTAACTGTTCAGAAAACTCGCCAAATTCTCAGCAGAATCGATCACAGACTAATGGGAAGGAAGTACTTCGGTTCCGCATGGGAAGTTTTTCCTGATTTAGCCATAAAGAGTTTCTTACCACTTTGTAGGTTAATGTAGCCGGTGTATAGCTCTTGCAACAATGGAATTACCTTACCAACCAAGGCAAGTAATTCCACAAACCGGGAGTGAACGATTTATAGTGTCCATTATGGCTTTAGTAAAAATTTCCCTGGCAATGACAGACATAAAATTCTATTTTTGACTGTTTCATTGACTTATCAGGAACATGTTTATCTACGAGCAACTCAAGTGATTTCCTACTGGATGTAGTCCATATCACATCAGATGTTTTGATGTATCGTAGCGTACATGTTTGCGAGGTTAGAATTTTCCTTCATCCAGAATTTATTATGAGCCTTCTTCACTACACTCTTGTCTTTTCAATGTTCCACATTGTGGTTGTCCCTGCCCTGCGATGCTGATATAGAATTTACCATTTCTTCAGTTAAACTATGTATCAGGACCACCAGAATGGCTGCTATTTGCCCTGGCTTTGATTTTGGGACTTGATACCTGCAGCGAGTCATTTAAAGCAGTTGCAGGGCACTCTACTCTTTCTGCGATTTCATCAATTGTCTCAACATTTCGTTCAGGCTGTCTTGGAATAGTCGAATGTTGAATATATTTACATACTGTAAGCTAACGTAAACTGTCCGGACATAAACCTTTCACTGAATGTGGTCTAACAAGATGCAGAGCAATATCTCGAATCTCCTAATGCGTCCAAGTGCCCGAAAAAATTATGATTTTCGCTGAGTTAAAGCAAAACTGCTGTGTAACCGGTTTTCGGTTACGCCTTCCCACACTTCAACCTGCTAAGTAGGAAAAAATATCGGCTTTATTGTGAACATTACCAACATATTTCCAAAATTTTTTTTCTTGTTTCTGCTCCTGTTGCTTCTGCTTTATACCTTTTAACTTTTGATGAACGACGGCTCGTGGCTCTTACAGGTACCCGCATATGCTTGTTTGTGCACATAAGAGGGGGAAGTGGCTTCCTCCACAACAACAACAACCACCACCACCATCACTACCAATACCGCTTTTGGCAACCCAAAAAAAATTGCCGAATTTACAACAAAATTCATTGTTAACAAGCTTTTGAATATACACTTAACATAGTCAATAACAACAACAACCACAATACATGGGGTGGTTTCACCGGCATTCTGAGCAAGAGTAAAGCAACAGGAGGAACTACGCCGAACTGTGTGTCAGGTAAAACAAATCCCTTTTCAATTTCCCCAGAGGGTTTTCCGATCAAACAGGATGTTCTTAGGCAGTTCGAAGCATTTTACATTCCATCATCAAAACAAAACCGTAAATAATGTGCGAGGGTATCCCATCAAATCCCATTGGTATTGTCAGTCAATTAATTTTTATATCGGAGCCGTTGACATGTGAGTTCCCTGTAAAACATCGTCCTGAGGGTATTTTTTCAAAAAAATAAATATTAAGATTTTTTTATTGTAAATTTTGAAGTGGGGTGTTTGATTATTTTTAAAGTTTCCTGATGATATATGGCTATTTGTAATATGATCTATGACCTTTCGTTTTTTTACAAGTTGTCCTAAAATGATTATTTTTATTAAATTGGTTCCCAACAACAAAAGTAAGCCTTCTAAGAATAAAATGTCAGTAATTTTTAATGTAACCAATTTGGGATTTTTTTAGATTCACTGTGTTGTTCCTGTGACCAACTGGTAGAAGCTTCAACTGTGAAGCATGGCCGGGAGAAATATTCTGCTACCACGGGAAACAGAATTCCCTGGAACTTAGGATCCCGCCTGGTTGTTTTCCTTACCCCTCTAGAAGTTTTTATGGTGGTATTGGTTTAGATCCCAATAAACGGGAGAGCACAATCTCGATGTATATAAGTACACACAGAATACAGTTTTGTTGCATCAACCGAATTTTGGTAGTTATGTCTACTATCATGCGATTCCATCAGGACAACCAACATTTTGGTTGTATTATACTTCTGCTTCCATGTTGACAACAATAATATTTGGTTGCGCCAACTACGAAAATGGTGGCTAAATTATCTGTTGTATGTTACCACAACCAACTGTTTTAAAAAATTGGTTGTTCCGACAATTTGTCAGTCATAAACCACCGACAATTAATTAAAAACAGTTTTCATTAATTTTTATTTTATTTATCGAACTAAAAACCAGACAATTCATAACAAAACCAGTAAGGAAAAGCTAAAGTCGGCCTGGGCCGACTATATAATACCCTACACCACTCTCGTAATATTGAATAACTCTGATATATAAATTTTGTAATTCATGTATAAATTGTTTACAAAAATTTACTTTTGGGACATTTTATACTTAAATAATACCCTGTACCACAGTGTGGTGTAGGGTATAAAAACGATTGGATCTAAAGAGCCAAATCGGATGAAACATATATATGGGAGCTATAGCTAAGTCTTCTTCAAATTCGGCAATGTTGGTTCATGGATCAAGAAACTCTACCATTCTAAATTTCAAAACGATTGGATGTAAAATACAGATTCTATAGAACTAATGGGCCAAATCGGACGAAACATATATATGGGAGCTATAGCTAAATCTTAACCGATTTTCTTCAAATTCGGTAGTGTTGGTTCATGGATCAAGAAACTCTACCATTCTAACTTTCAAAATGATCGGATGTAAAATACAGCTTCTACAGGACTAAAGAGCAAAATCGGACGAAACATATATATGGGAGCTATAGCTAAATCTTAACCGACTTTCTTCAAATTCGGCAATGTTGGTTCATGGATCAAGAAACTCTACCATTCTAAATTTCAAAACGATTAGATGTAAAATACAGCTTCTATAGGACAAAAGGGCCAAATCGGACGAAACATATATATGGGAGCTATAGCTAAATCTTATCCGATTTTATTCAAATTCGGCAATGTTGGTTCATGGATCAAGAAACTCTACCATTCTAAATTTCAAAAGGATTGGGTGTAAAATACAGCTTCTATAGGACTAAAGGTCCAAATCGGATGAAATATATGTATGGGAGCTATATCTAACTCTGAACCGATTTCAACCAAATTCAATAGGGATCTTAACAGCTGCGAAATACTCTAAACTGCAAAATTTCAGAACGATCGGAGTGAAATTGCGACCTGTAGTCGACGAACAACTTTTCAACCAAATTCAATAGGGATCTTAACAGCTGCGAAATACTCTAAACTGCAAAATTTCAGAACGATCGGAGTGAAATTGCGACCTGTAGTCGACGAACAACTTTACATGGACAGACGGACGGACGGACATGCTTAAATCGACTCAGCTAGTGATTCTGAATCGGTCGGTATACTTTAAGGTGGGTCTAGCTGTGTTATTTTCAGGTGTTACAAACATCTGCCGTGAAACAAACTTATAATACCCTGTACCACAGTGTTGTGTAGGGTATAATTAAAATTGCACGAGATTATTCTTGACTACATATACCGTTCTTGAACACAATATTGAAGATTTATTTATGTCGAGTAATTTTTTTTTGTTTGTCATGTATCAGCAAAAGAGCAGCAAACAATCTTTCGGTTGTATTTCCCAAAATACATTTAATTTTTCTAATTTTGGGAAATTATTGGGATAACCAAAAAATTATTATTTATTAATATTTTTTCTGTTGTAGTAACCAAATATTCGTTGCAATAATAATCTTTCGTCTATTGATACTATTTCTGTTGTCAAGAATAAAACATTGGTTATCAAAACCAAAAATTGATCATATGGTACTATAATGAAAGTTTAAAATTGGTTACCACAACTAACCGAGTGTCAATGAAAAAACAATCTTAATTCGATTGATACAACCATCGATTTAGTTGCAAGCATTTGCATTTGATCGTATTCCTGTTATTATTGTTGTTTCAACTATTTATTTATGTATAAATACAACCGACAGACGGTGTAGGCAATATACTTTTTGTTGCTAGTACTATTTTTTATTGTTACAATAGAATTCCAACCAATTAATTTCCTGGGCGTAGTTGCAGGTAGCATGACCCGTAGAGTTGTAGAAGTTTTAGGTAGGTTCGGCCTTCCCCAAAGTGGAACCAGGTTAAAATATATGAATTCGAATTGATCCGAGTGTTAAGATATATTTGGACCATTGCGGCGGAAAAACACACAAACCTCGAGCATCTTAGGCCACCTGATGATGATGTATTGGCCATGAAACACTGTTACCGCAGTTGGGCCTATCTCAAAGTATTCTTTCATATTTCTCTGTCGTTAACATAAGATCTCCATTCTTGTGAACATATATCTCTGGCATTTTGCTCTGCACCATTATTCCATCGAAGGTTAGCACGTCCTTTTTTCCTAGGTCCATAGGGCGAAGGTTTGAAGACTCGTTTTGCAATCTCATTGTCTTCTATTCGGTGCTTGTGTCCATCTTAGGCCACTTTCCCATGGAAAAATATCCCAAGGAACAATCCAACTTTTTTATGAGAATTCAACAATTGTCACAAAATCTAAAAATTTTATAGATTTAAATACTTGTGCATTTTTGCAAATCATTGCAATATTACATCCATATTTCTTTAGCTACAAACTTATCACCAGGTCTTCGTAAGAGACATGACACATACAAAAAACGACGGGAAATATGTTAAACTGTATAAAAAGAGAAACTCGTAGCATATATTTCGTTGTACTACTTGTTACCAAACAAAAAACCCATAGACTACCGCACAAATTGTATGTAGACCCAACTCCTCCGCCGGTATGTACGGGCCACAAATGAAAAGTGCCAAAAAGGAAAACAACACTATTACTATGCCTGACTAGGCGGGCTGTCAGCCAGGCAGGCAGGAGTGCGGGCGGGCCGCTATTCGACGTTCAATGGGGCATACAACACAAGATACTCCGACAAATATTTTGGGATGTTCCTAAAAGAATTTCAGATAGTATTTGAACATTTACCCTCCGGCAGAGGCAATGCCTTCGTTTGCATTCCAGGTTCCAGGACAAGAAAGACAACAGAAACTAATATTTCATGCACTTGATGCCGAGCCACATAAATATATTAATGAGGAGAAAATTAAGTTTTTACTTTTATGTTTTGAGGATAATGAGAAAAACAAGTTGCTTTCAGGTGAATTCAATGGGTGGATGTATAGGTGGATGGGATTTGAGGGTGGTTGTTCGCTTGTCTATACATGTATAAGTCTGTCGAAGAATGTTCTTGTTCTTACATCGAACTGAACTGAACATCCTTCGCAGGTTAGGCTATGTATGTCTTAAATGATATGTTTGAATTTCTAGTAAATTTGGCATATGTTTTAGGCTGAGTGGCAGAAGACTACACTGCAAAAAATAAATTGCTACATAATTTATGTGGGCACACAAGTATATATTTCTATTATTCTCTGCAGTAGACGAAGGATAGCTGATGAATTAATCTGTCCACTCACGAGAAGCATAGGAAATCAAGGTTTTTTGTTAAACTTAATAATTTGGTAGGGAATTCGCATAGAATCTAAGACAGCCTTAAAATTTATTACGAACAAAGAATTTCAATTGCTATGGAATGTTATTAAGAATTTACAAAATTAAATACCGTGTGGTCATTAAATTCCAAATGTGGAATTCATATCTGTCATAAAATAATGTATGTGTAGACCAAAAATAATCACGCATACATAAGTATCCTAACCAGATATACGAGTGTCGGACATATCCTTATTTCTATTAATATTGAAATGAGGGGCTTCACAAATTATTTACTCGTTAACAAGAACATAAAGATCATATTCCAACAATTTCGTTTTGAAATTCCGGAACACAATTATGTTAGTTGGAATTAATTCGGAAATTGTATTGAATTTACATTTATTTTGAAACCATTAAAATTCCATTGGTCATACTGATGGTTTTAACAAGAACAAATTTACAACAGTCAGAAATTAATTAAAACACTTTTGGTGGCAGAACTCGCCAAAAATAAATGAAATAATTAATTCTGGATATTTTTTATTTACATTTTCGTCGGAAATACTTTTATAACACAGAACAGCATTTTTCAGCTTATTGATTTGGGATTCAATTCTGAGAATTGGACGTGAAAGTAGCCCCAAAAATAAGAACTGCTGCATCATTCGTTTAGTCAAGTTGGCTTAATAATTTAATGGCCATAAGAATTTTTTGCTCAAGGTGGATTTTTAGCATTTTTTCTATTTTTTTTCTCGGTATACCGTAGGGAATATCTTTTTTGTGTCTGAAGCAAAGTTGTAGATATATAGAATAGGAGAAAACAATGCGGAACAAGCCTACCCGAAAAAAGTGCATGCAGCGCCTTAAAAATAGCAAAAATGTTCTGCTCTGTTTAATATGTGTACCAATAGATATCCGTATAAAGTATGAGGCAGCCCTCACAGCAAAACGTCAACAAGTGATGAGTGAATGGATAAATCGAGACCACAAGTCGTACCATCAGAAGATATTACAATCACTGGTCGGTCATATTCAAACAACGGAAATCTCCGACCGCATTCCTGAAGTGCGGCTTACAGCTACCTGTGATTCGTTCGTGCCAGACAGACGCTCCTGGGAAAACGGAACACTAGCTCATGCGCCAGTGAGAACCAGTTGCAACACTGATGGGTCCAGGTTTGGAGGAAGGACGGGTCTGGGACTTTTTATTGATGAACCAGACGTCGAACTTTACTTCCGCCTCCCAGGACATAACACAGTATTTCAAGCAGAAGTTCGAGCAATTACGAAGTGGCTCAGTAATACCACTAAGCCTAAATATGCCAACATATTCACAGATAGTCAAATGGCGATCAAAGCAATAACATCGGAATAGGTCAAATCCAGAACAGTGTTAGACTGTAAAAGAACGATAAACAATTACTCAGTCCATGGTCAACTGCGTATTTTCTACGTACCGGGACACAACGGAGGAATTGGAAATGAAGGAGCAAACAGCTTGGCTTCAAAGGGCAGAGAACTTCGAGTAATAAAGTAATAAACAAAACTGTGTGAAAGAGAGCAACTGCAAAGATACTGTGGAGAGACCCAAATACAGGCACATCTTCATCGCATAGGACTAGCAGAAAACGACGAGTGCAGGGCATGCAGGGAAAACATCGAAACGATGGAACATTTTCTGTGTCGCTGCCCAGCTTTCACACATGCAAGATCCCGATATTTCGGTTCCGACATATTGCCAGACTTGACTCATCTCTGAGGATATGCCTGGGAAAATACGTGTCTAGTACCGATTTTCTGTAACCCGTAGGGTATAAAAATCATAAATAAAGAGCGCACAACAGGCCGAACCACAGGCTTAAGTGTATGTCCATGGACCTCTATTCAACCTAACCTAACATATTACGTATACGTATTTTTCAATAGTTTACTGACTTGTGGGCATTTTTGCGATTTTTAAGGCAGTGGATGTACAGAACGGCCTATCGCGTTATATGATGTCAACAACGTTTCTTTATCTGCGCCCCAAGTGCTGCCGGCTAGAGACTTGAGGACCTTGTTCCTACTTCTGATCTTATCGCAGATAGCAGCGGCGTGCGCGGACTTCTTAAATATTCTATTGAATGTGACCCCATAAATCTTGGGGTAGTCAGTGGTCGGAATTGTCACACCATCGGCCAGCACATTCAAAAGTAGCCGCATTTCCGCTGTCCATGTGGTAAACAGATTGGGTATCGGATATTTTCATATTTTTCGCTTGGAAAAAGGCTGTTAAATCAGTCAAATACGTGTTCAGCCTAACACATATGTCATCAACGATGGGGCCCGACGCAATGATTGTACAATCATCCACATCCGTTACGATATGGATGCCGTTAGGTGGGCGTGTAATATCAGAAAGGTAGAGGCTAAACAGTTGCGGAGATATCCCCCAACTTGGGGAACATTACCTTATAATTGGGAGGAGAAGTGCCTCAATCGTCTTTGCTACTGGCGATAACAATGAGATCCACCTGTACGAATCTCCTTTGCTCTCGTCCATACCAGGCTTCAGTAGTGAGACTACCCTGCCCATTTTCCAGACTTCGGTTACTATGTGGGTGGCTAACGACAAATTGAGGACTTTGGTCAGGTACTCGATTCCGGGTTCATACAGCTATTTTAGCATCACCATAGAGATTCCTTCCGTGCCCAGAGCTTTTGACGACTTCGCTCTTCTGATGACATCTGCAACATCACCAATCGTAAATTGTGGAGGTACCTTCTCGGCTGGAAGAGATCTGCTACGACTTAATACTCCCATCTTCGCCCTCTCACTCTCGAGGAGCTCTACGAACTGCCTTTTAAAATAACTCGCGCAGCTCTTCGGATCCGCCACAGTTACGCCGTTAAATGTGACAGAAGTTGATCATACTTTTTTCCAGGGTTCGCGATCGACTTGCCCTCAACTAACTTACTCTGGTTCCAATGTTGCATTGCTTGAGGTGGTCAAGCAACTTTTTCCGCTTGTGTTCGCCGACTAACCTATTGACTCTAATGTCAGTTCCCTGACTCTAGAGTCATCAGGATTAGTGCGACGAAGCTCATCACGCTCATTAGCGAGTCCCGCTGCCTCTGCCATCAGAAGGATTATGCAGCCCTCTGAAGCAGTTGTTGGTGAACTCTCTGAAGTTTGGCCAATTGGCTTTCCCATGGTTAAGGAAAGTGCGGCGTTCAGAGGCTATGAAGTCGGGTGGTCTATTAATAGAAACGATTATGGGGAGGTGGTCTGAACCAAGCGAAACGACGGGTTGCAAGGTTACGTCATTTGTCAGATCTAGTGGCACGATGGTGATGTCTGGTGAACTGTGACAGTCACCCATAATCCTGGTGGGGCATCTTCATTCACCGTGGAAAACGTGGAGCTATCGATCTGCTCTGCCAGTGCTGTGCCTCTCTGCTCATTACTTAGGGCGGAATGCCAATGATCGTGGTGGCCATTGAAATCCCCAGTAGCAGACGGTTATTGTAATCCAATAGAATGCTAATGTTGGGCTGATAACGCGAGGCACAGCTATTAATCGGCGGGATGTACACGTTGAGCGCCTCTACCTAGGAAGTTAAACACTTGACTGCTACATCCAAACATTCAATGTATGGGTCACTAGAGTCTAGCTCTGACGAGATAGGTCTTTATTGAACAGAGTGGTGGTAGAGAAGAACTACTCCTTCACCTCCTCTAGTGCGATCCTTCCTTACAGAGTTGTAACCATCACAACGTTGTAAGATACAGGTGTTGTTGAGCTCGGTTTCTTGAATCGCTGCGTCCATGATGTTCCTCCGACTCATAAAATCCACTATTTCACCGATCTTTCCTCGAAGTCCTCTGCAGTTGGACAGCAAAAATAATGCACTCTCAGGTAGTGTAACAGCAATGTGAGGTGTTAAGTTCTGCGGTGGTGCTTGCTGTTGTGGGGACTGCGGTGGAGTCCCATACTCTGACAACGACGTTGAAGACGAAGACTCGATGATAACTACGTTGGGCAGCAGGAAGCAGCGTAGTTCTTCCTGCGGTACTCCTCTAACCGTGTTAAACCGAAACATATCCAGTAGTGTACACACACCCCGCATCCATTATATCGCACCGACCAATATCGGCGGATGGGATTGTAAAAAACAGAGACAGAATTGGTTATCTTTACTGGGGAAAATATTGTCGCCCATGTGGACCCTCCTCGGATAAATGGAACAGAGCTGTTAGATAGGAAATTATTATTCGGACCTAATGTACGGGAAGATGTAAGGAAAGCCAACGTCGATTTGTCTTCCAAAATCGTCTAATGGATATATATAGCAGTAGTTCACCAAATACTGTTGTACGCAGGGTATGAAGCCGACGCGGCGCAAATCGGCGGCGCGCCATTTATTTCCAGCCGGCGCCGCCGCCGATTTCAGCGGCTCACATCGGCTGAAACTCAGCCGCCGAACATTATTTAGTGAGTTAAATCGATTTATTTTATGCAACCATGAAAATTAAGAAAGTGACTACTAAGTAATACAATAGGGTCAGAAATTTTAATAAAGTTCATTTTTGCATAAAAATTTATAAAAAGTTTCTAAATTAATCTCGCTATCATTTATTTAAAGAATTGCGTGTTTTGGTTTTTACGGAAAATACAATAGCTCTTGAGCGGCCGAACCAATTTTTACAAAGTCTACGTCGTTCTAGATAGAAAACAACAGGCGGTATGTCATTCACAATAAATTCTCTTTCACAACAAAGACTAATAAGTAGACATTTATTGAACTGATTTTCGACATTAAATCAAAACTTCCTTAACTTTTCTTAAATTTTTGTGTTAATTTTAGGTTTTGTCATCTAATTGTAGATATCTTAAAGCGCCATTTTTGCCTGAGATTGACATTCGTGCGCCATCGTTTGTTGGAACTTTGAGGGCTCAGCCGATTGTTGAAATTTGATCGGCTAAGCTGATCAGCCGCCGATCGGTATTTTTCAATGCGCCGCCGCCGCCGATAATTTTGGTCGGCTTCATTGCCTGGTTGTACGGCATTCTGGTGTGGTGGGCGGCAACTAATAAACTATCCATAACAAACCAATTATAAAAGGTTCAGTGAACTACCCGCCTATGTATAAGCGGAGCATGAGATCTACAACGACTGAGTCTCACCAAGCCCTACTCCATCTACTGCCCATTGATATTGTGGCGAGAGAAGTTGACACAAGAGCGGCATTACGAACTACGGCCACACGAGGGTATCACAATGTAATGCTATTGTAACCGACCGAGTGTACTATATACCAACGGAGTAAACCATCGGGAAAAACTTCATTACTAAGATACGGTCCAGAGAGAAATGGGTTGGCATAATATCAGGAAATAGAAAACATCCCCGCTACTACACAGACGGTTCGAAGCTTGATAATAAGATTGTCTTCGGAGTTAATTGTAAATAATTGTAGTGTCTATCAAGCCCAAATAATCGCAATAAGGGAAGTCATCAAGTGACTGAGTCGCAACATAGTTACTAACACTGGCGTTGTTATTTACTCGGACTGTTAGGCTGCTAGAAATTCCCTGGAGTCCACGTTCTTAAATTCGCAAACAGCTCTTTAGTGCCGCAGATCTTTTAACGAGATGGCTGAGCAGTTTAACATACACCTCATGTGGGAAACTGAGTATAGGAATATACCAGAGAAATGCAAAGGTGATAAACTTGCTAGGAAAGGGACGACATTACAAATTTTCGAAGAATTTGCATATATTGAAGCGCCACTGTCACACACAGGCTTCGACTTAGGCAAGAGGCATTCGGGCAGTCCAATGAAAGATGGGAACAAATCGACATCTTTATGGTAGCTAGACAAATCTGGCCAAAATACGAACTGAAAAGATCAAAATGTCTCCTCGCGTCAGTTCTGAAGCACACTGCCTGATCGGCGAACATGCCAGAAGGTTAGGTATTGAGTACAATGTCTTCTGCAGGAGCTGTTAAGATGAGGAAGAAGTGGAGAGCATTGAGCACCTGATTTCCCACTGCACCCAGGAAAATAATTGGTTGGAATTCGATTGTAACAATAAAAAATTAGTACTAGCAACAAAAAAGTATATTGACTACTCCGTCTGTCGGTTGTATTTATATATAATTAGTTGAAGCAACAATAATAACATGGTTACAATCAAATGAAAATGCTTGCAACTAAATCGATGGTTGTATCAACCGAATTAAGATTTTTTTTTCATTGTCACTCGGTTAGTTGTGGTAACCAATTGTAAATTTTCATTATAGTACCATATGATCGATTTTTGGTTGTGACAACCAATGTTTTATTCTTGACAACAGAAATTGTATCAATAGACCAAAGATTATTATTGCAACGAATAATTGGTTTCTGCAACAGAAAGATATTAATAAATAATCGTTTATTGGTTATCCCAATCATTTCCCAAATTTAGAATAATTAAATGTATTTTGGGAAATACAAACGAAATATTGGTTGCTGTTCTTTTGCTGATACATGACAAAAAAAAATAAAATTACTCGACATAAAAAAATCTTCAAAATTTTGTTCAAGGTAATCAAAAATAATCTCGTATGGATAATAATGTGTGGAATGCAGAATATGTTGTGCAAAATGGTTTACATAAATACAAAATAAATGCAACAATCATGAAATTGAAAACACAGGGTTAAGCGATATTTGCATAAAAGTTGTTTGTTTTTTTTTCCTGTGCTAAAATGTGTGTCAAATATTTCCACATCTCAAAATAGGGATGAAGTTGTAATATGGGATTTTTAATTTTGTTATAAATTGTTTTGATTATTGTTCAATAAATAAAATAAAAATTAATGAAAACTGTATTTAATTAATTTTCGGTAGTCTATGACTGACAAATTGTCAGAACAACCAATTTTTTTGGTTGTGGAAACTGCAACAGATAATTTAAACCACCATTTTCGTAGTTGGCGCAACCAAATACGATTGTTGTCAACATGGAAGCAGAAGTATACCACATAAGTATACCATATAGTAGACAGAACTACCAAAATTCGTTTGGCAAATAATTCGGTTGCGGCAACCAAACGGTATTCTGAGTGTGGGGTCGCCTTTCTAGGAAGTCTGACAGATCTTTCCTGTACCGATATTCGTACTCTTTATAGCTTTCTTTATCAAACAGGTTGGTTTCGATGAGGGGCATCAGTATCACTTCGAAACTTTATTGGTCTATGAAAGCTGACAATGCTGGCTGCCATCATAACCTAAAACTAAACCTAAGAGTATCATCTAGGCGGATCCCACTGTTTGTATCCTCTCTTTACTTTACTTGTTTTGTTTGGAGAAAGGAATGACGGAACATGGTCCACTGTAATCTGTCTGTTATGCTATGGTACTTGAAGAACGGAGAAACTGTATTATTATTTTTGAAATATTTTGAAAATAATTTCTTGCAGTGTAGAAATATGTTACACACATCATAATTTCTAAAACAATCTGCTGTCATGTTTTATTAGACACATCATCCAATAGTCTAGAGTTTTTTTTTGTTTTCGCTTTCTGGTTTCTACCGTTTTCTAATTCTTCTATAAAATTCATAACGAAAATAATGATGAAAGAATTTCACCTTTGTGCGTGAGTGAGTCTGGATTAAAACTCGGCTGCAGCCGCTGCTTTTGCATACGTATGAGGACGACGGCGAGGAGGACGACACACGATGAAAGAATAGCGCAAATTGAATTGCCAATGAAATACATACATACATATTAGATGGTTTGAATATTTTCAAAATATTTTGTTCAACAAATTCCGACCCCCCAATAACAACAGCGGGCACTGTCATCCCGCCAGACAAACAACAATGAAAACAAAAGAAACTAATTTTGCAAATGTTCAAGCAACAAGGGACTGACGGACGGACAAACCGGCAACAAATGTTGTCGTTATCGCTGTTGTTGTAGTTGCCTTTTACACGGATGGGCGCTTCTGTACTCCACTCCATTCCACTCCACCACTTCTTAAGTTTCAAGGTAGAAAACAACACCATCGGCGGGGAGAAAAATCTGAACCATACACTCAAAACTTATCATAAGCGTGCATAGGAATGAATGTTGCCCACTCCTCCCTTCAAATCCTGCCAAATGCCAAGGGATGGGCTGGCTGATGTGGGCAGAAGGGGACACAAAGTTAACAAACTCGTAGTGATTGATAAATATTTAAAACACAGGCAACAACGAAAAATAATTGAAATAAGTGAAGCGTTCATTCAACATTGAATTACTACGAATTGGATGTTACAACAACATAGCCACAAGTAATATGTCCCACCGTTCACCATTGTTCACCCAGAACACTGTCGTCCTTCGCTTTCGCTTTGGAGCTCATTTTACTTTTTAACAAATATCCCCGGCAGTCCTATGGAGGCAGGAGTCTGGGAGGGAGGTTTGTTGTCTCCGGTGCGTCGTCCTGCCTTCTCCTGTGCGGATGGATGTGCGTAATATTCAATTGCTCCCCAGATGACGTTCGGCAGTACGCCATTGTGGCTTCCATAAGTCTTAAACTTTGACGGGATCTTATTTTGTTTCACCATTATTGGCGCGATGCTATACTAGAGTTCATAGCACAAGGTACAGTGGCTCGGAATGCAACAAAATTACTGGATGAGAATAATTAAAATATTATAATAAGTAAAAAAAATACATAATCCACAGAAATCATCAACAATTGTGTCGAATTTCAACGAAATTGGTACCAATTTAAATAAAACCCCCATATATACTCATTACGATTTGCCATCTAAGCGGTATGGAAGCTATATTTTATATTCCATCAATATGATATTTGGCAGAGGGAAGTTGCTTGAATCTTGCTTGAATCAATAGGTTTATGTTTAGACTCATATACGAGTATACCTATATCCCGATTTTGCATCTAAGCGCTTTAATATCCACATTTCTAATATATCTTAATAAAATTTAACAGATAATAGATTTCTGAGCAAAAACGAACCTCGACCGATAATACTGTGTAACAGTGAATAAAATACATTGACAATCTAAGTTTCCAGTTTAGGGTTCCTGGGCACGTTCAGTATAGATATGCTCACAAAAGTTGTTTAGATTTACCTTGGCTATAATTTTGCCAAATATTGTTAGTGTAAAATTAGGAGTCCCTGAAAGTTATGCTGAAAAAAGTGAAAAAATATTTTTTCCTTCACTTTTTCAAAAAAAAAAGTGCGGAAAATGTTTTTTCGCATAAAATATCAAGAAACTTTATTCAGCATATTCTTATCTACATTTTTGCTTAATATAGTTAAGCTGTATCACCAAGTCTGAATTAGTTGTTGGACAAAAGCTGATAGAGTCGAAAACTAGTCTGTGTATTTTGCAAAAAGTTTTCATTTGTTGCATAGTGTAATTAAGGTCCAGATTTAGATATAGAATCCGTATATACATTTAAACCAATTTTAAATATAGCTTCTATAAATTAGCAAATAGCAACTAGAATATACTCGTGTGCATTCCCCGTGTGACAATTACTGTCTGCAATGTTTGGCGACTTATTAAAAGCAGTTCCCAATTACTGTTGTTTTATTAGTTGCCACGAAAGTTTGTCGATAAGAAAGTCTGGCAGCTTTTGAAACAATATGGTCCACCAAACCAGCGGCTAGTCTTAATACATTTCGCAAATGTCTTTGTCTTATTTTTCATAGTGGTTTGTATTCTGTTTACAGATAACGAAAACAATGATCTCGAACTCGATAGTCAAAAACAGAACAACTAAAAGTCAAACGGATCGAAAAAAAAACAATAATTTTAATAATTTTTTTAAAAAAATTACACAATCAAAAAATCGATCACTAATTTAAAAAGTTATAGTTAATTTAGCATTTCTGATTGAAATGGTTCACGATTAAGGCAAAAATATGTGGTTCAACCTGAAATCACCTACAGGGCGGATGATGAAAGCTGCTATCAAAAAAAAAATTAATAACTTTTTTTCTATTTAATGAATCTGGTTAATTTTTTTTTTATTTTGCAGATTGATTTTTAGATTTAACAAAAATTGATAACTGGGACACTGAAACAAGAAATTGGATTGCCCGCCGCTATTACGCACTGAAGTCAGTAGTTTCGGTTCAAAGAGAGTATAGGGGCACGTTTGGCGGCAATCCTCCGAGCAGATGGACCATAAAGAGACTTGTTAACAATTTTTCCGAGCATGGGACAGTCAACAGAACACCTTACCATCGAAACCCTTCAGATCGGACAGAGGAAACAATTGCTGCTGTACTCGTAGCTGATGCCATACAAAACAATCCAGGAGTTTCGACAAGAACCTTATCTGCTCAAATGGGTATAAGCAGACAGTCATTGCAGTCAATTATGCACAGAGATTTGGAGTTATTCCCATATACAATTCAAGTGGCCACTAAAGTGAACTCAGCAGACTTCCCGATTCGCATGGAATTTTGCCAGAAGATGCTTCAAATGATGGAAGAGGACGGAAACATGTTGGACTGTCTTTTCATGTCTGACGAGGCCCTTTTCGATTTAAGCGGCAACATAAACAAACAAAATTGTCGAATATGGAGTGCTTCCAACCCACAGATACTGCATGAGACGGAATTGCATCCACTTCGTGGCACAGTGTGGTGTGCAGTTTCATCACGCTGCATTGTCGGGCCCTACTTCTTCGAAGAAAACGGTCACACCGTTACAGTTACTGGAGGCCCTTACTTGAGCATGTTGAGAGAGTTTTTCTATCCAGAATTACGCCGAATGAGAATTTCTTTCAACTCTGTGTGGTTTCAGCAAGATGGTGCAACTCCTCACATAGCCCGGCCTGTTATGACAGAATTGCGGCGAAAATTTCCCAATAAGCTGATATCCAGAAACTCCACATTCCGTTGGCCCCCAGGTCGCCTGACCTTACCGCACCTGACTTTTTCTTGTGGGGTTATTGCAAACAGGAAGTCTACAAAGCAAAACCAACAAATTTGAATGAACTAAAGCAATCCATTCGAGAAACAATTGCGACTATTCCCGTCTCAACTCTCCAAGCAGTAATGAACAACTTTTTGGTAAGATGCCGCACATGCATCAACGAGCAGGGGGGGCATTTAAATTCCATTATTTTTAAAACTAGTTACGCTATATTTAATTAAATTTAATGAGCTTTAACATGAATAACAGAAAACTGAATTCCATACACTGAAAAAAAAGTTATTTGAGTTTCTTAATGTAGCAATATTCATCAGCCTG
Organism: Eudasyphora cyanicolor; assembly: GCA_963930755.1. Lineage (NCBI taxonomy): Eukaryota > Metazoa > Arthropoda > Insecta > Diptera > Muscidae > Eudasyphora > Eudasyphora cyanicolor. The sequence goes on along the minus strand of OZ005734.1, from coordinate 215,222,179 downwards.
AGAATTACATTATCCCATATATCAAAATCCACTGCAAAATCCAGCGTCGGAATAAACTGTTGACCATTGTTATCGATAGGAAATGTTGCAGGTTGAATATAGTGATAATATGTAAATTCCAGGCACATTAATATTACAAACCGTCCGGGACCTTCACATGGTGATTTATATGAAAGGTGAACCTATATGACCCATTATTAATAGGAACGATTCCAGGTATGACTTGCCTTATTTTTAGCATAATCGGTTAAACGGTGTGCTCTCGAAAACTGTAAGAAGTCAAGAAATCGGAAGAGACCTTTATATGGGTACAACTATCAGAAAATGGACAATTGCCCCCTTTTGACCAAGGTCATGTTAATGCAATATAAATTAAAAAAGTCGGTTGAAATAATTGTTCCCTATTCAATCACATATATACATACAGGGTTGCCCATATTCGACGGACCCACGGACTCGTTGGGCCCATTCCAATCGACGAGGCTTGTCCGCAGGCAACAATCTTTGCGTCAATTGAATTTTGTACGGGAACAAATGCAAATCAACGCGAATAATCCGTTGTAAAGTGGACCGAGCCATGCCCAACTGCTGAGAACGGCGTTTTTGGGATGTTCTTGGGGACCTCTCAACACTGGCTCGTACGGCAGCGATATTCTCGGCCGATCGCCTTGGTCGACTTTTATTTGGCCTCTTCGGATTAGAAAGAGCCTCACCAGTCGAAAATTTTTCGTATAAACGCTTAATGGTGTTCTTAGAAGGCGCACTTCTCACATTTTTTAATATTTTAAAAGCACGTTGACTTGACTTCTTCTGTTGAATGTAAATTTCAACTATTTCAGAGCGCTCGCGTGGCGTGTATTGTTCCATGGTAAAAATCTGCTTGGACTGACGCTTCAAACGCGGTATGTCATTAAGCGATCTGACATCTCTGTCAAAAGTTATGGCGTTGCCAGATGGGTCCGTCGAATATGGGAGACCCTGTATAAGTATATGCGGTCTATATACATTTCGTAGAGACCACATCATATTTGCGACCAGTATTTTCATCACAAGGATATATGAACTGAAGTCGGGCGGGGCCGACTGTATAGTACCCTCCATCACTACACAGTGGGAGGAATTACAAAAAGGAACATAATAATTCGGCCGTTTCTTAACCAGTCAATCGATTGCAACACTACATGGCTTGCCTGTAGAAGAGTTATTGGAAAAGTTCAGTTTTAAATGTGGACCCCCTATGATATACAGGGGCGAAGCTACAGGGCCTCAAAGTAGGTCACCTACGCGTGAGCAAAATGTGCACTGCAAAAGGAATTTTGAGCCCTGCTTAAGTATAATAGATTTTGGGGAAAAACTAAAAAATTCCGTTTTTGGGGCTTTTCGAATTTATTTTGGGAAGAATGGGATTGACTTTTGCAAATATCCTGGCATTTTATTAATTTCAGAAAAAAAAAGTATTTCTTCATACCGACTTTTCTGAATTGGCAACAAAAACAATCTATTATATATACATATAGCCGCCTATATAATGTTGCATCAGACTGTTATTATATTTGGCAGAGAGAGTTTTCTAGATTAATGAACACCGACAAATTTGATATAAATCGCTTCCCATATAGATACGGTCCAAATGTAGATACCGACCCATACAGATTTTGATATCTATTCTTAAACAAAAAAAAATAAACAATTTTTCTAATCGGAAATTACCTAATAATTAGAGGAACTATATGTGTGCTTATTCTACTGTAATTTTATAGTGTATGGTGTAATATAGTCGGCTCTGCCCGACTTGTGCACTCCTTGCTGGTTTAGATTCACCTCAGGTGAATTTAACAATAAGAGTAAAATGATTTGACAAATGGTTCTAAATAGTAGATGTTAATTAATTAATATCATGTAACAAAGTGTGTTATTGTTTTATCCTTTCCTAGAAATTAATTAATCGGCACTGTGAATTCTTAAGCTTTATTATTATACCCTCACTTTAGTGTGACGAGGGTATATATCATTTGGTACGAAAAAAATTGTATCACATCGAAGGAGTGACCTAATCCCCAAGTATGTTCGACGGAAATGCGTTTTGGGCCATTTTAAGTCGAATGAGCAATGTCCGTCCGTCTGACTGTCTATCTGTCTGTCTGCTGGCTGGTGCGCACGATAAATCTCGAAAGGAGTAACCGATTGACTTTAAATTTGGTACGTGGTAATATTTTATTCTATCTCCGGCTAAGTTCGAAGATGGGCCATATTGATCCGCTCCTTCTAGTACCTCACCCACAAAGGGTTAAAATGTTGTGAAATATTGAATCTTTAATAACTGCTATACTACTTATTCGAATCTTCTGAAATTCCACACTTAGTATTAGTTTATTAGTCACTATCAACTCGAGAACAATGGGCAAAGTTGCTACGTCCCTTTTGGTATCTCCCACACAAATGGACCTTTTTACACCAAAAGTTAACAGCTTATAACTCTAATACCAGTGAATATAAATACTTGAAATTTTGTACATTGTAATGTTTTTATAGTGCCTACAGTCCAGTGAATGGGCGTTATTGCCACGCCGCTTTCGGTAGCTCCCACACAAAGGTATCATTTTGCACCAAAAGTTATCAGCTTACAGAGTTAGCACCAATGCACGAAAATGCAACAACATTTTGCACAGTGTAACGCTCTTGAAGTGCCTATAGCCCGGTAAAAAGTGGGCGTTATCACCACGCCCCTTTTTGTACCTCCCACACAAAATTGTCAAATCATACCAAAATTTAATATTTCATAACGTTAATATACCAGTGCACATAAACGCTTATAATTCAGCACAGTGCAATGTATTTAAAGCATCTACTATTCAGCGAACAATAGATGTACGAGTATTTGTTAAAAACCTTCTGGTACCTCCTACACAAATTGACAGAATAATTATTTGAATATTCCATATAACATTATTCACAAAGTGCGGGTATACTTTAGTCGGTTTCCCCGACTGAAACTTTCTTACTTGTTCTACTGTAATTCAATAGTGTATGGCTAATTAATTAATGTCATGTAACAAAGTGTGTTTTATCCTTTCCTAGAAATTATTATTATAAAAATTTTCGACATAAACGAAAAAAGTAAGTATTGAGTGACTATATTATACAAATATTTACTGATAGGAGGCGATCAAACAATAAACTGGATAACCAACAACCGTTTACAGGAAGACCTATCACCAAATTTGAGGTGGAATCTGCAATACAATCGATTCGAGATAAAAAAGCATGTGTTCCCGATGAAACTCCATCCGAAATACTAAAATTAATAGACGATGAAAACATTCAAATTCACACAGAACTGTTTAATCGTATTTACGATACGGCCCAATACCCTCAACACTGGCTGAAATCAACCTTTATAACCATTCCCAAGAAAAGCCAACCAAAAGAGTGCAGCGATTAAAGACTTATTAGTCTAATGAGCCACGACCTCAAAATATTTCTAAGAATAATTCATTCCAGAATCTATAAAAAATGTGAAAAGATTAAAGAAGGCATGGGTACAAGAGAAGCGCTGTTTTCCATACAAGTCCTTATATATAAATGCAGATTTACCAAGTCTGAAGTAGCTATCACCAAGTCTGAAGTATCTGTTGCTCAAAAACCGATGACACCTTTTTTCAAGGGGTCCACTGATTTCCCGAATCTTTCGAGGCCCATAAAAAAAATTGGTCACCAATCTCGCCAAACTGAGTATAGGGTTATACTACCATTTGGTAGTAGAATCGAAGCTATACAGTTAGGTTCGTGTATTTTTCAAAAAGTGTTCATTTGTTGCACAGTGTAATATGCCCGCACCACTGGATCTTCTAAACAGATTAAATACATGCAGCGAAAAATACGGCTTAAAAATGAATATTAACAAGTAAGAAAGTTTCAGTCGGGTAAACCGACTAAGGTATACCCTCACTTTGTGAGTAATGTAATATTGAAAATTCCACGAATTAGGGCCTGTTTCTGTAACTTATTTTCGTTCGTCTACGGCGAACGATCAAAATTCTCTCAGCTATTACTTGAATTCTATAAAACGCAGGTTTGAAATATTTTAGGAACAAGCTTTTTACATGATTTTCTACTGACACAACGAATTAAAAACTTCTGTGACTTATAGATTTCTCGGAATAACTGAGTGATTTTTGATCGTTCGCAGTAGACGAACGAAAAAAAGTTACAGAAACAGGCCCTTAGTCTGTTAGTTTGTATGGGAGGTACCAGAACGGGTTTAACAAACACACCTATTTTTCGCTGAACATTAGATACTTTAAATTCATTGCACTGTGCCGACTTATAAGCATTTATGTGCACTGGTATAAACGTTATGAGACATTAAATTGTGGTATGATTTGGGCATTTTGTGTGGGAGGTACAAAGAGGGGCGTGGCAATAACGCCCATTTTTCACAGGGATATAGACACTATAAAAACATTACACTGTACAAAATTTCAAGTATTTTTATACACTGGTTTTAATGTTATAAGCTGTTAACTTTTGGTGCAAAAAGGTACCTTTGTGTGGGAGGTACCAAAAGGGGCGGGACAACAACACCCATTTTTCCCTGGACTGTAGGCAATATAAAAGCATAATACTGTACAAAACTTCAAGTATTTTTATACACTGTTATTAATGTTATAAGCTGTTAACTTTTGGTGCAAAATGGTGCATATGTGTGGGAGGTACCAAAAGGTATGTGGCGACTTTGCCCATTTTTCTCGAGTTGATAACGACTAATCAGCTAATACTATGTGTGGAATTTCAAAAGATTCGAATAAGTAGTATAGCAGTTATTAAAGAATCAATATTTCACGAACTTAGCCGGAGATAGAAAAAAATATTACCACATACCAAATTTGAGGTCAATCGGTTACTCCTTTCGAGAGTTATCGTGCACACCAGCCAGCAGACAGACAGACACACAGACAGACAGACGGACGGACATTGCTCATTCGACTTAAAATGACCCAAAACGGATTTCCTCCGAACATACTTGGGGTCTTAGGTCACTCCTTCGACGTGTTACACATTTTTCCGTAGCAAATGATATATACCATCGTCACACTAAAGTGTGGGTATAAAAAAACCAAATACATGGTCATACCTAAGACAAATAATCGTATCACAACAACACTGCAAATAAATAACACAAACGTCGATGTGGTTAAAAACGTTAAATATCTCGGAGTCACCATTAACGATAAATGGGATATTTCACAAGAAATACGTTGCCGAATCGAAATGGCGAGAGATGTATTTGGCAGATACAAAAAACGTCTTTACAGTCATGACATCAATATTGATACAACATTGCGATTCATTAAAACGTATACTCCTATTTGGTCGCTTCTGTTGTATGCCTTAGAGGTATGGACAATAAAACCCGTAGATGTGATGAAACTGGAAGCCTTTGACATGTGGATTTACCGCCGTATCCTTAAAATACCATGAATACACTTCATAAAAAGAAGGAAAATTTCATATCTAGGGCATATCATGGGAAATCCGAAATATAAAATACTGCAAGCTATAACTAGAGGAAACATTGAAGGAAGAACCACTAGAGGCAGCAATAAAAACAACATGGCTTGACAACATACAAACATGAACTGGTATCCGAGATGTGGGGAATCTTTTGAGCGAGGCCAGAAACAGAAATTCCTTTGCAGAAATACTGAAACGTATGTAACAAAATATTTTGAAATACAAAATCGAATATGCAAATAATGATGAAATTAAGTAATCCGCGATGTGAATTCTTAAGCTTTATTATTTTTGTTTTTAATTAATACATTTAATACTCTCGAAAATATTCCTTTTTAAAGAAGCAAAACTCATAAAGTAATTTAAACAAATGAAACATATTCTTCTAAGTGATAATTTTAAGTTCTTACAGTTCCATAAGGTTCTAAGTGCCTCTTTGAACCATATGGTTCCAATTTATGGTGTTTCCAAGTTCTATCCATTTTTATACCCTCCACCATAGGATGGGGGTATATTCATTTTGTCACTCCGTTTGTAACACCTCTAAATATTGATCTGAGATTCCATAAAGTATATATATTCTTAATTGTCGTAAAATTCTAAGACGATTTAGCCATGTCCGTCAGTCCGCCCGTCCGTCCGCTCGTCTGTTGTAATCACGCTACAATCGATAATACTTGAGCTAGGTGGCTGACATTTGGTATACATACTTCTTATAGCTGCAGGCAACTTGGGATTGAAAATGGGCGATATCGGTCCAAATTTAGATATACATAGCTCCCATATATAGCATCTAACTTGTTGTTATTCCTACTGTTCTCGTCTACTATGTTTTTATACCCTCACTTTAGTGTGACGAGGGTATATATCATTTGCTACGAAAAAAAGGGTAACACATCGAAGGAGTGATCTGAGACTCTAAGTATGTTCGGCGGGTATTCGTTTTGGGTCATTTTAAGTCGAATGAGCAATGTCCGTCCGTCTGTCTGCCTATCTGTCTATCTATCTGTCTGTCTGTCTGTCTGTCTGTCTGTCTGTCTGCTGGCTGGTGCGCACGATAACTCTCGAAAGGAGTAGCCGATTGACTTCAAATTTGGTACGTGGTAATATTTTTTTCTATCTCCGGCTAAGTTCGAAGATGGGCCATATTGGTCCGCTCCTTCTAGTACCTCCCCCACAAAGTGTTAAAATGTTGTGAAATATTGAATCTTTAATAACTGATATACTACTTATTCGAATCTTCTGAAATTCCACACATAACATTAGTTTATTAGTCGCTATCAACTCGAGAGAAATGGTCCAAGTTGCTACGCCCCTTTTGGTACCTCCCACACAAATGCACCATTTTGCAGCAAAAGTTAACAGCTTATAACATTAATACCAGTGTATAAAAATACTTTAAATTTTGTACAGTTTAATGCTTTCATAGTGCCTACAGTCCACTGAAAAATTGGAGTTATACACATGCCCTTTTTGGTACCTCCACACAAAGGTACCATTTTGCACCAAAAGTTAACAGCTTATAACATTAATACCAGTGTATAAAAATACTTGAAATTGAAATTTTGTACAGTGTAATGCTTTTATAGTGTCTTTTGCACTGTGAAAAATTGACGCTATTTCCACGCCCCTTTTTGTACCTCCCACACAAAAGGGCCAAATCATACCAAAATTGAATATCTCATAACGTTAATATACCAGTGCAAATAAACGCTTATAATTCGGCGCAGTGCAATGTATATAAATAATCTACTATTCACCTTCTGGTTTTTAACAAATAAACACAAATTGACTGAATAATTTGATTATTATTTCGGCTTACCCGACTTAAACTTTCTTACTTGTTTTTTCTGTTTTTCGGTGTTATTTTCTTTAGGTTTGAGTTATTTTGTGAGGTCACATGATATCCATGGTGGAGGGTATATAAGATTCGGCATGGCTGAACTTAACGCTTTTACTTGTTTTAAATTAAAATTCTCAAAAATTTGACATTTAATCGGGACTACACTTTAGGCTTGAATCATTTGAACAAAATGAAAGAAAATAATTAATGGTGATTAGCAAAAAAATATGAAATATAACGACTAACACATATTAAACATTGAAGTTACGTTCTCACAAAACACACATTGGTGCAGTTAGAACCTTGTTGTTCTAAGGTCGCGATATACGATATACTTACTACCTCTTCTCTTCTTATGTATTACAAACAAATGCTCAAAGTCATAATACCCTTTACCACATTGTGGTGTCGGATATAAACAACAATAATAATGTATAACAATACTCTTTCTCATTCTGTTATAATAGGATGGTGTAGGGTATCATATTGTTGGCTCCGTCCGATTTTTGCCCTTCCTTAACGGGAATACAATATATATTCATTACAAATGTTGCCTTAAATGCATAATATTAATCACTTAGATGATAGCTGCTAAGGTTATGGGGTGTTCGAATGAATCTGTAAAGTCGTGTGGGGTACTAGATGGAGCTTCTCAAATACTCATATTTTGTGCTGAACAAGTACACTTCAAAGGCATTGAATTGTCTTAAAACTGATTTTCGCCGAACAAACTTGTATTATGGGACTTAGGTCAGTCCTTCGATATGTTACACTTTTGTCCAGTATAAAATGTTATATTCCTGATAAATGCCAAAGTTATATTGTGTGGAACTTCTTCATTGGTGTAATAAAATCGTGCTCTTTATAGATTTAGAGTCCATTTAACAATAATCGTCCGTCTTACGATGCATTATTATAATCAAGGAAATTTTTCGCTTTGCACCACTGTGGGTCTTTTCTCTCCGGTTCATTCTGACATTTCTTGCTGCTTTGATGTTATCAGCGATGCGTGAAAACGTCGATTTACGCTGTCTTTAGAAGATTGTCTGTAGAGCCATTCACCATTCGCGATTCGCCAAAGTATCCAGTATCTTTGACTTCACTCGACAACAGAGACAAAAAAAAAACAAATTTTGTGACATTTCGCCCTTTGCTTTGTTCACGGAGATATTCATGGATTCATGGATCTGATCCAATTTCTTTTTGTGAGCTTATCACTACCGTTGTTGCACAGAGTAAGAGTTGGTACGACCAATTCTCGCACATACATACATACATATAAACGACACGACAACTATGTCCTTTCACAAATGCGTATGACATACCGAAACACTTGAGATTTTAAAGATTTCCAAATATCACTGGTCTGTTGGTGGCCACCGTCATTTGCCTTTGTTGTCATTGACATTGCCATTAAGGGTAGTCCGTCTGTCAGTCAGTATCCCTGAACAGCCGAATTAAAACATGTTGGCTGATAGCATTGTTTTCGGTTCGTTTATTTGTTTTATTACAATTAAGTGTTGTTTACAATGGGGACATTTAGTAATTGTACAGAGGAAAGTAGTTTTTATTTTTCTTTTCGTTTTAGAAGGGTTTGAATTTCAGCGGGGCTTTATAAGAATTTTTTTTGCCTTCTCAAAGAGATAACATAGGCAACCGCAAAATTTAAGGTATTTCATGATTCAAATTAGAACACGGAAAACAGATATTCATTTCGGAAAAAAGAAATTTTAGACAACTGAAAAACTTTTTAAAACAACTGCAAACACATTTATTTCAATGAAAGATTTTTTCTTTTAAGCAAAATAATTTTCTTTTATCTGGAAAGAAGGCGTGCATCAGAGTAGGGCGTACCTTTTTTTAAAATAAACAATTGAAAGGATAACAATTAAATTGATTTATTTATTATTTGAAATAAAGAATAAATATTTATTTGTTTAACGTTCAAAGAAGCATACAATTGACTTTTCAATATGATGGTTACAACCATTTTATACTCTTGGATAATGTATTTGTTGGTGCACTGAGCTTCAAACTGTTGTATTAATGAAATTGGGATTTTGGGGAATTTGTTAGTAATTCCCAAAAGAAAACCAGTAAGGAAAGACAGAAATCGGGAGGGGCCGACTATATAAATCCCTACACCTCCCTATTAATGCTAAAATGGGCATTGCGATAATAATTTGGAATAATTGGTTTCTTTGCAGTGAACAAAGTAATTAGCTCCACCTCCTCATCAAGGCTTATTCCAAGAAGGAATTGATGATGTTGATCATAATAAATTAGTTCAGAAACGACTATCTTCAAATGCGCAGTTTTCTTTTATAGATCATAAATCGGAAGGAACAAATTGATTGGGCTATACTTAAGCTGAACAGATTTTTATCAACTTGGAACAAAAACTGAACAGATTTTAATCAACTTGGAACAAAAACTTCATTTCTGCCAATAGCGCTAAAATACTAAATAGGCTAGAAAATAGTGTATATGTGGCAATATCTAAATCTGAACCGATTATCCCTAATTTAAGCAGTTTTAGTTCCTAAATTAATAATAAGAAACCTCTTTCTGACGAATATCGTACTGATCGTATAAAAAATTCAGTTTCTAAAGCGCTTACATGTCAAATCGGGTGTAACATATATATGGGGTCTATATCTAAATCTGAACCGATTTTCCCAAAATTTGGCAGTGTTCATTCGTGTAATAAGAAAACTCTCTCTGTCGAATTTCTTAATGATCGGATATAAAATACGGTTTCTACAGCGCTTATATATCAAATCGGGTGTAACATATATGTGGGGACTATATATAAATCTGAACCGATTTTGACCAATTTCAATATGGATCGTCCTTGGACCAAAAAAGAGCGCTGTGCTAAATTTCATCACAATTAGAACATAAATACGACCTGCACTTTGGTTACAACGATACATCTACTCATACACACAGACGGACGGACGGACGGACGGACGGACAGACAGACGGACATTATTAAATCGTCCCAGGAAGTGATTCTAAGTCGATCGGTATAGTAAACGAAAGGGGTATATCTTCTCCCTTTAGGAGTTACAAACAAATGCAGAAACTCATAATACCCTGGACAACAGTGTGGTGTAGGGTATAAAGAACCAAACCTTTAGTTATACTTAGCAACGTATACTTTCGTATTGAATTCATTCATGTTAAACCATCCATATGTGGCTGAAATCATCTTATCCAAGTACAGTTTCCAATACTCGTATTGTCCCGATCACAAAACAATGTTGCTCAAATAAAATGTTTAGCTTCGAAGACAATTCTTAAAGAAATTTTTGAAAACCGGTACAGGACTTATGACGATTTCTTTTCTGGAAAAAATGTTGCCTCGTAGACGTAGATTACTAGAACAAATAACAGCTTTAAGTTCGGCCATACCTATAACTGGAAAATTCTTTGTATATGGATCAAATCTTGGAACCATCCTTTTTGTTTAAGCAAATTATTAAAAAAACGAACGCTGCAATTTTTAGCCAAATTTTACCCCTAAAATTCTTTAGCCAAATCTTTATCTGAAAATTGTAGTATTTATGTTTTAAATTAGCATATTTGAGGGCTACCTCTACAGGGGACTACAGCAAAATATAAACTGACTATATAAATGTTATTGAGATAAATTCTTGCAAAACTAGAATACAAACCGCAAAGTTTCAGCTAAATTGATTAGATAATATGGTGTTTATGGCTTAAACAAGCCTTTTAGAGAGCGACATCTATAGGTGGTCTATAACAAACTATGAACTGAATTTTTACTGTGAAGAATTCTTGACTAACGAAAATACAATCTGCAATGATTCGCTTCGCTTAAATAAGCATATTTTGGAGCGACCTCTATAAGGTGAGTATAACAAAATATGAAACGATTATTAAAATTTTTACTGTGATGAATTCTTGTCTATAGGGGACCTATATCAAAACAGTGACCAATATGGCCCATTTGTAATTCCAAATAACCTGCAACTATAAGAAATATGTCTACCAATTTGATCATACTAGCTCTATTATTACGGACTGTCGCGTGATTTCAACAGACAGACGGACAGACATATGGACTTGGCTAAATCGTCTTAGAATTTCACGACGATAAAGAATATATATACTTTATGGGGTCGCAGACCAATATTTCAAGGTGTTACAAACGGAAAAAAAGTTAGTATACCCCCAACCTATGGTGGAGAGTATAAAAATGTTCCCCTTGTTAAGGCGAAATGATATAATACTTCGAATTTAACTTACAAAAGTGCAGTTTTCGGGAAAAGGGTCAAGAAAATACTGCACCTTTTTCAGAAACGAAATCGCCATTAGATTAGCTGTAACGATTTCGTAAAAGGAAAGCCAATCGGAGTTTGACAATAGAACAAAGGGGTTCGCATTTAATGAGTTTATCTTTACTAAACTTATATGTTGCATAGACCACCCTGCTAAAATGTCACACTCGAGGATATGGGCATAAGTACCCCATACAAATTAACAAACATAAAAATCATTTCCTCGTAACTTCAATTTTAAATACGTCATTTTATTCTCACTTTACTGGAGAAGAGTATATGGCAAAATGCTGCGTGACGAATGCTACATACATACTCGATTTCCTATTGAAATAATTTTTTTGGTCTTTCAATTATGATACCTTCAATCTATACATAGTGTTTAGTGGGATTTATGTGTACTTTCCACGGACATAAAACATAATTTTTAAACAGTTATTTTTTTTGCGACATAATTGATCATAATTTATGACGCACGCTAGAAGAAACGGAAGTAACTTTGAAATTTGAAGTGTGTTTTCGTAATTTTTGATTGACCCTAAGTATGTTCGGCGGATATCCGTTTTGGGTTATTTTAAGTCGAATGAGCAATGTCCGTCCGTCTGTCTATCTGTCTGCTGGCTGGTGCACACGATAACTCTCGAAAGGAGTAATGATTGACTTCAAATTTGGTATGTGGTAATATTTTCTTCTATCTCCGGCTAAGTTCGAAGATGGGCCATATTGGTCCACTCCTTCTAGTACCTCCCCCACAAAGGGATAATATTTAGTGAAATATTGATTATTTAATAACTTCTATACTACTTATTTGAATCCTCTGAAATTCTACACATAGTATTAGTTTATCAGTCACTATTACCTCAAGAAAAATAGGCGATGTTGCCACGCCCCTTTTGGTACCTCCCACACAAATGGACAATTTTGAACCAAGAGTTAATAACTTATAACTTTATTACCAGTGCACACAAAGACTTGAAATCGTGTATAGTGTACTGATTTTATAGTGCCCAGAGTCCAGAGAAAAATTGGCGTCATTATCTCCCACACAAATGGACTTTTCGTACCAAAAGTTAACAGCTTTTAACTTTAATACCAGTGCATACAAATACTTGAAATTTCGTACAGTGCAATGCTTTTATAGAACCTAGAGTCTAGAGAAAAGTGGCCCTAATTGGCACGCCCCTTTTGGTACGTCCACACAAATGGACCATTTTGTACCAAAAGTAAACAGCTTTGAACTTTAATACCAGTACATACTTTAAAGTTATTAAATGCAATTTAAATTGATAATAATATAAATAAAACAAAAAAATAAATATATTTACTATTTTTTTTGAGGCTCAAGGTGAGGGGATTCATTAGTCGGTATACCCGTCTGAACTTTCTTACTTGTTTTTTTTTTCTTTTCGGTATTTTGTAAAAGAAGACTTGGGGATTTTAAAATGGAAGAGTACGCAATTGAACAACGTTCGGTTTGTTTTAATGGAAAACTAACAGATCGTGTTCTAAAAATAAAATTGTACGATATTTCCAAAATTTTTCTGTAAAAAAAATTAAATAAATATTTAAAATACAATTATAAGTAAAAATATACCTTTTTGATTTTTTTGCATAGTACATATATTAATATGTCATTAATACCTCCCGAAAGTTTCATGATTGTGTCTCTTCAACTTCTTTAGAAAAAAATTAAGGTGAATGAGACATTGGTTTTTTCGATTTCTGAGTAATTCTATGTGAAGTGATCACACAAATGTTGGCTCTTTTCTCCGATTTTGATGAAATTTTCCCCATATCTTCTTTTAAGAGTGCAGTACAAGAATCAGGATTTGTTTTAAAGAAAATTAAAAAAAAATATTTTTGACCGTATGAATATGTTGTTAATTTTTTTATAAAAATCCTCGAACTTTGGACTGAGATGAAAACGTTTTTTTTAAGGCTAGCTAACAGATCGCAGTCTCAAAAAAATATTTTTATAAAAAATTTAAAATAAAAACAAGTAAGAAATTTCAGTAGGGTAAATCGACTAAGGTATACCCTCACTCTGTGAGCAATGTAAATATGCACTGATAAAAGTACTAATATTATGAGCTATTTAATTTTTTTTATATCTTGGCGCTTTTTGTATGGGAGGTACTAAAACGGGTGTGGTCATAACTGCCATTTTTGTCAGGACTGTAAGAATTTTTAAAACTATACACTACACCAAAATGTTGTGTATATAAGTATATGTATTGATATTCACTATATAAACTCTACTTTTTGTACAATGTGGTACCTTTGTGTGGGAGGTACCAAAAGTGGCACGGCTATAACGCCTATTTTTCACTGGATTGTATATACTATAAAACAAAACCATACTATAAAACCACTGTACAAAATTTGTACAGTGTACATTACACTGTACAACATGTCAAGTATTTGTATGTACTGGTATTAAAGTAATAAGCTGTTAACTTCTGGTGCAAAATTGGTACCAAAAGTAGCGGGGCAGAGCGACAGATAAACTATTAGTATGTGTAGAACTAGAAACGATTCAGACAAGTAGTATATAAGTTATTTTTCCAAATAATACTTTTTGACATTTAGAGGCACAGAAGGGAATAGAGATAAATATCGTACCTTGATGCCAGGAACATAAACAACAAATTAATCGGAGATTTTCGTATTTTATTTTACACATTAATTTTTCCCCAGATGGAATAGTCATTTGTTTTTACATATTCTACAGTACCCTAAACATAAAATAAATAAATGGTGGGGGCTGCGAAGCCCACCGGGTTAAAGCTAGTAGTTTTTAAGTCGCTATAAGCTTGAGAAAAATGGTTGAAGTTGTTCCGCCCCTTTTGGTACCTCCAAAAAAAAAATTAATTTGTTCAAAAAGTTACCAGCTTATAACTTTAGTACCAGTACATATGAATATTTGAAATTGTGTGCAGTGTAATGCTTTTACAGTACCCACTGTCCGTTGAAAAATGAGTATAGTTGTCACACAAAATGAACATAAAGCTAACAGCTTTACTACAAGTGCATATAAATAAAAACTTGCTATTAGATACAGTAAAATTTCTTTGTAGTATCTACTGCTGTGAATAAGAAACAAATGTTTTCTGAAGTCTATCCACAAACCATATTTACCTATTAAAATCTCTTGTCACATGTTTTCAAATTTTAAATTTTGTTGAACTCGTATTTTGTGATTACAAAGGGACACTTGACACTTTGCATGAGATAAGCAGACTTGCAGCACGCAAGTCGTAAAACCTTAAAGATTTTTACTCAAAATAATTGCTGTTATGTAACCACAAATCCATATTAAAGCTCATCTCATCCTATGTCTGACTAACTCAACAATTTGTTACTATCCCGTCGGTGGATCTGAGTTGATGCTACTTTCACTTAACATCTTAAGATTTCATCATGGCCCACATGAAGTTGACACCGAATAAGAAGTGAGAGACAAAAAAAAACAGAATAGAGGGAAACCATTCAGACTCAGCTTCAGACAAATGTTTGCTTTGATTTCCAACCAAGGATGTCAGTTGGGGAAGGTCTGTTGCCCGCCCGCAGTTCTTTCTTTGTCTGCTCCGGTCTTTCATCAAACAGGAAATATAACGTCTGACTGACAGCTAAGTGAATGCCGCAGTTTCTACCCTTTTTTTTGGCGCGACCTCGTTAATTGTAATGAGTTAAACTGTTGCTTGGCCTAGGGAGAGGGTTGTGGAATTGGATAAATTCCTGGTTGGGTTTGATGGTATGCATCGCGTAATCAACATATACTCGCACACATACTAACGCACTTTTTTTCATTTAATGAGATTTGTCCGCCTCCGGTTTTATTGCTTCGCCGCTTTAGTCATCGTGTTATCACATTTCAATCACTTAACTCAAAGGGATTACAAAAAGGATTTGTGGATGTTTAAAACAAAAAGCCAGACTTTTATCTCTTGTTATTTCGTATTTATTTGTATTAACACGCACGAATCGGGGAGAGCGATACACATGCATACAAAGCACTATAATTACATACATACATACATTAACAACGTATGTCTATGGGGTCACATACAAATATTTTGGATTAATTTATCGAGTCATTGATAAATTGAAATAAATTATAATATTATTTTAATTTTTTAATGAATTTTGATGGCTAAGTAGCAAATGCCACCGAAATCAAAATCTCACTCGATTTCAAAAATGTTTTACAGTTTCTGTCGTTGCGTAAATTAAGACAGATATTCCAAATTTAAACAATATTCATTGCAAAATGTAGCGTTACCGTTCAAAGTAGTTAGATGTATATTTGGGGTGTATAAAGGCTTTATATACTCGTACTTTGAAAAAAAAAATTGTCATAAAATGAAAGAAATGCTCCAAAGACGTCATTAGTTTTTAAAATAAGTACATTTTGTACTTAAAATATAGATAATTTCAATAATATAAGTAATTTACTTAATTTTAAGTAAATTTTCTTAATGTTAAGTACAAAATGTACTTATTTTGAAGATTAAGGACGACTTTGGAGCATTTCTCTAATTTTATGACAATTTTTTTTTCAGTGTAGCTACTAAACTTTGGTCACAAAAGAAGTTCGATTACGAAATACTGCGTCTACACCAGTTTGAAGACAAATGAGAGGATAGATAGGTTAATGGTTCTGACAATGCCCACAATAGAAAGTTCTTGACGGATATCCCTATATGGATGATATGTAGCACATTTGTACTACGAAACCTCAAAGATGGAATTCGACAAGTTATCGAGGACATACAGTCATTAAGTTGTCGAGGACATCACGCGTAGCTGTGGCAGCCTTTTGAATGACATTGTTTCCCATTATTAATGGAACATTTTTTGAAGTTAGTATAGAAGCGGACTCTAACTGTGGACTCCAGTATAGACCTAAGTAGTCCCGAATGATATATGGGAAGACTATCACCCCTGTTCTGGTACTCACTTCACATTCATCTCACTTCTCACCTTTACATGCCAGGACGAATAGCGAGGTGTCTGGCAACTGCAGAAAGTATTGGCTGCCTAACTTCTGCTTAAATAATGCCTAACATGTGATTTGCCTTCCATGCCATACGGTTTTCAGGCGTGATAGCGACTTTTAGAACACCTCTTTCTTAAGACATTTCACGTGAGATGCCCCAAGTGAGTGCCAGAACATACCCGTTTAGCTTCTGTAACTACTATACAAAACCTTTTACATGTCGCGACTTGATCTCATTGCTCGACTCTAAACTAGCAAAATACTTTAATGGTCGACTTTAGTACAGACACAGAAAAAATGTCTGCAAACTTTAAAGCCAGTGGCAATGATCTCAAGCCAATGACAAATAATTTTTAAAGTAATAACATTCCACATTAAATAATAACACAATTCAATAACAACTAAGCCGAGTTTCTTAATATTAAGAAAATTATCTTTAATTTAAGCAGGAAATGTTCTAACTTTAGAGCCAACTTATCATTGGCTCGAAATCATTGCCGCCGTCTTTAACTTTTTTTCAGTGTAGGAAGATCTCATTAGTCGACTTTAATATACGATTTTAGTACAGAGGAACTACAGAGATCAACTATAAACGAACACCCCGACTTTTGTGCAGAATGTCGTTGGTCGACTCTAATTAAGAACAAGTAAGAAAGTTTCAGTCGGGTAAACCGACTAAGGTATACCTACACTTTGTGAGTGATGTTATCCGGAATATTACCCGAATTTTTCTGTCAATTTGTGTGGGAGGTAGAGCCCGACCGAAGTCGGATTTTAAAGCCGAAGCCGAAGCCATAGCCGAACTTCGGCTAAATTTACATCTTTCGGCCGAAGCCGTAGCCGAAGCCGAATGCTTTATATTTGTTAAAGAATTGTTTACTTTGCACCAAAATATTGTGTTTTAATCAGTTTAAAATTAAAAACCTTAATGTTAAAATGACAAAGAAAATACTTTTTCTGCATTGCGACCATGTATACTATTACCTTAATTTGAATACAGCTGCCCAGCAGCATAAACAACTGCTCTCTAGCACACTTGGGTACAAGTACTTTTCTGCCACCATTTCCAAATTTTTGAAACATCTCGAGTTACAGTATTAAACAGTTTTAATGATTCTTGGACTCAATGCCTCATTATTATCTATTCGTACTACTTTTACAAGAATGCTTTCACTAGTTGGAGAGCTTTTATGTGAGGAACTGAGTCATGTTTTTCTTTGTCCTTCTTCCTTTGGTGTCCTTTCTCAAATTATTTTTGTAGTATTGTTCACTTCTGTACACTTCTATGAAGATTTCATAATAGAATTTTTTTTAAAAAGTCATATAATTCTATTTTTTTGTTCTTTTTGAACAAAAAATCGGTCTTCGGCCAACTTCGGCTGATTTTGTGGCCGAATGCCGAATATTGGCCGAATGTCGAGTTTTGGCCGTAGCCGTAGCCGAAGCCGAACATTCGGTCGGGCTCTAGTGGGAGGTACCAGAAGCGGTTTAACAAATACACCTATTTGTCGGTAAACAGTATTTTCTTTAAATACATTGTAATGTGCCAAATTATATGAGAGTTATTAAATTTGGGTATGATTTGTCCATTTAGTGTATGAGGTACAAAAAGGGGCGTGGTGATAACGCCCATTTTTCATAGGGCTATAGGTACTTCAAAAGCGTTACAATGTGCAAAATTTTATTGTATTTCCGTGCATTGATACTCATGCTGTAAGCTCTTATCTTTTTGTGCAAAATGGTACCTTTGTGTGGGAGGTACCAAAAGGGGCGTGAAAATAACGTCCATTCTTCACTGAACTGTAGGGACTATAAAAGCATTACACCGTAGAAAATTTCAAGTATTTTTAAATACTGATATTAATGTTATAAGCTGTTAACTTTTAGTGCAAAATGATGCAGTTGTGTGGGAGGTACCAAAAGGGGCGTGGTAACTTAGTCCTAATACTATGTGTGGACTAATAATCTAATACTATGTGTGGAATTTCAGAAGATTCGAATAAGTAGTATAGCAGTTATTAAAGAATCAATATTTCACAACATTTTAACCCTTTGTGGGGGAGCTCCTAGAAGGAGTGGACCAATATGGCCCATCTTCGAACTTAGCCGGAGATAGAACAAAATATTACCACATACCAAATTTTAAGTCAATCGGTTACTCCTTTCAAGAGTTATCGTGCGCACCAGCCAGCAGACAGGCAGACGGACGGACATTGCTCATTCGACTTAAAATGACCCAAAACGGATTTCCGCCGAACATACTTGTGGTCTTAGGCCACTCCTTCGATGTGTTACACTTTTTTCCGTAGCAAATGATATATGCCTTCGTCACACTAAAGTGAGGGTATAAAAATAATTTAATGTAGTACAGATCAACCTCAGAGATCAACTCTACTAAAGATGAACATCTCAGTGGTCGACTCCATTACAGAGGAAGACCGCAGGGTCGACTATACTGCAGAGGAAGACATCAGGTTAACTCTACTATAGATGAGCACCTCGGTGTTCGTCTTTAATATAGAGGTGGAATTCTACTTTAGTGGAGGAAAATATCTGTGGACGATACTAGTATAAATGAAAACCTTATCGATTTACTCTAGTAAAGAGGAAGAACTCAGTGATAAACTCTACTATATAGGAAGACCTCTGTGGTCGTATCTATTGATCCACTCTACTATCATTGAATACTAGACCCTTTATAGCACATGATGCAAAAAGTGAAAGTTCCAGTTTCCATTTGGCCTACAAGACTTTCATAAAAAATGTTGTGCCGATTGGATAACCCTAGGGTCTGCCCAAAGTTCATTCAAAATTTAGAACACACTTTATAGGGAAAATATTTTTTTATTAAAAAATCGTATGTTTAAGTAAGTAAAATTACATTTCTTTGTATTATTAATTAATAAATAGTTTTTAAATATTAAGATCGGTGAAAAAAAAAAAACAAAAAATACAATTAATTCAATATTATATTAGATCTGACTTGTTATGTGAGGGACATTTTCTACGATATTCTTCAATGCACTGTAATATAAATTGATTTTGTTCTTCGTCTTTCGTAAGTATTCGGTTGTAATCATTCATAAATTGTACACCGCGTTCAGCAGTGTCGTTAACAACAAACAGATTACGACAAACATCGTGAGCATCTTGACAATCTTCGTTTACTTCCAAAATGGATGGTTCATGCTTTAATAATTCAGTACTCAATCCAAAAGCACCGAAAAAATTTTTGGTTTTGTATGAGACGAAATCGCTCAAATTATTACACAGCAATAGTTTCGGGTCGGAGAATTTTGATCGTTTTCCAGATTTACGACGGGCTCTGTTTATTGCAGACGCCTAACCATTTTTCTTTTCTCTTCGAGGGAAACATCCGAATCGAAAAAAGCCAAAGCCATTGATTCTGGGGCCAAATACCACAAATGAATTTTCCATTTCTTCATAACCGTTTCAGACACATCTCGGTCGATTTCTGCGTATGCGATGGAGTCTTTCAACAAGTGTATATCTTGATTTGGTGCTCGTAAACAAAGCTTTGACATACAGCCGCACGAGAAAAATACATATATCCCGTAGCCCACTGGACTCTCGTTTTGTCAATGCAAACTGCTCTCGAAATAGGTATATTTTTAAGGCATAAATGCCTTTTCCCATGAACCTTGCGTGGGATGTTGGACCAGGTGTTCGGAAGTTATCGCCGACACCACCAATAAACATTATTGTTAATTGTAATAGTTCCTTGTAGTCAGCTCGGATTTTTGTTTCATTTAGCTGTTTAATGCAGAATTTCTTAATGACTTCGCAGTCAGCATTACTTATTTTTGAGCGTACAGTTGGATCTTCGAGTCCGTTTTTAAACGATTTGTGGTCGAGACTTACCCAAAAAAACGATTAAAAATAGTCACTTCAGGACCACAAGTCGCCGAAGTTTAACCTCAAACACATGTTTCAATACTATCTCCATCATGTGATGAGAACATGGGAACTTGATAATTTTCGATCTAATTTGTTCTGCAACAAAATGCACGATCCAGTGTTTTGACCTGTATTTGATGAGTGTATCATGAACGACTTTCGCCATATTTTCTCCAGTACCACCCGGGATTTTGGGAGCGCCCAAAAATGTTGATGTGTAGAACGATTAATCACAAGCTCACCAACAGAGGTCAGAGGCGTCGCAGCATTAAACATTACAGTTATCATATTATGAAATATCTGTCTATTTGACGGCAGTTTGGCTCCAGATATTGCATGTGATACATGCCCAACTGATTCTACGGTGCGAAATTTATCACTGGATCTAGTAACCATTTGTTGTGGTCGGTCTGGAGACAAATAAGAATATGACTAAAATTAAATTTTGTGCGAAGCTGTCCCTTTCTCAATTCACTTAGGCTGGAGGCAGAGCGCTTTCTGTAAACGACCCTGTTGCATGGCCGTATAGCGCGCTGCAAAGTTCTGCTTATGTTTTCTTATTTGACCAGTAGAAAAATGTCAGACTGATGCGAAAAATCAACTTCATGCAAATCCATTGTTTTTTTCATACATGCACAAACATGATCCACTTTTTATTGTGATTGATCTTACGTCTACATAGGCACATAGAGGCCATGTCGACATGCCCTGTCATGACGTAAAATTCAAATGAAAACTGCTGTAACTTTTTCGTTTTTCGGTCGATTTTGATTGTTTACGACTTGTAAGAAAGAAAATTTTATTCAAAGATCATTTAAAAACTTTTAATTACTTGAACATGTGACATTTGATAAAAACCCAGATTTTGTTCATGTAAAGTGAGTTTTGTGTTTTCAAACAACTAAGGCAGACCTTAGCGTTATCCAATCGGCACCAAATTTTTTATTGGAGGTTTGTAGGTCAAGTGGAAACTTTTTCGACCCGGAAATCAGTACCGAAAAAATAATAAATGGTCTATTGAGTACCTTATTGGTCCACTCTACTATAGAGGGAAACTTCCTTGGTTGCATAAAGGAAGACTCTTATCTGGACAGTCGACTCCAGTACAGGGGAAAAACCTTAGTGGTCGACGTCCAGATGGAGGAAGAACTTAGTGGTCAACTCAGCTATATATGACACCTCGATACTATTGTAGAGTGTACCCTCCGTGTTCTACTCTATTTTAGAGATATATCTCAGTGGATGATTCTATTATAAAGGAAGACCTCACTGGTCGACTTTAGTATAGAGCTAGAAGAAGAGGCCGACGATAGTATGGAGAACAACCGTCCGTGACCGCTTTCGATTTATTTCAGGGTGGGATCTTTGCAGCTTAACGTCAGACGAAAGCGGAAACAAAAATTGTTAAACAGCAAAAAGAATCGTAATCGAACAAATTTTCAGTTCAATTACAAACACATATTTAAGGTTTCATGCGAAGGAAATGATTAAGAGACCGATATGTATAATCGATCTCAGGATTTTTTAGCGGTATATATATTACTTTCTTACTTTTTCGAATTGGTGGAAAACCTAAAATATTATTTAAGTTTGATTTATTAAGTTTTGACTTATATCGGGCATTTAGGTTGAGTTTTGAGTTTTAGAGTGTTCAGAGACTTATAGTAGAATTTTATGGCAAATATTTTTGTGGAACATTTTGACCAGTTAAACCAATGTTTTAGAGATGATTTTTATCCTTCTCCACAAAAGGGACCAAAAAGACCCCTACATTGAGGAGCTACAGGGTTAAAATGGTGAACAAAAATGTTCCTCGTAGTGTTCCAAGTAATGTTGCAAAAGACATCCTAAGCCTGAAATATAGGGATCACACGGTTTCATATGCTGATTCATCTTAAGTATTTGTAAAATGGGGAAATATTGATCCTCCTCTAAAATGACCACAAACGCCGATACACATATATTCTTTTTTTACTCCCTCTATCAGAATCCGTTGTCAGAACCTTGTTAGGTTTTGCGTTCCACAGTTTAACCATTAAATATTATACGTAATGCCCCATATGTATGTAATACATACATGTTGTTATGAATTTGAGTGTAAGTGTGTGTGTTGCATCCGTATCCGCATCCGCATTTAAATGGTTGCAATAATTGCTTGTTAATAATAAGTAGGGCGCATACATACAGGGAGAGAGGGAGAGTGTGTGTATAGTTTACTAACTTGTTGGAATAACAGTCGTGTTTGGGTTTTTGTCTGCATTATTCATATGTTTTTATGCGGTTTCATACAAAATTCTGTTAAAAATAATAGTTAACTAGACCCCGGGACACATGTAGTGTTTGCATGTATGTTTAACTATTTTTTTTTTTGGTTTTGCAATGTAAATTAACTATAATTTTACCATGAACAAGTTAAATTTTAAACAAAACAAGTAAAAAAACTGGGGTGTTTCCTACATGGTAAAACATTTAAAGATTAATTACTCAGTAACACGAAATGTCTTTGGCTCATGAGATTGGTTAGTTAGTTAAGTTGCCACACAGATTGAAATTGAAATCATGCTATACAAGGTGGCGCAAAAGTATTGTCATAACGGGAATTGTGTACCATTTTGTTAGAAATGAAAAAAATTGAGTTCTATAGCGTGATCCATTTCGAGGTTCCCTACTTTTTTAAAGAAAAAAACTCAGAAAATTCAAATTGAATGAGGAATGTTTATTATCATTTAAAAGAACATTCTTTGTATTACATTAAGTTGAACTCTTGCAAGGTTCTTCCAAACGGAAGAAGCCCGTTGACCTGGACTGCCAGTTCTCATCTCCAAAGCGGGAGATCAGTCTGCCCAAAATTTGGTGTCTCAAAATCTCCATCGTTGCTCGAGCTGTGTGGGCGGTTGCTCCGTCCTGCTGGAACAATTCTCGATACCCAAGTACTGTGGATTTATCGACGTCCTCAAAAAATAACGCTCAATCTCTTTTTCACTGAAAATGCCACACTACACATTCACTTTGTTAGGATTAAACGGCTCTTCTTACATTTCATGTGGGTTTTCTGTGCCCCAGACACACATATTTTTATACCCTACACCACACTGTGGTACAGGGTATTATAACTTTGTGCATTTGTTTGTAACACCCAAACGGAGAAGAAATAGACCCATTGTTTATTATACCGATCGACTTAGAATCACTTTCTGAGTTGATTTAGATATGTCCGTCTGTCTGTCTGTCCGTCTGTCTGTGCATGTATTCTTGTAATCAAAGTACAGGTCGCAATTATGGTCCGTTCTCGACGAAACTTTACACATATATTTTATTTGGCCCAAGGACGATCCCTATTGAATTTGGTTAAAATCGGTTCAGATTTAGATACAGCCCCCATATATATGTTACCCCAGATTTGACATGTAAGCGCTGTAAAAACTTTATTTTATATCCGATCAGTCTGAAATTCGGCAGAAAAAGTTTCTTATTACATGAAGGAATACTGCCAAATTCGGAGAAAATCGGTTCGGATTTAGATATAGCCCCCATATATATGTTACCCCCGATTTCACATGTAAGCGCTGTAAAAACTGTATTTTATATCCGATCAGTATGAAATTCGACAGAAGTAGGTCTTTTTACATGAATGAGTATTCAGGGAAGATCGGTTCAGATTTATATTAAAGCTCCATATATATGTTCCTCCTGATTTGGTATCAAACCGCTATAGAAGTTGTATTTTACTTCCGATAATTAAAATTTTCCAGAAAGACGTTTCTCAATTTAGATAATATGTTTCTACCCATTTACCAATTATTCCACATTATTATGGCAATGACCCTTATCGCATTGTTAGGGAGGTGTAGGGTATTATATAGTCGGCCCCGCCCGACTTTCTGCCTTTCCTTACTGGTTTTTTGTTAACATAACCCCTTAAGGGCAAAGCGTCTTCGTGGCTCATTATGATTTTGTACACATAAATTGGTCAAATAAGCAATAGCAATAAGTCCACGTTCTTCAAGAGTGTATCGCTCCATTGCCTGTTGCCAAATAATTTGCAAACATTGAAGCACATTCCCATTATGGTATTTCTTTTGCACCACCTTGTATATTTGCCAGTGCAAATTTATCTTGCTTTTGAGTAGAGGGGAATTGAGAGAGCAAACGTGTAATTTGATACTATTTGGCCACTTCGTGGGTGGTCTGATGACGTCATGATGACGTCATCGTCCATTTTATGTGTATGTATGTGTGAATTCGTACGTCTGTGTCAATTTTATGTGTATGTATGTGTGAATTCTGACGTCGTCGTCGATTTTATGTGTTTATATTCCAATGTAATTTGATATTATTTGGCCACATCGTTGGTGGTCGCCAGATGTTCTGTAGGTCTGAATCAGTGTTTATGTTTATGTACTTGAGATCAGCATGACTCATTGGTATGTGCGTCCGCAGCTGGGCTTTGCTGTACATCTAGGTATGGTTGATTCTAGAATCACATTGTGAGTCCGCAGCTGGGATTTGCTGTATATATAGGTATGATTGATTGTCGAATCACAAATAAACACATGGTATGTGTGTCAACGGTTCCCCACCAGTCCGTCTTTCATACACACATGGTATGCATGTATGCGTGTAAACAGTTCCCCACCAGTCCATCTTTTGTGATAGTATGTCTGTCCATGTTAGGCTATTGGTTTGTGTGTCCACATCTTAGTTTTATTCAATGGTCTTTCCAAGCAATCCGTCTACCCAAGCCAAGCCAATAACAAATTGAGAGTGATCGACTGGCGATCCAATTAATTTTTTTTGGCGATCTGCAAATTTTTGCCTTTTCAAAACAAACAAACAAAGTGGTCGTAAAACGATCAGCAAGTCCGCCAGTCAAGTAGATCAGCGGCGTCCAAAAAAATTTAAAGCCATACCGAGTTCTTTACGCAGCACAACATTGTAGTATATAAGTATAATAACATTATGCAAACAAAGTTGTGGCACTTGTAATCTGAATATACTAATTAAAAAACTCAGCATTCATTATCCACATCATGAGTGCGTCATACTATGTGTTTGGTTGGCCGTCTGTCTGTCGGACACTAGCGCCAAACAGTTAGTTCATGCTATTGAATTGTTTGGTTGTCCGTCTGTCTATCGGAAACTAGAACCAAACGGACGGACCATGCAATTGAACTTGAATTGATTCCTTTGTGACATATCCAGAGCACAATGTGTGTGTGTGTAGTTCTGAGTATCCAAAACTTCACACCAAATCCGCAACGACTTTTAAGATCAGCGGCGTCCAAAAAAAATTTAAAGCCATACCGAGTTCTTTACGCAGCACAACATTGTAGCATATAAGTATAATAACATTATGCAAACAAAGTTGTGGCACTTGTAATCTGAATATACTAATTAAAAAACTCAGCATTCATTATCCACATCATGAGCGCGTCATGCTATGTGTTTGGTTGTCCGTCTGTCTGTCGGACACTAGCGCCAAACAGTCAGTTCATGCTATTGAATTGTTTGGTTGTCCGTCTGTCTATCGGAAACTAGAACCAAACGGACGGACCATGCAATTGAACTTGAATTGATTCCTTTGTGACATATCCAGAGCACAATGTGTGTGTGTGTAGTTCTGAGTATCCAAAACTTCACACCAAATCCGCAACGACTTTTAAGATCAGCGGCGTCCAAAAAAAATTTAAAGCCATACCGAGTTCTTTACGCAGCACAACATTGTAGCATATAAGTATAATAACATTATGCAAACAAAGTTGTGGCACTTGTAATCTGAATATACTAATAAAAAACTCAGCATTTATTATCCACATCATGAGTGCGTCATGCTATGTGTTTGGTTGTTGGTCTGGCTGTCGGACACTAGCGCCAAACAGTCAGTTCATGATGCTATTGAATTGTTTGGTTGTCCGTCTGTCTATCGGAAACTAGAACCAAACGGACGGACCATGCAATTGAACTTGAATTGATTCCTTTGTGACATATCCAGACCACAATGTGTGTGTGTGTGTGTGTAGTTCTGAGTATCCAAAACTTCACACCAAATCCGCAAAGACTTTTAAGATCAGCGCCGTCCAAGATCAGCGGGGCCCAAAAAATTTTAAAGCCATACCGAGTTCTTTACGCAGCACAACATTGTAGCATATAAGTATAATAACATTATGCAAACAAAGTTGTGGCACTTGTAATCTGAATA
Organism: Eudasyphora cyanicolor; assembly: GCA_963930755.1. Classification (NCBI taxonomy): domain Eukaryota; kingdom Metazoa; phylum Arthropoda; class Insecta; order Diptera; family Muscidae; genus Eudasyphora; species Eudasyphora cyanicolor. Next base: position 215,195,399 of record OZ005734.1, on the reverse strand, counting down.
TACTAATTAAAAAACTCAGCATTCATTATCCACATCATGAGTGCGTCATGCTATGTGTTTGGTTGTCCGTCTGTCTGTCGGACACTAGCGCCAAACAGTCAGATCATGCTATTGAATTGTTTGGTTGTCCGTCTGTCTATCGGAAACTAGAACCAAACGGACGGACCATGCAATTGAACTTGAATTGATTCCTTTGTGACATATCCAGAGCACAATGTGTGTGTGTGTAGTTCTGAGTATCCAGAACTTCACACCAAATCCGCAAAGACTTTTAGGTAAACAAACATATTTTTGTGGTTGTTTCATATTCGTGGCAAATTAAGAATTGGTATGAATTGATAAGGAATGAATGCCCTATAAACGAAGAGATGGAAAACAAACATAATTTTGCGATCTTCTGATATTCGATGCAAATAATTATGAAATACGCATTAAATATTTGCTGACTAGGGATACTATGAAAAATTCATTTATTAAAAATTCGTTTAAAATTTTTATGACAAAAAATGAATCCGACATTATGAAATTTCCATATATAAAGAAAAGTATTGTGAGGACAACTACAGTCCACAGTAGCAGTCCACATATTCCAAAGTGCTAGAATAAACCTTTATCCTTGAAAATGATGTCTATGGCGGATTTCGAGATGGAGGAGTTAAAAAAACTCAATGTCCATAGTTGGTCGGATGATCAATTCAGTTGCGTTCACCTAATGGATCCGATCATTGAAAAGGAGTTGGCAGATTTAGAATCACTGGACATTATGAATTGGACAGATGAGGATATTCCAGTTGATGGCTCATCGACAGATCAGGAGGACCATGATGATAACGATGATCAAAACGTAACTCCATCAGTCTTGGAAAGCCTAGACCTTTTCCCGAATGGAGAGACCGAACCGTTTGATTTTGATCCGGAGGACCATGATGATAACGATGATCAAAACGTAACTCCATCAGTCTTGGAAAGCCTAGACCTTTTCCCGAATGGAGAGACTGAACCGTTTGATTTTGAATATGGACAACGCTTATCCCAAATTCTAGAGGATGAGGAATCATATCCAAGTGAATTGGGTGAGCGCCCAGTTATTACATCAAATATATTACTTCAGCCTGGGAAACCTATGGTTGAGCCACAGGTTAACAATTCTCAGACTGTAATACAAACTATTTTAATGGCATACATTGATAAATATCCTGAAACATTGGATGCTTTTATGGATATAATCAATGAAGAAGAAGCTCAATATATTTTAGATTTAATTAATTATTAAAAATATACTATTTGTAAGATTTTTTGTTCTATTATTCACGTTACATTTCATTCATAAAATTTTAAATAAAACATAAATATAATATTAAATAAAATATATTTTTATTTTGCAAGGCTTGGGTTTCTTAAGAGCTTTCATCCTCTTTTTACTTTAGAGGAAGAGGGGATACATAAATTGAGGTTTTCAAATAGATATAAATAGGTGCAGATTTTTATGAAGACTACAGTCGAAATTTTAAAATTAACAAGATGACATCGAATACTGAGGTTATTAAATCATTCAACAGTATGAATTTCAAAAAAATTCTAAGTATTAAGGATATGACTCCAGACATGGAATATGCTGTAAGAGGAGCCTACAAGACTGTTGGTACATATGGAGAAAAAATCGTGTTAAGGCTGGACAACTACATTTTGTATTTACCATCGAGATTTCTCTCTCTGGGAGATGAAGCAATAAAACGACTCTGCGATGGAGTGTTTTCTGTAGTTAAAACACCATTACGAGAAGGATCAGATTTATGTAAATTAGAATTAAGACAAATAATTGCCACAGATGCATTTTACTCTTTATTTTAAGTTAAAATCAATTTTAGCTTTCATATTAACATTACTATATCATTTCCATTATAATATTCTAAAATAAAAGTTGTTTTTAAATTTTCAAATTAAAAAGCTCTTGTGTTTTCATTTGAATCTGATAGTTGTGGGTGTTTTATATAAAAGAGAGTCGATATGTCATCTCAGAAAGTAATTAAGTAACAGACGTTTATAAGGAAACATGATTCCTTTAGAAATGGATATCTTAAAACCACGCTACGTTATGGACGATCGATTTCATCGTGAGGATAAACGTTTGCAAACGTTTGGTTTGTGGCCACTAAAGTATATTAATCCTAAGGTGATGGCTATGATAGGCTTCTTTTATACTGGTGAAAATGACAAAGCAAAATGTTATTTTTGTGAGGTTGAAATATATTCTTGGGAACGTACAGATTCCCCGGTTTCGGAACATATGCGATGGTCGAAGAATTGTCCATTGATGAGACGCTACATTACTAACAATGAACCCATAAATTTAAAAGAATTAGATCGACTGCTTCCAAAGTTAAGTTTTGATGTGTGTGGAGTTTATAACAGTGGAACTGAACTACGACATTGTACTTTCAAAACACCATATCAGAGATCAGGATCCAATGCTTTACAAATACGAGAGAAGCGACCAAAAGATTCACCATTTTCAACATTACCAGAGGAGAAAACGACCGATTCATTACTTCCAAAGTTTTTAATATTTATGTTTACAATATTTGTTTTTAAAGGAATACATTCAATTTTGAAGAAATAAAAACACATGTTACGATTTGTTTTTGTTCTTAGTACTTTATTTCATTTATAACAGATTCTTGTATTTTATTATAATTGTTCTCTACAAATATATATAGTTTAAACAAGTTATTTAGTGCACATCTATATTTATTGTCTGGATGTAACGGACATATATATTTCGAATAATAGTTTTCGCATTTCTTTAAACTTATTTTATTTTCCAAATTTATGACAGATGTTGTAACATAATTTAATAAAAAATCTTGTTTTGCTTTACCAACAACAAAAATATATTTATAATTATTTAGGGGTGATAGAAAATCACCTACACAGCTGTAATCTACTGATCCCATTGACCAATCCAGTCCATTAACAAATTTCTTGCAGTAGGTGTTTGTTCTTAGTCCTTCATAACTTAATTCTCGAATATCGAATGGTTCCTTGAATACAACGTAATTCGGAGCGATTGATGAGCCAGCCATATATGCCAATTCTTTCATATAAATGCTGTTGCCATTGCCATGACAATATTGAAAATCCAATAACGCAATCTCAGACCTGTTGATTTTGAACATTTTGCAAGAATTTAGCTGATGAACTAAAAACGTTGAATTTTGCTGCTGAACTGAAAACGTTTTAATATTTCAGTTACTTTATATACGATTTTCGATGACATTGTGGTGTTTTATTGAATTGTAGCAAATATTTTAAACATAAATGCCCACAGTTGAAAGAATTAAATTTCTGTTTTCGTTTGTAATTATAATTTATATTAGCTCCCAAGTATTGCAATATTTCCAATGGTGGTTGGAGATTGCCATAGCTATCAAAATATTCATTTTTCTCATTGTTTTTGAAGTATGCCACCCAATGAGTTCCAGGACCTTTATGTGAGTCAAGGTTAACAATTCCGCACTCTTTAATACGGGGCTTTTTGGGGAGTTTGTCTCGCATAAAAACTCCTCTAAAATAGGGAATGTGTTTTTTACCAAATATTTCTAAATCAATGTCTGTTAAAGGCCTGTTGGGTAGCTGGTCTATTAGTTTTTTGTCAAAGTTTTATTATTGTTGTTATTGTACACAATGCCCATTCCTTTCTTATATGGCTTTAGGTAAATCCCCTTACCCACTGCAATATCCTCCATAGCCTTATTATGACGAATATTTTCCTCAAGTTGTTTTTTAGCATTCTTAGTCGAGTTTACTGCTTTTGCTATTGATGCTCCACCCGTGGCTAACGCTCCCATAGCGCTAAGTGCTGTTAGAATTGGTATTATGGGTAGGAAACCACCAATTTTAGGTACTCTTATAACCCTAGGTATAACAACTTTAGATTTTTTTCCTCTGAAGGATTTACCAATCGATTTTTGTGCAATCTTTATAGCTGTGGTTATGTCTTCTGGTTTTTGTTTCTTCAAAACCGAGGTAGCATTCTTCACCGCTGATGAAAACAGTTTTTTCCCACATACACCATTCTTGGACATACCCACCCCCAATTTTGCTTTAGCCTTCATAGCGTTGGTGACAAAATATGCGTTTAGTTTTTCTCCCCAGCTGTTATCTTTAGCTTTAACTCGTCCCCAAGCTTTTTCTGCTAAGTCTTTATCTGCTCTATTTCGTTCTTTTATATTTTCAGTTTTGGAATAAGCTATATCATGAATTTTGCAAGCCTCGTCTAAACCATTTATTCCTTTATCATTTCTATCCAGTCGTTTCTTCAGTTTTGTCCCAGGCCCACAAAAATTATAACCGGGTAAATGCAGTTCAAATGGCAATGAAGTAATTAAATTATTCAACAATCCTCTCCCTTTGACGTCCCTTTTGGTATTAATGTTGTTTTTCGAATAAATTATCATTTTATACGTTTTTCACCTAAAGGTTTAAATAATATAAAATTGAGTGAAACAAATTATTAATTCAGTTGCAAAAATGCGGTTAATAAAGCAGGATACGAATATTGATGTTAGAAATTTCGATTTCACACAAACAAAATCTCAGAAAATCAGACATAGCTCTTTGTTACCGAATTCAATACGAGCTATAATAGTGGGTCCTTCCAATTGTGGGAAAACTAATATTATGATAAGCTTGATTGAAAGTCCAAACGGATTGAAATTTGAAAATATATATTTATACTCAAAGTCGTTACATCAACCAAAATATGAATATTTAAAGAAGCTCATTTCAACCGTAAAAGGCATGGGGTTTTACACATTTTCTGAAAATACTACTGTCATACCACCCGATAAAGCGAAAATGAATTCCATAATGATATTTGATGATGTCGCCTGCGAAAAACAAAATAATATTCGTGCTTATTTTTGTATGGGTAGACATAATAATATAGATTCATTTTATTTATGTCAAACATACACACGCATCCCGAAACATTTAATACGTGATAATGCTAACATAATTATTATTTTCAAGCAAGACGTAATGAATATGAAACATATTTTCAGTGACCACGTTGGAAATGATATGACATTTAATAATTTTATGGATATATGTCAAACATGTTGGAAAGAAAAATATGGTTTTTTAGTTATAAGTAAGGATAGCGATATTACTGATGGACGGTATAGAAAAGGATTTGATGTATTTATTTACATTTAGTAAATGATAATATCTCAACTGAAACAGATGGTACAATCATAGTACCGGTTGAATGCTATTGACCTTACAAAAAAAAAATCATTGAAAACACAAATAACAGCCTCACTCAAAAATCCAACAGACCAGTTTACAAAGGAAACAGCTCTATTTGAAATAAAAACAGATCCATTTTGTAAACTCAACTGGTCGGTTTTAAATATTAACAGACCAGTTCAAAATATTAACAGGTCAGTTCAAAATATCAACAGATCAGTTCAAAATATTAAACAGAAACACATATCGTGTTGTTACGCTCTTTAAAATGAATGAAGGCATTGTGAAGGAACTTATTAAATCTAGAAATATCTTGAAAAAGAAATTTCAAAGCATTAAATTAGGTGAAAATGAAATGACAAGTCATTTAGAGAGTACATTCAAACCTATAACAACACAACTAAAAAATATTATAAAATCACCCCACGAAAGCATCACCCCCAAAAAAGAATTTCAAAAGGATAATGATTTCGAGGGTTTCAGCAATAAAAAGAAATTGAAAATTGAATTTGATACCGAGAATCGAAACGAAGATGAAACAAATGATGAACAGTTTTATTCACAATCAGAAGAAGAAGAAGAACAGCAAGAGGGTGTTATTAACTTAAACTCTTTACATAGAAATAAGAAACTTGATACAATATATGGACCACACAAAGACGAAAATGGTGTTTGGAAATTTGGCGCAAGCGATCTAAGTTTAAACGAGCATAAAATAATAATTGGAAATCAAACATGGGCATTCACACCGGGTTTATATGAACTTTTATTCCACAAAAATCCTAAGAATTATGACTCATATGAATTGGATATCTATAGAAAGATTTTAGTGAATACGAATGCACACAGAAGAAATTATAGTCCCAATGAACAAATAAAGGGAAATAAAGGCTTGAAGTACACAACAATAATAAAAAAATTATTTCAAACAACTCATACAGGTGAAGGTTTAATGAGTGTTAATCTTCAGAAACCAAACTATATATACTGGGATGATCCTAACGAATTAGTTGAACGTCTAAAACTTTTAATCGCGTCAAAAAATGCTGGGCATAGTAACCAAAACAATGAAATAGTATCCATTATCGAAGAATTAAGAGAAGCAAATATAATACATTGATTTTGGGGTAAACAATCAATTACAACATGAGTGTCGACAAGTTCGGTCACTTTTCCAACTCTGATGCATTAAGGAGAAATGCTCAAAAAATTTTGGGAATTGGTGTTGACCGGCATTATAACCTCGATATCCAAAATAAGAAAATCAAGAATTTGGCCCCACCGTCGGAAAATACAGACGCAATCAACAAAGCTTACCTACAAACACAAATCATACATTCACAAGAAATATTAAAAAGAGATTTAAGTAGGCAATTTGTAATCATAAACAATGAAATATCTCAATTAAAAAACAATATTAAGGATTTACACAATGTTTTAAGTAGAATGTCAAGTACTCGTACAATAATTTATAACGATCATAACTAAATCATGGAAAGACGAACAATTATCAATGAGCTACACGCTCAAGCTCGCAAAAATTTTCCTCGACGGAGAGTAATTATGAAAGGCATCGACGATTTATGGCAAGCGGATTTGGTTGAAATGGGGAATTATTCTACAATAAATAAAGGACATAGATATTTGCTAACAGTAATTGATACCTTCTCAAAATTTGCATGGGCAGAAGCAACTAAATCAAAAAATGCCAGCGACGTTTCCACAGCATTTAAAAAAATATTGGATAAAGGTAGAATACCAAAAAATTTACAAACAGACGATGGAAAAGAATTTTTTAACCAAGAATTTTATAAACTAATGAAAATGTATTCTATTAACCACTATTCAACGTATAGTGTAATGAAAGCATCAATCGTTGAACGATTTAACCGAACACTAAAATCATTAATGTTTCGAGAATTTTCTTACAACGGTTCCTACCATTGGCTTGATATATACAAAAATTTGATTGATTTCTACAATAAGAAAAAACATCGAACAATAAATATGCCCCCCATTGAAGTAAATTCTAAAAATGAAAAAAGGTTACTCTCGACGGTGTACAGTCATCTCAAAATGTTCCCACCGTCAAAATACCATGTGGGGGATTACGTACGTATAAGCAAATATAAAAATATATTTGAGAAGGGGTATACACCGAATTATAGCACAGAGATATTTCGTATAAAATCTATACAGATTACAAATCCTGTTACGTTTATCTTAGAAGACTATCAAGGAAACCCAATCAAAGGCGGGTTTTATAAAGAGGAAATTCAACGCACACGCTTCCCCAACACATACCTCGTTGAAAAGGTTTTGAAAACTAAGGGCGACAAAGTATACGTTAAGTGGTTAGGATTCTCTAAAGATCACAATTCATGGATAAACAAAAGCAATATGCTCTAGTGAAAACATAAATAAAAACAAATAAAATAATGAAAATAGTTTTCATTTACTTGTCAGCTTTCACTATGTCAATAACATTAGCCCTAAGCGGAAGATCTTCGGTTCTAACATCCAATTACTTTCCACCAATTCAATTAACCGAAGACTATGAATGCGCTCTGGTAGATTTTCATTCATATAATTCCATTCCAAACGTAGACCATGATAATAACTTGTTTCATATTGATGATCGAGTAATTGAAATTCCTATTGGTTCTTACGAACTGGAAGATATAGTTGACTATATTAAACTAGCCTATGGTAAACAAGACGGTCTCAAGACAATAGAAATCGTTGCAAACAATAATACCTTACAAATAGAGATATTTTCATCTCATGATGATATTGATTTTAACAAAGAACGGTCTATAGGAACCCTGTTGGGATTCAATGGAGGAATTTTGAAAGCAAATACGAAACATACGTCATATCTTCCCGTAAACATTATGAAAGTAAACGCAATACAAATACAATGTAATATAACATCAGGATCTTACATGAATAATCTATCTGTACATACTATTCATGAATTTGGTATAAATGTATCTCCAGGATATAAATTGGATGAAATACCAAGGAATTTAATTTATTTACCAGTAAACGTCAAAGAAATCAGTTCACTGAAAGTTTGGATAGTAGATCAAGAACAACGATTAATAAATTTTCGTGGAGAAGAGATTACACTTAGGCTACATCTGCGATCAAAAGCAAAATGATTATTTATAATAAATATAGTCCTAAAAAGACCTTTCCAAACATTCCAATTAAAGCAGTCAAACCCAAAAGGTTGCCACTAACAAAGGAAAATAAAATTTTTTTAAAATCTTTAAAATTACGTTTAAAACAAAATGTCTGAAATACTAAATGTTCTTGAAAAACCATTCACCGATGACAATATAATCAAAAAAGACTACCACAGCTACGTACCATATATAAATTCATTTAAAAATAATGATGAAATAAGAATAACCATTCAAAATCAAGATTTATATGTATTGCCAAGCGAGAGTTATATTTACATAGAAGGTTCTGTAACAGTAGAGGGCGGCGAAAAAACATCAAATGCTCGTTTACGCAATAATTGTATAGCTCACATGTTCGATGAAATTCGTTATGAAATTAATGGTGTTGAAATCGATCGCACTCGGTATTTAGGTGTATCGAGTACCATCAAGAACTTTGTGTCCCTTACTGATTTTGAGAGTAATATGATGAGAAATGCTGGATGGAATAATGGCGCCGACTTAAACATGAGTGTGTTTAACTTTTATGTACCCCTTAAGATGCTGTTGGGATTTGCCGAAGATTTCACCAAAGTTATATTACATAGTAAACATGATCTTATTTTGCTCCGAAGCTCCAGTGACCAGAACGCATGTTATTCCTCGGAGGCAAATGAAACTGCAAATTTAACAATTACGAATATCACGTGGAGAATTCCGCATGTGCACTTGTCTGACACATCCAAATTACAAATTATGAAGACGATAAAGAGTGGAACATCGCTACCGATTACATTTCGTAGTTGGGATTGTCATTTTAACCCAACATTTAATGGCGCAACCAAATGTAATTGGAATGTGAAACTGTCTATGAACAGAGAAAGACCACGTTTCGTACTATTTGCTCTTGAAAAAGATGGAAAGTTTGTTCACAGTAATTTAACAAACATTAAAGTCCATCTTAACTCGGATACTTATCCATACGATGACTTAAATTTAAAATTCGAAGAGAATCGATATGCTGTACTTTATGATATGTATACTAAATTTCAACAAAGTTACTTTTTGAGGGAGTCACAACCAATTATTTCATGTGAGAAATTCAAGGAGTCACCAATAGCTGTAATTGATGTCAGCCATCAAAACGAAATTGTTAAAAGCGGACCAATTGATGTCAAAATCGAGTTTGAGACCTCTAAATCCATTCCTGAAAACACTTATGTTTATTGTTTACTACTTCACGAACGTTTGCTAGAATACACACCTTTAACTGGAATCATCCGAAAAATTATTTAAGTATTAATAATGAAATGTTTTTTTTTTTTTTGTATTTCCATATAAAAATTAATAAATAAAAAAAACACACAAGTATTGTATTCCAAATCAAAATACATTTGTCTTTATTGATGAAAGAAAGCATAAAAAATATACGGTAAACAATAATGTACTTTATTTCTTAATTATAGGTTAAGATCATGAAGTTCATCCCAATTTGCGAGATTTGAATTATCAATTTCATTAAAACATACATCCATTGGAATTGTAGAATATAGGTCTGATTCATTAACTCTTTCTAAATCATCTGATTTATTCTCAATATTCAAATCTAGAATTTCATTTAAAGCCGAAATTTCCAAGCTATTAATTTCGTTAAGGCTTACATCAAGTTCCATCGGATTAATAGAGTTTAGGTCAATATTTATATTATATAAATCACAATCAAGCCTGTAATGACCCCACGCATACGTATTTATACCATCGGGTCTTACTTTTCTCTTATCATCGTCATAGCTTAGACATATTTTATTTATCTTATCTGTATAAATAACATGTTTTCTAGATCTAAATGTAAACATATCGTCATAATATTTTTGTCTTTTAATTAAACATTCTCGATATGTATCTATAGTACATTTTTTTAGCACAGATTTTTTTACACCCTTAGACTTTTTAATGTCTTTACTTCCTTCCACTTTAATTGCGTACATCTTAGGTCTAAGTCCCACAAATTCGGTCATAGCCATACCACAATTTTCATCCTTCATCATCCCAATCACCTTCTTATTTACAAGAGGGATACCATATTTATTATCTGGTGGAAAGTCTGAAGTGTCAAACCTTGTTTTTAACTCATCTGGAGTAAGTTCTTTAAAAAGATCTCTACCATAAAAAGTTAGAATAAATGAATCAGTATCTATATAATTTACACAAAAATCGTTTTGAAACTTAATTTTCAAAAAGTCATAGAGGAAGTCATACATAACCCATTTAGAAAGATCCAAAACACAAAAGCCTAAATAAATTGGTTTGTTGTATAATACGTTTACACGGTTCAGTTGAATGGCAACCATATCCTCTGAAAATTGTGATAAGCTATTGAAATTTGGTTTTGCAATTAAATCTCTCGCTCCCAGCCTGTTTCTGTTTGTTCTATCCCAAGTCTTTACTATTTTAACATCTTTTCTTTTATCCACATTTTCCATAGTTTTACCATATACAGCATTGTTTAAAAGTTTGTAAAAATCTTTTTCAAAAGAATTTTTTGCTTTTGCTCTCATCTCATTATTTTTTAGTATATATTTTTCCAACCATTTTGATTGAGAGAAAGAGAGGATGCTGTGTACTTTTTTTAGTATTAATTTATGCTTTAGACACTGCTGCAATAGTTTGTAATGGATCTTGTATGTTCGTTTTTCGGAAAAGTCTGTAATTAATTTTTTATATTTAGACCCTCCAACAGTTTTACTCTCCGCACAGAAGGGTAAATCATTGTGAAGATCATGCAAATCTTTTGGATACTCTAAATCAACACAAAATATGTAGCCTGTTGGCGAATCGTCGGGTATTGATTTTATTTCCTCTTCATTTGTATATTTTCCAAAATCTGTTCCCTCAAGCCATCTAAAGTTATTTACTGGGAGATATTGTGTCATAGCTTTACCATACAAATTATTCACATCTAGGTAGTATATATTTACAATTGGTTTATTTTTATCATAACCTTGCGTACCCTCTGTGTTCGCTACTGAGTGTCTTTTGGAACATTGAACTATACCACCTCGTATGGCATTCTTACAGAAGTTGTACATGTTAATATCAGTGAGAAGTTGTAATTCAACTTTTGTACATAAGAGCATCGCATCCCAAGAAAGAGATGGGGCGGTATAATATTGACAGGGATCCAATTTGTGCACATCTATACATAATGTTCTAAAATTTTCAAAAACGTCAGTCAACAATAGAACATCCGTTTTTAAATACAATTCCATGTAATCTTTCAGATTTGTACAACCAAAATTTGTCCATACATTCTGTGCATGTTTGTAATCCTCTGACGAACACTCGGTGTCCGTCATTTTATTATAAAAGTATTTCTTCGGAGGAAGTTGTTTCTCAAAAAATTTTTGAAATGATGATATATAATCATACGGAAATACCCCCTTTTTATTCATGAGTCTAAAATCTTTATTGTTTGGAAAATGTGTCCGTACTGTCTGAAGATCCTTTTCAGGTAAATTTCGGGCCAGAGAATCTAAGCTGGCAGCCATGAATCGAAAACTGTCTAGAAATCGCAACTCTAGTCTGTTTTTATCATTCATTGGAAGAAAATGAGACATAGATATATATAATTCCTTATTTAATGGAATTACTTTAGTTTCTCCTTCATAGTCAATAAGATCTTTAATGAAAAGGTGACAATCGTAGGATGAAAAATTATGAAAAAATATTGGAATAAATGTTGCTATCTGATGCTGAAGATTACATTGGTTATGTGTTGCCCCCCTGTATTTCCCAGTTAAATAACAGTGATCCCTTACCCTATCGTTACCTAAAGTTTTGTCACATATGTGACAATTTTCAGAAGTTACAAAATTTACTTCCTCCAAGGGTGTTAAACTAATCATTGGTTTCTTTACAGTCAAATAATTATTGTAAATAAATTTACAATCCCTAATGAGATTTTCCAAAAATTTTTTAGAGGCGTCCTCACCTGTATATATACAAAACTTATTTAAACTAGAATTATAACTACACTTAATGTTGTAACTAAAAGCACAAGGTGTGTGCTTTTGTATCATGCTGGTTTTTGTGGTATTTGCGCTCACCACATCCTCTAATACACATTCAAAATCTGCGTATACTACGAAGGGTACTTTCAATTGACGCTCGTAGTGAGTAAATTTTAATATTGCTTTATCTTCCGAGGGCAAGCGAGTTACAATACCCCCGCATTCCTGTTTGTGTTGTGCAAATTTATCTGTCGAATGGAAGTGTTGGACACATCCATTACAAATAAAAACAGCTCCGTTATGATTTGATAATTGATGGCTCAAAAGACTGTAAAGAAAAAAATATTTTTAAATATATCATATATCATATAAATTTCATTTTTCGTATATTACTTTGACATTCGCTTTATCCAAATGTAATGGAAATTATCGCCTTCGTGAAGCAGCATCAAATTGATGTGGTATTTTTTCTCTTTCTTTGTTAGGTGATAGGGTCCAACAATTTGGTCTCCTTCATAACCAAAGACATTGATGCTTATGTCATCATTGTTTGCTTCGAACACTTTAACATGTTTTATGGCTAAGGGGAATTGAAGCCCTTGGAAGTTTAGCGTGATACCACTTTGCAATGTTATCGTATCACGTGCGATGTCAACATTATAGGAAGATGTGTCACAAGGCTTATGGGAGGGTTTATTTTCCAATGCTGCCACCAAACTCCATTTGAAACAATATTCATCATTCAAATTGTGTATGTTGAGACATGCATTCTTTTTTGCCAATGACTTTGGTGTTTTAATGAATTTTGAGCCTTTGGTGAGATCAGCCTTGTTAATATTAATGTCAAGTTTTAGAATTTTCTGTAATGCCCAACCTGAATCACGCTCTTGAAATTCGAACATCTTGTGCATTATGGCATCAGTGTGGTCATCAAACAAATTATTAATGTTATCTCCCAGAGTTAACAGAGTCATTTTAGATACGTGGTTGAAAATCTTGGGTGTAGATAAGGAATCGGGATCGGGGATTCTACCTCTAGAAGTTGATGGTCCATCACTCATATTTAGCTCATTATCTGCTCTGGGTTTAACATATTCACCTTGAAGTTCTATGTTGAACTTCAAAATTGTGTGCTCCACCAAACTGAGCTTGAGCAACTTCAGGAGTGACTCTTTTGTCTCACAAAGAAAATTTTCAGGTAACAGAGTTCCATTTGAATTATTATATTCGTATGTTATAATACGTTTATTGAATGAACTCTTTATGACTGTTATATCCCCATCTATGTTCCTTCTAACAGTATCCTTATGTCCATTGGTACGAACGTGGTTACGCATGGATACCACTTGTACATAACAGTCTTTACAAAAGTACGTATTCTTAGTATTTTTTACAGCTTCAGGAGCATTTTGATTATAATACTGATACTGCTCATTTAACGTCGGCCACTGTTTTTCATGTTGTGTTTGTAAAACTCCTGTATGTTGTTGGTATTGTGTGGGTGAAATCAATCCTAGATGTTGAATTGAAGGATCTTTCTGTAGCTCATGACGTAGTTTGTGATCTCCATTTATAGAAAATATTTTTAGTTTTCCCGAATCTGATTCATATTTTTTATTAATCAACATCGATTCACTTAAATTTGCATTATTATGAAACACCTTTTGATGATGTTTCATTACATAAATGTTTTTGAATAGTTTTCCACATATAAGACAATGATGTTTCATATGTCTTGTAAAATCTCTCTTAGCGTGAAAAGACTCATTACAAAATACACAGGTATTGGGAGACATTTTGCACTTAAAATTTGTATTTTATACAATTAAGATTTGAAACTGAATGCTTTGCAAGCTGTAGCTTTAATCAAACTGACTTTCCAAATGATTTCTCTTTGTTTATAGAGCATTCATTCCTTTTCAATTCATATCAACGTTGACCATGGACAGGAAATATTTTGCTCTTTACAGATGCATTCCCTCCCAACAGTTTACATATGATTTGATCGTATTACATAATAATTTGTATCTAATATGAACCAACCACAAAAATATGTTTGTTTACCTAAAAGTCTTTGAGGATTTGGTGTGAAGTTTAGGATACTCAGAACTACACACACACACATTGTGCTCTGGATATGTCACAAAGGAATCAATTCAAGTTCAATTGCATGATCCGACCGTTTGGTTCTAGTTTCCGATAGACAGACGGACAACCAAACAATTCAATAGCATGATCTGACTGTTTGGCGCTAGTGTCCGACAGGCAGACGGACAACCAAACACATAGCATGATCTGACTGTTTGGCGCTAGTGTCCGACAGACAGACTGACACAAAAGACGGACTGGTGGGGAACCGTTGACACACATACATGCATACCATGTGTGTATTTGTGATTCGACAATCAACCATACCTAGATATACAGCAAAGCCCAGCTGCGGACGCACATACCAATGAGTCATGCTGATCTCAAGGTTACTTCAAAGCCAAGTTCAATGAACTCACATATACATAAACATAAACACTGATTCAGACCTACAGAACATCTGGCGACCACCAACGAAGTGGCCAAATAGTATCAAATTACATTGGAATATAAACACATAAAATCGACGACGACGTCAGAATTCACACATACATACACATAAAATTGACACAGACGTACGAATTCACACATACATACACATAAAATGGACGATGACGTCATCATGACGTCATCAGACCACCCACGAAGTGGCCAAATAGTATCAAATTACACGTTTGCTCTCTCAATTCCCCTCTACTCTTTTGCAGGTTTCGAAAATGTTTACATTGTTATTACTTATTTAAGTAAAACAAATTAATCGCAACGAGTAATTAGGGGTTCTATTTAAAATTATTTAGAACAGACTATTGAATACACCACTAATTTAGTGTCAAACTGAACAACTACGAGTATATTGGATGTGAATTACCAGCGGATCAGTAGGAAAATCTCAGACGAGAAAACCGACTGAAAAAAATCAGAACAAAATAATGAGATACGAGGGTTGCTATTTATATTTCGGTCCTGGCAATGCTGGTGTTGCCAGATGAAAACTGGAACTTCCATTGGAAAGTATGACATTTTTTAGCATAACTTCACTCAGACCGTTTTGTAATTTGAGCGCGAATTGTTTTGGTTACAGTGTGTTGAAAATTCATCTCCAAAACATGGTTTTTGAACGCTTAAACAGCTGCTTCAGGCATCGAAAAACGTTGACCAAGCAGTTTTATCTTGATGTGAGTAAATAAGAAGAAGTCATTGGGTGTCAAATCAGGGCTGTACGGCGGATGACCCATCAATTCGACGTTTTGGTCGGTCAAAAAGGCGCTGGTTTGAGCTGATGTGTGAGAGCTCGCATTGTCATGGTGCACAATGATTCGTCTTCTCTTGTTCGTTTTTCAAATTTCTCCGAAGACTTCAGGCAAACAAATTGTGGTGTACCATTCAGAAATGACCGTCCTACGTTGCTCAAGCGGAACAGTCGCAACATGACCAGTTTTGCCGAAGAAACAGGCAAACATTTGCCTTGAAGTGCTTCTTCCACGAACAACTTTCGTTGGATTTGGCTTGTCTTCGAAGACCCACACTGTCGATTGCTGTTTTGTTTCGGGCTCATACGCATAGATCCAAGATTCTTCACCTATGACGATCTTATAAACGTTTTTTGAATTTTCTCAAAAAATGCGATTGTTTCGCAATATCTCGTAAGATATCATTGAAACCGCTGATGGGATGAAAAAGTGATATTCTACTTAATTTAGGATTTTTTTAAAGCTTTCCTAAATCAATAAGGATAGATGGTTCTTGAGATACGCTAAAATAGGTTAGGTTATGTTGAGAAGAAGAGACAGATTTATCCACCTCATGTCCTTGGACATACACATATGCCAGATTTCGGCCTGTTGTGCCCTCTAATTTGTTTGTTTCACGGACTATTCCTGAGAAAGTTATTTTGGAAATTCTATACTATCGACATATTCCTTAATTATTTTCCAGTCTACGCCCCTAAGTTGAGTCAAGTCTGGTAAGGTGTCGTTTCCCAAGACGCGGGATCTATTGTATGCGAACGCTGGGCACTGGCAGAGGAAGTGCTCTAATGTTTTGTTATCCTCCCCGCATGCCCTACATACCCTGCTGTCCACAACATATATTTTATGCAGATGAGCTAGTAAGCCTGTGTGCCCTGTAAGAATACCCATGATCTTACTTTGCTCAATTTGAGCAAAGTTTTGGTCTTGTCCTCGTTTGTCACCCCACAAGATTCTTGTTGTTTTCCCAATGGTTTCACTATTCCATAACGTGATATGGGCGTTGTTCGCCCATGTTTTCAGTTCAGAACGCGTAGCTATTAGGGTGTCCAAAACCGGGACCGGTTATCCGGTTAACCGGTTTTGCAACCCCAACCCGTAACCGGTTTCTTAAAAAATTTCATTTTCGGTTAACCGAGAAAGCCGGTTTTTTCATGTCGGTTAACCGGTTTTTTATTTATTGTTTAAAACAAAAATTAAAGTATTGATCTATTTTTTATATTTGTTGTGGATACCATTTATACAAGATGCAACAAATAACGACGATGAGTTGGATAATTCTGACAGTTGTTCTGAATATTCTCAAAGTGAATATGAATTCACTGATCTTGAAAATGATTTCAGCTTTATTCCTGATATCCATGATGTAAAAAATAAAGTCAGGAAGTACAGCAAAGCATTCAATAAGTCGTCCATGAAGCACATAACACTTCAAGCATACGTTCAAGAACGGAAAGACAAAGAACTTCGACTTTTTTGCGATGTTAAATCCCGGCAGAACAGCCCGATACCTCTGATTCGGTTTGATATATAAGTTGTTCATTGATGAGTCAAATAATTTAATTTTGGATTTATGTCACACACAGAATCGAAAAACGAAAGGCAACATTGTATGATGACTTTGTTTTTTTTTTTTAAGTTTAAGAAGAAAACGGAGAAGCTGTTACTTATATAATGCTTTAATGACTATTGGACTAATATTGACTACATTAACGTTTGTGAGCCTTTTCAACGTCAAATAACATAAAAAATCTTTTAAAAATAATCATTTAAATTGTATTCCATTTTTAAGATATTATTATAAAAAAACATTCTAAATGATTTATTATTTTTTTAAGGTAATTTCAGAAATATAATGCTTTCTATTTAAAGTAAACCAAAAAATTAAACCTGTAATAAACGAAATAATAATCTATTTTTGTTTACTAATTTTTACTACAAATGATTGTTAGTTGTTTCTTGCTTTACAATAAACATTTAATGACATTTTAATCACTTTAAATATTATTTAAAAACCGGCCTAAAAACCGGTTAACCGGTTTCGACAAAAAATTATAACCGAAAACCGGGTTTTAAAAAAAGTAATATTTCGGTTAAACCGGAAACCGCTTTTTCGAAATAACCGGTTTTTTGAACACCCTAGTAGCTATGAAAGGTTTTGCATTCTCTAGGTTTATTGTTTGCAAGACCCTGGTTCGTGATTCCAAGTCATTTGCTTTCTCATTTCCTCTTAGTTCTTGATGACCAGGCACACATATAATGCATATTGTGCCGTATTCAGAGTAAGCGTTAACCGCCACTTTACAATCAAAAACTGTCCTTGATTTAACTGTTCTACAAGTTATTGCCTTGATAGCCATTTGGCTATTGGTAAAAATATTTACATTTGTTGTAAGACCGTATTATGGACTAGTAGGCGGAATAAAAGTTCGGTTTCCGGTTCCGATACAAAGACCCAGACCCGTCCTTTTTACTAGTTTTAAAACATATGTATAACAACAAGTTCCACTTACGCCGAGACAACACATTCATTGGACTTTTGTAATATTTTTATGCTGCACTTCTTTTCCATCGATGTCCACCATACTACCGATGCGTTGGTTAGAACGGATCTGACTATGCTTTTGTGGAGCCAGTGTGTCATCTTTGCATTGAGGCCTCATTTTGAGCCTATTGCTCTTCGACATAGTGACCAGCTTCCGTGAGCTTTGTTTGCTCGTTCTTTTATGTGGTACTTCCAATTTAACTTCCTGTACAAGTCTACTCCTAAGTATTTGATCTGGTTGGATACGGAAA
The DNA here is from genome assembly GCA_963930755.1 of Eudasyphora cyanicolor. NCBI lineage: Eukaryota > Metazoa > Arthropoda > Insecta > Diptera > Muscidae > Eudasyphora > Eudasyphora cyanicolor. Next base: position 215,176,838 of record OZ005734.1, on the reverse strand, counting down.
TTGTTTTGTCTAGGAAAAGTGGGTCAACGTAATGACCAATCTTCGTTTTCCTTGTATTCAGACTTTTCTCTGTTTTTTCTGGGTTTACATTTAGACCTCTCGTTCGATACCAGTCATATGCAATTTTAAGAGCCGTTTCGGCCCTTTTATAAAGTTAATTTGGATTCCTTCCCCTAAGAAGTATTATAACGTCGTCTGCATAGCAGTCTGTTTTAAGTCCCTCGTCCGTTAGGATCCTCAGGAGAGTAACCCAAAGGAGTGGTGGTATCCAAGCTCGGAGAGCCCGGTCTACCTGAAACTGATCTAAGAATTGGATATGTTTATCAGTCCCTACATTGTTGATCGCACCTTCATACCGCAAATGTATACATCTTGCCATTGTAGGATTCTACTATGCTGAAATATGTGGCTCAACCTTTATATTTTTAGATGTATATCTTTGCTTTGATATATATGGTGATCCAAGTAGAGATACTTTTTTCAATAGCCTTTTTTTGACAGATCACGTGTGAGTCGTGTCATGCTGTCATGTTATTTTTGTTAAGTATTGTTTGGCATTTCATCATGAAAATACTTCACCTGAACAACGTTTACGCGTGTCATTCGCCAGTTACCAATAGAAATGCTCGAACGAGTCATCGAAAATTGAACTCAACGAATGGACCATCTGAGACGTAGCCGCGACCAACATTTTATAGACATAATCTTCAAAAAATAAATGCCAAGGAATGTTCTTTAAAATGATAATAAACATTCCCCATTCAAGTTAAATTTTCTGTGTTTTTATACCCTACACCACACTGTGGTACAGGGTATTATGACTTTGTGCATTTGTTTGTAACCGATCGATTTGTTTGTACCGATCGACTGAGAATCACTTTCTGAGTCGATTTAGCCATGTCCGTCTTTCTGTCTGTCCGTCTGTCCATGTATTCTTGTAATCAAATTGCATGTCGTATTTACGGTCCGATTGTGATGAAATTAAGCATAGTGCTCTTTTTTGGTCCAAGGACGATCCATATTGAAATTGGTTAAAATCGGTTCAGATTTGGATATAGTCCCCATATATATGTTTCACCCGATTTGACATGCAAGCGCTCTAGAAACCACATTTTACATCCGATCTTTATGCAATTCGGCAGAGAGAGTTTTATTATTACGTGAATGAACACTACCAAATTCGGAGAAAATCCGTTCAGATTTAGATATAGCCCCCATATATATGTTCCACCCGATTTGGCATGTAAGCGCTGTAGGAACTGTATTTTAAATCAGATCAGTACGAAATTTGGCAGAAAGAGTTCTCTTATTACATGAATAAACACTGCCAAATTCGGGGAAAGTCGGTTCAGATTTGGATATAGCCCCCATATATATGTTTTACCCGATTTAACATTTAAGCGCTGTAGAAATCGTGTTTTATATCCGATCATTACGAAATTTAACAGAGAGAGTTTTCTTATTACATGAATAAACACTGCCAAATTCGGGAAAAATCTGTTTAGATTTAGATATAGCGCCCATACATATATATGTTTCACCCGAATTAACATTTAAGCGCTGTAGAAATCGTGTTTTATATCCGATCAGTACGAAATTTAACAGAGAGGGTTTTCTTATTACATGTATTAACACTGCCAAATACGGAGAAAATCGGTTCAGATTTAAACATAGTCCCAATATATATGTTACACCCGATTTGACATGTAAGCGCTGTAGAAACCGTGATTTATATCCGATCAGTACGAAAATCGGCAGAGAGAGTTTGCTTATTACATGTATGAACACTGCCAAATTCTTATCGCAATGCCCATTTTCGCATTGGTAGGTAGGTGTAGGGTATTACATAGTCGGCCCCGCCCGACTTTCTGTCTTTCCTTACTGGTTTTCTTTAAACAAGTAGGGAACCTCGAAATGGATCACCCTGTATAAGCAGATCGCATCCCATAAATTGCATTGAAGCTACTAAAAAAAATGGCATAAGCATAAATGTTTAAGCAAAAAAATAGAAGTAAAACCAGTAAGGAAAGGCAGAAAGTCGGGCGGGGCCGACTATATAATACCCTACACCTCCCTAACAATGCGATAAAGGTCATTGATATAAAAATTTGGAATAATTGGTAAATGGGTAGAAACATATTATCTAATTCTGAAACGATAATCGCTAAATTAAGCAATATTCGTTCCTAAATTGATAAACATCTTTCTGGAAAATTTTAATGATCGGAAGTAAAATACAACTTCTATAGCGGTTTGATACCAAATCAGGAGGAACAATCAATATAAATCTGAACCGATCTTCCCCGAATACTCATTCATGTAAAAAGACCTCCTTCTGTCGAATTTCGTACTGATCGCATATAAAATACAGTCTCTACAGCGCCTACATGTCAAATCGGGGGTAACGTATATATGGGGGCTATATCTAAATCTGAACCGATTTCTTCCAAATTTAACAGTGTTCATTCATATAATAAGAAACCTCTTTCTGCCGAATTTCATACTGATCGGATAAAAATAACATTTTTACAGCGCTTACAAGTCAAATCGGGGGTAACGTATATATGGGGGCTATATCTAAATCTGAACCGATTTTCTCCGAATTTAGCAGTATTCCTTCATGTAATAAGAAACCTCTCTTTGCCGAATTTCGCACTGATCGGATATAAAATAACATTTTTACAGCGCTTATATGTCAAATCGGGGGTAATGTATATATGGGGGCTATATCTAAATCTGAACCGATTTCTTTCAAATTTAACAGAGTTCATTCATGTAATAAGAAACCTTTTCCTGCCGTATTTCATACTGATCGGATATAAAATAAAGTTTTTACAGCGCTTACATGTCAAATCGGGGCTAACATATATATGGGGGCTATATCTAAATCTGAACCGATTTCAACCAAATTCAATAGGGATCGTCCTTGGGCCAAAAAAAAGATATGTGTAAAGGTTCGTCGAGATCGGACCATAATTGCGACCTGTACTTTGATTACAAGAATACATGCACAGACGGACAGACAGACAGACAGACGGACAAACAGACAGACAGACGGACAGACGGACATAGCTAAATCGACTCAGAAAGTGATTCTAAGTCGATCGGTATAATAAACGATGGGTCTATTTCTTCTCCTTTTGGGTGTTACAAACAAATGCACAAAGTTATAATACCCTGTACCACAGTGTGGTGTAGGGTATAAACATAGGTTTTGTCAAAAAAGCAAAAACATTTTTTAATTTCGCAAACAAAAAATCACAAAAAAAATTTTATCGAAACAGCTATCGAAAACATTTTGGGCAAAATTGGGTAATTAGTTATATGGGAAAAATGGCCCGTTTGGTCAAAATGTCAAAATTCAACCCCCTCAAAAGCGTACTGTCCTAGCCCGATCTTAGTGCAAATTTCATCCCGAAAGGAAGACATCGGTTTTAAAAATGCACTTACTTGACATAAAATCCCGCATACTTGTATATAATCCTGACCGATTTTTCCAAAACTAGTAATGTTCGCTTCTGTATAGAGAATCTACTCTCTGCCAATTTTCATTATGATCAGGTATTACCTAAAGCTTCTATAGCACATTAATGCTAAAACGAAGGGAACGTATGTATGTAGCCAGCTTGGCTACATCTACATTTTAACCGATTTTCTTTGCCAAATTTTGTAATGCACATATGTAAAATTCTATAGCGCGTATATCCAATCGTAGCGTTAATATTTTCTTTTAATTCTGCAGCAATAGTCTTTGAATAAAAGCTGTCAATTGACCAACACGATCGTGCCACTAGACTATATTTTGTAAGGGAACGCGAATTTTCTTGTCTATAGGGACAGAACAACCACGATTGCTACCTTGGAAAACAACACTACACGTGTTACTGCTGAGATACAGATTCGAAAAAGTGTGCCAAATTGGACTTTCAGAATGGATCACCTAAGCGTAGCCAAAGGCAATATTTGCATTAAGTAATAACATTAAAAAGTAAATGATAAGCATTGAATTATCGATCTAAATAAATAGTTCATTCACTTTTAAAAACTTTAAAAAATTTCTAATTTTCAAAAGCAAAACACTTTTTGAAAATTACGATAAAAATATAGAACGTGGTCACGAAACCTGGAATACTTCGTATAAAATATGGTGATCATTGGCCGCCGATTACTATCTTCAATTCTATGAAAATTCAATAGCGATCTTAACTGCTGCGAAATACTCTAAACTGCAAAATTTCAGAACCATCGGAGTGAAATTGCGACCTGTAGTCGACGAACAACTTTACATGGACAGACGGACGGACAGACATGGTTAAATCGACTCAGCTAGTGATTCTGAGTCGATCGGTATACTTTAAGCTGGGTCTAGATGTGTTATTTTCAGGTGTTACAAACATCTGCCATGAAACAAACTTATAATACCCTGTACCACAGTGTGGTGTAGGGTATAAAAATAGTATTATAGCAATTTTTAATTCAAACGGTTAAATGTTTCGAGAGTTATTATACACACCAAATCAAAGAGTCAGGCGGACGGACATAGTTCAAATGACATAATATCTCCTGAAACGGATTTCCACAATGTGTTCCACCAGTGTTGCCAATTTGGCTCGTTTCGCGCCATATTTGGCTCTATTTGACTACCCAAAAAGCGCCACATTAAAAAAAAGCGCCGGGGTGGCCCTTTCTGATTTTCAATTTGGCATATTTAGCCTTTTTTGTGCAACTGTTAATTATAGAATTTGTGTACAACTTTATACAACTATTCTCTCTATACTAGCATTTCATAAAATATAACTGTTCATTTCAAGTGTGTTTACAAGAGGGTAAATTGTTTGTTTTGATGCAATTATAAAATTCTGGAAGGTAAATAGGCACACATTCATAAAATTTAATTAGAAAGAAAATTAAATTAATTAATAGTTATATGTAGGTTTAGATGGATTCTTACATACAAAAATACAGGAAGGTCTGGGAATCGGATCCGAGCTTTAAAAAATGGATACGGCCATCCAAATAAGAAACAAAAGCTGTATGTATTTACTGCAATGCCACAATTCGTGTAAAGCGTTCCGATCTTGTTCGTCATACCCTGTCTGCGAAACACAAGAGAGCAATGAAACCTTTCAACAATGTTGAACTTACACAACCAGAAGTTTCTTTCAAAGCAGCGGCATCTGAAAAACAATGCAGCCAAGCGGCTCTTGCACTCTATACGGCAGTTCACAGTCCTTTTTTTTTCTATGGATCATTTTGGTGAGGTCTGTTGTACAGTGTTTAAGGACAGTAAAGGGGCAGACTTTTGTCTTCACCGCACAAAGTGTGCTAATATTATAACAAATGTATTAGCACCTCACTTTATAGAAGAATTATTGCATGATTTGAATGACTCAAGTTTCAGTGTTATTTTGGATGAAGGTATGCCACAATAACTAATAACCAAACTATTTATTTATAATATGTATACATTTTAAGGAACTGATATTTCCGTAGAAAAGCTATTAGGTGTTGTCGTGCGCTACTTCAGTCTATCAAAGAGTGAGTTTGTAACTACGTTTTTAGGTCTTATAGATTTAAATGGTGGAAAAGCTGATGAACTCCTCGACGGCCTAGAACGACTTATTAAAGTGTTTGATTTGAATATGGGAAAACTTGTGGCGACTGGATCGGATAATTCTCCGACAATGATTGGAGCAAACAAAGGCTTGTACAAAAAAATTAAAGAAAAATACGATTTAAAAAACCTTATTCTGATACGAAACCTTATTCTGATACCATTCATTGCAACTGGCTGTATGTTCTGCTGCTGATAAACATTTCCCTCCAGCTTTAAACTTTTTAGTTAAAGAGACATATAATTGTTTCCCTTATTCTACAGTTAGACAAAAGTTATACAACAAAATATATAAAACCATCAATACAGATTCATCAACACCAAAAAAAATACCCATGGTTGCCCCAACCAGACGGCTTTTTATAGAGAAAGCCGTGAAAATTATTTAGGAAATGTGCTTAGAGTTGAAAACGCATTTCAACGTAGTCAATGAAAAATCGTTTGAATCATTACAATTAAAAAATATGTATAATGACCCAAAAAATTTGATCTATATAACATACTTGGCATCGGTTCTAGCAGAAGTTCAAAAGGTGAACCTGGCGTTCGATTTAAAACTTTGCAATTGGAATAAAAGGGAAAGAACGGAGTTATTTTGGATTGAAGTTCACAACTTCAAGAATTCAGTTAATGAAAACCGATTTATAAAACCAGTAAGGAAAGGCTAAAGTCGGGCGGTGCCGACTATATAATACCCTACACCACTCTCGTAATACTGAATAACTCTGATATATAAATTTTGTAATTCATGTATAAATTGTTTACATAAATTTACTTTTGGGACATTTTATACTTAAATAATACCCTGTACCACAGTGTGGTGTAGGGTATAAAAACGATTGGATCTAAAGAGCCAAATCGGATGAAACATATATATGGGAGCTATAGCTAAATCTTTACCGATTTTCTTCAAATTCGGCAATGTTGGTTCATGAATCAAGAAACTCTACCATTCTAAATTTCAAAACGATTGGATGTAAAATACAGCTTCTATAGAACTAAAGGGCCGAATCGGACGAAACATATATATGGGAGCTATAGCTAAATCTTAACCGATTTTCTTCAAATTCGGCAATGTTGGTTCATGAATCAAGAAACTCTACCATTCTAAACTTCAAAACGATCGGATGTAAAATTCAGCTTCTATAGGACTAAAGGGCCAAATCGGACGAAACTTATATATGGGATCTATAGCTAAATCTTAACCGATTTTCTTCAAATTTGGCAATGTTGGTTCATGGATCAAGAAACTCTACCATTCTAAATTTCAAAACGATCGGATGTAAAATACAGCTTCTATAGGACTAAAGGGCCAAATCGGACGAAACATGTATATGGGAGCTATAGCTAAATCTTAACCGATTTTCTTCAAAATCGGTAGTGTTGGTTCATGGATCAATAAACTCTACCATTCTAAATTTCAAAACGATTGGATGTAAAATACACTTTCTATAGAACTAAAGGGCCAAATCGGACGAAACATATATATGGGAGCTATAGCTAAATCTTAACCGATTTTCTTCAAATTCGGTAGTGTTGGTTCATGGATCAAGAAACTCTACCATTCTAAATTTCAAAATGATTGGATGTAAAATACAGCTTCTACAGGACTAAAGAGCAAAATCGGACGAAACATATATATGGGAGCTATAGCTAAATCTTAACCGATTTTCTTCAAATTCGGCAATGTTGGTTCATGGATCAAGAAACTCTACTATTCTAAATTTCAAAACGATCGGATGTAAAATACAGCTTCTATAGGACTAAAGGGCCAAATCGGACGAAACATATATATGGGAGCTATAGCTAAATCTTAACCGATTTTCTTCAAATTCGACAATGTTGGTTCATGGATCACGAAACTCTACCATTCTAAATTTCAAAACGATCGGATGTAAAATACAGCTTCTATAGGACTAAAGGGCCAAATCGGACGAAACATATATATGGGAGCTATATCTAAATCTGAACCGATTTCAGCCAAATTCAATAGCGAATATTAACAGCCGCGAAATACTCTAAACTGCAAAATTTCAGAACGATCGGAGTGAAATTGCGACCTGTAGTCGACGAACAACTTTACATGGACAGACGGACGGATGGACAGACATCGTTAAATCAACTCAGCTAGTGATTCTGAGTCGATCGGTATACTTTAAGGTGGGTCTAGCTGTGTTATTTTCAGGTGTTACAAACACCTGCCGTGAAACGAACTTATAATACCCTGTACCACAGTGTGGTGTAGGGTATAATTATCAACATTTGTTTTAGACCTATTAACTCTTCCATATTCCAACGCGGAAGTTGAACGTGTTTTCAGTGTTATGAATTTAGTTAAAAGCAAAATAAGAAACAAAATTAATTTGAATTCTGTAAATTCGATAATACACATAAAATATGGTTTAAAAATGAAAAATTAATGCTGTAACACTTACAAAATACCACCTATTGTATGTAGTAAAATAAATTCTAATGAAACTTATAAGAAATCAAAATTTTATTTAGAAACTGTTTTATGGCCTGATGTTATAAACGAAACTGAACATTGTAACATTTTATTCGAAAACGAACAGTTTTAAAACATTGCCGTTTTATATAAATGTAACTCAAAATTACAAATTAATTTTAAGTTTTGTTAAATGATTCGTTATTTAGAAATATACTTCAAAAGTGTATTAAATACAACCAGAAAGTACAAATTAATTTTAAGTTATGTTTAAAGATTAATAAAAAACTATTTAATAACGATTTTGACGATTTTTAATGAAATGAGTTTTGGCTCATTCTGTCGCATTTTGTGTGTGTGACTTTTGGCGCATTTTTTCGCAATTTGTGGCACCGCCCGCGCATTTTGTTGATCAATAGTTGGTATCACTGTGTTCCACTATTGACCCATAGGAAAATAAATATACCTTCCTCCACTAAATGAGAATATAATAAGGTGAAGTATATTTCATACTTTAGTCGGTTCTTATTTTATTTTAAATAAATCATTTCCTATTAAAGCTCATCAAATGATCAAAATTATTTCATATAAAAACATATTTTAATATTACCTGAAACATCGACACGTGTATAACAAACATTCCAAGGGATTATATTACATAACTCTGACTGAAGCATTATACTTCTATTTTAAAAGAACACAGAAATGTCATTGTATCAACAACATCACCGCTCAAGAAATACCTATAACCAGATTAAGGAAAACAGACTCTCAAATGGGAACAAAATTATATAAGCCAATATAGGTTTAGCTATCCGTATCTGTAGCCATAGCCGTATAAGAAGACATATGAATGCACTTTCATAACCAAATGGAATAATCAAATGACAATCACAACAAACGCAAAGAGGTAACAGCAGAAATGTGCGTAACGAACGACATTATGTGGTTTGTGTTCTCTAAATATATCCATAAATTTATTTATGAAACTACATTTAAGTGTATTTTTACTCGGCACACAAAAAAAAACAAACAGAGGACGGAAAATCCACACGAGATTTTCATAAACAAACAGTGTAGGGTGAAATTGAGGAACTTTGATAAAAATCAAATAAAATAGAAAACTAAAAGGTTTTCCAATAAGGGTGATATGATTTCTTTGAAAAAAAACACACTTATTGTTAAGGAAATTCAAAAGTTCTATATTTAATGTGAAGTACAATCAACACAATTCAAGTTCTAAATAAAACGTCATTCAAATGGCCTCCACGACTTCTTCTGCAGGAACGAATTCGATGAACCCAATTTTCGAACACTTTTTCCACTAAATCAAGTCGTATGTCATAAATGGCACGTTCAGTATTGACTTTTAAAGCTTGCAGAGAGTCTGGTTTATTTCGAAAGATCAATGACCCCACAAGAAATAGTCTAATCGTGTTAAATCACAATTTCGTGGAGGCCAATCAATATCACAATTTCTTGAAATAATCGAATCAAACTTTTCTCATTCAATTGTTTCATTTGCTGTGTGGCACGTAGTCACAATCGGTCAATGGCAAAAAGAGAGCCCTTAACGAGAGCTAAAATATTGCTAATGGGTATCAAGATCGTAGGTCGAATAGAAAGTACTTCTTTTGGATTTTAAAAAAATGGACTTAGCATCATTTTCAAATGTGAACGGAAAGTTTATTTTTGCTCTAGCTCCTTAACGGTACTAAAATATTGCTCATGGGTGTCAAGGTCGTGGGTCGACTGGAAAGCGTTTTTTTGGGATTTCAAAAATAATTGACTTAGCGCACGAAAAGTTGCAACTGGAGAACTATTATTTTGATAATAAAACTGAATAATTTGTAAACGTTGTTCTTGCATATATCTCTCCATGATGAAATTGTAAACACTACTGAATACAATGCAAAAAGAAATGACAGATCATGACATATTACAAATTGCCGAAACGTCACTTCAAAATCATATCATTCCTATTGTAAAGCGCGTTACATGACTTATCACCCAACGCATATGACAACTGCAGGGATTTTGAGAGAATATTAATTTTTTTAATTATACTGCCCATGATTTCGTATAATTACGTATTATGAAAACTTAAATAACAAATATACGTTACGCTGTACGAGTTTTAAGAACGTCAGAACTTTTTAACAATTAGGTTCAACCGGACCGAAATTTATATACCCTCCACCATTATATAGCTGGAAAAATCTCTAAGTGTAAAAAAACCAATAATGAACAATATCTTTATTTATAATTAAGAAGCAATTTTTAAAGCGACCAAAGAAATAGTGTCTATATCAAAACATTGATTGATAGGTTTTATTGAGAACTATTGTCAGACAAAATCAAAGTGCGTAGTTTCAGCCAAATTGTTTAACAAATGTGGCGTATACGGCATCTGTAGGAGAGCAATATAAACACATGTAACCATATAGTAAATTTTCATTACGCAGGATTTAAGTTGATGTAAAACACTAATTGCTAAATTTCATTCAATTGGCTGGAAAATGTTGTATACATATGTGGTGTGTTATTAACGCCCATGTTTCACAGGAATATAGGTACTTCAAAAGCGATAAACTCTGCAAAATGTTGTAGTATTTTCGTGCATTGGTACTCACGCTATAAGCTTTTCACTTGTTGTACAAAATTGTACCTTTGTGTGGGAAGTACCAAAAGGGGCTTGGCAATAACGCCCATTTTTCACTGGAACGCATAAGTAGTATATAAGTTATTACAGAATTCGAATATCACTAAATGGTAACCCTTTGTGAGGGAGGTACTAGAAGGAGACAGACGGACAGACTGACGAACATTACTCAAATGACTTAAAATGGTTCAAAACGGATTTCCGCCGAACATACTTGGGGTCTTAGGTCACTCCTTCAATGTGTTACACTTTTTGTCCGTAGCAAATGATATATACCGCCGATGTCTTCTGATCGGGATGAAGCTTGCACCAAATTAGGCATTTTGGAAAGTTGTTATTGGACAAAAATTTAAACGTAATCGTTTAAGGAATATCCCAGTTGGAGAGTGTTAAATATTGTCATTGTGTTCAAGCGGGCTACGTCAAAATCGGAAGCAATTTCAAATTTAGAAGAGATCGTAATTGGATCAAAAACTCCATTGTACCAAATTTAAAAATGAACAAACTCCCAAATTTTGTAATACTGAACGAGTACAACTTCTATAGCTTTGGACGCCTAATCGGAGGTAAATGGTAAAATATGTATATACAATTTGTGTGTATTTGTAGGAAGGGGACGACATTACAAATTCTAGAACAATTTGCATATATTGCTGCGCAACAGGCAGTGCAATAAGAAATGGACATTTTGGAATTTTTGAGAAATGGAATTTTTTACTCATTATATCTTAACAACCCAATTAAGATAAATAATAATGATATTTTTTGATTTAGCTCTTTTTGACACAGTGAAAAAAGTTTGCAAATTTAATTGGAAAGAGAAAAAAAGTTGGAAAAGATCCCTAAAATTTTATTTTCAAAAACAATATATCGTTCATTTCATGTCAAACCGAACACCTTTTTGGGTCACCATTCCCGATTTCAAAATAAATTAGCATATCGATTCTCTGCTCAAAATAAAACATTTTATAGAAAATACAAAAATTTTTTCCAAACGTTATTAACATCTGAAATCTGAGAAAAAAGGAATATATTCTCAAATGGCGTACGTTTCGAGTTATGTATTTTCGGAACGTGTGAACGGATTTTTACAAATGAAGGGTCATTTTAAAGGATATAATTTTCTTTATGCAGCAGGGTTTCATTTTAGCGTTCTTAATGGTTTAAAATGCATCTGATGCATCTCCAAATTCGATTAGCATTTAACACACCAATGACACAAACTTAAAATTATGTAAAAACATATTTATGTAGGCCCATATATTCTAAACAAACGCTGAAAATTTTAAGATGGTGTTCAGACCAGTTATATTTTAAAAAATGTTTATTAAAAAATTCATGAGATGTGAATATTGCGTTTGTTATATTTGTGTATTTATACAAATTAGAGCATTTCTTAAAGGTCTTGACTAGGACATCCTAGAGATATTCGAAAATTCGCTAATATTTGGATATATCGTTATATATTTCTCCTCTTATTTCTCCGCATACTGGACCAGGAAAACACCAACATAGATTTATGAAATATATATAGAAATGTAGTCCTATCTAAACTGATCTGATCCTGTAAATTGTAATCTGGTGTTTTCTTCCGTTTCTAAAGGTAAGTACGGACGATTTGCATATCGGACAACATTGCCAGAAAAATGGCGTAAAAATGCAAACCTGTGAATTTACAACCGTGTGAACATAAAATTTTTGTTTTGTAACGTTAGCAGAAAAGTCATTGCGAGATAATTTGCTGATTGTTATATGTTCGAAGTTTATGCATGTGACAACGGCGCCTTTGCCAGAAAATGATTTTATTTGCAACACTGTCTATAATGTATTTTTATTGGCAATCCTGCATATAAATATTTACAAAATATATTGTAATGTGAAAATTTTAATATTTTTAAAATAAAACTCCCACAAAACAATCTAAAAATGAACAAATGTTATATTTTTATGATTTTATGGTAAAGTCTGTTCGGTCATGAATTAAACGAGCCCATTCCGAGCCCCCATCGATGCATAATTTAAAAAGTTATAGCTAATTTAGTAAGGTTTTAACTTTAAAACTTTCTTATCGATGTAAAATTTACAAAAACAAACTTTAAAAGCTAAGATTGGAGATTTTGACGTTTTTTGACGTCTAGAATCAGAATATATGCATTAAAACAGAAACCCAAGAAAAAAGGTTGTTTTTGTCGACCGGTGTAATTATTGATTGGCTTTAAATTTATGATAACCAGATATTGCGAAAATTAAGTTAAAATTACATTTATGATTTCTTATCTATCTACCTTTTTAAGATGTAGGTTGCAGTGATGGAATGAGTTTGCACAACCGTGTATGTAAATTTGACATTATATTGGGTGTGGTAATAAGTAGTACGGTTTTGGCCATTACACAGAACTTATCACGGTATTTGCAAAACACAAATGAACCATTTTGCATCAAAATTGAACTGCTTATAACTTTAATACAAGTGCATAAACATTCTTGAAATTTTGTACAGTATACTATTTTTGTAGCGCCTATAGTCCGGTATAAAATGGGTATTATTGTACAGCCTCTTTTGGTACCTCCCACACAAATGTACCGTTTTATACCAAAAGTTAACAGCTTATAACTTTAATACCAGTGCATACAAATACTTGAAATGTTGTACAGTGTATTGCAGTTATAGTGCCTACAGTGCTGTGAAAAGTGGGCGTGATCACCACGCCCCTTTTTGTACCTCCCTCACAAAATGACCAAATCATACCAAAATTGAATTGCTCGTAACGTTAATATACCAGTGTATTTAAATAATCTTCTGTTTACCGATAAATAGGTGTATTTGTTAAATCCCTTCTGGTACCTCCCACACAAATTGACAGATTAATTAGTGTAATGTTATATTTACATTACTCACATAGTGATATATATGCCTTAGTCGGTTTACCCGACTGAAACTTTATTACTTGTTTGAAAAAACTTTTGGTTTTTTTCTCGCCAAGATGATTTATTTCCATAGTAAAACAGATATTTTCGAAAAATCGTTCGGTTTAATATGGAATGAACAATATGTGGTGTTACTATTAAATAAAAAATATAAAAGCATAAAATATTTGCGCACAAACTTCAAAAATATATATATTTTTTATGTCTAACAACGTTATTTTCATATATAATTTTTAGGGGTATTCCAAAAACAGTTGCCAAGGCCTAGTGTGTAGACCAAACCCATATTTTCTTTTTGCGTCAGATAGCAGACAAGATTCTAGATTTCTTTAAACATAAATTATAAAAAAAATATATAAAAAATTATTCGCGCAAAAAATTTTGAAAAAGTAATTTTGCTTTAGGTCTAAATTTTTTGCCAAAACCGTCTCCAACGCTCAACTTGTCGTACAAACTCATATTTCTTTTTTTGTCTGATAGCTGACATAATTCTTAAAAATACAAAAATTCATTTCCACAAAATATTTTTGACAAAAAAAAAAAAAAAAATAATATCGTGCTTTGATGTGGAAAAATCAAAAAAAAATAAATATTTTATGTTATCGGAAAAAAGTCGTAAGGATCTCCATTTTTTTCGCCAGAAATTTAAACATAAAAAACACAAAATTATGGAAAAGTACTTTTGCAAAATAATTAACATAAGCATAAGCATTTAAGGAGTTAAAATAGCAACAATGGTAATAATTTGATGCGCTTCCAATGATATTATATGAGTATGTCAGTAGTGTACATAAAGTACTAATTCTTGGTTACGATGTTACAGGCTGAAAAAAATAGCTTCTGTAGTATATTGTCCCAAATATATTCAGCTTGAAACATATAGGGTACTCTCTAAATATATAATATTTGGTACACACAAAAATTATATATTTGGGAAGATATTGTTCTAACCTAATCTTTGTTTAGATCCCAATATTTGTTTATTTGCGAATATTATTTCCGATACAAATATTTATTTGCATTTAAGTATTCAGAAAATATCTAAATTGTGTTAAATTTTTTAGTAACTCAAAGTTATTTTTTAGACATTTTTTATGTTCGTAAAAATAATAAATAATAATCGTATAATCTTGGATTGAAATGAATTACTTGGAGGATTGACAACTAATGATGGCTTGGAATAATATAAGTTAATGCTGCATTTGATATCATATCAATTCGAAACCAAGAAAAATTAAACATGAAATTTGTTAAAAAAAAACGTTAGATAGCGGACCCTTTAAAGTTCAAAACTGTAACGGGGTTTTTGCTTCTGCTGAGGTAAGTTCAGAGGACTCCAGGGTCAACTCAAGGACCCACAAAACCTTAAGTAAAAACACAGGGATTGAGTCTCCTGGACTATATAATGTGTTCTTTATTGATAAATCCAATAGTGTTACAACGACAATAAATTGAGAATTGTATGTGAGGGGCCCTCCTGGTATACGCTGGTGGTGGGCCTTTGCAGTAGGCTTCGGTGATGTATGCTGGCGGTGGGCCCTAGAAATAGGCCCCGGTGATATATGCTGGCGGTGGGCCCAGGAAATAGTCCCCGGTGATATATGCTGGCGGTGGGCCCTGGATATAGGCCCCGGTGATATGTGCTGGCGGTGGGCCCTGGAAATAGGCCCCGGTGATATATGCTGGCGGTGGGCCCTGGAAATAGGCCCCGGTGATATTTGCTGGCGGTGGGCCCTTGAAATAGGCCCCGGTGATAGTTGCTGGCGGTGGACCCTGGAAATAGGCCCCGGTGATATGATGGATACTGGAACCCGCGGTGGATTCGTTGAATACTTAAACTATCTTATATCTAATGGGCCCTTATTCTAACTTAACAGTTAAGTAAAATTCAATTCAATGGGTGAAGCGAACGAATCGCGGAAGCGAACTAATCGCGGAAGCGAACTTATCGCGGAAGCGAACGAATCGCGGAAGCGAACTAATCGCGGAAGCGAACGAATCGCGGAAGCGAACGAATCGCGGAAGCGAACGAATCGCGGAAGCGAACTAATCGCGGAAGCGAACGAATCGCGGAAGCGAACGAATCGCGGATCAACTAACTACGGCTTATATCTAGGAGTGTTTGAACGAGTCGCGCCTCGACTAACTACGGCTTAAAACTAGTTGTATATGCGATCTGGTCGCGGAAGCGAACGAATCGCGTATAAACTAACTACGGCTTAAAACTAATTGTTTTGCGAACTGGTCGCGGAAGCGAACGAATCGCGGAAGCGAACTAATCGCGGAAGCGAACGAATCGCGGAGGGTGAATTTCTGGTGATAACTTAAGACAAATTGTTTCGACTGCGGTCGGGCCACACATTTACTTTGGTCCGTCTAACTCTAACTCCAGAACTCCACACCCTCCGCGATTCGTTCGCTTCCGCGATTAGTTCGCTTCCGCGATTCGTTCGCTTCCGCGACCAGTTCGCAAAACAATTAGTTTTAAGCCGTAGTTAGTTTATACGCGATTCGTTCGCTTCCGCGACCAGATCGCATATACAACTAGTTTTAAGCCGTAGTTAGTCGAGGCGCGACTCGTTCAAACACTCCTAGATATAAGCCGTAGTTAGTTGATCCGCGATTCGGTCGCTTCCGCGATTAGTTCGCTTCCGCGATTCGTTCGCTTCCGCGATTCGTTCGCTTCCGCGATTAGTTCGCTTCCGCGATTCGTTCGTTTCCGCGATAAGTTCGCTTCCGCGATTAGTTCGCTTCCGCGATTCGTTCGCTTCCGCGATTCGTTCGCTTCCGCGATTCGTTCGCTTCCGCGATTCGTTCGCTTCCGCGATTAGTTCGCTTCCGCGATTCGTTCGCTTCCGCGATTACCTATTTCCAGGGCCCACCGCCAGCATATATCACCGGCATATATCACCTCCAGCGTATACCAGGAGGGCCCCTCACATACAATTCTCAATTTATTGTCGTTGTAACACTATTGGATTTATCAATAAATAACACATTATATAGTCCAGGAGACTCAATCCCTGTGTTTTTACTTAAGGTTTTGTGGGTCCTTGAGTTGACCCTGGAGTCCTCTGAACTTACCTCAGCAGAAGCAAAAACCCCGTTACAAATGGCGCCCGAGCAGGGCGCCAACCAAGTATAAGCCGCCGCCGGAAGCGAACGAATCGCGGAAGCGAACGAATCGCGCAGGGTGAATTTCTGGTGATAACTTAAGACAAATTGTTTCGACTGCGGTCGGGCCACACATCTACTTTGGTCCGTCTAACTCTAACTCCAGAACTCCACCCCTAGTGATCGACCAGATCAAACATTAAGTATTCATGTGTATATAAAGTAAACGAGAATTATAAACAAAGGCGAGTTATTAATATATATTTTGACACATGGAATTCATTGTTGGTCATACCACTAGAGCTTTGTCACTGAGTTTACATGAGAGGGGCCTTTTCTTATATATGGGGCCTTATGTTACATATGGGGCCTTCTTGGCACTTATAGATAATTCGTAAGAAAATAATAATGAAATATATATGAATAAATGTACGGACAAAAATAAAAGAGTTTTGTCACGTTACAAAACGGCTTAAAAAACTTAACATTGACAATATTTTTAAGAGTAATGCATCAAGTAACTTTCCACGAAGATTTATGCGGTATTTTTGATGACATTTTTCGCGAAGATGATAATATTATTTTAGGAGTCAACGAAGTAAACTCATCTGACAAATATATGCATTAAACTTTTATAACGAAACAATACAGTACAATACTACGCAAAAACATTTTTGTCCAGGAATTTTCCCTAGTGAGCCTTCAACTGTTTCCCACCATCTTTGAAATCTACGCAAAATCCCATTAATGTAATGGGTCGCAAAATAAATGGTCTTCCAAAAAGAGGTGTTATTTTGATATTCAAAGAAATATGAAATTTTTTCAGATAAATGATAGGATGTTTTTTTCATAATGAAGAGGAAAGTATGCAGTTAATAATGAAAGCAACATCAGCCAAATGGCCACCACGACCACGCTTACAGGACCATATCCTTTTCATGAAATTTTCCATAACAAAATCGCAAAGTTGCTGCCCTATGTCCTCGATAGCCTCACGAATTCTATCTTTGAGGTCTTGAATCGACGCTGGGCTGTTGGCGTAGACCTTATCTATCACGTGGTCCCAAAAGAAGAAGTCGCAAGGTGTTAAATCACAAGATCTCGGTGGCCAATTGTGATCACCTCTTCGAGAGATAACGCGGTCCGGAAACTTTTTCCGTAACAGAGCAATGGTTTCGTTGCTTGTGTGGCACGTAGCGCCGTCTTGTTGAAAGTAAACGTTGTCCAGATCAATACCATCCAACTCCGACCATAAAAAATCATTAATCATCTCTCGATAAAAGCGCAATCCATTCACCGTAACTGTTGATCCAACCTCATTTTCGAAAAAGTAAGGTCCAATGTCCTCGCCGGACCATAAACCGCACCAAACAGTCACACGTTGAGGATGGAGAGGCTTCTCAACAATAACTCTTGGGTTTTCCGAGCCCCAGATGCGATAATTTTGCTTGTTGACGTAGCCACCGAGGTGGAAATGGGCCTCATCAGTCAAGAAGATTTTTCGATGATTTTCGAATTTTAATGCGTTGTTGAATCGTGTATCGTACCATTTTTAGTAATGGCGTAGTTCCTACTTGTCAAATGTCAAAGAATAAAAGCTTCAAAAGTGTCAGCTACCGAAATACCGGCGTCATACAACTTTAGGCTCTTTTTCCTTGGGGAGTTAGCTAACTTGGCTTATATTGGAATCCGCCAACTTTTGAGCTTTTTAAAGCAATCAAATTGTTTCAACGGGAGAGGCTGGGGATAACTTAAGTTTTCCCTTACATCCCTGTTACAACACAATGGACTGTATAGTCTAATTGAGTCTGTTTTACAGGCTGCCACTCTTAATCCAACCATAGCATATTTCGGTGTTGGTTAAGCAACTTCTCAAATGTTATTGGGACTATACTTTTTGGACGATCAATCCGAAATGTATCTCAATTTCGTATTGAATACTTTTGTAGCAGTAATAAGGAATAATGCATGTCCTACATAGATTGCACAACAGTGTACCTCCAATAGGAGTTGCATAATACAGTAGCATTGCGAGAAGAGCTGCTGCATCAAGAAAACTAAGATGTTACTTATAAAACAAAGAACATTATCCGTACATTTCCTATTTAGAAAGCTGAAGAGGACTAGTCCAAAAAAGAAGAACAAAAAAAAACACAACAACAGCAGAATAACAACAACCACCTAAGGAATAACTTTCTGAGGAGTAGTAAAATCGCACTTTTTCGTTTAGTACCCTAACCGTGAATAGAATGGATGGAATAGAGTGTCGTGGAGCAGCAAATGCAAATGCTAAGATCTGAATATAAGAAGCAACTCGCTGCGCTGCTGCCAACTCGGAACTACGGAACTATGGGTAAAGCGCATTATAAGCACTGATGTAATTTTCTGCGAATTTTTTTATAATATATGAAACGACAAGAGCTAAGAAATAATGGAAAAATGTGGAAAAAATGCAACAAACAACTGAAGAAAAAAACGCTCATACACACCGAAAAAAGATTGCAAAATGAAAATGTGGAAATTGCAAAACTTTTTGTGATATCTCAATGTTGTTTGGTTAGTGAGCGTGTATGTGTGTGTGTGTGTGTTTCTGACTAGTTGAAAACTGTTCAAGGATAGCTGTTGGTCCGTTGGTTGGACGGTTGTCTCGTTTGTTTTCGTTTAACTTATTTTTGTTTCGTTATCCTTTGGTTTTGCTGGGACTTTTGTCCATTTTGCGGCATTGGACTGCAGCAGCTGCCGCTCACCAGGTATCCTCGGCAGTCATAACATCTGCTCTTGCCATTTTAAAATGTGATCAACATAACGGAAGTGTTGCATTAAGAAAAGCAAATAGTTTCCCGCACCAGCAAATATGGATATAAACAGGTGCCGCACCATTGTCACCAGGACCACCAGCACTACATCCGAAGGAATGAATTAATGAATATCCCACAAACGGGACAGTGGCTGCAGAAGGTTACCAATTTTGCTATGATTTGGTCATTTTGTGTGAGAGTTACCAAAAGGTGTGTGGCGATAACGATAATTTTTAACTGGACTATAGGTACTGCAAAACTGACCAATTTTCAAGTATTTGTATTCACTGTATTAAAATTATAAGCTGTTAACTTTTTGTACAAAAATGGTCCCTTTGTGTGATAGATATCAAAAAGGGCGGGTAAACTTTTCCGACAGACTATCACTTTGCTAATTTTTTTGGCAATCTTGGCTTCAAATGAATGCATTATTCGTTGTCGATCTTTCTAGGTAAAAAAATATAGAAATATTGTAGGATAGTGTAATTAAAATATATATTTTAATACTCCGATTCTATATAAATATTGTGCTGTCCGGAACCTGCCGTACGGAATTCAACAAAAATCTAAATAAATCAAAAATGTTGACTATGTTTTTGGACTACCCGTATGACTTATGCAAACAAGTCATACAGATTTACTCACGGTATTACGCTTTTAAAAATAAACAATAATTTTTTGGTAATGCTCTTTACTAAGACTGGCAATATCATTTACCCTCGAAAACACTGTGCAAATTAATGTTCTCCCCCTTACAAGCAAATATTTTGTGTTGTCTTCTTGTCTTTACTGTTCTGAAATGAAATGAATACAATTTTGTTATTTTCAAATTAACAGAAAGGAAATGAAAATGGAATATTAAAATTATTTTTCTATTCCATATTGCATGACAATTTATGTCTTTGAGTGACTTTCTTGGCAATTTTTTATTTACAAAATTTCTGTGAAATGAGTGAATTTGTGATTGTTGCAGATTTTAGCACCGTTCTCTCACCTTCTCTTTGCATTTACTTTTTGCTTTCCATTTGAAAATATTATCTTAATTTGCGTAGTAATTTTGCAACAATTTTCTATAGTATATTCGTGGTAATAAAAATTTATAATGATATTATGTACGTGTAGTATATTAAAGTGGATCGTTTTGGGAATTCCAAAACAAATGAATCGAAAAAGACACATTTTAAAAATTACCCCTAGATTTTAATTAAATGTGGTAAAATAACTCTACTAGTGTGCGGAAGTATTTTTTAGTTTTACAAAATTCGTTTTTGATTTTGTGGTGCAGAGCTCTAAAATTATCTGAGGGATTTTTCTCAAGACTAACATTTCTTAATATTGTCATATCTTCTTAACCGCTTTATGTATTTTGAAGATATTAATATCTGCTACTTCTTTTTAAAACTGTGAAATGAAATAGTTATTCCGTACATCTATATATATAAAATTGTTGCGTGACTGGCTGACTGACTGACTGGCTGACTGACTGACTGATTGACTGACTGATCATCGCCCAGGCCAAACGGCTGAAGCTAGAATCATGAAATTTGGTGGGAGGGTAGTCCTTGGGACGTAGACGAGCTATAAGGCGGGATTTTTCGAAATTCGTACTATTAGCCGCACAATGGGGCAAAAAGGGATAAATATGGTACCACCGCCAAATCTAAACGTAATGAGCTAGAAACTTGAATTTGAAATTCGAACATTTACGCACGTACACAGTGGGGTAAAAAGGGAAAAATGTGGTACAACAGCCAAATCCAAATGGCAAGACCTAGAATCGTGAAATTTGGTGTGAGAGTAGCTCTTAGGACGTAAACAAGAACAAGGAGTGATTTTTTTTTAAAAAAATTAGAGGCACAGTGGGACATAAAGGTATAAATATGGTACCACCGCCAAATTTAAAGCCTAATATTAG
Source organism: Eudasyphora cyanicolor (assembly GCA_963930755.1). Lineage (NCBI taxonomy): Eukaryota > Metazoa > Arthropoda > Insecta > Diptera > Muscidae > Eudasyphora > Eudasyphora cyanicolor. The sequence goes on along the minus strand of OZ005734.1, from coordinate 215,155,361 downwards.
AATGGTGAAAATTGAAGCGAGGGGTGTCTTTATGACAACTGATCGGGGTATTAAGTTTTTTTTTTGTATTCGTAGTTTTCGGGGCACAGTGGGGCAAAAAGTGTAAAATATAGTACAGTGGCTTAAAAATTTCAAACATGGATCAATGGTTCCAGGGTAACTTTTGGAACATAAACTGGAGATTGGAAGTGATTTTTAGTAATTCTAACTTTAAGAGGCACAGTGGGACACGACGGGTTAATTATGGAGCATGGGGAAAAAAGGGAACAATCTGCCAAAATTGGAACTTAAACATAAGATATGAAGAGTTTATATGGTTTTAGGAGCACTGCGGTCAAAAACGGTTAAATAGTGGAGTGGAGAAAATATGATTAAATATGTTACAGTCGGGGAAAAAGGTTTAAGTACGCTAGCGTGGAGACACATTTTAAATACGGTACATTGAGACAAAAATTTGTTAAATATGGTACAGTGGGTAAACATTTTGTACAGTGAGATAAAGAGTTGAATGGGGCACAGTTGCGCAAAAAGTGTTAACTATGGTACAGTGGGGTAAAAATAGTTATATGTATATGGTAAAGTGGGACAAATGGGTTAAAAGTGGTACAGTGGGGCAAAAAGCGTTAACTATTGAACAGTGGGGCAAAAATGTATTTACTATGATACAGTGGGGCAAAAAGGGTTAAATATGGTACAGTGTGGCAAAAATGTATTTACTATGATAAAGTGGGGAAAAATGGTACAGTGGGGCAAAAAGCGTTTACTATGGAACAGTGGAGCAAAAATGTGTTAACTATGGTACAGTGGGGCAAAAATGGTTAAATATAGTGGACAAAATATAGTAGGACAAAAAGGTGTTAAATTTGATTTAGTGGACCCAAAAGGTTAAATATAGCATAGTGGGTCAAAAAACGTACATTTAGTGCAGTGGGTACAAATATGGATGCAGGGAGAGAGGGTAAGTTAAATATGAAATAAGAATTTTTTTTTTCTACATGTATGCTTTTAGTAGCACTGTGGTGCAAAAAGGTTAAAATTATGATGAACTGCAAAAATGTAGCACTGTGGTGCAAAAAGGTTAAAATTATGATGCAGTTGGGGCAAGCAAAAATTGTTCAACATGTTACAGAGGGGAAAAAATGTGTTAAATATGGTTTAGAGGAGCAAAAAGGGTTAAATATGGTACGGTGAAGCAAAAAGTTAAATACGGTAAAATGGTTAAATGTGATAAGTGGGGAAAAAAGGGAACAAAATAGTCCCAGATATGTATAAAAATTCGTACTTTAGAAGCACAGTGTAATAAAAAGTGTTTAATATGGAGAGTTGTGCAAAAGGTTTTGAATGTGGTCCCTGAGTGCAAAAGGTAGATCTTACAGCATAAGCCAAAGCTAAGAAATTGTTTTTCCAAATTGATTCTTCTACTTAAACCGTGGGGGAAAACAAGTTTAATAAATGGCACAGATAGGGTACAAAAATGTTGAAATACGACCTAAGCTTGCGAATTTGGATCTTGAAATATCAATTATCATTTTAAAATATTGTACAATCGTGCAAAATTGGTTAATTATGACACAGAAAGGGTTAAATGTGGTACTATGGAGCAATTCACTTTAGATTTTTAAATTCGTACCTTTATATACACAGTGGGACAAACATGGTTTTATATTGTAGCAGGGTGTGAATGTAGTTATTGCAATGTAAACTAGGGGAAAGTTGCTAACGTATGAACCAAAAAAATAGTTTTTCGTACCTTTATATACACAGTGGGACAAACGTGGTTTTATATTGAAGCAGGGTGTGAATGTAGTTATTGCAATGTAAACTAGGGGAAAGTTGCTAACGTATGAACCAAAAAAAAATAGTTTTTCAACGTTCAGAGGTGCAGTGGGAAAAGGGATAAATATTGTACCATGATGTCAGGGTAACACTTGGAACACACACTAGAAATTAAACGAGGGTTCGTATATTTTATATATAAAAGTAATGAACTCTTCTTTATTTTGCACCATATGTAATAATCATGTCATTTTGAAAGAAAGAGGTATAGATATTTTACAGTACCCTAAACAGAAAATAGATAAAAGATGGGGGCTGCGAAGCACACCGGGTAAGCTAAACAAACATAAAAACATCCTTAAAACATAAAAAACATCCTTAATCCTTGACTATATTAACAAATATTAATTCAGGTCCTTAATTTTGCTAGTGTAAAATTTTTCAGACGAGCGCACACTTCTAAACCGACTCAGAAAGTGATTCTCAGTCGATACGGCTAGGGTGGCACAAAATGACCGAAGGGGTTTGAATTCCTAGGGAATATAACTTTCATCTACAGATAGAAGTTTCATAACTGTCTAACTATACCCGGGAAAATCATTTTTTTTTTTAATATGGTGGTCAGTGTAGCAGTGACCAAAGCAATTTTCATTCTTTCAGTACTTTTAAAAATTCCGTAAGTGCTATGAAACAACGCATTTATGTGTATAAACTGCCAAAGCAACTATTCGATGTCCATCCTAAGGTCAACCTGGACATAAAAACCGCGTTTTAAAATTTCTTAAGCCTTTTAAAAATATATCGCTCACCACATGTGGTAGCAACATATCTATCGCGGCCAATTTAATTTCTCAGAGTGTGGTTACAGGGCAGAGTATGCACTACATACTATGGGCATGTACTAATCTCCAATGGCTTACGTGATAGCTAGAAATCTGAAATTTTGTGTATAAACCACGGACTATTCACAAATTCGATTTTAGCCCGTGGTCGATGCCCAGTAGAGTTAAAACCGAACAAAATGCGGAGTGTTAATGTTTGTTAAGTCTTATCGAAATTTGTCCCCCACCAATGTGTGTGGTAACATATGTAACTAAAGTATGCTAATTGAGCTGATTTTCAATATGAGCATTATCAAAAAGTATACATGACTAATCCGATTACACTGCATCTTGGACAATAAGTCGAATGTTATGTGAACTGGTGAATGATTCTCCGCCAGGCCATTTGCTATTGTTTGATCGCTGAGACAACCTCTGAAAGCTAATTACACTATGCAACAAACTTTCGAAGGGCTGTGCATAACATTTTCTGGTGTAATATGGTATCCCAAACACGACTGAGACTGAAGTTTCATGTAGAGACTGAAGTTTAGTAACTGTCGTTAAAACAATTAGAAAAAAGTAGATTTTTTTTCAAAAAACGTTTTTTACTGGCACGAAAAAAAACCATAAAAAAATGTTTGTTTATTTTTTTAAAGCTAGTATCTTAACGAAGAAAACAGTGAAAATTTGACAAAATCTATGGATAAATGTATATGCTTTGACTCATATTGTAAAACAAGTAAGAAAGTTTCAGTCGGGTAAACTGACTAAGGTATACATACCCTTTGTGAGTAATGTAATTTATAACATTACACTAATTAATCTGTTACAAATACACGTATTTATCGGTAAACCGTAAATACATTGCACTGTTCCGAAATATAAGCGTTTATGTGCACTGGTATATTAGCGTTTCGAGCTATTAAATTTTTGTATGATTAGGTCATTTTGTGTGGGAGGTACAAAAAGGGGCGTGGTGATAACGCCCACTTTTCACAGGACTGTAGGCACTATAACAGCATTACACTCTACAAAATATCAAGTATTTGTGTGCACTGCTATTAATGTTATAAGCCGTTAACTTTCGGTAAAAAAAGGTTCATTTGTGTGGGAGATACCAAAAGAGCCGTACAATAATGCCCATTTTTTACCGGACTATATGCACTACTAAAACATTATACTGTACAAAATTTTAAGTGTTTTTATGCACTTGTATTAAAGTTATAAGCAGTTAAAATTTAATGCAAAATGGTTCATTTGTGTGGAAGGTACCCAAAGGGGCGTGACAATTTTAACCCTTTATCTCGAGGTGATAGCAACCCAGCAAAATCTTGGTAAGTACCTGTCATTATTCCCTGCATTACCAAATAATGACATCTCATTATTCGCTGCTTTACTTTCGGCTTATTATTAATGACTTACCAATAATAACAGAAATAAGTGATTTTTGTTATCAAAATCATTTTGGCAAATTTTCATATAATGCAATTTTGGCTATATGTAGGTTATTGTACAAGATTTATTTATATTTCAACATGTTTTTAAACAATACGTGCAGATTTGAATGAAAATACCAGAAATTCGAATCTGGCATGAGGAAATTGTTTGTTTCGAGATATATGCGCGACAATATCCAAAAAATCATTTTAAATGGCCATTTCTACATATCTACTACTTATTTTATAACTTATTGGTAATGCATTATTCAAGTACATAAAATCGAGCTAAAAATAAGTACTTATTATGGTACTTTATTGTATGCTTTTGGGAAGTACTTTCCTCCAATGACATCCCCATGTTAAAATAATGAGAAAAGTGGCTAAATAATAAGTACTTACCATTATCGAACTTTGCTTATTCGTCGGATTATTTGGTAATGAGAAATTTTGCTGGGAACTAATAAAATATTACAATGTGTGAAATTTCACTATAACAGCATTACACTGTACAAAATATCAAGTATTTTTATGAACTGCCCAGCAAAATCTTGGTAAGTACCTGTCATTATTCCCTGCATTACCAAATAATGACATCTCATTATTCACTGCATTACTTGCGGCTAATTAATAATGACTTACCAATAATAACAGAAATAAGTGATTTTTTGTTATCAAAATCGTTTTGCAAAATTTTAATATAAATGGAATGTTTTCAAATATTACGTGTAGATTTTAATTTTAATCAAAAATACCATAAATATTTCTGTATGTCTTAAGATGTTAAATCATTGAAGAATTTTTCAACTGGAGGTTTGGGTTCAGAAATTCGAATCTGGCATGAGGAAATTGTTTGTTTCGAGAAATATGCGCTACAATATGCAAAAAATCACTTTAAACGAACTTTTTTACATATCTACAGGTGTGTACAGACGATTGCCAGATCGGCAAACGTTATCAACCCTGTTAAATTGTTGCAAATGTACGGAAATTGACAGGTTGTTAGGCAAATGTTAATTGACTGTTCAGACGATTGCAAGAAAACCTTCAAATTTCATATATTTTGTTAATATTTATATGCGGGATTGCCAATTAAAATATTTTATAGACAGTGCTGCCAATAAAAAGTTTTTCTGGCAATGGCGCCGTTGTCACATGCATAAACTTCGCACATCAACAAATCTGCAAATTATCTCACAATGACTTTTCTGTCAACGTTGCGAGACAAAAATTGTTTGTTCACACGGTTGTACGTTCACAGGGTTGCATTTTTCCGACATTTTTCGGACAATGTTGTCCGATCAGGCAATCGTCTAAACATACCTTACCATATCTACTACTTATTTTGAACATATTGGTAATGCATTATTCAAGTACTTAAAATCGTGAAAATATTAGCGCATATTTAAGTGGCATGCCTATGCTACAAATAAGTACTTATTATGCTACTTTATTGTATGCTTTTGGGAAGTACTTTCCTCCAATGACATCCCCATGTTAAAATAATGACAAAAGTGGCTAAATAAAAAGTACTTACCATTATCGAACTTTGGTTACTCGTCGGATTATTTGGTAATGAGAAATTTTGCTGGGTGCTATTAAAGTTATAAGCCGTTAACTTTCGGTAAAAAAATGTCAATTTGTGTGGGAGATACCAAAAGGCCTGTACAATAATGTCCATTTTTTACCGGACTATATACACTACTAAAACATGTTTTTATGCACTTGTATTAAAGTTATAAGCAGTTAAAATTTAATGCAAACTGGTTCATTTGTGTGGGAGGTACCCAAAGGGGCGTGACAATTTTGCCCATTTATCTCGAGGTGATAGCGACTAATAAAATATTACAATGTGTGAAATTTCAGAAGATTCTACTAAGTAGTATAGATGTTATTAAAGAATCAATATTTCACTAAAAGTTAACCCTTTGTGTGGGAGATACCAGAAGGAGTGGACCAATATGGCCCATCTTTGAACCTAGCCGGAGATAGAAAAAAATATTACCGTATACAAAATTTTATGTCAATCGTATACTCCTTTCGAGAGTAATCGTGCGCACCAGCCAGCAGAGAGATAGACGGACGGACATTTCTCATTCGACTTAAAATGACCCAAAACGAATATCCGCCAAACATACTTAGGGTCTTGGATCACTCCTTCTATGTGTTATAATTTTGGCCGTAGCAAATTATATATACCCTCGTATCACTAAAGTGAGGGTATACATAAATAGGGAAATTGCAAAAAAATATTTTTTATTTTAGCAATTTTGTTTGGAATCAACTTTTTGTGCAAAATGGTCCATTTGTATGTACCAGATACCAAAAGGAGCGTGGTAACTTCGCCCATTTTTTACGGGACTGTAGGTACTATAAAAGCATTACACTCCACAAAACTGAAAGTGTTTGTATGTGCAGCAATACAAGTTGTAAGCCATTAACTTTTTGTGCAAAATGGTACATTTGTATGGGAGGTTACAAAAGGAGGCGTAGCAATAACGGCCATTTTCCACTGGACTGTAGGTACTGTAAAAGCATTACACATCACAAAATTTCAAATATTTCAGTGGACTTGAATCGAAGTTATGAGCTCCCCAAAAGGGGAGCTGCAACTTTGTTAATTTTTCTAATGATAATAGCGATTAATAAATTAATACTATGTGTGGAATTGTGAAAGATTCTGGCCAGTAGTTTAAAAGTTATGGGATAATCAATATTTCACTAAATTTTGGTCCTTCGTGTAGGGTTGCCAGACACCGTATTCGAAAAGTCGGGATAACCGAGACTTAAAAGCGGGATTTGTCGGGACAAATAAAAAGATAATATTTTATTGGTTTTGGCATTTTAAAAAAAGCTCATTACAGTTTCAATAAAAGTCTAACATAAGAATATCCAAAATAACTTATATACACTATAGGTCAATATTATGTTTGCCACAAATACTTTCTTTGTGTTATTCTTCACGAAATTCGCTTTTACTCTAAAACGGTTGGATGTAAACTATACACGCTGAAAAAAATCGCTTCTGTAGTATATGGTACACTCTAAACATATAATATTTGGTACACACAAAAATTGTGTATTTGGGAAGATGTTATTCTATACAAATATTTGTTTGCATCCCAATGTGGCTGTTATTTCCGAAACAAATAATTATTTGCATTAAGTATTCATAAAATACATAAATTGTTTTAAATGTTTCAGTAATTCAAATTTAAATTTTTAGAAATGTTTAATGTTCGTAAAAATAATAATATATAATCAATATAAAGTACTTAGAGGATGGACAACTAATGATGGCTTGGAATACTCAGAAATTTGAAATGATTGATTTAAAAAGGAGTTATTGCTGCATAAGTATCATAACTGGGAGGTACAATTCGAAACCAAGAAGAAATTAAAACTGAAATTCGAAAAAGGCAGCAAAAGTTTTGGAAATATTTTTTAAATAAAATATATTCGGAAAAATTCTTAAATAATAATTTTATTTGTACTTAAACATATATTTTATTTGAGAAATTTAGTTTGCAAATATTATTTGTTGAAAAAATAATAATATATGCGTTCCAAATATATTATATTGATTTTCAAATAAAATTTATTTGCAAAGAAATATAAAATATTTAAAAATCGATGTTTCAAATATATTTTGTTTCGATTCAAACATATCAAAAAAACCGATTTTGCCCCGTGTAGCTTCTATAGGGCTTAAGGGCCAATTAGGACGAAACATATATATGGGACATAAATCTAAATCTGTACCGATTTTCGTCAAATTGAGCAAAGTTGTTCTCTGGATATAAAACTCATTTTTTATAACTAATGAGCTATATATAACTAAATCTGTTTCTTAGTCGATCGGTATACTTTAAGGTGGGTCTAGCTGTAGCATTTCTATGTCTGACAAACATCTGCCATGAAACAAGGGTATAAATATCCGTGGCAATTCTTTACAAATAGCTCGAAGATTGCAGTAGTCGATGCACAACATGTCATAGGACACTGCATCTAAAATTTGTATAACTTTTGAAATTTCTACCAAATTCGCTGACGTTAATAGCTATTCTTTTAGATAAGTTGCTGAATTCGTTCAAAATTTACATTTCTTGAAAGATAAAAGATTAGTGACGGAAAAATTACAAATGTACGTAACAAGTACATATGAAAATAGCATTTTCTTGTACTTTCTTTATTATTTTTTTTACTGCGCTTTTATTTTCCATAGTGTAGAGAGTAAATGGAAAAAAGTCGGGATTTCCGTCTAAATAACTTCAATAATTGGGACACTGTAAATATGCGAAAAGTCGGGAAAATCCCGACCGTCTGGCAACCCTACCTTCGTGGGGGAGGTACTCGAAGTAGTGCACCAACATAGTCCATCTTTGACCTTAGCCTGAGATAGAAAAAATATTGACACATACAAAATTGTAAGTCATTCGGTTAATACTGTCGAAAGTTATCGTGGGGGAGGTACTCGAACGAGTGCACCAACATAGTCCATCTTTGACCTTAGCCTGAGATAGAAAAAATATTGAGACATACCAAATTTTAAGTCAATCAGTTAATACTGTCGAAAGTTATCTTGCACACCAACCAGACAGACTCATGGACAGGCTGACGGACACTGCTAAATTGTCCCAAAACGGATTTCCGCCAAATATTTTTGGGGTATCTTAGGTAACTCCATCGATGTGCTACACTTTTGGTTGGCAGCATCCGATATATACCCTTGTTCACAAACGAATTTTGTTGAAATTCTCTGATTTCTATCAAAAGTGCTATAAAAAATTACCGTACAATTTTTTTAATATTCTTTTCGTGTTTAGGACTCTATTTTACACCAGAAATTATCGAGCATTTACTTCAAAAAATATAGTCCAAATATTAAAGGCATCTTCCAAGAAAATAGGAATTTTAAAGAAATAATTTAAAAAAAAATTTACCATATTTAGGACTCCATTTTATATATAGAAAATGTTATGCGCAGCTCTTCGACAAAAATTTTTTTGCATAGTGTTATACATATATGAATATATATGTATATATACAGGGTGGCTGATGAATATTGCTACATTAAGAAACTCAAATAAGTGTATGGAATTCAGTTTTCTTTTATTCATGTTAAAGCTCATTAAATTGAATGCCCCCCATGCTCGTTGATGCATGTGCGGCATCTTACCAAAAAATTTTTCATTACTGCTTGGTGAGTTGAGACGGGAATAGCCGCAATTGTTTCTCGAATGGATTGCTTTAGTTCATTCAAATTTGTTGGTTTTGCTTTGTAGACTTCCTGTTTGCAATATATCAGCTTATTGGGAAATTTTCGCCGCAATTCTGTCATAACAGGCCGGGCTATGTGAGGAGTTGCACCATTTGAAATTTATATGGGAATAACTCCAAATCTTTGTGCATAATTGACTGCAATGACTGTCTGCTTATACCCATTTGAGCAGATAAGGTTCTTGTCGAAACTCTTGGATTGTTTTGTATGGCATCAGCTACAGCAGCGATTGTTTCCTCCGTCCGAACTGAAGGGTTTCGATGGTAAGGTCTTCTGTTGACAGTCCCATGCTCGGTAAAATTGTTAACAAGTCTCTTTATGATCCATCTTGCCGCCAAACGTGCCGCTATACTCTCTTTGAACCGAAACTACGGACTTCAGTGCGTAATAGCGGCGGACAATCCAAATTCTTGTTTCAGTGTCCCAGTTATCCATTTTTGTTAAATCTAAAAACAATCTGCAAAATAAAAAAAAAATTAACCAGATTCATTAAATAGAAAACAAGTTATTAAATTTTTTTTTGGTAGCAGCTTTCATCAGCCACCCTGTATCTGAAGCAAAGTTGTATTTGAATGTGGAACAAACCTACCCGAACAAAGTGCATCCAGTGCCTTAAAAATCGCAATTTCTTAACTGAATTATTATTTCAATGCCCATTTGCGAATTGCTCGGGAGGTGTAGGTTATTACATAGTCGGTACCGCCCGACTTTCGATTTTCCTTTGCTGGTTTTGATGTGTAAAAGATCCATAGAATTCATGGAAGTTTTATAGTGGTATCCTCAACTTATTAATATTGCTCATATACAAATTATTATTTTAATATTACTCCGATAACATATTTTTTGATAAATCAACAGGCTACAATATATAATGCCTTAGAATATTGGGCATTAGAAACATGACCTACAGTACCCTATATTAAGTTCTTCTTCAACAGAGATGCATAGTCTGAAAACCTACACGCTTTCTTTACAAATGTGTAGTACACTGCAAAACAATCGGACAAACAGTTTAGATGTTTTGCTCTTGTTACCACTTCTTTTTTGCAATCGGTCCCACTGTGAGGTCATACGAATCGGACCAATTCTCTAATTTCTGTCTAATTTGTATGAGAAAACGTTTCACTATGCCATCCACCACAGTATACCCATAGATAGCCATAATTGATTCATGCTCTATATTTACTTCTTATCCATCGATGGTACTCGTACTACGGACGTATAGCACTTGAGGTGCCTGTAATTCCCATTGCCTAAAATGTATTCAATGTTTTCATGTGTCCGCTACTACTTTTTCCTATATTCTATTAAATAAATCGCAAAAAAAGCTTAATAAAAAGAAAACAATTAAGAAGAGCAAAAAAAACAAGATTCTATAAAATTAATTATAAACAATCGGTGGTGTTTTATTTAGATTCACCGACGTCAAACACAAAGACCAAGACCAACGGAATCTCACACAAATCCCCCCAAAAACAAAAAAAAGATTTATAAACAAGCGAACAGAGTTGCTCAGAAAAGCAACGAATTTAGTTTGAAAACATTCTAATTAATTTCAGTGGAAAACTTTTTATTTTTCTTCATTAAAAGAAAATCTTCTCTGAATTTGTAGTAATGAGAGACAGAGAGAGAAAAAATAATAGAAAGCTAATTCAGCACACGATATAATCGCATGGAGAGTCAATTGACGTTGCCAACTTTGCTGTCTTATTGGCATTTTGACGATTTTACATGACTATTTTCTTAGACTTTGGTTTTTCACCAAATATGTTTACATCCAGACTTTGAAATATTTATTATACCCTACACCACACTGTGGTACAGGGTATTATAAGTTTGTTTCACGGCAGATGTTTGTAACACCTGAAAATAACACAGCTAGACCCACCTTAAAGTATACCGATCGACTCAGAATCACTAGCTGAGTCGATTTAACGATGTCTGTCCGTCCGTCCGTCTGTCCATGTAATGTTGTTCGTCGACTACATGTCGCATTTTGCAGTTTAGAGTATTTCGCGGCTGTTAAGATCGCTATTGAATTTGGTTGAAATCGGTTCATTTAGAATGGTAGAGTTTCTTGATCCATGAACCAACATTGCCGAATTTGAAGAAAATCGGTTAAGATTTAGCTATAGCTCCCATATATATGTTTCGTCCGATTTTGCTCTTTAGTCCTGTAGAAGCTGTATTTTACATCCAATCATTTTGAAATTTAGAATGGTAGAGTTTCTTGATCCATGAACCAACACTACTGAATTTGAAGAAAATCGGTTAAGATTTAGCTATAGCTCCCATATATATGTTTCGTCCGATTTGGCCATTTAGTCCTATAGAAGCTGTATTTTACATCCAATCGTTTTGAAATTTAGAATAGTAGAGTTTCTTGATCCATGAACCAACATTGCCGAATTTGAAGAAAATCGGTTAAGATTTAGCTATAGCTCCCATATATATGTTTCGTCCGATTTTGCTCTTTAGTCCTGAAGAAGCTGTATTTTACATCCAATCATTTTGAAATTTAGAATGGTAGAGTTTCTTGATCCATGAACCAACACTACCGAATTTGAAGAAAATCGGTTAAGATTTAGCCATAGCTCCCATATATATGTTTCGTCCGATTTGGCCCTTTAGTTCTATAGAAGCTGTATTTTACATCCAATCGTTTTGAAATTTAGAATGGTAGAGTTTATTGATCCATGAACCAATACTAGCGAATTTGAAGAAAATCGGTTAAGATTTAGCAATAGCTCCCGTATACATGTTTCGTCCGATTTGGCCCTTTAGTCCTGTAGAAGCTGTATTTTACATCCAATCATTTTGAAATTTAGAATGATAGAGTTTCTTGATCCATGAACCAACACTGCCGAATTTGAAGAAAATCGGTTAAGATTTAGCTATAGCTCCCATATATATGTTTCATCCTATTTGGCTCTTTAGATCCAATCGTTTTTATACCCTACACCACACTGTGGTACAGTTTATTATTTAAGTATAAAATGTCCCAAAAGTAAATTTATGTAAACAATGTATACATGAATTACAAAATTTATATATCAGTGTTATTCAATATTACGAGAGTGGTGTAGGGTATTATATAGTCGGCGCCGCCCGATTTTAGCCTTTCCTTACTGGTTTTTAAAATGTGACCGTGAATAAGTAGTAACACATTTGAGAAGGCGAACGTTGCAAAGTAGAGAACTTAAAAAATATGTATTAAAGAGACAACAGTATAGTGATTTAAATTATTTTTTTTATTATCCAATTATATCGATTTATATTTTTAAGAAAAACAAGAAAAACCATGGTGGTACGGACGGGACGAATTTCATATGCGGTCGTATAACATCCACAATGAATAGTTACATTTCAGCGAAATCCATTAAAATTTCATTTTCATATCGTCGGGTTAATGCTATTTTGGTCCATACGTCATTTTTGCGTTTTTGGAGTTAGGAGTTGATTATATGGGTTTCAAGCATGCTCTTTCGGAATCTGCAATAATTGTTTTCCTATCTCGTCTAGTTTTCGAGATATTGGTAGGGTAAATCGATTTAACTCTGATTTAAGGGAAACAATTTTTATATTTTTGTTCTATATCCCCATTTTTTCTATCGCATTATATTTTTTACTTACTATTTTACGTTCTTTCGATCACAATATGTAAATTACTCTCCTTTCATACCGACCTTCTTTGTGGTCCATGTAATACAAATACGAAAAAATATTAAAATAAATGTGGATATGGACCAAAATGCCATGTACAAAAATTGTTATAACTTGCTTATTTTTTATTATAATGGCATAGAAATGCATGGGAATAATACAAATACTGTTGGGAACCCTATGGAATAAAAAGTGTGTAATTCTTCAGTCCCGTTTTTACTTAAAAAAATAAATTGCGTTTTTCTCCGATCATAAAAAATGGCGTATAGAACAAAATAGCATTATGCCGACGATATGGTTTCAAGAAGACAAATACGTTAGCACATATTACATATGAAAACATTAACTAGCCGTCAGCTAATGTTTATACGAATAGTTTTAAGTACAAAATAAAGAAATTTCAGTTAAAACAATAAAAATGCATTTCAGGAAGCCAAATCGGGAATGATCGCTGTATCGGAAATATATATGGCTAGTTCCAAATGCCGGTCGTTACAGGATTTTCATATATTCTGTAATTTACTTTAAAAAAATACGCAGTTTTCGTATTTGCTGTCATAATCTAAATATTAAAGGTTAAAGAGGCCTATAAAATATTTGTTACGCGATATCGCATAAATCACTAATAACACTATGCAAACAAATTGTCTGTCCCCGACCTAAAAACTATTTTTTGTGTAGATTGAGGCATACTAACTAAAACAAACAATTTTTTAATGGTAAAGTTTTTAAAAAAAAATTTAAGTGTTGTTGTTATTTATTGTTGGTCTGTGCTTTTGTTATTCAGTCAGAATTTATTTTTGGTTTGAGACCATATGTTCCATTTACTTTCTGTCTATTCCAAAAAAGTAATAGAAACAAATATGGTCTCAAACCAAAAATAAATTCTGACTGAATAACAAAAGCACAGACCAACAATAAATAACAACAACACATACAAACACATGAGGTACGATGACGTCGGCATTAGCCGTTGACAAAACTACATTTGTTTTCGTGGTTCGCGATGCGAACCCAAGCAAAAAACAAAAAGGTAGTGGTATGAGAGTTTTAGTATGTTGACTTAGTTCGGCAAAATACGGGTTTGGTTAGCAGTTCTTGTTAAATTCAATTTACTGCTTCCATAAGTATTTCAGCTGATTTAAGTTAAAGACATACACTATTGCTACTGAATTCTGAAGATGATAGAGTGGTGTCTATCGAAACTGCAGTCAATTCTACCAAGCAATTAAAAGTCTCTACCAATTTTTGTATTTGTTTCTATTACTTTTTTGGAATAGACAGAAATTAAATGGAACATATGGTCTCAAACCAAAAATAAATTCTGACTGAATAAAAATTTTTAATGGCAAGTTTTTGCAGCGACAGATCCAATCCTCTGGTGGGAATCGCTTCCGACTCACCTACTGGGACGCTCACCTCTAGTATATATTTTTTATACCCTACACCACACTGTGGTACAGGGTATTATAAGTTTGTTTCACGGCAGATGTTTGTAACACCTGAAAATAACACAGCTAGACCCACCTTAAAGTATACCGATCGACTCAGAATAACTAGCTGAGTCGATTTAACGATGTCTGTCCGTCCGTCCGCCCGCCTGCCTGTTCATGTAAAGTTGTTCGTCGACTACAGGTCGCAATTTCACTCCGATCGTTCTGAAATTTTGCAGTTTAGAGTATTTCGCAGCTGTTAAGATCGCTATTGAATTTGGTTGAAATCGGTTCAGATTACCGAATTTGAAGAAAATCGATTAAGATTTAGCTATAGCTCCCATATATATGTTTCGTCCGATTTTGCTCTTTAGTCCTGTAGAAGCTTTATTTTACATCCAATCATTTTGAAATTTAGAATGGTAGAGTTTCTTGATCCATGAACCAACACTACCGAATTTGAAGAAAATCGGTTAAGATTTAGCTATAGCTCCCATATATATGTTTCGTCCGATTTGGCCTTTTAGTTCTATAGAAGTTGTATTTTACATCCAATCGTTTTGAAATTTAGAATGGTAGAGTTTCTTGATCCATGAACCAACACTACCGAATTTGAAGAAAATCGGTTAAGATTTAGCTATAGCTCCCATATATATGTTTCGTCCGATTTGGCCCTTTAGTTCTATAGAAGCTATGTTTTACATCCAATCGTTTTGAAATTTAGAATGGTAGAGTTTCTTGATCCATGAACCAACATTGCCGAATTTGAAGAAAATCGGTTAAGATTTAGCTATAGCTCCCATATATACATATGTTTCATCCGATTTGGCTCTTTAGAAACAATCGTTTTTATACCCTACACCACACTGTGGTACAGGGTATTATTTAAGTATAAAATGTCCTAAAAGTAAATTTATGTAAACAATTTATACATGAATTACAAAATTTATATATCAGAGTTATTCAATATAACGAGAGTGGTGTAGGGTATTATATAGTCGGCCCCGCCCGACTTTAGCCTTTCCTTACTGGTTTTTGTGTAGATTGAGGAATACTAACTATAACAAATAATTTTTTAATGGTAAAGTTTTTAAAAAAAAATTTTAAGTTTTGTTGTTATTTATTGTTGGTCTGTGCTTTTGTTATTCAGTCAAAATTTATTTTTGGTTTGAGACCATATGTTCCATTTACTTTCTGTCTATTCCAAAAAAGTAATAGAAACAAATACAAAAATTGGTAGAGAGTTTTAATTGCTTGGTAGAATTGACAGCAGTTTCGATAGACACCACTCTATCATCTTCAGAATTCAGTAGCAATAGTGTATGTCTTTAACATAAATCAGCTGAAATACTTATGGAAACAGTAAATGGAATTTAACAAGAACTGCTAACCAAACCCGTATTTTGCCGAACTAAGTCAACATACTAAAACACTCATACCAATACATTTTTGTTTTTGCTTGGGTTCGCATCGCGAACCACGAAAACAAATGTAGTTTTGTCAACGACTAATGCCGACGTCATCGTACCTCATGTGTTTGTATGTGTTGTTGTTATTTATTGTTGGTCTGTGCTTTTGTTATTCAGTCAGAATTTATTTTTGGTTTGAGAATATATCTTCCATTTACTTTCTGTCTATTCCAAAAAAGTAATAGAAACAAATATGGTCTCAAACCAAAAATAAATTCTGACTGAATAACAAAAGCACAGACCAACAATAAATAACAACAACACATACAAACACATGAGGTACGATGACGTCGGCATTAGCCGTTGACAAAACTACATTTGTAGTTTTGCAAAAACTACAGTTTTTGCAGCGACAGATAGAATCCTCTGGTGGGAATCGCTTCCGACTCACCTACTGGGACGCTCACCTCTAGTATATATTTTTTATACCCTACACCACACTGTGGTACATGGTATTATAACACCTGAAAATAACACAGCTAGACCCACCTTAAAGTATACCGATCGACTCAGAATCACTAGCTGAGTCGATTTAACGATGTCTGTCCGTCCGTCCGTCCGCCTGCCTGTCCATGTAAAGTTGTTCGTCGACTACAGGTCGCAATTTCACTCCGATCGTTCTGAAATTTTGCATTTTAGAGTATTTCGCGGCTGTTAAGATCGCTATTGAATTTGGTTGAAATCGGTTCAGATTTAGATATAGCTCCCATATATATCTTTCGTCCGATTTGGCCCTTTAGTCCTATAGAAGCTGTATTTTACATCCAATCGTTTTGAAATTTAGAATGGTAGAGTTTCTTGATCCATGAACCAACATTGCCGAATTTGAAGAAAATCGGTTAAGATTTAGCTATAGCTCCCATATATATGTTTCGTCCGATTTTGCTCTTTAGTCCTGTAGAAGCTGTATTTTACATCCAATCATTTTGAAATTTAGAATGGTAGAGTTTCTTTATCCATGAACCAACACTACCGAATTTGAAGAAAATCGGTTAAGATGTAGCTATAGCTCCCATACATATGTGTCGTCCGATTTGGCCTTTAGTTCTATAGAAGCTGTATTTTACATCCAATCGTTTTGAAATTTAGAATGGTAGAGCTACTTGATCCATGAACCAACATTGCCGAATTTGAAGAAAATTGGTTAAGATTTTGCTATAGCTCCCATATATATGTTTCGTCCGATTTGGCCCTTTATTTCTATAGACGCTATATTTTACATCCAATCGTTTTGAAATTTAGAATGGTAGAGTTTCTTGATCCATGAACCAACATTGCCGAATTTGAAGAAAGTCGGTTAAGATTTAGCTATAGCTCCCATATATAGATATGTTTCATCCGATTTGGCTCTTTAGATCCAATCGTTTTTATACCCTACACCACACTGTGGTACAGGGTATTATTTAAGTATAAAACGTCCCAAAAGTAAATTTATGTAAACAATTTATACATGAATTACAAAATTTATATATCAGAGTTATTCAATATTACGAGAGTGGTGTAGGGTATTATATAGTCGGCCCCGCCCGACTTTAGCCTTTCCTTACTGGTTTAAATATAAGCCATGAAAAATATAAAAAACCCCATATTTGTTTGTTCCAGTTTTTGAAAGGTATGGTCCTAACGAAGAAAACATTGTCTATTTCAAAAAATTTATGGATAAAGGTATAAATTATTACCAATATTGTAAAAGTAAGGGAAATTCAAAAAAAATATTTTTCATATTTTTTATTTTGGACATTTTGTTTGGGAGGTATCAAAAATGGCGTGGCAATAACGGCAATTTCTTAATTTACTATGGGTACTATAAAAGCATTAAACCCCACTAAATGTCAAGTATTTGTATGGACTGGAATCGAAGTTATGAGCCGTTTACTTTTTGTGCAAAATGGTTCATTTGTATGGCTGGCTAAAAGGGGCGTGGCAATTTCACCAATTTTTCTTAAGATGAAAGCGACACCACACAATTTGAAGTCAATCGGTTCATCCCGTCGAAAGTTATCACGCGCACCAACCAGACAGACATACGGACAGGGTGACGGACATTACTCAACTGACTTAAAATGACCCAAAACGGATTTCCGCTAAATATTCTTGGGATCTCTTAAGTCACTGTTCAGATGTGTTACACTTTTGGCCCGCAGCAACTGATATATAGGTATACCCTCGTTCACAAAAGTGGTGTAGAAAACCCATATTATGTTGAAATTCTCTTATTTCTATCAAAAGTGCTATAATTTCTACCGTTATATGGATAAAGGCATTGTTTTCTGCGATTTTGATCTATTTTTTATGTTTTTTTCGTTCCAAGAAAAAACAATTATTTGTGAAAGTATCAAACTTTTGTAATTCTTTTAACGACCTTATAATTTCCTTTAATTTAAATTACAGCCCAGATTTAAATTTTTTTTTTTCGTGTTTAGGACACCATATTACAGCAGAAAATTTTATACACAGTTCTTCGGCAAACATTTTATTGCATAGTGTTATAAGAAATTATGAGGACTATAATGTTGAAAATATCGCTTTCCCGCAGAAACAAAATTTAAGTAACTGCAACAATTTAAAACAATTAGTTGTTAAAAAAACCATATCCGCGCTGAAAAACTATGCGTAATGGAAAAATATCGCAAACAATTTGTTTGGTCCCATTTTTGAACGAACGAAGAAAACAATGCCTACTTAAGAAAATTCTCTGGATAAATTTACAAATTATATCCCTTTTGTAAGAGAATTTCATAAAAATTATGTAAATATCGGTTGCTGCGAGCCAAAAATGTAACACATCGAAGGAGTGGCCTAAGAGACCACAAGTATATTTATTTGGACCTGAAAGTAACCCCAAAAATAAGAATTTCTGCTTCATTAGTTTATTCAAGTTGGCTGAATTAATAATTTAAAGGCCATACGATTTTGTTGGTCAAGGTGGATTTTAAACACTTTTTCTATATTTTAAGACACTTATATCTCGTTCGTGTCTGAAGCAAAGTTGTAGGTATTGAATAGGAGAAAAAATACGGAACCCAACTAACCGAAAAAATGCATCAAGTGCATTAAAAATTTCCATTTTTCCCACTTTTCACCATTTCGCTCAATAACTGGATTACAAATCAACAAATATCCTTTTTTTTACCCTCACTTTAGTGTTACGAGCACCCAGGAAAATAATTGGTTGGAATTCGATAGTAACAATAAAAAAATAGTACAAAAATGCTATTGCATACATATATATAGCCCCCATATATAAGTTACCCCGATTTGACATGTAAGCCCTGTAAAAATTTTATTTTATATCCGATCAGTGTCTGTATTTTATATCTGATCAGAACGAAATTCGACAGAAAGAGGTCTGTTTACATGAATGAGTATTCAGGGAAATCGGTTCAGATTTAAATATAACCTCCATATATATGTTCCTCCTGATTTGGTGTCAAAGCGCTATATAAGTTGTACTTTACTTCCGATCATTTAAATTTTCAAGGAAGATGTTTCCCAATTTAGCAACGAATATTGCTAAATTTAGCGATTATCGGTTTAGAATTAGATAATATGTTCCTACCCATTTACCAATTATTCCAAATTATTATCGCAATGACCCTTATCGCATTGATAGGGAGGTGTAGGGTATTATATAGTTGGCCCCGCCCGACTTTCTGCCTTTCCTTACTGGTTTTTTTTTTTTGGAAATACAACCGAAAGATTGGTTGCTGTTCTTTTGTTGATACAAACAAAAAATAAAATTTTTCGACATAACTAAATATTCAACATGTTGTTCAAGAACGGTATATGTAGTCAAATAGAATCTTGAGTGGATAATAATGTATGTAATGCAAAATACGTTGTGCAAAAAAAAAAAATATGTGCACGCTATAAGCTCTTACAATTTTGTGTTAAATGGTTCATTTGTGTGGGAGGTACCAAAAGAGGCGTGGCCATAACCCCCGATTTTCACTGGACTGTAGGCACTATAAAAGCTTTACACTGTACAAAATTTCAAGTCTTTGTATGCACAGGTATTCAAGTTACAAGCTGTTTACTTTTGGTGCAAAATGGCCCATTTGTGTGAGAGGTGCAAAAGGGGTGTGGCAACTTCGCCCATTTTTCTCTGGATTGTAGGTACTATACAACCATTACTCTGTACAAAATTGAAAGCCTTTGTGTGCACAGGTATTCAAGTTAAATTATAAACTTTTGGTGCACAATAGTACATTTGTGTGGGAGGTAGCAAAAGGGCGCCGCAACTTCGTTCATTTTTCTCGAGGTGATAGTGACTAATAAACTAATATTATGTTTAGAATTTTAGAGTACTCAAATAAGTAGTATAGAAGTTATTAAATAATCAATATATCACCAAATATTAACACTTTGTGGGGGAGGTACTAGAAGGAGTGGACCAATATGGCCCATCTTCGAACTTAGCCGGAGATAGGGAAAAATATTACCACATACCAAATTTGAAGTCAATCAGTTACTCCTTTCGAGAGTTATCGTGCGCAGCAGCCAGCAGACAGACGGACGGACATTGCTCATTCGACTTAAAACGACCTAAAACGGATATCCGCAGAACATACTTAGGGTCTTATGTCACTCCTTCGATGTGTTACACTTCACTAAAGTGAGGGTATAAAAATAGGGGTATTTATTAAAAACCTTCTGGTACCTCCCACACAAATTAACAGAATAATTCGTGTAATATTCCATATTACATTACTCACAAAGTGAGGGTATACCTTAGTCGGTGTACCCGTCTGAACATTTTTTACATTTTATTAGATATCCATATTTAAATATATAACTGGTCGATTGAGCTAATTTTACGCACATACTTTTTGATGACATTGTCGTACCAAAAACGAAAAATGCCGCCTTTAATTGTGGAATAGGAAAAAATTTATAAGGCCAAAATCATTCAGTTCAGTTTTCAACCATTCCATTTTAAATGTAATGGGTCAAAATTGAAACTTAACTTCTCGAATCTTCTTCTACAAACATGCCATATTCCGTCGCAGTCAGTTGTCTTGTTAAGTAACGATCGAATTATTTCCCTTTTTTAAATTCCTCCCACTGTGGGACGGAAGGAAAAATATAAGTGTTTCGTAATCTCTTCCTTTGAACCATCCTGATTGTTTTTGAAATCTCAAGTGTTGTCAGATGGCCATTTTTTCCAACTCTCCAAATAAATGAGAGCACTGGATATCGTCATATATCTCCCGTTTCAAACACTATGACATACAGTAGCTGCTTTTCCAACTAACTTCTATCATACAAAGGACAATTGTGGTCGAATTTGAAGATAATGCCTTGAAATTTGGATGTATCGCATATATATGCACACACGAGTATATCCCAGAAAGTGCTATAGAAACAGATTTTCCCAATAGTCCTTTAACACACACAGCAAGCGCTATAGAAACTAATTTTCACAATAGTCCCTTTAACAATATCGCAGATAGCAGCGCTTTTGCGAGGAACGAACGTTGCCAAATTTGATGAGATTGAGATCCAGTACCCATACATGGAGTGTCATTTCAAAATTGGTAGAGAGCGTTACGTATGCATCTTCCAATATGACATAGAATTGGTATAAAAATATGTTAAAAACATTTTTAATCAAATTTTATATTACTTCTTTGTTCTGTTGTTAACAGGTCGGCTCCGACGGAAATAAGTTTTTAATTACAAACTTCTTAAATTCAAAATCCCCATTAACTATAAATTACTATAATAAACTATCCATTACAAATAATAAACTATCCATTATCGAAGTTTCAGAAAACCGCTTGCCTATGCATAAGCGGACCGTTGAGGATTACAGCGTCCGAGTTTCTACAAACCCTACTCCAACTACTGCCCATTGATATTGTGGCGAGAGAAGTTGCCACCAGAGCGGTATTATGGACTACAGCCACATGAGGATATAACAATGAAGTGCTATTGTAAACGACCGAGTGGACTATATAAATGGAGGTCCAAGCATAATGCACGAATTTAATTGTGAGTCACACCTTAACTTCAAGTTGTTTGCCCAACTTTATTTGACATTTATTTGTTTCAGTGTTTAAGAAATTCAACCATGGAGATATACACAATTGAGCAGCGCGTTAAGATTGTTGTAGCCTTTTACGAAAATGGGCGTTCAAATCAAAATGCATTTCGTGCATTTCGTAATTTTTTTGGTCAGCATAATCGGCCAAATGTGTCACAATCGGAAGAATTGTGCGCAAATTTTAGCAAACCGGGTCTGTAGGAGATGTGAAAACACCTGTGCATGCTCGCCCAGCTTGTTCTGCGGAAAACATTAATGCTGTGGCAGAAGAGCGCGATACGGTGGCAGAAGAGCCGTGTGACAGTTACCTTAATGGTGTTCGCTATCGCGAGATGATAACAGACTTCTTGTGGCCAGAAAATTAGGATATGGGCCTGGACGATATGTGGTTCCAACAGGATGGTGCCACTTGCTACACAGCCAACAAAACAATGGCTCTTTTGCTCGAGAAATTCAATGGCCTCGTTATCTCACATCTTGGCAATGTTAATTGGCCGCCACGATCATGTGATTTGACACCGTTGAACTTCTTTCTTTGGGGATATTTTATATAAAAAGTGTTCGTCAATAAGCCAATAACAATTCAAGAGCTAAAGGATGAGATAATTCGGCACATTAACGACATTGAACCTCAATGATGTCTCAGAGCCATTGTATATATGAACCATCGGATAAAGGTTTGCCACCGAAGCCGTAGCAACCATTTAGCCGATTTTTTTCATACATAATTGCCATAGATCCTTTTATCATAATACAAAATATTAAGATCATTCTTTTGAATTGAATACTTTTTGTTTAATTACAATTAACATCGTGCGTTTTGGTTGGACCACCCTTTAAAAACGGTGTACACCTTCGGGAGGAACTTCAACACTAAGAGGAAAGGGCTGGCAGAACACCACGAAAAAGTAAACATCTCTACTTCCACACAAATGGTTCGAAGCTTGATGACAAGGTTGTCTTCGATGCGCACTGTAAAGAAATCAGTCTTGATATAGCTCACAGACTAGCAGATACTTGTAGTGGATATCAAGCCGAAGTAATGGCAATTAGGGAAGTTGCCAAGTGACAGAGTCGCAGCGTAGCGACCAACACTGGCGTTGTCATTTACTCAGACAGTAAGGCTGCCATCAATTCTCTGGATGCCTCATCCTTAAATTCATAAACAGTCCTTGACTGAAGCAGATCTCCTATTGAGATGGCTGATCAGTTTAGCATATGGGTACCTGGACATAAGGATATCCCGGGGAGGGGAACTGCAAAGCTGATGAACATGCTGGGAAATGGACGACATTACAACTTCTCGAAGAATTTGCACATATTAGTGCGCCACTGTCCACATGCAAGCTTGGGCTTAGGTAAGAGGCAATCAGGCAGTCCAAATGAATGATAGACAAATCAGGTCCAGATACGCATTGAGAATGTCAAAATATATCCTCGCTCTAGATAGTAAAGAAAATATTTGCTAAAAATATTTGCTTTCTTTAATTATATAGAAGCAAACTAGTCTAGAGCAAGGAGAAATTAAAAATCAGGCCTTCACGAAGTGCCTTTGTCTAGAATTGAATTTCTTTGGAAATATGTTTTTCTAGCGTAGAATTAATAGATTTTTGCACTTTCTAATGGCAAGAGTGTTACCACCACTGAAACTATTATTCAAAATTCACAGCAGCAGCATATCATCTAGACAACACATTGACAATACAAGAGTGCGAGTGTAATTATAATTACTTAACACCTCCTAATGAGAATATCATCATTCAATACCTATTTCCTCTCTAATGGAGGCCGTTTTGGGCGCTTCTCACTGAGTGGTGATATTGTGTGTATTGTGATACTCACGTACTCAACTCCCAAAGTTACGCACTATATTATGTCTGTTTACAAAAACTTCTATGACGTTGCGTGTGTGTTTGTGTGGAAAGAGACAACGACGCATGATGATCTCGAAGATCGCGAGATGATGCTGTGAAAAACATTTTGTTTGTTACAACGTGAAGAATATCTTTGCCACTTATGTTTGTCAAAAACCACATGAGAAGTGGTGTATGAGAAAGAAAATTATAAATTTAGCATACATACTCGTACATATGTACGCACTCAATGCTGTGTACACATGTGCTCATTCAAATAGGAACAGCAGGAATATCTATACAAAACCGATCTGTACTACAAATTTAATTCGAACATTTGTTTGTAACGCGTATACATATTATACGATATATAAAGAAGCGAAAATATTTTTATTTTTATTAAAAAAAAATATTATAGGTTTTATAATTCTCAGCAAACATAAGGCATTGTTCAGACAATTTACAACATTTGCCATAGAAAAGAAACTTCGAAAACATTTTCCCATAAAAATATAATTTCTACGCATTTTTTATAAAAATGCAATTACTACGATATTTTGCAAAAAAAAATCACATTTTCTAGAAAACTGCAATTTTCACGAAAATTTCTGTACTAATGCAATATCGATTAAATTTTTACCAAAATTTTAATTCTATATTTTTTTCTATAAATACGCAATATCGACGAAATCAAAAAAAAACAACAACGACAATCTATATATATAAAAATGGAAAAATGTTTGTATGCATTTTATAGTCGCTTAAACTACTGGACCGATTTTAAATTTTTTTCTTTTGTTTGAAAGCTATATTGTCTGAGATGGTTTTGGAAAAAAAAAATTTGCAAATAGTGGACCAACGAAGTGAACCGGGTCCATTTTATATATAAGGCAATTTTTTAAGTGATTCCTACTGTTCGTACCTACTAATAGATTCCTACTGTTCGTACCTATGAATAGATTCCTACTGTTCGTACCTACGAATAGATTCCTACTGTTCGTACCTACGAATAGATTAATGAGATTCCTACTGTCGGAAATCTGAAGTGTGGGGGCAACGAAGTGGACCGGGTCCAGCTATCTATATATATAAAAATGGAAAAATGTTTGTATGTATGTATGTGTTTTATAGACGCTCAAACCACTGGACCGATTTTAAAATTTTTTCTTTTGTTTGAAAGCTATTTTGTCTGAGATGGTTTTGGAAAAAAAAAATTGCAAATAGTGGACCAACGAAGTGAACCGGGTCCATTTTATATATAAGGCAATTTTTTAAGTGATTCCTACTGTTCGTACCTACTAATAGATTCCTACTGTTCGTACCTACGAATAGATTCCTACTGTTCGTACCTACGAATAGATTAAAGAGATTCCTACTGTCAGAAATCTGAAGTGTGGGGGCAACGAAGTGGACCGGGTCCAGCTAGTATTTTATAAAAAAAAGCAATTTCGACGATCTTTTTATGAAAAAGTAATTACAACGATATTTTCCAAAAAAATCAGTTTCAACCAAACTTTTCTGTAAAAATTTAATTTCGACGAAATTTTCCATAAAAATGTAATTCCACAGAAATTTTTATGGAAATTTGATATTTCCATATATTAAAATTTTTCTATAAAGATGAAATTCCGACAAATTTTTCAATACAAATTTAATTTCGACGAAATTTTTAATAAACTGTTACATCGAAATTTCCCTATAAAAATGTATTTTCAACAAAATTGTACGTTAAAATAATTAAAATTTCGACTAAGTTTTCGATTAAAATGCAAAACCGACGATTTTTTTTCACAAATCTGCAATTTCCACGAAATTTCCTGTAAAATGTAACATTGACGAAATTTGTTTACTAAATTTTGAAATTTTGATACTAAAATGTAATTCTTATCTCTACAAAATCTTATACAAACTACAATTTCGACAAGTTGTCAAAAAAATGCAATAACACGAAATTTCGACGAAAACTTCGCAATTTCAAAGATTTTTTTATAAAATCGCAATTTCGACGAAACTTTTTTTGAAACGCAATATTGACGAAATTTTCTATAAAAACTAAATTTTTTATAAAAACGATTTTTATATATAAATTTCGACGAAACTTTCGATAAAAACATTTTTTTTATAAAAACGCAATTTCGACGAAACTTTCCCTAAAAAAAAAATTTCGACGACATTTTCTATAAATGAAGTTTTATAGAAATATGCGTTTTCTATAAAAACGCAATTTCGACAAAAAATTTTAATAAAAACTCAATTTCAACGTAATTTTCTATAAAAACGCAATTTCCACGAAATTTTCTATAACAGCCCAATTTCGACGAAATTTTCTATAACAACCCAAATTCGACGAAATTTTCTATAAAAACCCAATTTCAACGAAATTTTCTATAAAAACGTAATTTCGACGAAATTTTCTATAAAATCGCAATTTCGACGAAATTTTCGATAAACACATAATTTCGACAAATATAAAAACTCAATTTTGGCGAACTTTTCTATAACAACTCAGTTTTGAGAAAATTATTTATAAAAACTCAATTTCGATTAAATTTTCTATAAAAAAATCTCAGTTTCGACGAAATTTACTTTAAAAAAACCTCAATTTGGCTATAATTTCTATAAAAAGTCAGTTTCGAATAAATTTTCTATAAGAACCCATTTCGAATAAATTTTCTATAAGAATTTCGACGAAATTTTCTATAAAAAGTCAATTTCGACGAAATTTTCTATAAAAAGTCAATTTCGACGAAATTTTCTATAAAAAGTCAATTCGACGAAATTTTCTATAAAAAGTCAATTTCGACGAAATTTTCTATAAAAAGTCAATTTCGACGAAATTTTCTATAAAAAGTCAATTTCGACGAAATTTTCTATAAAAAGTAAATTTAGACGAAATTTTCTATAAAAAGTAAATTTCGAAGAAAATTTTCTATAAAAAGTAAATTTCGAAGAAAATTTTCTATAAAAAGTCAATTTCGACGAAATTTTCTATAAAAAGTAAATTTCGACGAAATTTTCTGTAAAAAGTCAATTTCGACGAAATTTTCTAGAAAAGTCAATTTCGACGAAATTTTCAATAAAAAGCCAATTTCGACGAAATTTTCTATAAAAAGTCAATTTTTACGAAATTTTCTATACAAAGTCAATTTTTACGAAATTTTCTATACAAAGTCAATTTTCTATAAAAAGTCAATTTCGACGAAATTTTCTATAAAAAGTTAATTTCGACGAAATTTTTTAATAAAAGTAAATTTCGACGAAATTTTTTATAAAATGTCAATGTTGACGAAATTTTCTATAAAAAGTCAATTTCGACGAAATTTTCTATAAAAAGTCAATTTCGACGAAATTTTCTATAAAAAGTCAATTTCGACGAAATTTTCTATAAAAAGTCAATTTCGACGAAATTTTCTATAAAAAGTCAATTTCGACGAAATTTTCTATAAAAAGTCAATTTCGACGAAATTTTCTATAAAAAGTCAATTTCGACGAAATTTTCTATAAAAAGTCAATTTCGACGAAATTTTCTATAAAAAGTCAATTTCGACGAAATTTTCTATAAAAAGTCAATTTCGACGAAATTTTCTATAAAAAGTCAATTTCGACGAAATTTTCTATAAAAAGTCAATTTCGACGAAATTTTCTATAAAAAGTCAATTTCGACGAAATTTTCTATAAAAAGTCAATTTCGACGAAATTTTCTATAAAAAGTCAATTTCGACGAAATTTTCTATAAAAAGTCAATTTCGACGAAATTTTCTATAAAAAGTCAATTTCGACGAAATTTTCTATAAAAAGTCAATTTCGACGAAATTTTCTATAAAAAGTCAATTTCGACGAAATATTCTATAAAAAGTCAATTTCGACGAAATTTTCTATAAAAAGTCAATTTCGACGAAATTTTCTATAAAAAGTCAATTTCGACGAAATTTTCTATAAAAAGTCAATTTCGACGAAATTTTCTATAAAAAGTCAATTTCGACGAAATTTTCTATAAAAAGTCAATTTCGACGAAATTTTCTATAAAAAGTCAATTTCGACGAAATTTTCTATAAAAAGTCAATTTCGACGAAATTTTCTATAAAAAGTCAATTTCGACGAAATTTTCTATAAAAAGTCAATTTCGACGAAATTTTCTATAAAAAGTCAATTTCGACGAAATTTTCTATAAAAAGTCAATTTCGACGAAATTTTTTATAAAAAGACAATTTCGACGAAATTTTCTATAAAAAGTCAATCGACGAAATATTCTATAAGAACTCAATTTCGACAAAACTTTCAATAAAAACGCAATTTCATCGAAATGTTCTAAAAAAGTTTATACTGACACAACATTCTATACAAATGTAATTAATTCCAACTCATGTGGTATTCTGTAGGCCGACGACTTTAGGAACAATGTAAAATATTTAGGAATACATTTCAACAATCTCATGAAATTTAATGAACATGGCAGACAGGTTTTAAAGAAGGCATACAGAATTCTTGGTTCATTTACAAAGATACTCTCAAATAAAAATCTCTCAGCAAGAACCAAAATATTACTATATAAAACGAGTATAAGACCAGTATTTCTGTATGGCTTCCCGATATGGTTTCATATATCCCCCACAGTTATCAGATAAATGGAAATTTTGGAAAGAAAAATAATACGTCACTGCATTGGTAAAGACTATGTATCAAGTTGTAGACGGTATTCGAATGGAGTAATTTATGGTGAATCCAGAATTACTCCAATTGGTTTATACGTTTGCGGCCTACTTTCAAAATTTGTCGATAGAGTTGTTCAACACGATAACGAGTATGTTTCTATCATTTACGACATACAGAAAGATTTTAACTGGTCTAATACAAATTATTTGTCAGCAATCGGTTATATTAATTCTATGAAAAAGCATTGTCGAATACGCACCGGGGGTGGTACGAGATGCTTAGGAATTTAATTTGAATTATTTTTACTATTATTACTAGCTGATATGTTTTGGATGTATTGGTTTGTTATCCATTGATATTTCATTCAAAAATTCATACATCCCGACTTTCAGGAAAAAATCATAAAAAAAGTATATTGGCCATATGTCCACTACAGCGCCGTCTACCGGTTAGAATCATACATACAAACTATTATGAAGACAAAACAAACATACATTTTAAATATCGGCCAAATCACTCTGGAAATGCGAATTTTGCAAATAACTTGACCACTCCGAAATTTTTTGCTGTGAACATATTTCTAAAACACAAATGACCCCAAACTGAATATATTGTTAAATTTTCAGCCGATTCGCTTTTATGGTTTCGGAGATCATGCGTTACTAACAAACGTACAAAGGATTTTATATATAAAGATTAATTTTTTTCTTTTTTGTACTCTTTTCTTTATTTATTTATTATATTTAAGTTTAAATGAGAATTTTATACTCTCAAGCCATTGTAGTCCCGGGAGCAAGGACATTAATGCACACTATTATTAATAATTTATTACTAAATTCACTCTAACTGTACTATTTAAAAAGCATGAAGCTATTTTTCATATTTGTTATAGTAATTTAAGATATTACATTACATATAGTCTTAAGTTCTCTTTAAAATATGTAGCTAATAATAATGGAGTACTTATAACGATTTAAAAAAAGGCTCAATAAACCTTAAACTAACTAACTAACTACAAATGTAATTAAGCGCCATTTGTACATAAAATTAATTTCGAATATTTTTTCTGTAGTTTTCATAAAAATGCTGAATAGATATGTATCTCTGTAATCTTCAAATCGCCTATAAAAACGTAATTTCGACGACATTTTCAAAAAGTGAAACTTCGACTAGGTTTTTTATAAAATGTATTTTCTATAAATCTTCTAAAAATACAATTTTGAGAAATTATAAAAACTTTTATTCCCACGAAATTTTCTATAAAGACCAGGGATGTAACGAATATTCGCATTCGCATATGTGTACGAGAAATATTCATTTTAACATTCGCTTTCGCAAAAACCATCTTTGGATTATTCGCTTTTGCAAAATTATATTTCAGTATTCGATTCCATTTGTTAAAAGTGTTCTATTTACTTATTCGATTCACACATTTTTAAGATATTAATACCAATGAAAACCTCTTCCACTTCTCTTCAAAACAGTTGAAAAATATGCTTGTCCTTGTGGTAACAGGAGGTAACAATATGGAAAAAATTCTTAATACTTGAATATCCTGGAAAAGTATCAATTTAGTTCCTTAATAATGTTGGTGCTAATGGGACAAACTATTATTCGCTTTCGCAAAAATTCATATTTCACTATTCGCTTTCGCGTTCGCAAGAAATATATTTTAATATTTGCTTTCGCTAAAGTCACTTTCGTTACATCCCTAATAAAGACGCAATTCCGAGGAAATGCAATTTTGAAAATTTTATAAGTAATGCAATTCAACGAAATTTTCTAAAAATTTACATTTCAAGGAATTCTGATAAAAAATTATTTTCGTCGAAATTTTCAATAAAAATTAAATTTTGATGAAATTTGTCATAAAATGCAATTTCAGTAACAGAAGTTTGTTTTTTTTGTTATGTAGTACAAACAAAAACGAATAATAATTTTGATAGCAGTTCTTTTCACACTTAATTTAATACTTCCACAACAGAGTCGTGTCTATCGAAACTGCAGTCACTTCCACCAAGCACTTGAAACTTGCTTTAATTTTTGTATTTGTTAATATATCATTTCGCAATAGACAAATTGTTATTAAAACACATGGTCTCAAATATAAATTCTGACTGAATAACAAAACAACAGACCAACAATAAACAATAAAAACAAATTTTGACAATTATTTTTTTACGAAATAATTTTGAATTCCATTTTTCGATCAATGTTGCACTGACCAAAGCAATATTGGAGATGAGAAAACAGTTATTCACTGTCCAGTTTGAGGTCACAAAAAATATTGTAAATATTTATTTATTTAATTTTTAGAGTATGATATATAAACAAATATACTGATCACTATCACAAATGATGTCTCATTTCTTCATTTTCGCAAGAATCATTCAAAAGGTGTTTGAAATGCTTACACGTAGGCCTTTTCTACTACAGATAAAATTAAGTGAAAATGCCAGAGAATTTTACTCACATAAATTAATCACCAGTCTCTATATTATATGCAGAATACCAAAAGTTTTCTAATTTAGTTGAAGAAATTATATTACTGAAAACTAGTATTGTACGTATTTTGATGATCATGTGTGTTCGTACATTTCTATGATAGTATAAACAAAACAAAAATAACAAACCAAAATACGATGAGGATAAAAAACGGCAAAACTAATTCAGCAATAATCACATAAATATTTGCATAAACCACAAACATTTCCCAGCAAACAAAATTGAAGTGAGAAGATATAAAAGTAATATATTACCACAAATATTTAATTTTGTTCATGCCTTTGTATACTTAGTTTAATTAAATGGTATATTGCCACTTTGTTATAATTTTGAAACCATTCATTATCATTTGCTACGGTTCTAAACAGAAACATATCGAAAGTGTACCCCAAGACTTTACGTTTGTTTGGTGGAAATACGTTTAATATATGTATGTCGTCGTTCCGAAGTTATCTTCCCGTACATCACAAAATCGAAAAAATTAGATAATACAATTTCATGGATAAATTTGTTGGATCTATCGAACTGTTCAATCCCCAGATCCATTCCTATATCTTATGGTTACTGAGGTATTATGGACAGTGTTGCTAAAAAAACATTAACGTACGGTACCTTAGCATTCTGTACGGGACTTCATGCCGAACGCTACACAAATACATTTCTCCCAATAATTACTAGTATAGAATACACTAAAGAACGTACGCTAAGATTTTGAGATGAAAAACGCAATACTGCGATAACGTGCGGCACAAACACTACCTCGTAGTGGTTGTGGTTTTTTCAAGGGAACTCAAAAAGAATACACTTCGTTTAGCATTCTGTTCTTTTTTATACGCGACACCACAGTTCGCAAATATGAAACGATCTGTATAAAAATTGTTACAAAGGTATTTCTTAGACTAGAGACGATCCCTATTGAATATGGGGTATTTCGGGGTATTTGTATGAGTAAAAATGGTAGGGTTGGCAGCAATATTCGAAGCTTCATTCAAGGGCCATTCTGCTTTAGAATTTTTCTACGAACAATATCCTGCCTTCCTACTGCCCTATGTCCTCTATAGCCTCATGAATTCTATCTTTGAGGTCTTGAATCGACGCTGGGCTGTTGGCGTAGACCAAATCTTTCACTTGGCCCCAAAGGAAGAAGTCGAAAGGTGTTAAATCACCAGATCTCGGTGGCCAATTGTGATCACCTCTTCGAGAGATAACACGGTCCGGAAACTTTTTCCGTAACACAAGGCAAGTAGCGCCGTCTTGTTGAAAGTAAACGTTGTCCAGATCAATACCATCCAACTCCGACCATAAAAAATCGTTAATCCAACTGTTGATCCAACATTTTCGAAAAAGTAAGGTCTAATGACCCCTCCGGAACCGCCGCACCAAACAGTCGCACGTTGAGGATGGAGAGGCTTCTCAACAATAACTCTTGGGTTTTCTGAGCCCCAGATGCGACAATTTTGCTTGTTGACGTAGCCACCGAGGTGGAAATAGACCTCATCAGTCAAAATAATTTTTCGATGATTTTCGATTTTTCGAATTTTAATAATTTCAATGCGTTGTTGAATTGTGTATCGTTCCATTTTTAGTAATGGCAATGTCAAAGAATAAAAGCTTCAAAAGTGACAGCTACCGAAATACCGGGTGATTCAAAATAACACCTCTTGTTGGAAAACCCTGTATATGAAACCGACAAATATTATTTGTTTGGGAGGATTTTGTTCTAAACAAAAGTATGTTTTCATCCAAATATTATTTTATTTGGAACTAATATTTCCAAAACAAAGATTAATTTGTGTTTGGATATTTTGTAGTGTATCAATTTATTAATTTAAAGGCAAGTTTTCTGTTTTTCAGAAGTTCAAAGTGAATTTTTTTAAGAATTTTTATATGTCTTTAGAATTCGACTAAAATTTAAATCGTATAATATTTCGTAACTTTAAAAAGATATGAATGAATTGAAATGTTTAAAAATTACACAGTACATCATTATTTAGCTCATTGATTTGGGACTAAATTCTGAGAATTTGACGTAAAAGTAGCCACAAAAATAAGAACTTCTGAATCATTCGTTTAGTCATTTTGGCTCTATTAATAATTTAATGGCCATACGATTTTTTTGCACAAGGTGGATTTTTAGCATTTATCTATATTTTTTCGTACGTTATATCTTTTTTGTGTCTGAAGCACTTTTTTTGGGGCTACTTTCACGTCCAATTCTCAGAATTGAGTCCCATAATCATTTGTTGTACTGTGTTAATAATAACTAAAATTCGAAAAAGTCATCAAAGTTTTAATTTTTTTTTAAATAAAATATATTTGGCATACTTCTTAAACAATAACTTTGTTTGTGTGAAAATACATATTTTATTTGTGAAATTCATTTCAAAAATATGTTTTGTTCATATATATATTAACTAGCTGGACCCGGTCCACTTCGTTGCCCCAGACTTCAGATTTCCGATTCCGTCAATTTTTTAACCAATTACGTAGACTGCCATCAAATGCATATTTACAAAATTACACCACTCTCGCTAACAAATTGTTCAAGGTATTTCAATTTCAGAAATTTGCTAATATGGGTGGGGCCACGCCCATTGGTCCTATCCCAACCCTTTTGGACCATTTACGTAGACTATCACCAGATCGATATGCAAAATATTACAGCACTCTCGATAAAAAATTGTGCATGATAAGACTCTCAATTTCAAAATTTGGCTTATACTCGCATAGGCGGGGCAACGTCCATTGGTCTGATCCCGCCTATTTTTGGTCGAATCACGTAGACTGTCATCAGATACATATACCCAAAACTGCAGCGCTAACTTAAACAAATTGTGCAAGATATCTCAATTTAAAAATTAGGCTCCTATGGGCGGTGCCGCCCTTTTTTGTGTAATCACGTAGACTGCGTGAGATGCACAAAATCACAGCACTCTCGCTAACAAATTGCATGATATCTCAATTTCAAAATTTGGTTTATACGGGCGGGGCCAGGCCCATTGGTCCGATTCCGCCCATTTTTGGAAAATTCACATAATCTGCCACTAATGGCGCGCTCTCGAGACAATACATGTTTTACACATTTAATGCATATACTTATACATATTGTTGGAAGGCAGTACACCACCCCTACTGATATTTGACTTAGGGAACTGTCGCTTTGGTCAGGAGTAAGTTGTTTATTGTATTAGGTGTAGTCGGCTCACTGCCCTAATGAACGGTATTCAGAGACCGAAAGTCTTACAAAATGACTTTTGCAGTAGCTACGGATATATAAAAGCTAATGTTTCTATGCCTTACTGTCTTTGAAGAACGTGACTCTTTAGCTTTTTAAACCAGTTAAATTGGTTCAAAGGGTGGAGCTAAGTAAAACGTATATTTTTCCTTACGTCTCTGTCGTATCAACATGAACTACATAGCCTGAGTGACTCTGATAGCTAGATTTGCCACTCAAAAACTAGCCGAGCCCTATTAGGCCCTGTCTCGAAGACGATTTGAGCGTGGATAGGCAAATGTGTCAAAGGAAAACTCTCATTTTTCCTTACATTTCTGTCGTATCAACACGGACTTCATAGCCTAAGTGAGCCTGAAACCTAGATTTGCCACTCTAAACCTAACCGAGCCCTGTTAGGCCCTGTCTCGAAGACGATTTTAGCAATTCATTTTTGCAAGTTATACGTTAAACACAATCATAAGTGGATACACGGAGAAAAAAATAGGAAACATAATATGTTTGGGATCAAAATTTAAATAAAATGTACTTGGTGCAAATATTTTATATTTACATACCGGAAAAAAAGTTTGAATATCTCTCTTATCAATGTTATTTTTTTCGGAGTTTTGGTGCAAATTATCTTTAAAAACGGGGAAATATTTAAATCGGCTACAGAATTTGTTTTCCTACCTATAGCAAAAAAGTAATTTTTCCCAAATATAATATGTTTCCAGAAAATATACTACAGAAGCGATTTTTTTTCTTAGGGTAAGCAAATGTGAAAAAGGTGATTCTATTTGTCTGTTTTTGTAAAACGTTTTTATTCGTTTACGAAGAAATGAATAAAATCTCTCAATTATCATTAAATTTCTATGAGGTAAGAAAATCGTATATTCGGGCTAAGAGATCTCTCTGTCGCTTTCTATCGTATAAGCGGCACAATTAACGCTTCGCCGTAAATGAACGAGAACGTTTGGCAAAAATTGGCAGTAAGTCCATTGGTGCATTAGAGGAAAGGTGTACGAGTATAGCTTACTAAAGCAGGTCTATCTAGTAAATTCTCAATATTGTAATACCTATGTATTCCATAGTGTGGTGTATGTAGGTTATACAATTTATGGAAAATTAAGTTCTTTTCGAACTGATTCACACTATATGTTTGCCAAACAGTACATAATTATGTTTGCTGGGTTTGTTGCTGAAAAGAATTTCCGAAGATTAATGCTGGCAATGTTTTATAATACTAAACAGTATAGTCGAAACGAACAGGCCGAATGGCAGTGGCACAAACTTGATGAGTTCTGTGGTTTTTTTGTGTGTATTTTACGATTTGGCGAAATCCTCACATTATCTAAATAGCTAAAAGAAATATTTACCCAAAAAAAAAACAAAAACGAACCAAGTGCCACTGAGAATACCTCAACTAAACAATCTAAAACTAAATCGAAGCGAATCAATTGAATTAATTGTTAAGTAGATAAAAACGAATTAGAGAATAAAAACAACTACTTAGCAGAAAAAAATCAAAATAAAACTTTGAGAACCAACAAAAAAAAATCGCAAAAGAAAAAATACTCAAGAATTTCGAAAAGCAAAACCTAAAGATAGATGAACGACATCCACAATCCACGATCTCGACTGGGTGCAGTCGACAAATAATATTTAGGCAAAACGGATTGCAGCCAATCTCCCCAAAGAAATTCTAATCACCAGACAGACAGACAGCCTGTGACAGGCTAGAGGCATAGCAATTATTATTATGGCCGTTTAGGGCTAACATTTTAGAGAACAAAAAAACGATCAGGTGTTATGAAAAAAAATTTAAAAAAATTAAAAAAATCGAAAGTGAATATAGCCATGAATTGCTTTGAAAATAGCAAATGAATGCCAAGAAAAAATAATGATTAAAAAATCATATAGAATTATTCGAATGTTCAGTGTCAGGTGTATGAAGCCAAAAGAGAAAAATGAAAAGTGAATGTATTTGTGAGTGAAAAAAGAAAAAGATATTTTGGGAATTTTCCATCAGAAAGAAGAAAAACAAAATAATCGGTGGAAGAAAAAATACGTACAGATAAAAGTGCAGGAAGTAATTATTGCCATAGAGAATATTACGTATATATGGCGCGTGGACGTAATCACAATCGTAATCGAAATCATCAAGCTATACAAAATTCTCAGCAGCAGCATCAAAAACATTTAGAGTCGTCTCAGCCGCAACAGCAAAATCAGCAGCAGATTTTACAAAAACATTTAATTTATCAACAACAGCAACAGCACCCTCAGCTCTCGAGCTGCCAAAAGCAGCCAATGCAATCAACAAACGCCTCATATGCACCTGTTGCCGCCATCAATAAACACAACGAAAGCGGCAGCGGCGGCAACAATATAGACGCCAGCGATAACAACGAACTTAGCACAGGCAGCAACCTTACACCCGCCGCCACAAACTCTGAAAGTTACGGCCATAATAATAATTATAATAATACAAAAATTAATAATAATAATTATGACCGCCGCCGCCCTAATGATGATGCCACTGCTCCAATGAACAAAAACTCTTCCGCACCCTCCCCCCTAGTTGGCGGCATAGCAGCAATTAAAACACACCTTGAGACGAATGGCGACCCCACCAATCACCCCGCCACCATCTACACCACTACACATACTTATCAAATGACTATGTCTAATAATAGCCTTACAGATTTCAGCCAAGACACAACGGCGAACAACAACAACAGCGAAGACGAAGAAGACGGCGACGAAGATCATACTCTTCCTCTTCAGCGAGAACTTTGTGAGGAACAAAGTAATTCAGCCAGAGAACAGAGAGTAGCGAATTTGGCAACCAACAATTCTCCGCATCAATATCGACAGGAGAGCGAAAATATTCAACGATCATCTCTTCAGCCCAGAGAAGAGACTGGCGTTGACCAGCTGAGTAACGGCCCAACAAACAATGAGCAATGTTACATTAATCGTTCTCCGGTCATCGAGCGAAACGTTAGTGTGAACGCGCAAGTAACGCAAAATAACGTTGAATTGAAAAATCAACAACGAGCGACATCGGTTGACGGCGTTGATAATGATCAATTAAACGACTACGCCGAAGTAACGACGGTATGTGATCGTAATCGCGTCTTAATAACGGAAAATCAAATATCCTTCTCCATCACAACCATGGGACAAAAAAATACCAAAGGTGGTGAGGTACCATCGTCCACGACCACCACTAACGGCAACAATCGGCGGGAATTTCGCGAATCATCGTTACCTGCTACGCCTTCCAACGACTATCGAACGAATGCCGGAAGTATGAACGCCGGTCGTTTACAATCGCCCAGCAAAAGCCTGCCCACCATCACCGTGTCCGATTGTAGTGGCAGTGTGCCCGTGAATGGTCCCAGCCATCATTTCTCCGCGGCCACCAACATAAATCTCAAGAGGTGTGGTGACAATGAACGTGAAGAATTTTATGATTTTGAACAACAGCCGCCTGCACAAGAGTTCAATGCTCATAATCTCCAACACAACGACAAAGAACCTGAGTATTTCAGCCATGTACAACAAGTTGAGGGCGCATCGTCGCCAAAGGCCAGTTCCCCAAGTTCACCATCGTCACCGTCATCATATCGTTCTCCGTCGCCAACGTCAATGTACTCACAAATGCGATATAACTATGTGAAACTAGAAGATGTACCCGAACAAGAGGAGGAAGAATACGAAGAGGATCAGGATGATGATGATGATGACGGCGAAGAGGTAGAAGTGGACGATGATGCGGATGACAGCCCTGATGAGGGCAACGAAACCGATGAAGGTCCATTGACGCCGACCCAAAGCCAAACAGCAACAACAGCACATGTAAATCGCCCGACAAGCACAAATTTCGCATCGCCACAACGTCATCGCGTTGAAGTCAACCTTGACAGTGAATTTCTGCAGCGCCACAACTCAACATCGCTCAGTCCAGATCGTCAACAGTACGCCAAGAGCATCGACATCAGCCACAGCAATAGCCAAAACAGCACCGAATCGAATTTGAGCACTAGCTATCCCGATTCCGGCATGGGAGAATCTGTTGCATCCACAAATAGCCGTTTTATAAATAACCCCAGCACAAACGATGCAAGATCCAACCTGCACCAACATCAGCATCAATACCATCCCCAACACCATCACCACAACGGGCCAGCAGCAGAGCAGCACCATCACCATCAGCAGCAACATCTGCCCTTTGTGCGTGATGGCAGCTCCACCGATTGCGACGAAACTCTAATGCAATGCGAGGAGTTAATCGATTTTGTAGAAACCCCTGAATTTCTTGATCCCTCCGAACGTTTGGTCTGCATCGAAAGCATCAGTCTACCAGATGTCGTTGTTGAGTCAACGAACTCTTGTGGTGGCAATTCATCGAGCGGCAATGGCGGCGGCAATGCTGCAACCATGGGCTCCGCGTCCTCCGACTCGGCCTCGGGTGGAGAACGTGACATTATTAACATAAATGGCGCCACTGGCAATGCCATGGGCAATGTTCACTTCATACCCATCCATGTGGAGGGTAGCGGCAGCGGCAACAACAGCGGTCGATCATCGCCCAGAAGGCAATGCGTTGATGACAGCGTAGTTGGCAGTGGCAAAACGACTATCGAAATTATCGAAGATGTCACCGTGGTCAACACTGCCCCGAAGTCTAGCATTCACAATGATTTGATAGCTGACAAACTGAAGTAAGTTGCATTAATTAGTTCATTTCGCTTAATTTCCGATGAATGTGAATTGGTAGTTGGTGGTTGTCAAATTAAATTTTAGGGAAAAATTGCGTAAACAAATCATTTCGACATGTATTAATAGTTCACATACTTTTTTGTCCGGAACATTTCATCGAATATGAATTTACTTAATAAATTTCACAGCTAGTGATTTGCAGAACTTGACATGAAATTTCACAAGTTGATTTATGAAAAGAGTTTATATTGAAAATGAAAATGTTTGTCCACAATATTCAAAAAAATAACTAGCCAACGTGATATCCACGAAGATGTAAAATCAATCAAAAAAAATGTGGGGCAATTTTACCTGAGTTTAAAAACGAGTAAAGGCGGTCTTATGTACCCTTTACCATGGATCGCATGTCAACTGTTTTGAGTGCACATAAACTAATATTACAAAATTTCGACCAGATTTGTTGAAATTTGTGGTTATTGTTGTGATAAAAAGCAAAATGTAGAGGGACCTTTGTATGGCTGCTAAACAAAAACATGGACCTATGACGACCGTTGTTTGTGTGAAGGTCTCTGGTTATAAATATGACCAAAATAAAAATGTTCAGCCCAACCACGTGGCATTTTCGGTCTCTATGGCATTACGAAGTCAAATCGGGCAGATGCTATATAGGGGTTATATCAACTAATGCACCGATATTGCTCACTTTCAATCCCAAGTTACCTGGAGTTACAGTAAGCTTTTCTCCCGAATTATAGTCATATAGTTCAATTATTTTTGATTGTACCGTGATTACAACAGACGGAAGGACAAGCGGACGGACATGGCTAAATCGTCTTAGAATTTTACGAAGATTAAGAATATTTATAATTTATGGGATGGGTCTTTACGGAGTGTAAAAATAATATACCCCCATGGTGGAGGATATATTTGTTGGTATACGTTGACGTTATAAAGACATACCACACTTCCCACACTAGCAGATAGATTGTGTCAATTCCCTAAGGTAAATGTGATGAAATACACTGGTCCTACTGTAGGAAAACTTTCGGTAACTTTAACATGATTAGCAAAGTTATTGAGCAAAAGGCGCCGGATGCACATTTTTCGGGTAGGTTTGTTCCGCATTTTTTCTCCTGTTTAATGCCTACAACTTTGCTTCAGACACAAAAGAGATATTACGTAAGATATACCGAGATATAACTTTGTTAAAATACATTTAACAGTATTTTTCATTTTTTGTATTTAAGACCAAACTGTCCTCTAAAATATAGCCTAGTTCTGCGATGGCCTTTTTTTCATTCTCGAGAAATAATTAAATCTTAATGATAGGTTTGTCACAGTATTTTTCAAAATGCTCAATAGACCGGGTAGAAACGCACACAATTACGTTTAATCTCTTTTAAATAGCACACAACAGTTATGTCATGATGCCAAGTGTTCTGTATCAAAAGGAAACAAATCTTAAGAAAAGACGATCTTTGCAAAAAGTAGAAAGTTTTTACTTTTTTCATAGCTTTTCTTAAAAGTTGAAGTTGGGTTTTGTAATTGCTGCTAATTCTGCATTATGCTTTAGAGTACATTGTAAATGGGTTTTAGGGTAATAGGACATACAAAAAGAAGAAGGCCAACGTTGAATTTAAACATTTTAAAGTTTGTAGGAAAATCATGCTATTATTTGGTCCATGGCGTCAAATTCAAATAATTTTTAATTTGCATATGTTGGTGCGCCACTATCCACGTGCAAGCTTTGGCTTAGGCAAGAGGCAATCAGGCAGTCCAACGAAAGATGGACAGAAATCGGCACCTGCAGGGTAGCTAGACAAATCTGGCCAAGGTATGACCTTAGAAGATCAAAATATCTCCTCGCACTAGAGGGGCAAAGATTGTCTGTCTGCTTGATCGGCAAACACGCCAAAAGATTGGGCATTAACTCTTATGACTTCTGCAGAAGCTGTGGAGATGAGGAAGAAGTGGAGAGTATTGAGCATTGGACATACTGGGGTCGGCTTTTCTATGCAGCCTAACAGATCTTTCCAGTAACGATATTCGTACTATCGATAAATTTGTATATCAAACAGGATGGTTTCGATGAGGGGCATTTCAGCCCGTGGTTGCCACCCTAACCTAAACCTAAAACCTAGTAGAATAAATCTTGAAAAACGAAACCCGGAGTCGAATTCAGCGCCTAGAATTTCGATATGATTTGTTCTTATCGGCTCTGATCCAAAAGTTGATCTGAATTTGAGAATATCGGTTCAGATTTTGCATTTAACTGCTATATAATCCGCATTTTTGAATAGCTCTTTATGAAATTTATAAGATAACAGTTTTTTAACCAAAAAGGACGTTGCCAAATTTAAGAGAATCGGTTCGGTATATCTTTGTGTATATCCCGGTTTTTAATTTATTCTGCGATAGGGTGGTGAAGTGTACTATATAGTCAGCTCCGCCACACTTTAGCCTTTCGTTTATGGCTATAACACATTTTATGTGAATAATTCAAAAAACAAGTAAGAAAGTTTCAGTCGGGTAAACCGACTAAGGTATACCCTCACTTTGTGAGTAATGTAATATAGAATATTACTCGAATTATTCTGTCAATTTGTATGGGAGGTACCAGAAGGGGTTTATCAAATACACCTCTTTTTCGCTGAACATTAGATACTTTAAATTGCACTGTGCCGACTTATAAGCATTTATGTGCACTGGTATAAACGTTATGAGACATTAAATTGTGGTATGATTTGGGCATTTTGTGTGGGAGGTACAAAGAGGGGCGTGGCAATAACGCCAATTTTTCACAGGGCTATAGACACTATAAAAACATTACACTGTACAAAATTTCAAGTATTTTTATACACTGTTATTAATGTTATAAGCTGTTAACTTTTGGTGCAAAATGGTGCATTTGTGTGGGAGGTACCAAAAGGGACCTGGCGACTCCGCCCATTTTTCTCGAGTTGATAACGACTAATAAGCTAATACTATGTGTGGAATTTCAAAAGATTCGAATAAGTAGTATAGCAGTTATTAAAGAATCAATATTTCACAACATTTTAACCCTTTGTGGGGGAGGTACTAGAAGGAGTGGACCAATATGGCCCATCTTCGAACTTAGCCGGAGATAGAAAAAAATATTACCACATACCAAATTTGAAGTCAATCGGTTACTCCTTTCGAGAGTTATCGTGCGCACCAGCCAGCAGACAGACAGACAGACAGACAGACAGACGGACGGACATTGCTCATTCGACTTAAAATGGCCCAAAACGGATTTCCTCCGAACATACTTGGGGTCTTAGGTCACTCCTTCGACGTGTTACACTTTTTTCCGTAGCAAATGATATATACCCTCGTCACACTAAAGTGAGGATATAAATATGGTACCACCGCCAAATTTAAAGCCTAATATTAGAATGGTGAAAATTGAAGCGTGGGTTGTCTTTATGACAACTGATCGGGGTATTAAGTTTTTTTTTGTATTCGTAGTTTTCGGGCACAGTGGGGCAAAAAGTGTAAAATATAGTACAGTGGCTTAAAAATGTCAAACATGGATCAATATGGCTTTAGGAGCACTGTGGTCAAAAACGGTTAAATAGTGGAGTGGAGAAATATGATTAAATATGTTACAGTCGGGGAAAAAGGTTTAAGTACGCTAGCGTGGAGACACATTTTAAATACGAGTACGGTACATTGAGACAAAAATTTGTTAAATATGGTACAGTGGGTAAACATTTTGTACAGTGAGATAAAGAGTAGAAAGGGGCACAGTTGTGCAAAAAGGATTACCTATGGTACTGTGGGGTAAAAATAGTTAGATGTTTATGGTAAAGTGGGACAAATGGGTTAAAAATGGTAGAGTGGGGCAAAAAGCGTTAACTATTGAACAGTGGGGCAAAAATGTATTTACTATGATACAGTGAGGCAAAAAGGGTTAAATATGGTACAGTGTGACAAAAATGGGTAACTATACAGTACAGTGGGACATAACTGTGTTATATATTGTACAGTGGAGCACAGAGGGTTCAATATGGTACAGTGGGGCAAAAACTGTTAAATACGGTACAGTCAGACAAAGGGTTTAATATGACACAGTGGGGCAAAAATGTGTTAGAACGGTACAGTGGGACACAAATGGTTAATTATGGTACAGTATGACAAAAATGGTTACAGTGGGCACAAATAGTAAAATTTGGTAACGTGGAACAAAATGGGTTAAAAATGGTACAGTGGGGCAATAAGGGTTTACTATGGAACAGTGGGGCAAAAATGTGTTAACTATGGCACAGTGGGGCAAAAATGGTTAAATATAGTGGACAAAATAT
This sequence comes from Eudasyphora cyanicolor, assembly GCA_963930755.1. Taxonomy (NCBI): domain Eukaryota; kingdom Metazoa; phylum Arthropoda; class Insecta; order Diptera; family Muscidae; genus Eudasyphora; species Eudasyphora cyanicolor. The sequence goes on along the minus strand of OZ005734.1, from coordinate 215,112,155 downwards.
AGTAGGACAAAAAGGTGTTAAATTTGATTCAGTGGACCCAAAAGGTTAAATATAGCACAGTGGGTCAAAAAACGTACATTTAGTACAGTGGGTAAAAATATGGATGCAGGGAGAGAGGGCAAGTTAAATATGAAATAAGAATGTTTTTTTCTAAATGAATGCTTTTAGTAGCACTGTGGTACAAAAAGGTTAAAATTATGATGCACTGCAAAAATGTAGCACTGTGGTGCAAAAAGGTTAAAATTATGATGCAGTTGGGGCAAGCAAAAATTGTTCGACATGTTTACTTAAACCGTGGGGGAAAACAAGTTTAATAAAGGCACAGATAGGGTACAAAAATGTTAAAATACGCCCTAAGCTTGCGAATTTGGATCTTGAAATATCAATTATCATTTTAAAATATTGTAAAATCGTGCAAAATTGGTGAATTATGACACAGAAAGGGTTAAGTGTGGTACTATGGAGCGATTCACTTTAGATTTTTAAATTCGTACCACAGTGGGACAAACATGGTTTTATATTGTAGCAGGGTGTGGATGTAGTTATTGCAATATAAACGGGGGGAAAGTTGCTAACGTATGAACCAAAAAAAATAGTTTTTCAACGTTCAGAGGTGCAGTGGGAAAAGGGATAAATATTGTACCATGATGTCAGGGTAACTCTTGGAACACACACTAGAAATGTAACGAGGGTTCGTATTTTTTATATATAAAAGTAATCAAATCTTCTTCATTTTGCACCATATGTAATAATCATGTCATTTTGAAAGAAAGAGGTATAGATATTTTACAGTACCCTAAACAGAAAATAGATAAAAGATGGGGGCTGCGAAGCGCACCGGGTAAGCTAGTAATTTATATTATACTTAATCATGGAACAAAAGCTATTAATAAAAATGGGACACATCGATCTATGTTTTAACACTATATGAAACTATCTTTTATTTTGTTGTTTTATCCACTCTTATAGTCGCCTCTAACACATGCACTTCAAATCCATTATCCGCTTGTACAAAAGCATTGACCTTATGATTTATTGTTTATATGCGGCACAACATATATACTGTACGCCTAATGGTTTACTTATTTACTTATGAAATTTCGATTCTTTAATGCGATGTGTCAGAACTAAATGCTGCCAAAAAAATGGTATCATTCACATTTGACAGTCCGTTGTTGATGCTCTAATGGTATAGTAGCTATATGCCCGGCTTTTTTCTAAAAATTTAGGCGGTCATTTGGTTTGAAGTGCTTCGACCGTGGGAAATGAACTGAATATACTGCCAATGTGTCACTTGCAAAAATCTCAGATTAATTTTCAAAAAGATTGGCGGAAAATGTGTACTCTAAAAAAATACGCTAATACATAAAAAAACAACTTTGTGTTGTTGTGAACTTAAACATTCGCAAAAATACTTTTATATAAAACATATAACTAAATAAGTGCAACTGATCCTCCATATTTGATCCCTTTTAATAAATCAACAGTCATATTTTAACTAAATTTTGTATGAAATAAATATAACGATACAACTTTTTGTAAGAAAAAAAAACTGAAAAGTGGTATAGTTCAATTAACGAAAATATCTCATATTAACAATGTTAACACTAAAATCGTTCTCCATGTGTTCCTCGCATTTGATACAACAGAGTAGGTACTAAGCGGAAAGCTTTGGATGCTCCTCAAAAAAAATATTGAAAAATATTATAGTTAGCTTTTATGATAAACATGAGCTAACAGTTTAATATCTCCTTTTTTATCACATAACAACATTTATCTCCGATACCATAAGAGCGAATGGGGTAGAAATTGCACGATAGGTTCATTTCGGAGTTATCTGTTTTAGAATTTTGTTGTCCACTTTAAATGGCGGAGTAGTCATAGAACTTTGTCATTCCGTTTGCAACACCTTGAAATTTTAATTAGCTATATTCTTGATCGTCGTAAAATTCGAAGACGATTTAGCCATGTACGTCTGTTGAAATCAGGCTACAGTCCGATTAACTTTGGTATTAATATGTACATACTTCTCATATTTGCAGGTCGTTTGGGATTGCATAAGGGCCAATATCGGCCAATGTTTCGATATATCCCCATATAAAAATCGCTCTCACATATGTTTCTTAAGCCATAATAATCATATTTTTTCAAGCAATTTAGCTGAAACTTTACAGTTTATATTCCTAACGATTAGGCTAAAATTTTGCAGCTTGTATTTTATATCTAGTTACACTATGCACACCGAAAATTTACCATATCAGCACAATATACCTCTTCTCTAGAGGTCGGTCTTAAATATATATATATAATCCATAACTAGACATTTTTTCTAACAATTTGGCTGAAACTTGCTGTTCGATTTTTATTAAAGAATTCTCTACTTCGAAATGTGACCATATCGATGATCCATGTTCTGCAATAGTCACCATATAGTCACTTTCACATTTGAGTATTAAATACCTTATTTTCCATTCGATTTATGTCAAATTTTGCAGTTTGTGTTCAAATTATTCTAAAATTCTGCACAACAAATTATATCATATCGGTCAACGTTTTGTTTAGTCCCCATATAGATGTCGCTCTTAAATATGTTTGCTTAAGCCATACGCCACACTTTCTAAACAAATTAGCTGAAATTGTGCAGCTTTCGTTTTTTTAAATAATTTGAACAATCTTTTCCACTTCAGCGTTTTTTTCCGTGGTGGAGGGTATACAAGATCCGGCACGGCTACTTGTTTAAATTCCCTTTTCCCGAGCATGTGTGCTCAATCTTGAAAAAAATGGTCAATTACGTAGACTGCCATCACATGCTCGCTAACAAATTGTTCAAATATCTCAATTTCAAAATTTGGTTTATATTGGCAGAGCCACGACCATTGGTCTGATCCCGCCCATTTTTTTTGACCAGTCACGCAGAATGCCACCAGATACATATGAACAAAATTACAGCACTCATTGTTTGACTTGATCACCGCGATGACCACAAATGATACAACTTTCTGCTGAGTTTTTTTGTGCTCACAGCCAACTTAACGCCAATGCGATGAAAATAAAGGAAATGTGGTACAAAAAGCAAAAATTATGCAATATTGTATGAGGTTTTGTTTAATGATCGAAATTTCATTCTTCTACGGTCAATAGTTTCAGAGATAATACATGCTTAACTAATGCTAAGCCCACTTTAACCACACCCACTAATTCTATCCCACCAATTTAGGTTTAGATAATTACTCCACTAAAGTGTGTTCCAAATTTCGTTCTCCTGCCATCAACACATTCTGAGTTATACGAATTTTATATAATGCCACGCCCACTTAGTCTATCCCGCCCACTTTTGTTGAAAGTATATTTTTACTCCAAAAACTTACAATCCAAATCTCGTTCTTCTAGGGTCAATAGTTTCTGAGATAATAAACGTTTAACTAATGCTACGCCCACTTTTGCCACAGCCACTGATCCGATCCTGCCAATTTTTATTAAAGTTTTAGATAATAACTCCACTAACGAGTGTTTAAAATTTCGTTCTTCTACGAACAACATATTCAGAGATATTCGAATTGTATATAATGCCACGCCCACTTATTCTATCCAGCCCACTTTTTGTAAAGTTACTAATATTGACTCCAATAACTTACAATCCAAATTTCGTTCACCTACGGTCAATAGTTTCTGACATAACAAATGTTTAAATAATGCTACGTCCACTTTTGCCACACCCTCTAATCCGATCCCACCCTTTTTTATTGAAGTTTTAGAAAATAACTCCACTAACGTGTGTTCCAAATTTCGTTCTTCTAGTGTCAACATTATTTGAGATATTCGGATTTTAAGTAATGCCACGCCCAACCTTGCCCAGACCACTTTTTTCAATTTTTTTCCAAAACCTTCTCTGACAAATAACCTTTCAAACAAAAGAGAAAAAATACAATCGGTCCAGTGGTTTCAGAGTCTATAGCATACATCCATACAAAAATTTTTCCATTTTTATATATATATATGTGTACTATATAATGCTAATGCTGTACAAAATCCCAAGTGTTTGTATGCGCAGAAATCGAGGATATACATACTTAAGCGTATAACTTTTTGTGAAAAATGGTCCATTTGTATGGGACAATATGGGCGTGACAATAACGCCCATATTGTTCAGGGGAAAGCCACTAGATTTTTGTGCAAAATGTCCATTTGTATGGGAGGTGCCAAAGGGGCCGTGGAAATAGCACCCATTTTCTCCAGGTGATAACGGCCAAGAAACTAATACTATGTGCGGAATTGTGAAAGCTTCTAAGAAGTAGTAGAGAAGTCATGAGATAATCAATATTTCACATAATTTTGATCCTTCGCACACTGCTCCGTTTCATGGACAGAAATGAGAAAACTGACTTGCTTCGAATTAAATTTTTGTTGGTATCATTTTAAAGGTAATAATCCAACTAAAAAATCGCCAAAATTTTTTCGTTGAAATAGTTCTTTGGCCTACAGTAAAATTCAATATGCGGGTAAAATAAATGGATTTTTTTAGTTTCGTTCGAGAGTAGTTGAAGGGAAATACTGTTGAAAAATACTCGTACATTTTATACAGAATTGCATATTCTTATATTTTTGAAAAACTGATTAATTTTGATTTTTTTATAAATCTTAAAAAAATATTTTTAATTAATTCAGTCAGAATTTATTTGGTTTAAGACCAAATGTTTCAGTTACTTTCTGTCTATTGCAAAGAAGTAATAGAGACAAATACAAAAATTGGTAGAGAGTTCGCATCGCGAGCCACGAATTAGCTAATTTTTATATATTTTATTTTTAAAGATTATTATTTGAAAAAATATCAATTTTTATGGCAAAACAAAACATCTTAAAATTCGGAGCAATTTGTTTTCATAATAATTTAGTTTGAGCATTAATCTTGCAAAAAATAATATCTTCTCCGATCCTTTTTAGTTTAATGTTTTAAAAAGTGCCTAAAATTTCAGTGTTTTACTTATGGCGATTTCGTTTCTGCAAAAAAGTGCAACATTTTCGTTGCCCAATTCCCGATAACTGGACATTATACAACATTTTGGAATTTTGAAATAAGAGCTATGTTTAGTTCGAGGGACTACATCAGTTTCACCTAAAAAGTGCAAATATTTTTCAGAATATCGCGTCGACGGGGCAACATTTGTTTCACAATCGAAAACACCATTAGTTTAAAAAAATCGTCCCCTAGATCGCCAAGAAGTATAATCGGAAGGGACTTTTATTTTCACTAGGGGCGATTAAATGAAATATAAAGTATAAATTCTTAAATTTCAGTCAGATCAATTGAAAAATGTATTCTCTACCGCGCACTATAGGAAACTTGACACCATTTTTTAGCCAAAATTAATCACAGCCAAACGGCTTGACCGATTTAAATGATTTTCTTAATGTAAAAGAAAAAAATATTCATAAACTAACAAAAACCAGTAAGGAAAGGCAGAGAGTCGGGCTGGGCCGACTATATAATACCCTACACCTTCCTAACAATGCGATAAGGGTCACTGGGATAATAATTTTGAATAATTGGTAAATGGGTAAGAACATATATATGTGGATATATCTAATTCTGAACCGATAATCGCTAAATTAAGCAATATTCGTTCCAAAATTGAGAACATCTTTCTGGAGAATTTTGTAATGATCGGAAGTAAAGTACAACTTCTATACTGCCCTCCTAAGAAAGAAAGTCTTATCTACATTTCAGTTGTTTTCAGATATTTAGTTTTAACGTTTTACAACATTCGCGCCTTTTTATTTTATGTATAGGTTAGGTTAGGTTGAAGAGAGGAGACGTTTAAACGTCTCATGTCCATGGACATACACTTAAGCCAGTGGTTCGGCCTGTTGTGCGCTCCTTATTTATGATCTTTTTATACCTCACGAGTTACAGAAAATCGGTACTAGACACGAATTTTCTCAGTATCTTCCAGTCATATTCTCTGAGATGAGTCAAGTCTGGTAATATGTCGGACCCGAAATGTTGGGATCTTGCATGTGTGAAAGCCGGGCAGTGACACAGAAAATGTTCCATCGTTTCGATGTTTTCTCTGCATGCCCTGCATTCGTCGTTTCCTGCTAGTCCTATGCGATGAAGATGTGCTTGTAAGCTTGAGTGTCCCGTTAGAACACTCATCATCTTACTAATATCGATCTTGTTTAGTTTCAGAAGACTTCTTGTTTTCTTTTCATTTGGGTCACCCCACAGTATCTTTGCAGTTGCTCCTACTGTTGCGCTATTCCACACAGTTTTATGAGCCATCACTGCCCTGTGCTTCAACTCATTTTTCGTGGCTTCGAAAGGTTTCCAATTTTTCAAGTTTATTACTCGAAGTTCTCTGCCCTTTGAAGCCAAGTTGTTTGCCCGTTCATTTCCAATCACTCCGTTGTGTCCTGGTACCCAGCAAATACGCAATTGACCATGGGCTGAGTAATCATTTATCGTTCTTTTACAGTCCAACACAGTTCTGGATTTGACCCTTTCCGATGTTATTGCTTGAATCGCCATTTGGCTATCTGAGAAGATGTTGGCATATTTAGGCTTTGTCGTGTTACTGAGCCAGTTCACACACTCCGTGATTGCTCGAATTTCTGCTTGAAATACCGTGTTATGGTCAGGGAGGCGGAAGTGAAGTTCGACTTCTGGTTCATCAATAAAAAGTCCCAGACCCGTCCTTCCTCCTCGCTTGGACCCATCCGAGTAGCAGCTGGTTCCCACTGGCACATGGGCCAAAGTTCCATTTTCCCAGGAGCGTCTGTCTGGCACAAACGTATCACAGGTAGCTGTAAGCCGCACTTCAGGAATGCGGTCCGAGATTTCTGGCGTTTGAATGTGACCAACTAGATATTCTAAAATCTTCTGATGGTACGACTTGTGGTCTCGATTTATCCATTCACCCATCACTTGTAGACGTCTTGCTGTGATGGCTGCCTCATACTTTATACGGATGTCTATTGGTGCAGTTCTAAATGCCCCGCTTATGCCTAGACAGCACATACGTTGAATTTTTTGCAAATGTATTACGTTGCACTTCTTGTCCATTGATGTCCACCACACTACAGAGGCGTAGGTGATTATTGGTCTAATCACGCTCATTTAAAGCCAGTGAGTCATATTTGGACGTAGTCCACATTTTAAACCTATAGCTCTTCTGCACAACGACCAACATCTGTGTGCCTTTGTAACTCTTTCTTCAAGATGATCTTTCCAGTACAGTTTCTGATCCAAGATTACTCCCAAGTATTTTACCTTTTTAGTTATAGCAATTGTCTTATACAGGAATCGAGGCGGGGTAAAACGTGGGATCTTCGTTTTCCTTGTAAATAGACATATTTCTGTTTTGTCTGGGTTAACATTTAATCCCCTTGGTTGTGCCCAGTTATATGCTTTGTTAAGTGCCTCTTCAGCTCTTCTGCATAATAGATTTGGATGAAAGCCCCTTAGAAGTATTACAACGTCGTCTGCATAACAGACTGGTTTAAGTCCTTCATTGGTGAGGGCTTTTAGGAGACTGTGTATCGTCGTAACCCATAGAAGAGACGATAAAATGCCCCCCTGAGGTATACCACGAATTACCTTGTCTCTAATTTTTACGTCATATGAACCACAAATAATCCACCTATTCCTTAGCATATTGTTGATCCAGTTTTTCAGCGCCCGGTCAACCTGAAACTCGTCTAAGGACTGGATAAGTGTATCGGTCTGTACATTGTTAAATGCGCCCTCAATGTCTAAGCAAACAGCAAGTGTATACATTTCTTTACTGAAGGACTCTTCTATGCGGTGCACTACCTCATGCAGAGCTGTTTCCACTGATCTTCCTTTGACATAGGCGTGTTGTTAGAATTTTAGCCTGTCATTCGCTATTTTACCTTTGACCATGTCATCAATTATTCGCTCCATTGTTTTTAACAGGAAAGAAGTAAGGCTAATGGGTCGATAAGCCTTTGGGGTCGTGTAACTCGCCTTGCCAGGCTTTGGTATAAAGACCACCCTTGATTCCTGCCAGTTTTTTGGGGTATACGAATGGGTTAGGCATGCAGTGAACACTCCAGCCAGATGAGTTGATACCAGATCCACCTCATTCTGCAGAAGTGCTGGAAATATTCCATCCGGTCCCGCAGCCTTAAAGGGAGAGAAACTTTTTATCGCTTCTTTAACCATACCATCTGTTATATCCGTAACAGGCACTTGATGCAATACATTTTCATTCTGTAACTGTTCCTCTGTTGGTCCAGCATTACCAGTCGGAAAATGAGTTTTCATCAAGAGCCTTACGGTATCCTCTATAGTTTCCATCCTTTTACCCGTTTCATCCACCAGTGTTTCGGTTTGGACATGAGTTTTTGAGAGGAACTTTTTCATTTTAGACATGCTGTTAACGCTGTCTACCTGTTCACAGAAAAGCCTCCAGGAGTTACGTTTCGCCGATCTAACGATTTTATTGTATTCTTCTGTGGTAGTCGTCCCAATATACTGATTGTCTTTTACGTCGAGCTCTATTGTAAAGTCTGCGGACATCTTTGCCAATCGAGCGAATTTGTCCTGTCATCCAGGGTTTCTCAAAGGCAGATTTCCTTTCTCGAAGTGGGCAACTATCTTCGAATGATTCTACAAGAGCCTCGGTAATCTTCTTAACATTGATATCAATGTCTTCTGCACATAGATAATCGCGTGTAGGCTGCCCCAATCGATTTCTAAGTAGATTTCCGAATTTAGTCCAGTCGGTCTTAGCCTTATTACGGAAACTTATGGGGTTTGGCGGTGGCCGTGCAATTTTAAACCTTATATAACGGTGGTCTGAATAGGAGTGTTCATCCGAAACCCTCCACTCATGAATCTCATCAATAAGATTTTCTGAACATATCGTTATATCTAATACTTCTTCCCTAATTTTGTTAACAAAGGTTGCAGTGTTTCCTATGTTAAGAGTTATGAGGTCATTTGTATTCAAAAATTCGATAAGGGCGTGTCCCCTTTTATTGGTGTTAGTACTACCCCAAGCGATATGATGGGAGTTGGCGTCACATCCAGCTAATAACTCATTACTTGTGTGTTTGGATTCCCTCACCAGGCGTTGTAATTCCGACGTAGGTGGCAATGTCGGCGCATCGAATGGCAGATATATTGACGCCAGGTACATATTTCCATTACCTTGCCTCAGCACCGTTGCGTCCGATGTTGACAACTCTGGAGAGAAAATAAAACATAAGTTTTTATGGCACAGAATGTTTAGGTTAGGGACCTAAATTTGTCTACGTGAGCTGGTAAAACCGGTTGCCACACCGCCACACCGCCATACACCTCAACGTAAAGGCGCGAAAGTTATAAAATGTAAAAGCTACATATCTCAAAACCACTGATATGTAGATACGACTTTCAGTAGTATAGCTCTTTGTAACCAAATCAATAGGAACATATATATGGGGGTTATATATCTGAATCGATTTTCCGTGAAAACTCATTCTTGTAAAAAAAGAAACCTCTATCTGTCGAATTTCGTACTGATCGGATATAAAATACAGTCTCTACAGCGCTTAGATGTCAAATCGGGGCTAAATATATATGGGGGCTAGGTTTCGTTGAAATCGCACTATAATTACGACCTGTACTTTGATCACAAGAATACATGGACGGACAGACAGACTGGGCTAAATCGACTCAAAATGTGATTCTATGTCGATTGGTATAATAAACTATCTTTTGTCTTTTTGGGTGTTACAAACAAATGCACAAAGTCATAATACCATGTACCACAGTTTGGTGTAGGGTATAAATATTGTAAAAAAAAATTATTTCCTTTTTAAAAAAGTTTGCACAGATCCGCAGCTGAAATATATTAGAATTGGAAGGTGGATGACTGACCTATGGAGCTATTATGATGCTATATCTAGCAAGTGCTAGCATTCCGTATTAAAGTAAAAAAAAATAATTTTGTTAAAATTTAAGTTTTGAATTTTGGTTAAAAAAGTACTCAAACTTCCTATAGTGCAGCGTCAAGAAATGTCTTCGGTAGGGACCTTCATATGTTGCTATACCAAAACATGAACCGATGTACCCCTCTTTTACTAGGAACGATTAGGTCCAATATAAAATATAAAGTATAAATTCTTAAATTTCAGGCAGATAAATTGGAAAATGTGTTCTAGAGGGTCAAGAAGTGACATCTGTGGGGATCTTTATATGGGGGATATATCAAAACTTGGACCGATATGTCCTATTTTCAATAGCGATCGTCCCTAGTCTAAGAAATGCCTCTGTACCTATTGTCCTGAAAATTGCTTTATATTTGCGACCTGCACTTTGAAAACAAGAATACATGGACAGACGGACATGGCTACGTCGACTCAGAAAGTGAATGTAGAGCATTTTTTGTCGAAATGATTTAAATAACAAAAATTTGGTAATTCCTCCTAATTATATAAAATTTGTTGTTGTTGTTAGTGTAAAAATTTGAAAATTCATAACGAATTTTCAGAGAATTGTTCTGTAAGCCCTAGATGATAGTCATTGATTTAGAAGAAACATAACCAACAGATTGAGTTTACAACAAAAACCTAAACATTTAATTCAGCGCATCATAATTCATTTAGAAATGAAGTTTCATTGTATTCTGACAACTCCTTCTAATTTTGTCCAATTATAGTGTGGGAACGGAGCAGTATGCATCGCAGGGGAGGTACTCGTAGGTGTGGACCAACATAGTCCATCTTTGACCTAAGCCTGAGATGGAAAATATTATTGACCAAATTTGATGTCAATCGGTTAATCCTGTCGAAAGTTATCGTGCGCAGTAACCAGACAGGCAGACGGACAGGTCGACGGACATTGCTAAAATGACTTAAAAAGGCCCAAAACGGATTTCCAAATATAATCTTGGGGTCTCTTAGGTCACTCCATCGATGTGTTACACTTGTGGCCTGCAGCATCTGATATATACCCTTGTTCACAATAGTGGGGGTATAAAAACCGGATAATGTTGAAATTCTCTTATTTCTACCAAAAGTATTATAATGTCTACATTTATCCACAGATTTCCTTCTAATAGGCATTGTTTACTTCGTTAGGATGCTAGCTTTCAAAAACTGGAATTGCGTTTTTTCTATTTTTCATATGTTTTTTTCGGGCCAGCAAAAAACGATTTTTTTCAAAAATAATAAAATGTTCTCTAATTATTTTAGCGACAGTTACTAAACTTCTGTTTCCATGTGAAAGTGTTATTAAAGGACATACCGACTTTATCGAGCATATACTTAAAAAACAATATCTCAATACTAAAGTCACCTTTCAAGAAAACGGGAATTGTAAAGAAAATTAAAAAAAAAAATTACCATAAAAAATGTTGGTGATATTTTTTTGGTGTTTTGGACACTTTATTACGCCAGCAAATGTTATGCACAGTCTTTCGGCCAAAATTTGGTTGCATAGTTTATCTTTCATTTTTAATTAATTAAATTTAATTAATTATTAATTGAATGATTTGTTTTTAAATTTTTTTGTTGATTGATCCTTTTTTATTTTTGATGATGATATGCACATAAAGACAACATGTTTCACATGTTTTTAGTTCATGTTTTTATATAAATTCTTGCTGTTTTGGAACTAATAAATCGACGATAAAGACATGTGTGACATTCTAACAAAAAAATATAAATTTTGGTTTTTTAAACAGACATTTCCATCATTTCCAGTAATTCTTCAGTTACAGCTAACCTATAGTTATAATGTCAAAATATATAGATTTTAAAAAATTTAGCTGTATGTTAGCTCTAAGCAGTGAAGGTAAACATGGGACTAAATTAAAAAAATCGAAAACAATTAATTACTATAAACTGTTTCGTAATAACAACAAATCCAATTTAAAAGTTGTTTTCAAGCGGAAATATGTTTTTGAATTTTCTTTAAAGCGAAACCAAAATTTCATTCATTTAGAAAACATTATTTGATTTATTTCAATAAATCTTTTTGAAATTACATCAAGTACGCAGAAGAAAAACACATGTCCAAACTCGAAATGTTTATATATATAGTTATTATAATATATACACATGTCTGTATGTATATGAAAATGTGTTTAAGAGTCCATCAGTGAGGGTGCCTATTTCAAGTACATCTGCTCTTGGAGGGTGTGTGTGTGTGTTCATATAAAACAACATTGCTTTATTGCTCTTCAAATTAATTAAATTTTTTTTTAAATTTAGTCCATAAAATAATAGAGATATATGCAGATATAGTACATGTGAATCACTTTTTTTCGTGATTCTTTTGAAGAAAAGATATCTATGAATTATCAAGAAAAAAAACATAAGCCAAAAAAATTCAAAACGATAACATGTATAAACAAGTATTTTTGTATACATATATTCAAAATATACATATATTCGGACTGCATATATAAATAAATATTTTCGTCATTTTTTTCATCTCATTCGCTCCCGCATTTTAGGCTGCTTTGGGGCTCGGGCAGCAGCAGTGGTGATGGTGGTGTCTTCTTCAATGGAACGTGCCAAATTTCATAGTCAAATCTATACTTATCGAAAGAAGAATGTTTTATTGAAATTCCTAATTTTCCTCAGATTTCTTACGACTGGCGAATTGTGTTTTTTTAGTGGTGTTTGTGAGAATCCAAACAAACAAACAAACAAATAGACGTCGAATAAAAACAAACCTATTTTCCGTACGTCTGAGATTCCCACGCTCACAACGTAAACCATCCAAAAATGCGATTTTGAATGCAAAAATATTGTTTTCTACTTTTTCGCGCAGATCTACTGCAAACACATGTATCCCGCAATTGTACATTGTAAAGAATTATGTTTTCTTTACTGAGTCTGTGCTCAATTCAGCCGGCAAAAAAAATGCGAAAATACGATTCATATGTGCCGAAATATATATCTGTACATTAAGTAAATGTGGATATAAATATTCGCGGCACATTTAAACTTTTAAACTTATTTTAAGATAAAATGTAAACGAATGATTCGGGCAAATAAGTACGAATGAAAGACTTATGAAGACGCATTGGATTCAGGGAAAATACAGTTTCTACAAAGTATAAGGGATCAATCGGGGGAATCATCTATAAATAAATAATCCCCAAAATACGAGTAGAAAATGTTGACTCTCGTCTAATATAGTTGTCAATAAATATTATTTAAACATAAATAATTTTAATTATGGCCACCATGAGAAATTTGACTCTTGCATCAATATCGTTGTTCAGTGGGCGAAAACATGCATTGGTTTTGAGAGTACTATACTTCCCCTATATTTTTCGTTTCAATCTGAGTGATGAACTGCCGTTATATGCATACACTGAAATAAAAATGTCATAAAATTAAAGAAATGCTCCAAAGACGTCATTAGTTTTCAAAATAAGTACATTTTGTACTTAAAATATAGATAATTTCAATAATATTAAGTAATCTACTTAATTTTAAGTAAATTTTCTTAATTTTAAGTACAAAATGTACTTATTTTGAAGACTAAGGACGTCTTTGGAGCATTTCTTTAATTTGATGACAAATTTTTTTTCAGTGTACCCTACACCATTGGATAGGGGTACACTAACTTTGTAATTCCATTTAAAACACCTCATATATATATATAATATATGAGGAATTCCACGACAAATCGACGGGTTCAAAAAATGTCGGTTTTGATATTTCCCATTTTTTGTATTTTTTGTACACCTGATGGACATCATAAATAAAGGCAGGGTTCATATTGCTTTGATCCAGGAACCATGGACAACTAGCAACAAGGTTACTGGATTAAACCATGTTATCAGCTGACGCAACGGTGCTGAGGCAAGGTAATGGAAATATGTACCTGGCGTCAATATACCTGCCACTCGATGCGTCGACATTGCCACCTACATCGGAATTCCAACGTCTGGTGAGGAATCCAAACACACAACTAAAGAGTTATTAGCTGGTTGTGACGCCAACTCCCATCTTATCGCTTGGGGTAGTACTAACGCCAATTAAAGGGGACAAGCCCTTATAGAATTTTTGAATACAAACGACCTCATAACTCTTAACATAGGAAACAATGCAACCTTTGTTAACAAAATTAGGAAAGAAGTATTAGATATAACGATATGTTCAGAAAAACTTATTGATGATATCCATGAGTGGAGGGTTTCGAATGAACACTCCTAATCGGACCACCGTTATATAAGGTTTAAAATTGCACGGCCACCGCCAAACCCAATAAATTTCCGTAATAAGGCTATGACTGACTGGACTAAAATCTGAAATCTAGTTAGACATCGCCTGGGCCAGCCTAAACGCGATTATCTATGTACAGAAGACATTGATATCAATGTGAAGAAGATTACGGAGGCTCTTGTAAAATCATTCGAAGATAGTTGTCCACTTCGAGAAAGGAAATCTGCCTATGAGAAACCCTGGATGACAGACAAATTCGCTCGATTGACAATGATGTCCGCAGACTTTACAACAGAGCTCGACGTAAACCACAATCAGTATATTGGGGGACGTCTACCACAGAAGACTCAAAGAATAAAATAAAATCATTAGATCGGCGAACGTAATTCCGGGAGGCTTTTTTGTGAACAGGTAGACAGCGTTAACGGCATGTCTAAAATGAAAAAGTTGCTCTCAAAATCTCATGTCCAAACCGAAACACTGGTGGATGACACGTGTAAAAGGATGGAAACTATAAGGCTCTTGAGAAAAATCACTTTTTCGACGGGTAATGCCGGACCAACAGAGGAATAGTTACGGAATGAAAATGTATTGCATCAAGTACCTATTACGGATATAACAGATGGTATAGTTAAAGAAGCGATAAAAAGCTTCTCTCCTTTCAAGGTTGCGGGACCGGATGGAATATTTCCAGCACTTCTGCAGAATGATGTGGATCTGGTATCAACTCATCTGGCTGGAGTGTTCACTGCATGCCTAACCCATTCTTATACCCCAAAAAACTGGCAGGAATCAAGGGTGGTCTTCATACCCAAGCTTGGCAAGGCGAATTATATTACCTCAACGCTTTATCGGCCAATTACCCTAACTTCTTTGACGACATGGTCAAAAGTAAAATAGCGGATGACAGGTTAAAATTCAAACAACACGCCTATGAAAAAGAAAGATCAGTGGAAACAGCTCTACGTGAGGGAGTGCACCACATAGAAGAGTCCTTCAGTAAAGATATGTACACGCTGAAAAAAATCGCTTCTGTAGTATATTGTCCCAAACATATTCGGCTTGAAACATATATATGTTTGGGGTAGACTCTAAGCATGTAATATTTGGTACACACAAAAATTGTGTATTTGGGAAGATATTGTTCTAAACAAATATTTGTTTACATTCCAATACATTTTTATTTGGGACCATTATTTCCGAAACAAATATTTATTTGCATTTAAGTATTCATAAAATACATAAATTGTCTCAAATTTGTCAGTAATTCAAAGTTAAATTTTTAGAAATTTTTAATGTTTGTAACAAATAATAATTGAAATCATATAATCTTGGATAATATAAAGTACTTAGAGGATTGACGACTAATGATGGCTTGGAATACTCAGAAATTTGATATGATTGATTTAAAACAGAAGGTAATGCTGCATATGGTATCATAACTGGGAGGTACAATTCGAAACCCAAGAAAAATTGAAACTGAAATATGAAAAACAGCAAAAGTTTTGGAAATATTTTTTAAATAAAATATATTTGGAAAAATTCCTAAATAATAATTTTATTTGTATTTAAACACATATTTTATTTGAGAAATTTAGTTTGCAAATATAATTTGTTGTAAGTTCCAAATATATTTTATTGATTTTCAAATAAAATTTATTTGCTAAGAAATATATAATATTTAAAAATTTGTGTTCCAAATATATTTTCTTTCGACATATCAAAAAAGTCGATTTTGCCCGGTGTATACACTTGCTGTTTAAATAGGCATTGAGGGTGCATTTAACAATGTGCAGACCGATACATTTATCCAGTTCTTAGACGAGTTTCAGGTTGACCGGGCGCTGAAAAACTGGATCAACAATATGCTAAGGAATAGATGGATTATTTGTGGGTCATATGACGTGAACATTAGAGACAAGGTAAATTGTGGTATACCTCAAAGGGCATTTTATCGCCTCTTCAATGGGTTACAACGATACACAGTCTCCTGAAAGCCCTCACCAATGAAGGACTTAAACCAGCCTGTTGTGCAGACGACGATGTAATAATTCTAAGGGGCATACATCCAAACCTATTATTCAGAAGAGCTGAGGAGGCACTTAACATAGCATATAACTGGGCACAACCAAGGGGATTAATTGTTAACCCAGACAAAACAGAAATATGTCTACTAACAAGGAAAACGAAGATCCCACGTTTTACTCGGCCTCGATTCCTGAATAAGACAATTGATATAACTAAAAAGGTAAAACACTTGGGAGTAATCTTGGATCAGAAACTTTACTGAAAAGATCTTGAAGAAAGAGTTATAAAGGCCAACAGATGTTGGTCGTTGTGCAGAAGAGCTATAGGTTCAAAATGAGGACTACGTCCAAATATGACTCACTGGCTTTACATGAGCGTGATTAGACCAATAATCACCTACGCCTGACAAGAAGTGCAATGTAATACCTTTGCAAAAAATTCAGCGTATGTGCTGTCTAGGAATAAGGCATTTAGAACTGCACCAACAAAAGCGTTGTAGACTATACTGCACAACCAACCAATAGACATCCGTATAAAGTATGAGGCAACCCTCACAGCAAAACGTCTACAAGTGATGGGCGAATGGATAAATCAAGATCAGAAGTCGTACCATCAAAAGATTTTAGAATCTCTAGTTGTTCACATTCAAACGCCAGAAATCTCCGACCGCATTCCTGAAGTGCGGCTTACAGCTCGTACCATCAAAAGATTTTAGAATCTCTAGTTGTTCACATTCAAACGCCAGAAATCTCCGACCGCATTCCTGAAGTGCGGCTTACAGCTACCTGTGATTCGTTTTTGCCAGACCGACGCTCCTGGGAAAATGAAACTGTGGCCCATTTGCCAGTGGGAACCAGCAGCTACACGGATGGGTCCATGCGAGGAGGAAGGGCGGGTCTGGGACTTTTTATTGATGAACCAGAAGTCGAACTTCACTTCCGCCACCCATACCATAACACAGTATTTCAAGCAGAACTTCAAGCAATCACGGAGTGTGTGAACTGGCTCAATAATACCACAAAGCCTACATATGCCAACATCTTCACAGATAGCCACATGGCGATTAAAATCCAGAACTGCGTTAGACTGTAAAAGAACGATAAATGATTACTCAGTTGCGTTTTTGCTGGGTAGCAGGACACAACTCAGTGATTGGAAATTAACAGGCAAACAGCTTGGCTTCAAAGGGCAGACAACTTCGAGTAATAAACTTGGAAATCTTTGCAGTTGCTCCTACCGTTGCGCTATTCCACACAGTTTTGTGAGCCAAATTAGAAACCTTTCGAAGCCACGAAGGATGACTTGAAACACTGGGCAGTAGTGTTTCAAGTCATCCTTCGTGGCTTCGAAAGGTTTCTAATTTGGCTCACAAAACTGTGTGGAATAGCGCAACGGTAGGAGCAACTGCAAAGATACTGTGGGGTGACCCAAATGAAAAGGAAAGGCAAAAGTCGGGCGGTGCCGACTATATAATACCCTACATCACTCTCGTAATATTGAATAACTCTGATATATAAATTTTGTAATTCATGTATAAATTGTTTACATAAATTTACTTTTGGGACATTTTATACTTAAATAATACCCTGTCGCACAGTGTGGTGTAGGGTATAAAAACGATTGGATCTAAAGAGCCAAATCGGACGAAACACATATATGGGAGCTATAGCTAAACCGATTTTCTTCAAATTCGGTAGTTTTGGTTCATGGATCAAGAAACTCTACCATTCTAAATTTCAAAACGATTGGATGTAACATACAGCTTTTATAGGACTAAAGGGCTAATTCGGACGAAACATATATATGGGAGCTATAGCTAAATCTTAACCGATTTTCTTCAAATTCGGTAGTGTTGGTTCATGAATCAAGAAACTCTACCATTCTAAATTTCAAAACGATTGGATATAAAATACAGCTTCTATAGAGCTAAAGGGCCAAATCGGACGAAACATATATATGGGAGCTATAGCTAAATCTTAACCGATTTTCTTCAAATTCGGTAGTGTTGGTTCATGGAACAATAAACTCTACCATTCTAAATTTCAAAACGATTGAATGTAAAATACAGCTTCTATAGAACTAAAGGGCCAAATCGGACGAAACATATATATGGGAGCTATAGCTATATCTTAACCGATTTTCTTCAAATTCGGTAGTGTTAATTCATGGATCAAGAAACTCTACCATTCTAAATTTCAAAATGATTGGATGTAAAATACAGCTTCTTCTGGACTAAAGATCAAAATCGGACGAAACATATATATGGGAGCTATAGCTAAATCTTAACCGATTTTCTTCAAATTCGGCAATGTTGATTCATGGATCAAGAAACTCTACCATTCTAAATTTCAAAATGATTGGATGTAAAATACAGCTTCTACAGGACTAAAAAGCAAAATCGGACGAAACATATATATGGGAGCTATAGCTAAATCTTAACCGATTTTCTTCATATTCTGCAATGTTGGTTCATGGATCAAGAAACTCTACCATTCTAAATTTCAAAACGATCGGATGTAAAATACAGCTTCTATAGGACTAAAGGGCCAAATCGGACGAAACATATATATGGGAGCTATAGCTAAATCTTAACCGATTTTCTTCAAATTCGGCAATGTTGGTTCATGGATCAAGAAACTCTACCATTCTAAATTTCAAAACGATTGGATGTTAAATACAGCTTCTATAGGACTAAAGGGCCAAATCGGACGAAAGATATATATATCTATATATATATCTGAACCGATTTCAACCAAATTCAATAGCGATCTTAACAGCCGCGAAATACTCTAAACTGCAAAATATCAGAACGATCGGAGTGAAATTGCGACGTGTAGTCGACGAACAACTTTACATGGACGGACGGACGGACATCGTTAAATCGGCTCAGCTAGTGATTCTGAGTCGATCGGTATACTTTAAGGTGGGTCTAGCTGTGTTATTTTCATGTGTTACAAACATATGCCGTGAAACAAACTTATAATACCCTGTACCACAGTGTGGTGTAGGGTATAACTAGTAGTTTTCTGAAATTAAACAAGATCGAGTTGAGTAAGGTGATGAGTGTTCTAACGGGACACTCGAGCTTACAAGCACATCTTCATCGCATAGGACTAGCAGAAAACAACGAGTGCAGGGCATGCAGGGAAAACACCGAAACGATGGAACATTTTATGTGTCACTGCCCAGCTTTCACACATGCAAGATCCAATCTTATCACTTAGCCGGAGATAGAGAAAAATATTACTGCATACCAAATTTGAAGTCAAACGATTAATCCTTTCGGGAGTTATCGTGCGCACCAGCCAGCAGACAGACACTCAGACAGACGGACATTGCTCAAATTACTTAAAATGACCCAAAACGGATTTCCACCAAACATACTTGGTGTCTTAGGTCAATCCTTCGATGTGTTACCTCCTCCGCTCTAAGGTGAGGGGATAATTAGTTAGAAAATAAATAAACCGTGATTTTCTTACAATTTTGTGTTTTAAAGCATTAATACAAATTATCGTAAGCGACATATTTTTCCTACAGAAATCAGTAAGTAAATTTTATCGTAAGCGCCATAAATTACTAAAAATACATGAATTGTTGTGATTTTTTGTTACCGTTAGATATATAAAAGAACCTGTACAATTTGTGCATCAAAACATTTCAGTTTTGTTACTTGTGGTTCGAATAAACAAAAAAAACCTCTCCTGTAAAATTGTTTATTTGTCGCTTGCGATAGATTTGCGCTCATGGATCGATATATAATTTGGAGTTCCTTGATGTATGAACGGGAAGGTGTTCAAAGTTTTTCAATTCATGTTTTTTTGGTGTCTACAAATTTAAATTGGGTTGCTCATATTACCCGGGCGTTACAGAAGTCAGTCACATATTCCAGATGAAATTTTAAGAATGAGTTTTATTGGTTCAGAAACGAATCGGTTCTTATAACGCTAATATTGGAACAACGGTCGGATACCTTAGTACTTTTATCATCCCTAGCTGTAGACATAAGCACTTGAATAAAATTTTTACTTGGCCTTAAGAAAACTAAACATATTATATACTTACGGCGGTCAATAATTCAGCTGACGTCGTATACTAAATATATTACTCATAAAGCTTTCTAAGCAATACATATATGTACGTTGTATAAGATACATGTACTTATATACATATGTATGGGTTTGAAAATCTGTATGAAAAACACATGTCTTATGAGTAAATTCTTTTTTCTGTCATTGAATAATTTTGATTTACTGCAGATTATCGTTCTCAATATTAATGAAGAGTATTTTTGTTTGAATTCAAAGACATAAAAAAGTAAATTTTGTGCGTTTCAATAAATAATTGCTATTTCCACTGATTCGGACAGTCAAGAGTAATACAAAATAAAAACTTGCACGCAAAAAAAAATATTCGGTAGCGAAGAAATTAAAAGATATTTTATATTTGTGTTACAGTTAATACAATTTATAGTCCTCAGCAAAAAAAAAGTTCGTTTCGCGAGAAATAATTTTAATTTTCAAATCATAAATTAATGAAAATTCAGCGATGAAAGCTGAAAAAATAGTTATTTTTGTTTGAGATATATTTCTACATATTTATATCTAAAAAGACTAATTAATTTTCAAAACTTCTGCGTCTTTCAATGCAAAAACAGATGATGTACAACAATGTGATACGTCATTGATTCCAGAATCTATATTGCGTGCGCTCGGCGCCGAAATTAATTTTCGCGCTTGTGTGTGAAAAATAAATGACATTTATTAACATATTAATATTTATGAACTTTTAATTCAGTTTCCGTTCTCCTGCATATTCAGCAGAAATTTTTAAACAAAAACACATAGTTTAAGAAGCAGAAAAAAATATGTATTAATGGGTGGGAAATTTAAAATTTTAAATTTGAACGACCGATTACTTTGACTTGTGATTTAAGCCATTTGGATTATTTTCTGTTGGGAGCCATTAAGGATAAATGTTACGCAAATCATCCAGAGACAATTGAAGCGTTGAAACATGAAATCGAAGTTGCCATTGAAGAGATTCGGTCCGAAACAATCGAAAATGTACTGAAAAAAATTGGGTTGATCGGATGAGATACTGGCGAGCCAGTCGTGGTAGTCGAATGATATTGTGTTCCATTATTAAATGACAAAGTGTAACTTTCCCAATAAAACCAGAAATTTAAAACAAATATCAGTGCTTTTTTATAGCCGATTCAAATTTAAATGGCCCACCCGTACCTGAGTCCATCCCTAAAATTCTCAATTGCCTAGACAGTCGTGGTGGTCGTAGTTAAATCTTTCCAATAAAACCAGAAATTTGAAAAAATTATCTGTCCTTTTTTTAAAGCCGATTCAAATTAAAAAATTTAAATGGCCCACCCTGTAATTTTTGGTTTTGATTCTATTGAATAGTATGCCTAAATCTTCACAAAAATTTTTTTTTAGTTCTCGGAATAAAAAAAATTGTTTGATGCTTGGTATATTATGTTGTTTGGAAAACGAATATTTGTGTAATAGGAGTCGTAGTAACGAGTGATTTTATAAGAGCTTTCAGATTTGATTAAAAAAAAGACATAACATTTAGAGAAATGTATGAAATCTTTATTTGAGTCGTCAGAACGGTCTATATAATTCTATGTTTAAAGATGAATTCTTGTAAATGTTGATATCGGCTGCGTCTCAAATGGTTCATACGCTGGGTCCAATTATGGAATACTCTCTCCAACATATCGGCCGGTATCCCACGAACAAATTCTTCAATATTGACATCCAGTGCGTCAACCGTTACGGGCTTATTCCTATAAACATAAGCCTTTCCATAGCCCTACAAAAAGTAATCTAATGACGTTAAATGGCACGAATCTAGGCGGCCAATTGACCGGCCCCAAACGTGAAATAAACTGAACACGGCTCTCAATTGAGCCATTGCTTCGCGCCCTTTGGGACATGTGGCACCGTTTTGTTGAAACCACATGTCAGCCATGTCCAGCTCTTCCATTTTGGGCAAAAAAAAAAGTTTGTAATCATCGATAGCGCTCGCCATTTACAGTAACGTCCCTGCCTTCGTCGTCTTTGAAAAAGTAAGATTTTCCGATAAAAAAATGGATCCATTCATTAAATGTTAGCGGTTGTGATAAGTTGTGTGGCTTCAATTCTTGCACCAGCTGTATCGGGTCCGTCAATAAGAGCGCTACAAAAGTTTTTTTAAATAAAACAAAAACGTTTTTGGATATCAATGAAATTCTTTATTCCTGTGAAAGTACGTTCGATGCCATTATGTATGGAACTCGATTTCTTTTGCATGGCCACCACGGGCACGCTTGCAGAAGTCCAGACGCTGAACCCAAATCGGCCGATACTGCTGCAATTTCACGTTCGATATTCGTACGAAGTTCATCAATCGTCGCTGGCTTGTTGGCATAGACAATAGACTTGACGTAGCCCCACAGGAAATAGTCTAACGGCGTCAAATCGCCGTCATTGTCCGAGGCGGACAATCGACTGGACCATTTCGTAAGATAACACGTTCTCCAAACTTGGTTTCCAATAGATTGATTGTGGCATTCGCAGTGTGGCTTGTGGCGCCGTCCTGTTGGAACCACATGTCCTCCAAGTCCATTGAACGGTAGCGATTCCCATTCACAGTAACGTGCCGGTCTTGATCATCACGGAAGAAGTACGGCCCAATGACGCCGCCGGCCCATAAACCGCACCAAACAGTAATTTTTGTCGGGATGCAATGATGACTTATGGAGTACGTGTGGATTGCTGTCTGACCAATAACGCATATTTTGTTTATTGACGAAGCCATTCAGACATAAATGAGCCTCATCGCTGAAGATGATTTTTCGATTTTTCCCGCTCTTAACGTTGAGGCCACTGACTCCGAATTTCGGTAGTAAATTTTAATAATTTCGACTCGTTGTTGGCTCGTATATCTTTCCATCATGAAATGGCAAACCTTACTGAAGAGAAATGTCAAAAGAGCGGCAAAAATATGACGTCGTTTGCTGTCCCTGTCGGTCTACTTTTTTGGCGTCCCTATTGAAAAACCCTTTATTTTAAAATGTTTTACAAATCCTTTCGCAAAATTTTCCACGTAGTGGAGCAACAGCGGTCCAATTTCTGCGAACGGTGCCGAATCGATAGCATACGAGCATCCACAACACTGGCGGTTACATTTGCTATATTTTCCTCTGTTTGCAATCTACGTACACCCAAAATAATTGGTTGGAATCCGATTGAACCAATAAAAAAAACTGTTAGCAACAAAAATATATTGCCTACACCTTGTGTCGGTTGTGTTTATATATAAATAGTTGAAAGAACAATAATAACATGGATACGATCAAATGAAAATCCTTGCAACTAGATCGATGGTTTTATCAATCAATTTAAGATTCTGTTTTTCATTGATACTCGGTTAGTTGTTGTAACTACTTTTAAATTTTCATTATAGTACCATATGATCGATTTTTGGTTGTGACAACCAATGTTTTATTCTTGACAACAGAAATTGTATCAATAGATCAAAGATTATTATTGCAACGAATAATTGGTTACTACAACAGAAAAAATATTAATAAATAATCATTTTTTGGTAATCCCAATAATTTCCCATATTTGGAATAATTAAATATATTTTGGGAAATACAACCGAAAGATTGGTTGCTGTTATGTGCAAAATGTTTTACATAAATAAACCAGTAAGGAAAGGCAGAAAGTCGGGCGGGGCCGACTATATAATACCCTACACCTCCCTAATAATGCGATAAGGGTCATTGCGATAATAATTTGGAATAATTGGTAAATGGGTAGGAACATATTATCTAATTCTGAACCGATAATCGCTAAATTAAGCAATATTCGTTCCAAAATTGAGAAACATATTTCTGGAAAATTTTAATGATCGGAAGTAAAGTACAACTTCTATAGCGCTTTGATACCAAATCAGGAGGAACATATATACGGATGTTATATATAAATCTGAACTGATTTTTCCTGAATACTCATTCATGTAAAAAGACATCTTTCTGTCGAATTTCGTACTGATCGGATATAAAATACAATCTCTACAGTGCTTACATGTCGAATCGGGGGTAACATATATATGGGGCTATATCTAAATCTGAACCGATTTTCTCCGAATTTGGCAGTATTTCCTCATGTAGAAGGAAACCTCTTTTTGCCGAAGTTTGCACTGATCGAATATAAAATAACATTATTACAGCGCTTACATGTGAAATCGGGGGTAACGTTTATATGGGGGATATATCTAAATCTGAACCGATTTCTTCCAAATTTAGCAGTGTTCATTCATATGACAAGAAACCTCTTTCTGCCGAATTTCAGACTGATCGGATATAAAATAAAGTTTCTACAGCGCTTACATGTCAAATCTGGGGTAACATATATATGGGGGCTATATCTAAATCTCAACCGATTTTAACCAAATTCAATAGGGATCGTCCTTGGGCCAAATAGAACATATGTGTAAAGTTTCGTCGAGATCGGACCATAATTGCGACCTGTACTTTGATTACAAGAATACATGCACAGACAGACAGACGGACATAGCTAAATCAACTCAGAAAATAATTCTAAGTCGATCGGTATAATAAAAGATGGGTCTATTTCTTCTCCTTTTGGGCGTTACAAACAAACAAACAAAGTCATAATACCCTGTACCACAGTGTGGTGTAGGGTATAAAAATAAAAGCAACTATCATGAAATTGAAAGCACAGGGTTAAGCGATATTTGCATAAAAGTTTTGTGTTTTTTTTTCGTGTACTAAAATTTGTGTCAAATATTTCCACATCTCATTTTAGTGACGAATTTTAGATTTTTAATTTTGTTATGAATTGTTTGATTTTTTGTTCAATAAATAGAATAAAAATTAATGAAAACTGTTTTTAATTAATTGTCGGTAGTACATGACTGACAAATTGTCAGAACAAACTATTTTTTAAAACAGTTGGTTGTGGCAACATACAACAGATAATTTTAGAAACCATTTTCGAAGTTGGCGCAACCGAATATGATTGTTGTCAACATGGAAGCAGAAGTATACCACAAAATGTTGGATATCCCGATCGAATCCCATGATAGTAGACAGAACTAACGAAATTTGGTTGGCAAATAATACGGTTGAGGCAACCAAACTGTATTCTGTGTGTACATATCAATTTGTTTGTAACACCTAAATGGAGAAGATATATACCTTTTATTTATTATTACGATTATCTTAGAATCACTTTCGGAATAGATTTAGTATTGTCCGTGTATTATTTTAGTCAGTCAGGTCAGATCAGTTATATCAGTCAAAACTAGCTCGATCACAACGAAATTTTTCAAAAAAAAAACTCTTGCGTGTATAAAGGATGACTTCAGATTTTAATGTAGCATATAACCTAGAACTTGTAAAGCTAAATTTGAAGAAATCGGACTAGTTTTTGATATAGTTCCATATATAAGCGCTAAATAAATTGTATTTATACCCTACTGCACACTGTGGTACAGGGTATTATAAGTTTGTTTTGCACCAGATGTTTGTAACGAAGTACTGGAGCTAAAATTCGTTCCTTTTGATTTGATATCAAAGTGTTATTAAAGCATTATTTAACTTTCTGTCGTTCTGAAATTTGCAGAGAGGAGTTTCTTGGTCTGAGAACGAAGACTGCAAAATTTGAAGATATCAAACTGTATTCTGGGTGTATGCGTGTTTGCGGTTTAATGTCCAATAATGTAAATTTGGTGCGAAGTGTAGTCACAAGATTCATAAAGCCGCCTCAGAAGGTAATGGACCGTTTGATCAAAATTTCAAAATTCAACAACATCCATTTCGGACAGTCCTTAACTGTTTTAAGTCATAACTGCTATTCAATAGTGCTAAACTTGGAGCAAGTTTCATTCCGATCGGAAGACACGGGTTTTAAAAATTCACTCAATTGACATGAAATCCCCAATTTATAACTTTTCTAATACATAATTATGTCTACCAGTTCTTGATTATTTTTTGTACGTTATATGTTTTTTGCGTTTGCAATAAAATCTATAACATTTCTTTGAAAAAAAACACACTTATTGTTAAGGAAATTTAAAAGTTTTTTATTTAATGTGAAGTACAATCGATACAATTAAGTTCAAAATAAAACGTCATTGAAATGGCCTCCACGGCTTCTTCTGCAGGAACGAATGTCATGAATAGCACGTTCAATATTGACTTCTAAAGCTTGAAGAGAGTCTGGTTTATTTCGAAAGACCAATGACTTCAAATAACCCCACAAGAAATAGTCTAATGGTGTTAAATCACAACTTCTTGGAGGCCATTCAATATCACAATTTCTTGAAATAATCGAATCTCCAAACATATCTCGCAACAATTAAATTGTTTCATTTGCTGTATGGCACGTAGCCACAATCGGTCAATGGCAAAAAGATAGCTCTTAACGAGAGCTAATATATTGCTCATGGGTGTCAAGGTCGCAGGTCGACTGGAGTGTTTTCTTTTGGGATTTTAAAAAAAATGGAATTAGCGCACGAAAAGTTGCAATTGCAGAACGATTATTTTGATAATAAAACTGAATAATTTGTAAACGTTGTTCTTGCGTATATCTCTCCATGATGAAATTCTAAACACTACTGAATACAATGAAAAACAAATGTCAGATCATGGCATATTACAAATGACCGAAACGTCACTTCAAAATCATATCATCCCTATATTTCAAGATCAAGCACACCTTACACCCTTCGATATCAATACACACTAAATGTACGATTAAAGACACGCAGATCTTTTCTTCGTGGGAAATACATAAATCCATCATTAATTTCAAATAATTGTGGATAAGAAGGCAATTAGAACATTTCACGCAAACAAAGACTAATAATTTTCAGCAACATTTTGCTTCAGCTCCACTTTCATTAATAATTTATTCCATTTACAAATAGTAACGCGTAATAGCCACTATAAAATTTAAATTAAAATGAGGAAAATTTACTTTGTGATTTTATGTGGTTTCGATGACGTCTTTCCTTTGTGGACGGCCTTCAAATCTCATCCGCACACCATTCCACTTCTCTTGATACACGTATAAAACAATAAATACATTGATCCCAATTACGAGAAACAAAATATTGTATTTACTGCAGATATTCGAAAAACTGAAAACAGAAAAATAACCATAAAATAGGAACTGTTTTTATTTTGGGTAAATATCCGAAAATTACTGAGTGATGTACGATAATTAAGTTTATCCACGAGGAGAAGTGATTGTTTTATGAGGGCGTTGTTTTTCTTTTTTGAAAATGTGGTTTGGGTGTTTTCGCAAAGGTTTAGTTTCAGAATAATTACATTTTAATTTTACTTATAACAATACTATAATAAAGAGTGACATGATCATTTGTGAAGTAATTCAGAGATGGAAAAAATTAAACAAAGACGTAATTTTGTCTAGGCTGAATCGTATATACTCTACACAATAGATCGTATAAGTGAAAACCCAGGAAAGTACGGCCTTGTTAGAGTAGAATAAAGGAAAATATTGCAAAATTTATCATTGTTGGCTTTTGTAGCATGTTTCTACGTTTGTTCGAAATTTATACCGCATAGATGCAATGTAAGTATATTTTTGGCTTCAGCTTCTGCAGAAGTCATTGGACTCAATTCCCAGCCTCCAGTCATGTTCGGCGATCAGGCAGTGTCCCGTCGGAACTGACACTATCATAGAATTTTTTCTTCTCTAGGAGATATTTTGACCTTCTCTGGTGGCATAGTGGCCAGATTTGTCCAGCTACACGCTGAAAAAAATCGCCTCTGTAGTATATTGTCCCAAACATATTCTGCTTGAAACATATATATTTTTAGCGTGCACTCCAAATATACAATATTTGACACATACAAATATTATATGTTTGGGAGGATGTTGTTCTAAACAAAACTATGTTTACATCCTAATATTTTTTATTTGGATATGTTATTTCCAAAACAAAGATCTATTTGCGTGAATATATATCTATTTTTTAATTATTTTAAGTTGTCAGCAATTGAAAGGTTATTTTTAGAAAGTTTTAATGTTAGTAAAATTTCTTAAGAATTCAAAATAATGACTTGGAATAGTTAGAAAAAAAAATAGTTTCAAATAGAAGTTAATGCTAAGTATTCCATTTTTAATAGAAATGCATAATTCGAAAACAAAGAAAAAATTAAAACTAAAATTCGAAAAATTCAGCAAAGTTTTGAAAATCTTTTTTTAATAAAATGTATTTGGAAATATTCATAAACAATAATTTAATTTGTATTTAAACACATACTTTATTTGAGAAAATTAGTTCGCAAATATATTTTATTCTAATATATTAACATATGGGTTCTAAATACATATTATTGATTTTCAAATAAAATTTATTTCCTCGAAAATATATAATATTTAAAAATTTTTATTGCAAGTATATTTTCTTTCGATTCAAACATATCAAAAAGGCGATTTTGCCCCTTGTATCCTACATGTGTCAATTTCTGTCCATCTCTCGTTGGACAACGTGATTTCGCGCTTTTGGTATAAATGTTCGTCTAATCATTATCTATCGGTCACTATATGAAATTCTAAGGTATGTCCACTTTTTTCACCAACAAAGCGTACACGCTGAAAAATAATCGCTTCTGTAGTATATTGTCCCAAACATATTCGGCTTGAAACATATATATGTTTAGGGTACACTCCAAACATATAATATTTGATACACACAAAAATTATATATTTGGGAGGATGTTGTTCTAATCAAATCTTTGTTTACATCCGAAACAAATATTTGGTTGCATTTAAGTATTCAGAAAATAAATTGAGTTAAATTTTTCAGTAATTCAAAGTTAATTTTTTAGAAATTGTTCATGTCGTAAGAATAATAAATAATAATAATTGAAATCGTATAATCTTGGATCGAAATATATTTCTTGGAGGATTGACATATAATGATGGCTTGGAATACTCAGAAATTTTAAATTATTAATTCAAAACAGAAGTTAATGCTGCATTTGGTATCATAACTGGGAGGTTCAATGCTAAACCTAAATTCGAAAAATTTAACAAAAGTTTGGAATATATTTTTTAAATAAAATATATTTGGAGAAATTCCTAAACAATAATTTTATTTGTTTTCAAACACACATTTTATTTGAGAAATTTAGTTTTCAAATATTATATGTTGTAACATATTAATATACGAGTTCCAAATATATTTTATTGATTTTCAAAATAAATATATTTGCTCAGAAATGTATAATATTTAAAAATTTGTGTTCCAAATATATTTTCTTTCGATTCAAACATATCAGAAAAGGCGATTTTGCCCCGTGTACACATCTAGTATAAAATGTATTGCGAGACAAAAAGAATTTTGGCTCTTCTGAACATTTGGTTTTTTGAGATTTGTTGTTATTCCAGAAGACCACAGATATATCTTTTGCTTATGGCCAAAAGTGTAACACATCGCAGGAGTGACCATACCCTCAAGTATATTTGGCGGAAATCCATTTTGGGCCATTTTAAGTCATTTGAGCACTGTCCGTCCTTCTGGCTGGTTC
This sequence comes from Eudasyphora cyanicolor, assembly GCA_963930755.1. NCBI lineage: Eukaryota > Metazoa > Arthropoda > Insecta > Diptera > Muscidae > Eudasyphora > Eudasyphora cyanicolor. The sequence continues at coordinate 215,082,349 of OZ005734.1, read as the reverse complement.
GCACGATAACTCTCAAAAAAGGTTACCGACTGACTTCAAATTTGCCATGTGGATTATTTCTATATCAGGCTCAGTAAAAAAGATGGGTTTATTGTTCCACTCCTACGAGTACATCGCCCACAAAGGTTTAACATTTAGAAAAAAAATTATTCTTTAATAACTTATACACTAGTTTTCGAAATCTTCTCACTTACACAGATATTATTAGTTCGTTAGCCCTTTTGGTACCTCCCACACAATGGGACCATATACACCTCATAGTGGTGCTTGGGCGTAGGGATATCCCGGGGAACTGCAAAGCCGATGAACTTTCTAGGAAAGGGACGACATTATAAATTCTCAAACAATTTGCATATATTGGTGCGCCACTATACTCGTACACATGCAAGCTTTGGCATAGGTAAGAGGCAATCTGGCGGCCCAACGAAAGATGGACAGAAATCGGAACCTGTAGGTAACTCTGGCCACGTTATGACCGGAGATGTTCAAAATATCTCCTCGCACTAGAGAGGAAAAGATTGTCTACACTAGTATCAGTTCTGCCGGGACACTGCCTGTTCGTGGTGAACGTCACCACGAAGAAGCTGTGGAGATGAGGAAGAAGTGGAGAGCATTGAGCAATTGATATGCGATTGTCCTTCTTTGAATTAACGACGAGTGGACATACTGGGGTCGCAGTCTAACAGATTTTTTCGGTACCGATATTCGTATTATCGATAAATTTGTATATAAAACCTTTAGGTTTCGATGAGGGGCATTTCAGCCCGTGGTAACGCAGGGGACCTAAACTTGTCTTTGTGAGCTGAAAAAAGACTGCAACCCTAATCTAAATCCTAAAACCTAAATTATACTGCACAAAATTTCAAGTATTAGTACGAGTATGCACTGGAATCAAAGGTATAACATGCTACATTTTTGTGCAGAATATAATAAAATATGTGTAATTGCGAAGATTTCGAAACCTTTAGGTTTCGATCAGGGGCTTTTAAGCCCGTGGTAACGCAGGGGACATAAACTGGTCTTTGTGAGCTGACAAAAAAGACTGCAACCCTAACCTAAATCCTAAAACCTAAATTATACTGCACAAAATTTCAAGTATTACAGCCTGTTCAGCTAAATTTTCCAAAACGCAGACGTGCGATAGCTACCCAAGCAATAATTTTCTTCTTCTTATTCTCACCCAAGCGATCATGTTTTTAATTTGGTTCATTGTCACTTATCGTTTGGGTAAGAAAGCTCTTTTCTTCATCGTCTTCCTGTCAAAGACCAATATTACCTTCATGTTGTTATTGACATTTCTTAAAGCTTTTTCCACACGAAAATATCAGAACGGGGGCAACCCTATCTAACAGCTGTAAAAGTTGCAACAGCTGTTTCTAGACGATGAGAAATAATTAAAAAACCGAAAACAAACACAATTGTTTGTTTGATAGATCATTTATGTATATGTAGGGGCTATATCTAAATCGGAAACCTTCTGCACCCATTTTAGTAAGTCCTTGAGTTAAAAAGGAAGTTCTTGCTAAATTTCCTAGTGATCTGAGCATAATTGTGACCTGTACTCGGTAACAAGGATACATTTATAAACAGACGGACGGACAAAACCAAACCAATTCAGAAAGATATTCTAGGTCGATAGGTATAATAAACAATTGTTTGGGTCACCTAATTTAAGGTATTACGAAAAAATGCAAAAAGCAACAGTGTAACCACACTAAGATTTAAAAGATTTCAAAACATTTTATACAAACTAATAAAAAGACATTTTTTGAAATTTTGGTGGACACTTCAGCAAAAGATACATGTGTATGTTGTTTGGTTCATTTATCCATTTTTTATTCATTTATCCAACAATTTTCACTTTATCATTCAAAAGGGTGGTAAACATAACCGACACGAATGCATTTTTCTGATCGTCTAATTTGACATTTCATTTCGTTCGTTGTTGTCTTATAAGAACCAAAATGTTGGCGATAATTGAAAGCTTCTTTGTTTACAATCAAAACAAAGTGTGCAAAAACCAAAAATTTCATTCGCTTGCCAATAGACGTGCGAAGTGACAAAAAATAAGTTACAAAAACAGGCCCTTAGTATGCTCTGGAATCAAAGGTATATGAGGTGTATATGAATCTGTTCAGCCATCTCGTTAAGAGATCTGCGGCAGCTGAGGGCTGTGTGTGAATTTAGGGATGTTGCCTGCACAGAATTGATGGCAGCCTGGCTGTCCGAGTAAATGACAACGCCAGTGTTGGTTACTATGTTGCGACTCAGCCACTTGGCGACTTCCCATATTTCATTATTTCTTCCATTCCATTATTTCAGCTTGATACTGCTGGTATCTGGTAGTCTGTGAGCTATATCCAGACTAAGTTATTTACAGTGTACTCCGAAGCCAACCTTGTCATTACTGCATCCTATATATTTCTATCCTATATATTTCTAAATTATTTATTTATGATCATGTTGGCTCAATTAACAATTTAATGGCCATACGATTTGTTTTGCTCAGGGTTTATTTGTAGCACTTTTACTATATTTTAACACGGTTATATCTCAGTATACGGCACGGAATATATCTTGGCCAGATTTGTCTAGCTACCCTACAGGTTCCGATTTCTGTCCATCTTTCGTCGGGCCGCCAGATTGCCTCTTACTTATGCCAATGCTTGCATGTGTACGAGTATAGTGGCGCACCAATATATGCAAATTATTTGAGAATTTATAATGTCGTCCCTTTCCTAGAAAGTTCATCGGCTTTGCAGTTCCCCGGGATATCCCTACGCCCAAGCACCACCATGAGGTGTATATGAAACTGTTCAGCCATCTCGTTAAGAGATCTGCGGCAGTTGAGGGCTGTGTGTGAATTTAGGGATGTTGCCTCCACAGAATTGATGGCAGGCTGGCTGTCCGAGTAAATGCCAACGCCAGTGATGGTTAATATGTTGCGACTCAGCCAACGACTTCCCATATTGCCATTATTTCAGCTTGATAGACACTGCTGGTATCTGGTAGTCTGTGAGCTATATCCAGACTAAGTTATTTACAGTGTACTCCGAAGCCAACCTTGTCATTACTGCATTTAGTACAGGGTATTTTTGTCTACCTATCCTATATATTTCTAAATTATTTATTTATGATCAAGTTGGCTCAATTAACAATTTAATGGCCATACGATTTGTTTTGCTCAGGGTTTATTTGTAGCACTTTTACTATATTTTAACACGGTTATATCTCAGTATACGGCACGGAATATATCTTTTGTGTCTGAAGCAAGACTGTAGATATTGAATAGGAGAACAATAATGCGGAACAAACCTACACGAAGTGCATCCAGTGCCTTAAAAATCGCAAAAATGTAATTTTTACTATTTTTCCCCAATTTTACCTTTTTTTTTGCTCAAAAAATGGATTACAAATCCTCAAATATGCTGTTTTTGAAGTGCCATTTTACAATACCTAGGGACGTTTCGTCGATATTCTATGGGAAATGGTATAGTGAAAATGCAGAACATAGAAGGTGCATAAACGCTGAATTGATCTTCTAGTTACTTCATCATACCTACTCCGTTCACAGTCAATTAATAGAGAAAAGGAACTGATGTATGTTGTTCCGTTGGCTACAGAAATTCTACCCACAGGTATGAATACTTATTTTTTGAAAAGTTTTAAAAAATATAAAAAACACGCACGTGCTTGAAAAAAGTCACAAATTATTATAAAAATACGTAGTATTTATAGGTGTTCATTGATCGGCTTTTGTCATTCAATAAGTGCCGACGAACGCGAAAAGTATAATTTTTAAATTTTAATATTATAATATTATAATATTATAATTTAGAGTGAAAAACATTTTAAAAAACTCTGGAAAATTTCAATATGGAAAATTACAAGTGCCCAAAATTGGACAATTTTTGCTACGTTTGTGGTCATATCGTCCCAAAATAGACAATCAGGATCGAAAAAACTTGTTTACTGAGGATTTCAAAACAGCGTATTGTAATTATTTTGATGAAACAATTTTATGTTGTGCAAATTTTACGTCGAACACAGTGTGTAAAAGTTGTTATAATACCCTTATAATGTGGATACATGGAAAAGGTATACAGTTTTCTTTTATGAAGCCAGAAAGTTGAGTGAAAGACCTAACTGAACATTATGAATCCAGGAGCTACGCATGCATAAATTCTGGTTAAAGATTGAACAGAATAGACTATTCCAAAACCAGAATATTTGTGGATTTGTAATCCGGTTATTAAGCAAAAAGTTCAGAATTTCTCCTATTCAATATCTACAACTTTAATTCAGACACAAAATACATATTCCGTACGGTATACCTATATATATAAAATTGTTGCGTGACTGGCTGACTGACTGATCATCGCCCAGGCCAAACGGCAGGATTTTTCGAAATTCGAACATTTACGCACACAGTGGGGTAAAAAGTGATAAATGTGGTACATCAGCCAAATCTAAATGGCAAGAGCTAGAATCGTAAAATATTGTGTGATGGTAGCCCTTATGAGGTAGACTCTGAAATTGGCAGGATTTTTCGTAATTCAAACATTTACGCACACAGTGGGGTAAAATGGGATAAATGTATTACAACAGCCAAATTCAAATGGCAAGAGCTAGAATCGTGAAATTTGGTGCGAGGGTAGCCCTTATGAGGTAGACTCTGAAATTGACCGGATTTTTCGAACATTTACGTATACAGTGGGGTAAAAAGGGAAAAATATGGTACAACAGCCAAATCCAAATGGCAAGACCTAGAATCGTGAAATTTGGTGTGAGAGTAGCTCTTGGGTCGTAAACAAGAACAAGGGGAGATTTTTTTTAAATTTAAAGGCACAGTGGGACAGAAAGGTATAAATATGGCACCACCGCCAAATTTAAAGCCTAATATTAGAATGGTGAAAATTGAAGCGAGGGGTCTCTTTATGACAACTGATTGGGGTATTAAGTTTTTTTTTGAATTCGTAGCTTTCGGGGCACAGTGGGGCAAAAAGTGTAAAATATAGCACAGTGGCTTAAAAATGTCAAACATGGATCAATGGTTCCAGGGTAACTTTTGGAACATAAACTAGAGATTGGAAGTGATTTTTAGTAATTGTAACTTTAAGTGGGACACGACGGGTTAATTATGTAGCAAGGGGAAAAAGGGAACAATCTGCCAAAATTGGAACTTAAACATGAGATATGAAGAGTTTATATGGTTTTAGGAGAACTGTGGTCAAAAACGGTTAAATAGTGCAGTGGAGAAAATATGATTAAATATGTTACAGTAGGGGAAAAAGGTTTAAGTACGCAAGCGAGGAGGCACATTTTAAATACGAGTACTATACAGTGAGACAAAAATTTGTTAAATATGGTACAGTGGGTAAACATTTTGTACAGTGAGATAAAGTGTTGAATGGGGCACAGTTGTGCAAAAAGGGTTAACTATGGTACGGTGGGGTAAAAATAGTTATATATATATGGTAAAGTGGGCAAATGGGTTAAAAATGGTACAGTGGGGCAAAAAGTGTTAACTATGGAACAGTGGGGCAAAAAAGTATTTACTTTGATACAGTTGGGCAAAAAGGGATAACTATGGTACAGTGTGACAAAAATGGGTAACTATACAGTACAGTGGGGCATAACTGTGTTAAATATTGTACAGTGGAGCAAAGAGGGTTAAATATGGTACAGTGGGGCAAAAACTGTTAAATATGGTACAGTGAGACAAAGGGTTTGATATGACAAAGTGGGGCGAAAAGGGTTAACTATGGTACAGTGGGGCACAATTAGTTGAATATGGTAACGTGGGACAAAATGGGTTAAATATGTTGCAGTGGGGCAAAAAGCTTTAACTATGGAACAGTGGAAACAAATGTGTTAGCTATGATACAGTGGGACACAAATAGTTAAATATGGTGCAGTATGACAAAAATGGTTACAGTGGGCACAAATAGTAAAATATGGTAACGTGGAACAAAATGGGTTAAGTATGGTACAGTGGGGCAAAAAGCGTTTACTATGGAACAGTGGGGCAAAAATGTGTTAACTATGGTACAGTGGGGCAAAAATGGTTAAATATAGCGGAAAAAATATAGTAGGACAAAAAGGTGATAAATTTGTGGGTCAAAAAGCGTACATAGTACAGTGGGTAAAAATATGGATGCAGGGAGAGAGGGTAAGTTTAATATGAAATAAGAATGTTTTTTTCAAAATGTATGCTTTTAGTAGCACTGTGGTGCAAAAAGGTTAAAATTGTGATGCAGTTGGGGCAAGCAAAAATTGTTCAATATGTTACAGATGGGGAAAATGTGTTAAATATGGATAAGTGGAGCAAAAAAGGTTAAATATGGTACGGTGAAGCAAAAAAAGTTAAATACGGTAAAAAGGTTAAATGTGGTAAGTGGGTAAAAAAGGAGCCAAAATAGTCCTAGATATGTATTAAAATTCGTACTTTAGAAGCACAGTGTAATAAAAAGTGTTTAATATGGATCAGTGGTGCAAAAGGTGTTGAATGTGGTCCCTGAGTGCAAAGGTAGTTCTTACATCATAAACCAAAGCTAAGAATTGTTATTTCCAAATAGGTTCTTCTACTTAAACCGTGGGGAAAAACGCGTTAAATAAATGGCACAGATAGGGGACAAAAATGTTGAAATACGACCTAAGCTTGCGAATTTGGATCTTGAAATATCAATTATCATTCTAAAATATTGTACAATCGTGCAAAATTTGTTAATTATGACACACAAACATGGTTTTATATTGTACCAGGGTGTGAATGAATCTATTGGAACATAATCTAGGGGAAAGTTGCTAACGTATGAACCAAAAAAATAGTTTTTCAACGTACAGTGGGAAAAGGAATAAGTATTGTACCGTGATGTCAGGGTACCTCTTGGAACACACACTAGAAATGAAACGAGGGTTCGTATTTTATATATAAAAGTAATCAAATCTTCTTCAGTTTGCATCATGTAATTTTGAAAGAAAGATGTATAACTGTTTTACAGTACCCTAAACAGAAAATATATAAAAGGGGGCTGCGAAGCGCACCGGGTTAAAGCTAGCCGAAATATAACTGTGTTAAAATATAGAAAAAGTGTTAAAAAATCCACCTTGAGCTATTAAATTATTAAATGAGCCAACTTCACAAAACGAATGATGCAGAAGTTCTTATTTTTGAGGCTACTTTCACGACCATTTCTCAGAAAAGAGTCCCAAATCAATGAGCTGCAAAATGCTGTACTGTCTAAGACAACCCTTGCACGTGGACAGTATTCCAACAATATATGTAAACTCTTCGAACATTTGTAAGGTAGCCTCTTTCCTAGCAAGATCATCGGCTTTGCAGTTCCTCAACCTATCCTTATGATCAGTCTCCCATATGACGTATGTATTAAACTGCTCAGATATCTCGGTAAGAGATCTGCGGCAGTCGTGAACTGTTTGTGAATTTTAGGATGTTGTACGGTCCGAGAAAATGTAATTACGGTCCGAGAAAATGGATTAAATAACAATTGCGATCTGTACTACGAAAATGATTCCTATATACAATTAATTGAAAAGAGAATATATTTAAATCCAAAATACTACATTTCCTGAGAAATTTATAAAAATCTTCAAGTTAACGAAGAAAACAGTTTGCCATGACTTCTCAATGCACAGCTCTCAAATTTCTCTCAAATTGGTTCTAATAAAAACGTAATCTTAAAAACTACCACAGATATGTACAACAATTCATTTGCGGGGATATGAGTATCATCAAATATTCCATTCACAAAACAGTGCTTATCCTTGTTTCGTGTGCTTCAATTTTCATTAACATATTTTCCCCCATTTTTTTTTTGCTTCTATCATTTACAGAAAAGAACTGTTGGAACAGAAAACTCAATTTAGTGCACAACTGGAAGATGCGCACAAAAATGTGAACCATCTGCATACGAAAATCAATGAAATGCAAATGAAAATTGAAACCTTAGAACAAGAATTATCCACCAAAACCTGGAATGTTGAAAGTAAGTGCCAGCACCGGGACGCTACCCGTTCATATACACGTATAAAAATACCTCGAGAAAAAAATGCGAGGTGAAGCAATCCAAAAAACTTAACGCAATTTCATTCAATGCAATAGGATTACAGGGCGAATTAACTGCAGCTCAACGGGATGATGAATATGTCCGCCAAAAACTGAAAGTGCTCGAGGATGAGAAGACCAAACTGCGCCATCGTTACAGTGATTGTGAAGATGAGTTGAAAATGAAATATGGTTTGTACTTCAGCTTCCGGAGGGTGTTATCGACCATGTTCTGTAATTTGTTTCCTTTTCGTTTGGATTTCGTTTTTTGTTTTTTGTTTTCTTTTCTCTTCCCACTGTCTTGCAGATGAACTCGAAGTCCAGTATAACGAATTGCAGGAGAAATATAAACAAACTCAAACATTGGCGAGCAATTTACAAATCCAATTGGCTCAGGCCCAAAGCGAGGCACAGGAGTGGCGCGAGGAGGTCGATAGGATACGAACGTCATTGGAAGAACAGATAGCTCTGCTGAAGAGTGCTCTGGAAAATTCGGAAAATGAACGTAAAATATGTGAAGATAAATGGCAGCGTGAATTCGAAATGTTACGGACTCAGAATATGGGTGAGTATGACAAGATTTAAGAGGAGATGTATGGGTCGGTGGGGGACACATATGTCATGAGAGAGGCATTACTTATTAAGTTGTAGAGTATTTAAACGAAACAAAAAAACATCATCAATTGTTGTGAGCTTTTATCGAGGTTCGGTTGTCCGGTAGATGTTATTATAACAAAATTGCTAGTTAACAGATAGGATTTGTTTTACCTGTCGATACCTTCATTCCAAAACATGCTAAGTCGATTTAGCATGTTATCAGGGATATTTCATTTTTAGATTCTAATATTCCAAACTATATTCAGTAAAAATTTGATGATTCTCTGTCAACCAAATCAGAAGTAATTCACAAAACAGTACAGGTTGTTCATTTTCCATTATTCCATTTCAAGGAAAACCATACAAATATAAAAATGTCAAAAAACTTTGAAAGCCAATTCTGAAAAACTAACTTTTTTGACATACCATGTTGAGGAATAGAGGTATAGATGTATCACTCTGTGATTTTAATTGCATGGAATTGCTAAAATAGATGATCTAATGATATTAGATCGTTTATCCGGCCGTTAGGTTAGGTTAAGGACGCGCGGCACACAACCATTGCTGGCGTGCACCACTTCACTCGGAGACCATTTGGTCCATTGTGTTCGTCCTGAGAAGATGAGTAAAAGAAGAGGGAGAGGTCGAAGAAGATGAAGGAAGTGAGGATTATAGATAAGAGAGAGGAGAGATGACTTTTTAGGAGAGATTTATATGAGTTGATGCCAAACCATCCATCTCAAGCAACCTATGAAGCCTATGATTCTATCAATATCGTGGGATGATAGAGATTCCAGATTTTGTATCGTGTAATCACCTCGTTGGCGATTTCTTCGTCTTGATAGAGTAGGACATTGGCAGAGAAGGTTTTCGATTGTTTCCAGTTCCTCCTCATCCTCGCAGGGTCGACAGTAGTCGGCAGAATCATTCTGCCACTTTGTTGTTAAAGATCTAACATTACAGTGGCCAGCCAGCGTGCCTATCATTAAACGAATGTCCCTCTTTGTGAGGTTAATAAGATCTTTGGTCCTCGATTCCGATATGGCTGGCAATAGAGATTTAGTGATTTTACAATCAGATCTGCTCGAACATTTCTAGGTTGCCAGGTCTTTGTAGAAACACCCTGTTAGTAAAAAATTCGCATAAGGGGGAATATGGTGATGGCTCAACCCTTGCAGCGTCCATCGCTGATCCATTTCGCGCGAGTTCGTCCGCCTTCTCGTTCCCCGCGATATCACAGTGTCCGGGGACCCAGCACAGTCTTATTATGTCTGCCAATTGCTGTAGTTCAAAACGACACCCTTGAACCACCTTTGACTTAATAGTGGTTGACTTCAGTGCCTTCAAAGAAGCCTGGCTATCAACATAGACTGTTATGTCAACTGTCATCTTGCCTGAGTTTTCGTCGATTTATCAAGCTGAGGGCTTGAAGTCTGGCAAAGATCTCCGTCTGAAAAACGCTGCAGGTGTCGGCTAACCTGTAGGACGTAATTATGCCAAGAGATTCGCTGAAAATGACTGTCCCTGTGCCTACATCCATCTTTGAACCGTCAGTGTATATTGCATGGCCCCAGTCTGTTCTGGGGGGGATCAATATGTCGAGATTTGAGGAGAATTTCTGAACTGGTGACAAATAGTCTATCGGTTCTGCCTGAGCCCTTAGATCAAACATTCTTGATGCCTCAATGAGAATGGCAAATTCGCTTTACGCCACACACGAGCTTCTCGGAGTCTGAGAGCGCATTTTGTAGCACTGCACTTAACAAAAAGGACGTAGTTATGCCAAGAGATTCGATGAAAATGCCCGCCCCTGAGCCTACCGTCAGTGTATATTGCAAGGCCCTCCAAAGGAAGGATGCCGCATGACCAGTCTGTTCTGGGGGATCAATATGTCGAGATTTGAGGAGAATTTCTGAACTGGTGACAAATAATCTATCGGTTCTGCCTGAGCCCTTAGGTCAGACATTCTTGATCCTCAATGAGAATGGCAAATTCGCTTTACGCCACACACGAGCTTCTTGGAGTCTGAGAGCGCATTTTGTAGCACTGCACTTAACAAAAAGACCTACAGGTTGTAGTTTGAATACCATGTCGAGTGCCGCCTGCGGTGTGCTCTTTGTCGCACCGTATATAATTAATGATTTCTTCTTGTACTTTCTCTAACTTTTTAAGCTGATATTTAATTTCTGTCGCCTTCCACCATACCACTGAACCATACGTAAGTAAAGGACGCACTATAGCTGTATACATCCAGTGGATGGCACTTGGCTTGAGCCCCCAGCTCTTACCTATGGAGTTTCTGCACGAGAATAGCGGTCAAGTATGATACCAAGTTATTTAGCCTCAGAGGTCAGGTTCAGCTGCACTCCATCCAGAATAGGTTTGGTGAAATGTGGTGTCTTATTATGTCTGGTGAATAGTACTAGCTCGGTCTTCATGGGGTTGATGCCCAGCCCATTTGCCGTTGCCTCCTAATTAGGTAGCCTCCTAAGAGCACCCTGAATAAGATCGGTGATAGTCGAAAGAAATTTGCCTCCAACCATGATGACAACATCATCTGCGTAGGCGACAACTTTCACTCTTTCTTCTTTAAATGATCTGAATATTCCAGTTAGTACCAAGAGCCACATGAGAGGTGACAGTACCCCTCCTTGAGGAGTTCTTCTGGTAATCATCTTCCCAATGGAGCCCTCTGCAAGTGATGCGTTGATGATTCTGCTGTTTCGCATTGAATCAATCTAATCAACCAGCAGGGATGGTATATACATAACTCTTTAATGGATGTCCACATCCATTAAGGAGTTATGTATCGATTCCATCTTCACATTATTGAAGGCCGTTATATCGCTATGTTTTTCATAGATTTATGAAAGGTCAAGGTCTGGGTTGAGAAATATCAAAATATATGTTCTACGAAATTATCTAACAAGTTTATATACATCGCCAAACAATCTACTGAAAGATCTTCACTACGCTGTTTTTGTTTCATTGTGAGCAAACGCGGCACCCATATTTAGCACAGCTTTCTCATCTTCAAATTTTCACAGCTTTCTCATCTTCAAATTTTCGGTCAATATGCGATGTATAGCACTTATTAAATGCCTATCAATTCAGCTAGCTCATGCATCCTCAGCCGACGATCATCCAATACCATTTTGTGGATTTTCTTAACCGAAATTGGTCGATCACAAAGGTGTTCGTTCGTCTTGGTATCGTTTAAAATCTACCACCCAATATTTTATAGTCGTTTAATACTGGTTCGACTGATACCTTTCATAGAGAAGTATTGCATTACATAACGGTGACCATTATTTTCCACTTTTAGAAATTCATTGAGACCGTTTATGTTTGAGGGCTCAACAAAAAAAAACCTGGCGCCTTGAAACTTAAAACATATGCTTTTGAAGGTTGCCACTATCCACCAAAGTATATTTTTTTCAACTACTGCCGTCATCTATTAGTCCGTTCGGCTAATTTTAAACCGCTCTCATATGTTTCTCCTACCAAGCAACCAAGTTGCACTAGCTATTTTTGTTTGACTCTTTAAATATACTAGTATAATCGGGTAGATATGTCCGACCTAGAGATCTGCGATGAGTGTGGAATTCACAAAGCTACTTTAGTATTTACATAGAAATATGCATCTGTCTTATATTCTGTCACGGACCAGCAGACATGATTCCTGTAGTTCTAGGCTTAACCCAACTTTAACCAGTCAACTAATCTAGAATTTGTATTCTAGACTTTCTCTGTTTTGAACATTTGACCTATGTTCCATCCGCGTGAATCTTTAAACTGAATACGTACATTGACTAATGATCTAATAACACAGAATTTTAGAATTATCAAGTTTTTATTCTAGATCTGCTCTCTTTGAACATTTGACCTATGTACGATCCTCATGTACTTATTTGTCATATCAGACTGATCTTCATTCCGGTAAATCTTTAAACAGAATACGTATATTGACGACGGATCTAATAACACAGATCATAGGTGTTATGGATAAGGTCAACTGTACTAATTTGAAGGCAAAGAAATGTCAATGATTCAAGCCTTATCTATAACTTTTCTGGCTTTTTGAACCAATTGCTATTATTATTCGCTGGATAATTTGTCATTAGATAACCTGCGAATTTAAAATCTACTGTCTAGGATAGCTATGTTTTCATCACTTGACCAATTTACAACCTTCACGGCTGGTCATACTAAATCTACTCTGTGGACTCAGTTCATTAAATTCGCATTAGTCTTTAATTCTGTCACGGACCAGCAGACATGACTCCTGTAGTTTGACCCAATGTTAACCAGTCAACGAATCTAGAAATGATATTCTAGACTTGCTCTGTTTTGAACATCCTCGTGGACTTATTTGTCATATCAAACCGATTTTCACTCCGGTAATGCTGACGTCAGATCTAATAACACAGATCGTAGATGTTATGGATAAGGTCAACTGAAACTGAAAGAAATTTCAATGATTCAAGCCGTATCTATAAATTTTTGTCATGCGATAATGAAGATCTTACAAGTGTGCACCGTAAAGACTCTTCTGGCTTATTGCGAATAAATTGGCTATTATTAATCACTGGTTAATTTTTCATTAAATAGCTTCAACAGAGATATCCTATTGGTGAAGAATTTTTAATGACGAAATTGGCTTTGCACATTGGAACGGACAAGGGGGGTCTACGAATCCTATAGTTATATTCCCAGGATGGGGATAGATGGGATTCAAGATTTTCTGGAGTATAACTGGTAGTATCTTCGGCTACGCAGTCTGACCAGAGCACTTAATCTGGTAACACGGTAGTCAGGAAAGCCCTCGAAATGCAGGTTCCGGCCTGACCATTGGTTAGGTCCCTCTTGGGTGCAACGTGGTGGCTGTGGTTGAAACCAAAATCGCTGGGATAGTGACCCATATCCCAGGGCAGAAGGAGGGCAAAAGTGTCCAGAAACATGGAATTGATTAGTACTCATGCACATTGAGAGTGGGGGCGTTGGTCGACGCATGTATTCACCCGTGTGCTTAGAACACGGTGAGGTTAAGCCTAACGGCAGGAACTCAAGAATACCTACAGTAACGGACAAGTGAATGAATCTTGGTAGAATACAGTACTGGCAGCGCTTAGGTAATCGGTTGGCAATTTATTTTTATTAGATTAGTCTTCATTTAATATTTTCAGTACGTAGCTACTATATTAGAACAGTTTATGATTCATAATTCTATATCGCACTTAGATTGCTTCACATTTCAATGTATTTCAACTTCCCCTTTTCCATTTTAGGATATGTTTGTCCAGAAGTGTTATTTAAGTCTCACAAATTAAGTGAAGGTATCTAAATTTTTGATTAATTGATGTTCCTCTCGATGTTCTGCTGTTTGTGATGCTTAATATTTTATTCATAAAATATGTTCACATTCTAATTTGTTCCCATCTCCTTTCTGCAGATCGTGAAGAATCCATTATGACCGATTGTGAATGGCAGTTACGGGAGACCCAGAAGCAGTGCAAGGAACGCTATGACAAGGTCGAAGCTGCCCGCATAGAGGCGGTAGAAAATGTCGACCTCCTCGAAGCTGAATTGGAAACGCTTTGCAAAGAAATCGATGATCTGAAAATCTATCAATCGCAAGTAAATTCCCTGCGCGGAGTAGTTAACGAGCAGGCCAACTCCATTGAATCGCTCATGTCGCAAATCGAATCTCTGAAACAAGAGTTGGCCACAGCCAATGAAAATCTCGAGGAACAGATTGAGGCTGTAACGAAAATTAAATTCCATTGTGATAATGCTCTCTATGATAAAGAACGCCAAACGATTTATCGTATCGATGAAGTACGCAACGAAGCTGCCGCATTTTGGGAGGATAAACTTTACACAGAGATGACAAGACTGAAAAATGAATTGGAGTCCGTTTATGTGGATGAGCGGCGCGAAGCATTGGACAAATTGCAAATGGAACATGTGGAAGAGTTGAAGGCCCTGACGAATCGTTACACCGACAATGAGGAAGAGTTGCGCACAGAGTTGAATGAAGTGCAACAAAATTTAGAACTTAAGTCACAAGAATTCCTAGAGCTGCGAGAGAAATCCGATAATGCTTTGCTACAAACGCGAATGCATTTGGATCGAGCCGATCGTGAGTTTCAGAAAGCCATGTGCCAGGAGGAGGAGAGAAGAGAAGCTCTCGAGCAATCACTGCGCAGTGAATTCGAAACGGAGAAATTGGAAATGGAGGAAAAGTTCCGAGAACGCTTGGGTCAAGTTAAGGAGGAATTTGCCAAGGAATTGCAAATTAACACTCAAGAATTGACACAAGAGCATCAGAAGGATTTGGAGAAGATGAGAGCTAAACTGACAGCCGAAAAAGACCAAGCGTTGCAGGATCTCTCTGAAAGACATCGAAAGAAAATGTTTGAGGCCGAGGAGAAAATAAAAGAAATCGAGTTGCGTTACAAACGCGATCTGAAGGATCTCAAGGCGGCCTACGATGCCGAAAAGGTAGCCCTCGACAAGCGTGACATAAGCAATGCCAACGAAATCGAACAGTTGCATCGAAAATGTCGCTGTCTCACAAATCTATTCGAGGAGATGCGCATGCGCTATGAACGTCGTGATCCTCGTCCCGAGGATTTACGTGAAATTGCCGAGTTGCGAGAGCGTTGCGAATCGCAGGAACGTGATATGTATTTGCTGACAGATCGCCTGCGTGAAATGCAAATCCAAATGAACGAACTGCAAGAGAACAAAGTGAACAATAACAACACCACCAACAGCAGCAAGAAGAGCAAACAAATCAAAAAGCCACCGCCAAAGACGATACCCACAAATTGCGATGTAATCTACGAAGAAAACGAGGAACGCGAATCGCCGCCACCCACGCCCAATTCATATACGACAGACAGCATCAACGATGCGGATGAGGAGGATGACGTCGATGGCGATATCAACCGCACGGATGACAGCAAAAAACAAAAGATTGTCGGCATTTCGACCAAGTCCAAGTCGAAATTGATCGCCGACACTCAGCAGGATGACAGCCACATGATTACCGCCATGTAAAGATGATTGAAGAAGGCGGATGTTATTGTGCGACTGCTGCGACCAGTAGTCAGCTGTCGCCTAATTAAATGTCGTCGTCCCTCAGGCCCGCTCCCCACACACACACCGAATCACACAAAGGGTGATTTGTCTTGTACAACATTTGTATCACAGATGCTGCATCACTACCACTCGCCTGAGGTGTGCCACCGGCCGCATTGGCACCGTGCACCATGCACCTCGCACATCTCACCCATCAACCAACCATCCTCGCTATACATCCAGTGTTTATCTTTTTTCTTTCTTTTTGTAACATATTTCAATATTTTGTACGATTTTCTGCGCCAGAACGTGGAATTTATATTTTTAATGCGTATTATTTATTTAATTATCTATTTCTTCTCTTTTTGTATATTCTAAGTCATTTCAAAAACGATTCTAATCTAATATCTCGCATAATTCGTTGACTAGTTTTAGTTGAGAGATCAATCAAATCAAAATTTGTGAACAAAAGAATTATAAATTTCATTGTTGCCAAATTATTCCCGAAAACCACAAAGAAAATATTTTTGTACTTCTATAAGGAAACTAAAAATAAAGTGCAAAAAACTGAAACAGTTCTGATATTTTTTTATTTAACTAGAAACGTGTAAATTGGTCCAAGAAATAGAACTACACAGAAAGAAAAATGTCATGCTAAATTCAAGTAAAGAATTCTTAATTTAAGCCGAAATCGTACTTAAAAATTTAAGTACGTTCGTACTTAGTTTTTCTTAAAACAAGTATAAATCGGCTTAAAATGAAAATATCAAGTGCTGAAAGGCTTACAATAAGCATTTAATGCTTGAAATCAAGTAAACATTTCTTGAAAAGGAAAATTAAGCCTAATATGGCTTAAAGTAAGAAAAAAAGCTTACTTTAATCTCTGAGAGACAGAACCATTATAGAGCACAATAAAATTACCCTCTCAACCACTCTCATGCAAGTGGTTGATTTTGGCTGACGCAACATCAAACACACATGCATATAAATTGTCGATGTATAAACATCTGTGCGAGACCATATCCAATTCGTTTCTCGTTCAAGCAGTGTTTGCAAATACATTACTTGGCGTGATTTTTTATGATTTTAGTTTTTTGAAGTTGTTAGTAATTATTATTCATTTCGTTTATGCTATTCCTTATATGTTTCATATTTAAATCGAATAAATGCAGCAAAACTTTTACTTTTGCTGTCAAGCAATTGTATTTTGACATACCATTTTAAAAAATTGCATTCTTTGCAATACAGTGGAAAAAATGGTATAATTAATATAAATGGTATATAGGTATAAACCGAACGAAAGCACAATAAATCTAGTATGACCAGGCTTTAATCAAGAACTTATCTGGCTTAAATCAAGTATTGGTTACGATTAAATCAAGAACTGATCAGGATTAAATCAAGTATTATCAGACTTAAATCAAGTATTGGGCA
This sequence comes from Eudasyphora cyanicolor, assembly GCA_963930755.1. Classification (NCBI taxonomy): domain Eukaryota; kingdom Metazoa; phylum Arthropoda; class Insecta; order Diptera; family Muscidae; genus Eudasyphora; species Eudasyphora cyanicolor. The sequence goes on along the minus strand of OZ005734.1, from coordinate 215,065,164 downwards.
GGCTTAATCAATCAAAAATTTCTTCATTGAAGCCCGTTTCGCACTCAAATTAATCCGATAAAATTCTTAAATCAATCGCTTTGTGCTTAAAATAAGAATTTTTCGGCTTAAAATCAAGCCTAATCAGGCTAAATTAGCGCTATATTAAGAATTCAGGGCTTAAAAATCCATACTTGATTCAAGTATTTTGTACCTGGTTTAAGAAAATCCGTACTTAACGTACTTTTGACACCGCTAAGGCTTGATTCAAGTACGGATTACCCATTTTTTCTTTCTGTGCACAGAAAGAAAAATGACATACTAAATTCAAGTAAAAATTCTTAATTTAAGCCGAAATCGTACTTAAAAATTTAAGTACGTTCGTACTAAGTTTTTCTTAAAACAAGTATAAATCGGCTTAAATTGAAAAAATCAAGCGCTGTAAGGCTTACAATAAGTATATAATGCTTGAATTCAAGAACAAAAAGCTTGAAAAGGAAAATTAAACCTAATATGGCTTAAAGTAAGAAGAAAAAGCTTACTTTCATCTCTGAGAGGCAGAGCAATTACAGAGCACAATAAAATTACTCTCTCAACCACTCTCATTTAAGTTGTTGATTTTGGCTGACGCAACATCAAACACACACGCATATAAATCGACGAGATGTATATGCATAAACATTTATGCGCAACCATATCCAATTCGTTTCTCGTTCAAGCAGTGTTTGCGAATTCATTACTTGGCGTGATGTTTTTTTATTTAAGTTTTTTGAAGTTGTTAATAATTCTTGTTCGTTTTGTTGATGCTATTCCTTTTATGTTTCATATTTAAACCGAATAATTACAGCAAAGCTTGTAACGTACAAATTCGGATTTTTTCAAATTCAAAGTCGAACTAATAAAACTCAATCTTAGAAAGGATGATAGGAGCCATTAAAAGTGCTAGCAAACAGTCGATGCGGGGTTCGGTTCCTTTCCTCGAAAAGTTCCTTTAGTACGCCATAATGAAATTTATTTATAGACTCCTGAAAAAATTTAAAACGGTGGACCAAACTCATAGAAGAAACACCCCATTTCTCTATGAAACAATATAAAAACTACAGTGACTAAAACAAAGATATCCGACAGAACAGTCTAATTTGAAGTTCTCACGATGGTCTGAGAACCTGCGCCTCTCTACCCTCCCTACCATTGGTTCTAGCGGCGAACATTTTTACTAGAACCCCACATTTAAAATTAGCTACAAAAATTATTCTATCACCATTCTACAACCTTATCGAAAAGAAACACTTATTATATATCTATTCAGATTCCATTATAATCATATCGAGTAATTTATTTCAATCGACTTCATGAATTTTCTAAACCTATCGGCGAAAGTCTCATATAATAGATCATATCTAGTAATTCTTTTTATACTACCAGGGAATTTATATTGAGCAATTACCTAATACAATTAAATCTATATTTATATTTCAGTGATAAAAATTATAGTATAATTAACAAAAATTAATTTTATAGAATATTGAAACTAAATTTACCAAATTTAATAACGTTCAGCATCAAATACATTACGACAAAATAAAAATCAAACAATAGTCCGTATTTTCTAACATTCATGAAAACCTAAAATGTTAAAGGGATAACCCTATAATTACAAATTCATTATTCGTTTGCACTTTTGATATTCTGCTTTTGTGTAATGTTTGATTATTATTTTGAGTTCTGTATCACTGAGCTAAGGCAAAACATATTCGAACCAACAACCAAAAGAAAATAAAAATAAACTAGTTTGTTTTATGACTTACAAGACATGTTGCGGTCCATCGCTGTTTGAAGAGGGCCCTTTTCGCAGTCGATGACGGTGGAGTACGAGGGGTATCAATAACGGTTTGCCTTAACTTTAAATGGTGTATCCAATTCTTATTTACATTATCTTATCATAAGAGTTTTAATATAAATCTGCATGCAAAATAAAACAATAGTTAGCAAAAGTTTGTGTATAGGAACTAATTAAATTTAAAAAAAATAAATTAAAGAAATTGTTATTTGTTATACATTACGGTGATGGGAATTTTACTGTGATCTGTAATTTACACCAATCAAATTATTTGACAAAATTATTGTGGGTTGGGAATAAAATTAATTATCTGTGAAGATCTGCATTCCTTCGTGACCGTGATTCACTCTGGTTGATGGCTCTATATCATGGTACCTCGGATTGTTAGTGGAATCTACAGCTCACCAGTCCCAACCAAGGGGTTGAATTCTGACTTCCACTGTTCATCATGGTCGTTAATGGTGATTATATGATGATTAGATATTCCTATGCGAGCTTTCACATTAATGGATGACCACGAGCCGTAGGTAAAGGTTGCACAGAAAGGCAGACAGAGCTCCGCTGTGACGATAGAGCAAGGTTATGGCCAATTTTCAATGCCCCCCTTCGCTACCGATAGGACGTTTAGTCCGCACAAAAATGGTTAGAGATCTGATGGGGTAATGGCGTGTAGTTTTGTCTCCAAAGGATACTGATGTCGAGATTTTTCTGGGATAATCGGATCGAACCCCGTCTGAACAGACCGTGGTTCGGGATCCGCTAATTCTGCCTTTATTTTTGTCTAATGTAGAGGCGTATGGTGTAGTCAGTGTACCATCTTGGTGCGACAAGAATTTTGGGGTGGCACGTGTTATACATAGGCAGAATCCGTTGGTGACTATATCACATGAAGATTTCTAATGAAATTCCTGAATATAAAGTTTCACTTGGATATTTTTTTTTTCTTGTGCAAAATCGATCAAACTTTACTTACGTTGCAATTGTGATTCAGTCACTGATTGGTATAAAATAAAATGCAAAAACTTGAAACACGTTTTAATCGATTTTATGATGTCTCGGATTTATGAATATTTTTTCTGTTCTTTTTGGTTCTTGATGTTGCTCTATCAACTGAAGAAATTAAAAGGAAGTAGCTGACCAATAAAAGTTAGAAAGAAACCTCGCTCATGTTAATTGAGATTATTGCTTTGTCAATGCATACATAAATCTTCAATCACCTACTCGGTTACTCATGCTTGAACAATGATCTTGTGTACTGTACAAAGTATCATGGAAAAATTATCGATGTGTTGTAAAGCTGGACTGCTTGACAGATTTGTCTGACAAAAAAATTCAAATATACTTTGAAGAAATTTTACAAGATCGTATGTTATCATTGGGAAAGATCAAGCTTAAAGGAAAGTTATGAAACGACTTTCAGGGATATTATTAAGATGTATGTTTTTTCCAGTTTCTTTTAAACGACCATTACAAGCTTTTACTTTTGCGGTCAACCTTTTGACATATCATTTTAAAAAAATTGCATTCTTTGCAATGCAGTGGCAAAAATGGTATAATTAATATAAATGGTACATAGGTACAAAACGAACGAAAGCACAATAAATCTAGTATGCTCAGGCTTAAATCAAGAACTGATCAGGCTTGATTTAAGTATTGGTTAGGCTTAAATCAAGAGCTGATCAGGCTTAAATCAGGTATTGGGCAGGCTTGATTCAATCAAAATTTTCTTCATTGAAGACCGTTTCGCACTCAAATCAATTCCATAACATTCTTAAATCAATCGCTTTACGCTTGAAATACGAATATTTCGGCCTAAAATCAAGCCTTATCAGGCTTAATGTGCGCTATGATTAAGAATTCAGGGCTTAAAAATCCGTACTTGGTTCAAATATTTTGTACTTGGTTTTAGAAAATCCGTACTTTTGACACCGCTACGGCTTGATTCAAGTACGGATTACTCAATTTTGTCTTTCTGTGTATATAAACACCTCCACTATTATATATATATGCTATTATATATAATAACCAAAATAGTTGGATTTTATTGACTGAAATATATATAGAATTTATACCCTACACCACACTGTGGTAAAGGGTATTATAACTTTGTGCATTTGTTTGTAACACCCAAAAGGAGAAGAAATAGACCCATCGTTTATTATACCGATCAACAGAATCACTTTCTGAGTTGATTTAGCTATGTCCGTCTGTGCATGTATTCTTGTAATCAAAGTACAGGTCGCAATTATGGTCCGATCTCGACGAAACTTTACACATATCTTTTTTTGGCCCAAGGACGATCCCTATTGGTTAAAATCGGTTCAGATTTAGATATAGCCCCCATATATATGTTTGCCCCGATTTGCCATGTAAGCGCTGTAAAAACTTTATTTTATATCCGATCAGTATGAAATTCGGCAGAAAGAGGTTTCTTATTATATGGATGAACACTATTAAATTTGGAAGAAATCGGTTCAGATTTAGATATATCCCCCATATATATGTTTGCCCCGATTTGCCATGTAAGCGCTGTAAAAACTTTATTTTATATCCGATCAGTATGAAATTCGGCAGAAAGAGGTTTCTTATTATATGGACGAACACTATTATATTTGGAAGAAATCGGTTCAGATTTAGATATAGCCCTCATATATACGTTACCCCCGATTTGACATGTAAGCGCTGTAAAAACTTTATTTTATATCCGATCAGTATGAAATTCGGCAGAAAGAGGTTTCTTATTATATGGATGAACACTATTAAATTTTGAAGAAATCGGTTCAGATTTAGATATAGCCCCCATATGTATGTTACCCCCGATTTGAACTGTAAGCGCTGTAAAAACTGTATTTTATATCCGATCAGTGCGAAATTCGGCAGAAAGAGGTTTCTTATTACACGAAGGAATACTGCCAAATTTGGAGAAAATCGGTTCAGATTTAGATATAGCTCCCATATATATGTTACCCCCGAAATTCGACAGAAGGAGGACTTTTTACATGAATAAGTATTCGGGGAAGATCGGTTCAGATTTATGTTAAAGCTCCATACATATGTTCCTCCTGATTTGGTATCAAACCGCTATAGAAGTTGTATTTTACTTCCGATCATTAAAATTTTCCAGAAAGATGTTTCTCACTTTAGGAACGAATATTGATAGTACGTTTCTACCCATTTACCAATTATTCCAAATTATTATGGCAATGACCCTTATCGCATTGTTAGGGAGGTGTAGGGTATTATATAGTCGGCCCCGCCCGACTTTCTGCCTATCCTTACTGGTTTTGTGTTAAGTTTCTTGTTATTAACAAAGAAAATGTTTTTCCAACTGAAATTTTCATACTTTTTTATTATGCAGAAAAATCGGTTGTACTGGTTTCCCCTGGTTTCTTCGTCGTAAAAAATCATCCACCGGTTTTTTAAAATTTATATAAACCGTCCACCGGCTTTTTATTTTTATTAAAAAAACCGTTTTTTGATCGCTCCAGCCATAATATCTCATGATAATATATTTCATTGCTGACATACAGACCCAAATGCTGCAAAAAGTGGTCGAAAATTGGGCCTTTCGGCTGGAATTTAGTCGAGCCAACCGACGCCCACTTGCCCGAAATCATTTTTTAAAACATAATGGCACACTTATCTTTATAATAAAGCTAAATTCTTCGCCATAACATTAAATTATATTCGTTTTATTTCTTCATGAAAACCACACGTTTAAAAAACACCCTTCATAACGAGCCATAGAAAGAGGAAATAGGCATCAAATTGTAGAAGTTAGTTCCGATTTATTTAAAAATATCTACATAAAAAACATGAACATGAAAAACATGACCTTCATATTGGAATATTTTGAAACTTTTTCATGACTGCTGGTAAAGACATGGCTAGGTTTTTATTGTCTAATGGTCGATTCCGGAAAAGATTTAGGACGGTCAATTGTATTGAGGAAAAGCCTGCTTTTTAGAGGTTATTTCGATCGCGAACATCTCTTAATTGGGCAATCGAAGAAGCGAAATATTTTTAGAATATCCATAAAACATATGAAATTTTCATACCTATAAGCTTTGAACCAAGGCTGTGGAGTCGGAGCCGGAGTCGGGGAAATTTGCCCGTAGTCGGAGTCCGGAGTCGAAAAATTATGGTCGACTCCGAGTTGATTGTGCAAAATGTACCATTTATGCGATAGAATGTTTGCGCTCAACATTTTTTGGGAAAACAGTTCTGGTACAAAAGAAGGATAAAACATTTCAAGCTTTTAACCAAATATTTTTGTATGTCCGAAATATCTAAATATAAAGTCAACCAAATTATCGACGTTTTATGTAAAGACAGTTTTAGGGAAGTTCTGTTTATATTTGTGATCACTTTAGCAAGATGAATATGCTGCTAACAATATACGAATTTTGCAAGACTATACGCTATTCCTAAGCGAGTAAAAATCAGTAAGGAAAGACCAATGACTGGCGAAGCCAGCTATATGATACCATACACCACCTTGTTAGAGCAGAATAAGGTCAGATATAGTAAATATAAATAATAATTATAAAACTAAATCTAAACTGAATTTGTTCAAACTCGACAATATGCGTTTGTATAAATAAACTCTACCCTACTCTAACCTTCCACGCTACAAGGCCAAATCTAAAGAAACATTTATATCTGGGGGCAATATCGATCTGAACCGATTTTGAGCAATTGCAATAGGTTTTCTCCCTCTTGTGAAAGAGTTCTTATTGCTAAGTTTCAGCAGGATCGGAGAGAAATTTTGACCTGTACTCAACGAACAACTTAAGATAGACAGACAGAAGGACTGCTAGTGATTCTGAGTCGAACAATATATTTTAAGGTGTGTCTACCTGTATTTTTTTTACAAATCTTCAAAAAAAAAACAAAGTTATAACCCCCTGTACCATAGTGTGGTGTAGAGTACAATAACTAACGAGCAAACTGGATGCTTGAAGCGAACATAATTTCCAAAAATTGCGTCATATTAGTTGCAAGTCAAGCGCCGATAAATAAATAATAAAATTTTATTTAATTACTGGTATTTAATACCTATTTTTTTGTGGTTTTTAACAAAACTATATCTTATTTTCAATAAAATGAATTCATGTCTTAGTAGAAATATAGTTTCAGAAATTTATGTTATTTCATTGCCGGAGTCGGAGCTGGAGTCGGAGTCAAACCATTTTAAAATCCGACTCCGGGAGTCGGAGTCGAGTAGTTTTGACTCGACTCCGCAGCCCTGCTTTGAACAACAGCAAACTTTTTTGAAGCCACTCGAACGTACACTAATAATGTTTTTATGAAGCCAATTTAATTTACATACATTAATTAAATTTGTTTTATGTCCGTTTCTATTTGTAAGCCACTGTATGTGAAGAAATTCTTCATCAAATTCTATGAAGCCGTAACACCGCATACACTGCACTTCTCTTTGTACATAGTGCCTTCAACTCGATTCATAAATCGTAAACTATACTAATTTTAATTTTACTTGCCGTTACTACTGCGGAAAAGCACACAAAATTTTAGTTTATCATCTCATTATAAGATAATTTATGTTCTTTCCCTGTTTATTTAACACCTGTTCTTACTTTTTGTTCTCTTTACCGCAAAATATTTTCTGCAAACGTTTAGTTTTCCAATTCTCCTCACAGTCATTTTCACATTTCTTTTAAACACTTCTGCGGTTCCAATACAAATATTATTTTCTATTTCTTTCGTTCAGCGTTCAGCGAAACAAACCACACACATTATTGTAAAAACACCGAATGTATCTCTTTATCATTTTAACATCACTTCCCTTTTCAATGCTCACAATGGATGTCATATGTTACCGTTGCCGTGCAATCATTTTTTTAAGTTAAACCTAGAGATATTATCTTAATGATTGTTGCTTTAGCGAGTCGGGACATACATACACAGAAAGAAAAATGCCATACTAAATTCAAGTAAAAAATTCCTAATTTAAGCCGAAATCGTACTTAAAAATTTAAGTACGTTCGTACTAAGTTTTTCTTAAAACAAGTATACAATAAGCAATTATTGCTTGAAATCAAGTAAACATTTCTTGAAAAGGAAAATTAAGCCTAATATGGCTTAAAGTAAGAAAAAAAGCTTACTTTAATCTCTGAGAGACAGAACCATTATAGAGCACAATAAAATTACCCTCTCAACCACTCTCATGCAAGTGGTTGATTTTTACGAACGAATAGAAATTTGATTTCAGCGAGTGATTTGTTTGCGTATTTTAAGATCGATTTTCCAGATTTGTTTGCAATTATCACATTTAGAAAATAAATATCGATCGTTAAGTACAAAAAAGGTTAAAAAAGTGATACAGAAAACTAATTTTTTCAAGGTTGAAAATCATTTCTGTTCGTTCGTAGCTCACGAAAATGTAAACAAAGTCGCGACGGCACATCTGTATAATAGAGAGTCTGTGTGAATTACAACCCTATAGGAAATGCCATTAGTAAAATTGTAGTGATTTACTTGTGACATTGTCAGTAGTACTACAGACAAAATGTGCCCCTTCACATGTAATCTCCTATAGACATTTAACATTAGCTGTCATTGAAAAACCACCAGTAGACATTTGAACCAAAGATTCAGTAGTAAATGTTAAATGTCAAATTTAACCATATGTAGACATTTGCACCAAAGATTTACTAGTAAATGTTAAATGTCAAAGTAAACCATATGTAGACATTTGGACCAAAGATTCACTAGTAAATGTTAAATGTCAATGAAATTCATATAGAGACATTCGAACCAAAGATTCAGTAGTCAACTTTAGTGACCCTGGTCTACATCTTTATAAGGGTGGGCGCAGTACACTAAAACACATATATTTATATGCTCACTTTCTTCCAGGCTGGCTAAACCTTTTATTCTTTTAATTAACAAAAAATAATAAATAAAAATTAAATAATTTTTATAGCAGTCTTTAAGTTGCATGCCATTTTCTTCAAGGCTGGCTAAACCTTCAACTATTTTTAATTAACAAAAGTTAATAAATAGTACATTATAACTAATTTGTTTGGAACAGTCTGTAAGTATTGTTATTAAGTGCTCATTTTCTTCGAGGCTGGCAAAACCTATATATATATATATATACATTGGGAAACTTAGAAAATATTTAAAAATTATGATTTTTTGACATTTTCATCATTTTGCACCTCGTCTTTGTTGCGGCTATTTTGTTTAAAATATTTCCTCTTTTGGCGCTGAAAAGCTGCTCTTACATATAGATTTATCGGGTGCCTCGTCACATGTTGATATAACATCTACATAATTTAAAAATATAAATTATTGGTTTTTATAAAGCAAGTTTTTTTTTAAAGTTTGTACCTATAATGGCTGCATAAACATTGCGTAAATCCCGTAGTCTTTTTTTTCCAAAGGTTCCGTCGACGTTGAAATTCATTATAATATGTTGCCCAAATATTTGGTGCAAATTACGTCCAACGTTGCAACCGATAAGATTTTTCATTTGTCGAATCTGCAAAATAATAATAAAGTAAATTAATTAATTAAAAATTCGGTTTGCTGAAAACAAAAATTTTTACATATGGCTCCGAATGCGTTGCTAAAATTTTGTCAAATTCTTTAAATTTGTCCTCCGTATTTATTGGAAATATCGACATTATGTCGTCTACGAATGCATTTTGGTAAACAATGGGATCCATTAAAACTTTATGTTCAGCCAAAATCTCAATAATAGTGTCTAGTTTTTTTGAAACTTCTTGGCAGCAATTACAGTTAGGATTACCTGTAAAAATATAAAAAACGTTGCAAAATATAATATAAAATAAATTAAATTTTTAGTATTAACCAATTTACCTTGGGGAGCAAAATATTTAATTTTTCCTTTTGAAGGGTTGGCTTGTTCGTTCGACATCTTGTGTGTTGAATGTGTAATATATATTAGGAATGATTATATATTATTGTTATTATGTTAAAGAATTTGCAATGTTAGATTGAACATTTTCTGGAAGACAGGAGCAGACAATGAAGCCGGCCAAAATTATTGGCGGCGGCGGCGGCTGAGCCGATAAAATTTCAACAAACGATGGCGCACTCAATCTCAGGCGAGATGGCGCTTTAAGATATTTACAATTAAATGAAAAAACTTAAAATTAACACAACAATTTAAGAAAAGTTATGGAAGTTTTGTTGTGATGTCGAAAATCGATTCAATAAATCTCTACTTATTAGTCCTTGTTGTGAAAGAGAATTTATTGTCAATGACATAGTGCCTTTTACGTTCTCTTTAAAACGAGACGTAGACTTTGTAAAAATTGGTGCTCAGGAGCTATTGTAATTTCCGTAAAAACCAAAAAACGCATTTTTCAATTTCAAAACCCATAAATTTTATGGATTTTTTGAAAGAAATGATAGCGAGATCCTTTTAGAAACGTTTTATAAATTTTTACCCAAAAATAAACTTTATTAAAAATTCTGACCCTATTGTATTACTTAGTAAGCACTTTCTTAATTTTCATGGTTGCTTAAAATAAATCTTTTTGACTCACTAAATCAAGTTCGGCGGCTGAGTTTCAGCCGATGTGAGCCGATAAAATCGGCGGCGGCGCCGTTTGGAAGAATATGGCCGGCTGCGGCGCGCCGCCGATTTGCTCCGCGTCGGCTTCACAGCCTGGACAGGAGTGTAAGATGGGTATTATTACGAAATCAGAATGAAATGGCAGGCACACAAATTTGAATTTAATGTCTCTTATTGAAATTTTTCTTTATCGCCTAAAGCTAGGTTTGTTTTAAATATACCTAGCTCACAAGAATTTATGGGTTCTTGGTAAAAACTCTCTAAATTCAATAATGCTCGCCCTTCAATATACATATCATCATCTTTTTTTATATTTTCAATTTTTATTGCAATATGTGATTTCACGGAACAAATATTATTTGGTTCTTTCCAAGAAATGAAGAAATCCCTCACAAAAGTGCCAACAATGACATTTCCTTTGAACTTTATCTCTTCCTTTTTAGTTTTGACATAGGCTGTATGCTTTTCCTTTTGTACAATTTGTTGAAGGATCAAAGATGGCTTACGAACATGTCCTTTCAACATCTGCAGCTTGTTTTCAAAGTCGAATGGACCATATGTTATAATAGGACCATATGTTTCGGCGCAAGAAGCTAAATGTAACAGATTATGGACATTAAATGAAATGTTGTTTGACCCAAATACAGTAGAGAAATTCTCGACAAATAATTTTAGCAATTCATCTGCTTGGTGAATATTTTGACCAACATGTCGTGGATTATTGAGTAGTCGATAAGCATAATGCAAAGTTAAAAATTCGTAGTAGATATCCTTCTGCACATTATTATAAAGGAACTGTGTAAGCAAGGAACTGGTGAAATTCTGTCGCTTTCCAATGACGCAAATCATCTAAAGGCCAAGGTTTTCGTGGAAACTCATTTGGAATATTTGTTTTTAATTTCACCAGCTCGGAAGATATTTTCAAAATATTTTCTTTTGGTGTCTTTTCTTCTGTTTTATTGTGAACTATTCGAATGAGCATCTTTTTTGTGACCCCCAGGTCGATAAGTTGCATGCTATCTAATGGTGTTTGCGATACCATACCAAATCCTATCTCTTCAAGGGGAGTTTTGTCATTTTTGAACATCTCAGAACAACAACGTAAAATCCATGTCGGATATTAAAGATCCGGTAACGATACTGTATGTGAGTACTTTGTTCACTTTCATCGCAACTTGAGTGCATTTCGTGCAGCCATTTCTAGAGGTATGTCACAAACAAATGCTTTAGCAGGCGTATCACAGGTTAAGCAACGTAACTTTAATTGAATTGGCTTTCCTTTCAACTCAAATTGATCTTTTAATAAAATTACTTACTCTTCGATGAAGTCTTTCAAATAATCTTTAATGCAACTCCGTTTACTGCTCCCCAGGTATATTCCCACAGGAAAAGGTTGTATCCGCTCCTGCACGTTGACGATTTTGCAAAGAATTGGCCACAATTGAATCCGCGAACTTTTGAATAGGGGAATCCCGTCTATATTTACATCCAATATGACCTCTTCGTAGTTTTCTAAAATATTTTCAAATTTTCTTAATTGCATTTCCATCCCAATGTGGCAATAGGTTCCAGGGGAGACGTTCCTAACTAAGGCCTGCGTTCTTTTGCCCAACAAAGTTTCACAAGAGAGTGGTACATCTAGGCCTTCTTCATTTAATATTGACAACAGTTTCTCCAAACACTTCCTAGAAGGAGTTGTTTCAATGTACCACTGCTTTAACTTCTCCCGCAACGTCAATTTCGGAACGCCAAAATCTTCCAAATTCTCCACAAAATCTTCACTTTCTCCCACAATATTCATTTCGCTCTTTTCTTGCTCACATTGCAAACTTCTATTTTTATATGATGTTGTTTGTTTTTTTACAAGTCTTTTATAATTTCATTTACTCATTTTTTATTTTTATAAAATAATTGTAATCACCTTTTTAACACACAAAAATTCACAAGACGAACGCGTACTTCTTTGACAGAAGAAAATAAAGGAATGAAGAAAGAACAACTGTCAAAAAAATCTCTACCTGCTGACTGCGCAGCTGCGCATTCTGCAGGCTGCTATTATAATGCCCAGTCAAACAAAAAAGACGAGCAATGACAATGTCGCCATAAATACTGTACAACAGTTGTCTGTAAAGTATTTCTACTCGCGCATAAAAGAAAAGTTGTAGACATTTTACCTTGTTCAAACATATGGTGCCTGGCTGACTGCAGGGAATTTACTTATTCACAAATTCGCACACGCACATCCGACGAGTTAAAGAAGAACAGAAACAAACCTTTTTGGTCCAAGGAGATTATTCGGATCCGTTGAAAAGAGAACTTCACGTGTTTACTTTGTTGTTGTATTGATCGAAGCTTTATTGTTGTGCGAAGTGGAGTTTAACGAAAGAATATGGATGAACTTTTGTCGAAAAATGTATGGTTTTTGTATTTGATAATTTAACGATTGATCTGAAAGCTCTAAAGGAAAAATGCTCGCAAACAATGCAGATGACAGAGTGTAACCAATGCTGGGGAATTTTGTATACCTTACATCTCCCCAAAAGGTGTACCGTGGAGGACACATATTATTTGCTACGAAAAAAGTGTAACACATCAAATTAGTGACCTAAGGTGTTCTTTTAAATCGATTTATCTCAACACAAGCTGTTTTTAATTTGTTTTTAAATATTTATAAATTTCTATAAAATAAATAAAATCCAGAGAGTTTTTTTTTGTTTTCGAGAATTTGTTTTAAAGTGTGTCTCGAGTACTGTTGCACCAGCGATACGACCACATACATATTTGGATACAGCACTTCAAAATAAGACAAACGTTAAAGTTAAAAAAAAACTCTGTTCGTGACACTATCAAAAAAATATTCCTCGTCCGGATTTTTTACTTTACAGAAAAACTTCTAGTCTTTAATTTAAAAACAAATTAAAAATATCGTGTTTTGAGACAAAATTCATTTTAAAATTTCCGATTAAAAATTTCAGAATAAAATCCTGAACATTTTTGAAAAAGTCATTGGAACATCGATTCTAATGAGTTTGTTTTTTCATTCGAGCGGTATAATAAAGACAATAAGGCTACGTTTGCCAATAATCGTTTAATTTAGCTAACTTTGATCATAAACTTGTTTTTGGGAGAGACCATATTTTATTGCGGCTAATTTTAAAATGTCATGGATTCATGTATCTTAATATTTTTTTTTATTTTATTCAAAAATATTAAGTAGTTTATTTTTTATTTAATTTTAATCACATTCGCACGCGACATTTCGAATGCGACATTTTATTCCATCGTTCTTTTTATATTTATTTTTTTACTTTATATGCAACTAGACATCCACAGGTTGATTATAACTGAATTTTAATATATTCAATATATTTATTTTCACAACAAAAATTATTTTTCTTATATCCCTTAAATATAAATCAATATTTAAAAGAGAGATCATTAATCAGAAAATAACATGCAATACAAATGTTTAAAAAATTAATTTTGCAATTATTCGAATTTGCACTCGAATATTTCAAAATGTGTTATGAATAAATGTAGTTTTTGGGAAAATTAGTTAAATCTGATATCTTCCCTATAAAAAATAGTAAAACAACATACTTTTATAGACTTTCAATTTTTTGGCTGCGGTTGACATCTCGTTGGAAATGCCCATATGTAGAATTTTAGACGATCAAGTATGTACCTACGTACTCATATTTTATAAAAAAGTACAAAAAAATATACTTTGGCAAGTTAAAAAATTTTCAAAAATCAGCACCAAATATACATATATACACACATACATATCTATTAACACAATTCTGTGTTTTATTTTGTAGATGGATGTACATATGTCACATAAACTGAAATTCCAACAAACTAACATACATAATAACAAAAAATAGAAGTTATTTTACTTACATTTCAATAAAGCCATTAAAAACCATAAACAAAGAAGTATTAGATGGTCCGTCCGACTCTTTAAAAAGTGACAGTTACGAACGATTAAATTTTTGACATTTGTTTTGCACTCTTCGAGTTATTTTGGCATTCTCTTATTAGCTCTCGAGATTTAATTTGCTGATTTAAAGATGTGTTTTTTGCTATTTTATTTAAAAAATCAATTGTGTTTGCTCCAATTGTGATTGTAAAGTGAAATGTTCGATGAAAAATGACAAAAATATGAATAAAAAATAAAAACAAATTTGTGCTCTTTCTTCTAACTTAACTACTAATGTCAAAAATTTAATCGTTCGTAACTCGAGAAATTTGCTTAAGAGTACGACGGACCATCTAGTACTTCTTTGTTTATGATTAAAAACAGTGTATCGCCATTTCGTGCTTTAATACTCTTTGTCGTTTCAAGAGTTCTGATTTCGCCCATAGTCTATTTCTCTTCTGAATTTCTCTCAATCAAATACTCAAACACTCATCGCCGTAGAAAACATAAACACTCAACTACTAGATGTTCCTTCCCTCTCTTAAGCAAATTTCTCGAGTTACGAACGTTTAAGTTTTTGACATTAGTAGTTTAGAGAAGAAAGTGCACAAATATGTTTTTATTTTTTATACAACACAAACACATCTTTAAATTAGCAAATTAAATCTCGAGAGCTAATAAGAGAATGCCAAAATAACTCGAAGAGTGCAAAACAAATGTCAAAAATTTAATCGTTCGTAACAGTCACTTTTTAAAGAGTACGACAACACATCTAGTACTTCTTTGTTTATGATTAGTTCCGATTCACACTCAGCAATTTTTTCCAAGCAAGTGTCAAAGTTTGTGGGGAGAGAGGCAGGCGGAAAGAGATGTTTGCCGCTCTCTCCTTCCTCTGAAAAAACTCGTGGCGCTTATTTTATTGTACGGTGATGTGTGTTTGATTGTTTGCTTGAGAGAAATGTAGAAGAGAAAAAGACTATGGGAGAAATTAAAACTCTTGAGTCGAAAAGAGTTACATAATAGCACGAAATGGCGGTACGCGCTTCTTATTCATTATGATTATCATAAAGCTAAGTATACACGATTGCCAGATTGGACAACGTTATCAACCCTTTTAAAGTGCTGCAAATGTATGGACAATGACAGATTGTTAGGCAAAGGTGAATTGACAGTTCAGGCGATTGCAAGAAAACCTTACAATTTCATATATTTACAATATATTTTGTAAATATTGATATGCAGGATTGCCAATAAAAATATTTTATAGACAGTGTTGCCAATACAATTTTTTTTTCCGACAATGGCGTCGTTGGTACTACCATAAACTTCGCACATCTAATAATCTGCAAATTATCTCGCAATGACTTTTCGCTAATGTTGCAAGACAAAAAATGTATGTTCACACGGTTGTCAATTCATAGTGTTGCATTTTTCCGCCATTTTTTTTGGCAATATTGTGCGATCTGCAAATCGTGTAAACTTAGCTTAGGACTTAATGGCTCTATTAAAATTAAAATAATTTTTCTTTTTGTTATTATGTTAGTTTTAGAATTACATTAGGCATGTTTTCGTTACAAGCTAGCACTTTTAGTTTAGCACTTTGCAACGAAAACAACTGACTTCCACTAACTGGCACATAAGCAATAAGTGGCGGATTTTCACTATCTGGTAGCAATGGTGTCATGAGTTGCAAGGAAAGAACAGTGCGAAACAGACAAAAAAATTCCTGAAAAGTATTTATAAAACATATATTTACTATTCTATGTTCAATCGTTTACACTCTTTTGCAAATATTAAAATAATTTCCCATTTTTGTTCTTCTTCTTCCCGTTAATTCACAATAATTGATAAAATCTCTCCAAAAATGGGATGCCATATTGCTAAATATAGGGTGTCCAATCTGGCAACATCATACTCGATTAAGACATGAACACAAGCACCAAACTTCATCGGGAACTAATAGTGCTTAAAAGTGCTTAGCTCCCCATACAAATTAAGCACTTATGGTGTAACGAAAACACGCCTATTGTACGAGTATACGACATATGATATGTCGACGTAAGTCGACGTGCATATTTACAAACTAACATAACAATATTGTCGGTAAGTAATAACATATCTATGTACAAATGTATATGGGCATTTTCTGCGTTACGGGCGGCAGGAATTTCATTAGTTTTTTCCCCATAACTTCCTTGATATTGATCTTAGGAATATTATTGTTATTAGCTAATTTGTAAAGTCTATCGAGCTTAATGTCACTGAATTTATAGAATTTTTAAAAGTGCTTTAGTTTGCATAAAAATCGACAAATGGACGGCGTGACGGACGGCACGAAAAAAACACGATTATTGAGGTATATTGAGTGATTTAAAAATTTCAGCGAAATTTCTTACTAAATAATAACTAACTTTGTGCTTGCACTAGAGGCAATTCTTCTTAAGTATGTTTTTATCATTTACTCCATAAACTTTTAACTTTATATAATGTAACGACCGTTACTATTTAAACATTTTTTTTGAAAAGTAGTTTTCTTTGGAATTTTTTCAAAGAAAAAATTTCAAAGAATTTAATCAGATTTTTTACTTGACACTTCCTGTGAAAAATTTTACAATACATGATATTTGTTTCCGAAATTTTAAATCAGCACATTTATAAAGTAACGACCGTTATTTTTTATGAATTCTTTCGGTTGCTACCGATGCTTGAACTTTCGTAAGTCCAAAATTAAGCAATCCTTGTGGCAAATTAGCTTAGGTTGGAATTTTATTTAAAAATCTCCGCAAATCAGAAACGGTACAACATTACTTACATGTTTTCGTCGAGGAGAAAGTATAAAAATGTATAAACAACTTTTTTAAAAAATCGTTTACATATTTATAGAGTTAGTAAAAATTACGAAATAGGGTATGTTTGGTCCATTGATTTTATTAACATAACTTGATAAAAAGTTGCGAATTGTCAGCGTAGAAAAATGCCATGTATTGTCATTTTATTTGATTTTTATACCGTTGTTGTGAATTAATTTTATTAAAGGCCGCAAATGTTATATTTGTTCCAAGTTGAAATTCTAAAAAACCATTTTCAGCGGATTTAGTAATTTTGAATATACAATCATAGGACATACGAATTTCAATCAGAATACGTCAAAATATTCGCTACACCTTAATTATTCGCAGAAATACAGCGATTCGCATCGAAACACGCGAAAAAGTAAAATCTGACAAAAAGCATGAAGCTAATATTGCTATTAGTTTAAAAGTTATGACTGTTTGAAAATTCGAAGACCACATACATGTGTGTTGTCTTAATACAAAATTCATGGGAATTCAATGTTAAGACGTTTTTTGGAGTACGAGTATTTTTAAGGTGCATTATGTGGTAGGACCTTCTCTAATAAATTGACTGATTTCATTAGGAAAACTATATTAATTCGGAATTTTTATAGTGATATTCTTATCTCAAGAAATTTGAAGGTATTTTCTTCTGATTTGTTTCCTTGTTTTTTATGGTTGTTTTGTGCAAGCAAACAAATTTTGTTTTTAAAAAAAAAAAATCAAATTTTTTCTAATTGTTTTAACGAGTTACTAATCTTTCGTTTCTACGTGGTAGTGATGTTTTCTGCATTTGTAGTCCTCATAAATTCCTTTAATTTAAATGGTGTCCCGGCTTCATCGAGCTTATACCTCCAAAAATGTGGTTCAAATACGAAAGTTAACTGCCATGAAAATTGGAGTTTAAGTAAAAAATTTTTAAAAAAAAGACTAACATAAATATTTCTTTGGCTTTCTTAAATAGTTTGCCTACATCTATACAAAAAAAAGGTTTTAGGTCTCGGATACAATAAAAATATTTGTTACATAGTGTAATTCAAATCTCTATAATTGTTTCATTTTATCATTATACACTGATAGAAAAAGCTTCGTCATGACGACGAACTCCATTCATCACCACGACGAATTCATGCCCCGACTATTTAAATTTTAAAAATTTCAATAAATATTCTTCTGGTTTTAGACCATTAAAAACGGTATGGAAAATAAAATCACTTGACAGCTTTGCTAGGTTCAGTTGTGATTATTCGTTTCGAAACGTAGTTCTTAACAGGTAAGGCTTAAAGGAAACGAACGAGAAGTATTCATTACTTCTCATATTTTAAATCAAAAATAATCTCATCGAGTAATGTATTTGCCAACAGACGAATACCATTCATCACCACGACGAATACAATTCATCACCACGACGAATACCGTTCGTTACCACGACAAATACCGTTCGTTACCACGACGAACTCCATTCATCACCACGACGAATCCCATTCATCACCACGACGAACTCCATTCATCACCATTATTAGATTTTTTAAATTAAACTTTTACAACAAATTATTTACCTAAGGTAATCAGAACGCATGTAGAACAGTACAATTAAGCACAAACTATAAATTGATTGCCTCGTTTTATCATATTTTCAGCAAAATGGCCAAAAAAAACATTTCGTCGTGGGAATGAAACCTTATCGTTCCCTCGACGAATTTCGAAATCACCAAAAACATAGGTTGTTTATCGTGTTCGTTCTATTGACGTACAAAAACATCGCATGTACGAAACTTTTCGTCATCAGTACGAAGATATATTGACGAAACGGATTCGTCATGGTGACGAACGGTTTTTCTATCAGTGTATTGAGGGCCGCACTTACCGCTGTCAAAAATCACTTGAAATTGCATTTCTACATGTTATAAACTATAATTAATTCATGTTTTTTCAGAATCGAAATCGCCATAATTCCACCAAACTTTTCCACCGAAATCTGTACACAAAAGCGAGAAAAGTGGCAACCAACATACATTTGTCCTATGTTAACAAATCTTGAGTTTTGCTCAATCTTAGACTCTAGTCTAAGATTGCTCGTTTATTTGGAATTCTAGGAAAATTTATTCAAACGGTTCAGGGAAATCCCGGGATTGAAGGGATCGGGATTTCCCGATCAACATCCCTAGCTGTGGAAAAAAATTAAAATCTTACGGGATTTTTGGCAGACTCCTCTACATATCGATACCTCTTTTCCAAAGTATTCTAAGGCGAAACTAGTAGTTTTTCCGAGTTTTATGAATTTTTTAAATTTGGAATTCCTTTATATGTAAATCGAATGTTCTTTATTGTTTTGCACACAACATTTTGATTGGATTGAGGGGGAATCGCCAATTATGTATTTACTGAATATAATTTGGAATATTTAGAATTTCAAAATACGATGTCGACATAGCACATAGCGATGTCTCTAGCAAATATAAACTACTGCACATTTCCAAAAAAAAAAACTTTAATATATTCGGCGTACAAAGCCCAACACAGGTGAAATATGCGAAACGAATAAAGGTACGTCCCCTTAATGCGTCATAGAAACATGTTAGAGAGATTTAAATGAAATTTGTCAAATGTTTCATTTTCAAATGTTGACAGTAACATGTCACCTCCAATGAATCACTCAACCATTCTGTGTGCACCGTACTCACCAGCCAGATACGACACACAACACATTTGTAAAAATTTTATCAAAATGTTGATCTATCGAATATTATTGTATATAAAAATTTTCACGCAATTTTTAATTAGCTTCAGTTTATATTGTTACTAAAGTTTTAGAGAGTTTGCATTTTAATAAATGAACATATTTCTTCAAACGTTCTACATCAAATTGATGTAAAAATGTCTTAAATGTGTCTAAAGTTTGCATTAAAAACAAAAACAATATAAGGCATGTTTTCGTTACAAGCTAGCAATTTTAGTTTTGCACTTTGCAACGAAAACAACTGACGTCCACTAACTGTCACGTAAGCAATAAGTGGCGGATTTCACTATCTGGTAGCAATGGTGTCATGAGTTGCGAAGAAAGAACGGTGCGAAATAGACAAAAAAATCGTGAAAAGTATTAATAAAACATATATTTACTATTCTATTGTCAATTGTTTACACTCTTTTTGCAAATATTAAAATAATTTCCCATTTTTGTTCTTCTTCCTCCCGTTAATTCACAATAATTGATAACATCTCTTCAAAAATGAGATGCCATATTGCTAAATATAGGGTGCCCAATCTGGCAACATCATACTCGATTAAGACAGGAACACAAGCACCAAACTTCATCGGGAACTAATAGTGCTTAAAAGTGCTTAGCTCCCCATACAAATTAAGCACTTATGGTGTGACGAAAACACGCCTATATTACAAATGTTTTTCTATGGACTTATGTAAAGTTTCTATTGACTAGAATAATTATTTTTATCAAATTTAAGAAAAAAGACATTGAGTTATTTTTTCACTCAACCAAAGTGCATTTACCTGACCACAGCTTGTATAAGGTAGAAATAATTCTCGTTCAGATAACATTTTCACGCTCTTAAGTACAGGACAGTGTCAAACGTTTATTTTATTTTTTTAAATTATAGTCCACAAGTTTGACACAAGAAAGGCAAACAATTTTAAATAATCTCAGAGACAAAATAGTGTAAGAAACTTTCTTCTGGCGAAATTTATCAAAAAAAAACATTATTATGTGACGCAAAAACATTTTCTTGACGTACTGTGTGTGTACAAACTAAAACTCCGATAATATTAGTGAAATATTAAACACGGATTAGGGTATCTAAATTTCTCGAACAAACATACATTTCTGGACCGATCCTCTTGTGTCTCTGAGGTCGATTCATTTTATTTCGTCCAATATTTGGCTTTTAACGTTCACAACACTTCAATATGCATATGGCAACAAATGCATTTAGAGTGCAGATGCAAATGTATATTTGACCATTAGGTGAATCCTCCCTCCATTTCCCCAACAAAAGCCCACAATAATGCATACATATAAAAACCAATAGATACAAGTGAATACATCAATCTATACATGCTGTAGGCATTCGGGTGTTTCGAAAACTCAAAGTATAGGAGCATAGGGCCGTAACAAATTCGTTCCAAGCGGTTCTGGTCGATGACAGTTTTTTATCCCGTTCCAGCTTTTGTCAGTACAAGCCGCCTCGATCTAAATTTGGCGACGCCAAGTCTGCTGTGGTCTGCCTCTTCTGCCTACCTACCTAGAACTGTCCAACTAATTAAGACTTTTTGATTGGAACAGAATAGCGACCCTATAATTCTGAAAGGGCATATTGAGTAGATAACAACAATTTGCCTGCAAAAATTTTCGTAGAATATTTTAATCTTTAAATGTCCTTTTGACAGGATTTTTTTCGTTTTTTTTTTTTTAGAAAAGGGCCAAACTGACCCATTGAAAGGGGAACAGAGAGTCAAAAACTTCCACAAAAAAGATCGTCATAAAATTTTACACATATCTCTGACAATAAGAAATCTCACAGACATTAACTTACAGCATTTTTTCAATTAAAATAATTCTCCCTTCGACCAAAAATTGAAAACTTTGACCTACTGTAAAAAAAAACTCAGACCAGCTGGACAATAAGTTTATTCTACAAAAAATATCTACTGAATATGCCCTTTCAATTTTGTTTGACAGTGTTTTAAAATACAATTTATTTGCTAAGAAATATATAATATTTAAACATTTGTGTTCCAAATATATTCTCTTTCGATTCAAACATATCAAAAAAGGCGATTTTGCCCCGTGTATGTGACCTTGATACTAGTACATGTGATGGAGTGTCAATTCGGGTACTATCGCAGCAACAGTCTGATGCCATTCTGACGAAGCTAAAGACTGACATGATGGCAACAGCGGGCTGTGCACCGCCATATGTTTAGTATATCGTTGTTACTCGATTGACTCGCAGACGGTAAAAAGAATTTCAAGCAAATATTGCTTGAGTATTTCTTTAGATCTGCCGAACGTACGGCCACAATAGGAAGTGGCAACCCACATGCATCTGTCTCGATATTTTGTATGGTGAATTTTATTTGACAAACATATGGGGACCATACAAAGAATATTTGATTTAGATCATTGACTATTTTACCTTCCCCACGACTCTATAATTGATAACACTATGCAAGAAAATTTTTTTTTCGTGTCCAATACCTATAGATAATATTTCATGAAACCAAAACAAAATTTTTTTTTATGATAAAGTTTTTTATTAAATGATTTTTTTCTAAAATTCAAATTTTCATAGAAGTTACCTGTAGTATTTGGACCATATTTTTTTGAAGTATAAGCTCGATAAAGTCGAGATACCATTTAAATTAAAGGAAATTATGAGGGCTAAAAATGATGAAAACAGTTAGAAACTGTCGTTAAAACAATAAGAAAAAATTTGATTTTTTTTCAAAAAAAAAATAATTTTTTTGCTGGCACGAAAAAACCCCTAAAATATAGAAAAAAAACCAGTAAGGAAAGGCTAAAGTCGGGCAGTGCCCACTATATAATACCCTACACCACTCTCGTAATATTGAATAACTCTGATAAATAAATTTTGTAATTCATGTATAAATTGTTTACATAAATTTACTTTTGGGACATTTTATACTTAAATAATACCCTGTACCACAGTGTGGTGTAGGGTATAAAAACGATTGGATCTAAAGAGCCAAATCTGATGAAACATATATATGGGAGCTATAGCTAAATCATTACCGATTTTCTTCAAATTCTGCAATGTTGGTTCTTGAATGAAGAAATTCTACCATTCTAAATTTCAAAACGATTGGATGTAAAATACAGCTTTTATAGGACTAACGGGCCAAATCGGACGAAACATATATATGGGAGCTATAGCTAAATCTTAACCGATTTTCTTCAAATTCGGTAGTGTTGGTTCATGGATCAAGAAACTTTACCATTCTAAATTTCAAAATGATTGGATGTAAAATACAGCTTCTTCAGGACTAAAAAGCAAAATCGGACGAAACATATATATGGGAGCTATAGCTAAATCTTAACCGATTTTCTTCAAATTCGGCAATGTTGGTTCATGGATCAAGAAACTCTACCATTCTAAACTTCAAAACGATTGGATGTAAAATACAGCTTTTATAGGACTAAATGGCCAAATCGGACGAAACATATATATGGGAGCTATAGCTAAATCTTTACCGATTTTCTTCAAATTCTTCAATGTTGGTTCATGGATCAAGAAACTCTACCATTCTAAATTTCAAAACGATCGGATGTAAAATACAGCTTCTATAGGACTAAAGGGCCAAATCGGACGAAACATATATATGGGAGCTATAGCTAAATCTTAACCGATTTTCTTCAAATTCCGCAATGTTGGTTCATCGATCAAGAAACTCTACCATTCTAAATTTCAAAACGATCGGATGTAAAATACAGCTTCTATAGGACTAAAGGACCAAATCGGACGAAAGATATATATGGGAGCTATATCTAAATCTGAACCGATTTTCTTCAAATTCGGCAATGTTGGTTCATGGATCAAGAAACTCTACCATTATAAATTTCAAAACGATCGGATGTAAAATACAGCTTCTATAGGACTAAAAGGCCAAATCGGACGAAACATATATATGGGAGCTATATCTAAATCTGAACCGATTTCAACCAAATTCAATAGCGATCTTAATAGCCGCGAAATACTCTAAGCTGCAAAATTTCAGAACGATCGGAGTGAAATTGCGACCTGTAGTCGACGAACAACTTTACATGGACAGACGGACGGACGGACGGACAGACATCGTTAAATCGACTCATCTAGTGATTCTGAGTCGATCGGTATACTTTAAGGTGGGTCTAGCTGTGTTATTTTCAGGTGTTACAAACATCTGCCGTGAAACAAACTTATAATACCCTGTACCACAGTGTGGTGTAGGGTATAAAAATCGCCAAAAAATGTATGTTCCATTTTTTGAAAGCTAGCATCCTAAAGAGGAAAACAACGTCTATTTGCAAAATTCTATTAATAAATGTATAAACTATGACCCATATTGTGAACGTTAGGGAAATTAAAAAAATCATTTTTCAAAATTTGTATTTTGGCAATTTTGTTTGGGTGTTACCAAAAGGGCGTGGCAATTGTACCCATTTTTATACCCTCCACCATAGGATGGGGGGTATATTCATTTTGTCACTCCGTTTGTAACACCTCTAAACGTTGATCTGAAGCCCCATAAAGCATATATATTAATAATCGTCGTAAAATTCTAAGACGCTTTAGCCATGTCCCTCTGTTGTAATCACCTTACAGTCCGTAATAATAGAGCTAGTTTGATAAAATTTTGTAGAAATATTTCATATAGTTGCAGGCTGTTTGGGATTGCAAATGGGACATATTGGTCAATGTTTTGTTATAGCTCCCCTATAGAGGTCGCTCCTAAATACGGATTTTCAGCCATAGATACCACATTTTTAAAGCAATTTAGCAGAAACTTTGCAGTTTGTATTCTATTTTGACAAGAGTTTATCACAGCAAAAATTTTACAATTCGGTTCGTATTTTGTCAGTCACCCTATAGAGGTCGGAAAAGTTAAGACGCGAAAAAGTTAAGACGCGAAAAAGTTAAGAATACGGAAAAGTTAAGCAGCTTTTAGTCATCACACGGGACTCTAAAAAGTTAAGTGATGCTTAACATTTTCGAGTCTCCTTTGTTTCCAATTAATTTTTTTATTTCTAAATTCATTTTGACTCCTTTTATGTCGCTATTTATATAAGTGTGTGTAGTGCTGCACACATGGGTAGCAAAAAAAATGTAATGACACAGGTATTGGTCAAGATGAAGACAATGTTTCCGAAGCTCCAGAGCTTGTACCATACAATGATGCAATATGCGCGGTGAATACGCTGATAAAATGGAATGAGTACAATACGAATTTCTCCAACAAACATATTTCACATCTTCTCGAACTACGATCGGACATCGTAAAACCGCATTCGGAGAGAACGCTCCATCAGAATAAGGTTACTGATTACTTCACCGTAACAAACACCATATAAACGTAATAATAATGAATGTATGTATATGTATCTTCTAATTATTTTTGCTACATGCGTATTTAATAAAAAATTTTAAGACATTAAAAAATATATACATATGTATAGTACTTAAATACACATTAAAAATTATATACACAATGTGTAAATACAAGTATAATCACATTAAGTTTTCATATCACGGAAAAGTTAAGAATTCAAAAAAGTTAAGCACCCCTGAAACAAACTACTTAACTTTTTCGAGCCTCTACTGTATACCTATTTAAGCAAAAAAAACACATTTTCTATGCATTTGACTGAATCTTTGCAGTTTGTATTTGTTAAGACAAGAATTCATTGCAGTAAAATTTTTTTAAATCAGTTCATATTTTGCCATTATTTAAGCCATAAACACCAAATTTTCTAAGAAATTTACCTGAAACTGCAGTTTATATTCTAATTTGGCAAGAATTCATTTAAATATAATGTATACAAATAATTTTTTATTTTGTTGTAGTCCCCGTGTAGATGTAGCTCCCAAAAAAGCTGGTTTAAGCCATAAACACCACACCACTCAGGTGATGATTTTGTCTAAAGAATTTGCAGCCAAAAATTGCAGCTCTCGTTTTTTTTAATAATTTACTTAAACAAAAAGGATCGTTTCATGATTTGCTCCATACCCAAAGATTTTTCCAGTAATAAAATTGAATGCAATCCATGGTGGTGGGTATATAATATTCGGCATGGCCGAACTTAACGCTTTGACTTGTTTAATATACAGGGTGGCTGATGAAAGCTGTTACCAAAAAAAAATAATAACTTTTTTTTCTATTTAATGAATCTGGTTAATTTTTTTTTTATTTTGCAGATTGATTTTTAGGTTTAACAAAAATGGATAACTGGGACACTGAAACAAGAATTTGGATTGTCCGCCGCTATTACGCACTGAAGTCCGTAGTTTCGGTTCAAAGAGAGTACGAGTATAGGGGCACGTTTGGCGGCAATCCTCCGAGCAGATGGACCATAAAGAGACTTGTTAAAAATTTTTCCGAGCATGGGACAGTCAACAGAAGGCCTTACCATCGAAACCCTTCAGTTCGGACAGAGGAAACAATCGCTGCTGTAGCTGATGCCATACAAAACAATCCAAGAGTTTCGACAAGAATCTTATCTGCTCAAATGGGTATAAGCAGACAGTCATTGCAGTCAATTATGCACAGAGATTTGGAGTTATTCCCATATAAAATTCAAATGGCCAACAAAGTGAACTCAGCAGACTTCCCGATTCGCTTGGAATTTTGCCAGAAGATGCTTCAAATGGTGGATGAGGACGGAAACATGTTGAACTGTCTTTTCATGTCTGACGAGGCCCATTTCGATTTAAACGGCAACATAAACAAATAAAATTGTCGAATATGGAGTGCTTCTAACCCACAGATACTCCATGAGACGGAGTTGCATACACTTCGTGTCACAGTGTGGTGCGCAGTTTCATCACGCTGCATTGTCGGGCCCTACTTCTTCGAAGAAAACGGTCACACCGTTACATTTACTGGAGGCCGTTACTTGAGCATGTTGAGAGAGTTTTTCTATCCAGAATTACGCCGAATGAGTATTTCTTTCAACTCTGTGAGGTTTCAGCAAGATGGTGCAACTCGTCACCTAGCCCGGCTTGTTATGACAGAATTGCGGCGAAAATATCCCTATAAGCTGATATCCAGAAACTCCATATTCCGTTGGCCCCCCAGGTCACCTGACCTTACTGCACCTAACTTTTTCTTGTGGGGTTATTGCAAGCAGGAAGTCTACAAAGCAAAACCAACAAATTTGAATGAACTAAAGCAATCCATTCGAGAAACAATCGCGGCTATTCCCGTCTCAACTCTCCAAGCAGTAATGAACAACTTTTTGGTAAGATGCCGCACATGCAGCGAGCAGGGGTCATTTAAATTCCATTATTTTTAAAACTAATTAATCTATATTTAATTAAATTTAATGAGCATTAACATGAATGAAAGAAAACTGAATTCCATACAATGAATTTTATTTGAGTTTCTTAATGTAGCAATATTCATCAGCCACTGTACTTTAAAACATTACACTGTACAAAATTGAAAGTGTTTGTATGTACAGGAATCAATGTTATAAGCCGTTAATTTATTGTGCATAATGGTCCATTTGTATGAGAGGAACCAAAAGGGGCTTGGCAATAACGCCAATTTCTTAATTTACTATGGGTACTATAAAACATTACACTCCACAAAATTTTAAGTATTTGTATAGACTGGAATCAAAGATATAAGCCTTTAAATTTTTGTGCAAACTGGTCCATTTGTAAGGGAGGTACTAAAAGGCGGCCGGAAGTTGGGCCCCAAGAAAATACACCCCAAATTGAAAATGAAAGTTCGACCCAAATTTGGGGTCTATTTTCGTTACAAAAACTGATTTAGGAAATTACACCCCAATCAAGAAAACAACATGAGATGTACATAAACCCCAAAAAAACTAAGAAATGTTCTCTTCGTAAATCTGGGGAGTACGTAATAATACACGTATAGGAACCTATTTTCTAATTATAAATCTTTCACTGCGCGGTCGGCCTACGGCCTGCGGCCTTCGGCCTCTATTTAAGACTTTCTCCTATGGACAGGATCAAAAGTTGGCAACGTGGAGCAAATCTTGTATGCGTAGCCTCTCCTGTTTCTAAATTTATAGATGAAAATAAGTCCCAAAAAGCAGACAAGAAATGAAATGAAATCCCAAAAAGTAGACAAAAAATGAAATTAAGCCCCAAAAAAATTGTTGTTGTTTGACATGTTATTTCTTGGGGCCAGTATTCATAAAAATATTGGGGTGTATTTTCCTGGGGCCCAATTTCATTCCGCCGTACTAAAAGGGGCATGGCAATAACGCCATTTTTCTCTGGACTGTAGGTACTATATAAGCATTACTCTTTACAAAGTGTCAAGTATTTGGATGGACTGGAATCAAAGTTATATACCGCTAACTTTTTGTGCAAAATGGTCCATTTGTATGGAAGATAGGCAACTAATACTATGTGTGAAATTGTGAATGATTTTGGTTATAGTAGTTATGAGATAATCAATATTTTACTAAATCTTGAGTCTGCGTGGGGCAGCTACTCGAAGGAGTGGACCAACATACTTCATCTTTTAAGCTGAGATAGACAAAATATTGACACATACCAAATTTGAAGTAAATCGATTAATCCTGTCGAAAGTTATCGACGTTATTATAGCGCAACAACCAGACAGACATTGCTCAAATGCCATAACATGGCCCGAAACGGAATTTCCGCCAAATATTCTTGAATTTTGTTGAAATTCTCTTATTTCTACAAAATGCTATAATTTCTAAAGGGTGGTTAAATTGTAAGGTCCGATGTTGAATGTGAACCACACCTGAACGTCAAGTTTTTTTCGGCATTTCATTTGACATTTCTCTATTTCAGACTAATTCAATTTGAACCATGAAAAGGTACTTAATCGAGCAACGCCTTAAAGTTTTTTAAGCCTTTTACGAATGTGGGCGTTCGAATCAAAATGCACTTCGTGATGTTTTTTGATCAGCATAATAGACCAAATGTGTCCACAATCGGGAGAATTGTGCGCAAATTTCAGCAAACCGGGTCTGTAGGAGATGTGAAAACACCTGTGCATGCTCGCCTAGTTCGTTTGGTGCGGCTTATGGGCTGGCGACGTCATCGGGCCACACTTCTTCGAAATGAGGCCGGTCAGGCAGTTACTGTGAATGGTGTTCGCTATCGTGAGATGATAACGAACTTTTTATGGCCCGAATTGAGGAGATATGGATGTGGACAATATGTGGTTTCGTTAGCCACACAGCTAACGAAACAATGGCTCATTTGCGCAACAAATTCAATGGCCGTGTTATCTCACGTCGTGGCGATGTCAATTGCCCGCCAAGATCATGTGATTTGACACCGTTGGACTTCTTTTTTTGGAGTTATTTGAAAGAAAATGTGTACGTCGTTAAGTCAGCAACAATTCAAGAGCTAAAGGATAAGATAATTCGGCACATTAAAAAAAATAAAATTTTAAATTCAACCACCCATTAAATTTTGTCCATAGATTTTCTTCAAATAGGCACTGTTCTCTTCGTTAGGATGCAATTTCAAAATATGCAACAAACGATGTTTTTTTCGCGCCAAACAACTTATTTTTTTTTGAAAAAAAAAATGAAAATTTTCTCTAATTTTTTTAACGTTTGTTACTAAACTTCTGTTTCCACATGAAAGTGTCATTACTAACATTTGTAGTCCTCATAATTTCAAGTGTATCTCGGCATTATCGAGCATATACTTCGAAAAATGGTCTATATATTAAAGGCACCTTCCAAGAAAATTGGAATTTAAAAGAAATAGTTAAAAATAAACTTTACCATACATTTTTTTAAATATTTTTTTCGTCTTAGGAGTCCATTTTACACCAGAAAATGTTGTGCGCAGCCCTTCGACAAAAAATTTGTTGCATAGTGTAATTTTACATTTTGATAATTATTGTACCAATAGTCTTAAAATGTGGTATGCACTAATTTAAGAGAAATATGCGCCTATACCAAGGAAATGTTGTTTTGAATCAGGAGCGTATCAGGAGATTTGTTAAAGCGAGAACCTCAGAACTTGGAGAGAGTAGTTTTGCATTCAATATTCGCTATTTTAACAAAAATTGCGTCGTCTTCTTATTTCTCTGATACATTTCCCACTGTTATTGCATGCGGCCCACCATATAATTCAACTTTTTACCGAAAGTTGAATACAACATAGAATCTTTATCGTAAATACGCTGAAAAATTAAATTCACTCTCTTTATTTCATGACGAAATATTTTATTAAAATTCATAATTGCTTACATTTCGTTCCCACCAAATAAACCTTCATTTACATACATAAATGTCTATCCATTTGCATTGAATTGAGGTTGATGGGCACAACAACAACAACAACAATACACAAGAACCGAAAAAAGAAATCATTTATTTTTACATTGGACACCAATTTGAATGTTCGCTTCGGTTTGGTTCGGTTCGGAAATATTCCATTGTTGAAGTGAAAAATATCAAATTCAAATTTACCAGTTAAATGAATAAATGAATGAATGAAATGCAATTTATTGTAAAATGTTCGATGTTGTATTGGCCACAATACATAACCCCAACTAACAATGATTTTTGGCTGTTGTTATTATTGTTGCTGTTGGTGTTCAATGGTTATTTTTATTTTTGGTTCTTGATAACTGCATTCATGAATATTGCGAAATTCATTCATATCAATAAATATATGTATGTATATACATATACAATCAACTATATATAAATTTATATGCATTTTTATATATACATTTATCGATTTATATGAATGGCTTTGAAGTGGAAACGTTATGAAAATGCAATTTGACAAGTCCACTGTTCATTCAGAAATCATGTGAAATAATTAAGAAGGAATATGGTGTCCCTGTTATGTTGTACATCATTTACTTCACAACTGAATAACACGTTGAACGAATTCTTTAAACCTCTTTATATATACATATTTGAAGAAAAGTCAGTTGAGATACGTCCATCCGTCCAGAGGGTTAGTTGCTGCGCACGATATCTCTCAGAAGGGGTAACCGATTGTTATCAAATTTGGTGCTACGAAATAACCAAAAAATGTAACAAACCAAAAGAAAAGAAATAACCCCAAAACATCAAATACAGGGTGGGCCTAAAGAAACCAAGGGGTGTAAAAGTTGAATAACTTTTTCGTTTATTAATTTTTTTTATTTTTTCTTCCAGATTATATAATATACAAAAGGAAAATTTTTGTACACTAAGTATGAAAAATAATGTCTCTTAAAAGACCACCGTTTTCAGCTTCGCACTGATGGGCTCTTTTTAGAGCATTTTCCATAACACCTTTCAAAACTTGTGGCTGTAGCGTTCGAATTTCTGCAACAATGTTTGCCTTGAGTTCAAGGATTGTCTCTGGCTTGTTCACATACACTCGCTCCTTCAAATAACCCCAAAGAAAATAGTCGGGTGCTGTCAAATCTGGCGATCGCGCTGGCCAAATAATTTCCGAATTTCTGGAAATTATTCGCTCTCCAAAAATTTGACTTAAAAGTGCCATTGTGTCTCGGGCAGTATGGGCAGTGGCTCCGTCCTGCTGAAACCACGTACCAGGTCTGTTTTCAAGAACAGGACGTAAAAAATTTTCTATCATAAACCGATACCGCTCTCCATTTACGGTTACAGCACTTCCAACTTCATTCTCGAAGAAGTAAGGCCCAATGACATTTTCAGATGTGATCTCACACCATACTGTACACCTGATGGGGTGCAATTGGCGTTGATGAATGGCTCTTGGATTTTGAGAACCCCAGAACCTACAGTTCTGCTTATTAACAAAGCCATTCAAATGAAAATGAGCTTCATCACTCATAATCTTTGCGTTAAAATAATTGATCCCTGGTATAAATAATAAAATTCTATTGTTCTGGTTCTCTGTTCAATTCTCCAAGTGTTGTCTATATAATCTGAAAGAAAAAATAAAAAAAAATAATAAACGAAAAAGTTATTAAACTTTTACACCACTTGGTTTCTTTAGGCCCACCCTGTATTTTGAGGATAATTACTTCATTACTTTTGGTCATTTTGAAATAACTTCAAACTTAAATAAACTCCAAAAAACATTTTGTTTGGGTTTCTTTGATTTTCTACAAAAAGCTTAAAACTCCTCCCGCGCTGTAGGCCTCCGGCAATTTTTTTTAAGACTCTCTCCTATGGACATGTTAAAAATGGCAGGTGTGTAATGAAATCATTATTTTGCGGTACATTCTAATGATGTCACCATTGAAGCGGTACTTTCTGCGGGTTCTATAAAATATATAATTTATAACAATATATAAACATTTTCTTATTCTGTGGCCAATTCTCAGAATTTATAAATATGGGTTACCGGGTATATAATTAGACAATACAGGTACCGATTTCTGTCCATCTTTCGTTTGACTGTCTGATTGCCTCTTGCATAAGCCATAGCTTGCATGTGAATAGTGCCGAACCAACTATTCGCGAACTTGTAATGTCGTCCCTTTTTTAGCAAGTTCAACTTTTCCCGACTTTGCAGTTCTCCGGGATCTGCATATGAGGTGTATGTTGAACTCCATTTCGTTAAGAGATATGTGGCATTCGAGGCCTGTTTTGTGAATATAGGGCTGTTGCCTCCAGAGAATTGATGGCAGCCTAGCTGTCCGAGTAAATGGCAACGCCAGTGTTGGTCACTATATTGCAACTCAGCCACTTTGCGACTTCCCATATTGCTATTATTTCGGCTTCATAGACACTGCAGGTATATGTGAGTTATATATAGACTGAGTTCTTTACAGTGTACTTCGAATCCATCCTTATCATCAAGCTTCGAAACATCAGTATAGAATGGTTTCTATTACTGCCAACCCTTTCAGTCATCTCTGGCTTTAATATAGTTGATAAATAGTTACCATTACCATAGCATTACCATAGCGCTACACTTAGGTTAAGTTAGGTTAGGTTGAATAGAGGAGACGTTTAAAACGTCTGATGTCCATGGACATACACTTAAGCCAGTGGTTCGGCCTGTTGTGCGCTCCTTATTTATGATTTTAATACCCCACGGATTACAGAAAATCGGTACTAGACACGTATTTTCTCAGTATCTTCCAGTCATATCCTCTGAGATGAGTCAATATCGGGATCTTGCATGTGTGAAAGCTGGGCAGTGACACAGAAAATGTTATATCGTTTCGATGTTTTCCCTGCATGCCCTGCGCTCGTCGTTTTCTGCTAATCCTATGTGATGAAGATGTGCCTGTAAACTTGAGTGTCCCGTTAGAACACTTATCATCTTACTAATCTCGATCTTGTTTAGTTTCAGAAAACTATTGGTTTTCTTCTCATTTGGGTCACCCCACAGTATCTTTGCAGTTGCTCCTACAGTTGCTCTATTCCACACAGTTTTGTGAGCCATCACTGCTTCAACTCATCATTCGTGGCTTCGAAAGGTTTCCAATTTTCCAAATTTGTTACTCGAAGTTCTCTGCCCTTTGAAGCCAAGCTGTTTGCTCGTTCATTTCCAATCACTCCGTTGTGTCCCGGTACCCAGAAAATACGCAGTTGACCATGGACTGAGTAATTCTTTATCGTTCTTTTACAGTCTAACACTGTTCTGGATTTGACCTTTTCCGATGTTATTGCTTTGATCGCCATTTGGCTATCTGTGAATATGTTGGTATATTTAGGCTTTGTGGTATTACTGAGCCAGTTAACACACTCCGTGATTGCTCGAACTTCTGCTTGAAATACTGTGTTATGGTCTGGGAGGCGGAAGTAAAGTTCGACTTCTGGTTCATCAATAAAAAGTCTCAAACCCGTCCTTCCTCCAAGCCTGGACCCATCAGTGTAGCAGCTGGTTCCCACTGGCGCATGAGCTAGTGTTCCGTTTTCCCAGGAGCGTCTGTCTGGCACGAACGATTCACAGGTAGCTGTAAGCCGCACTTCAGGAATGCGGTCCGAGATTTCCGTTGTTTGAATATGACCGACCAGTGATTGTAATATCTTCTGATGGTACGACTTGTGGTCTCGATTTATCCATTCACCCATCACTTGTGAATGGATATCTATTGGTTGGATGTGCAGTATAGTCTCCAACGCTCTTGTTGGTGCGGTTCTAATTGCTCCGCTTATGCCTAGACAGCACATACGTTGTACTTATTGCAATGGTATTACGTTGTACTTTTTGTCCATTGATGTCCACCACACTACAGAGGCGTAGGTTATTATTGGTCTAATCACGCTCATGTAAAGCCAGTGTGTCATATTTGGACGTAGTCCCCATTTTGAACCTAAAGCTGTTCTGCACAACGACAAACATCTGTGGGCCTTTGTAACTCTTTCTTCAATATGATCTTTCCAGTAAAGTTTCTGATCCAAGATTACTCCCAAGTATTTTATCTTTTTAGATATGGCAATATTCTTATCCAGGAAACGAGGCGCTTAGGGCTTTAAGGAGACTGTGTATCGTCGTAACCCATAGGAGAGGCGATAAAATGCCCCCCAGAGGTATACCACGATTTACATTGTCTCTGATTTTTACGTCATATGACCCTCAAATAATCCACCTATTCCTTAGCATATTGTTGATCCAGTTTATCAACGCCCGGTCAACCTGAAACTCGTCTAAGGACTGGATAAGTGTATCGGTCTGAACGTTGTTAAAAGCGCCCTCAATGTCTATACCAACGGCAAGTGTGTAAAATTTTTCACTGAAGGACTGTTCTATGTGGTGTACTACCTCATGTAGAGCTATTTCCACCGAACTTCCTTTAACATATGCGTGTTGCTTGAATTTTAGCTTGTCATCGGCTATCTTACTTTTGATCATGTCGTCAATTATTCGCTCCATT
Organism: Eudasyphora cyanicolor; assembly: GCA_963930755.1. Taxonomy (NCBI): domain Eukaryota; kingdom Metazoa; phylum Arthropoda; class Insecta; order Diptera; family Muscidae; genus Eudasyphora; species Eudasyphora cyanicolor. The sequence goes on along the minus strand of OZ005734.1, from coordinate 215,030,491 downwards.
GTTTTTAAGAGGAAAGAAGTTAGGCTAATAGGTCGATAAGTCTTTGGGATCGTATAACTCGCCTTGCGCTACACTTTGATTTCCTCATGTGGCCGTCGTTCTTGTAGCTTCATATTGAGAGACAGTTTAATTATTCGATTAAAAGATTGTTCAAGCTCGTGGTCTGGTTTGTTTTTAAATTTTTATTTATTTCCAATATTTCGGAATTATCTTTTGAATTTCGTCATCAGGGATCATGTTCTACAATAAATTAAGTACACAATAACTTAAATTAATAAAGTAATATCACTAAATTCAAGTGAAAATAACTATATTTTGATTTATTAATACTAGGAGAACATAAATAATTGTACGATATTTCTACAACGGCCAACTTACGTGTAAAAGTAAAAACACAACAACAAACAATACTTAAAAACTACTGTAGTGTGTCTACTACCGTCGGATGTAAACATTGCACTGGTTGTTATTCTAATATTGCACGATGATCGATGGCCTCTCGTTGTCTTGTTCGTCTAATAAGATGTTTGTATATGTGCGCTATGTTCTCTGTATCGGTTTTGTAGTTAACTCTTTTTCTTGTTGGTACGTTGTTAATATGCAGCATTTCGAGAGTAAATCGTTTGTTATAGTTGCTCTCTCTCTGAAGTACACGAACGTTGTCAAAGTCTGGTTGGTGTTTACTACTGGCACAGTGTGTAGCTAATGCAGTTTTTTGTTGAGTGTTGCTGATGTTGCGATTTTTTATATCAGATTTGTGTCCGGATATTCTTGTTTTGAGTTTATTTTTTGTTGTGCCAACATAGACTCTATGGCATTGTTCTGTGTTGTTACCTCCACATGGTATTTCGTATACAACGTTTGGAGTTTCTGTTATCGGTATCTTACTCTTTGTGTTGGTGAACAGTTGTTTTATTGTGTTCTGGGTTTTATGGGCAATATTATAATTATTTTTGTCAAATATGTCTGATTTTACAATTCTTTCCGAAATATTTTCCACGTATATTAGGGATTTGAAAATTTTTGGATCTTTATTATTGGACTTTTCTCTTTCTTTTTGTTTATAATTAGATATTAAGTTATCGATTAAGTTTTCTGGGAAATTGTTGTCTAGTAAGATATTTTTTATTTTGAGTTTATTCTTTTTTTGAAATTCTTTGTCGCTAATGGAAAGGACCCGGTTTATTAAGTTTTTGGCAGTGTTAATTATTATTCTTTTTGGATGTTTAGAGTAATAGTTCATTATTCTGCCCGATGATGTATCTTTTTGGTACCAGTCTATGGAAATCTTGTCATCATTTCTTACTATAAGTGTGTCAAGGTAAGGTATTTTGCAGTTTTCTTCTATTTCGATGGTGAATTTTATGTTTGTATGGAAGCTATTGAGGGTTGTCAAGGTTTTTTCTATTGCACATTCCGGAATTATGGTAAATATATCGTCAACGTATTTTGTTATTATCCTAGGTTTTGTTGTCAAGTTTTCTATACAGGTGTCAAGTAGTTTATCCATCACTATATCAGCTACGACCGGAGAAGCCGGTGAATCCATCGGTAGTCCTTTTTTCTGCTTGTAAAATTTGTCCTCGTATTTGAAGTAGCGATTTTCCATAATACAAAGACAGTTTAATATTAATGCCGCTCTTCTTGCAACTTCTCTCGCCACAGTATTAATCGGCGCTAGATGGAGTAGGGCATGTTGAGACTCATTCGCGATAGTCTTTAAAGCTCCGCATATGCAGGCAGTTCTCTGATAGTAGGTTGATGATGGATAGTTTATCTATTATTGGACGAACTACCGCTGAATATACCCAATGGACAAAATTAGGAGAGAGAGAGCGCAATAATGAAGCTAGCAACGTATACATATATAAATTCATTTGAATTGACTCTGGTTTTCGAGAAAAATATATTTAAACATAACTATAGAAACATAACATTTTATTTTTAAAGTCAAGAGAGAAACAAATTATAATTTAAAAATAAGTAATGAATAAAATGTACCTATACACACAAAATCATGAATACGAGTAACACAATTCTGTGAAAAAAATACATGAACTTGACAGTATAGTTTCGATTCTACTACCAAAGGGTAGTATAACCCTATACTCAGTTTGGCGAAATTGGTGACCAATTTTTTTTATGAGCGTCCAAAGTTTCAGAAAATTAGTGGGCCCCTCGAAAAAGGTGTTATCAGCTTTTGTCCAACAACTAAGCGGAACAATTCGAATGTGAAAACATTCAATAAATCTAATGAAATATTTTTTTCACTTTTTCAGCATAACTTTCAGGGACTCGTAATTTTTTACTAACAATGTTTGGCAAAATTGTAGCCAACATTAATGTGAAAAACTTTTGTTTACATTTTAATACAATCTGAACGTATCTAGGCACCCTAAATAGCACATAAATTTTCAGAAACGTTGGACGCCCATTGGTCACCAATTTCGTCAAACCGAGTATAGGGTTATACTACCCTTTGGTAGTAGAATCGAACCTATACTGTCAAGTCCGTGTATTTTTCAAAAAGTTTTAATTTGTTGCATAGTGTAATTGGACGTGAAAGTAGCCCCAAAAATAAAAACTTTTGCATCATTCGTTTAGCCAATTTAGCTCAATTAATAATTTAATGGCCATACGAATTTGTTTGCGGAACAAACATACCCCCAAAAAGTGCATTTACAATTTTTTCCCATTTTCACCTTTTTTGCTCAATACTGGGTTGCAAATCCATAAATACGTCGTTTTTTCTTTATAAACTTTATTTGGCATGGAAATAAAAATTCGGATTCATATTACAGCTATTCTTACACAGAAGATATGAGATATTTTTATGTTATCCATGCATGGAAACAGAATTTAGAACATTTTCAATTATTGTCAATATCCCCTCGTTGATGTTGACGCTTGTGGTTCTGATGATCTTGTTTTCTTCGTAGGTTGTTCATATTCATGTTCTGTGTGAGCATCATTACCCGAGTTAGACATAATTTTCAAGGGCATGTATTGTTCAGAGTGTCCACCAATTGCAGTGTCTCTTCATCTTCGGTGCTTTCATCTTCAAACTGAATAATTTTAGAATTCCACCAACAAACTTCCGCAAAGAATGCTTCCAAATTTTTTTTTCAATTGTTTTCTGTCCAATCCATAACCAGAATTTATACATGCGTTGCACCTGGATTCATCAGGTCTTGCACCCAAATTACTGACTTCATAAAAGAAAACTGTACACCTTTTCCATGTATCCACATTATAAGGGTATTTTAACAACTTTTGCACACTGTGTTCGCCGTAAAATTTGCACCACTTAAATCTGTTTACAATAAACTTTTTTAAATTCCTCAGTAAACAAGTTTTTCGATCCTGATTGTCTATTTTTGGGACGATATGACCACAAACGTTGAAAAAATCATCCAATTTTGGGCACTTGTTATTTTCCATATTGAAATTTTGAATGCTTTTCTGCTTTCTAATATGTTTTTCACTCTAAATTATAATTAAATTTTAAAAATTTCACTGTTCCCGTTCGTCGACACTTGTTGAATGACAAAAATCGATCAATGTACACCTATGAATACTACGTATTTCTCGATATTTTACTGACAGGTACTTATTGTCATTTATGACTTTGTTCACGCACATGTGCTTTTACAATTTTTCAAAACTTTCCAAATAATTAGGACTCATAAATGTTGGTGGAATTTCTGTAGAAAACTCATTCATTGCAGGTAGCCTACGGAAAAACGCACACCAATGAAAAAGTCTTTTCTCCCTTCGGTAAAGGGATATTCCGTACGGTATACCGAGATATAACCGTGTTAAAATATAGAAAAAGTGATAAAAATCCACATTGAGCAAAAATTCATATGACCATTAAATTATTAATTGAGCCAACTTGACTAAACGAATGATGCAGAAGTTCTTAGTTTTGGAGCTACTTTCACGTTCAATTCTCAGAATTGAGTCCCAAAATCATGTGTTGGCTGTACTGTGTAAATCTCTTTTTTATTCAAAACTATTACTTTTCTTTGAAATTATTATTTTTTCACAATGAATTGCCAGATATCTCCGAAACTGTTAAAGGGGTGGTTAGTATTACAGAAAGTTAAAGGGAATTTAAATTAATCGGACAAATGGTTATGGGCAGGGTTACCATAAACATTTTTCTGAATGGAGGACATTTGTGCCAGAAAGGGAGGACATTAGTGACATTTACAAAGAGCCCTTGGAACCTTCGGAGGAAATCTATATATATAAAAATGAAACGGTCCATCTGTGTAATGGCATCACGTCAGAACGGCTGGAGCGATTTGGCTCAATTTTTTTTTCAGTTGTTCGTATTTGCCTGGAGAAGGTTGTTTGGGAAAACCCTCCGGAAAAGTCGGAAAATTGGGAAAATCGAAAATTGCTATTTCTTGCGAGATTCCTACTGTTCCTATCTACTGCTATTTCTTGCGAGATTCCTACTGTTCCTATCTACTGCTCTCTTTTTCAATCCAAATTTTTTTATTAATTTTCTATTAAACAAAAAAGTTTTCTATTAAACATATGTACGAGTATGTGCTATTGTTCTTGGTGCAATTCATTCGAGTTTTGCGTATTGTTACACTGATTTCGCGTATCACATCGGCAAACGGTACAAGCATTACGATCAATTAAAATTCACGATATTTATCAATTCGAACATTTTTTCAGATAATAAGTTTGAGTATAAGAGGTAAGGTTATCTTATTGGATTGCGGGCATTGCAAAATCATAATTTCGGATGAATGCACGATGGCGCATAAACGAGCTCTGGAGGCAATTGACCGAACGATGAAGGATTTACGACGTGATTTGAGACAATTTGGTGAGTCTGATATTGCTCTCCGGAGATTTTCGTCAAACGCTTCCCGTCATCCCGAAATCTACTGCCGATGAAATTAATGCATGCCTGAAATAGTGGTCTTTGTGGCTGCATGTCAAGAAGTTATGTCAAGAAGTTGAAATTGACCACGAACATGAGAGTCGCGTTGCAGAACGACTCATCGGCTCTTGAATTCTCGAAACAACTGTTGGCGCTTGGAAATGGCCAAATTACTATTGATGTTTCCACTGCATTGATATTGTTCCCTGCAAATTTTTGCGAGTTCACATCGTCGAACGAGGAACTCATCACCAAAGTGTTTCCAAATCTCGATTAGATTAGTGAATGGGCAATATTAGCAGCGAAGAATAAGGACGTCGATAGCATGAATTTTATTATTCAAAGTAAAATAGAACTCGCTTGATGTGCCAGGAGCTCCGCCGCATAATTTACAGCTGAAGGTGGAATCGATCATAATCATGTTGCGGAATCTGAATCATCCGAAATTGTGCATAGTTCGCGGTTGTCCATTATGAAACTGATGGACAATGTGATTCAGGCGACGATCATCAAGGGAAAATTCAAAGGAGAGGAAGTCCTTATCCCACGAATACCGATTATTCCAACTGATCTTTCATTCCAATTCAAGCGGATTCAGTTCCCTGTACGATTGGCTTTTGCGATGACAATCAATAAATCTCAAAACCAATCGTAGGAAGTCTGTGGAATTAATCTCGAATTTCCCTGTTTTTCGCACGGTCATCTGTACGTTGCCTGTCTTCTGTCTTCGTTGTTTGTTGTTTATCATCTGATTCGATTTATCTCTACTGATTTCGATTCCTTTTAAACAAATCGCATTAAAATTTTAACTATCTGTGTTTTATTATCACTCTGGAGTTTATCTGAAGGCGTTAAATTGGGGCGAGGCGAAGTTCGCCGGGTCCGCTAGTTTTTTAAATAAAAATAGCACTAATTGGAAAAAACAAATATTTTATTATGATCAACAATTAATTTTTTTTAAAAGGTTATTAACATTATCTTAAAAGGTTGTATTTTTCGCAATATCTTGTAAGATCTCTTTGAAACCGCTGATGTGATGAACAATTGATATTAAAAGAAGATGAAGTCTACTTAAGTTAGGATTATTTAAAGCATTCTTGAAGTAATTAGGATAAATGGTTCTCGAGTTCTGCTAAAGTATGTGGCTCAACCTCTATTTTTTTGATGTTTATCTTTGTTATATATATTTATATTTATATTATAACGTGTGGCCCATCTAGCGGTTGCTTTTTTAACTAAGGCCACACAATTGAAAATGTGTAGAAAAATTGGTTCGGCACAGAATAGGCCGCGAAAGGCATTTCTATAAAGGCAAAATTATTGAAAAATATTCATCCGCCTTTTTTATATCAATTTTAAGGTCGCATTCCACAAATCGCCTTTGAGCTATTAAATCAAATGACACAAGTTTGAGCAAAAATTTTGAAAATAAAAACATAGTTTTTGACACGAATGTGAAAGCAATTTTTAATATCGGAAAAAAAATACAGATAAAAAGCTTTGACATTTTTTTTATTTTTTTAAAAAGTTTTTTTAGAAAAGGCTATCGAAAACACTTTGGGCAAAATTTTCTAAATACAATAGGTAACTAGTTATATGGATGGAAAAAATACCGCTGTCAAAATTCAACACCCTCCAACTCCGACAGTCCTTAACCGACCTGGTTGAAATTTTGTGTTATAACTACTATCCAATAGGACTAAACCTGGGAAAAGTTTCATCCTGATCAGAAGACATTGGCATTGAAAATCTGCTCACTTGGCTTGAAATCCGCCATATGTATATCCCAACTAATAAATTCCACCTTTGCGTCATTCATTTGAATGGAACTTTACATAATGAAAGTCACGATTGGCTGAACTATAAAAATACATTTGAATCAGTGACAAAAGGAGGACAAATACCACATTTTTGATAAAGGAGGGAGGACAAAGGTAAAAAAGGAGGACATGTCCTCCGAAAGGAGGACGTATGGTAACCCTGGTTATAGGGCTATGTAAAATACCTGCAGCAATCATAAGTTAGAAATGTATATAGGAATTTCAGTAAATTTTCCGTAATCAAATTTGTAAACGTTCTGCTTCTCTTTAAATCATTAAATGTTAGAGTAGGCCAAGATCATATAGCTATGGGAATTCAATTTTGCAATAACATTTTGTAAGCTATATCTAATAAAATATAATACATTGTGACATTTTATACATTTAAGACGGGTTCATAACGTATGTGACGTTCATACCTTTCAGACTGTCATAAACCCTAAAAAAACAAGATGCGGACCATCCCTGGTCATGACCACAATATGTTTGAGTGTCATAACCATAATATGATACACTTGTAACCATACTATGGCAAATAACTAATATCATAAGCGTTGTATTGTTCTAGCAAGCATTACTTTGTCAAAAGAATTCCTATACTATGAGATTTTAATGATACATACACCAAAGTTGTTATAAAATTAATATAATTACATTTTGCAGACAACAAAATTAATTGTTAAAACTGCATTAAATATGGTTACTGTAACCATGTAAAATTTGTTATACAAGTTGAATGGTTGCCCTGACCATGTTTATCCCCTCACCTTAGAGAGGAGGGTATACAGGGTGGCTGATATGTAATGCAACAAAGTAAAGCGCTATATTTTTTTAATTTTTTTTTTAAATTTTATTGTTCAAAAGCAAAAAATGTCGGAAATAACATAAAATTTTAGAAACAGTTTAGATTTGTTCGAATTGGCCACCTTTGGCACGAATTATGGCCTTCAAACGGCCGACAAAGCCATCACACGCTGCACGAAAGTGGCTCTGCGGTATTTTGGCCCATTCCCGGCGAAGCGCCGTCTTGAGATGATCGATACTTTGGTATTTTTTAGTGCGAACCTTACTCTCTAAAATGCCCCAGGCGCAAAAGTCCAACGGATTTGAGATCCGGAGATCTTGGTGACCATTGTGCGGTAGAAATGAAGCGAGGAACCTCCTTTTTAAGCCATTCTTGGTTGACGCGTGCTGAGTGCGATGGTGCTGAGTCCTGTTGGAATGTCCATGGTCTGCGGCCGAAATGTTTGTCTGCCCAGGGCTTCAATACTGTCTTTAGGACATTTTCCCGATAATATTCGGCATTTATTTTGACCCCATGGTCGATGAATACGAGCGACAATCGGCCGTTACGGCGGCCCACACCATTACCATCGGCGGCGCTTGAGTTCTGGTGGCCAATCGAAGGTGTAAATTTTCAGTTGAACTCTTTGGCGAGTAAACCCGATCATTTTGTTTGTTCACAAACTGCTCAATTTGGAATGGCTTCTCATCGGAGAAAACCAAATTCGGTAACTGGCCACTTTCGTGCAAGCGAAGCAACTCCTTGGCTCTTTCCAGTCTAACATTTTTTTGTGAATTGGTGAGCTCTTGCACTTTTTGGAACTTCAATGGCTTTAGTCCAAGCTCATTTTTTAATATGTGTTGTATCCATTCTCGCGATATGTTCAGCTCACGAGCAATTTTTCTACCACTGCGGCTTGGATTTCGATCAAATCTGGCCTTCACTTTTCGGATCATTTCTGGTGTTGTTACCGTTTTTTTCGTCCACTTTTTGGACACGATGCAACACTGCCAGTATCACGGTAACGAGCGATGGTACGAGAAACAAAAGATTTATTCACATTTAAATGCTGGAGGGCTCTAACGATAGCCACTTGTGTTTTTCCACCCAAATATAAAGCTATCACGCTTGAATTCCATCACGAATAACTTTTTCTGAATGCAATGTATCAAAATGCTTTTGTAAGCTTGTAAACAATTAAATGAACTGTCACTGAAATAAATCTGTCAGCTATCAGACTAGCGGTTTAGAAATGGTAGCAATCTGAAGTTGGTTGCAATACATATCAGGCACCCTGTATATCACTTGCTAAGAGCCAAAGTGTAACACATCGAAGGAGTGACCTAAGACCCTAAGTATGTTCGGCGGATATCCGTTTTGGGTCATTTTAAGTCGAATGAGCAATGTCCATCCGTCCGTCTGTCTGTCTGCTGGCTGGTGCGCACGATAACTCTCGAAAGGGGTAACCGATTGACTTCAAATTTGGTATGTGGTAATATTTTCTTCTATCTCCGGCTTAGTTCTAAGAAAGGCTATACTGGTCCACTCCTTCCAGTACCTCCCCCACAAAGGGTTAACATTTAGTGAAATATTGATTATTTAATAACTTCTATCCTACTTATTTGAATCCTCTGAAATTCTACACATAGTATTAGCTTTTTAGTCACTATTACCTTAAAAAATGGGCGAAGTTTCCACGCCCCTTTTGGCACCTCCCACACAATCGGACAATTTTGAACCAAAATTTAATAGCTTATAACTCTATTACCTGTGCATACAAACCTTTTGTACAGTGTAATGGGTTAATAGTACCTATAATACAGTGAAAAATGGGAATTATTGCCAAGCTGATTTTGGTACCTCCCACACAAGTGGACCTTTTTGTACCAAACAGCTTTTAACTTTAATACCAGTGCATATAAGTACTTGCAATTTTGTACAGTGTAATGGTTTTATAGTACCTAGAGTCCAGAGAAAAGTGGCCGTTATTGGGATGACCCTTTTGGTACATCTCACACAAATGGGCCATTTTGTACCAAAAGTAAACAGCTCTTAACTTTAATACCAGTACATACTTTAAAGTTATTAAACGCAATTTCAATTGACAATAATTTAAATAAAACAAAAAATAAATAAATTTACTAATACTTTTTGGGACTCAAGGTGAGGGGATTCATTAGTCGGTTTACCCGACTGAACTTTCTTACTTGTTATACCCTACACCACACTGTGGTACAGGGTATTATAAGTTTGTTTCACGGCAGATGTTTGTAACACCTTAAAATAACACAGCTAGACCCACCTTAAAGTATACCGATCGACTCAGAATCACTAGCTGAGTCGATTTAACGATGTCTGTCCGTCCGTCTGTCCATGTAAAGTTGTTCGTCGACTACAGGTCGCAATTTCACTCTTATCGTTCTGAAATTTTGCAGTTTAGAGTATTTCGCGGCTGTTAAGATCGCTATTGAATTTGGTTGAAATCGGTTCAGATTTAGATATAGCTCCCATATATACCTTTCGTCCGATTTGGCCCTTTAGTCCTATAGAAGCTGTATTTTACATCCGATCGTTTTGAAACTTAGAATGGTAGAGTTTCTTGATCCATGAACCAACATTGCCGAATTTGAAGAAAATCGGTTAATATTTAGCTATAGCTCCCATATATATGTTTCGTCCGATTTGGCCCTTTAGTCCTATAGAAGCTGTATTTTACATCCGATCGTTTTGAAATTTAGAATGGTAGAGTTTCTTGATCCATGAACCAACATTGCCGAATTTGAAGAAAATCGGTGCAGATTTAGATATAGCTCCCATATATATCTTTCGTCCGATTTGGTCCTTTAGTCCTATAGAAGCTGTATTTTACATCCGATCGTTTTGAAATTTAGAATGGTAGAGTTTCTTGATCCATGAACCAACATTGCCAAATTTGAAGAAAATCGGTTAAGATTTAGCTATAGCTCCCATATATATGTTTCGTCCGATTTGGCCCTTTAGTCCTATAAAAGCTGTATTTTACATCCAATCGTGTTGAAATTTAGAATGGTAGAGTTTCTTGATCCATGAACCAACACTACCGAATTTGAAGAAAATCGGTGAAGATTTAGCTATAGCTCCCATATATATGTTTCATCCGATTTGGCTCTTTAGATCCAATCGTTTTTATACCCTACACCACACTGTGGTACAGGGTATTATTTAAGTATAAAAGGTCCCAAAAGTAAATTTATGTAAACAATTTATACATGAATTACAAAATTTATATATCAGAGTTATTCAATATTACGAGAGTGGTGTAGGGTATTATATAGTCGGCACCGCCCGACTTTAGCCTTTCCTTACTGTTTTTTTTTGAACACTCTATTTTAAATATTATTTTAATACCATTTTACTTTTGTTTACTTGCAGGTCTAAGATATTCAAGGTAAGTTCTGATTAGAAATTCATAATTCCACACTATTAGGCAGCCAATCTATTGAGAATTTCAGTAATTCATTTTATTTTTGTAAGTATTATTTTTAATTATATAAGTTCCGTGCTCGAGAAGAAAACTAATAATATGCTGAAGTAACTTTATATATTTATAAATATAAATAAATCGTAATCATAAATATCCTAACAGCCATTTATGAAAATGATTAATTCGAAATATAAGCAGTAGTGAAAAAAAATATTTCATGCACACAAGTACAAATTTATATTCGAGTAAGCGATTAATATCATTTCTATTTCACTCTTTCCTTAATGGAGAATTTATAAAATAATTGTGTACTTTAAAATGAACCTTATTGTTTAAGCGTTACACATAAAATTTCTAATTATAAACTAGCGTTTCCTCTCATTTACAACTTTAACATACAATTTCTTTGCAGCTCTTATTAAACAGATTTAGAAAATTAGAAACAAAAACGAGAAAATGCAAATCCACTGCACTGGACTTCTCTATAATTAACATACATTAGCATAAGAAAATGCAAATGAGTTTGGTAAAGTTTTTTTTCGGTCGTTCTTTCGTTCCTTTCCTTTGCAGATAGGTAAAGTACTCGTTATTTTTACTTTGGCTTAACTTGGTTAAAATGGAGACCGACCGACCAAAACAAACGAGCTCAGAGGAACATGGATGGCATTTTCCATTTTACCAGTGGACGCCTGACTACCTTATTACCCATCTTTGGTTGGAATTTTGCTATGTTTTTCTCCTCTAGTTGTACTGTTTTTGTTTCTCGGTTGTAATTACAAAATACATGAAGGAATGAAGGAACCACTGACATTCTCTAAGTCCTCCCCAAAACAAATCCATAGTGTTATACAAAACTGTAGTAATTCAAAATTTGCAAATTTTCAGGACAGGCGAACAACAGTTTCTTACAATTGTGAGCTCTTATAGAAAACGAAAAATCAATCTACATTTCACATTAAAACATCAAAGATAATGGTGCCAAATTTTCATCTTGGATTTTATTGTCAGTTGTCTAATATTTTGTTGAAAATTTTAAAATATATAAATTTAGAGTTACTACACTTTTGCATAACCATTGCAATATGTTTTGGTAAACAAGCTCAAGCATAGCACCGAGTACATATAATATGCCATAGTTAGGACATATATTTGGTAATTTTCACACAGTGACAGGTGCAAAATGAAATCGTAGAGTGAAACAGCAGCTGAACAGGGAAGAGGACAGAACATAACAGCGGATTTTGGTTAACATTTACCAGAGGTAGAATGGAACACAAGTTCAAATGAATTTAAATCATGCATATGCATGCTAAAAGCCCGGTAGGACAAAATAAAGGATGTATTTGTAGGAATGATAGAAACCAGAAAGTACGCATTTATGTAGAACCACATTATTGTAACAAATTCGCACAACGAAGAAGCCATGAGGAATCTGCTCTTAAATATTGTTTCCCTCTAGAGCTTGCTTGCTATATAAAGAAACGAATTACTACAAAAAACTTAATAGGGGTATTGGATAAAATATCGGCGCCTCAGCAAGTAACAGGTGTTTGGCCAAGCCCAAAACTGGAATGATATCACTCACTAGGCCAAAACTTGTTTCCTATTCCATTTTGAAAGGCGCAATTTTTCGTTTATGGTCAAATCAAAAAACAACGTGGGTGAAATTAGCTCACTGGACCAGTTACATATATAACAAGTAAAGACGGATTAAGTTCGGCCATTTATATACCCTCCACCACGGATCGCATGTGAAAATTTCAGACCAATTCGTTGAAATTTGGGGTTGTTGGTATTTGATTTTTTTATTATTATATGGAGCAAATCATGAAACGATCCTCTTTGTTTAAGTAAATCATTAAAAAAAAACATCGCAGCAATTTGTGGTATTTATGGCTTAAAATATATGGAGATATACATCTACACGGGGACTACAACAAAATAAAATTTTATTTGTACTATTTTAATGGCATGAATTCTTCCAAAATATAAACTGCAAAGTTTCAGCTAAATTTCTTAGAAAATGTGGTGTTTGTTGCTTGAATGAATCGTTTTGGGAGCGACATCTATAGGTGGACTCTCTCAACTTATGGTCAACATAATCGGGTCTTACGATTACGTGTGAGTCGTGTCATGCTGTCATGTTATTTTTGTTAAGTGTTGTTTGGCATTTCATCATGGAAAGACTTACGCCCGAACAACGTTTACAAATCGTTCAACTTTATTATGAAAATTCACGTTCTGTGAGGAATGTGTTTCGTGCACTTCGTTCAACTTATGGTCAACATAATGGAGTCATCGAAAATTGGACTCAACGAATGTACCATCTGAGACGTAGCCGCGGCCAACATTTGATAGACATAATCTTCAAAAAATAAATGCCAAAGAAGAATGTTCTCTCTAATGATAATAATTTCAGTTTGAATTTTCTGTGTTTTTCTTTAAAAAAGTTGGGAACCTCGAAATGCATCACCTTTTATTTATACTTTATGGGATCTCAGATCAATATTTAGAGGTGTTACAAACGGAGTGACAAAATGAATATACCCCCCATCCTATGGTGGAGGGTATAAAATTGGATAGACAATAAAAAGTAAGCGAACGGATATCAAAAATTTCCAAGATAATTAATGTTTAAAAAACCAATTGAGCGGAAGGCAGTGAAGTCCCGCATTAAGTTTATAGTGTCACAAGAAGACTTAATGAACTCTTAACCATTAATAGCAACCTGGCAGTGGCAGAAAAGGGGGTTTTTCGGACTCCAGGAAGGTTAAGAAAATAATAGACATTTTGAAAAGGAAGCCTAACATTTCGAGAAGAAATGATGCATATACTCGTATTACAAATAGCTCGGCGACTTTTGTAAAAAATTGAAAAAAGGGACTGTTTAAGAGACATATAATTGAAAATGGTGCAAGGTAGAAATTAAAAAAAAATTATGAAGCAATACTTAGAGTTAAAAAATGCAATCAAAGAATGATTGTCGAATCATGGATGATGAGATTTACGTTTATCAGACTTTCTGCAATTACATTGACAGGAGTTTTGTATTGCTGATAGTAGGGGGAATACTGCAGAATAGTTCCGTGTACAAAAGAAGTCAAAGTTTCCCAAAAAGTATAGTATATCTAGCTATTTTCACATGTGGAGAAAGAAACTGCATATTCCTAGGCATGGGAGCCATAAATACTAAAGGGTATCTCTAAGAATGCCTGTCAACGGGATTACTTCCATTTATAAGAAAACTAGCTGGACCCGGTCCACTTCGTTGCCCCAGACTTCAGATTTCCGATTCCGTCAATTTTTTAACCAATTACGTAGACTGCCATCAAATGCATATTTACAAAATTACAACACTCTCGCTAACAAATTGTTCAAGGTATTTCAATTTAAGAAATTTGCTTATAAGGGTGGGGCCACGCCCATTGGTCCGACCCAAACCCTTTTGGACCATTCACGTAGACTATCACCAGATCGATAAGCAAAAAATTACAGCACTCTCGATAAAAAATTGTGCAAGATATGACTCTCAATTTCAAAATTTGGCTTATACTCGCATAGGCGGGGCAACGTCCATTGGTCTGATCCCGCCTATTTTTGGTCGAATCACGTAGACTGTCATCATATACCCAAAACTGCAGCGCTCACTTAAACAAATTGTGCAAGATATCTCAATTTAAAAATTAGGCTCCTATGGGCGGTGCCGCCCTTTTTTGTGTAATCACGTAGACTGCGTGAGATGCACAAAATCACAGCACTCTCGCTAACAAATTGTGCATGATATCTCAATTTCAAAAGTTGGTTTATATGGGCGGGGCCAGGCCCATTGATCCGATCCCGCCACTTTTTAGAACATTCACGTAGGCTATCATCAGATACATATGCAGAAAATTACAGAACTATCGCTAAACAATTGTGTAAGACATCTCAATTTCAAAATTTAGTTTATATGGGCAGGGCCACGGCCATTGATCCGATCCCGACCCTTTTTGGACCAATAACGTAGACTACCACCAGACAGCACTCTCGCTAAAAATTGTGCAAGATATGTGTCTCAATTTAAAAATTTGGCTTATATAGGCGGGGCCACGTCCATTGGTCTGATCCCGCCCATTTTTGGAAAAATCACGTGGACTGCTACCAGATACATACACTAAAAAAAAGCGTACTGAAAATCAATGAATTTTTCGTAAAGTTTAAGATTTCGGCAATGATTTCGAGCCAAAGACAATCGCTATAAAAATAAGAAGGTTTTATAGTTAATTTAAAGACGTGAATAGTACTTGTTTTGAGGATGCATTTCATAGAATTAAGAATTTTGGGTAATAAAACTAATTATGTTTGGTCTTAAAATAAGCACATTTTTTCGTAAATTTATGTATGGCGCGTGCTTATTTTTAGTAAAATATCATATAATTTAAAACATTATCGTAATAAAATTTAAAATGTTTGTCCTTGATATAAGAATATACTGGTAATTAATTTAAGGCATACATGAATTTAAATACAGTTTTTTTTTAATATGTATGGAAAATTCGTTACATTATATTGATTATAATGTTACTCTTTTAAATGAATCATTTTCTTTGAAATCATTTAATATTCATAGAAAATTCAATAACACAACACTATATCTTTCTAAATAAATATTTTATTTGTTATATTTTATATTGGAAAATACATTTTATAATTTAAAACCATATGTAATTGTATAAATACAAATCGGCCAACACACTATGAAGTTTGACTTTTATTCGAATATTGTATTGTTATGTATCGATTCTATAGCGGGATTCGTTTCTCTATTTGTTGTCCATGAACAATTTTTATCGGAACCGACCTTAATGATTTTTAACCTAGAATTTGGCTGGAATTTAAATAGAAATTATATAAAACAAATATTATATTATTATATCATATACATAGTTTGTATGCTCACTCATTTCCTGCAATTTATAAATTTTTAATTCCCCACTGCATTTTTCATATATCCAAATAAAGTTCAATTCCGCGAACTGAAATAAAAATAATTTGAATATAAATCAAACAGAATGATTTATATACGATAAAGTATTAAAATAAATTTTATCATATAACTGTCACAAAGTGTTGAAAAATAAGAGATATATTAAAATCTTTGGAATATACTCACTTACACTGAAATATTTAGTCACTCTTCTACGACATAAATTCTCATAATAGATCCATACACAATTTGCTGTACTAAAAGTTAAAAAAAATATTTATGTAAGATATTAGGCATGTTTTCGTTACCAGCTAGCAATTTTAGTTTAGCACTTTGCAACGAAAACAACTGACTTCCACTAACTGACACATAAGCAATAAGTGGCGGATTTTCACTATCTGGTAGCAATGGTGTCATGAGTTGCGAAGAAAGAACAGTGCGAAACAGACAAAAAATTCGTGAAAAGTATTTATAAAACATATATTTACTATTCTATGTTCAATTGTTTACACTCTTTTTGCAAATATTAAAATAATTTCCTATGCCATATTGCTAAATATAGGGTGCCCAATCTGGCAACATCATACTCGATTAAGACAGGAACACAAGCACCAAACTTCATCGGGAACTAATAGTGCTTAAAAGTGCTTAGCTCCCCATACAAATTAAGCACTTATGGTGTAACGAAAACACGCCTATTATTAATAATAGAGACTGATTGTTTTGAAAGTGGCGAAAGTGACATTTTTCATATAAATTGAGTTATCAAAAATAATTTTCTCAAAAAAATAAATCGTGACTTAGATTTTAAAATCTTAAGTTTTGCTAGCAAACAAAACTACAAAAACTTATTAAAAAGTACTTCTGTAAAACAACAGCTAATGCTGCTTATGACATTCTTAACCCTGGTGTTAGATTAGCAAATCTGTACGAATCCTAGATTAAGAGTCCATTTGGTCAACATTACATTTTTCATATAAAACGAATATGGAAGACAATATTTTATATTTATTTTTGAATGATGTGAAAAGAAAGCAGCTTATTTACAATTATTTTTGAACAAAAACGGTTATTATTTTGATTTTAGTAAAACAAAAATATCCCTTGGACCAAATTATAAGGCAATATATATACATACATATATTACCGTTTATAAAGGAAACGATACAAAAATTAGACCAAATGGGCCTAATCTAACAGCAGGTTTAATTATGAAGTACTTATGAAGCAATTATGAACACGAAATCAAGGAAAAATTTAAACTAAAATTCAAAAAAGGAAAACATCTTTTTAAATAAATTATATTTTTAAAACTTTTTAACAATAACTTTGTTTGTGTGAAAACACGTATTTTATATGTGAACGTCAGTTCGCAAATATATTTTGTTATAATACATTAATATATGCGTTCCAAATTAAATTTCTTGATTTTCAAATAAAATATATTTGTTCAGAAATACATAATACTTACAAATATTGTTTCCAAATCTATTGTTTCCAAATCTCACTTATTTGTTGTAATTTATAAATGGCATTCAGCACTGCATTTTTCATATATCCATCACATTTATCTTCAAATATTGCGTGATCTAAAATTAAAATAATTAAATTTTTTCTGAAAATAAATCAAATAAAATTATCTATAAACAAAAAAAAATGCAAATAAATTTGATCATATCACAATTGGAAAACGCTGAAAACTAAGAGAAATATTTCAGCCGTATATATATATAATACTTACGTTGAAATATTTTGTAAAATTTGCCACTCTTCTCACAAAAGACCCATTCTAAAATTGTTTTACTTAAAAAATTAAAAAAGATAGTTATATGTATAACATATTATTAATAATAAATTTCTATATTACAAATAATTTTACATTTCTGCATTATGCGCTGTTATTTTTAATAAATAAATACTTTCAATTAAAATGTGTTTTGTTAATTTTGTAATTGCCAATAAGATGTTTATTTCAGGATAATAATATTATTTTTCACGTACCTAAACATTTTCCCATTGTCTCTTTCAGTATTACAAAATCTATTACTAACATTTTTATCATCCATTTGACACAAATATCTTCACAGGACTTACAAACAAGATCTCCTTCAAAAACGCATGTACATCGCCATAAATAACGTACAGCAAAAATAACTATGGCACACGCACTCCCTTATCACAGAGATCGATAAGGGAGTGCGTGTGGTTGATGCCGACGGTTTCATTTGTTGTTGTTGCTATGCTTTAGCAAAAATAACTGTTTAACATATTAAAATTATTTTCGGTGTAATATGTACGTATTTATGCACGTATTCACAGCAACCAAATTTTTTCACAATCCGCGTCCCGAAAACAGACAACCGTTTCCTTCCAACGCTTGTAAATAACAGACGATTTAAAAGAAAACGAACAACAGAACTGTTCTCTATTTTCTCTTCTAGCATTCCATAACAATTATTGATTCACACATTACCAAACAAAACTGATTCTCCGAGCGAGAGAGGGAGGGAGAGATTGTATAATTCTCTCGTATGTATTCTTAAAAATAATGACAATAGTCATAAAATTTATTACCAAGACAGCCTTTCCTTTAAGGGGAGCATAGCCTTAAATTTATTACTCATATATCTCATACTGTTAATTAAGTCCGATTCGGCATTAAAACTATGACATGTCTACGTCATAGTGTTGATGTAGAAAATCCTTAAAAGTATTGAAATATTACTTAAAATAATGCGGATTGGCACAAAAATAATGATTTTTTTCTTTAATTTAAATGCGTACATTTAAAGAAGCGCGTACACAAAACTAATGTTTAGATAGTCATTAATTCAAATTCAAAAAACTTTATATTAAGGAAAATTTCGTAAAGAACCGGTAAATTTTCATTATTTTAATGAAAATTGTCATTGAATTGATGTCGAGGTAGTATACTTAATATAAGAATGTGTCATCATTAGTTTTATTACTATTTTTTTTTCAGTGTACGTACAACATAACAGCACTCGAGCTAAAAAATTGTGCAAGATATCTCAATTTAAAAATTTGGCTTATATGGGCCATTGGTCTGTAATCCGCCAAATTTTGTACCAATTACGAAGACTGCCACCATATACATGTACACAAAATTCCAGCACTTAAAATTCAAATTGTGCAAAATATCTCAATTTTAAAATTTGTCTACGTGATTTTTGGACCAATCACGTAGACTGCCACCATATACATATACACAAAATTGCAGCACTCTCGCTATCAAATTGTGCAAAATATCTCAATTTCAAAATTTGGCTTATATGGGCGGGGCCACGCCTATTGGTCCGAACCCGCCCATTTTTGGACCAATCATGTAGGTCGCCAACGAATATATATACAGAAAATTCCAGGTCTCTCGGTAACAAATTGTGCAAGATATCTCAATTTAAAAATTTGGCTTATATGGGCGAGGCCACGCCCATTGGTCCTATCCCGCCCATTTTTGGACCAATCGCGTATCGCCAACGGATATATATGCACAAAATTCCAGCTCTCTCTATAACAAATTGTGCAAGATATCACATTTTTTCAATTTGGCTTATATTGGCGGTGCCACGCCCATTGGTCCGATCCGGCCCATTTTTGGACCAATCACGTGGACTGCCACCAGATACATATGTACAACATTACAGCACTCTAGCTAACAAATTGTGCAAGATATAACAATTTAAAAATTTGGCTTATATGGGCGGGGCCACGCCCATTTGTCCGATTCCACCAATTTTTGGACCAATTACGAAGACTGCCACCATATACATATACACAAAATTCCAGCACTCTCGCTATCAAATTGTGCAAGATAGCTAAATTTCAAAATTTGGCTTATATGGGCGAGGCCACGCCCATTGGTCCTATCCCGCCCATTTTTGGACCAATCGCGTAGATCGCCAACGGATATATATGGCTTATATTGGAGGTGCCACGCCCATTGGTCCGATCCGGCCCATTTTTGGAAAATTCTCATAATCTGCCACTAAATGCATACTCAAAAAATTTCAGCACTCTAGCTAAAAAATTTTCTCAATATCAAAATTGGACCCATATGGGCGGGTCCACGCCCACTTGATATATCGAAAATTCAAGTACCCTATTTTCAGCACCCCCTACACATGTACATTCTGTGAAAATTTCAAGATGATCGGTCTAGCCGTTTAGACGGCTATACGGAACAAACAAACAAACATACAAACAAACAAACAAACCCACAAAGAGACACTCTCTTTTATATATATAGATACGACTACTCTAAATTTTTCGGCCCGATCTCTTGTCTTGTATTTACATCAAAAAGGCTATTGAGCGGTACCAGCCGAATAACATTTTATTTGTACGAAAGGAGGCTAATCCACATAACTTCCCGGAAGTACACCCAAACGAAAGATATTCGGCCTTAGTTAAAAGGACTTTAAAGGCCCAAAAGAAGCCAATTAGTTGAAAAGAATGTGTGCCACATGCTCCAAGGGAGTTCTAAACACCACTATTAAAGTCCTGATGACTGGGATTTCTGCAAAACTCAAAATTTGTCTAAAAACCAGTAAGGAAAGGCTAAAGGCCTACACCACTCTCGTAATATTGAATAAAGAGCCAAATCGGATGAAACATATATATGGGAGCTATAGCTAAATCTTTACCGATTTTCTTCAAATTCGGCAATGTTGGTTCATGGACCAAGAAACTCTACCATTCTAAATTTCAAAATGATTGGATGATTGGAACAACTTTACATGGACAGATGGACGGACAGACATGCTTAAATCGACTCAGCTAGTGATTCTGAGTCGATCGGTATACTTTAAGGTGGGTCTAGCTGAGTTATTTTCAGGTGTTACAAACATCTGCCGTGAAACAAACTTATAACACCCTGTACCACAGTGTGGTGTAGGGTATAATTAGTTAATAATTGTAACTCAACATGTATAATAACAAAGAATACTGCTCTCTTTAAAATAGCATAAAAATTGGATTAATGAGTGCGCAGTCCTTACAACATTGTCCAACCACAGAGATGTAAGGAAAATATTTCCTAGTCCCTTCCGTATGTTAGGTTCACTTAGACTAGTCCATTGTGCCACCTCAGGACGTAGCCACTCCCGTGAAACTTATTGGATTTATTTAAAAGTTCAATAGTTGGCGGATTTGAACATCAACCAAGTTTGATAACTCTCCAATGAAACAATAATTTAGGGTAGCCTGCCCCGTTCTGGAGAGATCGAGGTAAGAAGGGGTAAAGCAGAAGATGTTATAATGATTCCTCCTCCTCTTCGTGCTCGAAGCTTCTGCAGAAGTGATTTCCCAAGACCTTAATCTGTCTGGGTGCCGTCCAATAAGGCAGTGGCCCGATAAGGGAGATACGATAAGGGAGACGTCCGTTATCGATGACAACAGCAGGGTATTGATGCGCTTGAAGTTTAGGCAGGGCCACATTAGCCTGGAATGTATGCTGAGCTTGGCCAGTGACCACCTATCGCTTGTTTCCTTAAGGACACTTTATGTGCAAATTCCGGTTCCTCTGCAGTATTTAGGTGGTTTGAAGTCTTGCAAGTTCATCCCCTGTGTCTCGGCACCTAAATCAGGTGAAATTGAACTCAACCATTTTTGTTGCGTGGGGAAGACGAATGGTGACACCGTACGAAAAATGCTAACTTTTTCTCCCTCCTAAGAACGAGACTAAATAGAAGTGGAACTATAGGCCATCAGTAGATAAACTGTATACTATTTTTTTTTATTTTGTGATCGTTAGTCTTTTTTACAGGACTTTTAAAATTTCACGGAAAATTTTCTTTGCACTTATTACAATGTGAAATGATAAATATGTACGTCGAATAAAAGGGGAGAATTTCTGCAATTCATTAAAATTTTTGGAATAATTTTCCAAGGACGAACAATTTTAGAATATTGCTTGTAAACTTTTATCCTTGAATATCCTTCAAAGTGCTGGGTCTCCAAATACTTGCAGTCAAGCTAAAATAAGGGCAATAAAGGAAGTCGCCTATTGACTGAGTCGAAACGTAGACCAATACTGGCGTCGTCGTTCACTGGGACAGCCAGGCGTTCCTAAAATCACAAACAGCCACCACCTACAGCTGATCCCATTCCGAGATGGCTGAGCAGTTTAACATATGTCTCATATGGCTTCCTGGGAATAGCGATATCTTGGGGAACTGCAAAGCTGATGAACTTGTTAGGAAATGGACGACATTACAAAGTCTCAACGAATTTGCATATATTGATGCGAGCAAAAGGCGGTCAGGTTGTTTCATTATAGACGGACAGAAGTAAATAGACACCTGTATAGTAGATAGATCAGTCATATTATTTGCTGGCACCGATATTCTCCATTTGCAGTAGAAATGATTGCAGGTGTTTTCTATCGGAAAGGATATTTATATAGTATGTTTTCCCTTTTTCACTTGAAATGATTTAGGGAAATATAAATAATAATCAGATCCCTTGAAAATTTGTTCTCTAGACTGCCAAGAAGTCAAATCGGAAGATCCTTACTGCAGGAGCTATCAAAATAGGGACTGATATGGCCAATTTTTCAAGGACAGATTTTAGGCTATATATAAAATAAACTACAAACTGCCAAATGTCATCCGCATTAATTTTAAATTGTGGCTTCTAGGACAACAAAGAATGTAAAATTTATATAAATTTTACGTAGTTACAGGGTATTTTTTAGACGTGTGGTTTTAAAGAATTTAGCTTTATTATAAAGATAAGGGTTTGCCATTATAATTTACAAATGATATTGGGCACGTGGCCGCCACGTCTGGCCCGAATAAATTCCAGCCGAGAGGCCCGATTTTCGACCACTTTTTGCAGCATTTGGTCTGTATGTCAGCAATAACGCGCCGAATATTCTCTCCCAAGGCGTCAATCGTGTCGGGCGTAGACAAGCGACTTCACATAACCCCACAAAATATAATCTAGCGGTGTTAAATCGCACGATCTTGGAGGCCATGCCACAGGTCCACGACGCGAGATAATGCGCTCACCAAAAGTTTCCTTCAATAAATTGATTGTTTCGTTGGCTGTATGGCATGTAGCCATGGCTGTATGGCATGTTGGAACCAAATGTCATCCACATCAACATCCTCCAATTCATGCACGAAAGAGTCATTAACCATGGCTCTATAGCGTTCCTCATTAACTGATTTGACCAATGATTCCCTCTGCCCATAGAGCACACCAAACAGTGGCTTTTTGTGGATGTAACGACGCGCTGTTACATTTTTACAGGGTTAATTTTTTATAAAAATTAAATCTAGAGATCAGTTGTTCTATAACAAGCCATGAAAAGTGAAAATCGGACCAAAATTGTCGAAATTGTTTCGGATTTTTTAAAAAATGCACTAAAAATTGCAATAAAATCGAGAAAAAAGTGATTGTACATTGCAATTTTTTAATGGAAGTCACGTCGCCTTATAAATAATAAAAGTAATAAAAATTGACAATTTTATTAAGGGAAAACCTGATTTTTAGAGGTTATTTTAACCGAAAATAACCCCTAATTACGCGATCGCAGAAACGAAATATTTTGCTAATATACAAATTTTCATATAAGCTTTGATCAACGCCACTTTGACGTCACTCATATATACTCAGCTCAGGTTGCGTGACATTGAAAAAGGCTCAAATCTGTATCCATCATATCATCACATACTTGCTACTAAAAACGACTGTTTGCCACCAACGGACACTATAAAAATCGTATCGAGTTCGGCAGAGGTAAAACTGCAAGACCTACTTAATCATACAGCTCAACGCTTGCTACAATAATTTAAAGGATATGATTTGAAGAAATATGGGAACTGCAAGTTAACTCTCTTTTGCAAATGGGGATGTGATGGTTTTTCTGGACAAAAACAATACAAGCAAGCTGTATGTGAAAATACTTCAGACGCAGATATCTTCATTTGTGCCATTGAAATTGATAAAGAATTTGGAATACTCGGAACCTTCGATAATACCGATGCATGATGCATATTATGATTATGGAATTACGAACTACGATTTATGGAACACATACTTAAAATCAGTTGTGATTTGGATTTTGGACCTACAGGATCAATAAGAAACAATGACACCAACAAGGATTTAAAAAATTTAAAAAAGAAACATGTTCAGGATGAATTTCTCAAATGTGGGTTGATTATAGACCAACCAAAACAAGGATCAGGCAATACCAATGATGGGATTACAGCAAGAAGTTCTTTTCTGATCTCGAAAAAGCATCTGAAATAACTGGTGTTGATATAAATCTCATTTCAAGATTTAAAACAATTATCGATGTAAACAAATTGATGCTAAAAATTTAATGAATATACCAAGGAAACTGCACGAATATATAAACCAATTATTCATGGAGAAATATGTCTGCAACAGTTCACAAAATTCTTTACCATGGAGGAGATGTCGCTAAGCATCATTTGGTACCAATCGGAGATCTATCAGAGGAAGCCCAGAAAAAAAGAAATAAGGATTACAGGTTTTATAGAGAGCACAATACCAGAATAATATCTCGAAATTGTACAAACGAAGATCTATTTAATATTTTGTTGACAACGTCAGATCCCCTCATCTCCAGCACTCGAAATCAATGGAAAGCAGAACATCGGGACTTAGATGAAGATAGGTATTCAAAGAAAAATACAATTTTTTGATATAAATGATCGGATGTTTATTTCATAATAAAAAGGATTGTATGCCGTTAATAATGAAAGACAACATCAGGCAAATGGCCACCACGACCACGCTTACAGGACCATACCCTTTTCGTGAAATTTTCCATAACCAAATCGCAAAGTGACTGCCCTATCTATGTCCTCGATAGCCTCACGAATTCTATCTTTGAGCTGTTGGCGTAGACCTTATCTTTCACGTGGCCCCAAAGGAAGAAGTCGCAAGGTGTTAAATCACAAGAACTCGGTGGCCAATTGTGATCATCTCTTCGAGAGATAACACGGTCCGGAAACTTTTCCCGTAACAGAGCAATGGTTTTGTTGCTTGTGTGGCAAGTAGCGCCGTCTTGTTGAAAGTAAACGTTGTCCAGATCAACAACATCCAACTCCGACCATAAAAAAATCATTAATCATCTCTCGATAGCGCAATCCATTCACCGTAACTGTTGATCCAACCTCATTTTCGAAAAAGTAATGTCCAATGACCCCGCCGGACCACAAACCGCACCAAACAGTCATACGATGAGGATGGAGAGGCTTCTCAACAATAACTCTTGGGTTTTCCGAGCCCCAGATGCGACAATTTTGCTTGTTGACGTAGCCACCGAGGTGGAAATGGGCCTCATCAGTCAAGATGATTTTTCGATGATTTTCGATTTTACGAATTTTAATAATTTCAATGCGTTATTGGATCGTGTATCATTCCATTTTTAGTAATGGCGTAGTTTCTACTTGTCAAATGTCAACGAATAAAAGCTTCAAAAGTGACAGCTACCGAAATACCGGGTGATTCAAAATAACACCTCTTGTTGGAAAACCCTGTAGCTCTCAAATATGTCAATTTAAGCCATTTAAGCCAACCACATTTTTTAGATCAAGAGTTTGGCTATAGAGGCCTAAAATTTGCGTTCGTTTTTTCAATAATTTGCTTAAACAAACAGGACCGTTCCATGACTTGCTCCATATCCAAAGATTTTTCAGTAATAGAATTGAATGCAATCCATGATGGAGGGTATATAAGATTCGGCATGGCCGAACTTAACGCTTTTACTTGTTTGTTTGTTGTTTATCTTGTACCGAGCCAGTCGACTCACATTTTGCGACTAACTTTCTTATTCCTTGCCATGTGGAATAACGACAAGTTTTGCAAATGTGATTTTCACAGAACCACTATTTCCGTAGTAGATTTTATTGAATCAGTAAATTCAATTGATTGAAGTAAGTAAAGGCCGGGTTAGGCATACGTAACCGTAATTTATCTTTACCGTTGCCGTAACGTTGCCCGTTTGAGCGATTAGCCAACGTTGAGAAAACGAGTCATATGTTCTGACAACAACAACACATAAGTAAAAGCCGCGATTTCTTTTTGTTTAGGTTTATTAAAAATGAAGTTAAAAAGAATGTTTATAAATATGTGTTTTTTAAATCTGTGCAGAATTTACAATAAAAGTAATCAAGAAAATATAGTCGGATAAGAAGATGGGGTGGACGTCCTATAAACAATGACTGGGCGAAAGCCGGACACTAGAATGCCTATGGCAGTTTTTAATTTGTTATTAACATTAATAAAATATGAGTTAAATACGCCAAAGCAACGGATTAGACCGGCAGAGAGACTAGCAATAACACCACTGTATGTCAAATATTGCTTTATCCTATGATTCCAAGTTGGGAAATATTAACATTCTTTAAAATTCTAGATATTTGGGTCACGGTTGTTCCATACAATCGATTGAATGGAGTCACAAGCTGGGGAAAACAACAATTCGAAATATTATTTTAGAATGCAGTGAAGTTTTGTGGCGCTTGCTTTCGCCGATTTATTTAAGTGAACAAACTACACAGCAGTTCAAATACATTGCCAATGATTTTCAACGAATGTGGGATATGCCGAATTGTTTGGGAATCTGCGATGCTAACTATACATTCATATCAGTTAATGTTGGAAGTTATGGCAGCCAACACGATGGGGGTATGTCCATTAAACTTCAATTTATTTATAATCTATTTTAATACAAACAATTTCCATTTCTTAATTTAAATTAAATACAACTATATTCCAGTACTCTCCGTTTGGCCAATCAGTTATTTTAGGTACAGTACCTGTACCTCCTAGTAAACCATTATCGTCAGCATCCTCTGAAGCCTTTCCTCATTTTTTTTATTGGCGATGCGGCGTTTCCCCTGAGGAATATCCTTGGTCTAAGTCAACAAGTTTAGACGAGCTCAGAGACAACATCCAACGCGAAATAGCCAACGTTCCGGTCGAAATGTGTCCAGGAGTGGTGGAAAATTGGGTCCAAAGAATAGATCGCTGTTGACGGGCTCGTGGTGATCATATGACCGAAATTAAATATCATTCTTAAAATGTAACATTTGCACTACACCTGGAATTTGAACTCTATATCTTAAATATTCTGTGTTTTATTAAAATATAAAATTCGTATGTCCTTAATGGAAAACCCTTTACTTATGTCTATTTCCACTAAAGAGGGACTCAGCCAAATCCAATCCAATCTCTATCTATAAATAAGTCCACGTTTGTAGAGACGCTTATATTGCTGTCATATTAACCCACAATGAAGAAGATTGGCGCAATGATTGTCTCGTACTGTCGTCAAAAGAATCCTGAAGCAGATTATAAATTTAATTTTTAATGGAGTCAGCCGCGATCTTCATAAAACTCACCTGTTACGCTCAGCTCCTTGCCAATTTCCTTCCAAGCTTCTCGCTTTTTTTTTTCAGATATCCTATATGCTGGATTATATTTATTGTATAAATACTCGTGCGACTGCAATGAAATCAAATATTCGTCTTTCATATTGATTTGCACTTTTAAACAATAAATAATTAATAAATTATTTTCTTTACTTTTCTCGGTGAACATACAATTGTAATTGTAAACAACATGTAGTATCAGCTGTTGTCAAATTGTACGTAAACGGAACGTCCAATTCTGATTTCAACAGATTCAGCCGTCCGTTTACGTTTCGTTTCCGTTGGCTAATCGTTTACACTGATTTCCATATGACATATTGAATCAGCTGATTCGTTACGCTACGGGGGCGTTACGGTTAAGTTTGCCTAACTGGGCCTTAAATTGTCAAACGAATAAAGCTAAAATATCTGCCTAAAGAAATTAAATACTCTGGAAAAGGAAAGTAGCAGAAAAAATTAAAGGTCAATCCTTAGATGTCTTACTTGTTATGTAATATGAGAGCATCAATTTATGTCATGCCAAAAAATTCTGTGTAATGAAGTAATCAACTCAGAATGCATGGGAATATTTAAATAGTGATACGCTAGCTGTACCAATGTTGAACACCAAATGACCAAACATTTTTTTTTGTCTCCAACACTCTGTGTTTCTCAACAATTCCTATTTTGTGATCAAATTTCGTTACATTAACATAATATTCGTAATTATGTACACACACATTCTCCTTTCGTATACTTATACGAACAATATATGCGAAAGAGGTCATTTTATATGTCATTTGAAGTTTTTTTTCTGAATTTTAGTTTTTTCATCTAAAATCTGATTTAGGGTTCCTTTTTCTCACTCTCTCTTCACATTCTCGCCTCGTTTCTGGGTTTCTTTGGAACATTTTCCACATGAAAAAATATTTGATTTATTTCCACTTGGACACGATGGCATTACAATAAATCTTCGTTCAATAGTTAAATACCACACACACGCACGGCCGCACGCCAAGGATACGACATGGATGAGAGAGTACCGTACCCGTACTCGGACTCGGAATCCAGCTCGTATGATGGTTGCCAAAATGGGTGTAAACTTTGTGGCGCATCGCCGTGATGGACATTGAATTGGTTGGCGATGGTTCAGCTACATGACTGGGGGATAGTGGTTTATCTGACCGTTTATTTAAAAAAATGGCATAGGCTGTAAGCAGTAATGTAGTTGAGCAGAGGCGTAGAGTAAAAAAACTCGAATACCTTATATTATGGTATACCTGCATGCTCACTTTGTTGAAGATTTTAAATCATTAAAGAATGCAATATCCACCCTCCTCCATGAATTGCATTCATATACTACATATAGTAAAATTTCATGGCAAACATTCAAATACAACGTCTCATCCCCGCCATCACCATTATTTTAAATTCGTTAAAATATAGCCAAAATTGCCGTTATGTGGGGCAGCTTGCTCTGAAACTATTGATTAGATTAAATACTTTTGTAGACAACGATTAACGGTAATGTAATTCTAAATATTCTTAAATTTCATATTTCAACCAAGTCGAACAAGTCGTTTATGAGCTATGATTAATTATATGCAAAAATGTCTCAACAAACTGGCAATTTTGCGATTTTGAAGCACTAGTGTTTTCTGTTTATACCCTACACCACACTGTGGTACAGGGTATTATAACTTTGTGCATTTGTTTGTAACACCCAAAAGGAAAAGAAATAGACCCATCGTTTATTATACCGATCGACTTAGAATTACTTTCTGAGTTGATTTAGCTATGTCCGTCTGTCCGTCTGTCTGTCCGTCTGTCTGTCTGTGCATGTATTCTTGTAATCAAAGTACAGGTCGCAATTATGGTCCGATCTCGACGAAACTTTACACATATGTTTTATTTGGCCCAAGGACGATCCCTATTGAATTTGGTTAAAATCGGTTCAGATTTAGATATAGCCCCCATATATATGTTACCCCAGATTTGACATGTAAGCGCTGTAAAAACTTTATTTTATATCCGATCAGTCTGAAATTCGGCAGAAAGAGGTTTCTTATCATATGAATGAACACTGTTAAATTTGGAATAAATCGGTTCAGATTTAGATATAGCCCCCATATATACGTTACCCCCGATTTGAAGTGTAAGCACTGTAAAAATGTTATTATATATCCGATTAGTATGAAATTCGGCAGAAAGAGGTTTCCTATTATTTGAATGAACACTGTTAAATTTGGAAGAAATCGGTTCAGATTTAGATATAGCCCCCATATATACGTTACCCCCGATTTGAAGTGTAAGCGCTGTAAAAATGTTATTTTATATCCGATCAGTGCGAATTTCGGCAAAAAGAGGTTTCCTTCTATATGAAGAAATACTGCCAAATTCGGAGAAAATCGGTTCAGATTTAGATATAGCCCCATATATATGTTACCCCCGATTCGACATGTAAGCGCTGTAGAGATTGTATTTTATATCCGATCAGTACGAAATTCGACAGAAAGATGTCTTTTTACATGAATGAGTATTCAGGGAAAATCGGTTCAGATTTATATATAACATCCATACATATGTTCCTCCTGATTTGGTATCAAAGCGCTATAAAAGTTGTACTTTACTTCCGATCATTAAAATTTTCCAGAAATATGTTTCTCAATTTAGGAACGAATATTGCTTAATTTAGCGATTATCGGTTCAGACTTAGATAATATGTTCCTACCCATTTACCAATTATTCCAAATTATTATCGCAATGACCCTTATCGCATTATTAGGGAGGTGTAGGGTATTATATAGTCGGCCCCGCCCGACTTTCTGCCTTTCCTTACTGGTTTAATTTGGCAATTTTGTTTGGATGGTACCAAAAGGGGCTAGGCAATTACCCCCATTTTTATACCCTCACTTTAGTGTGGGTATAAAAATGGGCGCGGCAATAACGCCCATTTTTCACTGGACTGTAGGCACTATAAAAGCTTTACACTGTACAAAATTTCAAGTATTTCTAAACACTGGTATTAATGTTATAAGCTTTTAACTTTTAGTGCAAAATGGTGCATTTGTGTGGGAGGTACCAAAAGGGGCGTGGCAATTTCGCCCATTTTCTTCGAGTTGATAGCGACTAACAAACTAATACTATGTGTGGAATTTGAGAAGATTCGAATACGTATAATAGCAGTTATTAAAGAATTAATATTTCACAACATTTTAACCCTTTGTGGGGGAGGTACCAGAAGGAGTGGAGCAATATGGCCCATCTTCGATCGTAGCCGGAGATAGAAAAAAATATTACCACATACCAAATTTGAAGTCAATCGGTTACTCCTTTCGAGAGTTATCGTACGCTCCAGCCAGCAGACAGACGACGGACGGACGGACATTGCTCGTTCGACTTAAAATGACCCAAAACGAACCATCACTCCTTCGATGTGTTACACTTTTTTCCGTAGCAAATGATATATACCCTCGTCACACTAAAGTGAGGGTATAAACATTACACTGTACAATATTTCAGGTGTTTGTTTGTGCGGGAATCGAAGTTATTTGCCGTTAACTTTTTGTGCAAAATGGTCCAGCTGTATGGAAGGTACCAAAAGGGGCGTGGTAATAACGCCCATTTTAACGGGACTGAAGGTACTATAAAAGTATTACACTTCACAAAATGGCATGTATTTGTATGGACTGGAATCAAAGTTATAAGCCGTTAACTTTTTGTGCAAAATTGTTCATTTGTATGGGAGGTACCAAGAGCGGCGTGACAACTTCGCCCATTTTTCTCTTCGACAAAAATTTGGTTACATAGTGTTATTTATAAAATTGTATACAAAATTTATGTAGTGATACGGGTATATGCATTAAACATTTGCGAATAATTTGTTTCAAATTTTCATACATTGCTTATTATCCCCTCACCTTAGAAAGGAGGGTATATATCATTTGCTACGAGCCAAAAGTGTAACACATCTAAGGAGTGACCTAAGACCCCAAGTATGTTTGGCCGAGTGTGTAACCGAGTGACTTCAGATTTGGTATGCGTTAATGTTTTTCTCTACCTCCGGCCAAGTTCGAAGATGGGCCATATTAGTCCACTCCTTCTGGTATCTCCCCCACAAAGTGTTAACTTTTGGTGAAATATTGATTCGTTAATAACTTCTATAGTACTTTCGAATCTTCTGAAATGCCACACAAAGCATTATTTTATTAGTCGCTTATACGTCAAGAAAAATGGGCGGTGTTGCCACACCCCTTTTAGTACCTACCACACAAATAAACCATTTTGCTCCAACAGTTTTTTTTACCTTTTTTCCCTGTTCAGGTCCATAGGAAGCAAACCGTTAAAAATTCAAGGAAACAATCAACTACAAAAATGTACCTAAGATCTCAATAAACAACTTCATAGTACATATGGAATTCCTAGGAATGATTTTTAACTCCATATAGGTAGCCGCAAAAGTGAAAAATTTTCCGAAATTTTTGTAATTTCATTTGTTTTTTCTTTACTTCAACATTGAGATACTATGCTATCTATTACAAAAATAATAAAATACGGACACTACTACGTGATAAAAGACAAAACAAAAAAAGACCGTGTCTCCCAGTTTTGTCCAAAGTCATGCACTTTTTTTATTGCCCCCCCAAGATTTATTTTCTCAGGCTCATATCTTGCAACCCGTTGGGAATTTTGATTTACTCTCTGAGGCAAAGTTGTAGCTCTTGTCATAAAGAACAAAAAAAATCCGAACGGTTTGCAAGATATGAGCCTGAGAAAATTATCACTTTTTTGGGGGCCCATTAAAAAAGTGCACGACTTTGGGCAAAACTGGGAGACTCGGTCGTTTTTTCTGCTCTTTTATCACGTAGTGGTGTCCATATATACTGAAAATAAAATGGTACATCAAAATAATGAAAAAGTTTCTTAAATTGTTTGTAAATACCTTCATCAGTTTGATGACCGCCAATTTCATTAAAATTTCATCAAAACAATGAAATTTCTTACATCACTCTTTCATCACATAAATTGTCTACTTCAATTGTGTTGTTTACCAAATTTGTATTCCGTATCTTCATGTTTGCTTTGACACACGAAACCAAACGGTTATAAATCACACAGCCACACAAATGGGTATGGTGGTTGAATGAGTATAAAATACCCAGTAGGCCTATTGGCCTTTGATAACAGATCAAGACATTTCCAAATTATAAAAAAATCTATTAAAAAATCAAATTGACATATCAGAATTAGAAGAGACAAAGAGTTTACTATAACATTACATATTTTCTTGTACATTTGATGCGAGACATTGTCCTTAAATTGATCGTCAATGATTTGCTGCAAGACAATGTCACTTGTGTGAAAATGTCGTTGATGATTCTCTTTGCCTGTCCTCTGTGCGTCTTTAACGATTTATAAAGGGTCTTGCACCCGCTTCAGGGATGTCTTTAAGACATTCCCTACTGGGTAATTCATTCTGTTTACATTGAAAGAGTTGTATGTATGAGTGTGCCGATCCCTGCTGTACATGCAGATTTTTTTCTACGCAATTTCTATGGCTGACGGCAGACCCAAAGCTAGAAGCAATTTTGTTGTGTGAGCGCACAGCGGCTGAAAAGATATTTCTGTAATTTCAGCAAGAGAGCGCGTTGTGAAGCGTTTCTAGCTTAGTTGTGCTTCGTCAGAACACAAATGCAAGAAAGAAAGAGAAAAAACAGACACTTTCAATCTGCTTTCTCACTTCAACACATGACTGTATTCTCTATCTCTCTGCATGACTGACATGTTGTGGCATGTTTTAGCAATGACTTTGAGCAATTTCCGAATTGCACTACTTCAGCGTGTGGTCTGCCGTCAGCCTAACAAACGCACAAAACACACAGCTGTACATGAAGAAGTTTTCAACGATTCATTGTTAAAGTGATTGTCTGCGACAACGGGTGTCTGTCGAAAAATTAATGATGTTTTCTTTTGTGCCAAAATATGCTACCTTTTTTCTGCCTTTCGCCCCAAAATGCTTTTATGTTTGTATACTTTTGTTTTTTATAGCTACTTTACATAGAAACAATGAATTATGTATATGCATTTGGTTGATGTAATAATTATATTAATTTATAGAATTATTTGAATAATTTATAGTATAGTTTGCTCCAGTTCAATGAAATTTTGACATTAATTTAATGTAAAAAGTGCATCAAGTCAATGAAGTTTTTCATATTTTCGATGCACATTTTGCTTTGAATTGATGTAAAAATAACATTAACTTGAAGTAGGTTTTTCATGAAAAGAAGGAATTATTTACTTTAATTCAAAGAAAATTTAACGTTAAATTAATGTAATATGTACTTCAAACTGATGTAAAATATTCATTGAATCAATGTAATTTTTCGAAGAACTATTGATGACACGTTTTACATCAAACCAATGAAAAGTGTTGTAGGTTGAAAAACAAAGAAAAGTCTAATCAAACCAAGGTAGGAATTCATCAGATTGAAGATGATTTTTTTTTCAGTGTATGGTTATATTTTTTTCGTGTTGCACTGTGTTATCAATAGGTTAACAAGTTTTGAATCGAACAATTAACTTCACTCTAATAAACAAATGCAGAAAAATGCCAGTAGGCCTATTGGCCTTTGATAACAGATCAAGACATTTCCAAATTATAAAAAATCTATTAAAAAATCAAATTGACATATCAGAATTAGAAGAGACAAAGAGTTTACTATAACATTGCATATTTTCTTGTACATTTGATGCGAGACATTGTCCTTAAATTGATCGTCAATGATTTGCTGCAAGACAATGTCACTTGTGTGAAAATGTCGTTGATGATTCTCTTTGCCTGTCCTCTGTGCGTCTTTAACGATTTATAAAGGGTCTTGCACCCGCTTCAGGGATGTCTTTAAGACATTCCCTACTGGGTAATTCATTCTGTTTACATTGAAAGAGTTGTATGTATGAGTGTGCCGATCCCTGCTGTACATGTAGATTTTTTTCTACGCAATTTCTATGGCTGACGGCAGACCCAAAGCTAGAAGCAATTTTGTTGTGTGAGCGCACAGCGGCTGAAAAGATATTTCTGTAATTTCAGCAAGAGAGCGCGTTGTGAAGCGTTTCTAGCTTAGTTGTGCTTCGTCAGAACACAAATGCAAGAAAGAAAGAGAAAAAACAGACACTTTCAATCTGCTTTCTCACTTTAACACATGACTGTATTCTCTATCTCTCTGCATGACTGACATGTTGTGGCATGTTTTAGCAATGACTTGAGCAATTTCCGAATTGCACTACTTCAGCGTGTGGTCTGCCGTCAGCCTAACAAACGCACAAAACACACAGCTGTACATGAAGAAGTTTTCAACGATTCATTGTTAAAGTGATTGTCTGCGACAACGGGTGTCTGTCGAAAAATTAATGATGTTTTCTTTTGTGCCAAAATATGCTACCTTTTTTCTGCCTTTCGCCCCAAAATGCTTTTATGTTTGTATACTTTTGTTTTTTATAGCTACTTTACATAGAAACAATGAATTATGTATATGCATTTGGTTGATGTAATAATTATATTAATTTATAGAATTATTTGAATAATTTATAGTATAGTTTGCTCCAGTTCAATGAAATTTTGACATTAATTTAATGTAAAAAGTGCATCAAGTCAATGAAGTTTTTCATATTTTCGATGCACATTTTGCTTTGAATTGATGTAAAAATAACATTAACTTGAAGTAGGTTTTTCATGAAAAGAAGGAATTATTTACTTTAATTCAAAGAAAATTTAACGTTAAATTAATGTAATATGTACTTCAAACTGATGTAAAATATTCATTGAATCAATGTAATTTTTCGAAGAACTATTGATGACACGTTTTACATCAAACCAATGAAAAGT
Source organism: Eudasyphora cyanicolor (assembly GCA_963930755.1). NCBI lineage: Eukaryota > Metazoa > Arthropoda > Insecta > Diptera > Muscidae > Eudasyphora > Eudasyphora cyanicolor. The sequence goes on along the minus strand of OZ005734.1, from coordinate 214,995,253 downwards.
GTTGTAGGTTGAAAAACAAAGAAAAGTCTAATCAAACCAAGGTAGGAATTCATCAGATTGAAGATGATTTTTTTTCAGTGTATGGTTATATTTTTTTCGTGTTGCACTGTGTTATCAATAGGTTAACAAGTTTTGAATCGAACAATTAACTTCACTCTAATAAACAAATGCAGAAAAAATATTTCCAGTGGAATGTTTATTTTTCAGATCTATTTTTATTGCGAGTACAAGAAATTGTGGTTGGCAGAAATACGCACTGAATATGTCTAAAATGTTACCCCTTTCCTAGAAAGATATTATTCTCGGTGAGAAGTTTTAAAGTGCGCTTCACTTCGCACTGGCAATTTAAATTCGTTCTTTTCAAATAATATAATTATAACATTAATACATTAAAGTAAATTTCAACTTAGTTCTTGGAATCAACCATAAACATTTTTCCGCGGCTTGCTATAAAATAAAATTAAAAATGCAACACAAACAAAAATAAATGATTTTCTACGCCCATGTTTCGCTTAACTCGTACACACAGTTATGGTCATACACCAAATGTCGTCATTATTTAGCAGAAATTTTCGTGGTTTTCATAGGACAAGATGAACTGAAAAGACAAAAAATATAAAACAATTAAATTACACAAAAGACATTCCTTGCAGAGGAAAAGCAACAAAAGAATTCGTTTAATATTCTAAGAAACATATCTTAAACAAGTGAAGAATTTTAATGATTCTGCCTCGGATGTTGTTTGTGTGGCGGAAATTCAAATGGAACATAGTTGTCCATAGATTTCCGTTACTCGTTCGTATAACCATTTATGTCCGTACATACAAAGCCATAATTGAATTGTTAAAACTTTGGGCTTTCTTTTGCCCAACTCTATCCCTCACTCTCACAGACACGACCGTTGACAGACTAATACATACATATGTACCTAACGACATACAGCAGGACTACAATTACAACCCATTAAGCCCAAAAGTTTACGTAAAATTTTTGGCACCATCAGTTTATATCCCGTCATTAAACTCCGTTGATAACCCAATACCACTCTGGGAACTTTACACGTAGGTACACACATGATGTTGCTAAAATCCAAATGATACTTAGTAAGCAGAACATATTCTTAATCAAATTAAGAGGTAGCGAATAAACTCCTTATGGTGTTTTCTTTTCCTAAAAAGGATGTTGCCCTGTCCGAGAGCAGCATTTTAAAAATGTCGCCTGCATCCTCTTGAACTATAGCATTTTTAATAGGTAGAATCGAAAACAAAAATGCAAAAGGCAACCTTTTTACTCACAATAAACAAAATATACTTCAAGGCGTCACCTAAATAAAACATCTGTCCAAACTTCATTAAAAAATACTTTGACACCACGCAACTGTATACGCGCGTATATAGGTTATTTCACTTGACGCTGAAAAATCTCGGTTTTGATTTAATGCAGGGGCTGAACAACACTTTTTAGAAAAGAAAACGAAACGCTTTCCCAGTGCAGTATTTTTTCACAAACGAAAACAAAAAGTCGTTTTTAGGACGAAAGGCAGAGAAAATTTACCATTTTTTAACACAAAAGAAATCACCATTAGTCGGTATACCCTCACCTTTAGAAAAGTATATATTTGTATATTATTATATTATATTTTATGTGAAATATGCCAGAACGTATGCGAAAAATAAACGTTGTAAATATAATTTCAAATACCTTATTTAAACACATTCAGATGATTTGTACAGAGTTTATCAGGAATTGTTGTATCCTATGTCAAACTATGGTATAGAGTATTATGAGTTTGCTTGTAACATGAAAAGGAGCATGAGATAGACCCATAGTTTTTGGGCTGATAAATTACTTTCTGATCCGATTTAGCTATGTTCGTCTATCCGTCCATCTATTCAAATGGCTTAAAAATCTCATTTGCATCAAGGACGATTTCCATCGAAATTGAAATTAGATATCGCCAATTTTCTGTTAGTTTACGGGTATTGATGTCAAATACAATATCATTTTACGACAATTTAAATCAATGGTTATGTAGATTTGTCATTCTCAATAATGCAGTCGTATGGTCAACATGTCTGATATGCCAAATTTGCTGTTGGGTTGGGGATATTGCTGTTGGATATATTTCCATACCAAATTATAATACAATTGATTCTGTGAAATAAGTGAGTGGTATGTACGCCACGCCCAACTTTGTGATGTCGCCAACGTATATTGCTTTAATTGCATTAGTATTGCAATGAAAGCAATATACGGAAGTTGAGGACTATTGGTGCAATGATTCTCCGAACATTTCATTTTCAATAAAGGAGTCATATAGGAGGAACGACGTGGTATCGACTGTTTTGGCTCATTGTGAACCGATACAATTACGGCTGCGATATTTTCGTCGCATCGAGCGGTACGGCATCTCTTTGGCACCGGAACATCCAAAAGTGGAAATTTGGATTCAAATGTATCCACTACATCACGCACAGTCTGTCGGGTGGGACGATTATTACGGACGAACATTGGAGTAAGCGCTCTTAAAGTTGCGACCACCGACTCAGAATATAATTTTTATTGATTTCCAAACATTGCACGTAAGTGAATTTTATCATGATGAAAATATTGACTTCGACTAATGTTTTGACACTGAAATATCATTGAAAATGTTTGAGGGTGCCTTAATATAAAGAAACGAAATTATTATGTCCCTATTAGAAAACCCTATATTAACCATTTGTGGGCGAGGTACTAGAGTGTACCAATATGACCCATCTTCGAACATAGCCTGAGATAGAATCAAATATTAACACATACCAAATTTGAAGTCAATCGGACGGAAATTGCTCATTCCACTTAAAATGACCCCAAAACGTATATCTGCCGAACATAATTGGGGCCTTAGGTCACCCCTTAATGAGTTACACTTTTGACCCGTAGAAAATTATATATATTTATCTCTCTTTAAACGTTAAATGAAGGCACGTCAAACAATGGCTGCGTCCATACAGAATTTGTATACATTTTTATAAATTTTATACACTATACAAAAAAGTTAGTACCGTTAAGCTCAGTGGAAATATGGCAAGGATAAATGCGATATAAATTATTATACATCTCATTTTCGCCCAATTGCGCGCTAGATTAAGCATTTTGTCCACTGTGCGCTGGTATCTACTATTCCAATTTTATGTAGACGCGCTTTAAGTATGTGTGTCCTGTAAGGATCCACATCTTCTGCAGAAGTCATTGGAGTCAATACCCTACCTTCTGGCGTATTAACCGATCAGGCAGTGTCTCGTCTGAACTGACACTAACGTGGAAATTATTTTCCTCTTTAGTGCGATGAGATATTTTGACCTTCTCAGGTCATAACTTGACCAGAAACAGGTGATCGTCACACTTGCGCCTACTTCACTCGTTACATCAAACCACACCGTCTAAATAAAATTATTTAATATAAAGTTTGTTTGTTTTTATTTATTTAAACAGAGATTCTGTCGATGTAGTCGTTAAAGATCCGGTTATGCGTAAGCAGGGGTTCGCTAAAACATTATTATGGATCGTTTATTAGTTGCCGTCCACCACATCACAATGCCGTCCAGCAGTATTGGACGAACTACTGTAAGTACATATATATATATATCCAATATATATATATCCAATGGACGATTTTAGGAGGGAGGCACCAACGCGACCCTACAGCTCTCTGCAGGAATGTAAGTCGACGTTGGCCTTTCTTACACGTTCCAGTACGTTAAGTCTGAATGACAATTTCCTATCAAGAATTATTACTAGTGCAAAATTACATTCAGAAAAGACTAGCTCCGTTTCATTTATCCGAGGATGGTGCAAATTTGGGACTTCCTAGTAATGGGAATTCAGGGTAACCACCCAAACAGCTGCTTCTGGCTCATATATCCAATTTGTTCAGGTCCACTTGTATAAATGATGTCGATTGGATAGCTGGGTAATTTGCCAGTCACTGCGATTGCCACGCCGTCTGCGTATGCAGCCACAACGTTGTGGATCTAACTTGATTCCAATCACCGCGGAATAAAAATTAGGTTACCGGAACTTCGATGTAAAGTGCCGGCCCCATCAGGTTCCATTAATCCAAGACAGTATGTCTGGTATCAGGGTTTCGCACTCAGTAACTATTATCGTTTCAGGTATTCGATAGATTACCAATACCCTCCATTCCTCTACTGAGTTCATTAGGTTTTGTGAACATATTGTTAGATCTAAACATCTTCCCTAATAGTAGCCGTGTTACCTATATTAAGGGTTACTAGCTCGTTAGAATTCAAAACGTCTAATAGGGCTTGGCCCGGTTTGTTAATGTTAGTACTACTCCACGCATTGTGGTGATAGTTAATATCGTATTACCCTGCTTCTGAGCTGTAGAATCCGATGTTGGCAAATCTGGTGTTAAAACATAACATACGTCGATTTCGTTTCTGGAAAAAATATTTCCCCGTCGAGGTCAAATTCTAGAAAATATTTGCTCTCTTGTTTCGAATCGTCGATGGTTCTTGGATAAAAGCCATATAAGAGTTACCTTTATTTATTAAGGGCCGATGTTGAATGTGAACCACACCTAAAAGTCAAGTTTTTTTCTGCATTTCATTTGACATTTATCAATTTCAGACTAACTCAATTTGAACCATGGAAAGACACACAATCGAGCAACGCGTTAACGTTTTTTAAGCCTTTTACGAAAATGGGCGTTCAAATCAATATGCACTTCGAGATGTTTTTTTGATCAGCATAATCGACCAAATGTGCCCACAATCGGGAGAATTGTGCGCAAATTTCAGCAAACCGGGTCTGTAGGAGATGTGAAAACACCTGTGCAACACCTTCTTCGAAATGAGTCCGGTCAGGCAGTTACTGTGAATGGTGTTCGCTATCGTGAGATGATAACGAACTTTTTATGGCCCGAATTGGACGATATGGATGTGGACAATATGTGGTTTCAACAGGACGGTGCCACTTGCCACACAGCGATGTCAATTGGCCGCCAAGATCATGTGATTTGACTCCGTTGGACTTCTTTCTTTAGGGTTATTTGAAAGAAACGGTGTACGTCGAAAAGTCAGCAACAATACAAGAGCTAGAATCAACATCGGCCCTTAAAATTTAACCACCCTTCGTTTCTCTTCTTCACAACAATGCAAATGACCTTTTCGATTAGATTTTTTTATTCCATAAAATCAATAAATTGTAATCAACTATGGCGATATTATTGTATAGCTCATTCAAAATCATACCTAAAAATGTCCCTCCCTAATGATATTGAATGTGATCCATTGTAAAGTGCCGAAGACGTTCGAACCAACTAAATTTTGCGACGTTTGCATTTTATTCAAATACAACTTAATAAATGTGGATGATACAAATAATAATCCTTTGTAAAACTCTACTACTTTTTTGAAGAACATTTGCATTTAACCTCCTTTGGACTTGATCTTACGATAAACCTTTGTTGTTTTCTTATTGTCTTATAACGTTTTGTCTTCGTATCCTTCGGCCGAAGTAGTTGTGGTCGGTTGTAACCTTTCTTTTAATTTGGCCTCCAACCACAAGGAAACCAAATGGAAATACCAATTTTCATAGTATGTGTCAGTACGTAAGTACATATTTGTGTATATATGTACTTGAACTTAACTATCTCACCTATCTACCGAACGTCCATAACTACATACTCACATGTATATGTACACAAATGCTCTCTATTCATATCAGAGTTTAATGAAATTTTATTACGAACATGTCCATTAAACTTTATTATATGACAAAGAGGTGTTCGTTTATTGGAACTGTTCAGTTCAGCAAATAGTAATACAACCTAAAATAGGAAATAAACAAATGTATTTAAATGACTATAAGGGATGTTGATTTTAGAAATTTTAAAACGTTAAAATAAGCTGACTTGGTAGGCATTGATGGTCAGTAGGGTGCAGTAGGAGAAAGACCACAGTAGTCGACTCCAGTATAGAGAAGGACCTCAGTGGTCGACTCTAGTATAGAGAAAGACCACAGTGGTCGACTCTAGTATAGAGAAAGTCCACAGTGGTCGACTCTAGTATAGAGAAAGTCCACAGTGGTCGACTCTAGTATAGAGAAAGACCACAGTGGTCGACTCTAGTATAGAGAAAGACCACAGTGGTCGACTCTAGTATAGAGAAAGACCACAGTGGTCGACTCTAGTATAGAGAAAGACCACAGTGGTCGACTCTAGTATAGAGAAAGACCACAGTGGTCGACTCTAGTAAAGAGAAAGCCTTAGTGGTCGACTCTAGTATAGAGAAAGACCACAGTGGTCGACTCTAGTATAGAGAAAGACCACAGTGGTCGACTCTAGTATAGAGAAAGACCACAGTGGTCGACTCTAGTATAGAGAAAGACCACAGTGGTCGACTCTAGTATAGAGAAATACCACAGTGGTCGACTCTAGTATAGAGGAAGACCACAGTGGTCGACTCTAGTATAGAGGAAGACCACAGTGGTCGACTCTAGTATAGAGGAAGACCACAGTGGTCGACTCTAGTATAGAGGAAGACCACAGTGGTCGACTCTAGTATAGAGGAAGACCACAGTGGTCGACTCTAGTATAGAGGAAGACCACAGTGGTCGACTCTAGTATAGAGGAAGACCACAGTGGTCGACTCTAGTATAGAGGAAGACCACAGCGGTCGACTCTAGTATAGAGGAAGACCACAGTGGTCGACTCTAGTATAGAGGAAGACCACAGTGGTCGACTCTAGTATAGAGGAAGACCACAGTGGTCGACTCTAGTATAGAGGAAGACCACAGTGGTCGACTCTAGTATAGAGGAAGACCACAGTGGTCGACTCTAGTATAGAGGAAGACCACAGTGGTCGACTCTAGTATAGAGGAAGACCACAGTGGTCGACTCTAGTATAGAGGAAGACCACAGTGGTCGACTCTAGTATAGAGGAAGACCACAGTGGTCGACTCTAGTATAGAGGAAGACCACAGTGGTCGACTCTAGTATAGAGAAAGACCACAGTGGTCGACTCTAGTATAGAGGAAGACCACAGTGGTCGACTCTAGTATAGAGGAAGACCACAGTGGTCGACTCTAGTATAGAGGAAGACCACAGTGGTCGACTCTAGTATAGAGGAAGACCACAGTGGTCGACTCTAGTATAGAGGAAGACCACAGCGGTCGACTCTAGTATAGAGGAAGACCACAGTGGTCGACTCTAGTATAGAGGAAGACCACAGTGGTCGACTCTAGTATAGAGGAAGACCACAGTGGTCGACTCTAGTATAGAGGAAGACCACAGTGGTCGACTCTAGTATAGAGGAAGACCACAGTGGTCGACTCTAGTATAGAGGAAGACCACAGTGGTCGACTCTAGTATAGAGGAAGACCACAGTGGTCGACTCTAGTATAGAGGAAGACCACAGTGGTCGACTCTAGTATAGAGGAAGACCACAGTGGTCGACTCTAGTATAGAGGAAGACCACAGTGGTCGACTCTAGTATAGAGGAAGACCACAGTGGTCGACTCTAGTATAGAGGAAGACCACAGTGGTCGACTCTAGTATAGAGGAAGACCACAGTGGTCGACTCTAGTATAGAGGAAGACCACAGTGGTCGACTCTAGTATAGAGGAAGACCACAGTGGTCGACTCTAGTATAGAGGAAGGCCACAGTGGTCGACTCTAGTATAGAGGAAGACCACACTGGTCGACTCTAGTATAGAGGAAGACCACAGTGGTCGACTCTAGTATAGAGAAAGACCTCAGTGGTCGACTCTAGTATAGAGGAAGGCCACAGTGGTCGACTCTAGTATAGAGAAAGACCACAGTGGTCGACTCTAGTATAGAGAAAGACCACAGTGGTCGACTCTAGTATAGAGAAAGACCACAGTGGTCGACTCTAGTGTAGAGAAAGACCACAGTGGTCGACTCTAGTATAGAGAAAGACCACAGTGGTCGACTCTAGTATAGAGAAAGACCACAGTGGTCGACTCTAGTACAGAGGAAGACCACAGTGGTCGACTCTAGTATAGAGGAAGACCACAGTGGTCGACTCTAGTATAGAGGAAGACCACAGTGGTCGACTCTAGTATAGAGGAAGACCACAGTGGTCGACTCTAGTATAGAGGAAGACCACAGTGGTCGACTCTAGTATAGAGGAAGACCACAGTGGTCGACTCTAGTATAGAGGAAGACCACAGTGGTCGACTCTAGTATAGAGGAAGGCCACAGTGGTCGACTCTAGTATAGAGGAAGGCCACAGTGGTCGACTCTAGTATAGAGGAAGGCCACAGTGGTCGACTCTAGTATAGAGGAAGGCCACAGTGGTCGACTCTAATATATAGGAAGGCCACAGTGGTCGACTCTAGTATAGAAGAAGACCAGTGTGGTTGACTATAGTATAGAAGAAGACCAAATTGTGTGACTCTAGTATAGAAGAAGACCAGTGTGGTTGACTCTAGTATAAATGAAGACCTCTACTCACAGAGACACTTGCTTAATTGGATCTTAAACGTGAATGTAAGATGACCTATATGATAAACCCGGGCTAAGCTCTTCTCCTTTTGGGAGTTATTGGCATATTAATTTTTCCCTCCATGAAAAAGACTTTTTCTTAGTGTGTAAACTTTAAAAATGCTATCTTCCCCTTGTCAAAAAGGATATTGTCAATTACCCTTCAAATTATAAAATATTCCTCATATCTCTGATTGGCTTTGAATAGTGCTCGTTTCTTCTTTAAGGACACAATGGATTATAAACGATACGTTTAACCCTTGTTCAAATTACCAGTTCCTTTGCTCTGATTGTTATGGATGGGAGATTCCACAATCCTCCAGAAGTTCCCGACTGACTTTTGATGAGTATTAATGTTATGCCATTTATTTTTTGTTGTATTGTCTATCAAAAGTTTTCAGCTTACAAATGTAATGTGATCCTTAAAATTATCAAAAATGCCCCAAAGGACTTTAGCATTACTTGCAGACAGTACTCACTTCATTTTCCTTGAGACGTATGGCCACATTCCCTCACCACGACCACCAACAACACAGAGACTCACACACATACACAAGACCTTATCACATAATGGTGTATTTATGTATGTGTTTGCATTGTTGAAACAAACAAGAACAAATTATATATAAGAAGATTTATTAAATGGAAAATGAAAATACTACCACCATAAATTGATACAAGATATATGTGTGGATGTGTTCATGTGTTGCGAGATACACGCACAGTGATTTAGAATTGATTTTTAACAATAAGGTGAGAATATGGTACATTGAAATTTTTACTACCCTCTTGCAAAGATAAACCAGTAAGGAAAGTATAAAATCGTGCGGGTCCGACTGTGTTACCCTCCACCATTATTTGCCTAGCTATGGGCGGAGAAATATGTAGGGGCTATATCAAATCATTATTACTAGGAATTATTGCCGGTCAAATAGACTACACATTTCTGAATTCCAGGCACATCAGTTATACGTTGCACATGTGTACAATGAGTGTTAATGGACATATTAAAATCTAAAGTCCCTAAATTCAGCCAGATCGTTCAGAAGTAAAATTTGGGGCTTTCATATGGTGATTTACATATATTAAAATCTGATCCGATATACCCATTTCTCTGGGAACTATTTAATGCAATATAAAGAATAACCCCCAATTTCACAACCTCTGGGTAGAGCTAACTCACTGTTAAAAAATAAAATGTCCATACAATTTGACAGCTATAACTGTAGGTTAGCTCTAACTGTTGAATTACAGGAGATTGTGAAATTGGCCGTTAACGCTTAAATGTCAGTCAAATTGAAAATTGCTTCCTTTAGAGCGTTCAGAAGTCTAATCGGAAGGGACGTTTATATTAGGTCTATGTCAAAACATCGACCGCTATGTTCCATTTTCACTAGGGATGATTAAGTGCAATAGAAAGTATAATTGCTTAAACTTCAGTCAGATTATTTGAAAAATCTGTTTTCTAGGTCGTCGAGAAGTGACATCAGAGAAGACCTTTATATGGGGGCTATATCAAAACATATACCGATGTTCCCCATTTGTAGTCAAAGAAATGCCTATATCAGCTTCATATTTGTGTCCTAGACCTAAAAATTATTTTTTTGTATAGATTGTGGCGTACTGTTATATAAAATCAAAACCAAAAATTTTTTTATGAATGCATTTTTTTTAAACAATTTTTTTATTAAAAATGCTATTATCGTCGAAGGTACCCTTGGTATTTGCACTATCATTTTGGGAGTATATGCCCGATCAGGTCGACTTATGCGTTAAATTGAAGCTATTAATGTGGGCTACCCATGTTGGAAATATCTCTTTCATTTAGAAACAGTGGTTTAGTAACAGTCATTAAACAAATAGGAAAAAGTAGATATTTTTCAAAAAAAAAAAAATCCTGGGACAAAAAAACATACCTTTTACTAAACGCACGTCCATTTTTTTAATAACATATTTTCGACAGTTGTTGCAGAAATTGTCGGGATTATTTACACATTGAAAAGTTCTTTGCCATTTACTCATACTTCGAAATATAACTTTATAATATTTTTCAGAAAATCGACTTATTTAAGGCGCTGAATTACAGTGACATTGCATATCATGTTTTATGGATGGTTACGAACAACCATAAAACCTCGTCCTCTCTATAATTTTATAATGTCTGACATCAATACTCATAAAATAAAATGCAAGTGCAATGTCTCTTATATGTATCTCTCACATATGGCGAATTAAATGTACGCAAAACATCATTCAAAAACGAAAAAATATGAAACAAGATTTTTTGAATTAACATTTACAAAATGGCTCATAACTTTTACATCTATCCATAGATTTCAACTAGACAGTGCTTTCTTCTTTAGCATGCTGGCTTTTTAAAAATGTAATAAAATAATTTTTTTGTACTAGGAAAAAGTGTTTTTTTTTTTTAATTATTTTTTTTTTCTCATATTTTTGACGACTGTTACTAAACCAAAGATTCTACGTGAAAGCGATATTTGCAGCATATGTAGCCCTCATAGTTCCCTTTAATTTGAGGCATAACAAGGCTCAATCTTTTTTTTTATATAATTTTTTTAATATTTTTTTCTTGTTTGTGACACCTAATTGTACCAGAATCTGTTATCCACTTCCCTTGGACAAAAATTTTGTTGCGTAGTGTTATTAGTTATTTCTTATTCAGAAGCGAATATAATTGAAATATTATATTGTATGAATGCTGCTCTTTTTTTGACAGGCTATTGTCATTGGAAAAGTATTGCCGGATACTGAAGTTCAGATGTTTGTGTGTATGTACTTGCCGTAAAGTTATGAGCTACTGGATATTACTCTCGTTTTTCCTCTGAACTAAAGGTACACGGCGGAAAATCGCCAATTTTGATATGTTTAAATTGATAGAAAGTATATTTGGAACCAAAATTTTTAACCCGCCCATATGGGTCCAAATTTGATATTGAGACAATTTTTTAGCTAGAGTGCTGAAATTTTGTGTGTATGCATTTAGTGACAGATTATGTGAATTTTCAAAAAATGGGCGGAATCGGACCAATGTGCGTGGCCCCGCCCATATAGGCCTAATTTTGAAATATTTTCCACAATTCATTAGCGTGAGTTCTGCAAGTTTGTGTATATGTATCTACTGACAGTCTACGTGATTGGTCCAAAAATGGGCGGGATCAGCTCAATGGGCGTGGCCCCGCCCACATAGACCAAATTTTGAAATTTCGATATCTTGCACAATTTGCTAGCGAGAGTGCTGCAATGTTGTGCATATGTATCTGGTAGCAGTCCACGTGATTTTTCCAAAAATGGGCGGAATCGGACCAATGGACGTGGCCCCGCCCATATAAGCCAAATTTTTAAATTGAGATATCTTGCACAATTTGTTAGCTAGAGTGCTGTAATGTTGTACGTATGTATCCGGTAGCAGTCCACGTGATTTTTCCAAAAATGGGCGGGATCGGACCAATGGGCGTGGCACCGCCCATATAAGCCAAATTTTAAAAAAGGGATATCTTGCACAATTTGTTACCGAGAGACCTGGAATTTTGTATATATATATCCGTTGGCGACCTACATGATAGGTCCAAAAATGGGCGGGTTCGGACCAATAGGCGTGGCCCCGCCCATATAAGCCGAATTTTGAAATTGAGATATTTTGCACAATTTGATAGCGAGAGTGCTGGAATTTTGTGTATATGTATGTATATGGTGGCAGTCTACGTGATTGGTCCAAAAATGGGCGGGATCAGAACAATGGGCATTTAGTGGCAGATTATGTGAATTTTCCAAAAATGGGCGGAGTCGGACCAATGGGCTTGGCCCCGCCCATATAATCCAAATTTTGAAATTGAGATATCTTGCACAATTTGCTAGCTAGAGTGCTGGAATTTTGTGTATATGTATATGGTGGCAGTCTGCGTGATTGGTCCAAAAATGGGCGGGATCGGACCAATAGGCGTGGCCCCGCCCATATAATCCAAATTTTTAAATTGAGATATCTTGCACAATTTGCTAGCTAGAGTGCTGGAATTTTGTGTATATGTATATGGTTGCAGTCTGCGTGATTGGTCCAAAAATGGGTGGGATCGGCCCAATGGGCATGGCCCCGCCCACATAGACCAAATTTTGATATCTTGCACAATTTGCTAGCGGGAGTGCTGCAATGTTGTGTATATGTATCTGGTGGCATTCTACGTAATTGGTCAGAAAATGGGCGGGATCGGACCAATGGGCGTGGCCCCGCCCTTATAAGCCAAATTTCGAAATTGATATATCTTGCACAATTTTTCATCTAGAGTGCTGTAATGTTGTACATATGTATCTGGTGACAGTCCAAGTGATTGGTCCAAAAATTGGCGGGATCTGACCAATGGGCGTGCCACCGCCCATATAAACCAAATTTTGAAATTGAATTATCTTGCTCATTTTGTTAGCGAGAGTGTTGAAATTTTGCGTATATGTATCTGGTAGCAGTCTACGTGATTGGCTTACAAATGGGCGGAATAGGACCAGTGGGCGTGGCACATCCCATATTTTGATATATCTTGCAAGTATTATATAGGAAATACATGAACAAAAATGTTCGGTATGCGATAATTACAGCTGCTCACTCCAATACAATCGCAATATGATAATGTGATGCATGACAAATGAAACAAGAATTTGGAAATTTTATAAGTATACATTTCTATTTTCTGGACTTTCCATTTAATTCGGTATTTTTTCATTCTGTGAATTTATTACTAGTACCAGTAAGGAAAGGCAGAAATTCGGGCGGGCCGACTATATAATACCCTGTGATAAGGGTCATTGCGATAATAATTTGGAATACTTGGTAAATGTGGTGTGTGTGTATGTATATCTTATTTTGAACCGATAATCGCTAAATTAAGCAATATTCGTTCATAAATTGAGAAACATTTTTCTGGAGAACTTTGAAATGATCGGAAGTAAAGCGCTTTGTAACCAAATCTGGAAGAACATATATATGGAGGTTATATATAAATCTGAATTGATTTTCCTTGAATACTCATTCATGTAAAATAGAAACCTGTTTCTGTCGAATTTCGTACTGATCGGATATAAAACACAGTCTCTACATCGCTTACATGTCAAATTGGGGGTAACATATATATGGGGGCTATATCTAAATCTGAACCGATTTTCTCCGAATTTTGCAGTATTCCTTCATGTAATAAGAAACCTCTTTCTGCCGAATTTCGTACTGATCGGATATAAAATACAGTTTCTACAGCGCTTACATGTCAAATCGGGGGTAGCATATATATGGGGGATATATCTAAATCTGAACCGATTATCTCCGAATTTGGTAGTATTCCATCATGTAATAACAAACCTCTTTCTGCCGAATTTCGTACTGATCGGATATAAAATACAGTTTCTACAGCGCTAATTTTGACATGGGCAGCGAAGCGCACCGGGCTCAGCTTGTATATATATATTTGTGAACAATTACATTTTATTTGAAAATCAAGATATTTTGTGTGGAGCGCATATATTAATAAAACAAAATATATTTGCGAAATGACTGTTACAAATAAAATATGTGTTTACGCACAAACAAAGTTATCGTTCAAGAAGTTTTCCAAATATATTTTATTTAAAAAGTATTTTTAAATCTTTGCTGAATTTTTAGTTTAAATACGACATCTATGTTATACTTTATAGTTAAAAATGTCATAAGCAGATTAAGCTTTTGTTTTACAGAACTAATTTTATTTGGATGAAAACACTTTTGTTTGGAACAACATCCTCCCAAACATATAATATTACATATTTGGAATGTACCCTAAACATGTGTATGTTTCAAGCAGAATATCTTTGGGACAATATACTACAGAAGCGATTTTTTTTCAGCGTGTAGTTGTAAAGCAGGATACTAAACGAAATTTTATGATTTTGGACCTGTATATTAGAGAAATTCTTTAAAACCCGTCAAGCAGAAAGAAATTCCAATAAATTCTTAATTTTAGATATGTCAAACGTTAATTCAAACATTATCGGCCTGTTTCTGTATTTCTAACAAAAGTCTCTGCGAACGAAAACCAGTCACTCACTTTCGTCAGGAATTTGGTTTCTCTAACGTTCTATCGTTCGTTCGCCTGGCCCTACGTCAATGACGTTAGCAATTTACCAATTGGATAATAATGTAATTGCCAGATCAATAATTTCACAACTTCCGGTCCAAAAAAGTACACATTTTTGTATGGTCGACCTTAGAAAAAACCCTGCAGGGAAATGAATTGGTTTAAAATTAACTTAAAACTAGTTTTTTAATAAACACAACTAGTCATTTAATTATTATTTTCCATAAGTCCAACTGACTATTTTAACATGGGCATGCGCTAGGCAGTGGGCAATTATCCATCCCTGCATGACTTTTCAACTAGTTAAAAACTAATTATTTTTGACTGATTTATATTGAGATTAAAAAAATACAATTATTTATCTGACGGAATGAAGTTAGTTTGTATTTAGAATTATTCAAATGATTATAAATGGGTATATTTTAAAGTACCTATTTACGAGTACTAACTTAATTTGACTAAACGTGTAGTTAGACCAGAAAAATATCATTTTTATTAGATGAAATGAAGTTAGATTACATCTAATTTCATTAAAATAATTTTACAAATTTTATTGAGATCATTTAATTTTTTTTTTTTAATTTCAATACTATTAAAAAAGTAAAACCATAAACATTTTAAATACTGATTTTTTTGAAACATTATGAAAGCGTATTTTTTTAATAAAATGTAAAGCTTTTCGAAATTCCTTATCTGGATCTATTGACAGCGATCGCAAAGCTTCCATTATACATTTGAAAACGTTTCCGAAGTCTTAATCCGCTTCTTTCCATGAGTGCCATCGATGCTAAAGTCAATTATAAGGTCAATTTCCCTGATAACCGCACGTCTTTATCCGTTGCACTTGGATAGCGAATGACTCTTTTCGTTCTTTATGTCGCTCAACCAAGTTTTTGTTATTTATGGAATGCAATTCTAACTGTTTCTTGTTAGTGGAAAGAAGGATGACGAAATTACAAGTGTTTTGTTTTTGCACTTTGATGGAACGAAAATGTTTTTGTGTTCAACTTGGTTGAGCTGTAGATAATTTTTCAACCAATTTATAGTTAGTTGTAGAATAATTTCATTATAACTGACATATTTTTAAACCAGTTGATAAAATTCCCGCTGGGTACAACTCTGTATCCTTTACTCTAGTGGTGGCCAAAAAAGCAACCCTGGGTGGTCAGCTGAGCTGCACCAAGACTCTCATTTCTTTCTCTCTCTCTCACGTCTCTCTAATTGTGCACTGATAATTTTTTCCATCTTAGCGAGCAGCCAATATTGACTTCTTTATGCTTAAATATGTACACATATGTACACAATTTTATTATTATTTAATTGTTTTTACCATAATGATATTAATATCTACTAATTTTTTGCTTTTAATAATGTTTATTTTATCATTGTTCCTAGCAGTCGACAAATAAAATAATGTGACTCCATCTGACATTTGTGTTCGCCGAGATGACAGCAAAGAGAAATAGAGAAACCAAAATTTGAACTGAAATGATTACGTTTTCGTACGAGTTCATTATCGTACGACTTATCGTTGCGATGGTAGTTAGTGAAATCCAAATCAGCTGTTTGTCGTCTGGCAGGCGAACGAAAGCAATTTTTTAAGTTACAGAAACAGGCTGTATTTTAGGTAATTTTTCACTTTTTGGTCCAATTCTTTAGTTGGAAGTTATTTCACTGTACAATTTATTACATTAAAACAAGTAAAAGCGTTAAGTTCGGTCATGCCGAATCTTATATACCCTCCACCATGGATTGTATTTGAATGGTTTCGGGCACAAATTTCAGTCCGATTCGTTGAATTTTGTGGTTTTTGTTGCGTTTAGAATTAAAATCTAGAGGGACTTTTGTATGGGGGCTATATCAAAACATGGACCCATGGCTACCTTTGTTCATGTGAAGGTTTCCGGGCGTAAATATACGCTAGTTACATTGGTAAGAAGTTTTCAGACGTTTTGAAGTCAAATCGGACAAATGCTGTATATGGGCGCTATATCAAAATATGGACCGATATTGCCCATTTCGCAAGTTACCTGCAGCTATAAGAAGTATCTATATCAAATTTCAACCAGCTACCTCAAGTATTATAGATTGTAGCGTGATTACAACAGACGGACGGACATGGCTAAATCGTCTTATTAAATTTTAAATTTTAAGACGATTAAGAATATACAGGCAACGCGCGGTATAACGAATACTTGGTTAAACGATCAACATTTTTACATTGAGTACCTTATATTACGAACGGCATAAATTATTTGTACTATAAAAGACAAAACTAAAATAAAAATTAAGAGGAAGGAAAACACTCTAGAGTCGTTGCAGTTTCGTTAGTTTTTCTTACTCACTCATTTTTTGACTCACACCAACACACACCGATGGCGAAATTTGTAATTTTAGCTTTAACATCCATCCGAAGGAGTATCATTAATTAGAATGGGATGAGTATATAGATGAGTGCTAGAAAGGGACAAGACTTTCAGTGATTTCGAAGAAATGTGGAATTCCAAAAACATCAAAATATACATTAAAGAAATGCGAAATTAAATTTTCTATTATTTATAAGCACCGAACAATGTATCAAAAATCGTCGATTTCTTAAAAAAGGTAAATGGAACAGCACTAAAATTAAAGCCGTAAAATTACAAAGGAAGCTACATAAAATGCTTTTTAAGTATTGTTTATGAAACACAAAACAACTTTACAAATGTTTGCCATTTTTTATATTAAAGCTAAAAAATGAATATAAAAATAATGAAATGTTATGTTTAAAATCCAACAAAATACATTTAGAAAAACTTACGAATTACGAATATTACGAATTATTCGGTATAACGAATTGGTCTGACAATATATTGTTCGTTATACCGGGATTTGCCTGTATATACCTTATGGGGTCTCAGTTATTTGTAGGTGTTACAAACGTAGTGACGAAATGAATATACCTATGGTGGATGGTATAAATATATAGGTATATTAAATTAACATGAGCTGTTCTGCAAGTAAAACGTTTCTACATAAAATCATTTTTATACCCTCCACCCAAGGATGGGGGTATACTAACTTTATCGTTCCGTTGAAATATTGTTCCGCGACCCCATAAAATGTATATATCATAGTGAAATTCTAAGATGGTTTAGCCATGTCCGTCTGTCTGCCGGTTTTTGAGCCATAAATACCACATTTTCTAAGCAATTTAGCTGAAACTTTGTAGTTTGTATTCCATTTAGGCGAGAATTCATCCTGGCTTTTCGTATAATAAATACTCGTATAGGGAAAAATAAAAAAATATTTTTTGGGGGTTTTTTATATTGTTTTGGAAATTGGTGATTGACTTTAGCACATATAATGATTCGCGAACCACTTTCGATTTCTAATTTAAGGACTTGCAATCTTCAAAATATTTCATTGAAATTTAATAATTTTTATATATTAAGGAGTTATTACCTTTCTGTCTGCATTTGACAATTGATTTTTCATTTTTCTACTTTTTTCGTCCTAACATTTTGTTAATATCAATGCAGAATATAAACCGATTTCTCTCACATCAACATTTCTGAATTGACAACAAAATTTGTTATACGATGTAACAAATTTCGGTCAGATGTACATACTGAGACATCAATTATGCCCATGTCAATTTATATTCAAAAAGATAAGTAATTTTTGTATTTTATTGCGACCAAAATCGCCTTTTTTGATATTTTTGAATGGAAGCAAAATATTATATATTTCTGAGCAAATACATTCTATTTAACCCTCAAACAGCTGACTGTTCTGTTCCTCCTATTCCGGCGGACTGGTTTACATTTGTAAACCAATACATAAAGTAAGAATATGGGTAACAATACATAAAATATTGGTACGCAATGGAATTTATTTCTAAATAGATGTTGAATAAAACTTTCATTTTCTTAAAAACCCAAAATGAGCTGCAATTTTATACGTATCTCTATATGGGTTTACAAATGTAAACCAGTCAGCCGTTTAGGAGGGTATTCTTGAAAAACACGTAATATGAGGTACACAAAAACGTTTCTACACTGTCATCTTATTGTATTTGATTTAGAACATAATTTGTAGTTCTCTAACGAAGTTTCAAGAAATTCCGACAATTTTTATTAGAAAAAAGTCGTTCCAAAGTTGGAAAGTTTACATTTGTAAACTGTCAGCTGTTTGAGGGTTAAAAATCAATAAAATTTATTTTTAATGTATATATTAATATATTACAACAAAATATATTTGCAAACTAATTTTCTTAAATAAAATATGTATTTATATACAAATAAAATGATTGTTTAGAAATTTCCGCAAATACATTTTGTTTAAAAAAGTTTTCAAAACGTTGCTGATTGTTAAAATTTAATTTTTCATTGATTTCGAATTATACCTACAATTTATAATGACATACGTATCAATAGCTTTTGTTTTAAATAACTAATTTTTAATTTCTATTTATTCCAAGTCGTCATTTGTTGCAAACCCATCAAGCAATGTATAATTTCAATTAAAAAATTGAATTTTACGAACATTTAAAATTTCTGAAAAAAGTAACGTTGTATTACTGAAAAGTATAAAACTTGTCTTAAAATTAAGGTATTCATACATTTTCTGAATACTTTAAGAAAAATAAATATTAGTTTCGTAAATAATAGTCCCAAATAATAAGCATTAGGGCGGAAACAAAGCTTTGTTTAGAACAACATCTTCCCAAATATGTATCATTTGTATGTGCCAAATATAATATATTTCGTGTGTACCCTAAACACTTATATATCTCAAGTAGAATATGTTTGGGACAATATGCTGCAGAAGCTATTTTTTCCAGCGGGTATATGCTACAAATAGTATGTAGTATTTTGGAGATATAGAGGAAATTATAAAATAAAAGTATAACATATTTATACTCGTCTTAACGAAAACTTCCTGAAGACTGTTTTCGAAAAAAAAATTTATAAAAAGCCTTACCACACTCCTCCAAATTACACAATTTGTACGAAAATTTCAAAACTGGACCACATTTTCGACAATCAAAAAGCTAGAATTTAAAACCTTTAAAATTTTTATATGCAGTTATGTTTTACTCGGTAAACTGCAAAAGGAATTTTAAGCTCTGATTTTAGTATAATATATTTTGGGGAAAACTAATAAAATCAGTTTTTGGTGATTTTTGAATATATTTTGGGAATTGTGGGATTTTCCATTACAAATATAGTAATATTAGAATTAGCCTCGGTTTTTGTTGTCAAGACGTAAACAATACAAAAAATAATTGAAATATATTAATGTTGCGTTTGAAAACATTTTGTTTATTAATTTTTTCCGATCCTTTCATACGAATCCATAACATTTTAAGCTTAACTTCACTACTACCTTCTACAAACATGCCAAGTTTTGTCGCAATCCCTTTTTAATTCCTCCCACTGTGCGTGGTAGAACCACACGGGGCAAAATCGCCTTTTTTGATATGTTTGAATCGAAAGAAAATATATTTGGAACACAAATTTTGAAATATTATGTATTTCTGAGCAAAAAAATTTTATTTGAAAATGAATAAAAGATATTTGGAACGCATATATTAATATATTACAACAAAATTTATCTGCAAACTAAATTTCTCAAATAAAATATGTGTTTAAATACCAATAAAATTATTGTTTAGGATTTTCTCCAAATATATTTTATTTAAAAAAATTTTCAAAACATTTACTGACTTTTTCGAATTTCAGTTTTAATTTTTCCTTGTTTTCGAATTGTACCTCCCAGTTATGATACCATATTAACTTACGCTTTAAATTAATCATTTAAATTTTCTGAGTATTCCAAGCCATCATTAGTTGTCAATCCTCCAGTAATTTATTTTGATCCAAGATTATACGATTTCAATTATTATTATTTTACGAACATTTAACATTTCTAAAAAATTTACTTTGAATTACTGAAAAATTTAACACAATTTATGTATTTTTCAAATACTTAAAAGCAAATAAATATTTGTTTCGGAAATAATAGTCCCAAATAATAACATATTGGGATGCAAACAATGATTTGTTAGAAGGACATCTTCCCAAATATATAATTTTTGTATGTACCAAATACTATATGTTTAGAGTGTACCCTAAACATATATATGTTTCAAGCCGAATATGTTTGGGACAATATACTACAGAAGCGATTTTTTCAGCGTGCAGGGACCTCAATTGGACTATGTGAGCAGATAACTCCGACTGCCACTCTAACCTAAGCTAATTCTTTCCTAAGCTATTGGTATATATACTGCCATCATTTTTTGACCACTTTAGTCTAAAATGCTGGAGCCTAAAACCTTACCTAGGAATTGGGACATCTTGGTCCATTGTAATATATATATATATATTTATTACTCATATAAAGTTTTCATAGAATTAGAATTCTTAATTTTCACATTTTTTAACAGATATAGCTTAACTACACAGTGATAAAAACACAAAATTAAACGTTATATTTTTCGGTAGACTGTTCCTATTATACTTATAAGTTAGCTATATACCCGCGGAAAAATTCGCTTCTATAGTATATTGTTCCAAAAATATTCGGCTTGAAACATATATATGTTTAGGGTACACTCTAAACTTATAATATTGGGTACACACAAAAAGTATATATTTGGAAAAATGTTATTTGTTATTTGAATCAAATCTTTGTTTACATCCCAATATGTTTTATTGGGACTATTATTTCCGAAAAAATATTTATTTGAACTTAAGAATTCAGAAAATACATTATTTGTGCTACATTGTTTACTAATTCAAAGTTATTTTTTTAAAAATTGTTAATGTTCGTGAACATAATAAATAATAATAATTTAAATCGTATAATCTTGAATCAAAATAAATTACTTGGAGGATTAACAAGAAATGATGACTTGGAATACTAACTCAGAAATTTGAAATGATGATTTAAATTGCAGTTAATGTTGCATATGGTATTGTAACTGGGAGGTACAATTCGAAACTAAAGAAAAAACGTTAAACTGAAATTCTAAAAAGTCAGCAACATTTTTGAATATCTTTTTTAAATAAAATATATTTGGATAAATTCCTAAACAATAATTTTATTTGTATTTAAACACATATTTTATTTGAGAAATTAAGTTTGCAAATATATTAATATATGCGTTCCAAATATATTTTATTATTTTCAAATAAAATTTATTTGCTCAGAAATATATAATATTTAAAAATTTGTGTTACAAATATATTTCCTTTCGATTCAAACATATCAAAAAGAACGATTTTGTCCCGTGTAGGCCTTTACGGGCAGCAATTCCTAACTGATTATACAATTTGTGAATATATCATTTAGAATTTGAATTTGGTTCTAATAGTTCTGGCTGTATAAGAGTATATTCAGATTAAACTTTTAGGCATTACGAACAAATACACATAGTCATTATACCCTGTAGCACAATCTGGATGACACTCCATTTCACCCTCAATATTAATGAAACAAAACACTGTACTTCCGCTTATGAACCATTAACCGTAATATTATGACTTATCATCTAACAAATGTGCACTTTTTTAATGCCGGGGGGAGGGGAGAATGGAGAACCTCCTTAAGATCCACCCAAGCTTCGAATGCTTTTTAAGATGGCTCTGATGCTGTGTGTTTTCTCCGGGGAAGCATCTCAGAGCAAAAACAACTAAAGAGCAAATAACTGTAATTATCTTGACAACAATTTCCGGCATTTGAATCAAGTCAAGCACATCGAGTAGCAAACAAAATGAAATGAAATTCAACTTTAATAACTCCTTAATGTTGTTGGAACGAAGATTATGAACGGGTACACAATAAAATTTGGAGATGAATCTTTGCTCAGCGTAAAGGGACCGGTTATAGAAAAAGCAAAACCAATGATGTCGATTCGGTAAGCTATGCGGAAGTGGGTAGGGTTGGTGGTATTTTTTTTTTTATTAGTTGATGATGAAGACTGATAGTCGTGCTAGCCAACCATTTCCGGAGCTATGGAAATGAATAGCAAGCATTTGATTACTCAAAAAATAGTGGAGGGAAATTTCTATGGAATTTAAAAGTAAAAATAATCCACTTCTGTCATTAAGCAAAATTTTATTGTAACATAATATGTTTATGAAGTTTCAGAGGAGTAAATGGACATTAATGCATTCTAACCTTCAGAGATATCGAAACAAAATGTTGGACACTTTTGGAATATCATTTTTTTTTCAATGGGCGTACCTAATGGAGGTTTGATACATTAAAACATCTAAAAACAATACAGTATAATAACCAAAATTGGAAATTATATAAAATATTCATATAAGGGCTGATTTTTGTATAGGAGCTTTACCAAAACCTGAACCCAGAGAAACTCTTTTATTGGTGACTACCTTTGAGAAAAATAATTGAGTTTACATTTTTACCTTTTATGACATCAAAGTGTACAATTTTGTAGAAATAGGTAAAGTAACACCCAAACTAGCTAATTTTAGTCCAATTGGTGAAAATTTGTGGTTTCTGTAGGGTCAAGTCAGCTGTGTCCTTGGTGTGGAGGCTATATCAAATCGAAGACCTAAGAAGCCCTATCGATTTCTCAAGACTTTAAGACCCGCTGCGAGTCGTCCGATAAAAAAGGACCCGTCATGACAAACACGATAAATGAGACATTCTGCTCAGTCATATTGTTAAGAGATCTGAGGCAGTTGAGGGCTGTTCTTTAATTTAGGAATACAGAATAGATTTTTCGAGTGCCGTCCACGAAACAATAACTTTGTATAATATTATGGACATGAAAACTGTGGTACAATACGAGGTGTTAAAAATTTAAGTACGTTCGGCTTATATTGAAAAAACAATCGCTTAAAGGCTTACAAAAAGTATACAATACTTGAAATCAAGTAACAATTCCTAAAAAGGAAAATTAAGCCTAATATAGCTAAAAGTAAGAAGAAAAAGTTTACTTTAATCGCTATAGAGTACAATAAAATTATAAAGCACAATAAAATTACCATCTCAACAACTCTTATTTAACTGGTTTTTTTAGCTGAAGGACCATCAAACACACACGCATATTAATTGAAGAGATGTATATGTATAAACATTTGCGCGCAACGATGTCCAATTGGTTTCTCGTTCAAGCGGTGTTCGTAAATACATTACTTGGCGAATTTTTTTTTGATTTGAGATGACATAAGCAGTTAATAATTCTTGTTCGTTTCGTTGATGCTATTCTTTATATGTTTGCGATTTAAATCGAATAATTACAGCTAAACTTTAACTTTTGCTGTAAAGCAATTATACCATTTTAGTTCCATTCTTTGCATTATAGAGGCAAAAATGGTATAATACAAGTATAAACCGAACGTAAGCACAATAAATCGATGATCAGGTTTAAATCAAGTATTTATTACGCTTAAATGAAGAATTTATCATGCCTATCAAATCAAGTATTATCAAGCTTAAATCATGTATTGGACAGGCTTAGTTCAATAAAAAATTTCTTCATTCATGCCTTATCATTGAAGCCCTTTTCGCACTCAAATCAATCTCATAAAATTATTAAATCAACCATTTTATGCTTAAAATAAGAATATTTTGGATTAAAATCAAGCCTAATCAGGCTTAAAGAGCTCTAACATCACAAATCCATACTTGATTCAAGATTTTGTACTTGGTTTAAGAAAAGCAGTACTTCCTGTAATTTTGACACCGCTACGGCTTGATTCTATTACGGATTAATATACGGATTAATATGATATATATCATTTGCTACGAACCAAAAGTGTAACACATCGAAGGAGTGACCTAAGACCCTAAGTATGTTCGGCGGATATCCGTTTTAGCCATTTTAAGTCGAATGAGCAATGTCTGTCCCTCCGTCCGTCTGTCTGTCTGTCTGCTGGCTCGTGCGCACGATAACTCTCGAAAGGAGTAACCGATTGACTTCAAATTTGGTTTGTGATAATATTTTCTTCTATCTCCCGCTAAGTTCGAAGATGGGCCATATTGGTCCACTCCTTCTAGTACCTCCCCCACAAAGAGTTAACATTTAGTGAAATATTGATGATTTAATAACTTATATACTGCCTATTTGAATCCTCTGAAATTCTACACATAGTATTAGTTTATTAGTCTCTATTACCTCGAGAAAAATGACCGAAGTTGCCACGACCCTTTTGGTACCTCCCACACAAATGGACAATTTTGAACCAAAAGTTTATAGCTTATAACTTTATTACCAGTGCATACAAAGACCTGAAATGTTGTACAGTGTAATGGTTTAATAGTACCTATAATACAGTGAAAAATGGGCATTATTGCCACGCTCCTTTTGGTACCTCCCACACAAATAGACCATTTTGTACCAAAAGTTAACAGCTTTTAATTTTAATATCAGTGCATTACACTGTACAAATAATATTTTGTACAGTGTAATGCTTTTATAGTACCTACAGTCCAGAGAAAAGTGACATTTATTGGGACGCCCCTTTTGGTACCTCTCGAACAAGTGGACCATTTTGTACCAAAAGTAAACAGCTTTTAACATTAATAACATCACATAATTTAAAGTTATTAAATGCAATTTAAATTGATAATAATTTAAATAAAACATAAAAATAAATAAATTTTATAATATTTTTGAGACTCAAGGTGAGGGGATTCATTATTCGGTTTACCCGACTGAACTTTCTTACTTGTTTTTTCTGTGTAGATATTTTGCTAAGACAGTAAAAGGTAATGATACGACTGGTTGTTTTTACTTCTTGCTGAAGAGATTTACTCCCAGGACGCCATCGTCTGTATATGCGACAACTTCCTCTAACGAGGTTCCAAAGTATCTGGCAGAAAATTAGTTGGGGTAATTTTAATATTACGGCTTTAAGCTTTCAATTTTGCCAATATATCTCTCACAGATTAGAAAATTGTACAGGATGTTTAAAGTCGACTTTCGAATTGTTCATTATCTGTACTTTATTTTCAATAATCGGATTAGAAGGTCGACTTGTTCATAGTCTATTAAAATATATTTATAAACATTTTAATTAAATTTAATCAAACTGTGGTTTTCGAATTTTCTTAATAAAACGGTAAAATAATATTTATTAAAAATTGTTGGTTTATTTGCATTTTTTGGAAGTAGGTAATCCAAATTTAATTCGTTAATTTAATTTAATTAGTTGCGAATAATACTATAGACATTGGCTTTGGTTGAGAAATAGTACTCTAACACGCCACTATTTCCACACAATTATTCAATGAAAATCTTTTTCTATGGACTAAAATAACTTTCTTTCCAGAGTATTTGTTATTTCGAATAATACTCGTAGTTTGCCAAAAGGTTATTTCAGCATAAAGTACAAAAATGTACTAAGAAAAAATTATCTTTTCAGCTCCACAAAAGCGACTAAAGCCCAGCAAAAACTATCATTACCAGGTAACCTAGCGGGTAAGTCAAATTCAAAAGAAACATACTTTTTCATTTACATAACTACCAAAGGCTGAACTGGCCAAAACATACATAACTATAAACTTACCACATATCAAACCTTCAGATTATTTTTCATGGGCTTGACATTGGAGGAAAGTACTTCCATACAAATATACGATGACTTGACAAATAACAACCTACCCACGTGCTTACGAATATACAGCATATAAGTAGTTATTATTGTTAATAATTAGATTTGAATAACACCTTACCAATAATGATTATAATTATATAAGATTATATCGCTCACTCACTTCAAGAGTGACAAAACTCAAAATTGTCAAATGTCTACAATGAAAAAAAAAAAATTTGTCATAAAATTACAGAAATGCAGTGAAAAAAATTGTCATAAAGTTAAAGAAATGCTCCAAAGATGTCCTTAGTCTTCAAAATAAGCACATTTTGTACTTAAAATAAAGAAAATTTACTTAAAATTAAGTAAACTACTTAATATTATTGAAATTATCTATATTTTAAGTACAAAATGTACTTATTTTAAAAACTAATGACGTCTTTGGAGCATTTTTTTAATATTATGACAATTTTTTTCAGTGTATTAATTAATATCAGCGAAACTACCACATTTTCGTATTATTCCAGCGTTTTGACACATCTCAATTCATGTTACGGACTTAATGTTACACATCTCGACAATTTTCAATTTTGAGTTATGTCACTCTTGAAGTAAGTGAGCGATATGTAGTTGTAATATATAAATATATATGACGAAATCACTTTTTTTCTACTCGGAATGTAACTAAATTTCCAAATCAAACCAATGGTTCTTTATAACAAATTTTTGACGTCCCATATTTTACAATATCTGACTAAAATTAACTGACAAATAAGTACTGCTCACAACCTACAGTTAGGGAATTTCGAAAACAATGCAATCTTTAAAATTACACTTGACACAATTGTTAAAAAAGAATTATGGAGCTTTATGAATTTGCAAAAATTTTGCGAATTCTACGCCAAACCGGGGCGTAATTTAAGACTATTATTACAAGGCCAACTCGGGTAAAATAAAATATTGTAATATGTATAACGAGTGCATTTAAATATACACTACTACATCACACTGTAATACAGCATATTATAAATTTGTTCATTTATTTATAACGCTCAAAAGAAGATGAGATAGACCCATCGTTTATATTACCGTCTGACTCAGAATCACATTCGGAGTCGATTTAGCTATGTCCGTCCATATATTCTTGTCATGAAGGTAGGATACGTGTATAGAAGGTACGAGTAATGATCACAATGAAAATGGTTAAAATCGATTCAGATTTACAAATAGCTGCCATATATACTGATACTAAGTTCTGCCTTTTTCATATTAACCTATGATATTTATTTTTGACCAGAAAGTTTATAAAAAGTTACTAAATGGTAGGTAACATAACGGGTCATATTTTTGTGCAATTTTTATACCCTCACTTTAGTGTAACGAGGGTATATATCATTTGCTACGGAAAAAACTGTAACACATCGAAGGAGTGGCCTAAGACGCCTAGTATGTTCGGCGGAAATCCGTTTTGGGTCATTTTAAGTCGAATGAGCAATGTCCGTCTGTCTGTCTGCTGGCTGGTGCGCACGATAACTCTCGAAAGGAGTAACCGATTGATTTCAAATTTGGTATGTGGTAATATTTTCATCTATCTCCGGCTAGGTTCGAAGATGGTCCATATTGGTCCACTCCTTCTAGCAGCTCCCCCACAAAGGGTTTACATGTTGTGAAATATTGATTCTTTAATAACTGCTATACTACTTATTCGAATCTACTGAAATTCCACACGTAGTATTAATAGTCGCTACACGGGGCAAAATAGCCTTTTTTGATATGTTTGAATCGAAAGAAAATATATTTGGAACACACATTTTTAAATATTATATATTTCCTAGCAAATAAATTTTATTTGAAAATCAACAAAATATATTTCAAACGCATATATTAATATATTACAACAAAATATATTTGCAAACAAAAATTCTCTAACAAAATGTGTGTTAAATACAAATATAATTATTGTTTAGGAATTTCTCTAAATATATTTTATTTAAAAAAAATTATTCAGTCAGAATTTATTTGGTTTGAGACCATATGTTCCATTTACTTTCTGTCTATTCCAAGAAAGTAATAGAAACAAATACAAAAATTGGTAGAGAGTTTTAATTGCTTGGTAGAATTGACTGCAGTTTCGATAGACACCACTCTATCATCTTCAGAATTCAGTAGCAATAGTGTATGTCTTTAACTTAAATCAGCTGAAATACTTGAGGAAGCAGTAAATTGAATTTAACAAGAACTGCTAACCAAACCCGTATTTTGCCGAACTAAGTCAACATACTAAAACTCTCATACCAATACATTTTTGTTTTTTGCTTGGGTTCGCATCGCGAACCACGAAAACAAATGTAGTTTTGTCAACGGCTAATGCCGACGTCATCGTACCTCATGTGTTTGTATGTGTTGTTGTTATTTATTGTTGGTCTGTGCTTTTGTTATTCAGTCAGAATTTATTTGGTTTGAGACCATATGTTCCATTTACTTTCTGTCTATTCCAAGAAAGTAATAGAAACAAATACAAAAATTGGTAGAGAGTTTTAATTGCTTGGTAGAATTGACTGCAGTTTCGATAGACACCACTCTATCATCTTCAGAATTCAGTAGCAATAGTGTATGTCTTTAACTTAAATCAGCTGAAATTTCAAAACTTTTGTTGACTTTTTCGAATTCCAGATTAAATTTTTCCTTGGTTCCGGGTTTATCCTCCCAGCATTAGCTTCTGTTCTTAATCAATAATGTTAATACAATTTATGAGTATTCTATCCAATATTATACGATTTCAATAATTATTTCACAAACATTAACAATTTATAAAAAAACTAACATTGAATTACTGAAAAATTTAACATAACTTAGGTATTTTCTGAATACTTAAATGCAAATACATATTTATTTCGAAAATAATGGTCCCAAATAAAAATATATTGGGATATAAAGAAAGATTTGTTTTAGAACAACATCTTCCCAAATATATAATTTTGGTGTGTATCAAATATTATGTATTTGGAGTGTACCATAAACATATATATGTTTCAAGCCGAATATGTTTGAGACAATATACTTCAGCGTGTATCAACTCGAGAAAAATGGACGTAGTTGTAACACCCCTTTTGGTACCTCCCACCCAAATGCATCATTTTGCACCAAAAGTTAACAGCTTATAACATTAATACCAGTGTATAAAAATACTTGGAATTGTGTTCAGTGTAATGCTTTTATAGTGCCTACAATCCAATGAAAAATGAGCGTAATTGCCACCCCCTTTGGTACCTCCCACACAAATGCACAGCACGAGTACCAATGCACGGAATTACAACAACATTTTGCACATTGTAACGATTTTGAAGTACCTATAGCCCTGTGAAAAATGGGCGTTATCACCACGCCGCTTTTTGTACCTCCCACACAAAATGGCCAAATCTTATCCAAATTTAATATCTTATAACGTTAATGTACCAGTGCACATAAACGCTTATAAATCGGCACAGTGTTTAAATCGGCACAGTATTTAAAGTATCTACTGTTCAGTGAAAAATAAGTGTATTTGTTAAACCCCTTTTGGTACCTCTCACACAAATTGTCAGAATAATTCGTGTAATATTCCATATAACATTACTCACAAAGAGAGGGTATACCTTAGTCGGTTTACCCGACTGAAACTTTCTTACTTGTTTTTAAATGATTTTTTTTTTCAAAGTGTTTTTTAATAACTTTAATTTAAAAAAGAGTTGGCAAACTTCCATTTTTTCAAATTTACACAGAATATGCATCCAAAAATTATATACTACGAAGATATTCCGTCAGGCAATTTTTTTGTAATTGTTCAAATTAAAAAATAAATATTAGTCGATAAGTGCAAAAAAGCTTCGAACAATGTTCGCGGAAAACTGTTTTTCGCGTGTGACAGTTCATTCCTATTCATTCGTACCTGACAGATTTTGACGTTTCGTCCGGAAGAATGTATTCTTAATATATTTGTCTTTGTATGCAAAGCAGCAGTTGACTACTTTGGACATTTTTCAGTTTCTTCATATATGAATTTTAATATCCCTTTGTATGAAATTGTACACCTAATGTTTTGCAGAAAAAGAAGAATAATTACAAAAATTGCCAGACCTACCTTAGTATTTCGACCATACAAATATTGACTCTCAACAAATCTTATTACTTTTTTGGATTCGTGAGAGTCCGCTGCATATTCTGGGTAAATTTGATAAAAAAGAAGTTAACCGCGGGCGCTACCCGCTTCATAAATTAAATTTGTTAATAGGAACTTTCGAAAAAAATTATATAAATTAAAAAAACCCACAAAGAAGGAGAATCGTTATGTTCTCTTTCAAACGACGTAAACCTTGTAAAAATCTGTTCAGCCGTTCAAGACCAATTACTTACAAATTTCGCAAAAAAAAAATTAAATTTTAAAACCTCATAAAATTTAGGAATAAATGGTTAAAAAAATAAATGATAGCGAGATATTATTTTACCATCTTTCAATATCTTATAAACTTTTTAGTCAAAAATAAATGTCATACCTTAATATAAATAATTCTGACCCACTCCCGATTCTATAATCTCTCGATCATCAAATTCTTCACACACGTGTTTCTTGGTACATAGTGGCATTTCTTGGAGCAGAAACGAACATTGACTAAGTGGAAATTTATCGGTTCAGATATATAAATGGGGAAAAACACGTCAAAATCCCTACTTTTTTCAATTTTATTCCAATTGCGTCAAAACTTGGTGGGGTTGCAGACGTACTATGTGTATAATATGTACCAATAACATAGCTTCCTAGCGTGATAGGTCACGAAGATACAGGGTGTCAAAGTTTAAAATTTTGACCTTTGTATCTCCTGAGTACGTGGACCGATTTGAATAAACCGTGTCATATATGATAGCTATTTAAAAACGCACAAAATGTACATCGATAATTGTTTGAAAATATTAAATTTTCATACGTTTTTTTCGCGACTTCTGTTTTCCTCGCGATTTTAATTGTGTTCCGCGGATGGGATTCTATACCTTTAAACTACAAAAATTAAGCCCATTCAATACGAATTTTCGTAATATTTCTATTTCTTCTCCTTTTGGGTGTTACAAACAAATGCACAAAGTTATAATACCCTGCAAAACGCGAATATATATTGCATTTTTTATTTTATATAAGAACATTTAAATCCTTCGAGGCCAGTGTAAAAAATGCGACATCGGTTTTTTTGTTATTATGGTAGAATGCCACAATTACATTTCGTCAATAGTGTTTCTGGTCCACATCTTAAAGTAAACTCACTTTATAATACGAAGGAAATCATGAAAAATTAGTAGGTTTGACATTTTAAATTTAGACAGCTTTTGTTGTACGACTAGTTGTCATCCCAATACGAAAATTCGTATCGAAAATGTAAATAGAATGGGCTTCATTTTTGTAGTTTCAAGGTATAGAATCCCATCCGCGGAACACAATTAAAAATGCGAGGAAAACAGAAGTCGCGAGAAAAGCGTATGAAAATTAAATATTTGCAAACAATTATCAATTTCCTTTTATGCATTTCTCAATAGCTGTCATATAAGCCGCGGTTCATTCAAATCGGTCCACTTAGTCAGTAGATACAATGGTCACAATTTCAAACAGTGGCACTCTGTATCTTCGTAACATATTACGCTAGGAAGCTGTATTATTGGTACATATCATACCCATAGTACTTCTGCAACCCCACCAAGTTTTACCGCGATCGGTATAAAATTGGAAAAAGTGGGCCTTTTGACATCTTTTTCTCCATATATATATTCAACTATAAAAGACCTATTTTCCATTTGATCATTTCAAAATTTGGTAAGGGGAGTTTCTTGATCCAGGAATAAATAGTGCTAAAATCGATGAAAATCAATTCCGACTTACATATCGATACCTTCATTCTAAAACATGCTAGGTCGACTTAGCATAGTTTTAGGAAGCATTTTTAATTTCTAAATATTCCAAATTATATTCAGTCAAAATTTGGTGTTTATCCGTCAACCCAATCAAAAGTTATACACAAAACAGTACAGGTCATTCAATTTGCATTGTAAAGGAATTCCACATAAATTTAAAAAAACATCAAACATTGATCGCATCTCCTGAAAAACTACCTTTTTGCACTTAGCATAGTTTAGAATGGAGGTATCGATATAGCTCTCATGAATATTCCACCCAATTTAGCATACATATAAGCGCTATAGGAATCGTATATTACGTTTATTAGATACAAGTCAAGGAAAAACAGAACAGAGTTTCAGAACGGGTGTTTCTTGATCCAGGAACAAATAGTGCTAAACCTGAAGAAAATGTATTCCTATTAACATATAGCGCTCACAAGTATTCCACCCAATTTAGCACATAAGCGTTATAGGAATCATATATTAAAAACCAGTAAGGAAAGGCTAAAGTCGGGCGGGGCCGACTATATAATACCCTACACCACTCTCGTAATATTGAATAACTCTGATATATAAATTTTGTAATTCATGTATAAATTGTTTACATAAATTTACTTTTGGGACATTTTATACTTAAATAATACCCTGTACCACAGTGTGGTGTAGGGTATAAAAACGATTGGATCTAAAGAGCCAAATCGGATGAAACATATATATGGGAGCTATAGCTAAATCTTTACCGATTTTCTTCAAATTCGGCAATGTTGGTTCATGGATCAAGAAACTCTACCATTTTAAATTTCAAAACGATTGGATGTAAAATACAGCTTTTATAGGACTAAAGGGCCAAATCGGACGAAACATATATATGGGAGCTATAGCTAAATCTTAACCGATTTTCTTCAAATTCGGTAGTGTTGGTTCATGGATCAAGAAACTCTACCATTCTAAATTTCAAAAGGATTGGATCTAAAATACAGATTCTACAGGACTAAAGAGCAAAATCGGACGAAACATATATATGGGAGCTATAGCTAAATCTTAACCGATTTTCTTCAAATTCGGCAATGTTGGTTCATGGATCAATAAACTCTACCATTCTAAATTTCAAAACGATTGGATGTAAAATACAGCTTCTGTAGAACTAAAGGGCCAAATTGGACGAAACATATATATGGGAGCTATAGCTAAATCTTAACCGATTTTCTTCAAATTCGGTAGTGTTGGTTCATGGATCTAGAAACTCCACCATTCTAAATTTCAAAAGGATTGGATGTAAAATACAGCTTCTACAGGACTAAAGAGCAAAATCGGACGAAACATATATATGGGAGCTATAGCTAAATCTTAACCGATTTTCTTCAAATTCGGCAATGTTGGTTCATGGGTCAAGAAACTCTACCATTCTAAATTTCAAAACGATTGGATGTAAAATACAGCTTCTATAGGACTAAAGGGCCAAATCGGACGAAACATATATATGGGAGCTATAGCTAAATCTTAACCGATTTTCTTCAAATTCGGCAATGTTGGTTCATGGATTAAGAAACTCTACCATTCTAAATTTCAAAAGGATTGGGTGTAAAATACAGCTTCTGTAGGACTAAAGGGCCAAATCGGACGAAATATATATATGGGAGCTATAGCTAAATCTTAACCGATTTTCTTCAAATTCGGCAATGTTGGTTCATGGATTAAGAAACTCTACCATTCTAAATTTCAAAAGGATTGGGTGTAAAATACAGCTTCTGTAGGACTAAAGGGCCAAATCGGACGAAATATATATATGGGAGCTATATCTAAATCAGAACCGATTTCAACCAAATTCAATAGCGATCTTAACAGCTGCGAAATACTCTAAACTGCAAAATTTCAGAACGATCGGAGTGAAATTGCGACCTGTAATCGACGAACAACTTTACATGGACAGACGGACGGACGGACGGACGGACGGACGGACGGACAGACATGGTTAAATCGACTCAGCTAGTGATTCTGAGTCGATCGGTATACTTTAAGGTGGGTCTAGCTGTGTTATTTTCAGGTGTTACAAACATCTGCCATGAAACAAACTTATAATACCCTGTACCACAGAGTGGTGTAGGGTATAATAATAGATGTAAGACAAAGGAAAAAAGAACATGTCAGAACGGTGGTATGTTCGGCCGGATTGTACCAACATAGATTGCAACCGGAAAAATCTTAGATGTAAAACAAAAGCAAATCATGGACCTATCTGCCTATTTTTGTAGCAAAGGTTTATTTAAAGCTTTCCTTAACCAATTACGATAAATGGTTCTCCAGTTATGCCAAAAAATAAGCATGAATGTAAATTTTTTAGAGGTTTCTATTTATTTGATAGATAAACAAGTCCCATCCCACCAGTAGACCACACAGCTCTTAAGGGAAGTTACATAAACTTTCGTTTGAGCAAAACAAAAAATCGAAAATAAAAATATGGCTTTTGTCAAAACAAGTTTTAATTTCGCAAAACAAAATTTACAAAAGATATTTGTGCGATTTTTTTGGATTTTTTTAAAAAAAGATTGAAGAAAAGGCTATCGAAAATACTTTGGGCAAAATTTTCTAAATACAGTACACCACACTGTGGTACAGGGTATTATATGTTTGTTTCACGGCAGATGTTTGTAACACCTGAAAATAACACAGCTAGACCCACCTTAAAGTATACCGATCGACTCAGAATCACTAGCTGAGTCGATTTAACGATGTCTGTCCGTCCGTCCGCCCGTCTGTCCATGTAAAGTTGTTCGTCGACTACAGGTCGAAATTTCATCCTGATCGTTCTGAAATTTTGCAGTTTAGAGTATTTCGCAGCTGTTAAGATCGCTATTGAATTTGGTGGAAATCGGTTCAGATTTAGATATAGCTCCCATATATATCTTTCGTCCGATTTGGCCCTTTAGTCCTATAGAAGCTGTATTTTACATCCAATCGTTTTGAAATTTAGAATGGTAGAGTTTCTTGATCCATGAACCAACATCGCCGAATTTGAAGAAAATCGGTTAAGATTTAGCTATAGCTCCCATATATATGTTTCGTCTGATTTGGCCCTTTAGTTCTTAGAAGCTGTATTTTACATCCAATCGTTTTGAAATTTAGAATGGTAGAGTTTCTTGATCCATGAACCAACATTGCCGAATTTGAAGAAAATCAGTTAAGATTTGGCTATAGCTCCCATATATATGAGTCGTCCGATTTGGCTCTTTAGATCCAATCGTTTTTATACCTTACACCACACTGTGGCACAGGGTATTATTTAAGTATAAAATGTCCCAAAAGTAAATTTATGTAAACAATTTATACATGAATTACAAAATTTATATATCAGAGTTATTCAATATTACGAGAGTGGTGTAGGGTATTATACAGTCGGCCCCGCCCGACTTTAGCCTTTCCTTACTGGTTTTAATATTAAACTTTAATATATTTTTTAGACCAAAAGATATTTTTCTGGATGAAATAAACAATATCTAAAATATGAAAAAAGTTGTCACTTTCAGAAAAAAAAAATATATTTAAAAAAAAAAATTTTGTTTTACATTGTAGATTAATCTATATTCAACAAAAAAAATATTAAACAAACAAAAAATATTTTGGTTCAAATTTCAAAACGATTGGATGTAAAATACAGCTTCTGTAGAACTAAAGGGCCAAATTGGACGAAACATATATATGGGAGCTATAGCTAAATCTTAACCGATTTTCTTCAAATTCGGTAGTGTTGGTTCATGGATCTAGAAACTCCACCATTCTAAATTTCAAAAGGATTGGATGTAAAATACAGCTTCTACAGGACTAAAGAGCAAAATCGGACGAAACATATATATGGGAGCTATAGCTGAATCTTAACCGATTTTCTTCAAATTCGGCAATGTTGGTTCATGGGTCAAGAAACTCTACCATTCTAAATTTCAAAACGATTGGATGTAAAATACAGCTTCTATAGGACTAAAGGGCCAAATCGGACGAAACATATATATGGGAGCTATAGCTAAATCTTAACCGATTTTCTTCAAATTCGGCAATGTTGGTTCATGGATTAAGAAACTCTACCATTCTAAATTTCAAAAGGATTGGGTGTAAAATACAGCTTCTGTAGGACTAAAGGGCCAAATCGGACGAAATATATATATGGGAGCTATATCTAAATCTGAACCGATTTCAACCAAATTCAATAGCGATCTTAACAGCTGCGAAATACTCTAAACTGCAAAATTTCAGAACGATCGGAGTGAAATTGCGACCTGTAATCGACGAACAACTTTACATGGACAGACGGACGGACGGACGGACGGACGGACAGACATGGTTAAATCGACTCAGCTAGTGATTCTGAGTCGATCGGTATACTTTAAGGTGGGTCTAGCTGTGTTATTTTCAGGTGTTACAAACATCTGCCATGAAACAAACTTATAATACCCTGTACCACAGAGTGGTGTAGGGTATAATAATAGATGTAAGACAAAGGAAAAAAGAACATGTCAGAACGGTGGTATGTTCGGCCGGATTGTACCAACATAGATTGCAACCGGAAAAATCTTAGAGGTAAAACAAAAG
This sequence comes from Eudasyphora cyanicolor, assembly GCA_963930755.1. Taxonomy (NCBI): domain Eukaryota; kingdom Metazoa; phylum Arthropoda; class Insecta; order Diptera; family Muscidae; genus Eudasyphora; species Eudasyphora cyanicolor. The sequence goes on along the minus strand of OZ005734.1, from coordinate 214,958,573 downwards.
CAAATCATGGACCTATCTGCCTATTTTTGTAGCAAAGGATTATTTAAAGCTTTCCTTAACCAATTACGATAAATGGTTCTCCAGTTATGCCAAAAAATAAGCATGAATGTAAATTTTTTAGAGGTTTCTATTTATTTGATAGATAAACAAGTCCCATCCCACCAGTAGACCACACAGCTCTTAAGGGAAGTTACATAAACTTTCGTTTGAGCAAAACAAAAAATCGAAAATAAAAATATGGCTTTTGTCAAAACAAGTTTTAATTTCGCAAAACAAAATTTACAAAAGATATTTGTGCGATTTTTTTGGATTTTTTTAAAAAAAGATTGAAGAAAAGGCTATCGAAAATACTTTGGGCAAAATTTTCTAAATACAGTACACCACACTGTGGTACAGGGTATTATATGTTTGTTTCACGGCAGATGTTTGTAACACCTGAAAATAACACAGCTAGACCCACCTTAAAGTATACCGATCGACTCAGAATCACTAGCTGAGTCGATTTAACGATGTCTGTCCGTCCGTCCGCCCGTCTGTCCATGTAAAGTTGTTCGTCGACTACAGGTCGAAATTTCATCCTGATCGTTCTGAAATTTTGCAGTTTAGAGTATTTCGCAGCTGTTAAGATCGCTATTGAATTTGGTGGAAATCGGTTCAGATTTAGATATAGCTCCCATATATATCTTTCGTCCGATTTGGCCCTTTAGTCCTATAGAAGCTGTATTTTACATCCAATCGTTTTGAAATTTAGAATGGTAGAGTTTCTTGATCCATGAACCAACATCGCCGAATTTGAAGAAAATCGGTTAAGATTTAGCTATAGCTCCCATATATATGTTTCGTCTGATTTGGCCCTTTAGTTCTTAGAAGCTGTATTTTACATCCAATCGTTTTGAAATTTAGAATGGTAGAGTTTCTTGATCCATGAACCAACATTGCCGAATTTGAAGAAAATCAGTTAAGATTTGGCTATAGCTCCCATATATATGAGTCGTCCGATTTGGCTCTTTAGATCCAATCGTTTTTATACCTTACACCACACTGTGGCACAGGGTATTATTTAAGTATAAAATGTCCCAAAAGTAAATTTATGTAAACAATTTATACATGAATTACAAAATTTATATATCAGAGTTATTCAATATTACGAGAGTGGTGTAGGGTATTATACAGTCGGCCCCGCCCGACTTTAGCCTTTCCTTACTGGTTTTAATATTAAACTTTAATATATTTTTTAGACCAAAAGATATTTTTCTGGATGAAATAAACAATATCTAAAATATGAAAAAAGTTGTCACTTTCAGAAAAAAAAAATATATTTAAAAAAAAAAATTTTGTTTTACATTGTAGCTTAATCTATATTCAACAAAAAAAATATTAAACAAACAAAAAATATTTTTCCCTAGGCGCTATTAATTAAACGCCGCTAGATGAGCCTTTTCGGCCACTGTGCATCGTTGAGAAAAATATTCCTCGCGAAGAAATACTTTCCTTTCTCAACTTTTTTATGAGAATTAAGCAAATTTCGAGTTATTACATAAATTGTGTATTTTTCTGCTCATAGCAGAAATTATTTGAAATAACATTTCATGACTTAAATTTTTGTAAATTATTTTTTGGTTAGTGTTAATGGAAATTTCAAAACCTGCTGAATTGTGAAACCTGTCAATTTTTCATAAATATGTTGAAAGGAGACTCATAGTAATTTTTCGCGAGGAACATTTTTCTCACAAGACACAAACTAAAAATGTCGACGATTTGTATGACGTTTGACATATGGCAAGATTTGATTTCACTTTTTCGGAGGTAAAGTGGTGAGAAGAGTGGTTGACTAAATATTTTGAGAGAAATAATTCTAGAAGGGTTCCCTATATTTCGTTCTTTGGACTGAAGCGCGTTTTCCGGAAGTCTTCCACTTCAAAATCACCTCCGAGATAAGTAACCTCTCTAATTTTTTTACAAACTTTGTGGTCGATTATCGCGAAAACAAAGCCTAGCATAGAAAAACGGCTAGCTCCATTGGATTCAGCAAGGTCGAAATAGGTATATCCATAGGGTCTCCTTTCTGTTACATTTTTAAAGTGTATATTTCCAGCACAGTGTAATTCTTCGAATCAATTGAAATATTGATTGATCTGAAAATTTGATTATAAAACTAATTGACTTAACTACAAAAAATAATTAGAAAGTTTTCTGATATTGTTCAAAAGTTTAATAGGTTAATTTTCAGTTGGAATTTTGTCTATGTAATCGTATATATGATCACGTTTTCTACAACCATAGTTTTAAAATGTACAATATTATTATTCTCCTTCCGCACCTCCACCAGAAACGATTTAAATTTAGTGAAATATTGAATCTCTTACTACTCCAAAAATGTTAAATTTCCGATAAATTCACACATTTGTCGCAAATTCATACGAAAGGCGATTCCCCCAAAACTTATGTAGTAACAACTTCACATTCAGTATTTTACATTACTTTCGCAATAACAACAGTTTAACTAATAAAGACAAATTTTATATTATTATGCTTTGAAATTAATGATCGATTTACTCCACTGAGCCTTTTCAAAAGGATGGCGCATAATTTAAGATTTATTCAATGAATTAATCTTCCTGGTTTTATTTAACGTTGGCATTTATTAAAATTTGGGTTATAATTTGAAAATATTTTCACATTATCTTTTGAATTTACGTATTATTATATAGACCATCTTTAAATTAAAACGAAAAACACGTTTATTATCCGTAACACTTTTTATTAAGTCTACAAATTAAATAATTTGCAACTAAAATTTTTTACAACCATTAGATTCTCTTTCATCCCCTATTAAAATGTACGCCTAAGAAGGACATACGAGTAAGAAATAATTATTTGCATTAAGCAAGTGGTATTTTACTTAACATCCCCAGAGAGAGAGAGCGATTCCGCATCCTGCACCCCTTTTTATGGTTTTAGAATATATTAGATAATTTTCACCTCCCCCTGGGGATCAAAAATTTGTTCTAATTTCTCACCCCTTTTGTTACTGTCACATTTAATGATTTCTCTCGAGCAGTTTTATGACTGTGAAATAAATGAATTGCCAAGGGCTGAAAGTTGGTCATCTCCGTCTATTTTTTTTCGATGTATTAGTAGTAGAAGTGAGCCGGGATAGGGTTGTATATCTCTTCACGAACTTCATTTGGAATTATATGATGAGTTAAGACTAAGAAGGGCACTTAGTGTTGTGGTTTCCCCCAAATTCGGTTACATGTGTGGGAGTTGGTCATGATTCCAAGGACCGCATCAAATAAGAACACAATCTCTCATACCCAAAAGCTGTGCAATCCATTCCAGCAGCTTGTCAAAAGTTATAAACTTTTGTTTTATGATTTTTCAACTGTGATAAGGATAACATGCTCCAAAAGGATATTACATTTGATATCCCTTTAAATATAAAGAACCTGCTCCAACTCTTACTATTCGTGGCATATTAAAAGTCTGTTGAAATTCCTGTTGCTTTATTCACAAGGACCAATGGCAACAACACCAACAATATTTCACATTCATCTTCCAACTTCAACTGTGAGATATTAAATGTTAATTTAAGCGTGAAATTACACATTTACCAAAGGAATGTTTGTTGATTCTGTTAAGGGTTTGTTATACACTCAGAAATTGTGGTTAGTTGACCTTTTCCTTTTGGGCCAGGCAACGTTATCATGGTCTGGTGGTCATCCATCCTGAAGTGCCGTCCAATGATGCAAAAGGGGTGGGGCGTAAGAAAGAATACATTGTTTTTCATTTCATTTCCATTTGTAAGAAGGACTTTTAAGAGGCTCCTCACTTAACATTTAAATCCCTGTAAACAATTTTTTAAGAAGCAGTTAACCACAGTTAGCTCACCTGTCTATGCAACAAAATCAACATTGCTGAAACTTTGCATCAATTAGATGCAATAGGTTTGGGTAAGAGTGGTAGACTTCATGCCAGGCCGCCTAGACTACTTAGTATAGGTACCTATGGACAAATATAAGTCTTTCATAGTCCCCCCGTTGAACCATTATGATTGTATTCGAAAACTCAAGAGTTGTTGGATTTTAACATCAGCTAAATTTGCCAACACCTCAAAGAAATGAGAGGTTCGGGCCTGTCTACTTCTAGACAGAGCGAGTCACAGCCACAGAAGTTGTTCTATTTATTTCGCAAGAGCTTTAATCTCTGTTTTTGCCATCCAAGTGATCTATTAATCCCTTCTTCTCTTTGTTTCCGAAGCTTCTGCAAATGTAATTCCAAAGACTTTCAATCTCTCTGTGAAGTTCAATTTGGCAATGACCTGTCATGACCACCGACGTATCCAGGATTTTGGTTCGGGGCGGGGGGGCCCAACCTTTTTTTCCATAACAAAGATAAACAATTAAAAAATTGCGTTTATTGTGTAGGTAAGGGAAGTTAAGTTCCTTAGTTTTTTATTCGAATATTATTCCTAAATATAAATATGTACTTTAGTACGAGATTTTTAAAACTTTTTATAATAAAATACGTAAGAGTTAAAAATTTAATCTTCGATTTTTTGAAAGAAATATATATTTTGATTTTCAATTCATTTTTGTATAAAGACATCAAAGCCAGGTAAGATACTCGTAGCCTTTCTCCCTCCATTCTGTTCCGGAGATAAGCCTTTATTCTTCTTAACGCCGAGAACACAAACTGGAATAGAATCTGATGCATTTGATGGCTTATCATTCTTCTGCTTCCAATAATCAATCCATATACTTATTTCAGCTAATTTCTGGCTAGCACCACTCAAAAAATTGTGAAACATGCACTTTTCTTATTTTTAGTTGTTATTACTTTTACTGTTACCATTTTTTGCGCTTTTGTATTGTTTTTTTTGAACTGCCTTCCAAATATTTTTCGTGTTTTTTTTTAGTGATTTTGAAAATTTTAGATAGCTTATGCCTATGTTTAAAACATTTCGAAAGGGGCACGGGCCCCGGGCCCTCCCCCCTAGATACGTCCCTGGTCATGACATACAAGATAAGCGAGACGTCAGATCTCGATAACGACAGCGTAGGAATTTTAGGCAGAGCCACATCAACCTCAAATATATACAGTTCCAGCCTAGTGACCATCTGCCATTTGTTGCCACTATATCTCTCGAGAATGTCCTGCAGGTCGCTAGAGTCATAACCAAATTTTTAAGTTCCCCTGGAGCATGTAAAGTAGCTTGTAGTCTTGCAAGTTCATCTGGTAAGCAGATATCTTGAATGTCCCTGTGGTCTGGCAACCAAATCAGGTGAATATTTAACCGTTCAGCCATCTTGTTAAGATATCTGCGACAGATAAGTGCTTCCCTTGGATTCAGGAAGACAGTTTCCAACTAAGTAAAAACTCTGCAAAAATTATTTACAATAATGTAGGTTCCTTCAATCTCTCGGCGTGACATTCAATTCTGTAATGACATGGTATACATAATAAGTAAGACGTCCAATCTCGATAACGACAGCATAGGAATTTAAGCAGAGTCACATCAACCTGAAATATAGCCAGTTCCAGACTACTGGCTACCTGTCATTTGTTGCCATAAGGGCACTACATCTCTAGAGAAGAGTTGCCCCGGATCATGTATCTTTGCAGTCTTGCAGGTTCATCTGCTTTGCAGCTCCCTGCTGTTTCCCTGTGGTCGCCACCTGTTCTAAATATTTAACTATTCAGCTATCTTGTTAAGACGTCTGTGACAGCAAAGAGATTCTCTTGAATTCAGGAAGACAGTTTCCAATAAAGTAAAAACTCGCCAGAATTATATACAACTAGCATTTAAATACCCGGCCTTTCCCGGGTTGTCTTTTAACACCGTGATCCAAACTTTGAAAGCTTGAAGATATTCGAATTAAAAAATCCGATTAAAAGACAAAAAAATTCTAGTATGAAAATCCTTAGCACTGACTACCACAAAGATTAGCCTTGTAATATTTATACCCTACACCACACTGTGGTACAGGGTATTATAAGTTTGTTTCACGGCAGATGTTTGTAACACCTAAAAATAACACAGCTAGACCCACCTTAAAGTATACCGATCGACTCAGAATCACTAGCTGAGTCGATTTAACCATGTCTGTCCATGTAAAGTTGTTCGTCGACTACAGGTCGCAATTACACTCCGATCGTTCTGAAATTTTGCAGTTTAGAGTATTTCGCAGCTGTTAAGATCCCTATTGAATTTGGTTGAAATCGGTTCATATTTAGATATAGCTCCCATATATATCTTTCGTCCGATTTGGCCCTTTAGACCTATAGAAGCTGTATTTTACATCCAATCGTTTTGAAATTTAGAATGGTAGAGTTTCTTGATCCATAAACCAACATTTCCGAATTTGAAGAAAATCGGTTAAGATTTAGCTATAGCTCCCATATATGTATATGTTTCGTCCGATTTGGCCCTTTAGTTCTATAGAAGCTGTACTTTACATCCAATCGTTTTGAAATTTAGAATGGTAGAGTTTCTTGATCCATGAACCAACATTGCCGAATTTGAATAAAATCGGTTAAGATTTAGCTATAGCTCCCATATATATGTTTCGTCCGATTTTGCTCTTTAGTCTTGAAGAAGCTGTATTTTACATCCAATCTTTTTGAAATTTTGAATGGTAGAGTTTCTTGATTAATGAACCAACACTACCGGATTTGAAGAAAATCGGTTGAGATTTAGCTATAGCTCCCATATATATGTTTCGTCCGATTTGGCCCTTTAGTTCTATAGAAGCTGTATTTTACATCCAATCGTTTTGAAATTTAGAATGGTAGAGTTTCTTGATCCATGAACCAACATTGCCGAATTTGAATAAAATCGGTTAAGATTTAGCTATAGCTCCCATATATATGTTTCGTCCGATTTTGCTCTTTAGTCTTGAAGAAGCTGTATTTTACATCCAATCTTTTTGAAATTTAGAATGGTAGAGTTTCTTGATCCATGAACCAACATTGCCGAATTTGAATAAAATCGGTTAAGATTTAGCTATAGCTCCCATATATATGTTTCGTCCGATTTTGCTCTTTAGTCTTGAAGAAGCTGTATTTTACATCCAATCTTTTTGAAATTTTGAATGGTAGAGTTTCTTGATCCATGAACCAACACTACCGAATTTGAAGAAAATCGGTTAAGATTTAGCTATAGCTTTCATATATATGTTTCGTCCGATTTGGCCCTTTAGTCCTATAGAAGCTGTATTTTACATCCGATCGTTTTGAAATTTAGAATGGTAGAGTTTCTTGATCCATGAACCAACATTGCCGAATTTGAAGAAAATCGGTTAAGATTTAGCTATAGCTCCAATATATATGTTTCGTCCGATTTTGCTCTTTAGTCCTGTAGAAGCTGTATTTTACAACCAATCATTTTGAAATTTAGAATGGTAGAGTTTCTTGATCCATGAGCTAACACTACCGAATTTGAAGAAAATCGGTTAAGATTTAGCTGTAGCTCCCATATATATGTTTCGTCCGATTTGGCCATTTAGTCCTGTAGAAGCCGTATTTTACATCCAATCCTTTTGAAATTTAGAATGGTAGAGTTTCTTTATCCATGAACCAACACTACCGAATGTGAAGAAAATCGGTTAAGATTTAGCTATAGCTCCCATATATATGTTTCGTCCGATGTGGCCCTTTAGTTCTATAGAATCTATATTTTACATCCAATCGTTTTGAAATTTAGAATGGTAGAGTTTCTTGATTCATGAACCAACTTTGCCGAATTTGAAGAAAATCGGTAAAGATTTAGCTATAGCTCCCATATATATGTTTCATCCGATTTGGCTCTTTAGATCCAATCGTTTTTATACCCTACACCACACTGTGGTACAGGGTATTATTTAAGTATAAAATGTCCCAAAAGTAAATTTATGTAAACAATTTATACATGAATTACAAAATTTATATTTCAGAGTTATTCAATATTACGAGAGTGGTGTAGGGTATTATATAGTGGGCCCCGCCCGACTTTAGCCTTTCCTTACTGGTTTTTATTATAAGTTAGTCGTATATGTTTTTTGCTCTAGGACTAAAAGCCGACTTGTCAATTAACATAAGTTTTAAATTTTCCGTATTTAAGATAGTTTTAGTGGCCATGAAGTTTCATATTCCATTTGATCACGTCTGGTGCGATTTAACTCACACGCCGATCATAAAATTACTATTTGTTTGCTTTAGCAAGACGTCTGCAGGGCTTGAACTATTTTCTTAAAAGTTGGCGGACTGATATGCCAATATTTCCAAAGTTGCATACTTTGAATTTGGATTTTCGCCAATTGATTTTCGACAGCTTGATGGATAACTGTAAGGTATAGAATGGATAATTGTGCTGTGTAGAAAAGAACTTTGTATATGGGATACTTTAGATTTTTGTTATTGAATCAAAAACTACAAAAAATATGGCTACATGTAGTACGTAATAAGTACGTAAAATTATTTAAAATCTTTGTGCAAAATAGCTTTGTCTGTTTCATCTTACGCCGATCATAAACAACTGGTTTAATATTCACAATTAGTCTACTTGAAAGTCCATCAAACTCCTAAAAATAATACCAGATGCTCTCTAAAACTGCACTGATAACTATCTAGAGGTTATTATTTGAGAATGTATCCTGGCCAGCACCTCATATTGGTGCTGGTATATGGTATATAAAATCGGTATATGCACATATACACACATTAGTGTAGGTCCATAGCTCTTTATAGGATTTTTAAAGTACTGGAAGAATCAAAAAATTCTTAAAGAATTTTGAAATGCAGTGAAAGAATGAAAATTGCTTTGGTCACTGCTAAACTGACCACAAAAACGCAAAAAAAAATCGACTATGAGGATAGTCCGTAAGTTGTACAACAATCGAGTCTATATATAAGCAATATTTTAACCGGTCAAGCGGTTAAAATTCGCTTGGTGTAAAATCGCATACGTATGAGGTACTGTTAAAGTACTGAAGAGTGAAGTCACTGCTTGACTGACCACAATCTGAGAATTGACCGAATTGAAAATGTTAGATATATTACCACAGTAAGTGGAGTGCGATATATTTTGAAGAAATTTTAAGACACGGTTTTATGTGCAGTTTGACCTCAGACTGGACAAATCGAAGTAGTCTATTTTAACATCCGGATATTGGTCTATCAGTTCATTAAGTTTCAAGAATATCTGTTCAGCCGTTAAACAAACAATTTTATAATATTATTAATAATGAATTATTAATTAATTAATAATAGGTTAATGTGGGTAAGGTGAGTAGAGGAAGTCAGTATGCCAGGCTCACTTTGAGGTGAATTCAAGAAGGCAGTTTCGAACAATATAAAAACTTTGCAAGAATTATATGCAATATGTCTATTTACAAGGAAAACGAAGATCCCACGTTTGACCCGGCCTCGATTCCTGAACAAGACAATTGCTATAACTTAAAAGGTAAAGTATTTGGGAGTAATCTTGGATCAGAAACTGTACTGGAAAGATCATCTTGCAGAAAGAGTTACCCATGGTCAATTGCGTATTTGCTGGGTACCAGGACACAACGGAGTGATTGGAAATGAACGGGCAAACAGCTTGGCTTCCAAAGGCAGAGAACTTCGAGTAATAAACTTGGAAAATTGGAAACCTTTCGAAGCCACGAAAAATGAGTTGAAGCACTGGACAGTAATGGCTCACAAAACAGTGTGGAATAGCGCAACAGTAAGAGCAACTGCAAAGATACTGTGGGGTGACCCAAATGAAAAGAAAACAAGAAGTCTTCTGAAACTAAACAAGATCGATATTAGTAAGATGATGAGTGTTCTAACGGGACACTCAAGCTTACAAGCACATCTTTATCGCATAGGACTAGCAGGAAACGACGAATGCAGGGCATGCTGGGAAAACATCGAAACGATGGAACATTTTATGTGTCACTGCCCGGCTTTCACACATGCAAGATCCCAACATTTCGGGTCCGACATATTACCAGACTTGACTCATCTCAGAGAATATGACTGGAAGATACTGAGAAAATTCGTTTCTAGTGATTTTCTGTAACTCGTGAGGTATCAAAAAGATCATAAATAAGGAGCGCACAACAGGCCGAACGTCTCCTCTCTTCAACCTAACCTAACCTAACTGTATGCAGTATCGCAGTATCGGTGGATTTCTGCAGAGCCGTCCACCAGGCGAGAAGGCCATACAACAGACCTTAATCGGATCCCATTTTGCGATGATATGGATGGCCTGATGTTAGATGTTTCTAAGAGTACCCACCATCTGCATAGGCAAATAGTAACCTTAACACTTCATCGCAGAAGATACAGAACATCACCTTTGTGTCTATATCCAGCAGATAAATTAATCTTAAGCTAGCTGAAATTCGACTCTTAATCAGCAAGTTTTGAATGAACCTTCGTATAAGTATATTATTATCAACCCCTAAGGTTGCCGGAGCAGTAATTATTGCGGCTGAATTTATGTCATTTAGGATCCTCTCTATTTTTAAGAAAGCTACCATTACATATATATTTCTTAACAAAGAGAGATCGTTCCATAAAGCTGACTACATCATGTAGGGAAATTTTGTTGAATTTGCCCTTGATTTAGGCATGTTTTTTATCAGACTAAGGTAACTAAGTTCTAAGGTAACTAAGTCTTTGCTGCTCTCTCTTTTCCTAAATTCTTTTAAAATGTGCGTATGAAGAGTAAGATTGAAGAAGAAGGAGCTCTTTTTCCAGTGCCTGATTAAACCCGTTATAACATTACACTAATTAATCTGTCAATTTGTGTGGGAGGTACCAGAAGGGGTTTAACAAATACACCTATTTTTCGGTACGAACTATAAGCATTTGTGTTGCAAGTACCAAAAGGGGACGTGGCAACTTCGCCCATTTTCGTGGTGACAGCGACCAATAAAACAATGCAATGTGCGGAATTTCAGAAGATTGTAATAAGTAACGGGTGATCCAAGTAGAGATACTTTTTTCAATAGCCTTTTTTTGACAGATCACGTGTGAGTCGTGTCACGCGGTCATGTTATTTTTGTTAAGTATTGTTTGGCATTTCATCATGGAAAGACTTATGCCTGAACAACGTTTACGCGTGTCATTCGCCAGTTACCAGTCCTACCACAAAAAACTGGCAGGAATCAAGGGTGGTCTTCATATCAAAGCCTGGAAAGGCGAGTTATACAACCCCAGAGGCTTATCGACCCAATAGCCTAACTTCTTTCCTGTTAAAAACAATGGAGCGAATAATTGATAACATGGTCAAAAGTAAAATAGCGGATGACAGGCTAAAATTCAAACAACACGCATATGTCAAGGGAAGATCAGTGGAAACAGCTCTGCATGAGGTAGTGCACCACATAGAAGAGTCCTTCAGTAAAAAAATGTATACACTTGCTGTTTACATAGACATTGAGGGCGCATTTAACAGTGTACAGACCGATACACTTATCCAGTCCTTAGACCGGGCGCTGAAAAACTGGATCAAGAAAATGCTAAGGAATAGGTAAATTATTTGTGATCATATGACGTAAAAATTAGAGACAAGGTAAATCGTGGTATACCTCAGGGGGGTATTTTATCGCCTCTTCTATAGGTTACGACGATACACAGTCTCCTAAAACCCCTCGCCAAGGAAGGACTTAAACCAGTATGTTATGCAGACGACTTTGTAATACTTCTAAGGGGCTTTCATCCAAATCTTTTATGCAGAAGAGCTGAAGAGGCACTTAACATAGTATATAACTGGGCACAACCAATGGGGGTTAAATGTTAACCCAGACAAAACAGAAATATGTCTATTCACAAGGAAAACGAAGATCCCACGTTTTACCCGGCCTTTATTCCTGAATAAGACAATTGATAACTAAAAAGGTAAAATACTTGGGAGTACTCTTGGATCAGAAACTGTACTGGAAAGATCATCTTGAAGAAAGAGTTACAAAGGCCCACAGATGTTGGTCGTTGTGCAGAAGAGCTATACGTTTAAAATGGGGACTACGTACATGAGCGTGATTAGACCAATAATCGCCTGTATAGTGTGACAAGAAGTGCAACGTAATACCTTTGCAAAAAATTCAACGCAAGTGCTGTCTAGGCATAAGCGGGGCATTTAGAACTGCACCAACAAAACCGTTGGAGACTATACTGCACATCCAACCAATAGACATCCGTATAAAGTATGAGGCAGCCCTCACAGCAAGACGTCTACAAGTGATGGGTGAATTGATAAATAGAGACCACAAATCGTACCATCAGAAGATTTTAGAATCTCTAGTTGGTCACATTCAAACGCCAGAAATCTCCGACCGCATTCCTGAAGTGCGGCTTACAGCTACCTGTGATACGTTTGGGCCAGACAGACGCTCCTGGGAAAATGGAACTTTGGCCCAAGTGCCAGTGGGAACCAGCTGCTACTCGGATGGGTCCAACCGAGGAGGAAGGACGGGTCTGGGACTTTTTATTGATGAACCAGAAGTTGAACTTCACTTCCGCCTCCCTGACCATAACACGATATTTCAAGCAGAAGTTCGAGCAATGACGAAGTATGTGAACTGGCTCAGTAACACGACAAAGCCTAAATATGCCAACATATTCACAGATAGACAAATGGCGATTAAAGCAATAACATCGGACAGGGTCAAATCCAGAACTGTGTTGGACTGTAAAAGAACTATAAATGATTACTCAGCCCATTACTCAATTGCGTATTTGCTGGGTACCAGGACACAACGGAGTGATTGGAAATGAACGGGCAAACAGCTTGGCTTCAAAGAGCAGAGAACTTCGAGTAATAAACTTGGAAAATTGGAAACCTTTCGAAGCCACGAAAAATGAGTTGAAGCACAGGGCAGTGATGTCTCACAAAACTGTGTGGAATAGCGCAACAGTAGGGGCAACTGCAAAGATACTGTGGGGTGACCCAAAATGAAAAGAAAATAAGAAGTCTTCTGAAACTAAACAAGATCGATATTAGTAAGATGATGAGTGTTCTAACGGGACACTCAAGCTTACAAGCACATCTTCATCGCATAGGACTAGCAGGAAACGACGAATGCAGTGTATGCAGGGAAAACATAGAAACGATGGAACATTTTCTGTGTTACTGCCGGCTTTCACACATGCAAGATCCCAACATTTCGGATCCGACATATTACCAGACTTGACTCATCTCAGAGAATATGACTGGAAGATACTGAGAAAATTCCTGTCTGTAACTCGTGAGGTATAAAAATATCATTAATAAGGAGCGCACAACAGGCCGAACCACTGGCTTAAGTGTATGTCCATGGACATGAGACGTTTAAACGTCTCCTCTCTTCAACCTAACCTAACCTAACTTACCAGTCGAAATGCTCCAACGAGTCATCGAAAATTGGACTTAGCGGATGGACCATCTGCGACGTAGCCGCGGCCAACATTTGATAGATATTATCTTCAAAAAATAAATGCCGAAAAATGTTCTTTCAAATGATAATAAACGTTCCCCATTCAATATGAATTTTTTGTGTTTTTTTCTTTAAAAAAGTAGGGAACCTGGAAATGGATCATCCTATAGTATAGAAGTTATTAAAAAATCAAGTTTTCACTATGTAAATGTTAACCCTTTGTGTGGGAGGTACCAGAAGAAGCACCAGCCAGCGGACAGACGGACGGACGGACATTTCTCAATCGACTTAAAGTGACCCAAAACGAATATCCGCTGAACATACTTAAGGTATTAGATAAGCCTTCGGTAGCTTAGTGGTTAGTGCGTTAGACTTGGATCCCGAAGGTGCTGGGTTCAACTCCCAGCCATGGCACCGGAAAAATTTAACATCAGCATTTCATGTTTTCATCATAATTCGAGTTTCTGCAGCAAAAATAAACTCCCCGGTCACACTACCACTACAACAACATCTGACATAACACCATGACGACTATTAACAGTAATGCAGCGCTTCTAGTGGAGAATAGAAACGGCAACACTCAAATAACATCCATTCCCTGATATTAACAGACGAATGTTAATTTACAAACGGACAACATTGAGTGGATGAAAACAACATAAGGTTCCCGCGATAATCGGATATATGCCGGAACGAAGTCTGTAATAGAAATAGACTTAAGGATTATCAACTCAGCGTCTCCAAGCTGCTAAAAACAAAAACAACAACAACAATGTCTTAGATCACTCCTTCGATGTGTTACACATTTATCCCGTAGCAAATGATGAATACCAGCGTATCATAAAAGTAAGGGTATAAATATGTGTATGTGATGGAAAAGTGCGTATAGCACCATCCATTTCAAAATCAGCGCTGACTGAACTATTTGGTACTGTTGAAACCCTAACTAAACTGTTGAAAGGGTGCAGTGTTTTCCCCTGGGAATAAAATCAGTCCCGCAAATCTGCCAAATACGTTCAAAACAAATATTCATCAGTACTGAATTTCGAGTGTGCGTGTCTGTCATAAAGATACATTTAAAACGCTCTTTTGTATTTTATCAAGTTTTTAACGATGAATTATTTAGAAGTTAATAGTCTATTTAAATTGTTTATAGAAACAAAGATTTATTTATATTTTAATTTGTATATATTTGCACCAGACGTTATTAGCAAAATAAACTTTACATTAAACATTAACAAAATCATAGCGTAGCAAACATTTTTTTAAGTAAAGTAATTTCACAGACCATAAAATTCAAAGCATAAAATGTTTGGTTACAATAAAAATTTATGTATCCAATGATCTCTCTACTCTTCACAGATAAATTGTTTGTTGTAAGCTATGGTTCTATTATCGACTCAAAATTCTCTCAACTAAAATTAATTTAAAACGCTCTGCGCTAATAATCCATTTAATGCTGTTATTTCCATAATATCCAGAAATTGTATTATAACATTTGCAACACATTCAAATAATCGCTCTTACGATTCTATATTACAGTCCATATAATTTCATTGGTATTACAAAACTAAAATAATAATTCTGAATAGATGTTTTAGACTAAATTGAATAAAGCTCATGAGTATTTAGCAAAACTTAGAATGAAAATAACTCGTTAAATAAAATTTTTTATCACTAATTGTTGGGCAAAATTTTGATTTTCCTTAGCAAAACTTAAAATGCAAATATTTCGGTAAATAAGCTCTGTATTTAAGCTAAAATTCTTATTTTCTTTAGCAAAACTTAAAATGCAAATATCTCGCTAAATGAGCGCCATAGAGCGAAAAAGGCCTCATTCCAGTATCACTTGTATTTTGGCCAACATTCTGATTCTGCCAAACAAAACCTAAAATGCAAATATCTCGCTAAATAAGCACCGTAGAGCAAACAGGGCTTCATTTTGTTATTTGGCCAACATTTTGATTTTCCTTAGCAAAATTTACAATGCAAATATCTCGGTGAGCAAACGCCGTAGAGCGAAAAAGACTTAATTTTGTTATTTGTATTTTGAGCAAAATTTAGATTTTCCTTAGTAAAACTTAGAATGCAAATGTCTCGCTAAAAAAGGGCCGCAGAGCGAAAGGAGCTTAACTTTGTTATCACTTTTGACCAAAATTTTGATTTTTCTAACAAAACTTTAAATGCAAATATCTCTCGGTAAATAAGCGTCGTTGAGCAAAAGGGTTTAATTTTGTCATCACTTTATCGCACACAGCGGAAAGGGATTAATTTTTGTATCCTTAGCAAAACTTAGAATGCAAATATCTCGACCGTAGAGCGTAGAGCGAAAAGGGCTTAATTTTGTAATCACTTGAATTTTTGCCAAAATTTCGATTTTCCTATGCAATACTTAAAATGCAAATATCTCGGTAAATAAGCGCCTTAGAGCGAAAAGGGCCTAATTTTGTTATCACTTATATTTTGGAAAAACTTAAAATGCAAATATCTTACCAAATAAGCGCCGCTAAAAGGTCTTGAGTTCGTTATCTCTTGAATTTTGGCCACAATTTTTATTTTCCCCAGCAAAACTCAAAACGCTAATATCTCGCTAAATATGCGCCGTACAGCGAAAAGAGTTTAATTTTGTTAATATTATTTGTATTTTGGACAAAATTTAAATTTTCCTTAACAAAACTTAAATAAATAAATAAATATCTCGCTAAATAAGCGCCGTATAGCACACGCGTCACGTGTATTTTGGACACAATTTTAATTTTCCTTAGCAAAAGTTAAAATGCAAATATCTCGATAAATAAGCGCAGTAGAACGAAAAGGGCATGATTTTGTTATCACTTATTTTTTGGCCAACATTTAGATTTTCTTAGCAAAACTTAAAATGCAATGCGCCGTATATATTTTGGTAAATAATAAGCGTTAAATTGTTTAAAGTTATGCAAATATATTTAGATTTTTTCACCAAAAAATAGTAATCGTGAATTTTCCTCCTTTTTGTCCTAGGAGCCTTATTTAGTGAGATGTGACCGTTTAAAGTTTTGGAAATATATTTCGATTTTTTCACCAAAAAATAGTGATCACGAATTGTCCTCCTTGTGGTCCTAGGGGCCTTTTGTGTTCACGTACGCCCAGTGTCGGAAAGAGGCGTTTGTAATGCCTATTATAATGCTTGCTAAAGCATGCCGTAGGCCTTCCGTTCAAATGCAAATTCTATTTCAAAATAACATTGCGTGTCATAGGCGGCCAAGGCCTTGCCCTCTCGCTTACACCTGTAGGCATTCTTTGAAGCCTGCTTGTGAAGGTTGCCTCTAAAAATTTGCCATTGTTGAAAATTAAAGAAGAAGTATGTGACATATATTGGGGGTGGTTGTAATGGTTGGATAGACAGATCTGTTTGGGGAACCACCAAACTCCCATTGTCAATATCCTTATTACAACGATTACTTCAGTCGATCATTAGAATATATACGCTCAGCCAAGTAACATTAAACGATAACTGTTTGCTAAAAGCGCATATCTCAAAAAAAAGACAATCAGTAATCATCATCCCTCGTACATGCACCAGTCTTTACAATGTAAAGAATTAAAACGAATGTTTTGCTGTACTTGACTATACAAAGAAATATCTCCAGCGTGAAAAAATATTTATTTATACCGGGTTTTTCAATAAGAGCGCTACAAAAGTTTTTTTAAATAAAAAAAACGGTTTTGGATATCAATGAAATTATTTATTCCTGTGAAAGTACGTTCGATGCCATTATGTATGGAACTCGATTTCTTTTGCATGGCCACCACGGGCACGCTTGACAAACGCTGAACCCAATTTTCGACGGTTTTCAAGCATAAATCGGCCGATACTGCTGAAATTTCACGTTCGATATTCCTACGAAGTTCATCAATCGTCGCTGGTTTGTTGGCATAGATCATAAACTATGACAGGACATAGTTTAACGGCGTCAAATCACACGACCGAGGCGGCCAATCAACTGGACAATTTCGTGAGATAACACGTTCTCCAAACTTGGTTTCCAATAAATTGATTGTGGCATTCGCTGTGTGGCTTGTGGCGCCGTCCTGTTGGAACCACATGTCCTCCAAGTCCATATCATCCAATTGGGGCCAAAAATATTCGGTTATCATTGAACGGTAGCGATTCCCATTCACAGTAACGTGCCGGTCTTGATCATCACGGAAGAAGTACGGCCCAATGACGCCGCCGGCCCATAAACCGCACAAACCTTACTGAAGAGAAATGTCAAAAGAGCGGCAAAAAATATGGCGTCGTTTGCTGTCCCTGTCGGTCTACTTTTGTAGCGTCCTGGCTGAAAAACCCGTTATTCATAACAAGTAAGAACGTTCAGTCGGGTAAACCGATTTAAGAATCCCCTCACCTTGAGTCTCAAAAAATATTCCTAAATTTATTTTTCAATGACCCCATTTTTCAATGACCTGTAGGTACTATAAAAGCACTACGCTGTACAAAATTTTAAGTATTTTTATGCGCTGGTATTAAAGTTATAAGCTGTTAACTTTTGGTACAAAATGCTCCATTTGTGTGGGAGGTACCAATAGGGGCGTGCCGATGACGCTCATCATTCACTGAACCATAGGTACTATTAAAGCATTACCCTGTCAAGTCAACGTGCTTTTAAAATATTAAAAATTGTGAGAAGTGCGTCTTCTAAGAACACCATTAAGGGTTTATACGAAAAATTTTCGACTGGTGAGGCTCTTTCTAATCCGAAGAGGCCAAAAAAAAGTCGACCAAGGCGATCGGCCGAGAATATCGCTGCCGTACGAGCCAGTGTTGAGAGGTACCCAAGAACATCCCAAAAACGCCGTTCTCAGCAGTTGGGCATGGCTCGGTCCACTTTACAACGGATTATTCGCGTTGATTTGCATTTGTTCCCGTACAAAATTCAATTGACGCAAAGATTGTTGCCTGCGGACAAGCCTCGTCGATTGGAATGGGCCCAACGAATCCGTGGGTCCGTCGAATATGGGCAACCCTGTACTATGTGTGAAATTTCAGCAGCTTCGAATAAGTAGTATAGAAGTTATTAATGTATCAATATTTCACTAAATGTTAATTCTTTGTGGGGGAGCTCCTAGAAGAAGTATACCAATATGGCCCATCTTCGATTTTAGCCGGAGATAGAAGAAAATATTACCACATATTTAGCTTTTATATCCACGTGCTTTGTCCGGTTTGAATAATTATTATTTAAGGCCACTTGAATGACCGCCTTATTATAGCAAAATATTTTAATGGTTTTCTCGTATTCGAGATTGAGCTCCTTTTCAAGTCTTTTTAACGAGGTTGACTCTTGTATAGCGGCGGTTACAGACATGAATTCTGCTTCTGTTGATAATAGTGCTACCGTTTTCTGTTTCTTTGTTCCCCAAGAGATCGCTGCAGACTGATAAAGAAACACATATCCAGTGGTTGATAAGCGATCGTCTACATTTCCTGCCCAGTCAGCATCGCAGTAACCAGAAATACAGGGATTTTCCAAATTTGCTTTGTAAACTAGTCCTTTGTTTAAAGTTCCTGCATTATACGTTTCACGGCTTCCCAGTGAGCATTACCAGAATTTGTGCTGAAACGACTTAGTAGTAGTAGTAGTAGACTTAGTAGACCCAATAGCCTGCATATAAGGAACTTTTGACATTTGATTCTTTTCCGTATTATTCTTTGGGCACATAGAGACCGAACATTTTTGATTCTTATCAATCGGAGTTGTCGTCGGATTACAATCGGACATTCCAAAACCGTTCAATACATCAGTGATATATCTTGTTTGGTCGATTTTAATATGATCTATACCTCGAGTTATATTCATACCAAGCATCGTTGAAATTTCTCCCATATCCTTCATTTTAAATGCTTTAGAAAGTTTCTTTTTTATAGTATTCATCATCTTAGTACTATCAGAAAATATTATGCCGGAACGAAGTCTGCATTAAAAAATAGACTTAAGGATTATCAACTCAGCGTCTCCAAGCTGCTACAACAACAACAGAAATCTAATGGATTCGTATCTAACAACAGGTGAAAATGTTTCGTCAAAATCAATGCCTTGGCGTTCTGTCATCGTTTTGTCCACCGAAGTCATCACTATTTGAAGGCCAATCCGTATCCACATATTCACTATACGTATCTGATTCTTCAGGTAGATTTCCTTCAGGTGTTATCGTTTCTTCTGCCGGTTCATCTGTGCTATCTTCTTCATTGTTAGTCGTGGGTGTTGATTCATTAAGATTTGATGGTATATCAACAGTAAGCGTCGTACAGCTAAAAGGACGAAATATCACTTAATTTTGACGAATTCGTCGATTTTTGACGCCTTTTTTGCCGACTTCGTCAAAATCGGCGAATTCGCCGATTTTTGGCAAATTTTGACGAATTCGCCGATTTTTGGAAAATTTTGACGAATTCGCCGATTTTTGACAAATTCGGAAAATTTTGACGAATTCGCCGATTTTGACGAATTCGCCGATAATATACATGTTATCATTTAATTTCGACTATTTTTGACGATTTTTGACGAATTCGCCGAAATTTACCGAATTCACCGATTTTTGAGGAATTCGCCGAATTTTAACGAATTCGGCAAATTTTGACGAATTCGCCAAATTTTGACGAATTCGCCAAATTTTGACGAATTCGCCAATTTTTGACGAATTCGCCAAATTTTGACGAATTCGGCAAATTTTGACGAATTCGGAGATTTTGGTCTAGTGATGACAATATTTCGTCCTTTTAGCTGTACGACGTTTAATTAACGAGATATTTGATTTTTAAGTTTTGCCAACATATTTGCTTTTTAAGTTTTGCCAACAAAAATCGACGAATTCGTCAAAAATCGGCGAATTCATCAAAATTTTATAAAAACTTAAAAAGCAAATATGTTGGCAAAACTTAAAAATCAAATATCTCGTTAATTAAACGTCGTACAGCTAAAAGGACGAAATATTGTCATCACTAGACCAAAATCTGCGAATTCGTCAAAATTTGCAGAATTCGTCAAAATTTGGTTTCATGAATTCGGCAAATTTTGACGAATTCGCCTATTTTGACGAATTCGCCAATTTTTGACGAATTCGCCGATTTTTGACGAATTCGCCGAATTTAGACGAATTCGCCAATTGTTTGAATTCGGAAAATTTTGACGAATTCGCCAAATTTTGACGATTTCGCCGAATTTAGATGAATTCGCCATTTTTTTGACGAATTCGGCAAATTTTGACGAGTTCGGCAAATTTTGACGAATTCGCCGATTTTTGACAAATTCGCCGAATTTTAACGAATTCGGCAAATTTTGATGACGAATTCGCCGAATTTGGCAAATTTTGATGACGAATTCGCAGATTTTGACGAATTCGCCAAAAAATTTTGACGAATTCGCTGATTTTGACGAATTCGCCGAATTTGGCAAATTTTGATGACGAATTCGCAGATTTTGACGAATTCGCCAAAAAATTTTGACAAATTTTGACGAATTCGCCGATTTTTGACGAATTCGGCAAATTTTGACGAATTCGCAGACTTTGACGAATTCGGCAATTTTTGACGAATTCGCCGATTTTTGACGAATTCGCCGATTTTTAACGAATTCGGCAAATTTTGATGATGAATTCGCAGATTTTGACGAATTCGCCAAAAAATTTTGACAAATTTTGACGAATTCGCAGATTTTGACGAATTCGGCAATTTTTGACGAATTCGCCGAATTTGGCAAATTTTGATGACGAATTCGCAGATTTTTGACGAATTCGGCAAATTTTGACGAATTCGCCAATTTTTGACGAATTCGGCAAATTTTGACGAATTCGCCAATTTTTGACGAATTCGGCAAATTTTGACGAATTCGCAGACTTTGACGAATTCGGCAAATTTTGCGAACTCGCCGAATTCGGCAAATTTTGATTAATTAAACGTATAATAATATCTCATTAATTAAACGTCGTACAGCTAAATGGACGAAATATTGTCATCACTAGACCTCGGATTATATGCAATTGCATATTTTTTTGCGGTTTGATAGAAAAATTCTGATTGGACCAAAATTAGTTTCAAAGAAAAAGAAATCGAAACTCAGGTGCATATTTTTCATTCGATATATGAATCAAAAATGACAAATTTTTGAAGGATATGCCAATACTATTTAAAAATTCATGACACTAAAATGGATGATTTAAAAAATCATCCAAAAAAAGTGCCTAAATATATGGAAAGTATGGGATAATTCCAAAGGAAACCGACCCACTCTGAATATTTATGAATTTAGATTTGGATACAATTTTGTACGCGTATACTACAAAACAATACGGAGTTATGACCAAATTCAAAGCAGTTTAGATTTTATGGGGTGCCAAATTGGTCATCTAAAAATTTTTTTTACAAATTTAGCTATTTGGAAGTCGATATAACTTTTTAACGGAATATCAGATTTGAATGATATACAGTGCATAAGTATACCTGTTAATAAAATATTGAACCCTTTACAGTATAAAGGGTATGGAAATCATGGAGGCGGCAATGTAATGGTCTGGGGATCCTTTTCCGGTAACGTGGTTGGACTCCTCTATACAATAAATGGAGTTATGTACAGATTTATGTACTGCGAAATATTGGAGAATGCCATGTTTCCCTATGCTGAGTGGAATGTTGCTCTATTACGGCGATTTCACGACAACCACCCAAATATTATCGCGAAATGATTCAATAATTAAATTACAAAGGAAGGGGTTAACGTTAGGGAGAGGCTCAACCGTAGACTTGAATCCCATTGAAAATCTTTGGGAAAATGTCAACATGGAGATAAATCGAGAAAGCGTATGTGGTGATAAAAATAAGCTATTTCAGGCTATTGCAGATGCTTGGAACTCCATAGATACAAAGATAACAAGCAATCTTATTGATTCCATGCAAGAAGAAGCAACGCCGTCCTTGATAATAAATGTATTTCCATAAAATCTTAGTAGAAATGCATAGTTCAATACGTTTTGTCGTGGGAATTTTCAACCTTTGTGCTTTTGTGAAATAAATTTTAAAAGTATGAAGTTAGTCCAATATTTATTGTCCGATATTGTAAGTACTATTTGAAAGATTTAACATCCTCTCTAAGAATTATAAATTAAGTAATAAATTGTTGTGTATTAAGGACATCAAAAGGACGAAAATGTCATTAATCCTTTATTATCTTGAAAAGCTTATCATCATTTTTGTTCGTTTTATGTTCACAAATTACCCATATATTTTCCTAAAAAATTTAAAAAAATCAGCATTGGCTCTCAATGGGTTAAAAAAATATGAATTAATTAATGTCAGTCCGTCTGTCAGTTCGATTGACTGGTGCTAACGATAACCATGGAAAGGAGAGACCGAATGACTTTCATACGTGGTAATATTTTATTCAAACCCAGTTTATGTTTGATGGACAACCATATTAACCTACTCTTTGTGGTACCTCCCCCACAAATTTGGGCAAGTTAAAACTCTTATAACTTCTATACTACTCATGGGAATTCTGTAAAATTGCATACATAGTAATCATTTTACCGTCTCTATAAGCTGGACAAAAATGCCATGCCCCTTTTGATACCCACACACAAAGTGACCAATTGGCACAAAAAGTTAACAGCTTATAACATTATTACCAGTGCATACAAATACTTGAAATTTTGTGCAGTGTAATGTTTTTGTTGTACCTACAGTCCAGTACAAAATGGGCGTTATTGCCACGCCCCGTATAGTACCTCTCCCTTTTTTGAAATGAAGAAAAGTTACAATATTTATTTTTACAACACTAAGTGTGAAATGCAAATCAAGTACAGTTACTGTTATAACGGTTTAATTTGAATATCAACTACACTTGCTGTTTAAATGTGATGCATTTGTGATATGACATTCGTTTGAACGCAGCAACAAACATTCTCATATTTCTTGAGATGCTGGAATAAGAAAATGTTTTTTTTTTGGTGTTTTATTCGACGAAAATTAATTCGTAAAAGTATTTTGAATTGCAGGATGATGTTTTACTAACACATATTGATGAACATTTGGATGATGGCATAATTTTTCAGCAGGACAACGCATAAATTCACACATCACATCGAACGAAGGCTTGGTTTTCGAAAAAAAATATTAAATTATTGCAATGGCCGGCTTGCAGTCCCGACTGCAATCCAACAAAAAAAGATATGGGTCATACTCGCAGCAAAAGTATATGAGCGTGAAAGACAATTCTCGACATTAAATGAGGTAAAATTTACAATAAAGGAATTTTGGTCGGAAATACACATTACAACAGTTCAAAACTTTATAAACTCAATGCCAAATCGCATTTTTTCTGTCATTCGCCGATATTTGACGAATTCGCCAAATTTTGACGAATTCGCCGATTTTTGAATAATTCGCCGAATTTTGAAGAATTCGCCGAATTTTGAAGAATTCGCCGAATTTTGAAGAATTCGCCGAATTTTGACGAATTCGCCTATTTTTGACGAATTCTCGGCAAAACTCTCTTTTGTCAAAACTTAAAATGCACATATCTCGTTAATTATGCGTCGTACAGCTAAAACGACAACATTTTGTTATCACTTATTTTTTGTCCAACATTTTGAATTTTGTTGGCAAAACTTAAAATGCAAATATCTCGTTAATTCAGCGTCGTACAGCTAAATGGACGAAACATTGTTATTACTTATTTTTTTGGTGAAATTTTGATAAATTTTTAAAATTGTTGGCGACATTTAAATTGCAAATATCTCGTTAATTCAGCGTCGTACAGCTAAATGGACGAAATTTTGTTCGTACAGCTGAAAGGATGTTTATTTTTTGGCCAAAATTTTGAATTTTGTTGGCAAAATTTTAATTGAAAATATCTCGTTAATAAAGAGTCGTACTCGTACAGCTAAAAGGACGACATTTTGTTATCACTTATTTTTTGACCAAAATTTTAAATTTTGTTGGCAAACTTAAAATGCAAATATCTCGTTAATTATGCCTCGTACAGCTAAAACGACAACATTTTGTTATCACTTATTTTTTGACCAAAATTTTAAATTTTATTGGCAAACTTAAAATGCAAATATCTCTCACGGAATATTGTTATCACTTATTTTTTGGACAAAATTTTGAATTTTGTTGGCAAAACATAAAATGCAAATATCTCGTTAATTAAGCGTCATACGGCTAAAAGGATTAAATTTGGTTATCACTTGTATTTTGGCCAACATTTTGATTTTCCCTAACAACAAAAGAAACAATATATAAAAATCGATACACGGGGGAAAATCGTCATTTTTGATATGTTTGAATTGAAAGAAAATATATTTGGAAACGATTTTTTTAAATATTTTATATTTGTTAACAAATAAACTTTATTTGAAAATCAAGAAATTTTGTTTGGAACGCATATATTAATATATTAGAACATAATTTATTTGCAAACTGACTTTCACAAATAAAATGTGTGTTTACACACAAACAAAGTTATTGTTTGAGAAGCTTTCCAAATATATTTTATTTAAAAAAGATTTTTAAAACTTTGCTGACTTCGAATTTTAGTTAGTTTTTCCTGGTTTTCGTGTTAAACTTTATAGCTAAAAATGTCTTTTAATTTATAAATATTCCAATTCATCACTCTTTGTCAATCCATCAATCCAA
The DNA here is from genome assembly GCA_963930755.1 of Eudasyphora cyanicolor. Classification (NCBI taxonomy): domain Eukaryota; kingdom Metazoa; phylum Arthropoda; class Insecta; order Diptera; family Muscidae; genus Eudasyphora; species Eudasyphora cyanicolor. The sequence continues at coordinate 214,933,517 of OZ005734.1, read as the reverse complement.
TTTATATTTACGAAAGATTATACATACGATTTAAGTTTTCATTAAGTTTTACAAAAATATAAAATTTATAAAAAAAATTGCTCTTTGAACATCTGAAAAACAGAAAACTTGTCTTTATATTAAGGCATTGATACATTGCCAAAATATTTAAAGACAAATTAATCTTTATTTCAGAAAAACTAGTTCCAAATAAAAAAAATATTAGAATGTGAATATATTTTGGTTTAAAACAATATCCTCCCAAATATATAATATTTGTGGGTGTCAAATATTATATATTTGGAGTGTAACCTAAACATATGTGTACTTCAAGCCGAATATGTTTGGGACAATATACTATAGAAACGAATTTTTTTCAGCGTGTATTAATAGGGTAATTCCAAAGGAAACCGACCCACTTGGAATATTTATAAATTTAGATTTCAATGAAATTTTACACGCGTATACTAAAAGATCATGCAGACTTACAACTTTTTACCGATTGTCCAAATTCATTGAGAGCCCAATTTGGTCACCTACAACATTTTCTTACAAATTTTGCCTTTTTAAAGTCTACATAACTTTTGAACGGAATATCAGATTTGAATGACATAAGTACCATTTGAAAGGATTTAACATCCTCTCTACGTAATTATTATTTTTTTCTATTAAGGACATCAAATGGACGAAAATGACCTTATTCCTTCTTAGTATATCTTCCATTTTTTTCGTTTTATTGTTAAAAATTACCCACATATTTTACCACAATATGTAACAATTTTAGCGTGGGTCCTCCATGGGCAAACAAAATTTGAATTAATAAGTGTCCGTTCGACTGAATGGTGCTCACGAAAACTCTGAAAAGGAGTGACCGAATGACTTAAAATTTCGTTCGTTATAATATTTTATTCAAACCCAGTTTATGGTTGATGGACAACCGTATCGGCCTACTCCTTGTGGTACCTCCCCACAAATAATAATATTTTCGATTTCGATTTTCGATTTTATTTCCGATTTTCCATGAATTTGGCAGCGTTCATACATATAATAAGAAACCTCTCTCCGCTGAATTCGTACTGATCGGATATAAAATGCGCATTCCACAGCGCTTACATGTCAAATCGGGTGAAACATATCTATGGGGGCATATCTAAATCTGAACGGATTTTCTTCGCATTTAGTAGTGTTCATTTACGTTATAAGAAAACTCTCTTTGCCGAATTTCGAACAGATCGGGTGTAAAATACGTTTTCTACACGTACGATAAATAGGTATAAAATCGCCGCGATTTTTTAACCTATTTTTCGACTCCATTAATTCCTATTCATGTTTTCTCTTCCAACATATTTCACACATAAAATTTTCTGACATGAAGAAATAGTAAAGCAGACAAAAAAATATGCCAAAAAAATAGCCGCGATTTTTGTCCCTCTGTTGGAAGAGAACTGAAACTTCATATGTGAAATGTGTTGGAGGAATTCTCTTCCAAAAGTTTTCATGTATTCTCATGTATTATATTGCAAAAGTTTTCAAACGTCAAGAAATAGTAATGCATTAAAAAAAATAGTTCAGAAACATATTTTTAAATTTTTCGTCAGGATTACTATTTCTTTACGTTTTCTGTTCCAACATGAAATTGCAAAGCATAAAAACCTTTGTGGTTTTTACGTCCATTATTAAATAACAATTTGCAATTTGCAGGTATTCCCATTAGTTCTTATTCTAATGAACAAAAGGCACTTGTTTCGGCAGCCTATTGGGGATTCCATACAAGCGTTTCTGTAAATACTACAAACAGTTTTTGGTAAAATTTATGTATACTCGTATTGCACAAAAAAATATTTGTCTAGACGAATACATTTAATTTGGTGTTAATTTCTTTTCTTTGGGGTTTTTTTTTTCGTTGGGGGTTATTTATCCCCTCACCTTAGAGAGGAGGATATATATCATTAGCTACGAACCAAAAGTGTAACACATCGAAGGAGTGACCTAAGACCCTAAGTATGTCCGGTGGATATCCGTTTTGGGTCATTTTAAGTCGAATGAGCAATGTCCGTCCGTCTAACTCTCTCTCTGTCTGTCTGTCTGTCTGCTGGCTGGTGCGCACGATAACTCTCGAAAGGAGTAACTGATTGACTTCAAATTTGGTATGTGGTAATATTTTCTTCTATCTCCGGCTAAGTTCAAAGATTGGCCCTATTGGTCCACTCCTTCTAGTACCTCCCCCACAAAGGGTTAAAATTTAGTGAAATATTGATTATTTAATAACTTCTATACTACTTATTTGAATCCTCTGAAATTCTACACATAGTATTAGTTTATCAGTCACTATTACCTCGAGAAAAATAGGCGAAGTAGCCACGCCCCTTTTGGTACCTCCCACACAAATGGACAGTTTTGAACCAAAAGTTAATAGCTTATAACTTTATTACCAGTGCATACAAAGACTTGAAATTGTGTACAGTGTAATGGTTTAATAGTACCTACAATACAGTGGGCATTACTGCTACTCTCCTTTTGGTACCTCACACACAAAGGGACCATTTTGTACCAAAAGTTTCCAGCTTATAAATTTAATACCGGTGCATACAAATACTTGAAATTTTGTACAGTGCAATGCTTTTATGTATAGTACCTAGAGTCTAGAAAAAAATGGCCGTAATTGGCACGCCCCTTCTGGTACCTCCCACACAAATGGACCCTTTTACACCAAAAGAAAACAGCTTTGAACTTTAATACCAGTACATACTTTGAAGTTATTGAATGCAATTTAAATTGATATAAATTTAAATTAAACAAAGAAATAAATAAATTTTGTTTAAGTATGATAATATCATCCTTTATATATGTAGTTTCTGTCTGTGCATATATCGCACAATTTGTCGTACGCCCTTATTCGTTGGAATCCGCCTACTCCTTGTTACTACATCTTTGTAATCCTAGCTTTGCGGATTCTAACGAGTAACGAGTTTTTTTGCTTTTTCTCAGACAGCTTTCGCCGCCACCTCTCTCCATCTTGGATTATCGTTCGAATCGGTTGTTTTCACTAAGTACCTCGCTGTACCATTATAAATAAAAAAGGTAAACTTCGTTGCCTATTCCCACCTAAATCAAATCAATAAACCTTTGGCACCTTGCCTATTATTATTTAAAAGTAACCTAATCGTGTTTTTATTTGCCTCCTCTCTTTTTATATATTTACACGCACTCGGCGTAAACATTGGTCGCATCGAACCGGATTGCGAGCCTACCACAACAACATCGGCAAAGCTTCGTTTGGAATAATTGGTGTTTTTTTGTTTCCTCAGGGTATCACCATCCCATACAGTCCATCTATCCATCCACATGATCACATACCTACATAGATATTAAACCATTTTAAGTTCCTAAATTTTTGTCTCAATAAATCACAGGTAAATATAGTGCAGTAACGTGAACTCGCGAAATAAAAAAGTGTTTCTTTTGTTCAAGCCGCCTTACAACGCGTCGTTACCCCTCCCGCTTTTCCCGTCTCGACTCTAGTTTCCGCGTATATATGTGCATTCGTTTTCTCGCGGACGGACATTGTAAAACAAAGTGTCAACAAACAGTGAACTTAAGTGTATTTTTCGTTTTAGTTGGTGGTAACATTAATTAAATTTATTAATAATTTTGCGGGAAAAGTGTTTAACACAAAGGTGTTAAAAATTGTTGCAATTTACCCTGAATAGTTATTAAAAACATTCGCAAAAATCGTTTCCTTTTTGTTTATTTTCTGCATCAATAATCGTTTGAAATCCACCCTAAAAAATACACATAATTTCATCCTCATTATTCGTGTCGTTTAAAAATATACAAACATTCGTACATATATATACGTGCCCATACCGACGCTGTCTGTCCGCGCTCATTTTCTGGCCGCGCGCGCTCGCATTGCATTGGATGAATATACATACCCGTGTATATTCGTATACATATGTACATATAAACATACGTTCAAGTCGGGATTTTTTCTTTTGGTTTTTTTTTGCTCGGAGGTGCGCTACACAACATTGAGGCGGTCAATTGCGTTCATTACAAAGTGTGTAACCTATAACGATTTTTGGTTGTAAATGTTATAGGACGGTATTAGGAAAAATTTTAAAGATATTTTTGAACAAAATAAAAATCGCGTGCACCCTACATTCGGTCAATTCGACTTTTTTAAATAAAAGTGTGATCTTTGATCCTTTTCGTTTTCGATTCGATTTGATTGACTTTTTCGGTGGTTTTTCGGCACATAATCCACGTGCACCCTACAGTCTGTCAACTCGACATATAATCGAAGTCCAAAGTGTTTTTTTTTAATTTCTGAAATTTTCGTTTTCGGTCTTAAATTGTGTATATTTGGACACATACGTGCTACATTCGGTAGTTTTTTCGACGTAATAGACCGGTAAATTTCGTTATTTTCGTAAGAAAATATTTTTAAAATAAAAACATTGAAATTTCGGTACACCGCGAGAAATATTTTGAATATTTTTGGAATTTGTGAATATATATAGATACATATCTTTTTCCTTTTTTGAATTTATAACCTTGTGCAAAAGTGTCATTTATTTCAAAACATTACATTTCGCTTTGTTTTTACCTTGTTGTTGCAAATGTCGAGTCTGTGATTTGTGGGAGTTTTCTACAAAAAAATAAATAGTTGATTTCGTGATTGAGTTGAAATCGGTATTGGCAGGAATTTTCAATTGGTCGTTTTCCATCGAATTTTTGTTCCGTTTTTCTTTTTTTTTTCTTCAATTGAGATTTTTCGTTTCGCTTTCGTTCGTGGGAAAACTACTGCTTAAAATGCCACTTACTCCCCTTGATTTTTTCATCAGCGCTTCGGAGGCGGTATTGAAATATGATTCGTCTTTCCGTGCTTTGAAGGAAGAGGATCTCGATTTTTATGATCTAGAGGTGCGTTGTACAGAGTTGAATAATATGTGGGCTACAACTCGAGAAATGTTTCAAAAATGTCTAGACTATTTACAAGCTTCTACTGACGCGGGGAAAGATGATTTGGACTTGGCACACACTAAGTACGACGTTTCTTATCAGACTTACATCCAATGTCGGTCCGCTGTAAATAGGAAATTGTCCGCATTCAAACGCTCGCGCAGAACGTCCCTGAATTCGACTATGAGTGGGTCCGTAGCTTCATTGGCACCACCCCTCTTCGGTGACACGCGTATTTCTGATCAGATAAACGACATGAGTACCTCAACCCACGCGTCTAGGGAAATCGGTACTCAGGTTGATTCTTCGCACATTTTAAACAAGGAAAATAGTACTAGGCATGCAGGCATTATTCAGCCAATTAGTGACGTCATGCACAATATTTCGATCCCGCCTTGTGATACTGACGTTTTTGAGGGCGATTTTCATTCGTGGCCCACGTTTCGAGATTTATTTACGGCGGTTTACATAAATAATTCCCGTCTCAGCGATATCGAAAGACTTTGTCATTTGCGTAGGAAAACGAGTGGTGAGGCCAGAGAAATTGTTGAGAAATTTCCCCTCACCCACCGGAGTTTCGATCTAGCTTGGAAAGCGTTGAAAGATACGTATGACAACAAGCGGATCCTGGTGAATAACCACCTTAAGCTTCTATTCGACCTTCCGATCCTAGAAAATGAGACGAGTTCGGGTTTAAAGACTCTGCAGCGTGGAATCAACGGCTGTCTATCGGCAATGGCCGTATATGATATCGTCACGGTCCACTGGGACCCTATCTTGGTATTTATTTGTATTCAGAGGTTGCCAAAGCTCACCCTAACTCTATGGGAACAGAGTATACGGGATAAGTCGTCATTATCCTCCTGGCAGACATTCGATTCTTTTCTTACTGAAAGAATTCAAACGCTGGCGTGTCTTCGCGATATTAAGGGCATCGAATCCTCTAAGGTTTCCCATTCGAGAAAAGTTAGGGCGCATTTCACCAAATCTGCTTCGTCGGAAACCATCACCTCTTCCCCCAGCTTGTGTGTACTTTGCCCAAGGGAAAGTCATGCGTTAAGTTCGTGCCAGCGTTTCAAGAAGTTTAATTTTGATCAAAGGTTTTCTGCGGTGAAAAAGCAGGGACGTTGTCTTAATTGCCTCTCGAAAGGACATGCCCTTAAAGAGTGTCCCAGCAAACGAAATTGCAATGTATGCAACGGAAGGCATCACACCCTGTTACACCGCCCTGATCGTTCAGCCCGTCCAACTGCACCACCACCTCAGTCCACCCTCCCCGCTCTAGTTGCTACCAGTTCCACTACTAATCTTAATAACGATAATGTCGCGTCGACATCTTCTGGTGCGAATCCCACCGTGCTTAATCGCCAGGTGTTTCACATGTCGCAAAATTGCAAGGTACTCTTAGGAACCGCGATGGTTAACATCATTCACCACGGAGTGTCATACCCGGTACGGGCTTTAATAGATCCAGCTTCCGAGGCGTCGTTTATTACGGAAGTATTACAGAATCGGCTTGGACTTCACGCTCGATCTGTAGTAGCTAGGGTCTCAGGGGTAAATGGTTCAGTTTCTGCCACTTCGCGAAGAAATTGTTTGGTGAGCATCGGTTCATTAATAGATTCTTCGGTGGTATTAGAAACAGTGGCGTTTGTCCTGCCACAAATTTCAGGAAACCTTCCCTCGTTCTCAGTTAGTTCCGAACTGGCGCGCCGTCTTCCTCAACTTCGATTGGCTGACACCCACCTCTTCGACTGCCGACCTGTTGATTTGTTGATTGGTGCGGATTTGTATCCACAGATTTTGCTTCCGGGGACCCACCAAAATATATTAGGCTCGCTTTTGGCACAAAACTCAATTTTCGGTTGGATCATTACTGGTCCTATTCCGTCGTCACCCGTCCAGGTCTTTACGACCACATTAGAGTTCGCGGAAGAAGACAATCTCAACAAAACTTTGTTGCGATTCTGGGAATTGGAGGAAACCCCCAAGCGGAAACTAATGTCTCCGTCGGACAAGTTCTGTGAGGACAATTACCGTTCCACCACTGTGAGAAATTCGGAGGGTCGTTACGTAGTGACACTTCCCATTCGTTCGGAATTTCCTCAAACCTTACAACTTGGGGACTCGCGTCACAACGTGTTACAACAGTTCCATCGTTCGGAAAATTCGCTCCTACGCAGACCGTCCGTTAAAGTCGTCTATGACAAGGTTCTCCGGGAATACCTAGATTTAGGTCATATGCGAAAAGTTTCCCCTTTACCCCCTTCGGATACTAGTGTTTGCTATTTACCCCATCACCCCGTTATTAATCCCTCGAAACAGACGACCAAATTACGCGTGGTATTTAATGCCTCAAATAAGACTTCGAATGGAAACAGTCTTAACGACATTCTCCATGTCGGGCCCACCCTTCAAGCAGACCTAGTCCTTTTGATTCTTCGATGGCGTTTACTCCAATTTGTTTTCAACTGTGATATTACCCAAATGTATCGGCAAATACGCGTCCATCCGAAGTATACTCCGCTTCAGCGTATCCTGTTCCGAGAATCTTCCTCCGTGCCAGTTCTTGATTATGAATTGCAAACGGTCACATTTGGAATCAATTGCGCTCCCTTTCTGGCCATCCGAACTCTTCTTCAGCTGGCAGATGACTGTGAGGCTGAGTATCCGCTAGCCGCCCAAATTCTGCGTAAATGCATGTACGTCGATGATGTTCTCGCGGGTGCTCATGATATAGAAACGGCGTTGATCGCTCGGGATCAACTTGTAGCTGCGTTAGCTATGGCTAAATTCGAACTGCGAAAATGGACTTCCAACCATTTTTCTATTCTTGAGTGCTTCCCCCCCGAACAATTGGTTGATGCCCAGGTTCTTTCGTTTGTGGAGTCAAGTAGTTCCAAGCCATTGGGCATTCGATGGAACGCAAGCCTCGATTCATTTTATTTTTGTGTTGAACCTATCCCTGCCAAGACTCAATATTCTAAGCGTGAAGTCTTGTCTGCTATCGCCAAACTTTTTGATCCTGTGGGCTGGCTGGCCCCAGTTATCGTCGTGGCCAAAATTATAATGCAAAATGTTTGGCTGGATAATATTCAGTGGGATGATTCACTCCTTGAATCGACAAAAAACGCGTGGCAGACTTTCGTTCGTAGTTATACTGATGTGAATTCCATTCGTATTCCGCGATGGGTTCGATACTATCCTGATAGTCGGGTGGAACTTCATGTTTTCTCCGATGCCTCAGAGAAAGCATACGCGGGCGTGATTTATATTCGTACCCAGAACATGCAAGGCGAAGTTCGGGTTCACTTATTATCATCGAAGACACGGGTAGCACCTTTAAAATCTATTTCTTTACCCCGCCTCGAACTTTGTGGAGCGGTTTTGGCCTCTGAGCTCCTTAAAGCAGTGCGGGGCGAGATAGGCATAGCAATTCAGAGAATTTATTGTTGGACGGATTCTACAATAGTCCAGTCATGGTTGCGTAAAACCCCTAGCACTTGGTCCACTTTCGTCGCGAATAGGGTCTGTCGTATCCAGCAAAACGTAGGCAATGGTGTGTGGTATCATGTTAGGTCTGAAGACAATCCTGCGGATTTAGGTAGTCGTGGTGTCTCCCCCTCAGATCTTCAAAACTCGTCTCTTTGGTGGCATGGTCCTCATTGGTTGTGTTTAGATTCATCTCAATGGGAAATGTCAAACCTAAACTCGATCGATACTGATCTGGAGGCTCGCGTTGTTAAAAGTCATGTTTCGTTTTTCTCGAGCTACAGTGATATTCTGGATAGATTTTCATCGCTGGATAGGGCGTTACGTGTCCTTTCATATGTCTTTCGGTTCTTCCATCGAACACATCCCGCCCATCGGACACAGAATGCGTTTGTCAATGCCACAATTACCCCCGGTGAAATAAAGGCGGTGAAACAACGTCTAGCCATCGTGGCACAAAAAGTTCATTACGCGGAGGATTATAAATGCCTCATGGATCGAGCCCCCTTATCGTCGAGCAGTTCGCTTCTTACTTTGAACCCATTTCTCGACGCGGATGGTGTCATTCGTCTGAACGGACGCTTGGTAAAATCACCCAGTCTTTCTTACCGGGAAAAGTATCCAATCGTTCTACCCTACGCAAGTCGGTTCACTCTTCTCCTGCTCAACTATATGCATATTTTAACCATTCACGGGGGAAATCAACTCATGCTTCGTGTTATGCGAACTGAGTATTGGGTTCCACGGTTAGCTACGCTTGTACGGGCAGTCATCCATCGTTGTAAGCCATGTATTCTCGAGAGGAAACGGTCTTGTCATCAGATAATGGCTGCGCTACCTCCTGAACGAACAGTTGTTACTCGGCCATTCACCACCACTGGGGTGGATTTCGCAGGCCCCTTTGATATGAAGACATTCACTGGTCGTGCGTGCCGAATAACCAAAGGCTACGTCTGTGTTTTTGTTTGTTTTGCAACTAAAGCGGTTCATTTAGAGCCTACCTCGGATTTATCGTCGGAAACTTTCTTAGCCGCGTTTAATCGATTTATTGCTCGTCGTGGCTGCCCCCGATCTTTGTTTTCCGATAATGGTACTAATTTTGTTGGTGCCTCTCGTGAACTTGAAAGAAATTTCAAATCATTTTTGCGCGAGAGTCGTGAGATTGTGTGCTCCTCCATGGGTTACCAGGAACTCTCCTGGCAGTTCATTCCAGCAGGCTCCCCCCATATGGGTGGCCTCTGGGAGGCAGCTGTCAAGAGTTTCAAATTGCAGTTTCGTCGGCAGGCGAGGGACCTGAAATATACCTTTGAAGAGTTTTCAACGGTTCTGTCTCGCATCGAAGCGTGTTTAAACTCGAGGCCTCTTTGCCCTATGTCTGACAATCCTGAAAGCGTGGTGGCTCTTACTCCGGGTCACTTTCTAATAGGCGCGCCCCTTTTGTCTCCCCCTGAGCTGGTCGTAGAAGAATCCCCTTTGAGTTTGGTTAATCGATATCGTAAAATTCAGGCGCTATCCCATCAATTTTGTATAAGGTGGAAGGAAGAATATCTGCATAGCCTGAACAGAAGATATAAATGGAAATATCCGCAACGAAATCTACAAAAGGACGATTTGGTAGTTATCAGACATGAGCAACTGCCACCAACGTCGTGGAAATTAGGTCGCGTCGAGTGTGTGCATCCGGGCACTGACGGTCTCGTTCGCGTCGTGGACGTTCGAACTGAAAACGGCTTGGTAAGGCGGCCTGTAACAAAATTAGTTGTTCTGCCTGATCCGCCTTCTGTTTAACATCGTATTCCCCCGCAGTATCATGGATAAAATAACTTTCTTCGATGATGATCTTGAGGACTTCGACGAATTAATGGAGATGTCCCAGGAAAACTCTCGTCCTGATGCTGCGCTGGCGGTTGTCTTGCCACCTATCTTACCTGCGGCCCTTGAGAACGATTCGAATACCGTCGCTGATACGTCATCTGCACATCCCCCGTTGCGCAAGGTCCAAGCCGAATTATCGACGGAGTCGAAGAGCAAACCTACCTCGAAGGGCGAACTCGACTCGAAGGTCGATCCCGCTTCGAAAGTCGATACCTCCTCGAAGGGTGCGTCTTCGAATCCGTCGATAAGTCAGTGCCGTGTATGCGATGGTTGGCACCCGCTCCGTTTCTGTGGAATGTTTTTAGGCATGTCGCTGGAGAAACGGCTTCGCGTGGTGGTTATGCACGGATTCTGTTCCCGGTGTTTGGCTTTGTCCCACCGGACTGACAAGTGCACCAGTCAAGGTCACTGCAGAAAATGTAGGGAAGACCACCACACTCTACTCCACTCAGGGTCAACGCCACCTGGAAAAGATCAAAAGTCCACCGTCCGTTCGTCTCGTCATTACAGTCCGTATTCAAAACCATGGTCCCGTCCGCGTCAAATGTCCGAATCTGGTTCGTCCGAAAAAAAACGAACTTCGCTCAGCTCGTTGAGTAGCCCTCCATTAGTCGGCGTTATGACACTGTCGCCAAGCCTTGTTGTCCGTTTAAAGTCCATAAGTTCGTCCGTGCCTGTCAGAGCGGTGCTTGACCCCTGCAGTCGCCAGAGTCAGATTTGCTCATCCCTGGTGGACGGACTGCAGCTCCCCCTTACGTGGCTGGATGGGAAACCACTATGTCGCTTGACTGTCGCGTCTTCCTATGATTCGGAGCAGTGCATAACCTTGACGGCACGAGTGTGTAATCTGGGTCATGTTTTTACCCCTTCAGAAGCAGTTCCGGAGAAATTAAAGGAAGCGTACCTCGGATTGCCCCTGGCCGATCCACAATTCTACCAAGTGGGTCGCGTTGCTCTGGTTTTCGGACCCGAGGTTTACGCAAAAATAGTTACTAGCCGAGTGCAGACAGCTCCAGGATTGCCGGTGGCCCAGTACACAATTTTTGGCTGGGTGCTCGCTGGAACTTGTAATGTTTAATCGCGGGGTTCCCTAATGGCCCTTCCGCATCGCGGGGTTCCCTAATGGCCCTTACGTTTCGCGGGGTTCCCTAATGGCCCTTTCGCATCGCGGGGTTCCCTAATGGCCCTTACGTTTCGCGGGGTTCCCTAATGGCCCTTTCGCATCGCGGGGTTCCCTAATGGCCCATTCGTTATTATATCTTTATAAAAAAAAAAAAAACCTTTGAATAAATATCAATGAATTTAATCGAAATAATCACGTTTAAGTAAATACTGCACTATATTACCTTCTCTTGTATTTAATTAGTTTTTAGTTACAACATCCCCTTGATGTTGCAAGGTGGCCGGCAATGTTTAAGTATGATAATATCATCCTTTATATATGTAGTTTCTGTCTGTGCATATATCGCACAATTTGTCGTACGCCCTTATTCGTTGGAATCCGCCTACTCCTTGTTACTACATCTTTGTAATCCTAGCTTTGCGGATTCTAACGAGTAACGAGTTTTTTTGCTTTTTCTCAGACAGCTTTCGCCGCCACCTCTCTCCATCTTGGATTATCGTTCGAATCGGTTGTTTTCACTAAGTATCTCGCTGTACCATTATAAATAAAAAAGGTAAACTTCGTTGCCTATTCCCACCTAAATCAAATCAATAAACCTTTGGCACCTTGCCTATTATTATTTAAAAGTAACCTAATCGTGTTTTTATTTGCCTCCTCTCTTTTTATATATTTACACGCACTCGGCGTAAACAAATTTAGTAATATTTTTTTGAGACTCAAGGTGAGGGGATTCTTTAGTCGGTTTACCCGACTGAACTTTCTTACTTGTTTTTTTAATTTGACGGTTATTTTTATACCCTACACCACACTGTGCTACAGGGTATTATAAGTTTGTTTCACGGCAGATGTTTGTAACACCTGAAAATAACACAGCTAGACCCACCTTAAAGTATACCGATCGACTCAAAATCACTAACTGAGTCGATTTAACGATGTCCGTCCGTCTGTCCATGTAAAGTTGTTCGTCGACTACAGGTCGCAATTTCACTCCGATAGTTCTAAAATTTTGCAGTTTAGAGTATTTCGCGGCTGTTAAGATAGCTATTGAATTTGGTTTAAATCGGTTCAGATTTAGCTATAGCTCCATATATATGTTTCGTCCGATTTGGCCCTTTTGTCCTATAGAAGCTGTATTTTACATCCCATCGTTTTGAAATTTAGAATGGTAGAGTTTCTTGATCCATGAACCAACATTGCCGAATTTGAAGAAAATCGGTTAAGATTTAGCTATAGCTCCCATATATATGTTTCGTCCGATTTGGCCCTTTAGTCCTACAGAAGCTGTATTTTACATCCGATCGTTTTGAAATTTAGAATGGTAGAGTTTCTTGATCCATGAACCAACATTGCCGAATTTGAAGAAAATCGGTTAAGATTTAGCTATAGCTCCCATATATATGTTTCGTCCGATTTGGCCCTTTAGTCCTATAGAAGCTGTATTTTACATCCGATCGTTTTGAAATTTAGAATGGTAGACCAACATTGCCGAATTTGAAGAAAATCGGTTCAGATTTAGGTATAGCTCCCATATATATCTTTCGTCCGATTTGGTCCTTTAGTCCTATAGAAGCTGTATTTTACATCCGATCGTTTTGAAATTTAGAATGGTAGAGTTTCTTGATCCATGAACCAACATTGCCGAATTTGAAGAAAATCGGTTAAGATTTAGCTATAGCTCCCATATATATGTTTCGTCCGATTTTGCTCTTTAGTCCTGTAGAAGCTGTATTTTACATCCAATCATTTTGAAATTTAGACTGGTAGAGTTTCTTGATCCATGAACCAACACTACCGAATTTGAAGAAAATCGGTTAAGATTTAGCTATAGCTCCCATATATATGTTTCGTCCGATTTGGCCATTTAGTCCTATAGAAGCTGTATTTTACATCCGATCGTTTTGAAATTTAGAAGGGTAGAGTTTCTTGATCCATGAACCAACATTGCCGAATTTGAAGAAAATCGGTTAAGATTTAGCTATAGCTCCCATATATATGTTTCGTCCGATTTTGCTCTTTAGTCCTGTAGAAGCTGTATTTTACATCCAATCATTTTGAAATTTAGACTGGTAGAGTTTCTTGATCCATGAACCAACATTGGCGAATTTGAAGAAAATCGGTTAAGTTTTAGCTATAGCTCTCATATATATGTTTCGTCCGATTTGGCCCTTTAGTTCTATAGAAGCTATATTTTACATCCAATCGTTTTGAAATTTAGAATGGTAGAGTTTCTTGATTCATGAACCAACATTGCCGAATTTGAAGAAAATCGGTAAAGATTTAGCTATAGCTCCCATATATATGTTTCATCCGATTTGGCTCTTTAGATCCAATCGTTTTTATACCCTACACCACACTGTGGTACAGGGTTTTATTTAAGTATAAAATATCCCAAAAGTAAATGTATGTAAACAATTTATACATGAATTACAAAATTTATATATCGGAGTTATTCAATATTACGAGAGTGGTGTAGGGTATTATATAGTCGGCACCGCCCGACCTTAGCCTTTCCTTACTGGTTTCATTTAATTTGGACTTTATTTCACATTTAATCTTTGGGCGTTAGTTCATTTCCCTTTTGGGCATATTTCATTGGGGGTTATTTCTTTTTCGGCTTGGGGTTTATTTTACTTGGGGGTTATTTCGTGGCGCCATGCAGAAGCTATTATACTTAGTAGGGACATAAATGCTGTTACACACATTTTATGCTATAATATTAAAAGTAAATTTAATATTTGATCAAATTTATTGTATATATTTATTGACATATATTCTACAGGGTCTACCATATTCGACGGACCCATCTGGCAACGCCATAACTTTTGACAGAGATGTCAGATCGCTTAATGACATACCGCGTTTGAAGCGTCAGTCCAAGCAGATTTTTACCATGGAACAATACACGCCACGCGAGCGCTCTGAAATAGTTGAAATTTACATTCAACAGAAGAAGTCAAGTCAACGTGCTTTTAAAATATTAAAAAATGTGAGAAGTGCGCCTTCTAAGAACACCATTTGTTTGCATTTGTTCCCGTACAAAATTCAATTGACGCAAAGATTGTTGCCTGCGGACAAGCCTCGTCGATTGGAATGGGCCCAACGAGTCCGTGGGTCCGTCGAATATGGGCAACCCTGTATACAAAACGCAAGCACTCATTCGAAATGTCCGCCTTTGGAATTCACACATGCCTTAAGTCGCACTGACCAATCACCAATAGCCGCCAGCGCCTGTTCCCTTTGGGAAAGTGGCCACAGCACAAATCAAAGCAGTTTTGTGCGGAACTTGTCCTTTACTGTCCACAATTTGTAATCCAGTGGGTTTATATCAGGGCTGCCAGAGAGCCATTTATCAGAAGAAATGAAAGCTGACAAATTATTTTAACCCTCCGTTAGGCACATGTTTCAATAGTCATATACGTGCCTCATGAGTCGGCCCAGACCCATAGACATTTTCATGTATTTGTATGAAACTATCGGGTTTTTGGTGGTTTAATGAAACGTATTTATATAAAATATTGGTATACAATTTACATTTGGTTTTGACTTCAGTTGATTTTCTATTATTAAGGTTCTTAAACTTATAAAAATAATTTTACAAAATATCGTAGAATGTGAAAAATATACATTTTATATTTTCGTGCGGAGTAAGAGTAATAGTTTCAAGATTTATCAAAATTGTTTGTCTAATGTTACTGATCTGTTCAAAAATAGTTTATTTGATAACGCTTAGATTCAAAATCGAATATATATTTATATATATATATATGCGGCGCTATATATAAATCTGGACTGATTTCTTGATATTTGACGGGGGTTTTTTTTGGTTCAACAAACTGTTACCTGTAAAATGTTATAAAGATCTGTTGAGAATTGAGGACTGTATAGCGCAAATATATACCAATATCGGTATGTATACACATATGGAGCCTTTATCTAAATCGGAACCGATTTTCTTCAACTTCGGAACCCTCCAAAGTTCCAAAATGATTGGAAGAAAAAATACAGCTTCTGTAGCGTTAAGCGACTAGATCGGAAGGACCATATATCGATAACTCCCTTCTAAAACGTACTAAGTCGACTTAGCATGTTCTTAGGGAGATTGCATTTTAATTTGTAATTTTTTTAACTTTCTATTCCAATTTATACTCATTCAGAATTTGGTGATTTTCCGTTAACCCAATCAAAAATTATTCACAAAACAGTACGGGTCATTCGATTTGCATTGTAAAGGAAATCCACACAAATTTAAAAAATTCATCAAACTTTGGTCGCCTCTCTTGAAAAACTACATTTTTGCACTTAGCATTGTTTAGAATGGAGTTATCGATATATGGGGGATATACCTAAATCTGATATAGTCTCCAAGGTGGGTCTAGCTCCAATATTTTACGGTGTTACAAACATCTGGGCAACAATAACTTTTAGTTCCCTTTACAACAGAGTCAGACCGATAGAAACAAAAAAAGCATATGTGCGTGTATTTAAAAACACACTCTCTATGTGTAAGAACAATATTGAGAATATACAAATGGCAATTTAAATGGAAAGTTATCAATTACATGAAAATAAAATAATAATAATAAATCGATAAAATATTATTTTTGCGGAAGCTACCTGATGTTTCAAGTCGCTAGTGCGTTTTCTTTTAAATTCAATTAAATTCGAAAAAGGTCTGGCCAGACTCATGTGCCCAACGGAGTGTTAAAGCCATGTCTGGGTCATTTTAGCCATATGTGTCGGCGCAGAATCATACTAGAAAGTCCATGCCTGGTTTTGGAATAGGGAATGGTAACAGCTTCCAAAACGGTTTATTGTTAATTTTTCACAGAAATGCAAGTTATAGTAAGAGAAACCTTTTAAACCAAGCGGTGGCGGTCTCTGATATCTCCAGTCTTCTCAAACAGTTTTATGCACCTGTAGATGAACATGAGACTAATCCCAGGCGGGTAGAGTTTTTTGAAAATGTTGTTTTTTTTTTCATTCCATATTTAAAAAGCGATATAACAGCGATACGGTTCTAATTATCTGAACACTCCATGGCGAAAATCGAAGCAATTTTGAATTCTCGTATAAACTAATGCTACAGAAGTTAGATTTCATAATCCACGTGGAAATGGTAGGGTATGTTCAATTCCACAATTGTAATGGGTGTGTTAAATTTTGGAGCAGTATTTATGTCCCTACTAAGTACATTGCATTTCGTGATGAATTTGTCAAGTGACAATTCAAATTTAAATCCGTTATCGCCCGATACCTCAGCAAGGCTCTAAAATTGCCAGCATTTTGAATAGTTTCATTTGAATTGATTCAGCCGGTATCACAACTTCCACTGACTGTTTGAACTATTGCTTCCAAATGCTTTCTATTTGCGTTTACGAACTGCTTTTCAAGAATTTGTAATTGTTTATCGATGAACGTTGTGGCTTGCTTATTTACTTTGATCTCATTCCAGCTTTCAATACACTGTGTCTATGGTATTCGAGTGATGAGTGGTGGCGAAATTATTCAAGCTATTTATACCCTACACCACACTGTGGTACAGGGTATTATAAGTTTGTTTCACGGCAGATGTTTGTAACACCTGAATATAACACAGCTAGACCCACCTTAAAGTATACCGATCGACTCAGAGTCACTAGCTAATCCGATCGTTCTGAAATTTTGCAGTTTAGAGTATTCCGCAGCTGTAAAGATCCCTATTGAATTTGGTTGAAATCGGTTCAGATTTAGATATACCTCCCACATATATATTTCGTCCTATTTGGCCCTTTAGTCCTATAGAAGCTGTATTTTACTTCCAATCGTTTTGAAATTTAGAATGGTTGAGTTTCTTGATCCATGAACCAACATTGTCGAATTTTAGGAAAATGGGTTAAGATTTAGCTATAGCTCCCATATATATGTTTCGTCCGATTTTGCTCTTTAGTCCTGTAGAAACTGTATTTTACATCCATTTATTTTATTTATATTTATTTCATTGTTTGCATCCGACGTTTCGCTGGGATTTTTCCAGCATCTTCAGGGATGATTATTTTATTAGATCTGGCAACAACATAAATATGACAACATAGTTAGAAAAGCGAATAACAATGGGCCTTATTCATAAAAAGTTAAAGAAGGTTTGAGGAACGCTTTAGCAGTTTTAAAGCGTTCTTCAAACCTTCATTAAATTTTTATGAATAAGGGCCAATAAGTTTAATGAACATAGAAATTGCACTTACATTTAGGGCCTTAGAAACATTGTAGAATTTGGTGTTGCCAGATGTTGATTTAGAGTCACTTTCGTCGGATCGTAATCTTATTGCTTCTTCTATTAGTTTTGAAATTATATATTTGGGGAAAAGGTTGTTTGTGAGTATTTGTTTAATTTTGTCAATGTTCTTAGGAATAAATTTGTTGTGACTTAGTGTTAATATTTTCATTATTAAATTGTTCGCGGTATTGATCTTTTGTTTTATCGGCTGTATAGAGTGGAAATTAATTAGGCGACCAGATGCAATGCTTTTTGAATACCAGTCTGTTAAAATTTCTCCGTTGTCCCTGAGTATCATAATATCCAAGTATGGGGCAAATATTTTCTTCTTACTTTTACTTAATTATATCTGTCATCATTATGCTACAATTTACTACATGTAGACATAAACATTTAAAGTGAACAATGGTTTTTAGCCTTTGATTTACTTTTTGGAACAAGTAACACATTTAAACCATTAAAACTTGTAGGAAAAATGTTTAATTCCAAATCATTTTGGGGGTTGATAAATAAGCAATTTTAATAATAAATTTTGAAAAAATAAAAAATATCCCCGGAATTTTTTTTTCGATATTTAAAAAAAAATACTTTTCGTGCAAACTTTTTAATCTTAATTTTTTTGTTTAAACAGCAAAAAAAGAGTAAATTATAATTTTTATTCGTTTGATTGAAAAATTTCCTGCTGATATTCCCTATTAAGTTCCGTATTATTTCTGCCCTCTAGCAGCCCTTTTGCTTCTTCATCTAAGTCCCGATGATCTTCCTTCCATTAATGTCGAATGCTAGAGATGAGAGGATCTGATGTTGCCAACAAAATATTAAATAGATCTTCGTTTGTACAATTTCGTGATATTTTTTCTGGCATTGTGCTCTCCATAAAATCTTTAATCCTTATTTCTTTTTTCTGGGCTTCCTCTGTAGATCTCCGATTGGTACTTAATGATGATGCTTAATGACATCTCCTCCATGATATAGCATTTTGTGAACTGTTGCAGACATATTTCACCATGGATATTTGGTGGTATATATTCGTGCAGTTTCCTCGGTATATTTACCATTTTTATACCCTACACCACACTGTGGTACAGGGTATTATAAGTTTGTTTCACGGCAGATGTTTGTAACACCTGAAAATAACACAGCTAGACCCACCTTAAAGTATACCGATCGACTCAGAATCACTAGCTGAGTCGATTTAACGATGTCTGTCTGTCCGTCCGTCCGTCCGTCCGTCCGTCTGTCCATGTAAAGTTGTTCGTCGACTACAGGTCGCAATTTCACTCCGATCGTTCTGAAATTTTGCAGTTTAGAGTATTTCGTGGCTGTTAAGATCGCTATTGAATTTGGTTGAAATCGGTTCAGATTTAGATATAGCTCCCATATATATCTTTCGTCCGATTTGGCCCTTTAGTCCTATAGAAGCTGTATTTTACATCCAATCGTTTTGAAATTTAGAATGGTAGAGTTTCTTGATCCATGAACCAACATTGCCGAATTTGAAGAAAATCGGTTAAGATTTAGCTATAGCTCCCATATATATGTTTCGTCCGATTTGGCCCTTTAGTCCTATAGAAGCTGTATTTTACATCCGATCGTTTTGAAATTTAGAATGGTAGAGTTTCTTGATCCATGAACCAACATTGCCGAATTTGAAGTAAATCGGTTAAGATTTAGCTATAGCTCCCATATATATCTTTCGTCCGATTTGGCCCTTTAGTTCTATAGAAGCTGTATTTTACATCCAATCGTTTTGAAATTTAGAATGGTAGAGTTTATTGATCCATGAACCAACACTACCGAATTTGAAGAAAATCGGTTAAGATTTAGCTATAGCTCCCATATACATGTTTCGTCCGATTTGGCCCTTTAGTCCTGTAGAAGCTGTATTTGAAATCCAATCATTTTGAAATTTAGAAGGGTAGAGTTTCTTGATCCATGAACCAACACTGCCGAATTTGAAGAAAATCGGTTAAGATTTAGCTATAGCTCCAATATATATGTTTCGTCCGATTTGGCCCCTTAGTTCTATAGAAGCTATATTTTACATCCAATCGTTTTGAAATGTAGAATGGTAGAGTTTCTTTATTCATGAACCAACATTGCGGAATTTGAAGAAAATCGGTAAAGATTTAGCTATAGCTCATCCGATTTCGCTCTTTAGATCCAATCGTTTTTATACCCTACACCACACTGTGGTACAGGGTATTATTTAAGTATAGAATGTCCCAAAAGTAAATTTATGTAAACAATTTATACATGAATTACAAAATTTATATATCAGAGTTATTCAATATTACGAGAGTGGTGTAGGGTATTATATAGTCGGCACCGCCCGACTTTAGCCTTTCCTTACTGGTTTTAGCATCAATTTGCTTGTTGCACGCAAGTATATCGATAATTGTTTTAAATCTTGAAATGAGATTTATATCAACACCAGTTATTTCAGATGCTTTTTCGGGATCAGAAAAGAACCGTCTTGCTGTATTCCCATCATTGGTATTGCCTGATCTTTGTTTTGGTTGGTCTATAATCAACCCAAATTTGAGAAATTCACCCCGAACATGTTTCTTTTTTAAATTTCTTAAATCCTTGTTGGTGTCATTGTTTCTTATTGATCCTGTAGGTCCAAAATCCAAATCATAACTGATTTTAAGTATGTGTTCCATAAATTGTATTCTTGTATGTAGAGGCGATAATCCAAATTCATATGCATTAGTATTATCCAATGATATTTCCGGGACTTGGCTTGATGTGGTTTGGTGTATAATGCAGCTGGATGAAGTCTTTGTGCCCGGCCAACTTTTTCATCTATCGTCATTAGCACTAATTGGTAGTTAACTTCAATTGTCTGACCGTCAATTTCTACTTCTAATGGCTGCAGTGTTGCAATTTGGATTCTTATATCACTGACATCTTTTTTAATGGTATCATCAGCTTCTTTTTATACCTTCCACCATATGATGGGAGATATATTCACTTTGTCACTCCGTTTGTAACACCCCTAAATATTGATCTGAGATCCCTAAAGGTATATATAGTCTTAAACGTAGTAAAATTCTAAAACGATTTAGCCATGTTTAGAATTTTACTACCAATTGATCAAATTTGGTAGAAATATTTCATATAGTTGCATGTTGTTTGGAATTGCAAATAGGCCATATTGGTAAATTTTTTGATATAGATCCCCTATAGATCTCGCTCCAAAATTCGGTTTTTGTGCCATATGAATTGCATTTTTAACGAATTTAGCAGAAACTATGCAGTTTGTATTCTATTTTGACAAGAATTCATCACAGAAAAAATTTTACAAATCGGTTCATATTTTCTTATAGTAACCCTATAGAGGTCGCTCCAAAAAATAAGTATTTAAGCCATAAATACCATATTTTCTAAGCATTTGAACTGAATATTTTCAGTTTGTACTTAATTAAGACTAGAATTCATCGCAGTAAATATTTTGTAAATCAGTTCATATTTTGTTATAGTTGATGTCGCTCCAAAAAAGGCTTATTTAAGCCATAAACACATTTTCTAAGAAATTTAGCTGAAATTTTGCAGTATGTATTCTATTTCATATCAATAAAAATTAAGCAAATAAAATTTGTTTGCAAATAGGCCATATTGGTCAAATTTCTTAGAAAATGTGTTTATGGCTTAAATAAGCCTTTTTTGGAGCGACATCAATTTTGTTGTAGTCCCCGTGTAGACGTGGTTCTCAAAAAAGCTATTGTAAGCCATAACTACCACATTTTGCAGGAGAAGAGTTTGGCTAAAGAATTTGCGGCATAAAAGTTGCAGTGTTCGTTTTCTTAATAATTTACTTAAACAAAAAGAATCGTTTCATGATTTGAATTTAAACAAGTAAAAGCGTTATGTTCGACCATGCCGAATCTGATATACCCTCCACCATGGATTTCATTAAATTTTATTACTGGAAAAATCTTTGGATATGGAGCAAATCATGTTTTTGTTTGAGTAAATTATTAAAAACCAGTAAGGAAAGGCAGACTATATGATACCCCACACCTCCCTAACAATGTGATAAGGGTCATTGCGATAGTATGTAATATGGAATAATTGGTAAATGGGTAAATAATAAATAATTGGTATTTCTAATTCTGAACCGATAATCGCTAAATTAAACAATATTCGTTCCTAAATTGAGAAACATCTTTCTGGAGAAATTTGTAATGATCGGAAGTAACCCAGCAGAAAATTTTTGGAGTTTTGGAAGCACTCGGGGTTTTGTGTACATACTGTAGGCACTACTTTTAAGCGCTTATTTTATCTTGCGGAATTCAGCGCTTAATGTAGTTCAAAAAGTAGTATAATATATACCTCAAGATAATGAACTGGCAATAATGGAGTTTGATTTAAGAATTTGTGTATACTTTAGTGCAACCGGAGTAAGCGGAAGCTTCCTCTCTCGCTTACCCAGTTGCACTAAAGTATGCAAGCTTTGTTTTTGTGGGTTATCTCACGATCTCTACCGAACTTTGCCGATCTCTGCATTATAAAGCAATAGGTGTTGGTGGTAGTTCTGTAAAAGAATTCTACCGAACTTTGAAAAAATGAAAAGCGATAGAGAGAAAAATAAATTAGTTGATATTTTGCAATCGAGAAGTCCGGTCGTCGCTACGCAAATTCAATTTTTTTTGCTGTACCAATTTTTTTGTGCGTTGGTAGGTATACACAAAAGTAGTAGCGGTGGTGGTGATTTGTGTTCGGTTCTGTCTGATATACGTATATGTACACGAGGCAAAATCGCCTTTTTTAATATGCTTGAATCGAAAGAAAACATATTTGGAACACAAATTTTTAAATATTATATATTTCTGAGCAAATAAATTTTATTTGAAAATCAATAAAATATATTTTGGAACGCATATATTAATGTGTTTACGTACAAATAAAATTATTGTTTAGGAATTTCTCCAAATATATTTTATTTAAAAATTGACTTTTTCGAATTTTTATTTTTTCGTGGTTCCCAATTGTACCTCCCATTTATGGTACCATACGCAGCATTGATTTCTGTTTCAAATCAATCATTTCAATTTTCTGAGTATTCCAAGCCATCATTAGTTGTCAATCCACCATACAATTTACTTTGATCCAAGATTATAGGATTTCAATTATTATTTCTTATGTTTACGAACATTAAAAATTTCTAAAAAATACTTTGAATTACTGAACAATATAACACAATTTAGGTATTTTCTGAATAATTGAATGCAAATTTTTTAGTTGCTTCGGAAATAATAGTCCCAAATAAAAACAAATTAGGAGTAAAGAAAGATTTGTTTAGGACGACATCTTCCCAAATATATTACCTTTGTGTGTACCAAATATTATATGTTTAGAGTGTACCCTAACCGTATATATGTTTCAAGCCGAATATGTTTGGGACAATATACTACAGAAGCTATTTTTTTTTTCAGCGTGTACATATATAAATATAACTTATCAATATGAAGCAAACAATGAAAAGCTAAACGGTCGGTAAAAGACAAATAAAGAGACTAATAAGAAAAGAAATTAATGTAAATGTGAGTGCTTTAAATCCTTCTGTTTCTGACAACAGTAACTGTACAACAATCGAATTTACCAGTGAATATGTGTGTAGTACTGACAATCATTTTGAAAATTTATTATGGATAATGCAAACTAACTCAGACTCCAAAACTTACCTAATGGAAGTAAAGCAGCTAAGAGAAGAAATGATTAAATTACAAGGTACTAAACACTCATAACATTCTTATTGATTTCACTATTATATTTGATTTTCCAGAGAATTCTGCATATCAAAGACGGATTATAGTGGACGGAGATAAAAGTCGTGTTGAAGACAAATCTTTCCCCTGAAAGTATACAACAGAAGTACAGAAAAATGTTTCCCATTTCGTCACAAAAAGAATTTGAAGCTGTTGAACACGAAATTAACTCGGATACCAAAGGAGCAATGGTAAATTGAAGCAATACTTTTATTATTACTGGGCATACTAAATTTCGCTTACATGTCAGTCTGTTAAAATCACGCTACAATCCGAAATTATATAATTAAAAGTACTTTTTACTTGTTATTAATAAAATATAAAATATTTTTATATTTCCATCTTATAGACTGCAACAATAAAGTTCCCTCTTGGCAGTGGAGATACAACGTTTTCGGTGTTCATGGGAAAAAACGACTTCTTAATAATAAAAAATGTATGAAGGCACTCTACCGTAAGTATTGTTTTTTTAAATAGTAATGTATATGTCTGACATACATATATATTTTACTTTTCAGGTGCAGTAGGCTGGGAATCAAAACGAAATCTTCAAGCATCTTGTTAAAAACCTTTATTATAAAAACAAATCGGTAATAAACCTGCCGCCAGCTTACCTTCTGATAGCGAGTAATTGAATCTTTTAACATTAAAAATACTTAAGACTATTGAATACTGAATTATTTTTAATAATCATTTGTATTAAATTAGTATTAAAGCCATTTTATTTTCCTTATAAACAACCTTTGAATAAAAATACTACAACAAATAAGTTAGTATTAACACAATAGTGCATTATTTCATTGCGTTCAGGGAGTCAATACAATTACGCTTCCCCTGAGGTATTATTTCCATGTATTCTAACAAGCAAACACATCAGCGCTTCTAAAAACGTATCATTTCATCATACCTTTTCGTTGCATTTAAAAGAGCTTACAAATTTCGACAAATTCACTGCACAAATTCAGCGCATAAAGGGGCTCATATTGATTGCACAAGGGAAGCGCATTTTGGTGGGACATTTCTTTACCCAGCAAAATTTCTCATTACCAAATAATCCGACGAGTAAGCAAAGTTCGATAATTGTAAGTACTTATTATTTAGCCACTTTTCTCATTATTTTAACATGGGGATGTCATTGGAGGGAAGTACTTCCCAAAAGCATACAATAAAGTAGCATAATAAGTACTTATTTGTAGCATAAGCATACCAAATAAATATGTGCTTATGTTTTCACGATTTTAAGTACTTGAAAAATGCATTACCAATAAGTTACAAAATACGTAGTAGATATGGTAGATATGTAGAGATGGCCTTGAAAGTAATTTTGTGAATATTGTCGCGAATATTTCGAATTTCTGAACCCAAATCACCATGAGAAAAATTCTTCAATGGTCTAACATCATACGATAAACGTAAATATTTTTGGTATTTTCATTCAATTTGTACGTAGTTTTGGAAAACTTGTTGAAAATAAATAAATCTTCTACAATAACCCACATATAGCCAAAATCGCATTATACTAAAATTTGCCAAAAATTATTTTGATAAAAAAATCACTTATTTCTGTTGTTATTGGTAAGTCATTATTAATAAGCCGAAAGTAATTCAGCGAATAATGAGATGTCATTATTTGGTAATGCAGGGAATAATGACAGGTACTTACCAAGATTTTGCTGGGTATAAAATCACCAATGAATTCCTCGCAATAGTAAGTGCTACACCACCCTACCTTCCCTTACAAAGCTGATGAATTTTCAGCACGTTTTTTGCTGGGAAAGTACAACTTCTATAGCGCTTTGTAACCAAATCAGGAGGAACATATATATGGAGGTTATATATAAATCTGAATCGATTTTCCCTGAATACTCATAGAAACCTCTTTCTGTCGAATTTCGTACTGATCGGATATAAAATAAGTCTCTACAGCGCTTAGTTGTCAAGTCAGGGCTAACATAAATATGGGGGCTATATCTAAATCTGAACCTATTTTCACCGAATTTGGCAGTATTCCTTTATGTAATAAGAAACCTCTATCTGCCGAATTTCGCTGTGATCGAATATAAAATACAGTTTCGACAGCGCTTGAATTTCAAATCGGGGATATTATATATGTATATGGGGGCTATATCTAAATCTGAACCGATTTTCTCCGAATTTGGCAATATTCCTTAATGTAATAAGAAACCTCTTTCTGCCGAATTTCGAAGTGTATCACGAGACTACTCTCTGTCAATTTTTGTACAAATCGGTTCAAAAATTTTGCTTATACAGTGCATATATCCCAAATCGGAGGTACATATATATGGGAGCTATATGTAATTCTGAACAGATTTTAACCACATTCAATAGGGATCGTCCTCGGGCCAAAAGAAAGATATGTGCAAAGTTTCGTTGAAATCGGACCATAATTGCGACCTGTACTTTGATTACAAGAATACATCTACAGACAGTTAGACAGACGGACATAGCTAAATCGACTCAGAAAGTGATTACAAGTCGATCGGTATAATAAACAATGGGTATATCTCTTCTCTTTTTGGGTGTTGCAAACAAATGCACAAAGTCATAATACCCTGTACCACAGTGTGGTGTAGGGTATAACAAGTAAAGGCGTTATGTTTGGCCATGCCGAATCTTATATATCCTCCACCATGGTTTGCATTCAATTCAATTACTGGAAAAATCTTTGGATATGGAGCAAATCATGAAACGACCCTTTGTGTTTAAGCAAGTTATTAAAAAACCAGTAAGGAAAGACAGAAACTCTGGCGGAGCCGACTATATAATACCCTACGCTTCCCTAACAGTGCGAAAATGGGCATTGCGATAAGAATTTGGCAGTGTTCATACATGTAATAAGAAAACTCTCTCTGCCGAATTTCGTACTGATCGGATATAAAGTACGGTTTCTACAGCGCTTACATGTCAAATCGGGTGAAACACATATATGGGGGCTATATCTAAATCTGAACCGATTTTGACTGATTTCAATAGGGATCGTCCTTGGGACAAACAAGAGCACTGTGCTAAATTTCATCACAATCGGACCGGAATACGACCTGCACTTTGATTACAACGATACATCTACAGACGGACATGTTTAAATCGACTCAGGAAGTGATTCCGGTATCGGTATAATAAACGATGGGTCTATCTCTTCTCCTTCTGGGTGTTACAAACAACTGCACAAACTCATAATACCCTGGACCACAGTGTGATGTAGGGTATAAAAACGAACACTGAAAATTAGGTATTTATGGCTTAAATTAGCATATTTGAGAACAAGATCTACACGGGGACCACAACAATATAAAAAATGATTTTTATTGAGATGAATTCTTGCCAAAATAGAATAGAAACTGTAAAGTTTCTGCTAAATTTCTTACAAAATGTGGTGTTTATGGCTTAAATAAGCCTTTTTTAGAGCGACAACTATAGGTGGACTATAACAAAATAAGAACTGTTTTAAAAAATTTTACTCCTATGAATTCTTGTCTTATTGCTTAGAAAATATGGCATTGATGGATTTCCTGGAGGTCGCTCCAATAATGCATTACGTTCTGAATACAAAAACTATCTCAGAAAACTTCTGAACGTAGGAGGCGTTTTTTTATATGTGGTGATTTAAACAGCAAGCATAGAAATTGGGGATGTTCCAGAGCAAATTCTTGGGGAAATGTTCTTTCAGACTTAACACATTTTTTTCCTTTCACGATCCATTTCCCGAATACCTATACTCACGTTCCATGTGCTGCAAGGTAGAGGCCGTCCACTATTGACCTTATTTTACCAAATATGTCACACTCTATAGATCATCCTACTGTAGAAAATGCCCTAAATTCAGACAATTTTCCGGTTTTATTTTCCATCAAAACTTCGAATGTATGTAAACGTCAAAATCTTATATACAATTACAAAAAAACTAATTGGAAAAAATACAATTCGCATATAAATGCTTCTATATTACAAAGCCCTTTGAACTTAAGAGGCATAGAAAATACAAGGGATATTGCCGAATGCATACTTCGCTTACTAATCCAATTTTATCAGCTATTGAAGTTAGTACTCCCAAGAGAATAGCAGTCAATAATAGTATAAAGCTACCATTTTGTATTTTGGAAGCTATCAAGAAAAGAAACTACTTTAGTAGATTCGAAATCCACTATTTTTGCTCAACGGTTTCTATGTAATCATCACATCAGAAGTGTATTATATGTCAAAACACCGAGCAAAGCGTTTTAAAATCTCTTGATGATTTCAATAATTCATTCTTCTCAACTCCAGATCGCGATATAAATTTGTCTACAACGACTGTTAAAAATATTATAAGAAATTTAAAAATCAATAAATCTTGTGGACTAGACAATTTGAAAAATCTCTTTCTTAAAAATGTATCTCACACTGCAATATCTCACCTCTCCGATTTCAATATTTTCCTTCTGCTTGGAGGAGGGCCAATATAATTCCTATACCTAAACCAGGTAAATCCACAAATTTAGCGATCAGTTACAGGCCTAATAGTCTACTGAGTAATATGAGCAAGATTTTTGAAAAGATAGGTAAAGAAAAACTTTGGAATTATGTCGAAGAAAATAAAATCATCCGAGAAGAAAAATTTGGATTTCGTGCTTTCCATAGTAAATCACACCAAATTAAACGAATCACAAATTATGTAAATCGCCAATTCCAGTTAAAGCTTTCAACATCAATGGTATTACTAGATGTAGAAAAAACATTCGATACCGTGTGGCATAATGGTTTACTTTTTAAGCTTATCCAGGTTAAATTTCCATATCATTTAATAAAGTTAATCCAATCATTTTTAAAAATAGATCATTCTGTGTTCAAGTTGACCAAGATGTATCAGATTTTATGAACGTTCCTTCAGGTGTTCCTCAATGATCCATATTAGAACCACTGTTGTATATTATCTACACCTCGGATTACCCAAATAGCAAATTGCGAGTACGCCTTTTTTCCTGACGACTCCACCATTTTCTGTTCAGGATTATTTGCTCAGGAAATCCTTGATAACATGCAATTGTCACTGGACAAAATAGTTGAATATTCGTTAAAATGGAAAATTAAAATTAACACTACATAGCCCTTTCTTACGAAAAAAAGGAAAAATAGCTATATTGCATAGACAAATTTAACTATGTTTGGTAATGAAATTCAGTGGTCAAACTCGGTAAGATACCTTTACGTATTTCTCAATACCCGTTTGACTTTCAATGATCATATCTCACAAATAATTCCCAAAAAGAATATACCCATAACGTTATTGTATCCTCTTATAAATCGTAAGTCTGAACTAAACTTTGAAAATAAGATTACCATTCTTAAATCCATATTTCAATAGCACTATATGCCTGCCCAGTATGGCGAGTGTGTGCCAAATCACACATGTATAAGCTCCAAGTATGTCAAAATAAAATATTAAAAATGATGTTAAATTTTCCTCGACATTTTAGCACAAAAAGACTTCACGATATAAGTAACACTAATCTTATTTCTGAGAGAATTGCGGTAATATCTAATAAATTTGCTTCATCGTGGTCTTCAAACGAATTATAAATTATAAACGATATTATAAATTTGTACACTAGCCATTAAGTTTTATAAATATTCTATTGAAGGTTTTTTTATTACTTTTCCTTCTCCAAAATTTTTTGTAATTTAAATGTATTATAAATTTCCTAAATTTTCTAGATGTAAGTTTGTTTAAGCCATCTCTTTATAGTTATAAAATTTCAATACATATATGTAAACACATATTTAAGAATAAATGAAAATGAAAACCACTAAGGAAAGGCTAAAGTCGGGCGGGGCCGACTATATAATACCCTACGCCACTCTCGTAATATTGAATAACTCTGAAATATAAATTTTGCAATTCATGTATAAATTGTTTACATAAATTTACTTTTGGGACATTTTATACTTAAATAATACCCTGTACCACAGTGTGGGGTAGGGTATAAAAACCATTGGTTGTAAAATACAGCTTCTACAGGACTAAAGAGCCACATCGGATGAAACATATATATGGGAGCTATAGCTAAATCTTAACCGAATTTCTTCAAATTTGGCCATGTTAGTCCATGGATCAAGAAACTCTACCATTCTAAATATCAATACGATTGGACGTAAACTAAAGCATCTATAGGACTAAAGGGTCAGATCGGACGAAAGATATGTATGGGAGCTATATCTAAATACTATCCGATTTTCTTCAAATTCGGCAATGTTGGTTCATGGATCAAGAAACTCTACCATTCTAAATTTCAAAACGATTGGATGTAAAATACTGCTTCTATAGAACTAAAGGGCCAAATCGGACGAAACATATATATGGGAGCTATAGCTAAATCTTAACCGATTTTCTTCAAATTCGGTAGTGTTGGTTCATGGATCAAGAAACTCTAGCATTCTAAATTTCAAAATCAGTAAGGAAAGGCTAAAGTCGGGCGGTGCCGACTATATAATACCCTACACCACTCTCGTAATATTGAATAATTCTGATATATAAATTTTGTAATTCATGTATAAATTGTTTACATAAATTTACTTTTGGGACATTTTATACTTAAACTAGCTGACCCGGTGCGCTTCGCTGCCCTCATAGTGCGTTTAAGTGAAATATAACCATATGATATGTTGACTCTCTTGATTGCACTTAAATGCACATATTTCGGGTAGTGCAATACCCGTCAAATCACCTTGGGAGGCTACGTCGCTTATTCTCTGTTGCTGTGAAATACAGTCATACCAATTAGTGCAATAATTCCATCAGTATATATTTTTCTATAACGATGCCGCATGCGCGTAGTCACGCCCTCTAATCCGATATCTCCCAATTTTGTTGAGTCACGTGCTTTCTTTGAAGGCACTTGAATACTAAGCACACTTGGTCAAGCGTCAATCTAGATATAATGGTCTCCAGTTATTTCGTTTTTAGGAAGAGTGTCGTATGCACAGATACTTCCACTGATCAGCTTTTTAATCAGATTCCGTAGAGTGCTATCAACAGCATCCACTATAAACTTCAAGACGATGAGTGCAATGCCTCTCTATACTTCGTTTTGAGTACTTTGTCTATCGACACTATTTTCAAGCAAATTTTCAAAACTGTCCTGCAATGATATTGTATTGATATTGGTTGTATGGGCGGTGCACGCCCTTATCACTCACTTTTGCAAAGATATCGCCGCAATACTATTTCAAATATTGCGTTCTAAATTTTTAATTTATATGTACTCGTATGGGGGTGTCATGCCAACTGTTTCAATCGTTCCTGTTTGTAGCTCCATCACCCCTATTGGTACCAAGGCCAGACAGCTAAACTTCGAAACCATGGCTGAAATAGTGGTCGAAATATTGCATTTTGAAATTTCACACCAATTTTTACAGGCTACCTGCAATAGTGCAAGAAATATTATATATTCAGATATCATGTTTCACATTTAAGGTTGTGTGGGCGGTGCCACGCCCACTGTTACTATCACGCCAGTTTCTTCAAATTCGGCAATGTTGGTTCATGGATCAAGAAACTCTTCCATTCTAAATTTCAAAACGATTGGATGTAAAATGCAGCTTCTATAGGACTAAAGGGCCAAATCGGACGAAAGATATATATGGGAGCTATATCTAAATCTGAACCGATTTCAACCAAATTCAATAAGGATCTTTACAGCTGCGAAATACTCTAACCTGCAAAGTTTCGGAACGATCGGAGTGAAATTGCGACCTGTAGTCGACGAACAACTTTACATGGACAGACAGACATGGTTAAATCGACGCAGCTAGTGATTCTGAGTCGATCGGTATACTTTATGGTGGGTCTAGCTGTGTTATTTTCAGGTGTTACAAACATCTGCCGTGAAACAAACTTATAATACCCAGTACCCAGTACCAGTACATTCAAGACATGAATACTCCGAACCCCTAATTATACCCTACACCACACTGTGGTACAGGGTATTATAAGTTTGTTTCACGGCAGATGTTTGTAACACCTTAAAATAACACAGCTAGACCCACCTTAAAGTATAGCGATCGACTCAGAATCACTAGCTGAGTCGATTTAACTATGTCCGTCCGTCCGTCTGTCCATGTAAAGTTGTTCGTCGACTACAGGTCGCAATTTCACTCCGATCGTTCTGAAATTTTGCAGTTTAGAGTATTTCGCGGCTGTTAAGATCGCTATTGAATTTGGTTGAAATCGGTTCAGATTTAGATATAGCTCCCATATATATGTTTCGTCCGATTTGGCCCTTTAGTCCTATAAAAGCTATATTTTACGTCCAATCGTGTTGAAATTTAGCATGGTAGAGTTTCTTGATCCATGAACCTACACTACCGAATTTGAAGAAAATCGGTTATTAGCTATAGCTCCCATATATATGTTTCATCCGATTTGGCTCTTTAGATCCAATCGTTGTTATACCTAACACCACACTGTGGTACAGGGTATTATTTAAGTATAAAATGTCCCAAAAGTAAATTTATGTAAACAATTTATACATGAATTACAAAATTTATATATCAGAGTTATTCAATATTACGAGAGTGGTGTAGGGTATTATATAGTCGGCACCGCCCGACTTTAGCCTTTCCTTACTGGTCTAATACAAAATATGTACCAGGACGGGGGAATAGGAGAAGGAAGAGGCTAACAAAAATAAAGCATATACCGAACCCACCCCGTAGTAATGCGAAAGCGGTTCCGGGGTGGTGGTTCTTGTGTAGGACCACTAGATGATAGTGCGCTATCACTACGTCCCATACAAAAAAAAAACAAAAACCAGTACCACCGTGTGGAGTAGGGTATAAAAATGACTATGGCTTAAATACGTATATTTATACCCTACACCACACTGTGGTACAGGGTATTACAAGTTTGTTTCACGGCAGATGTTTGTAACACCTTAAAATAACACAGCTAGACCCACCTTAAAGTATACCGATCGACTCAGAATCACTAGCTGAGTCGATTTAACGATGTCCGTCCGTCCGTCTGTCCATGTAAAGTTGTTCGTCGACTACAGGTCGCAATTTCGCTCCGATCGTTCTGAAATTTTGCAGTTTAGAGTATTTCGCAACTGTTAAGATCGCTATTGAATTTGGTTGAAATCGGTTCAGATTTAGATATAGCTCCCATATATATCTTTCGTCCGATTTGGCCCTTTAGTCCTATAGAAGCTGTATTTTGCATCCAATCGTTTTGAAATTTAGAATGGTAGAGTTTCTTGATCCATTAACCAACACTACCGAATTTGAAAAAAATCGGTTAAGATTTAGCTATAGCTCCCATATATATGTTTCGTCCGATTTCGCCCTTTAGTCCTATAGAAGCTGTATTTTACATCCGATCGTTTTGAAATTTAGAATGGTAAAGTTTCTTGACCCATGAACCAACATTGGCAAATTTGAAGAAAATCAGTTCAAATTTAGATATAGCTCCCATATATATCTTTCGTCCGAATTGGTCCTTTAGTCCTATAGAAGCTGTATTTTACATCCGATCGTTTTGAAATTTAGAATGGTAGAGTTTCTTGATCCATGAACCAACATTGCCGAATTTGAAGAAAATCGGTTCAGATTTAGATATAGCTCCCATATATATCTTTCGTCCGAATTGGTCCTTTTGTCCTATAGAAGCTGTATTTTACATCCGATCGTTTTGAAATTTAGAATGGTAGAGTTTCTTGATCCATGAACCAACATTACCGAATTTGAAGAAAATCGGTTAAGATTTAGCTATAGCTCCCATATATATGTTTCGTCCGATTTGGCCATTTAGTCGCATAGAAGCTGTATTTTACATCCGATCGTTTTGAAATTTAGAATGGTAGAGTTTCTTGATCCATGAACCAACATTGCCGAATTTGAAGAAAATCGGTTAAGATTTAGCTATAGCTCCCATATATTTGTTTCATCCGATTTGGCTCTTTAGATCCAATCGTTTTTATACCCTATAAATACCCTATATAAAATGTCCCAAAAGTAAATTTATGTAAACTATTTATACATGAATTACAAAATTTATATATCAGAGTTATTAAATATTACGAGAGTGGTGTAGGATATTATATAGTCGGCACCGCCCGACTTTAGCCTTTCCTTACTGGTTTGTTTTATATTATGGGTGGAGGTTCGGCCTTGCCGAATCTTAACGCTTTTACTTGTTTTGTTATCACTTGTATTTTGGCAAAAATTTTGAAAAATTTTAAAATTATCCAAAAATCCTAAAAATTAGAGCAAACATTTTTATTTATTTTTTTTTGATATTAATATTAATATTATTGATTTGTTTTTTGTTTTTGATTTTCAGGTGAGCATTAAAGCACTTAATTTGAAATTGTGAATGATGAAAACAAGGTAAAAAGCTAAACATAATCTTTAAAATTTGCAACTTTTCATCATGGACTATACCTACTTCCGTAGATATTATATACCTACTTCCGTAGATATTATATACCTACTTCCCTAGATATTATGTCCATGGACTTTATGACATGTCGCAAATTTTAGTACTAACTACCGATAAATCATTCCAGGGTGTTAATAAGGAGAGGACGGTGGTCTAATCGGCCGGAAATATTTAGCTTCCTTTATAGGGCGTATATAGTCGCTTTATAGGGCGACTTTCCTGCGTTTGGGAAAAAGGAGTTTCCTCTATTTTGGTGTACTCGTATAGACTTGATTAACACAAC
The DNA here is from genome assembly GCA_963930755.1 of Eudasyphora cyanicolor. Lineage (NCBI taxonomy): Eukaryota > Metazoa > Arthropoda > Insecta > Diptera > Muscidae > Eudasyphora > Eudasyphora cyanicolor. Next base: position 214,899,338 of record OZ005734.1, on the reverse strand, counting down.
AACAAGCATACATAGATCACACAGGGAGCAATTGTATCAGCCACTGCCTGTTCCTAGCGACATAAAAGGTTTAAAGCTTTTGATAGCCCAAAGAATTATGTATAATCTCGCTGGCGACCTCTGATGACTGCACTTCAACGGTATTCGATTCGTTTTCATAGGTGCCTGGGACGTGTGAATCCAGTGTAGTTCGCTATGATCCAAGGAGTGTTATCTTTCTTACAATTTCCGTAAACCTGAAGCTTCGGATGAGCTTTCTACTCCATTGCAGAAATGTATCTAGGAATTATTTGAGACTTTCTAAACTCTATTTTGTACATCTTGAACGCTTTCTTGTAGGTGTCCCAGTCCTGTGGAACTCTTGTGGCCTTTGCCTTATTAAATAGCTTTCGGCAGCACTTTCTCAGCACGACTAATTAAGACCACAACCTTGGCGGTCGTTGTTTGCCCTTGGTTTAATTTTGAGACATGCGGTTTTTAACGAGTCGTTAAGGGTTGCAGTGGCTCGTTTCACCGTTTCTTCTATATCCCGGATAGTTTACATCTTCATTTCAGGACTTTTTGGAAGAGACCTGTTGAAAATGTGTCTATATATTTCCCAATTAACCTTCCTAATATTGGGTGGGAAGACGGTATCAAGAGACTTTAATTCATGCATTCATGCAGAAGCTAATATATCTATGGTCAGAAAAGCTGTGAGTGTGCAACACTTTCCAATCGGAAATCCTACCAGTTAAATTCTCGGAGACAAGTGTGACACCAAACACATCATGTCTGTTTCTACACGTTGAAAAAAATCGCTTCTGTAGTATATTGTCCCAAACATATTATGCTTGGAATAAATATATATATGTTTAGGTTAGCCTGTAAATATATAATGTTTGACACACAAAAATATCATATGTCTGGAAGGACGTTGTTCTAAACAAAGGTAAGCGTTCATCCATTTTTATCCACTCACCTTAGAGAGGAGGGTAGGAGAGGTAAGTATGAGCATTAATTCCTGGAGGTTCCTAGATACAATTTTAATAAGATTTATTTAAATTCAAAACACAAAGTATTTCCGGAAATAAAGGGTTAATCTACGTAAAATTCTAAGACGATTTAGCCATGTCCGTCTGTCTGTCCGTCCGTCCGTCTGTTGTAATCACGCTACAGTCCGTAATAATAGAGTTAGGTTGATCACATTTGGTAGAAATATTTCTTATAGTTGCAGGTTGTTTGGGATTGCAAATGGGCCATATCTGTCAATCTTCTGATATAGCTCCCCTATAGAGGTCGCTTCAACATTTTTAAAGCAATTTAGCAGAAACTTTGCAGTTTATTTTCTATTTTAACAAGAATTCATATTCATATGAATTCATATTTTATTATAGTCACCCAATAGAGGTCGGTCAAAATATACGTTTAATTTAAACATTTTTTAAATCAGTTCATATTTTGCTATAGTCCACCTATAGATGTCTCTCCCAAAAAGGCTTATTTAAGCCATAAACACCACATTTTCTAAGAAATTTAGCTGAAACTTTGCGGTTTGTATAATATTTCGGCAAGAATTCATCTCAATAAAATGTATACAAATAAATTTATTTATTTGTTGAAGTCCCCGTGTATATGTAGCTCTCAAAAATGCTATTTCAAGCCATAAACACCACTTTTTCCAGGTGAAGAGTGTAACGACGAGTTTCCTGTGGTTGCTGGGATATGCTCGCGGGGAATGGGTTCGTCACAGAAATTTATATTTGCGGTGACAGAGAAAATATTCCAATCTCGGTGTTTTATTTAAAATCATTCTGATGATTTATAATTAAATTAGTTACACTACGTATGTATGTACGTCAGGATATTTCGAATAGCGGGATCTTCGTCTCCGAGTTTGGTCGTTGGACGGTGGTGGCGGTGTCGTTAGCTGGGTTTATCTGCTCCCGGTGGTTTTCCTTCTAATCCCACGGCGGATGGTGTTTAATCGATGATCTCCCCGGCTCTTCGGTATCTCGATTTTTATTTAATAGGGGAGGTCAGGATGACACTTAAATTTTCACCCGCGGTGATATTTATTAGTCGTTATTGGAGATCGCGGTGACCCTCCATAATATTTGCTGATCGGAAAGACCCTCCAATATTAAACGCGGCCGAACTTATAAATAATAATTGGAGATCAACTTCACTCATGACACGATTTATAAATGAAAATTGGAGATCAGGATAACCCTCCAATTTCACAAGCGACGCTGTTTATTCTTTGTTTCTGGAGATCGGGATAACCCTCCAATTTCACTCGCGGCGCTATAACAATATATTAATAATTGTTGGATATCAGAGTGACCCTCCAATCTCACAGCAAGACGTCTACAAGTGATGGGTGAATGGATAAATCGAGACCACAAGTCGTACCATCAGAAGATTTTAGAATATCTATTTGGTCACATTCAAACGCCAGAAATCTCGGACCGCATTCCTGAAGTGCGGCTTACAGCTACCTGTGATACGTTTGTGCCAGACAGACGCTCCAGGTAAAATGGATCTTTGGCCCATGTGCCAGTGGGAACCAGCTGCTACACGGATGTGTCCAAGCGAAGAGGAAGGACGGGTCTGGGACTTTTTATTGATGAACCAGAAGTCGAACTTCACGTCCGCCTCCCTGACCATAACACGGTATTTCAAGCAGAAGTTCGAGCAATTACGGAGTGTGTGAACTGGCTCAGTAAAACGACAAAGCCTAAATATGCCAACATCTTCACAGATAGCCAAATGGCGATTCAAGCAATAACATCGGAAAGGGTCAAATCCAGAACTGTGTTGGACTGTAAAAGAACGGTAAATGATTACTCAGCCCATGGTCAAATGCGTATTTTCTGGGTACCGGGACACAACGGAGTGATTGGAAATGAACGGGCAAACAGCTTGGCTTCGAAGGGCAGAGAACTTCGAGTAATAAACTTGGAAAATTGGAAACCTTTCGAAGCCACGAAAAATGAGTTGAAGCACTGGACAGTGATGGCTCACAAAACTGTGTTGAATAGCGCAACAGTAGGAACAACTGCAAAGATACTGTGGGGTGACCCAAATGAAAAGAAAACAAGAAGTCTTCTGAAACTAAACAAGATCGATATTAGTAAGATGATGAGTGCTCTAACGGGACACTCAAGCTTACAAGCACATCTTCATCGCATAGGACTAGCAGGAAACGACGAATGCAGGGCATGCAGAGAAAACATCGAAACGATGGAACATTTTCTGGTCACTGCCCGGCTTTCACACATGCAAGATCCCAACATTTCGGGTCCGAAATGTTGGGATCTTGCAGACTTGACTCATCTCAGAGAATATGACTGGAAGATAATGAGAAAATTCGTGTCTAGTACCGATTTTCTGTAACTCGTGAGGTATAAAAAGATCATAAATAAGGAGCGCACAACAGGCCGAACCACTGGCTTAAGTGTATGTCCATGGACATGAGACGTTGAAACGTCTCCTCTCTTCAACCTAACCTAACCTAACCTACTTGGAAACAACATTTTTAAATATTATATATTTTTAAACAAATATATTTTATTCGAAAATTAAGAAATTTTGTTTGTAACGCATATATTAATATATTACAACAAAATATATTTGCGAACTGACTGTCACAAATAAAATATGTGCTTAGACACAAACAAAGATATTGTTTAAGAATTTATCCAAATACATTACATTTAAAAAAATATGTAATGTATTTGGATGATTTCGTGTTATACTTTATCGTTAAAAAAGTCGTAAGCAGCCTTTTCTTTTCTTTTACAGCACTAATTTCTAATTAATAAAAAGTCCAATTGTCAATAGATCAATGCTATTTGTCGTTAACCAAGATTATACAATTTAAATGTTAAAAGAATTTTACAAACACATAAAATTTCTAAAAAATTAAACCTTAAATTTCTAAAAAACTGAAAATTTTTCTTTAAATTAAGGCATCGATACATTGCCAAAAGATTTAAACACAAACTAATCATCGTTTCTGAAATATTACACATTTCCAAAAAAAAGATTTGTTTAGAACAACATCCTCCCAAACATATAGTATTTGTGCGTGTCAAATATTTAATATTTGGAGTGTATCCTAAACATATGTATATTTCCAGCAGACTATGTTTGGAACAGTATATCACAGAAGCGATTTTTTTCAGCATGTAAGTACTTAATTCAGTTTAGCAGATGTTTTTCAGCGATATTTTTTTATTTAGCTCCGAAACACAAAAAAAACATAATCTAAATATTAGCAACCTTTTTTGTGCGCATAAAAAAAAATTAAAATTTTATTTTGTATTCGTGTTACACAGACAGAAAAGTTTATATATTGTTGAAATTAGTATACTCCAAAAAACTTATTATTGATATCAATTACACGAAAATTGCGCCTTTTATCAAAATTTCACAATTGGAAATACTTAATACGCATAGAGCATACTCTGAAAACCACACCAACATCTCCAAAGTTAACTGGAGACCATGCAAAAGAGTATCAGAGTGGTTTTCGGGTGGCAGTGCGGTGCTGATGGTCCAAGTGGAATATGGGTGTGGGTTTTTGGTAACTGGTGTCGACTTCGTGTTGTTGCAGGTTTCATTTACCAAAAGCGATAAAAGCTTCCACTTGAAAACAACTCTTACCGCACATACGAGAACTGAGAACTGCGTTCACTCACTCGCTCATTCACTCACTTTGATAAGCTTCTCTTGCGAACAGCGGCAGTTCATATGTCAAACATTTGGAAAGTTTTTGTGCCAGAGTAGCGGTAACACACACACAGTGCCTTCATATGCACGATTCTACAGCATCCTTCAACACACACATATACACACATAATGCATCCTTCGTACTTGGTTTCCTGCTGCAGAATACAAACAGAGGCTATCATATGATCAGAAGACCGACCCATAAAGACCCATCCATATAGTATTTGCAACTGAGAATTTCGAAATGATGAAACCGGTTGCCACGTTACACTTGTTTTCCAATAAAAACTTTGTTGCACCATCTGTGGCAACTGCCAAAAGGTACGCTCGAAATACGGTGTCAACCGCATATTCCAGCAGCAACAAACATACTCCACCATACGCCATACGCCACCCGTCCGAGCGTTTGAGTGATGGAATGCGTCCGTCTTCTTTGTCGTCGTCATACTTTCATCAGATGAAAACAGTTTTTCAAGTGGTTAAGTGTAACTGGATGCTGCTTCCCAACCTAAATACTTCAACATTTTTGCAACGCGCAAAACGTGGAACATGACAAAAGTTCACCACCTGCCTCAGGTGTGACAGTCAAATGCAAATCTATAGTGGAAATTTGATGATGAAATATCAAATATACTAATACAAGTCAAACATGATTTTAATTGAGTTAGATGATTGAAATTTGGTACTTACAGATATAATGAAACATGCATCTATGACGTCCGTTGATCTTGTAAGGGGTTCTGGGTATAAATGGACGCAAATTACTCATTTTCAGCACAATCAGTTGCCATTTTTGGTTTCTTTGCCATAAAGAAGTCAAATCGGGAGGGAGCTTTTTATGAGAGCTATGTCGAAACATGGACCTATAACGACCGTTGTTCGTGTGAAGAGTTCCGGGTATAAATGAGAAAATTGTCAGTCCGATCAATTGAAACTTTAGTTCTCTAATGCATTAAGAAGTTAAAACAGGGAGATACTATATATGGGGGGTTTTTACCAAAAAACGGACCGGCATAGCCCATTTTCAATCCCAAGTTACCTTCAGCTATAGAGTTCCGGGTATAAACGGACCGGCTATGCCGTTTTTTTTGGTAAAAACCCCCCATATATAGTATCTCCCTGTTTTGACTTCTTAATGCCCATAAAGTATATATATTCATAATCGTCGTAAAATTCTAAGACGACTTAGCCATGTCCGTTTGTCCATACGTCTGTTGTTATCACGCTACAGTCTACAATAATTGAGCAAGATGACTGAAATTTGGTACAGGTACTCCTTATAACTGCAGGTAATTTGGGATTGAAAATGGGCAATATCGGTCCATTTTTTGATACAGTCCCCATATATGTATAGCATCTCCCCGATTTGACTTCTTAACGTCATAGAGTCCACAAATCGTCGGCTTAATGCTATTTTGTTCCATACGCCATTTTGTATGATCGGAGAAAAACGCAATTTATTGTTTGAGTAAAAACGGGACTGAAGAGTTGCACACTTTTTATTCCATAGGGTTCCCAACAGTATTTGTATTATTCCCATACATTTCTATGCCATTATATTAAAAAATAAGCAAGTTATAACAAATTTTGTACATGGCATTTTGGTCCATATCCACTTTTATTTTAATATTTTTTCGTATTTGTATTACATGGACCACAAAGAATGTCGGTATGAACGGAGAGTAATTTACATATTGTGATCGAAAGAACGTAAAATAGTGAGTAAAAAATATAAGGCGATAGAAAAATGGGGATATAGAACAAAATTATAAAAATTATTTCCCTTAAATCAGAGTTAAATCGATTTATCCTACCAATATCTCGATAACTAGACGAGATTTGAAAAAAATTATTGCAGATTCTGAAAGAGCATGCTTGAAACCCATATTATCAACTCCTAACTCCAAAAACGCAAAAATGGCGTATGGACCAAAATAGCATTAAGCCGACGAAATGTCAACTGATCGGGCTGAAAATTGATAAATATTCTTTATTTCTACCCGGAAAATTTCACGCGAACAACGGTAGTCATAGGTCCAAGTTTTAATATAGCAGCCATACAAGGGTCCCTCTAGATTTGACTTCTTAACGCCATAGAGACCACAAATTGCAACTGATCGGGTTGAAAATTTTTAACTGGGGTTTATTTCCAGAATCCTTCACACGAACAACGGTACTCATAGGTCCATGTTTCGATATAGCCCCCATACAAGAGTCCCTCTAGATTTGACTTCTTAAGGCCATAGAGACCGCAAATTCCAACTGATCGGGCCGAAAATTGGTAACTAATGTTTATTTATACCCGGAACATTTCACACGAACAACGGTAGTCATAGGTCCATGTTTTGATATAGCCCCCAAACAAAGGCCCTTCTAGATTTGATTTCTTAACGCAAGAACAACCACAAATTTCAAATAATTGAGCTGAAATGTGTTATGAGTTTATTTGTTCCCGAAGCCATTCGATGGCCGATCTTAATCCGTCTTTACTTGTTATACCCTACACCACACTGTGGTACAGGGTATTATAAGTTTGTTTCATGGCAGATGTTTGTAACACCTGAAAATAACACAGCTAGACCCACCTTAAAGTATACCGATCGACTCAGAATCACTAGCTGAGTCGATTTAAGCATGTCCGTCCGTCCGTCTGTCCATGTAAATTTGTTCGTCGACTACAGGTCGCAATTTCACTCCGATCGTTCTGAAATTTTGCAGTTTAGAGGATTTCGCAGCTGTTAAGATCGCTATTGAATTTGGTTGAAATCGGTTCAGATTTAGATATAGCTCCCATATATATCTTCCGTCCGATTTGGCCCTTTAGTCCTATAGAAGCTGTATTTTACATCCAATCGTTTTGAAATTTAGAATGGTAGAGTTTCTTGATCCATGAACCAACACTGCCGAATTTGAAGAAAATCGGTTAAGATTTAGCTATAGCTCCCATATATATGTTTCGTCCGATTTGGCTCTTTAGATCCAATCGTTTTTATACCCTACACCACACTGTGGTACATGGTATTATTTAAGTATAAAATGTCCCAAAAGTAAATTTATGTAAACAATTTATACATGAATTACAAAATTTATATATCAGAGTTATTCAATATTACGAGAGTGGTGTAGCGTATTATATAGTCGACCCCGCCCGACTTTAGCCTTTCCTTACTGGTTTTTAATTTATTTTTAGGTCCCACGCAAAAATCTTCCATGATTTGAATAGACCATTTTTCACCAAAAGTTAAGCTTTTATAGTACCTACACGGGGCAAAATCGCCTTTTTTGATATGTTTGAATCGAAAGAAAATATATTTGGAACACAAATTTTTAAATATTATATATTTCTTAGCAAATAAATTTTATTTGAAAATCAATAAAATATATTTGGAACGCATCTATATATATAAAGAAGAATGTGTGTTTGTTTGTTTGTTTGTTTGTTTGTTGGTTTGTTTGTACCGTATAGACGTCTAAACGGCTGAACCGATCTTCTTGAAATTTTCACAGAATGTACATGTATGGGGCGTGGTGAAAATAGGGTACTTGAATTTTCGATATATGAAGTGGGCGTGGCCCCGCCCACATAAGACAAATTTTAAAATTGAGATATCTTGCACAATTTTTTAGTGAGAGTGCTGCAATTTTGTACATATATATCTGGTGGCAGTCTACGTGATTGGTCCAAAAATGGGCGGGATCGGACCAATGGGCGTGGCCCCGCCCATATAAGCCAAATTTTGAATTTGAGATATCTTGCACAATTTGTTAGTGAGAGAACTAGAAATTTATATATATATATATATATGGAGGCAGTCTACGTGATTGGTTCAAAAATGGGCGGGGTCGGACTAATGGGCGTGGCCCCGCCCCTTTAAGCCACATTTTGAAATCGAGATATCTGACACAATTTGTTAGCGAGAGAGCTGTAATTTTGTGCATATGTATCTGGTGGCACTCTACGTGATTGGTTCAAAAATGGACGGAATCGGACCAATGGGCGTGGCTCCGCCCATATAAGCCAAGTTTTGAATTTGAGATATCTTGCACAATTTGTTAGCGAGAGAGCTGTAATTTTGGGTAAATATATCTGTTGGCGACCTACGTGATTGGTCCAAAAATGGGCGGAATCAGACGAATGGGCGTGGCCCCGCCCATATAAACCAAATTTTTAAATTGACATATATTGCACAATTTGTTAGCGAGGGTGCTGTAATATTGTGCATACGTATTAGTTGGTAGTCTACTTAATTGGTCCAAAAATGGGGGGAATCGGACCAATGGGCGTGGCCCCGCCCATATAAGCCAAGTTTTGAATTTGAGATATCTTGCACAATTTGTTAGCGAGAGAGCTGTAATTTTGTGCATATGTATCTGGTGGCAGTCTTCGTGATTGGTCCAAAAATGGGCGGGATTGGACCAATGGGCGTGGCTCCGCCCTTATAAACCATATTTTTAAATTGATATATATTGCACAATTTGTTAGCGAGAGTGCTGTAATGTTGTGCATATGTATTAGGTGGTGGTCTACTCAATTCGTCCAAAAATGGGCGGGATCGGCCAATGGGCGTGGCCCCGCCCTTATAAGCCAAATTTTGAAATTGAGATATCTTACACAATTTGTTAGCGAGAGTGCTGTAATTTTGTGCCATGTATCTGGTGGTAGTCTTCGTGATTTGTCCAAATATAGGCGGAATTGGACGAATGGGCGTGGCCCCGCCCATTTAACAAAGATTTTAAATTAACATATCTTGCACAATTTGTTAGCGAGAGTGCTGTAATTGTTGCATATGTTTTAGGTGGTAGTCTAATTGGTTGGTGCAAAAATGGGCGGGATTGGACCAATCGGCGTGTCCCCTCCAATATAAACCCAAGTTTGAAATTGACATAACTCGCACAAATTATTAGCGAGATTACTCTAATTTTGTGCATATATATTAGGTGGCAGTCTACGTGCTTGGTCCAAAAATGGGCGGGGTCGGACAAATGGGAGTGGCCCCGCCCATATAAGCCAATTAAATTTTGTGTTTGATATATCTTGAGCAATTTGTTAGAAAGATCAATGTAATTATGTGCATATATATTTGGTGTCAGTCTACGTAATTAGTCCAAAAATTAACGGGATCGGAAATCTGAAGTCTGGGGCAACGAAGTGGACCGGGTCCAGCTAGTATATTAATATATTACAACAAATTATATTTGCAAACTAAATTTCTCAAATAAAATATGTGTTTAAATACAAATAAAATTATTATTTAGGAATTTTTCCAAATATATTTTATTTAAAAAATATTTCCAAAACTTTTGCTGAGTTTTTGATATTTCAGTTTAAATTTTTCTTGGGTTTCGAATTGTACCTCCCAGTTATGATACCATATGCAGCATTACCTTCTGTTTTAAATCAATCATTTCAAATTTCTGAGTATTCCAAGTCATCATTAGTTGTCAATCCTCTAAGTACTTTATATTGATCCAAGTTTATATGATTTCAATTATTATTTTTTACGAACATTAAAAATTTCTAAAAATTTTACTTTGAGTTACTGAAAAATTTATGTATTTTATGAATACTTAAATGCAAATAAATATTTGTTCCGGAAATAAAGGTCCCAAATAAAAGCATATTGGAATGTAAACAAATACTTGTTTAGAACAACATCTTCCCAATTACACAATTTTTGTGTGTACCAAATATTACATACTTAGAGTCTACCCCAAACATATATATGTTTCAAGCCGAATATGATTGGGACAATATACTACAGAAGCGATTTTTTTTCAGCGTGTAGAATCCAGAGAAAAGTGCGCCAAGTTGCCACGCCCCTTTAGGTACCTCCGACACGAATGGTTATAGCTTTAATATCAGTGCATAAAAATACTAGAAATTGTGTACAATGCCTTAATAGAACCTAGAGTCCAGAGAAAAGTGGGCATTATTGGCACGCCCATTTTAGATACCTCCCACACAAATGTATCATTTTGCACCAAAAGTTAACAACTTCTAACATTAATACCAGTACATACTTTACCAGTACAATTAAAAGTGATAATAATTCAATTAAAACAAAAAAATTAAATTTGCGAATATTTTTTGGGACTCAAGGTGAGGTGATTCATAAGTCAATTTACCCGACTGAACTTTCTTACTTGGTTTTTCCTTGATTTAAGTATGTTTTCCTAATTTTGAGTTCAAATTCATGGACTCGAAATAAGGATTCTTGATTATTTTTAGCTAAAATTTCCTAAAACTTTCCATTATTAATTCATAATTTCCTTATATCTGTGTTGTGTGTCCACCGCATATGTCTAAATTTGATAAATTTGTGAATATTTTTTCAAGAAATATAATTTTAGTAAACATATGTTCTCATTTTTTGTTTTCGCCAAAAAAAATAAAATTTAGTAGTGGGTCCGAATATTTAACATCAACCTATATAGTTTATTTTTGGCTAAAATGTTTATAAGCAGTTACGAATAGGTAAAAAAAGATATCGCTATTATTTTTTAAAAAAAAAATTTTTTGATAACATTTTATGGGTTTTTTATTTTTTGAAAAATTAAAAAAATAAGTTTTTGTGTTTAACGAAATTTGTAATTCCTCTCGAACGGCTGAACCGATTTTGGCAAAGTTTGCTTTGTTTTAAAGAGTACACAATGCGCCATTTTTCATAAAAAAATTGTTTTTGGAAATTGTTTAAAAGAAATTTTTACGAAAGTTTAATTCAAATTTTCACAGAATATTCGTCGCACTCTCACAAATCCAGAACTTCAAGTGGTCATTACTTTTGTACTATTGGGTATATCGAACCAATTTTTTTCGTCATATAGGAAATTTTATTACCCATCCAGACATGCTGACGCGGCTGAAATCGGAGCATATTGTGCTCCGATATTTACAAAATACTAGCACACGGTAAGGGAAAAAATTAAAAATTCAATTTTCAATTGCAGATATCTCGGTAACTATACGAGATAATTCTTAAGTGTAAAAAGTTGTTTTTGTAGATCTCAGTTAGTAGAACACACACAAAAATAAATTTTATAAATCGGAAGAGAAACACGAGTTACACGCGCTTGAACATTTTCTTTACCCGATGTGGCCAACTTTGAGGTCCTCTAGCTCAGCCCATGTCTGACATAGGGTGCTCAAATATAAAACCTAACTTCTCTAACACCTCTTCACTACCATGCTAAGTTTTTTTTCGCAATCGGTTGTTTTGTTAAGAAACAGTCGAATTATTTCCACTTTTTTAATTCGTACCACCGTGCAGTGTTTTGCAAAAACAGACGAAAATTGTCAGACTAGTCTTGGTATTTCGTCCATAACTTTTACAAATATTGAGTAATTTTTTCCTTGCTTCGGAATTATAAATTTCTGTTAAAAATGGCATATGTATATACTCGGGACAAAATTGCCTTTTTTGATATGTTTGAATCGAAAGAAAATATATTTGGAACACAAATTTTTAAATGTTTTATATTTCTGAGTAAATAAATTTTATTTGAAAATCAATAAAATTTACTTGGAACGCATATATTAATATATTACAACAAAATATATTTGCAAACTAATTTTCTCAAATAAAATATGTATTTATATACCAATAAAATTATTGTTTAGGAATATCTTCAAATATATATAATTTAAGAAAGATTTTCAAAACTTTGGTGAATTTTTCTAATTTCATTTTTAATTTTTCCTTCGTTTCGAATTATTTCTCCCAGTCAAAAATACCATTAGCAGCATTGCATTCTGTTTTAAGGGACTCATTTTAAATTTCTGGGTATTTCATGTCAGCATTTTTTTCAAACCTTCGAGTAAATTAATGTTATCAAAAATTATACGATATCAATTAAAAATTTCTAAAAAATTATCATTAAATTACTGAAAAACTTAACACAATTAAGGATCGATATTTTCGAAATGGGTAAAATTTTTTGAAAAAAGCCTAAAAAAAACTTTTGACGAAATTTGTGATGAAAATTGGTATGCGTGGTCCGGAGGGCAAATAAAAAATACAATTTGAGTAGTTTTGCAGAATTTTCATTTTCGCGGAAGTTATGACCTAAAATTTCCGCTCATGCCACATTTTTGTTATTTAATTTTCTTGAGATCTACTGTACGGATTACGCTGAATTTTTGCTTGTACATAAAGCGTAGATGCTACATGTAACTAGTAATTTATATTTTGCAAAACGATTTCGGATGCTGCAAAAATTTGAAATTTTCACAGAGATTTGCATTTTTTGCGACTTTCTCTAGCTGCGTTTTGAAATATTTTGTATGTTAAATATTGCACATTTTGTTGTTATATATATTCAAGAATAAAAAGTTTGTACTCTTGATACGGACATTTAGATTTCCGTGTTTTTCTAATATCACTTCATACCACATTTTACTTTATCGGCAGCATTATACGTAGTAAACGTCTATTATGATTGAATACATTTGTTAGATTTGATGTACAAATGCACCCAAATTATAAGGACCAGCTTTAAAAAAAAACGGCCTTTAAAATTTCTAAAGAATAGACTTTAAATGACCGCTGGCTAAAATTTATCTTACGCAATATATATTAGACTCAATTTCAACTGAATTCGGTACGCTGAAGTCGAATCTCACCTCTATTTTGTTAAAAAATTTCGCGTTCGGGGGTTATATAGATCCAGATTATAACTAAGAACATAGTTCATTAAAAAAGAAATAATTGTGGAACTTTTAGTTCGGTAGGTTTAGTTTTATTTGGAAATATTATTTTTAGTAACAGTTACTAATGTTTGGCTATTGATTCAAAACATATCTTGCAGTTAAGGGTCAATTCAGAACATATCTTGCAGTTGCAGCGGCGCAGTAAAAATTTATTTTGATTATTCGACGACGGATGTTCACATTAAATGTAAAGGAAGTTTGGAATTGCGCTATAAAGATGTGAAAACAATTAAAAACACTCGTCAATATCACGCTTTTTATCCAGCCTCCAAAAATACCCTTAATTGCAAGATATTTTTTGAATCAATAGCCAAACATTTGTAACTGTTACTAAAAATAATATTTCCAAATAAAACTAAACCTACCGAACTAAAAGTTCCACAATTATTTCTTTTTTAATGAACTATGTTCTTAGTTATAATCTGGATCTATATAACCCCCGAACGCGAAATTTTTTAACAAAATAGAGGTGAGATTCGACTTCAGCGTACCGAATTCAGTTGAAATTGAGTCTAATATATATTGCGTAAGATAAATTTTAGCCAGCGGTCATTTAAAGTCTATTCTTTAGAAATTTTAAAGGCCGTTTTTTTTTAAAGCTGGTCCTTATAATTTGGGTGCATTTGTACATCAAATCTAACAAATGTATTCAATCATAATAGACGTTTACTACGTATAATGCTGCCGATAAAGTAAAATGTGGTATGAAGTAATATTAGAAAAACACGGAAATCTAAATGTCCGTATCAAGAGTACAAACTTTTTATTCTTGAATATATATAACAACAAAATGTGCAATATTTAACATACAAAATATTTCAAAACGCAGCTAGAGAAAGTCGCAAAAAATGCAAATCTCTGTGAAAATTTCAAATTTTTGCAGCATCCGAAATCGTTTTGCAAAATATAAATTACTAGTTACATGTAGCATCTACGCTTTATGTACATGCAAAAATTCAGCGTAATCCGTACAGTAGATCTCAAGAAAATTAAAAAACAAAAATGTGGCATGAGCGGACATTTTAGGTCATAACTTCCGCGAAAATGAAAATTCTGCAAAACTACTCAAATTGTATTTTTTATTTGCCCTCCGGACCACGCATACCAATTTTCATCACAAATTTCGTCAAAAGTTTTTTTAGGCTTTTTTCAAAAAATTTTACCCAAATACTTAAATTTAAATACATTTTTGTTTCGGAATTAAAATCCCAAATAAAAGGTATTGGGGTAAAAACAAGGATTTGTTTAGAACAACATCTTCCCAAATATATAATTTTTGTGTGTACCAAATATTATATATTTAGAGTGAACCATAAACATATATATGCTTCAAGCCGAATATGTTTGGGACAATATACTACAGAAGCGATTTTTTTTCAGCGTGTAGTATTGTCTTCGGTTTTATAGCACTTATATTTAATTTCTAGCTATTCAAAGTCATCATTTGTTGTCAATCCTTCAAGCAATTTATTGTTATAAAATATTTCAATTATAAATAAATTTTACAAATATTTAAAATTTCTAAATAATAACTTTTAATTGCTGAAAACTTAAAACAATTAAAGAATCGATATATTTTTATGCAAAAAAATCTTTGTTTGGGAAATAATATATCGAAATAAAAAATATTAGAATGTAAACACAGTTTTTTTAGAACATAATTCTCCTAAACATATAATATTTGTTTGTGTCAAATAGTATATATATTTGGAGTGTACCCTATATATATATATGTTTCAAGCAGAATATGTTTGGGACAATATACTACAAAAGGAATTTTTTTCAGCGTGTAGGTTTCATATTGCTTCTTCTGTGGTATAACTCCACATTGTATACCCAGTTGTGAATGAATGGGTTGGAAGAATACCAGCTAATAGAAACCATCTCCACTTTTACACGGATGGTTCGTAGCTTGATGAAAAGGTTGGCTTCGGAGTACACACCAGATACCTGCAGTGTCTATCAAGCCGAAATAATGGCAATATGGGAAGTAGCCAAGTGGCTGAGTCGCAACATAGTAACCAACACTGGCGTTGTCATTTACTCGGACAGCCAGGCTGCCATCAATTCTCTGGAGGCAACATCCCTAAATTCACAAACAGCCCTCGACTGCCGCAGATCTCTTAACGAGATGGCTGGGTGCCTGGGCATAGGGATATCCCGGGGAACTGCAAAGCCGATGAACTTGCTAGGAAAGGGACGACATTACAAATTCTCGAAGAATTTGCAAATATTGGTGCGCCACTATCCACGTGCAAGCTTTGGCTTAGGCAAGAGGCAATCAGGCAGTCCAACAAAAGATGGACAGAAATCGGCACCTGCAGGGTAGCTAGACAAATCTGGCCAAGGTATGACCTGAGAAGATCAAAATAGCTCCTCGCACTAGGGAGGCAAAGATTGCCTACGTTAGTATCAGTTCTGACGGGACACTGCTTGATCGGCGAACACGCCAAAAGATTGGGTATTGACTCTAATGACTTCTGCAGAAGCTGTGGAGATGAGGAAGAAGTGGAGAGCATTGAGCACTTGCTATGCGACTGTCCCGCTCTGAGTAAACGACGACTGGACATACTGGGGCGGCCTTTCTACGCAGCCTAACAGATCTTTCCAGTACCGATATTCGTACTATCGATAAATTTGTATATCAAACAGGTTGTTTCGATGAGGGGCATTTCAGCCCGTGGTAACTCTAGGGACCTAAACTGGTCTATGTGAGCTTGTATAAAAAAAAAATACGGCTGCCACCCTAACATAAACCATACCCAGTTGTGTGGCCGCCAAATGTGCAGAATATAAGGCAGGGATCTCTTGACAAACGTTTGCAGCTTGTTGTTGATTTCAATAGATGTGAGCCAAGTTTCGCATCCATATAACAACTCAGAGAGAACAATGCTTTTGAAGAGACGTATTTTTGTTTTGGCGGTGATTTGGTTAGATCGCCAAATCTTATATAGACCAGCAAAAGCGGTTTTGGCCTTCGTAGTTCTGTGAGGTATATCATCACGTCTACCTCCGCTGCCGAGGTAAGTGAAATCTGTGACTGATTCGATGTAAGTGGTTCTGGGTGTACCACATTAATATTGAGCGATTTGGTTTTGTCGGCTTTAATCTTAAGGCCATATTTTCTCTTTATTGTATCGTTGACGTTTATTTTGCTTTGAACATCAGAGTGAGGTTTAGATAAAACAACGTCATCACCATATACGAGGGCTTTCATATGTTCCATGCGTAGTTGGTGCCATAATATTCCACGAATAGGGTTGTTGTCAATTGCACCAATTAGAATCTCATCAACGACTATGAGGAACAGCAATGGGGATAACAGAGGAAGATAGTTTGTTGCTATATTTTACGCTGCATCAAAACGCTGATAGTATGCCTTGATTAAATTACCGATCTTGTCTGGAAAGCCTTTTCTGTCCATAGCTTCCCATATAGTTTGGTGGTTAATTAGATCAAACAGATTTTGGAAATCAATGAAAATTAGGTAGAGCATCTCATTTATTTGTTCCAAACTCGTAAGGTAGGAATACGGTCAATACAGGATTTGGGGCTACGAAATCCGGTTTTCTGGCGTCGAAGTGTATCATCAATTTTCCTTTCTATATGATTAAGTATGATTTTGCAAACGATTTTAGGGCAGCTGCATAGAATCATGATTCCTCTCCAATTATGGCTTCTCCTTTCTTAGGTATTTTAATTATGATCTCTTGCAGCCAATCGGTGGGAAATGTTTCTGTTACCCAGATTTCCTAAAATAGATCATGTAAAATTCGTGCAGATAGTTAAAAGTAAGCTTTAAAAAGTTCTACATGAACGTTGTCAATTCCAGCTGCTTTATCATGTTCTTAATCCATCCAGCGTCCAGGAAGGCAATCCACTTCTCGTCAACATTATTATCAGATGGTATGTTTGTTATATTGGACTGAAGCTGCTGGTAATATCGTGATTTAATGTTTTGATTTTTGAGCTTTACATAGAGCTTTTGAACATAGTCGAATCTCTTCAATGGAAACTTTGGTTTCATAGTTTCAACGCTTCAATTGTCTCTACATGCTTTGCGTAACATTTATCCTTAATGGCTCCCCACAGAAATAATCCAAAGGCTTCAAATCACTATTCAAAGTAATCGGTAGTACAAATTTAAAACTTTGAATGGCCCACGCTGTAATACTAGTGGTTTTATACCCATAGTTGCCCAGGTTGCATTTTATTACCGTGATGTAAACTTCTTAAGCTGAAATACCACAACTGTTCTGACCACTGGTCAAGTGCAAATCCAGTAAATCTAAGTATCGTATTATTCCAGCCATGTTCTTAGCAGTTAAACTGCTAGGAACATGGCTGGAATAATACGATAGATTTGTAGCTTCATAGGCCTTAAAGAACTTTTTAAAGTTCTATACTACACAGAACACAATCTTACAATTCAAAATTGATTTTCCCAGGTATATTTGTATGTATAGTTGTACATACTATGTTATCTTTTTATTTTTTAAGAATAATATTAAAATTTTTGATAACGCGCGGACTGATACGACCCAATGTCTATAGGTATGCAAAATATCAGCTTTCTAGGTCTTACATGAGCCCCAGTGGTAATCAGTACATTCACAAAAATTTGTAGTCTCATAGCTCCTAAAGGATTATTTAATACTGAAATATTGAAAATTGCTGTGGTCACTGCTACACTGACCAAAACCTTAGAATTCATAAATAGTACTATGTATATATATTATTTTATCTGTGTATCTTTTAAGAGTCTTCTGAAAGGACAAAAATAATATAAACATTTTTGGTAGCGCCAGAACTGATTGCGGGCCAAAAAATTACTTTCTGAATAGTCTATGGTTTATATAGGGTGGTCACTGCTACACTGACCAAAACCTTAGAATTCATAAATAGTACTATGTATATATTATTTTATCTGTGTATCTTTTAAGAGTCTTCTGAAAGGACAAAAATAACATAAACATTTTTGGTAGCGCCAGAACTGATTGCGGGCCAAAAAACTACTTTCTGAATAGTCTATGGTTTATATAGGGTGATCCAAGTAGAGATACTTTTTTCAATAGCCTTTTTTGACAGATCACGTGTGAGTCGTGTCATGCTGTCATGTTATTTTTATTAAGTATTGTTTGGCATTTCATCATGGAAAGACTTACGTCTGAACAACGTTTACGCGTGTCATTCGCCAGTTACCATTCGAAATGCTCGAACGAGGCATCGTAAATTGGACTCAACGGATGGACCATCTGAGACGTAGCCGCGGCCAACATTTGTTAGACATAATCTTCAAAAAATAAATGCCAAAGAATGTTCTTTCAAATGATAATAAACATTCCCCTTTCAATTTGAATTTTCTGTGTTTTTTCTTTAAAAAAGTAGGGAACCTCGAAATGGATCACGCTATACAACTCCCGAATCTATTCATACGCAAAATTTCAGCTTTCAGGAGTCTAAGCGGTCAAGTGGTCAAAAATCACTCGACGAGAACTCGCATCCACTAGAGATCAGTACATACACACATACTTGTGTAGGCTCATAGTTCTTTTTATGTACTGAAAGAGTGAAAATGGCTTTAGTCACTGCCGCATTGACCACAGTCTGAGAATTCAAATTGACTACATTAGATACGTTACCAGAGGAAGTGCTAAGCAAAATATTTTGAAATGAATGAAAATTG
Organism: Eudasyphora cyanicolor; assembly: GCA_963930755.1. NCBI lineage: Eukaryota > Metazoa > Arthropoda > Insecta > Diptera > Muscidae > Eudasyphora > Eudasyphora cyanicolor. Next base: position 214,880,229 of record OZ005734.1, on the reverse strand, counting down.
CTTTGGTCTCTGCTACACTGACCACAATCTTAGAATTCAAAATTGATTTACCCGTGTATATTTTTAGTATATAGTACTACATATTATTTAACTTTGTATCTTTTCTGAGGCTTCTGAAATGTTTTATAAAGCTTCTGAAAGGGCAAAAATCGTATAAAAGATTTTCGGAACGCGAGAACTGACCACGGGCCGAAAAACGACTATGTGAATAGACCGCATCATTTTAACATTCGTATCCAAAAACCATCTTTGGATTATTCGCTTCCATTTGTTAAAAGTGTTAAATCTCCTTATTCCCTTCACACAATTTGAAGATAATAATACCAATGAAAACTTCTACCACTTCTCTTCAAAACAGTTGAAAAAAATATGTTTGTCGTTGTGGTAACAGGAGGTAAAAATATGGAAAACATTCTTAATACTTGAATATCCTGGAAAAGTATCAATTCAGTTACTTAAATTTGTTTGTACTAATCGGTCAAACTATTATTCGCTTTCGCTAAAATGCATATTTCATTTTTTGGCTTTCGGATTCGCAAGAAATATATTGCAATAGTATCTTTCGCCAAAGTCACTTTCGTTTCATCCCTACTCTATACATATGGAAAATTTCAGCGTTATAGCTCTTACGTTAGCCTAAGCGGTCAAGTGCTCAAAAATCACTTGGCGTACAAACATCTCAAAAATAGTGATTTTCCCCAATGTATAAATAAATAAATTATTTATATACTACACCATTTCCAAATGTAGTTCAGAAAAAATCTATTTAAATTCAGAATTCGTCTTGGAATTCAGAAATTCCATATGAAATTCAGAACTCTTCACTTGAAATTCAGATTTTCCATTTGAAATTCAGAACTTGTCAATTGAATTTCAGAAATTCCATTTGAAATTCACAAGTCGTCATTTGAAATTCAGATTTTACGTTTGAATTTCAGAACTCATCAATTGAAATTCAGAATTTCCATTTGTAATTCAGAATTCGTCAGTTGAAATTCAGAACTCGACACTTGAAATTCAGAACTCGACATATGAAATTCAGAATTTTTCATTTGAAATTCAGAACTTTTCATTTGAAATTCAGAAACTATTAATTGAAATTCAGAATTTCTATTTGAAAACAAGAAAATATTTTTTTTAATTTTATGGTTTTCTTAGCGTGGAGTTGAGCTGAAGATCAAAGAGTTCCTTTTAAGTCAAGTAAGGTATTTTGAATAGTTAAGTGAAAAAGAAAACGTCTTGAAATCCAACATCAACCAATGCATGTCTTTTAGGAGGTGGTTAGTCAACACCTCGGATTCAGTAGCGTTATTTTTTTGGTCTACGGTCCACTGGTTATTACGTGTATTAATATCAAAGTTATTTAAAATTTACATATGGGAAATACTTTGAATTAAGAACCATCTCAAGTCAATCGTATGCCGCCGTAGTTCTTTTTAATTTCACATTATTTAGGTATAGTTAACAGTTTGCAGTGGATTTGACTCAAGTGAATAAAGAATTTTTAAATTCCACTGAAGAGAAAAGCTGTCCTGTGTTGGTCAATTTTTATACCCTACACCACACTGTGGTACAGGGTATTATAACTTTGTGCATTTGTTTGTAACACCTAAAAGGAGAAGAAATAGACCCATCGTTTATTATACCGATCGACTTAGAATCACTTTCTGAGTTGATTTAGCTATGTCTGTCTGTCCGTCTGTCCGTCTGTCTGTCTGTCCGTCTGTCTGTCCGTCTGTCCGTCTGTGCATGTATTCTTGTAATCAAAGTACAGGTCGCAATTATGGTCCGATCTCGACGAAACTTTACACATATCTTTTTTTTTGGCCCAGGGACGATCCCTATTGAATTTGGTTAAAATCGGTTCAGATTTAGATATAGCCCCCATATATATGTTAGACCCGATTTGACATGTAAGCGCTGTAAAAACTTTATTTTATGTCCGATCAGTATGCAATTCGGCAGAAAGACGTTTCTTCTCATATGGATGAACACTGTTAAATTTGGAAGAAATCGGTTCCGATTTAGATATAGCCCCCATATATATGTTACCACCGATTTGACCTGTAAGCGCTGTAAAAACTGTATTTTATATCCGATCAGTGCGAAATTCGGCAGAAAGAGGTTTCTTATTACATGAAGGAATACTGCCAAATTCGGATAAAATCGGTTCGGATTTAGATATAGCCCCCATATATATGTTACCACCGATTTCACATGTAAGCGCTGTAAAAACTGTATTTTATATCCGATCAGTATGAAATTCGTCAGAAAGAGGTTTCCTATTATATGAATGAACACTTTTAAATTTGGAAAAAATCTGTTCAGATTTAGATATAGCCCCCATATATACGTTACCCCCGATTTGACATGTGAGCGCTGTAAAAATGTTATTTTATAGAAGAAGGTTTTTTCACATGAATAAGTATTCAGGGAAGATCGGTTCAGATTTATATTAAAGCTCCATATATATGTTCCTCCTGATTTGGTATCAAATCGCTATAGGAGTTGTATTTTACTTCCGATCATTAACATTTTCCAGAAAGATGTTTCTGAATTTAGGAACGAATATTGCTTAATTTAGCGATTATCGTTTCAGAATTAGATAATATGTTTCTACCCATTTACCAATTATTCCAAATTATTATGGCAATGACCCTCATCGCATTGTTAGGAAGGTGTAGGGTATTATATAGTCGGCCCCGCCCGACTTTCTGCCTTTCCTTACTGGTTATTATTACGAATGGCCATTTGTTTCTACAAAATTATGTTTGGCCACATTAGAAGCTGGTTTTACTTGCACCACTTAAATCCCAATCCACGACCAGCCATGCTTTTTCTGGCTGAAGATGTATGTATATGACTTCAAGCCTACATATGTACTTAATTTCACATTATAATGTTCTGAAAATCGAATTTCTGAATTTCAAATGAAGAATTACGAATTTCAAATGAAAAATTCTGAATGTCATATGTCGAGTTCTGAATTTCAATTGGAAATTAGGAATTTTAATTGACGAATTCTGAATTTTAAATGGAAAATCCGAATTTCAAGTGACGAGTTCTGAATTTCAATTGATATTTTCTGAAATACATTTGGAAATGGTGTAGTTATCCGAATCCTCTTAATTTGACATTTAGTAATATTGGTGTATCATATTCTGCTATCTATCCCCCGGAAAAGGTTGATATGGCATATTGACACAAATTTTGTTAATCCACAAATTTCAACCGCTAATGGTGAAATTTTCCATTTTAGGACCATTCTCTCCACTCAAAAAATCTACTTAACTTCATGATGTCATAGGGAAAATACATTTCAGCCCCGCGGCATCAATTTGCAGATCACGATTTTCATATTTTTTTTTAATTTTGCACCACCCGAATCTACATCTGAATCTCCTGGACATTTCATTCTCCTGATCTTCTGCAAATATGTATCTACCTTCATTTGAATGTCAACCCCACGTATTTGTATCAAACCAATACTTTTTGTTATTTTTTCAATGATTTTCCGTTTGACATTTGTCCTTTTTTGATCTCACTCACTTGCACACACATACATGGAGCAATTGCCACACTTTGATGTTGAATATGATATGTTTTGCACTTTGCATCCTCAACCGAAATGGGAAAACATTGCACATCAGCTCAAGAGCATAGTTACACTGCATTCAAGTTGTTTTATATCAGCTTTTGATGAACACATATTAAAAAAGTAAAGCTTTCTTTACTTATTTTTTCTAATTTTCTTAAAAAAAAGCAAATAAAATCATTTGATACTGAAATGAATATTTGTGTAAAAACCAATCACTGTACGCCCACCTTTGCAATGTAGTGTATGATCTACTGATTTCAAAATTGCAAAGTGTCTTAACTATTGTTACAGTTACTTACTATTAAGTGTTGGACAAAATGAAAGAAAAACAACAACAGCAAACCAAGTATTTTTAACACATAAACTTTTAATAGTACTTTACCAAAACCACAAGAATACACCAACCAAACACCGAACACCACCACCCAAATGTGTTGTTCTAAAAAATACTTAATACTTAACTCTCGTAAAAATAAGACAACAAAAATTTGGTGCGGGTGCAACAGTTTGGCAAACACACAATTAAAGGCACCCTACACGGACAAAGTTTTCGAGGGGGCAGAGTTTGATTATGTTACCTTCAGGCAGAAGTTTTTGAAGCTGTGGCAGGATCAGCTATGCAGTACTCAACAGCGTTATACCCCCACTTTAGTGGAGGAGGGAATATATCATTTTCTACGCGCCAAACGTGTATCACATCGAAGGAGTGACCTAAGACCGTACGTATGTTCGGCGGAAATCCGTTGTCATTTAACATTTTAGGTCATTTGACCAATGTCCGTCCGTACGTCTGTCTGATTCGAGCGCACGATAACTCTTCAACATTTACAGTATATACGGTCCTGTAATAAATGACCATTATTGACACGTCCTCTTTGGTACCTCCCACACCAAATAGCAAAATCATACCAAAATTGATTTGTTATTTTTACTAGGAAATGTAAGGTTCCACATCTGGATCCTCTTTGACTAAGTGGAACAGCGCTTGTAATTTCTGAAAGTGCAAAATTTTTAGCTATAATCCTATGTAGGGAATTTTCCTTCAGACTTAATGTATTAGAACGGGTACGGAAGGACAACGTCTCATTACCTTCCTGTAGGAAATATGTAGATGCAAATTGTGCACGCTGAACAAAAATCGCTTCTGCAGTATATTGTAAAGGGTGTTTTTTAGACGTTTTCAAGAATAAATATAACGCATATAATTTAATGTTATGGACAAGAATTTAGTTTTATTATAAATATTAGGGTTTGCCATTATGTTTTAAAAATGATTTTGGGCAAGTGGCCGCCGCGGCATGCTCGAATAAATTCCATCCGAAAGGGCCAAATTTTCGACCACTTTTTGCAGTATTTGGGGTTGTATGCAGCAATAACGCGCGAATATTCTCTTCCCAGGCGTCAATCGTGTCCGGCCTACCTGCGTGTAGTGGAGGGGGGGACGCAGGTGGCTACAGGTGGCTCCTCAGAGACATCCTACAGGTGGCTCTAAACTAGTTGGCTAGATGGGCCAGAAGCAGCGGTTTGGGCGTTAACCCAAACAAGACAGAATTGGTTCTCTTTGCTAGGATGAATAATGTCCCACATGTGGACCCTCCACCTCGGATAAATGGAACAGTCTAGTCTTTTGTGAAAGTGCAAATTTTGTAGGAATAATTCTAGATAGGAAACTGTTAGTTAGAATTAATGTATTGGAACGTGTAAGGAAGGCCAACGTCGCCTTATATTCCTGCAAAACGGCTGTAAAGTCGCGGTGGGTCCTCTCTCCTAAAATCGTCCAATGGATATATATAGCAGTGGTTCGTCCAATACTGTTATACAGCATTGGGGTATGGTGGACGGCAACTGACAAACTACTAACAAAGGTTCACCAACCTTCTAACAAAGGTTCAGAGAACTGCCTGCCTGAGTATAAGCGGAGCCTTAAGGACTACAGCGACCGAGTCTCTACAAGCCCTACTCCATATACTGCCGATTAATATTGTGGCGAGAGAAGTTGCAACCAAAGCAACAATAAAATTAAACTGCCTATAAAAGTGGAGGTACAAGAACTACGGTCACATGAGGATATGAAAGTGTAGTGCTATAGTAACCGACCGAGTAGACTATACATATACCAACTTCGTGCAAGCTTTGGCTTAGGCAAGAGGCAATCAGGCAGTCCAACGAAAGATTTACAGAAATCGGCACCTGCAGGGTAGCTAGACAAATCTGGCCAAGGTATGACCTGAGAAGATCAAAATATCTCCTCGCACTAGAGAGGCAAAGAATGTCTACGTTCTTATCAGTTCTGGCGGGACACTGCTTGATCGGTTAACACGCCAAAACATTGGGTATTGACACCAATGACTTCTGCAGAAGCTGTGGGGATGAGGAAGAAGTGGAGGAACATTGTGCACTTGCTATGGGACTGTCCCGCACTGAGTAAACGACGACTGGACATACTGGGGTCGGCCTTTCGAGGCAGCCTAACAGATCTTTCCAGTACCGATATTCGTACTATCGATAAACTTGTATATAAACAGTTTGGTTTGGTTTCGATGAGGGGAATTTCAGCCCGTGGTAAACACTAGGGACCTAAACTGGTCTATGTGAGGTGGTAAAAAATATTGCTGCCACCCTAACCTAAACCTGCGTAGAAAAGCAACTTTACATAACCCCACAACAAATAGTCCAGCGGAGTTAAATAGCACGCCACAGGCCCACGACGCGAGATAATGCGCTCGCCAAAAGTTTCCTTCAATAAATTGATTGTTTCGTTGGCAGTTTGGCATGTAGCGCCTTCTTCTTGGAACCAAAGGTCGTCCACATCAACATCACAAATTCAGGCACGACAAAGTCATTAATCATGGCTCTATGGCGTTCCCCGTTGACTGTAATATTATGTCCGCCTTCATTTTTGAAGAAATGTGGAACAATGATTCCCTCTGCCCATAGATCACACCAAACAGTGACTTTTTGTGGATGTAACGGCGTCTGAACAATGGTTTGTGGATTATCATTACTCCAAATGCGACAATTTTGTTTATAAACTTACTCATTCATCCAAAAGTGAGCTTCATCGCTGAACAAAATTTTCTTGTTTTCTTGCCCGATGAGTCGCGCGAACCTAACAATTAATTTGATAATAATTAGTTGGCAAACGTTGTTCCGGAGTAAGTCTATTATAAAATGGCAAACGAAATTGAGCTTAAATCAAGTGACAGTTGTCAAAAATACCAACTCCGAAAAAAGTATTGCCAGGCTGAAAAGCATACGTCTAAAAAAACACCCTGTATATAGAATTTCCCAAATTTCTCTACCATTTTATTTGTATCCCTGACGAATGTAGGGTTCTAATGTATACAAGTGGATTGTATTTTCAAGTACTTTAAGGTTCGCATGTGTGTATGTTGCCACGGATGCATCTTCTGGGGTCTTTTTATATACAATATATGGCTATAGATACTATAAAGTCGAATGCATTCGTATGTGTGTGTGTGCAAGTATATTTATTTTTGTATCTTTATTGAGCATGTTAACCATTAAGTGTTCAATACGAGTGAAGCCTTCGTTTTTTCGTCCTGCTCTTCGTCCTTTTTTCGTAACAAGTTTTTGTTCTTAACCACTTACAGAGTGCAGAGTATAGAGAGTATTGAGTATCGACATACTCATGTCTGTGGTCATCTTTATTGAGTCTGTGTTAATTACCAAGTTTTGTTTATTGGTACTTGACTTTGCATACTCGAGAGGTTTCTTCCAGTGCATCGGATACACTTTCAGTATTATAAATGCACCAGTGTTGAGAAAAGAAGTTAAGTGTTTTTAAAGATTACATGAGAACTTCAATGTTTAAGAATATGGTCCATTTGATTTAGCTGAAGGAAGAAGTGTGCTTCAAAAGTTAAATGGGAATATTTTTTTAATATCATTTTATTAGTAACTAATATATGTTTGTTGTGTTTTCATGAACACAAAAATATTAAAAGAATCAAATCAGCAACAAAAATTTTTTTATGTGAATGGTGTTTGGTCCACTCTATATAATATAACCGCAATAAACCTACTGTTTTGCATAGTAGTGAGGAAATTTTAAAACAAATTGAATGAATAAAATCTGCCGTTTTTTAAAAAGTCAAGCGATTGCAATTGACAAAAGTGGTACACTAATAGAAGGGATACTGCTGAGTTTATGTTTTATAATAGAGCCTGTTACATGAACAACAAAACGTAAACGTAAGTCCACAAACATATACGATAATTTAATTTGGTATTAAGTACATTTTCCTTAATTCTTTAAAGTGTGAAATGTCCTTATTATATTGTTTTGTTCTTTCGCCAAATCAATGTAACTGTCTTTAATATTAGGGCACATTTCAGTGTAGAAGATATTGCAATATCTGTGATGGTCCTACCATTTCGATTCGCACAAAGACCTGGAAATAAATGCGAGAAAGATTCTGCAATTTGTGTCTTTTCTTATAGGAGAAAACGATAACAAAGTTTGGTCAAGCTCAAGTTTACACAGCGATATCGAGGCGTTGCTTCTTATATGCATTATTAAATAATGTCTAGAATAAGATTTGTTGGTTTTAGGTTTAGGTTAGGGTGGTAGCCAGCATTGCCAGCTCACATAGACATATGTGCTACCCCGGGCTTATATGCCCCTCATCGAAACCAACCAGTTCGATAAATAAAGTTATCATTAGTACGAATATCAGTACCGGAAAGATCTGTCAGACTTCCTAGAAAGGCAGATCACAGTATATCCAGACGTCGTTTACTTTATGAGGGACAGTAGCAAGTAGTTGCTCAATGGTTTGCACTTTTCAATGCTTTACAAATCCACTAAAGATGTCATTGGACCCAATACCTAATCATCTGGAGTGTTCTCCAATCAGACAATGTGTCTTCTTCTCTAGTACAAAGAGTGATTTTAACCTTTTCAGTTCGTATCTTGGCCCGATTTGTCTACCTAACCTACTGGTGACTATTCTGGCCATCTTTCATTGGACTGCCTTATTGCCTTTTGCCTAAGACAGTACAGCACATGATTTTGAGACTCAATTCTGAGAATTGGACGTGAAAGTAGCCCCAAAAATAAGAACTTCTGCATCATTCGTTTAGTCAAGTTGGTTCAATTAATAATTTAATGGCCATACGATTTAGTTTGTTCAAGTTGGATTTTTAGCGCTTCGTCTATATTTTAACACGGTTATATCTCGGCATACCGTAGGGAGTATTTCTTTTGTGTCTGAAACAAAATTGTAGATATTGAATAGGAGAAAAAATGCGGAACAAACCTCCCAAAAAAGTGCATCCAGTGGCTTAAAAATTGAAAAAATGTCCATTGTTTACAATACCTTAGGGACGTTTCGTCGATGTTCTATAGGAAATGATCTAACAAAAAAGCAGAACATAGAAACACATGTGCATAAACGTTCATAAATGTGCGTCGACGCTGAATTGCTCTTCTTGTTCCTTCATGGTACCTACTCCGTTCACAATCAACTAAAGGGAGAAAAAGGAAGTGTGTTTTTCCGTTGGCTATCTGTAATGAATAAGGTTTCTACAGAAATTCCACCGATATTTATGAGTCCTAATTTTTTTGGAAAATTTTAAACGCACACTTGCGTGAATTCATAAATGATGATAAGTACCTGTCAGTAAAATATTGAAAAATACGTTGCATTTATAGGTGTTCGATGATCGAGTTTTGTCTTTCAACAAAAGCCAACGAACGCGAAAAGTCAAATTTTTTCTGTGTAAAGATATTTTTAATGTAAGAATAACTGTAATATGAGTCGGAATTTTAATTTTCATGCAATATAAAGTTTATTAAGAAAAAACAGCATACTTGTGGATTTGTAATCCAGTAAGTAATACGCAGAAAAGGTGAAAAATTTTTAAAAATGAAAATTTTGGCGATTTTTAAGGTACTGGATGCACTTGTTTCGGATAGGTTTGTTCCTATTCAATATCTACAACATTGCTTCAGACACGAAGGAGATATTCCATACGGTATATGGAGATATAACCGTGCTAATTTATAGAAAAAGAGCTAAAAATTCACCTTGAACAAAAAATTCGTATGGCCATTAAATTTGAGCCAACATTACTAAACGAATGTTTCAGAAGTTCTTTTTTTAGTCCCAAATCAATTAGCTGTACTGTGTAAGCCAAAGCTTGCGTATGGACAGTGGCGCACAAATACAAGTATATGCAAATTCTTCGAGAATTTTTAATGTCGTCCCATTTCTAGCAAGTTCATCAGCTTTGCAGTTAGCCGGGATATCCCTATGCCCAGGTACCCATATGAGGTGCACGTTAAACTGCTCAACCATCCCATTAAGAGATATGTTCCAGCCGAGGGCTGTTTTTGAATTTTGGTATTAGGAATTTAGGGTATGGCAGCTTGGCAGCCCAACTGTCCGAGTAAATGACAAGGTCACTATGTTGTGACTCAGCCACTTGATGACTTCCCTTATTTCGGTTTGATAGACACGCAGGTATCTGGTAGTTTCTGAGCTAGGTTTAGGTTAGGGTGGCAGCCGTATTTTTTATACAAGCTCACATAGACCAGTTTAGGTCCCTAGTGTTACCACGGGCTGAAATGCCCCTCATCGAAACCAACCTGTTTAATATACAAATTTGTCGATAGTACGAATATCGGTACTGCAAAGATCTGTTAGGCTGCCTAGAAAAGCCGACCCCAGTATGTCCAGTCGTCGTTTACTCAGAGCGGGGCAGTCGCATAGCAAATGCTCTCCACTTCTTCCTCATCTCCACAGCTTCTGCAGAAGTCATTAGAGTCAATACCCAATCTTTTGGCATGTTCGCCGATCGAGCAGTGTCCCGTCAGAACTGATACTAACGTAGACAATCTTTGCCTCTCTAGTGCGAGGAGATATTTTGATCTTCTCAGGTCATACCTTGGCCAGATTTGTCTAGTTACTCTGCAGGTGCCGATTTCTGCCTATCTTTCGTTGGACTGCCTGATTGCCTAAGCCAAAGCTTGCACGTGGATAGTGGCGCACCAATATATGCAAATTCTTCGAGAATTTGAAATGTCGTCCCTTTCCTAGCAAGTTCATCGGCTTTGCAGTTCCCCGGGATATCCCTATGCCCAGGCACCCATATGAGGTGTATATTAAACTGCTCAGCCATCTCGTTAAGAGATCTGCGGCAGTCGAGGGCTATTTTTGAATTTAGGGATGTTGCCTCCAGAGAATTGATGGCAGTCTGGCTGTCCGAGTAAATTACAACGCCAGTGTTGGTTATTATGTTGCTACTCAGCCACTTGGCTACTTCCCATATTACCATTATTTCGGCATGATAGACACTACAGGTATCTGGTAATCTGTGAGCTCTATCCAATCAAAGCTCTGCACAGTGTACTCCGAAGCGAACCTATTCATCAAGCTTCGAACCATCCGTGTAAAAGTAGAGATGGTTTCTATTACCTGGTATTCTTCCAACCCATTCACCTCTGGCGGGAATCATAACGACGTAATTTCTCTAGAAGGTGTACACCGTTGGTATATAGTCCACTCGGTCGGTTACCATAGCACTTCACTTTGATATCCTCATGTGACCGTAGTTTTTGTACCTCCACATTGATAGGCAGTTTAATCTTATTGCCGCTTTGGTTGCAAATTCTCTCGCCACAATATTAATCGGCAGTATATGGAGTAGGGCTTGTAGAAACTCGGTCGCTGTAGTCCTTAAGGCTCCGCTTATGCTCAGGTTGGCTGTTCTCTGAACCTTTGTTAGTAGGTTGGTGATGGTTAGTTTGTCAGTTGCCGTCCACCATACCACAATGCCGTTTAGCAGTATAGGACGAACTACTGCTATATATATCCAGAGGACGATTTTAGGAGAGAGGCACCACCGCGACCCTACGGCCTTTTTGCAGGAATATAAGGCGACGTTGACCTTCCTTACACCTTCCAATATGTTAAGTCTAAATCATAGTTTTCTATCTAGAATTATTCCTAAAAATTTTGCACTTTCAGAAAAGACTAGATCTGTTCCATTTATCCGAGGTGGAGGGTCCAAATGTGGGACTTTATTCATCCTAGTAATGAGAAGCAATTCTGTCTTGTTTGGGTTTACGCCCAAACCGCTGCTTCTGACCCATGTAGCCAATTTGTTCAGAGCCACCTGTAGAATGTCTCGGAGGACGTTTTCGAATTTGCCACTCACTGCGATTGCCACGTCGTCCGCATATACCACGACCTTGCAGCCACAACGTTCTAGATCTAGCAGGATTTCATTCTGAGTTTCTGAGCTATATAAAGACTGAGTTGTGTACAGTTGCGTACTCGAAACTAACATTATCAACAAGCGTCGAACCATGTGTGTAGAAGTGAAGAAGCTTTCAGTTTCCCGGTATTTGAAAATTGGTTGGTAACGGGTCGTTGCGTTTCCTTACAAGTTCCAATACATTAAATCTGAATGACAATTTCCTATCTAGAATTATTCCTATATATGTTACACTTTCACAAATGACCAGCTCTGCTCCATTTATCCGAGGAGGGTATACATGTCAATACCTCCATTTTAAACTTACTAAGTGCAAAAAGCTAGTTTTCCAGGAAAGATAATCAAAGTTTGATGATTTTTTTTAAATTGGTGTGGAATTCCTTTATGATGAAAATCGAATGACCTGTACTGTGTTGTACTTTTGATTGGATAAAATTGACGGATACACACCAAATTTTGAATGAACATAATTTGGAATATTTAGAAATTAAAAATGCAATCTCCCCAAAAACATGCTAAGTAAACATAGCATGTTTTAGAATAGAGTTATCGATTTTGGGCCTTATTCTTCCTGTATTGTTTGGCTTAACGCCCAAACCACTACTTCTGGCCCATATAGCCAATTTGTTCTGAGTCACCTGTAGGATGTCTCTGAGGACGCTGGAGAATTTTCCAGTTACAGTGATATCCACGTCACTCGCCACAACTTTACAGCCACAATGTTTTAAATCTAAAATGACTCCAATTACCGCTAGATTCCAAATTCGAATTGAGGTTATGCGTCTTCTGTTGAGCTGTTATCCGTCATGTCACCCTTAGATATGACAGCGCCGCAATTACCTTATCTGAGTGAATGTGTTAAAAGCCCCTTCTATGTCAAAAAAGACCACCACAGTGAATTGCTTGAAATGTACGGACGATTCGATAGTGCCCACAAGCTCGTGCAGGACAGATTCTGTAGACTTGCCCTAGTTGTAAGCATGGTGGTTCCCCGAAAGAAGTTTTGAATCCAGGTTTTCTCTAATTGGACAATGTTAAAGTCTATCCAACCGTTCAGGAAGGAGGATTAGCTAATTGTCCTGAAGTCCATTGGCCTACTTTACGATACATTCCCGCTTTGGGTATGAATACCACATTGGGGTCCATCCATCGATTGGGAATATATGAGAGCCTGATACAGCCTTTCCCCAGCCAAGGCATAATGTTCCAAATGTTCTGCATTTAAAGTGCTCAAAGCTATTATAGCCCAGCTGATACTTGACAACCATTTTTTCCAGCCGACGCCGCCGCCGATTTTAGCGGTTCACATCGGCTGCAACTCAGCCGCCAAAGTGAACGGCTTACGTTGGCATAAAATCCTCGTCGATATGTTATTTAGTGTGTCGAGAAGATTTTTTACAAAAAAAAGTAAGGACAGGTTAATGTCACCCTCAGAGCAGAATTCGAAGAAAAATTGTCATGTTTTATCAATGTTATTTTATATTTTATAGCGCTTAGATTAAAAGTCGGCATATAGGCATAATATATACATCTAAATGTGGCAAGGTTTGTTCTGGGCTCAAGAAACTGTTATCTGCTAAATTTTAAACGGATCCGTTGATTGCATTTGTTATATTTTAAAAACGCGTTTGTAGATTATACAAATTATAGTTCTTCTTGAAGGTCTTGACTAGGACGTCATCGCTATATGCGAAAATTCGCCAATATTTGCATATATGGCTTGGCTTTAGAGTTTTCTTTGTATTGTGTGTTTCATCGCTTAAAAATTTATCTTCTATAGCGCTTAGCTATTAAATCGAAGGGAACATATATATGGATATATCTATATCTAAACCTGAACAGATTTCCTTCGCATTGTCACATTTCCTTCGCAAAGCATTGTGGAATTTGGTTAGGGCTATGCGAAAATAACGGATTCTGGTCCGAAACTAGGAAATATTTTTCCACATCTACACAGATGAACGAATGGCACTGGAATCAAAACTTATTTCTGCAATCTATGGTTTCAAAACGAGAACAAATTACTACATAAAGGCGGCCTTTTTTTAAAACGTCTTATTCAATAAAAATGTATGGACGATTAATTGTAAATATTTGAAAACGGCCACATATAATGCCAGATAATGATATTCATGCGCCGCCGATTTTTGGAATTCGATCGTCTCAGCCGCAGCCGGTCAGTATTTTTCAATGCACCGCCGCCGATGATAATTTGGTCGGCTTCATTGCCTGATACCGACGCTTGCAGTCCTCTCGCTCTTTTGTTGATGCTGCTGTTCCACGAGTTCTGCAGGTGAAAAAAAAGACTAGCTTACATATCGATACCTCCAGGAGAGGCGATCGAAGTTGAATGCATTTTTTAAATTTTTGTGGAATTCCTCTATAATGAAAATCGAATGACCTGTACTGTTTTCCGAACAACTTTTGATTTGGGTTGACGGATAAACACCAAATTGTTACTGAAAATAATTTGGAATATTTAGAAGTTAATAATGCAATCTCCCTACAAGCATGCTAAGTTGGCTTAGCATGTTTTAGAATGGATGTATCGATATTAGATTTAGCTTAATACTATCAGCCTGTGTGACTCATATAGATTAGTACATAGTACTAGCTCCTCCCGTTTAACCAATTTTATTGCTTTAGAAAGAGTTGGTGGGTGTTAACATCAGTGAAGTTTACTAACTCCCCAAGATCTTCAAACCCTCCGCGTAGAGTAGTGACCCATCATGACAGGGACGGTAAGTGAGACGTCCGGTCTCTATAACGACAGCAGCGCGTTGGAACGTTTGTAGAGTAGGCACGGCCAGATTACCAGGGACTTAAAGTCCATGGATGTTGTGCCACTGCTAAAAGTGTCATAATATCCAGGGCCATTGAGACACTTTCAAGGTTGTCATAATGTCTAAAAAATCAATGTCACTACGTCCATGAATATATTGGACATAGAATAGCCTCTTAGTGATCATTGAAGACATCTTTCTTGTTATGGATATACCCAAAGCCAGCTATGGGGACCAAAGTATTCTTGAGCGGCCGATCTTCGGCCGGGATTAAAGATCTTCTCTTCTAGGGTATGTCCAAAGTCGGCTACGCGGACAAAAGTGACATAAAGACCATGGACATTGTGACAGTTTTGAAAGTGGCTTAATGTCCATGGACTTTGTGACACTATTTTTTGGGCCGTAATTTATTCAGTGTATTTTGCCAAATCACCATGGACGGATCTGCACAAGCAATTTGGTCATGGTCATCTCAAGTGGAGGTGATGTGAACTGGTCACCGAGATCGTCCGACTTGACGCCGTTATACTTTTTCTTAACAAGTAGGTCTATGCGAAACCGCAGTGACCCTCAACATAACACAATTCATCAATCAATTTCATCGGGATTTATGCTCCAGAGTGATGTACAAGTTAGCATTTCATATGCGAGCCACACAGCGATAAACGAAATGAATAAAGTTCGAGGACATCTCATTAAGGGTTATTGGATGTTGTAGTTTTTAAAGTGCAAGTGAATGTGAACGGTCCTTAAGTACCAGGTTTTGTCAGACAACAGAGTGATATGGTACTTTCAGAGGTGCCCGAAGGGTAGGAATCGAAAAAGGTGGAAAGCTACATAACTTTCCTTGTACATTCAGGGGTGCCTGGTAGGCCTCCATCGTCAACCAAAGCGTTCAGGTTCATGATTGGATTAAAATATAAAGACAAGGTATCCGCCTAATATGAACCAAAAAAAAAATTGCACGAAACCCAGTATATACGAGTATAGGTTCTATTTTAAGTACATCTCCTAAAAATTGAAATTTCTTATTTACCCTTACGATTTGCGTGTATATTTTGCAAGATGTAGAACTACTTTTTGATTTAAAATGTTGAAAAACTATTTTATAACGCTTGAATAACCCAATAGTTCCCACCTAGATGAGCTTATTCCATGAACAGTTCCACAAACACGATAACAATATGGAACGCAATCCATTATTGAAGGACGTTTGAGGTCGCTGCAGGCTCCATCATCCTCCATCATCCTCCATTCGCATTCATTGTGCTTTCTCCCCTCCGTTAATCATGATATTAATTTCATAATGCATTTCATGACAACGTCCATTGCTAATTGTACGCACATTGCTTTAATTAAAATACAAAAATAAAATGAAGAAATGTGTTTATTAAAAATTATAATTAAAATAAAAATGACTTCCATTATGAGTCCTGCCGCCTCCAATACCATTGGCGAAAATCGACGTTAAGCTCTGGCTGGAACTCCATTCTCCATGCTATTGTATGCACGACAGCGGCAACATAGTTCGCAAATCTTGATAAGAACAACAAACCAACTGGCTGCGACGACGACGACTGGTGTACAGCAACATATAAAGCGAATCCGAAACTTTAGTAATTAGCCAAAAATTTAACTGATTCCAAGGCGATATTGTACACAAAAATGCAAAGTATTGGGGTGCCTGTGGAGGAAGATAGCAAGCAGGACTAAGGATTTGCAAAGAGACAACAGCAGCAAACTGAATTCGTATTCACCATAATCCTTTACCGGTGAAGGTTGCCAAAAAATAAAGAAGCAGCAGCTCCAAATGAGGACTCCCCTCTAAAGCAATGGAGGGAATCC
Source organism: Eudasyphora cyanicolor (assembly GCA_963930755.1). Classification (NCBI taxonomy): domain Eukaryota; kingdom Metazoa; phylum Arthropoda; class Insecta; order Diptera; family Muscidae; genus Eudasyphora; species Eudasyphora cyanicolor. The sequence continues at coordinate 214,863,759 of OZ005734.1, read as the reverse complement.
TTGCAACATGTGCTGTCAGCAAATGCCAGGTGGCAAGGTTATAAAATATATATAAAAACGTATACGAAATATACGAGCGCACATTTATGTACATATCTGGCCAACGTCAGCGTAAACAATAAGAAAACAATTTGCAGCAGTGAGAAAATGACAATGCAACGGATAACTAATAAAATAATGAATGTAATCAACAGCGGAAACGGAAGTGGAGACATAGAGCGCGCGGACATAACATACGGAAGGAAGTATAGACCGAACGATGTGATATCTCCCGTAACACCCGTGAACGATGCCAGCAGCAACAACACCGAGTACCACCGACGCACAGTGAAAGGATTTTAGAAACAAGAGAATAAATACGTTTGTTTCTTAAAACCGATTGCACTGAAACTTCACATGCTTATAAAGTATTTTGAGCTTAAGTTTGAAATTTTATGTTTATACGAGATCCTTTCATAACCGTAATCACTCTGTCATCGTAGTTTACACTGGATTCGACCCGGGAGACTTTTTCCTTTTCCCAAAACGGAAATGACTCATGAAGGTTCGAAGATTTGCAACTTCAGCATCGCTGAAAGAGCTCAGAAGTGCTTTCAGGACTGTGAAATGTGGTGACTCAATTATAAGAGGGCGGTACCACAATTAGCCTGCCAGACATAAACAGGGTGGCTGATATGTATTGCAACCAATTTCAGGTTGCTATCATTTCTAAACCTGATAGCTGACAGATTTATTTCAGTGACAGTTCATTTTATTGTTTACAAGCTTACAAAAGCATTTTGATCTATTGCATTCAGAAAAAAAGTTATTCGTGATGGAATTCAAGCGTGATAGTGTGATTGCTTTATATTTGGGTGGAAAAACACAAGTGGCTATCGTTAGAGCCCTCCAGCATTTAAATGTGAATAAAACTTTTTCTCGTACCATTGCTCGTTACCGTGATACTGGCAGTGTTGCATCGCGTCCAAAAAGTGGACGAAAAAAGCGGTAACAACACCAGAAATGATCCGAAAAGAGAAGGCCAGATTTGATCGAAATCCACGCCGCAGTGGTAGAAAAATTGCTCGTGAGCTGAACATATCGCGAGAACGGATACAACACATATTAAAAAATGAGCTTGGACTAAAGCCATTGAAGTTCCAAAAAGTGCAAGAGCTCACCGATGCACAAAAAAAAAGTTAGACTGGAAAGGGCCAAGGAGTTGCTTCGCTTGCACGAAAGTGGCCAGTTACCGAATTTGGTTTTCTCCGATGAGAAGCCATTCCAAATTGAGCAGTTTGTGAACAAACAAAATGATCGGGTTTACTTGCCAAAGAGGTCAGCGGAAAATTTACACCTTCGATTGGCCACCAGAACTCAAGCGCCGCCGATGGTAATGGTGTGGGCCGCCGTAACGGCCGATGGTCGCTCCCCGCTCGTTTTCATCGACCATGGGGTCAAAATAAATGCCGAATATTATCGGGAAAATGTCCTAAAGACAGTATTGAAGCCCTGGGCAGACAAACATTTCGGCCGCAGACCATGGACATTCCAACAGGACTCAGCACCATCGCACTCAGCACGCGTCAACCAAGAATGGCTTAAAAAGAAGGTTCCTCGCTTCATTTCCGAGATCTCCGGATTCCAATCCGTTGGACTTTTGCGCCTGGAGCATTTTAGAGAGTAAGGCTCGCACTAAAAAATACCAAAGTATCGATCATCTCAAGACGGCGCTTCGCCGGGAATGGGCCAAAATACCGCAGAGCCACTTTCGCGCAGCGTGTGATGGCCTTGTCGGCCGTTTGAAGGCCATAATTAGTGCCAAAGGTGGCCAATTCGAACAAATCTAAACCGTTTCTAAAATTGTATGTTATTTCCGACATTTTTTGCTTTTGAACAATAAAATTTAAAAAAAAATTAAAAAAATATAGCGCTTTACTTTGTTGCATTACATATCAGCCAAACTGTAGATGGCGGTAGCAGTTTGAAAAAAATTACGTTCGTGAAAAGTGGCAACCTTCTAAACAACATATCGCTCATTTAGAAAAAGAACGTCACGACTCAAAATATTTTTTTCGAGGCAGTCATACTAAATTGTCCTTAATTCAATATCTACAATATCTATCGTGTCACGATACCCGATACTCAAAATTTAAAATTTCTGAGGATGGCTTACAGAAATGTGAATTTTGCAAATATGCATCCATAAATTAATCTCAACAAGACATGACTTTCCCATCTTTTTTAAAAATCGTATTTTATGTTACTTATCTTTTTATACGGTCTTCAGTTACACATCATGAAAATTTTCAATTTTGAGTTATGACAGTCTTGAAGGAAGTGAGCGATATATATCACATAAACTCGTGGAAACTATGTGGACACAAAAAAAAACGCTACCGCGGGAAAAACTTTCGTGCTCCAATGGAGCGGGCTCCTCCAGATGTCTGACTGTCCGTCCGTTGGCCTTGACCCAAGCCGATCCTACCAAGACCGATGATAACATCCCCCAATACTCACAACGAGTGGTATATATTTATTCCTTTTACTCCTTTCAGGAGCATAGGGCCGAGCAAGTATAGGGTTTTCCAACAAGATGTGTTATTTTGAATCACCCGGTATTTCGGTAGCTGTCACTTTTGAAGCTTTTATTCTTTGACTTTTGACATTACTAAAAATGGAACGATACACGATTCAACAACGCATTGAAATTAATAAAATTCACTACAAAAATGGTGAAAATCTTGCGGTCACAATTCGCAAAACTAAAGCATTTTTGGGTCGTCGTGAAGCACCTTGTCGGACCGCAATACAGAAACGTAGCTCAAGAGCAACTGAAAATATTGCTGCTGCAGCCCAAAGTGTTGAAAAAAAACCCAGATTTGTCCATTCCTCGTCGTTCTTTGGAATTGGGTATTCAGCAAACGTCATTACACCGTATCTTGCATAAAGACTTGGGTCTTAAGGCTTATAAAGTTCAGTTAACACAAGAACTCAAGCCGGCCGATCATCAACAACGTCGTGTCTTTACAGATTGGGTCCTTGAAATGAATGAAAATGATCCGGAATTCCATCGAAAAATCATCTTGACTGATGAGGCCCATTTCCACCTCGGTGCCAACGTCAACGTAAGGTTGGATCAACAGTTACGGTGAATGGATTGCGCTATCGAGAGATGATTAATGAATTTTTAGGGTCGGAGGTGGATGGTATTGATCTGGACAACGTTTACTTTCAACAAGACGGCACTACGTGCCACACAAGCAACCAAACCGTTGCTCTGTTACGGGAAAAGTTTCCGGACCGTGTTATCTCTCGAAGAGGTGATCACAATTGGCCACCGAGATCTTGTGATTTAACACCTTGCGACTTCTTCCTTTGGGGCCACGTGAAAAATAAGGTCTACGCCAACAGCCCAGCGTCGATTCAAGACCTAAAAGATAGAATTCGTGAGGCTATCGAGGACATAAGGCAGCCACTTTGCGATTTGGTTTGACGAAGGTGGAAGATGCTGAGGTTTCGAATCATACCGAGAAGCAACAAGAACCACTTACCTGAGCTAAGAACGTCATGGATGCTTCTAAAGCCACAGAGTCGGCTGAAAAAATCAAAAAAAAAATAGATCACCTGATGAACCATTAGTTTCGAAAAGGCTATATGCCCTTATCGTCACCATCAACAGGACACTCACCAACCCTTCGGTGAAGCCCTTCGAAGTAGAGTCAAGTGATGGTTGTTATAGACGAAAGTTTTGTGGATGACACCATCCCAAAGGACAAATAAAGTCATCAGAAATTGACAAATTCCTCACACTACCAATCTGCAATGATGAAGATTGGCATCAAGAAAGAGTAAAGCTCATAGTATTCAGAGATGACAGGTAGGTAGACCTGTGTTCCCAATTGTATTAAACCGACATACCTAGTCGCCCAGTGCCTTCACATGGATGACAGAAAATTCATCCGACACGGGTGACATTCTCAAGATGCTAAAAGTTTGCAATTTTGGTCTGCCAATTCATAATTGGAGACTTGTCAAGATTGGTAAGAAAAAACGGCAGATCAACAGTATCCTTAAAGCCTGCAGAACTATAGCTCTGAAGGTATGCAAGCAGAATGTACCTACCACTACAAATGGTGAGTTATCAACCTTGGTAGACATCTCATAATTAAAATGTACAGGAGAGCCAAAATACTTTTTCTTTCACTGTACATTTAATACCAGATGTAAAAGTTGAGTGTTGGAAAAAGTCTGAAAAAAATTGACTAACATGGAAGAGTCATATATCGATCGATAGATAATGATTAGCTGAATACATTTATGCCGAAATCCCGCCATAGGCTGTTCCAAAAAAATACAGAATTACTGGAGCCTCTAGCATAAAGGTAGTACCTACGAGTACTATTCCCGAGGACGAATGTCTTCCTACGCTGATGGACTAAGGGGAGTTTCCGAACTCGTCGACGCATCAGACGAGTTCTATAACACCCTTGTCGGGGTATAGGTTAATCTGTTGGCAATGTTAAAAATTCTACAGATCAACCTCCATCATGCAAAAACTGCCGCTGACAAACTCTGGAGGTAATCCAAGAATCTGCATTTTGGCCAAGAAGTATCTAAACGTTTTTCTTTGACATATTTTCAATGGTAAATACCAAACAGTTGCCAGTCTAGAGATAGGTAATCGGAGATACTGTGTTGTCTACAGTTACTTGCCTTATGAAAAAGCTGAAGTACCGTCAGCTGTCTTCAGAAGGGTAGTAGAAGAAGCAGTTGTGGATGATTATGAGCTAATAACACTGTGATACAAAATCGAACTTTCCGAATGGGAATGGGATGAGACCAATTGCAAATGAAAGTTGACATTATCCATAACAAAACCCTCAAGGGTGTTTTTCAGTTCAGTGCGAGATTTTTTTTACACGCATTTGAAGTTGGTGATTTTGGAACGCTGTCTAATAAGAAAAGATCATTGAAAATTTGATAAAATAATGATTATTTCTTTTTATTATCATGTAAAGTTTTGGTATCTTACGGTTTTTGGGGTCGAGGAAATCACTTATTACCTACAACTCACGATAGATGGCGCTGACATGCAAATGGTGCTACTTCTGGTCGATTTTCATTGAAAAAGCGGTTCAAAATTACCAACTTCAAATGCGTGTAAAAAAAATCTCGCACTGAACTGAAAAAAACCCTTGAAGGTTTTGTTAGGGAAAATGTCAACATTCATTTGTAATTGGTTTCATCCCATTCCCATTAGGTTGTTGCACTGTGTAATTGATGCAGATGTTAAAGCTCGTCATCCTATTTGGATAGGATGGAATATAGAGTATAAACTCGCTGAAAAAGTACTTAAACCTGTGAGGAAGGTTAAGACACTACTCCACAGAAATGTGAAGAAGACAAAATTGAACCTGTATGAAAAAAAATTTAAAAAAAAATCCATAATTCACAGCCGAACCGAATGACAAAGCTTATCTGGATAATCTAATCAACCACTTTACTAAATCGTTCAATAGTTCCCTTGAAGAATATCGTTCAAAACCAAGGACAAGAATAAGTTTTATTCTTCATGGTTAAATCGAGGTTACAGGTTAGGAATAAAACTTTCAATCAGACCGAACATACTGGGATCACCAATGACAATGATGCCTATAAAGAACAACTCAAAAGTCTATAAGAAGCACCTTAAGAAAGCGCAAAGACGTTCTTCGTAAACATTCTGTGGATAAGTAGAAAAAGATCTCAGGCAACGCAAGGCTGAGAAAGATATTACCACAGCACCCTGTACAGGAGGTTATCTGCAGGATGAGGATAATAATTGGACAAAAAACAGAGGGCTGTCATTAAACACATATTTTCGGGGAAACCCCTTAAAGAAGCAAGCAGCAGAAAATGAATACATTATCATCAAATTCTCTGTGATGTTGTTAAATTGTCCTGCATTTATTTGGACGGTATCACTTTAAACTCAAATTCGTATACTACCTATGATACAGAACACTGTGCGACATTAGCCCAGGAAGTATTTAGCGCAATGCAGTCAGTTGCTCAAAAAAAAAGGAACGCTAGAAATCGTTTTTCGAACAGTTTATATATACTCGTACTTGGGTGTAAGAAAGTAGTAACGGAATTAAATTAATTACAATCATTATCAACATTTCGCATGCACCTGTCGTTTGTTACCTATCTTCCCGACTCTTTGTCTGTCTGTCGGCTTGTCTAGCTTTTCGCCTTAACTTAAATCAGCTAACAGATTTTCCGAAGTTGTTCTTCTTAGATTCACTTTTCAAGATACGAGTACGTAAGGTTGTGTATTACAGATTTAGTGGCAAAGCAATATGGGTGGGAAATTCGAAATTAAAAAGTTAACGTTATATTAACTTTCACACCAGTAACAAGAATTACAGCAACGAATTAATACTGATTGCTGTCAATTACATTTCACGACCTATGACGGATATCCGTGGGAAGAAATATCTGTGGTCCCACAGAATAACCGCCTATCTCATAAAATCGAAATATACGGAATAGAGAAATAAAAACAATCACATTACGATTAAAAGTAGAGGGCATGAGTAACCGCTCAAATATATTGTCTAATCATACAGTATCACAAAATAAAGCAAAAAAGAAACGTTGGGAACTTAATACTGCATGAAATATAATTCCTTGAATTTCAGGCAGATCAATTAAAAAATATGCTCTCTAGAGCGTCAAGAAGTGATATCGAAGGGGACCGATTCAAAAATGATTCTATGCCCATCGGTATAATAATGTATGGATCTATCTGTAACTTATCTTTTTGGGCGTTGCTAATAAATGAACAAGTCAGCTAGTGAATATCCCCGCCTGTCACCTTGTGAATGTTCGGCCTGTGGTCAGTTCTAGCGCTATCAAAAACTTGAGTTTTGTTTTTGTTCTTTCAGAAGCCTCTTATAAAATTCAAAATTAAAACTTTGCATATATATGAAGTACTATTAACGGCAAATATATGCTCGAAAAATAAATTGTAGTTCTCTGAATGTGGTCAATGTAGCAGTGACCAGAACAATTTTCATTATTTCACTGATTTTAATAGTTCTTTAAGAGCTAAGGATATACAAATGTGAAAACAATATTTCGATGTCCAGTCTGAAGTCAAACCGTACATAAAACGGCGTTATCGCTCACTACTTACTGTAACATATCCAATATATCCAATTCGGTCTATTCTCAGACTGTGGTCAGTTTAGCAGTGAACAAAAGATTTCAAATTTTCTGGAAGTCCTTTAAGAGCTATAGTCCTACTAATTTACGTGTGTATACTGATCGCCAGCGGATGAGATTTTGCATCAAGCGACTTTTGACCGCCTGACCGCTGGACCGTTGCGACACCTATAGGAGGTCGGAAGCTATATATTTTGCTTATGTACAGACTCGGAGGCTGTATACCCTACTGACTATCGTTGTCGTTTTTGGTCCGTGGTGAGTTCTCCCGCTATCAAAATTTTTATACCCTACACCACACTGTGGTACAGGGTATTATAAGTTTGTTTCACGGCAGTAGACCCACCTTAAAGTATACCGATCGACTCAGAATCACTAGCTGAGTCGATTTAACGATGTCTGTCCGTCCGTCCGTCCGTCTGTCCATGTAAAGTTGTTCGTCGACTACAGGTCGCAATTTCACTCCGATCGTTCTGAAATTTTGCAGTTTAGAGTATTTCGCGGCTGTTAAGATCGCTATTGAATTTGGTTGAAATCGGTTCAGATGTAGATATAGCTCCCATATATATCTTTCGTCCGATTTGGCCCTTTAGACCTATAGAAGCTGTTTTTTACATCCGATCGTTTTGAAATTTAGAATGGTACAGTTTCTTGATCCATGAACCAACATTGTCGAATTTGAAGCAAATCGGTTAAGATTTAGCTATAGCTCCCATATATATGTTTCGTCCGATTTGGCCCTTTAGTCCTGAAGATGCTGTATTTTACATCCAATCATTTTCAAATTTAGAATGGTAGAGTTTCTTGATCCATGAACCAACACTACCGAATTCGAAGAAAATCGGTTAAGATTTAGCTATAGCTCCCATATACATGTTTCGTCCGATTTGGCCCTTTAGTCCTGTAGAAGCTGTATTTTACATCCAATCATTTTGAAATTTAGAATGGTAGAGTTTCTTGATCCATGAACCAACACTGCCGAATTTGAAGAAAATCGGTTAAGATTTAGCTATAGCTCCCATATATATGTTTCGTCCGATTTGGCCCTTTAGTCCTATAAAAGCTGTATTTTACATCCAATCGTTTTGAAATTTAGAATGGTAGAGTTTCTTGATCCACGAACCAACACTACCGAATTTGAAGAAAATCGGTTAAGATTTAGCTATAGCTCCGATTTGGCCCTTTAGTTCTATAGAAGCTATATTTTACATCCAATCGTTTTGAAATTTAGAATGGTAGAGTTTCTTGATTCATGAACCAACATTGCCGAATTTGAAGAAAATCGGTAAAGATTTAGCTATGGCTCCCATATATATGTTTCATCCGATTTGGCTCTTTAGATCCAATCGTTTTTATTCCCTACACCACACTGTGGTACAGGGTATTATTTAAGTATAAAATGTCCCAAAAGTAAATTTATGTAAACAATTTATACATGAATTACAAAATTTATATATCAGAGTTATTCAATATTACGAGAGTGGTGTAGGGTATTATATAGTCGGCACCGCCCGACTTTAGCCTTTTCTTACTGGTTAATATTATTTTTGTACTTCAGAAGCGTCCTAACTAATACAAAGATAAAATAATATGTAGTACTATACACCGAAAATACAATTTTGAATTATACGATTGTGGTCAGTTCAGCAGTGACCAAAGCCATTTTCATAATTTTTCAGAATTTCATAATTCTCTAAGGGGTTTTTCATTCTTCCAACACATTAAAAATCCCATTAAGAGATATGGACATAGGAATATATGTATACCGATCTTTAAGGAAATGCGTCGTCCGACCTGAGGTCAAAATGGACACAAAAATCACCCAATTTTTTTAAGAAATATATATCCAGTCCTTTGCAGCGGCAATATATTTGACAAAAATTTAGCTAACTTTGGCTGTGTTCAATATGTATGCACGTGATCAGGTTTTGAGCTATGTGATATAATTTTAATTATCTCCACTAAACGATTAAATAGAAATTTGGAACATACATAGCATATTGGGCATTTATTTCTCCGCCACGCGTTTTGAGACCCTGGACCACTGAGCCCATATAAAAATAGGAATTTGAAAGTTTACACATATATAGTTACATGTGTGGCTGAAATACGCTATTCACATTCACACGATTTGAGCTGCGGTCAGTGCTATAGTGACCAAAACTATCTTCAATCTTCCAAAAATCACTTAGGAGCTAAATATCTATAAAATAATCTACATATACTAATCTCCAACTAGATGCGAAATCAACTATTCTTATGGTTTAAATTTCGTTTTATGCTTTCTACTATAACAGATATCTATGTATGTATGACATGTGCAACAGTATAATAAACCTTTTGATTCGCCGAGACGCGTTTTGCGACCACTTGAACTCTGACATATAGTGAACAACACCCTACTCAGATTAACGAAATTTGAACAGTTGCGACCAGAATAATACAATTCTTTCTGATATTTAAAGGGTCGATTAAGAGCTTAAATGCTATATGATGCGCTGGCTAGGATATATTCACACATTCTAATTTCCAGTTTGTGATCAATGCAGTCGTGATCAAAAATATGTTCATACCGTTTGGGTTTTTGAGGTTATTATTTTCAGGAATCTGATAGACTTTCAATTAGACTGATGTGAGATTTTATTAGAAAAATCTTCAAGCCTTCGAAGTTTGCAACATCTAGAGTAGATCAATCGTCGTGAAATTTGGTATAGCTGTATTTGACATCACTTTGAGTCCATGACTAGATCAGTGTAAGAAATTATTAGTTTAAGTACCTATGTATATATTCAGTTCTGTTAAAGCGAAAACATCAATACGTTGAGAAATGTAGTAGTCTTCTAATTTATCTAAAACTATATTTTTGTGTGTTGAGTTTATTATATTTTATTATATTTATTATACGAATATATTATATTATATTTATATATATTATATAATATATATTATATTATATTTATTATACGAAACACATCACATGTCTCTATATCAGTAAATTGAAATTTGGGGGGCTACAAAGTGTAGCGGGTATTGGCTAGTATAAGATAAAATTAAACCTAAATAAGCCAATTCCTGCCCAATGTTTTACTATTTCTGGTTTCTAAGGCGTAAAGAAATCATATCGTTTGGGAGGCAGGGAAGCAAACCATAGAGGAGCGGTCGGCGGCTAACCGACCGGCTGTTAGTTTTTAAAGAGTCACGCTTCCGCAAATGTACTTGTCTAATTGGCCGATTACATCTGCTGAGTCCATTTTTTGTGGGCTCAATCGGGCGTTTAGAAAACAAAAAATTATAATATTTTCCTTGAGAAAATCCAGTGGCGGCAAGGCCTTAAAATTTGCGGCCCCAAAAAATTCCCTGGAAAGACAAAAAGTCCCAATATGTTTATATTTAATCCAATATAGTACATCAATGCATTAATTAAGCAATACACCCAGAGAAAAAGCTTCATTCCATCAATGAAATTTTACGTTGTATCAATGAAAAGTTACATTGTTTTTGAACCAATGTAAGGCTTCATTGATACAATGTAAAATGTTACATTGAACTAGTAAATGTTTCATAGAAATTTGTTACATTGATGTCATGAAATATTACGTTAATGTAACGAACGAGTTTCATTAATGTAATGAATAAGTTGCATTAATGTAGTGAAAACGTTTCGTTGATGTAATGAACATGTTTCATTGGTGCAATGAACATGGTTCACCGATGCAATGAACATGTTTCATCGATGCAATGAACATGTTTCATTGATTCATAGAACATGTTTCATTGATGCAATGAACATGTTTGATTGATTCAATTAACATGTTTCATTGATTCAATGAACATGTTTCATTGATGCAATGAACATGTCTCATTTATGAAATGTACATGTTTCATACCTTTGCTCTGAAATAAAATAGAAAATTGAACAAAATTCTCCGTTTTTTATTGCATTGTTTATTGTAGTACATCAGTGTTTGTTCATAACTTTAAAATCATTTCAATCTGAAAATATAATATAAAAGATAAATCAATAATTAAAATTGTGGGTTTTGAGAAATTTTAAAATAAAAAGACAACTGAAGTTGAGAAAATAAAAAATGAAACAAAAAAAATCACAATACAGTTTGTTCTTTTAAATTCGTTTTTTAACTGCATTTGTGAATTCGTAAATACAATTTAAGTAAACACTTAAACCGCATTTTTACATACTTACTAATTGAAATCCATTCACTCGCTTGTACTGAGGCCAAAGTGAAAAAGCTTAATTAATATTTTTGCTTTTGTGCATAATTTTTGAAATTTGGAATAAGCAGTCCAGGCCAACCTAAAGTCATCTGCGGATAGATTGTCATACCTAAGGCTATGTTCGTACATTTCCGCATTTTCCCCAATTTCTAAACAAATAAAAAAATTATAAATAGGAGTGAATGAAAATATGTTTAGGACATAACTTGGTAGAAAGTACTTACGTAGTGTTTTTGGAGTGTTTCATCGTTGACTTCGGATATGGTTCTTGAAAATTGTTTCTTGTTGTGGCATTTGACATATATTTTCCAACTTCTGTTTTTTCGAACATGCCATTTCAAGCCTGACGTGTCTTTGTATGTACTACCACAACATCTATAGTTGTCATTTGTTTTAAGAAAATTATATTATTTTAAGTGCTTAAATAGATTTAATTTCTTTAAAATGAAGTACCACACAAAAAACATTTCTCATTCAGTATTTGTTGACATTTTGTTTCACTTTTAATATTTTCACTTTTGAATTTTTTTATTAACGCGCACAACTACGTCCGTTTAATGTCTATTATAAACTAAATCAAAGGGCTGCTGCCAGCACTCATGCAACAATTGATTCTTCGCCACTGATTTGTTTTGACTCGCCAAACACACAAAAAAATAACTGGATATTTTTTTACGAAGAGTTTGCATAGCAAGGGGTGGGTTGTTGTTGTAAGTTTGCCATAGAGAATTTATTTTCTGGTCGCAACAGCACACCTAATGCATTTAATATTTGTTTATCTATTGATGACAGTTGTGGCACAGTGGTTCAGAATAATTAATATCGTGCACTAAAAACTGTTTAATGTTCGAAATATATTGTGAATATAATTCAGCTTCACGACAATAATCGATTCAAAAAAAATTTAGTTTACAAATTCGTAAACGTAAATAGAATGGATCATGAATACATAAAATTTGATAAAAAAAAAACCCTTTTGACAATTTTGAATTAATGTACACCGACTGCTGTTTGAATAATAATAATAATTAAATAAATATGTCAGTGCGATTATAAAAGTATAAAATTATTGCCAAAACGTCATGTTAATTGATAATACATCTAATAATATGAACACCTTGAAATTATTAGTGAATCATATTATTACCAACAAACCACCTTCATTCGACGTTAATGCCACTGTGCGGTGTATATTCATAGAATTCCGCCTCTCTCTCCTCTCAAACAAATGCAAGAAAACTACGCCGCTCCATCGTTTTCATTGAGCTTGCACGACTCTGATTCACACATCAACATCCCAGCGGCGGAATGCATGAGCTATAAGGCCTTATATCAGGCCTTCTTAGTCATGACGGAGGCCTTCCCTACACATTACCTGTTCCTTTCCATTTAACATTGCGTGAGATTGGGAGGCAAGGCCTTCCTTTCCATTTCCCTACAAGAACGCCTCCAGAAGGCCTTCATAGATAAGGGATAACGCATGTCAGAAAAAATCAGGCCTTCCAGAAGGACTTAAAAAGAAGGTCTGCTGAAGGTTTTATTATGGAAGGCATAAATCATTTCTGAAAATATCAGACCTTCCGGAAGGACTATAAACGAAATACATACATCATGTCTGAAAAAATCAGGCCTCGAAAGTCTTCGAAGATTTTTATAGACGCCCATCTAATATTAATTTTGTTAATAACTATTATTTTTTATTTTGATGTTTCTTTTATTTGAATAACACACAAAAAAAATAATTTAATTCAACTTAAAAAGTATAAACCAAAAAAAAAACAACATAATAAAATCAAAATAATTCAATAAATAACCTAAAATCTTTTATTATTTAAAACCTTTAAAACACCCGAACCGATGAATGCTAGATCAGAAACTGATAATAACTGATAGCGTTTTATGTTTTTGTTTTTTCTTGCTTTTTTCATCCCCCTCTCTAAGCACAAGTTCTTGTTGTTGTGAGTACGAAACTAAAGTGATAGAATTTAACAAGATGATTCGTCCCGCGGCGATTGTTTTTTTTGCTTGTTTTAAGACAGATTTTTTTGTAATTATGTATCACAATTAAAAAATTAATATTGATTGATAAGTGCAAAAAAGTAAAAAAAAACTATTTCCGCGTTTGCAAATTCATTTCTCCTCGTTCGTAACTCAAGAAAATTTAAACAAGCGCGACGAACCGTCTTGTTAATTTGCATTCCCTTCACATTACGTTGGAATTTGTATAACGGCATACTTCGTTTTGTTGTTGCTGCTCTTTTATTTGTGGTACGTCAGCACGATGGACTACGAAGCACTCGTTTTGCATTCCCTCTGTCTTCGCTTTAGAAGGCATTCTTCAGGCTATCAAAAAGGAAGATTCTTTGTTGGGATTTGGATAACGTTTTCTTTTCCATTTGTTGTATTTGTTATGAACGCTGGACTACGAACCACACGCTCTCACATTCCCTCTCCATTCTTTTAAAAGTCCTGTATCATGCCTTATAATGACATGCCTTCCACTGATCAATAATCATGCATTTCGCAGGCCTTACATAGGGAAGTCCTTGCCGAATAAGGCCTTCCGCATGTCTTATATATGTAAGGCCTCGCAATTTCCGCCGCTGGGATATTACATTTATTACCACACAAACACATTTGTGAAGATATAGGTATGTACATATGTATGTAATGTGACAAACACTTTGTTAGTATATTCACTGTTTAAATTCATTGCTGGAATGAAACTTTACATTTCTATCTATGAATTGTTACATTAATTTAATGCATCAGTTTCATAGACCTCCGTAAAGTATTGTTGTTTAATTAACACCACTACATACTCCTAAAATGTTTATAAAATAGATAAAATATATATATAGAACATCAATATAAAGCTAATTTCATTGTTTATATTCTTCACCGCACCACTTCATTGCAGCAATGAAACTTTTAAACTTCTATGAAATGTTACATTAATATAAAGAAACAGTTTCATAGACCTTTTTTGAGAATAAAAAGCACATAAAAAATAGTAAATCTGTTTGTGTAGTATTATTTTGTTTTATTAATGTTAAAATCTTTACACCACTGATAATTTTTTTGTTAATTTTATATAAGTCTTCCTTTTTTTTATAAAATGTAAACTTCATACCATCAATGTAAACCGTTTCATTCCATCAATGACACGTCATAAATTAGAAAAACGCTTTAAAGAAACATTTCATTCCCGTAATGGCATTTTCATTGCATCAATGAACACTTTCATTGTATCAATGTAAAATAATTAATGAAACGCGTTCATTGATGCTATGAAGCATTTTTTTTTCAGTGTAGCATATTAAAAAACGATATGATTGTGTCCTAACATATTTTTGGCAAAATAATATATTAGAACATATTTTTTAGAGTTTTAGAGAGTATTACTCTCTGAGAGCCCAATTATATGACTCATAATTTTGTGCAAAGAAGGGTAATATGTATATGGTAACCGTGTGTATGAGGAGGAATGGCACCGACACCAAAGGGTATTATTATTATTTGATGATGCTTACTCGCCCGGTCGAATGTCGAATTCAAAGAAATTAGTTGTAGTTTTAACACGTACAACAAATTCAAAATAAAAGAAAGAATATGATATCAAAGATGTATAGAGGTTATTCATTAAAAAACACAATTGTTTTGGTGCAAAATTAATTTTTTTAAAAAGAAATGTATGTTACTTTAAAACATTTTATTTACAAAACGTTCTATAATACTGACGCCGTTTTATTGCCCCACATAAATTATTTTGCCAACATACATATGTATGTACGTATGTATGTATGTGGGCTTATCATGTTCTTTGAACAAACACACTCCCGCACTAACAAATTGTTTTCAATACTGTCTTTAGGACATTTTCCCGATAATATTCGGCATTTATTTTGACCCCATGGTCGATGAAGCTCTTGCAGTTTTTGGAACTTCAATGGCTTTAGTCCAAGCTCATTTTTGAATAGGTGTTGTATCCGTTCTCGCGATATGTTCAGCTCACGAGCAATTTTTCTACCACTGCGGCGTGGATTTCGATCAAATCTGGCCTTCACTTTTCGGACCATTTCTGGTGTTGTTACCGTTTTTTTTCGTCCACTTTTTGGACGCGATGCAACACTGCCAGTATCACGGTAACGAGCAATGGTACGAGAAACAAAAGATTTATTCACATTTAAATGCTGGAGGGCTCTAACGATAGGCACTTGTGTTTTTCCACCCAAATATAAAGCAATCACACTATCACGCTTGAATTCCATCACGAATAACTTTTTTTCTGAATGCAATAGATCAAAATGCTTTTGTAAGCTTGTAAACAATAAAATGAACTGTGACTGAAATAAATCTGTCAGCTATCAGACTAGCGGTTTAGAAATGATAGCAACCTGAAGTTGGTTGCAATACATATCAGCCACCCTGTATTTGTTTGCTACGGCCCAAAAGTGTAATACATCGAAGGAGTGACCTAAGACCCTAAGTATGTTCGGCGGATATTCGTTTTGGGTCATTTTAAGTCGATTGAGCAATGTGCGCCCGTCCGTCTGTCTGCTGGCTGCAGTGCATGATAACTCTCGAAATGAGTAACCGATTGACTTTGGTATGCGATATTTTTTCTATCTCCGGCTATGTTCGAAGATGGGCCATATTGGTCCACTCCTTCGAGTGCCTCCCTCACAAAGGGTTAACATTTAGTGGAATAATGATTCCTTAACAACATATATACTACCGATTGAAATCTTCTGAAATTCCACACCTAGTATTAGTTTATTAGTCACTATCACCTCGAGAAAAATGGGCGAAATTGCCACACCCCCTTTGGTACCAAAAGTTAACAGTGTATAATATTTATACCAGTGCATATAAAAACTTGAAAATGTTGTCCTGTGTAATGCTTTTATAGTACCTACAGTCCAGTGAAAATGAGTGTTATTGCCACGCCGCTTTTGGTACCTCCCGCACAAAGGTACCATTTTCTACAAAAAGCTAACAACGTAAGTACCAATGCACGAAAATAAAACAAAGATTGCACAGTGTAACGCTTTTAAAGTAACTATAGCCCTGTGGAAAGTGGGCGTTATCACCACGCCCCTTTTATACCTCCCTCACAAAATGGCCAAATCATACCAAAATTTAATAACTCCTAACGTTAGTATACCAGTGCACATAAACGCTTATAATTCGGCACAGTGCAATGTATTTAAAGAGTATTTTTCAGAGAAAAATTGGTGTATTTGTTAAACCCCTTCTGGTACCTCCCAAAAAAATTTACCGTATATTTCGTGTAATATTCCATATAACATTACTCACAAAGTGAGGGTTTACCTTAGTCGGTTAACCCGCCTGAAACTTTCTTACTTTCTTTATTTTGTTTTGACATATGCCGGGTAAAGGGCACATTCGCTCATGTATAGAAACAACCTGCATATTGGATCATAAATGGCCCAAGGGGCTATAAATCAAAAATTCGAGCTAACTTTTCAAAACCCTTTGGACGTTTTGATATACTAGTGACGTATTATCATGTCCAATTGATCTCGTTCGGGAAAGATGTTCTTGTTGCACAGTGTTATACTCCAATCTTTATAAAATTTGGTACAGAACAATTTGAAATTGACCAAAGTGGCTGAGATTTAGATATAAGCCTCATACATATTTACATCCCGATTTAGCTTGTAAGCCATATATATGCCTTACTTTTAAGTAAGTTTTAAGTTATGCTTCGCATAAAATCTTTACGAAATCTGACAAAGAAAAGTGGTTTAGGTCGATAACAAAGTCTGCCAAACTTTAGATATAGCACAATGGAGTTATAGAAATCGCGATTCTCATAAGATCTACATAAAATTTGGCAGATAATGTTTTTTTCAGCCAAGACCGAATGATGCCAATTTTTAAGAAAAACGGTCCAATTCAAAAATTGCTCACCTATCTAAGGCTGCCGAATCCACATTTCTGAACAGATCTTCATAAAAATCAACATGTGGCAGTTTCTTTAACCATTCCCAAACCGTTGGTATTTGTGGTTTCTAAGGTGTCAATAGGTCAAATCTGGTTGGACCTTTATATGGAGGCTTTATTAAATCAGATCTTCTGTGTAATTGGTTTGAACTCCAAGCCATTAGAAGTATTAGAACGTCGTCTGCATAACATACTTATTAAGTCCTTTATAGATGAGAGTTCTTCGGGACTGTGTGCAGTCACAACCCATAAAAGAAGCGATAAAATCCCAACCTATGATGTACCACGATTCACCTTGTCTCTAATTTATTCCTTACACGCAAAGAAAAAATTCGTTTCTGCGAAACGAAATATTAGACAACTACAATTCTCGTTTACGACAACTGAAATTTCTTTTGGTCAGAACAAGTTTCTGTCATAACAAACGAAATTTCAGTTGTCGTAAACGAGAATTGTAGTTGTCTAATATTTCGTTTCGCAGAAACGAATTTTTTCTTTGCGTGTACCAAATGTTTGATCCTGTTTCCATTAATGGATTTACTCTACCCACATTTTCTAACTTGTTTAGCCTCAAAAATAAATCATATTAAGAAAAATAAAGCGTTTTAGTTTGTACGAGTACAGCAATTATACTCTTCGAATATGGTCACCTCAACAATATTTTCTTCTCTGTTTGTATTTGAATACACATAACTATTATAATCTGTATAAACTTAAAAAAATCCTTAAGTTCTCTTTACGGGATTAGCATACAAATATGTAAGGCCTGTGCGAGATTTTTTTACATTTCAATGAAATTTCACATAATGAGGTTGGTCTATAAGAACATTAATTAAATATTCTTTTTGCTGGATTATGTACAATGCCAGATAAGAAATAATTATGTGCTATTCACCGAAGTTGCAGCAGGTAATCAAGTAAAATTAATTCTATAAACAATTATCGTTCAAAAAGAAAAACCACTTAAGGTTTTAGCATTTCAAAGAGCACAAAAATGTGCATAACTTTGGATAAACGTAATCTTGTTACAATACCTGAACATACATACCTACAGCAAAATACTAAATATTATTTATTTATTGGTACATATGACTTATTATATTTAATATTATATTTTTTATTATGAAAATTTTTAAATAAACTGACCTCAAATATTAAACATTTTATAACATAATCGACTTAATTTATATTCCACACACTAACATTAAATTCGCCAATGTCAACCATATTCGATGCGAAAATCTGATAACATTCTCTGAATATTTCGCACAACTATTTGATAGAAACTTTCGAAGGATACATTTATTGTCTCCACGTCCTTTGGGCTGTCGAGTAAATCCCAAAACACCGAACACGAATTTTACAAGACATTCGTGCGCCAATGGCGACACATCCAAATTCTATCCCTTTCAAATGCGAAATACTATGTAGTATGTTTGTGTGTGAAATTCACGATTTTCTTATTAAAGAAAGAAAAAAGAAATAATAAAAATAATATTTGTATATTATAGCGTTTGAGGCCAGATTACTGGGATGTTGAGACCAAACGCAGACATTACATGGAACTGTAGATGTTAACTTAAAAATGCATGACAGTTGAAAAATCATATAAACACGAATAAAATCGACAATTGGCCAAAACGACACGCCAAGAAATGTGTGCAGTAAAGTGGGTCCCTTTCATTATAAAAAGAGTTAATTTTTATCGTTTGCTACAAACAAGTGTTACATTTTGAAGAAGTAAAACTGTACAGTAGAGTCTTTGGTTTAAAATAAATTGACTATTTACTTGAATACAAAATTGGTTGTAGTGACACGATTACACTTTTAAGCTGGGGTACAAATCAAGGTGGCCAGGGACTTTACAAGCTATTTTTATTTGACTTATAGAGAGAAACACACTGATTTTATTTTTCTTCTTTTCAACCAGTAAGGAAAGGTTAAAGACGGGCGGGGCCGACTATATAATACCCTACACCACCTCGGCAATGTACATTAAGAATTTCTTTTTGAATAGTTGGAATAATTAGTTTCCTTTCTTTTACGAAAGTACTTAGCTCCCCCGCCACGTCAAGGCTTATTCCAAAGAGGAGTTTAATATAATGTGGAATTAAAAATTGAACTAATAATAATATTCCACATATTTGCATTTACTGTGGTTATTATTAGCCTTAACACAATAAATAGTCCGATTTTTGGTCGTACACAATATAAGTAATATATGCAGGGTATGTTAGATAGGTACTACCTTGGAATAATTGGTACTACCTTGGATAATTGGTACTACCTTGGAATAATTGGTTTAAGTAATGTTTTAATTTTCATTTCCGCTGAAGCCTTTCAGGTCTCTAAAATAGCGCTTATATAAAAAATTAGGAACATCTTTCTGGAAAATTTTGATCGGAACTAAAGTACAACTTATATAGCGCTTTGGTACCAAATCAGGAGGAACATATATATGGAGGTCATATATAAATCTGAACGGATTTTCCTTGAATACTCATTCATTGAAAAATAAACTTCTTTCTGTCAAATTTCGTACTGACCGGATATAAAATATAGTCTCTACAGCACTTACATGTCAAATCGGGGGTAACATATATATGGGGCCTATATCTAAATCTGAACCGATTTTCTCTGAATTTGGAAGTATCCTTTCATATAATAAGAAACCTCTTTGTGTAGATTTTTTTACTGATCGGATATAAAATGTAGATTGTACAGCGCTTACATGTTAAATCGTGGGTAACGTATATATGGGGGCTATATCTAAATCTGAACCGATTTCCCTCAAATTTGGCAGTGTTAATTCATGTAATGAGAAACCTCTTCTGACAATTTTTTTTACTGATCGGATTTAAAATACAGTTCTACAGCGCTTACATGTCAAATCGGGGGTAACATATACATATATGGGGGCTATATCTAAATCTGAACCGATTTCCCTCAAATTTGGCAGTGTTAATTCACGTAATGAGAAACCTCTTTCTGCCAATTTTTTTTCTGATCGGATATAAAATACAGTTTCTACAGCGCTTACATGTCAAATCGGTGGTAACATATATATGTGGGCTATATCTAAATCTCAACCGATTGCCCTCAAATTTGGCAGTAATAATTCATGTAATAAGAAACCTCTTTCTGCCGAATTTCACACTGATCGGTTATAAAATAAATTTTTTATGGCGCTTACATGTGAAATCGGGGGTAACGTATATATGTGGGCTATATCTAAATCTTAACCGATTTCTTCCAAATTTAACAGTGTTCATTCATATAATAAGAGACTTCTTTCTGCTGAATTTCATACTGATCGGATATAAAATAAAGTTTTTACAGCGCTTACATGTCAAATCGGGGCTAACATTTATATGGGGGCTATATCCAAATCTGAACCGATTTTAACCAAATTAAATAGGGGTCGTCCATGGGCCAAAAAAAAGATATGTGTAAAGTTTCGTCAAGATCGGGCCATATTTGTGACCTGTACTTTGATTACAAGAATACATCTACAGACAGACAGACGGACATAGCTAAATCGACTCAGAAAGTGATTACAAGTCGATCGGTATAATAAACAATGAATCTATCTTTTCTCCTTTTGGGTGTTACAAACCAATGCACAAAGTCATAATACCCTGTACCATAGTGTGGTGTAGGGTATAAAAACATTATAGGGATACATTAATCCATGACATTTTAAAATTAGTCGCATTAAAATATTCCATCAGGTTTCCCTGAAATCAGTGTTTGATTGGTTTGCTTTGAAAGTGACTTCTGTTTTTGTCGCGTGCGAATGGCTTGGTTTTTTGTAATTATCTTGAAAACGAACAATTGGGCAAAATCAACCATAGCACCAATTATAGTGCTAATCAAGAGTTATAAGGTTCACCTTTTGTCAAAATGAAATAATATTTTGGCATATGTTTTTTTCACTTTGAATGCGTACGAATGTCGCATTCGACATTGGAGAATTGCCCATATATATTACAAAGAAGTTTATTCATATTTATTATGAAATCATTTCATACTTTTTATGAAACTATTTCATATTTGTATGAAACTATTTCATATTTTTTATGAATTTATTTCAAATTTTTTATGAATTTATTCCATATTTTGTATGCCCCCGACCTACACTATTTTAAAATTGTCTATAAATATTCTTCTGGTTTTAGACCGTTTTTGCCTCTAATTCGGTTCGAAACGCAATTCTCTCTTACCAAGAAAGGATTAAAGCAAATGAACAAGAAATATTCCTTACTTCTCTATTTCAATTCAAAAATAATCACTTCAAGTAATGTATTGCCATATTTGTATGAATTTTTTTCATATTTTGTATGAAATTATTTCATATTTTGTATGTACTTGTTTCATATTTTGTATGAAATTGTTTCATATTTTGTACGATTTGTAGTTGTAATCAAAGCAAACTTGTCAGCATCTGAAATGTATAACATATATAGACATAAACATTAGTTGAATAATTTTCAGATTTTCCTCCGAACGCTGTAAGTAGGTGATAAATTTGGCATATATCTTCTTTTTTGTCGAACGTTTTTGAAATTATTGCAAATTGATACGGATATAAGAACAAAATAAAGTACACCCCTAAAATTTAATAATTATGTTCCTCTCACAAAAATTACGAAATTGTTACGACGTCATTTCATACAAAATAAAAATCTTTTCATAAAATTTATGAACACAATTTTACGAAGCTTTTATGACGATTTCTTAAGAAACCCCTTCGTAAATTCGTAAAAGTCTTCGTAAATAATATGAAGAATGTTTCGTAAATAGTACGAAGGAAATATTTTCAGTGCAGGCGTAGGAACCTAGTCTTTCCTACATAAAGCCTATCGTTACTCGGAATCAAAAATCACCGAGCAAACATATGTCATCAGCATAATCGAGATCTTCGAGACCACATATGATGTCCCTTCTTACGGTGGTTGCTCAACAAAATTATAAAGTTGAGTATTATGTTGAACAGCAGCGGGGAAAACATAACGAAGACGTACTCCAGCGTTCACACTAAAATCCCTGCCCAGTAAGCGAAATTTCACATGTCGAATCTCGGTATCTTATAAAATCAATTTTTTTCCTGGAATCACTTTGCATTCGAGTGTTTGCCAATGACCTGGTGAGTGATGTGTACCAAGACCTGGTTAAACATCGGCAGTAGGGTTATCCCCTCCAATTTCCGCAATTTATGATTAATCCTATATTTAGTTCGGTGGGTAGTGAGTAGAAGGGTATAGAGGTGGAGTGTAGTGAATATGAGGATAGTTTGTAGGGCTACTCACGGCGGTAGTGAGCAGGAGTACCACCAGTCTTCAATGATGGGTTATATAAGCTTAGCACTTGGTTGAGTGAGTAGATAACCTTAAGCAGCTCCGGACTGATGTTGTCCATACCTGGCGCTTTGCCTTTTTCAATGCTTTAATAGCGGTGGCGGTCTCTTATTCGTCAGGCCATATTATTTATATATATATCGGTCGATTGTTTCTTAGATATTTCTTTTTATAATTTACTAGCTGAGCCCGGTGCGCTTCGCTGCCCATGTCAAAATTCGCGCTGTAGAAACTGTATTTTATATCCGATCAGTACGAAATTCGGCAGAAAGAGGTTTGTTATTACATGAAGGAATACTGCCAAATTCGGGGAAAATCGGTTCAGATTTAGATATAGTCCCCATATATATGTTACCCCCGATTTGAAATTCAAGCGCTGTAGAAACTGTATTTTATATCCGATCAGTAAGAAATTCGGCAGAAAGAGGTTTCTTATTACATGAAGGAATGCCGCAAAATTCGGAGAAAATCAGTTCAGATTTAGATATAGCCCCCATATATATATGTTACCCCTAATTTGACATGTAAGCGCTGTAGAGACTGTGTTTTATATCCGATCAGTACGAAATTCGACAGAAACAGGTTTCTATTTTACATGAATGAGTATTCTAGGAAAATCGATTCAGATTTATATATAACCTCCATATATATGTTCCTCCAGATTTGGTTACAAAGCGCTATAGAAGTTGTACTTTACTTCCGATCATTACAAAGTTCTCCAGAAAGATTTTTCTCAATTTAGGAACGAATATTGCTTAATTTTGCGATTATCGGTTCAAAATACATTTACCAATTATTCCAAATTATTATCGCAATGACCCTTATCGCATTGTTAGGGAGGTGTAGGGTATTATATAGTCGGCCCCGCCCTACTTTCTGCCTTTCCTTACTGGTATTAGTAATAAATTCACTGAATGAAAAAATACCGAATTCAGTGGAAAGTCCAGAAAATAGAAATGTATACTTATAAAATTTCCAAATTCTTGTTTCATTGATATTGCATCACATTATCATATTGCGATTGTATTGGAGTGAGCAGCTGTAATTATCGCATACCGAGCATTTTTGTTCATGTATTTCCTATATAATACTTGCAAGATATATCAAAATATGGGCTGGGCCACGCCCACTGGTCCTATTCCGCCCATTTGAAAGCCAATCACGTAGACTGCTACCAGATACATATACGCAAAATTTCAACACTCTCGCTAACAAAATGAGCAAGATAATTCAATTTCAAAATTTGGCTTATATGGGCGGTGGCCCGCCCATTGGTCAGATCCCGCCAATTTTTGGACCAATCACGTGGACTGTCACCAGATACATATCTACAACATGACAGCACTCTAGATAAAAAATTGTGCAAGTTATATCAATTTCAAAATTTGGCTTATAAGGGCGGGGCCACGCCCATTGGTCCGATACCGCCCATTTTCTGACCAATTACGTAGAATGCCACCAGATACATATACACAACATTGCAGCACTCCCGATAGCAAATTGTGCAAGATATAAAAATTTCAAAATTTGGTCATTGTGGGCGGGGCCACACCTATTGGTCCGAACCCGCCCATTTTTGGACCAATCACGTAGATCGCCAACGGATATATATACACAAAATTCCAGGTCTCTCGCTAACAAATTGTGCAAGATATCACATTTTTTAAATGTGGCTTATATGGGCGGTGCCACTCTTATTGGTTCGATTCGCCAATTTTTGGACCAATCACGTGGACTGTCACCAGATACATATCTACAACATGACAGCACTCTAGATTAAAAATTGTGCAAGTTATATCAATTTCAAAATTTGGCTTATAAGGGCGGGGCCACGCCCATTGGTCCGATACCGCCCATTTTCTGACCAATTACGTAGAATGCCACCAGATACATATACGCAACGTTGCAGCACTCCCGCTAGCAAATTGTGCAAGATATCAAAATTTTGTCTATGTGGGCGGGGCCACGCCCACTTTTGGACCAATCACGTAGACTGCCACCGTTTACATATACACAAAATTCCAGCACTCTCGCTAACAAATTGTGCAAAATATCTCAATTTCAAAATTTGGCTTATATGGGCGGGGCCACGCCCATTGGTCCGATTCCGCCCATTTTTGGAAAATTCACATAATCTGCCATCAAATGCATACAAACAAAATTTCAGCACTATACCTATAATAGGAGCAGAAATATCGGATTTTTAACCTGAGATTTGTATGGGAGGTACCACGCCCCTTTGTCCAATTAATTTTTTTTTCTATATAAACCATCTCGTGAAAATTTAGAATCGAATAAAAAAAAAATCATCCAAATCGCTCCAGCCGTTCTGACGTGATGCCATTACACAGATGGACCGTTTCATTTTTATATATATAGATATTGCATTAAATCATCTCAAGTGAAAATATGACACATAGGTTCAAGTTTTTTCATGATGTGGCCCTCATATAAAGGTCCATCCCGGTAAGATTTATTGCTGCTCTAGAGAACGCAATTTTTAACCAATCATACACTTTTATATACATAAAAACAAGTAAGAAAATGTCGTTCGTGTAAACCGACTAATGTATACCCTCACTTTGTGAGTATGTAATATCATAATGTACACCGGTAGGGAGATGCCTCAACGTTGACAAAAATTTGTCATTCTTTGTTAGTCCACGAAAGCATTAAGATTATTGCAGCAGAATTTATGAGCAAGTTGTGTTTCAGTGAATCTGTCAATTTGTGTGGGGGTAACAGGAATAGTTGGATGAATATGCTATTTTGCGCTGAGCAGTAGATATTTTAAAACATTGCACTGTACATAAATGTAAGCGTTTATGGGTACTGGTGTTAACGTTATGAACCATTGAATTTTGGTTTGGTTTGGGGAAAATGAAAATTTTTTACCGGACTGTAGGTGCTATTAAAACATTTTACTGAACAACATTTCAAATATTTTTAAGCACTGGTATTAAAGTTATTAGCAGTTAACTTTTTTTTACAAATTGGTCCCTTTTGCGTGGGAAGTACTAAACGGGGCGTGGCAATAATGTAAATTTTTCACGGGCTGTAGGTACTATTAACACATTACACTGAACAAAATTTCAAGTATTTATCTTTATCTTTATTCAAGTAGTAAAACAAATATATATTTTATTATAAACATACTAAAGAAATGGTATTTACCTTAATTCTAAAATATTATAGATACTTATATAAATAAATTGATTTATGAAAAAAAAGAACAAAATTTACGAAGGAAAGTACTACAATATAAAAACCTTCGCATATAATGGTGATAAATTACAATAGTGCAACGATATAATGAATTTTGCTGAACAAAATTAATTACTTACATCTAAAATTAGGGGGTTATCAGATAGGCTGCAACGAATTTTGAAGTTGCTTGTGCAAATACAAATTTTTTGTGAAATGTATTCAACATTAGACAAAAGATGTAACCTTTCAGTAGAAAAGTCCCATGGCAATTTTAACATTAACCGTAACAGTTTGTTTTGACATATCTGAATAGTTTTTATATGGGATTTTGCACAGTTTTCCCACACAGGACAAGCATATAATAAATTGGATTGGAAGATTGTTTTATATAACAGAATTTTATTATCTGTAGAAAGATTTGAATTTCTGTTAATTATAGGATACAACAACTTGATAGAAATATTAAATTTGTTTTTCACAAATGAAATATGATCACGAAATGTTAATTTCTTATCCAGTATAACTCCTAAATACTTTAGATTATCATTCCAAGGTATAGAATGTTCAGTTAATTTCAAGAAAGAATTAGGGAGATTATATATACTTCTTTTTTTAGAGAAAAAAATGGCCTGGGTTTTGGTGACATTTATTTTAATCTTCCATTTGCACATAAAGTTATATACTTCATTCAGAGAACGCTGTAAAATATTAATAATTGGCTCAGGGGATGTTGTGTAAATGCCGACATCATCAGCAAATAACGCAATATTAGTTCCTGATGAGTAAACCCTATTTTTTAGAAAGCTTCTAATTAACTTGATAAGAGGTAGGGGAAAACCAAAGTTCACAAGCTTAAAAATGAGGCCATCATGCCAAACGGAATCAAATGCCTTCTCCACATCTAGCAGAATGAGTCCAGTCGATTGTTTTTTGGCAAACCCGACTTTGACATGGTTACAAATTCTTTTCACTTGATGGGTGCAACTATGTGAGCTCCTAAAGCCAAATTGTTCGTTAGGGATGATTCTCTTATCAGTGAGAAATAATTGAATTTTATCCTTTAATACTTTCTCAAAGATTTTACCTAGACAACTGAGAAGGCTAATAGGCCGATAGCTGGAAACCATATCGGCAGGCTTCCCATTTTTAAGTATAGGAATTACTTTAGCAATTTTCCAACATGAGGGAAAATACTGAAGTTTGATGCATGAATTGAAAATGAATGTAATGAATTTCAGAACAATCGTTGGACTTTCCCTAATAAGGATTGTCCGAATTCCATCCAAACCACATGACTTCTTATTTACAATACTCTTAATTAGTTCACAGACGTAGTCAATGCTTACTAAATCTGAAGAAGTAACATTTGTCTGTAATGCATCGAAACGTTGAATAAAAGTGTCTATAACGTTATCAAAAGACTGAGTCCCAAGATTTTGAGAAATTCTATGATTTCCTAGAAACTCACTTGCTAAGGCATTGGATTTGTGTTCATTACTGACTAGCAGCTCACTATTAACTTTTAAGGGAGGAATACATGGATATTTCTTTCTTAAAACCTTTGAGATATTCCAAAAAGGTTTATCACCCTTTTTAAGAGATGCAATTCTTCCATTCCAAGTTGTATTCCTGAAGGAACTTATCATAGACTGGATCTTATTAGAAAGACTCAACAACATTCGATGGTCGTTAGGGGCTCCCTTATATTTAGTCCACTGCCTTCTATAATAATTTTTTGTCTTAATGACATCTGAAATATTTTTCGGCAATTTGAAAAAATTACCCCTAATTATTTTTTTGGGCACATACAAGCTTTCGGCTTCTAAAATTTTTTGATTGAGAAAATTAATATTTTCATCAATAGTTGTGGATGTTATGATATCAAAACTTGTATTCAGATTTTTGAAATCATTATTTAAAAATGATTTGAATCCCGTCCAATCTGTTCCAGAGTAATCAAAATCTGCATTATTATCGAGCTTTGCGGAAAAATCTATATTAAAATTGACAGGAAGGTGGTCGGAACTGAGTTCGTTAACAACAGTGGGACGTGAAACGAATAATGGTGCATTCGTTACAATAAGATCTAATGTAGATGGAGTTGAACGAGAAGAAGAAGGATTATAGGTGGGATCATCTGTATTTAATATGTATATTGGAAAAAAAGACGTAAATTGGGTTAAAATATTACCCCATTTATTGGCCCTCAGACATCCCCAGTCTCGATGCCTACTGTTTAAATCACCACATAGAATGTAATTGCCTCTAATAGAAAAAAGTTTTCTAAGGTCAGACTTAAATTTATTTTGAAGTTCATGTGAGTTTGAGCCACCAGGAAAGTAAACGCTGAAGAGCTTTAAATTATTGGAGTTATTTGAGATGAGCTCAATACCGACATTTTCTATTATTTCCGTTTTAATTACGGGTAACTCAATATATTTGATTGATTTTTTAATAATTATAGCAACTCCTCCACCCGTTGAAGCTCTATCTACCCGAATACAATTAAAATTAGGATGATATAATCTATTACCATGCTTTAACCATGTTTCAGATAATAAACATACATCAATGTTTTTTCTTATAAGTAAGTCGAATAGTTCTAAATACATGTTGCGGATGCTGCGGCAATTCCAAAATATTACATTTAAATTTTCGTTATTCATTTATAACTATTATATAGATATTTAATAGCCAATTGAGCTATTACATTAAATTGTTCATGCTTGTTAGAGCAATTCTGAAGTCCATTTACAATCTCCATAGTGAGATTTGTAATTTCCTGTTCACTAAAAAGATTATTAGGAATAGAGTTATTTGCAGCGCGAGGCCTCCAATTTGGATTATAGGCAACATTTCGTGAAACTGGTATTTGTTGAGAACGTCCAATATTCGCACCAACTGCAACCGGAGCTTGGGCACATACAATTTGTGGTCGTTGCTGATGTCGTCCAACTCTATTGTTTATTTTCTCCCGTATTTCTAAATAATTAGAACGATTAGGGCATGCCAGAAAAGTTGATTTATGGTTGTTGTTGCAGTTGGCACAACGAATATTATCAAGAGCTCTGCAGTCATTTGTGAGGTGATTGCCGGCACAATTTGCACATTTAGGATTGACCGAACAAAATCTTTCACCATGCCCAAACATCTGGCATTTGCGACATTGAACAACCCTGTTTTTAATTCTTCTTTGGAAATCCCACTTCACAATAGTACGAAAGAGAGATTTGGCTCTTTGACGCAAATCGATTAATTTGACAGTTCCTCTCTCGAAATATACGATGAAAATAGTGTCTTCGTACTGTTCGTACTTTTTCACCACAGCTCTCACCTCCATGCATTTAAATCCGAGTTGAATTAGCGCGAGTTTCACCTCGTCAGCTGATTTTCCATCTAAGCCGTACATGACAGCTTTAAACATACGGTTGGCTTTACTCTCATGAGAGTAGAATTGAATTTTGCTCTCTCTGAGCGTAGCTATGATTAAATCATATGTTTTAACATCATCACATGTAATTCTTACACCGATTGAAATTTTTTGGGTGAAATAATTTACGATTTCTTTTTTAGAGAAAATGTCTTGTATGGTTTTGATGTTATGTCCCAACACCTTTATTGGTGCAATGGAGACTTTTTTATTGACTCCGTCATTCGGACTATTATCGGAACCGGTCATATCGTCTTCGTTGTCGTTATCGTTTCCCAAAGCTTGCAATGGCAACCAATAATTTCTACCCGATTTATTAGTAGATTTAGACGTCTTTGCCACTTTTGATGACGACATTTCGTCGACATCATTAGTAAGGTACAATCGTTTAGTAATCTTTAAATCAAACAATAACTAATTACTTGAAAATAGCAATTTGTTGGTTTGAACACAAGAAGCACGTCTGTCACTCACAATAGCACAACACGAACTGATTCAAGTATTTATATGCACGGGTAATAAGGTTATTACCAGTTAACTTTTTGTACATAATAGTTCCTTTGTATAGGAGGTACCAAAACGGGAGTAGTAATAGTGACCAATTTTTAACGGACTGTAGATACCATCAAAACATTACACTGAACAATATTTCGAGTATTTATATGCACTGGTGTTTAAGTTATTAGATG
The DNA here is from genome assembly GCA_963930755.1 of Eudasyphora cyanicolor. NCBI lineage: Eukaryota > Metazoa > Arthropoda > Insecta > Diptera > Muscidae > Eudasyphora > Eudasyphora cyanicolor. The sequence goes on along the minus strand of OZ005734.1, from coordinate 214,833,679 downwards.
TTAACTTTTGGTACAAAATGGTCCTTTTTGTGTGGAAGGTTCCAAAAGAGGCTGGGCACATCACCCACTTTTCTTAAGCTGATAGCGACCGATAAATTATTATTATTATATGTGTGCAATTACAAACGATTCGGGTAAGTAGTATAGAAGTTGTTAGATAATCAATATTTCACTAAATATTAACCCTTTGTGAGGAAGGTACTAGAAGGAGTGGACAATTATGACCCATCTTCGAACTTAGCCTGAGATTATCACTTGCCAAATTTGAAGTCCATCCGTTACTCCTTTCGAGAGTTATCGTGCGCTCCAGCCAGACAGACAGATGGAAAGACAGATGGACGTACATTGCTCAAATGGCTTCAAATGAACTACAACGGATTTCCACCGAACATACTTGGGGTCTTAGATCACTCCTTCGATGTGTTACACTTTTGGTCCGTAGCAAATAATACTCGTATATACCCTCGTCACACTAAAAGGAGGGTATAAGAATGTCCTAAATCAATTCTAATCAATTAAGCTATCTAGATCCTTTGACTTCCTGACGTTGTAAATAAAAATAAAGGGGTTTCCAACAAGAGGTGTTATTTGGTATTCAAAGAAAACTGCCATTTTTTAGATAAGTGATCGGATGTTTATTTCATAATAAAGAGGGAGGTATTCCGTTAGTAATGAAAAACAACATCAGCCAAATGGCCACCACGACCACGCTTACAGGACCATATCCTTTTCATGAAATTTTCTGTAACCAAATCGCAAAGTAGCTGCGCTATGTCCTATATAGTCTCACGAATTCTATCTTAGAGGTCTTGAATCGACGCTGGGCTGTTGGCGTAGACCTTATCTTTTAAGTGGCCCCAAAGGAAGAAGTCACAAGGTGTTAAATCACAAGATCTCACTTTTCAAGAGATAACACGGTCCGGAAACTTTTCCCGTAACAGAGCAATGGTTTCGTTGCTTGTGTAGCACGTAGCGCCGTCTTGTTGAAAGTAAACTTTGTCCAGATCAATACCATCCAACTCCGACCATAAAAAATCATTAATCATCTCTCGATAGCGCAATCCATTCACCGTAACTGTTGATCCAACCTCATTGATCCAAAGTAAGGTCCAATGACCACGCCGGACCATAAACCGCACCAAACAGTCACACGTTGAGGATGGAGAGGCTTCTCAACAATAACTCTTGGGTTTTCCAAGCCACAGATGCGACAATTTTGCTTGTTGACGTAGCCACCGAGGTGGAAATGGGCCTCATCAGTCAAGATGATTTTCGAATTTTAATAATTTCAATGCGTTGTTGAACCGTGTATCGTTCCATTTTTAGTAATGGCGTAGAATAAAAGAATAAAAGCTTCAAAAGTGACAGCTACCGAAATACCGGGTGATTCAAAATAACACCTCTTGTTGGAAAACCCAGTATAGCCTGTATGGCTAAATTAATGACTTTACATTTGTCAAAAAAGTTGTGAAGTGCATTATACAGTCGGCCTCGACCGACTTTAGTATTTACTTACTGGCTTTAATATGTTTCGAAATAGATAATTTTTGTCCTCAGTAAATGTTGCTTCCAAAATATAAAATAAAGGGTGGGCCATTTAAAATTTTAAATTTGAACTACCGATTACTTTGACTTATGATTTAAGCCCTTTGGAGCCATTAAGCATAAATGTTACTCAAAGCATCCAGAGACAATTGAAGCGTTGAAGTATGAAATCGAAGTTGCCATTCGATATTCGACCCGAAACAGTCGAAAATGCACTGAAAAATTGGGTTGATCGGATGAGATACTGCCTAGCCAGTCCTGGAAGTCATATGAAAGTTCAACCTTTCGAATACAAAAAAAAATGTATAGCCTATTCAAATTTTAAATGGCTCCCTAAAAGTCTCACTTGCCGAGCCAGTCGTGGTAATCTTATGAATGTTCAAACCTTCCAATAAAACCAGAAATTTGAAAAAATTATCAGTACTTTGTTTATAGCCGATTCAAATTTAAATTTTATTTTTATACCCTACACCACACTGTGGTACAGGCTATTATAAGTTTGTTTTACGGCAGATGTTTGTAACACCTGAAAATAACACAGCTAGGCCCACCTTAGAGTATACCGATCGACTCAGAATCACTAGCTGAGTCGATTTAACCATGTCTGCCCGTCCGTCTGTCCATGTAAAGTTGTTCGTCGACTACTCGTCACTCCTATCGTTCTGAAATTTTGCAGTTTAGAGTATTTCGCAGCTGTAAAGATCCCTATTGAATTTGGTTGAAATCGGTTCAGATTTAGATCTTTCGTCCGATTTTGCTCTTTAGTCCTGTAGAAGCTGTATTTTACATCCAATCATTTTGAAATTTAGAATGGTAGAGTTTCTTGATCCATGAACCAATATTGCCGAATTTGAAGAAAATCGGTCAAGATTTAGCTATAGCTCCCATATATACGTTTCGTCCGATTTTGCTCTTTAGTCCTGTAGAAGCTGTATTTTACATCCAATCATTTTGAAATATAGAGTTTCTTGATCCATGAACCAACACTACCGAATTTGAAGAAAATCGGTTAAGATTTAGCTATAGCTCCCATATATGTATATATTTCGTCCGATTTGGTCCTTTAGTTCTATAGATGCTGTATTTTACATCCAATCGTTTTGAAATTTAGAATGGTAGAATTTCTTGATCCATGAACCAACATTGCCGAATTTGAAGAAAATCGGTTAATATTTAGATATAGCTCCCATACATATCTTTCGTCCGACTTGGCCTTTTAGTCGTATAGATGCTGTAGTTTACATCCAATCGTTTTGATATTTAGAATGGTAGAGTTTCTTGATCCATGAACTAACATTGCCGAATTTTAAGAAAATCGGTTAAGATTTAGCTATAGCTCCCATATATATGTTTCATCCGATTTGGCTCTTTAGTCCTGTAGAAGCTGTATTTTACATCCAATCGTTGTTATACCCTACACCACACTGTGGTACAGGGTTTATACGTTGTTTTCATGGCAGATTTTTGTAACACCTATAGCTAGACCCACCTTAAAGTATACCGGTCGACTGAGAATCGCTTGCTGAGTCGATGTAACCATGTCTGTCCGTCCGCCCGTCTGTCTGTCCGTCTGTCAATTTTAAGTTGTTCGTCGACTACAGGTCGCTATTTCACTCCGATCATTCTGATTTATATTTCAGAGTTATTCAATATTGCGAGAGTGGGGCAGGGTATTATATAATCGGCCCCGCCCTACTTTAGCCTTTCCTTACTGGTTTTTTGTACTTACATGCAAAAAAATCTTCGATCCAAATAAAAAATATTAGGACTGAAACAAATATTTTTTTAGGACTGCAACAGCACTTCTTGCAGAATATGTTTGGAATAATATACCACAGAAGCGATAATTTTTCAGTGTACAATGGCCCCATCTAGTGTAACCGCATTTTTGTATATGAAAAACAAAGTAACCTAACAAATATGTCCCTTAACGGTCCTTTTGGGATAATAGCTTTCGGTAGAAGCATATGTGCTGTTAATTTTTTCTTCAATAGAAAATATCTTTATTTGATTTTTTTGTTAGTTACATTTCTATGTATTTTGTAAGCGTTACATGTGGACTAAAAAATTTTAACGTGCCTCAGAAGCAACACACATTTGTACATTTTTTTCAATAGAAATTTGTTTCGATATTGCTATTCAAGCTCACACACAATGAAATAATTTGTAACGCATACATGCTTACACACAAACTTACAATTCTAGTATTCGTACGTTAAAGTTCGCCACTGTTATTGGTGATTTCACTGTGAAATGGACGTGAGAAGAGTTCTTAAAGATTCATATCGAAACACTTGCAATAAAAGAGTATGTGCGAAAGAATATAGTATTAGATTTTTGGTGAATAATTATGAAAAACTCAGTTAGTCTTCTATGTTATAAGAGCACCCTACAGTAGATCCAATATTACCAGTTCTTTGAAAGTATAGAGAAAAAGGAATCTTCATATACAGTAAGCAATATATTACAGTTAAGTAAATCTACTGAATATACCCCCAAGTATAATTGTAAAGTGCGTCAGAATGCGCCAAAAGGACTGGGAAACATTGTACCAAATTTCAATCATCTGGTTCAACCATTTTTGATTGTAGCGTGATTACAATTGAAAAGGTGAACAAACGAAACGAGGTTTACCTTGATCCAGAGACTAACACTACCAAATCTAATCCGATTTGTGCATGTGTAACCAATCAGCACTCTGTAAGTGGTATAGGGTATCAATTAGTCGGTTTCGTCTGACCTTAGCCATCATGTGGTTGCTGAGTATATCTTCCCTTCGTATGACATAAGCTACAAAGTTCTTAACTCCATAAAACACTAAACTGACAAATTTTGGATAGTGTAAAGTATCTTCATTTAAATTCTAAACATGTATAAGCAACTATGGACTATAGTCCATTCAAACCCTTTCAATTGCTTCATAATCCTCCTCACTCACTCCCGGGAGAACGTGAAACAATCAAACTAAATGACGCCATTTTTGTAATGTAACAATTTATCAAAAGGACTTAATACAAATTTATGTTTTCAATCGCCAACAATTTAAATTAATATGATTTTTTTCGCATATTCATCACATCATATTCAAAGCCATAATTCCGCATCAATTTGAATTTGGAGTTGTAGCAGAAATATATTTGCAATGACGAAATAACACCAACAGCGACAGCGACAACGACGACGACAACATTGCAATCACACAATAAATTGCTTTCACAAAGAGTAATGAAAGCTTTGGTTTTGGCCAATAAAATAAAAAATTTGCTAAAATTATAATCATTTCAAATCTATTTGAGTGCAACATACATATGTACATATGTATGTACACACGCGCACACATATTTCAACCGCAATTGCTATTGCAACTCAGCGGCATTTGTGTTATTATTGTTATTATTTTTATTGTGTGTTGACATGCAACAAAAGGGCAGAGGACAGCGATGCCAATACAATTGCAACATTTCAAAAAATCAAACACTCCCCGAAAAAAAAGAAACCAATGGAAAAAAATTGAAAAAATATTATGCATTTGAAAATTATATAGATTTATTGAACCGCAAATACATAAATATACATGGTGCATACTACGAGGGAGATATGATCAATTGGTAATGGGAAATTGTATGGGAGGTTGCAACTTCTTGAAATACGACATGCAACACTATAAGTACATTTTATCGACATTTTCATTCGACATTGTTTCGCCAAATTGCATTTTTCTAGAAACCTTCTCAAAACATTGAATTTTTAAGAAAATTTCATCAAACTTATTTCAAAAGAATTTTATAGAGAATTTAGCCTCCAATTGCATTTTTCTACAAAATATCGTCGAAATTCCAATTTCTGGAGAATGTTATCGAATTTAATTTTTCTAGAAAATGTTTCTGCAAAAATTCGACTAAATAGCATTTTTCTACATAATTTCGTCAAAGTTGCATTCTTCAAGAAAATTTCGTCAAAATGCATTTTTCAAGAAAACTTTTCTACAAAAAGTCGACTAAATTGTGTATTTCTAGCAAATGTCGTCGAAGGGCTGTTCATAGTAATTTGGTGGCCCAAAGACGACCAAAATATTAAACAAAAATTGGAAACTTTTTTTTTTAAATTTTATTTGCTTTTAAATTCCAATTTTCATGGAATGTACTTGGACCATACGGTAGTATAAGCTCGATAGAGCCGGGATATTCGTTAAATTTAAGGAAATTATAATGGTTATAACAGGTCTGTAAATCGAAGTCGGCATTGTTTTTGCAGCGTTTATGAAGTTATATTGCCGCGCATATATTGTATTTTTTAAAATATTTTATATCTGTACATAATATGAAAAAATATTTTTGGTTCGGAATATAGTTGTATTACAACATTTTGCAAAATTGATCTCGGAGTCGGAATAGCAGTCGAATTTTTTACTTGCAAGTTTTTTAAAGATCGAACAAAAGTCTATCAAGTTCACTTTGGACAAAATTTTCTAATGACAATAGGTAAGTAACACTATGCAACAACATTGTATTACCCTCCACCATAAGATGGGGGGTATATTCATTTTGTCACTCTGTTTGTAACACCTCTAAATATAGTGATCTGAGACCCCATAAAGTATATATATTGTTAATCGTCGTAAAATTCTAAGTCGATTTAGCCACGTTGCAATCACGCTACAGTCCGTAATAATAGAGCTAGGTTGATCAAATTTGGTAGAAATTTTTCTTGTAGGTGCAGGTTGTTTGGGATTGCAAATGGGCCATATCGGTCAATGTTTTGATATAGCTCCCCTATAGAGGTCACTCCAAATTACTGTTTTTGAGCCATAGATACAACATTTTTACAACAATTTATCAGAAACTTTGCAGTTTGTATTCTATTTTGACAAGAATTCATCACAGCAAAAATTTTACAAATCGATTCATATTTTGTTACAGTCACCCTATAGAGGTCGCTCAAAAATATACGGGTTAAAGAGTTTGGCTAAAGAATTTGCGGCCTAAAAATTGCAGCGTTCCTTTTTAAATAATATATCCATATCCAAAGATTTTTCCAATAATAAAATTAATTACAATCCATGGTGGAGAGTATATAAAATTCGGCATGGCTAAACATAACGATTATACTTGTTTTTCTTTGTTTCCGATACCTGATTAAAAAAATTACCATTAACTTTTTATCCTCTCACCTTAGAGAGGAGGGTATATATCATTTGCTACGAACCAAAAGTGTAACACATCGAAGGAGTGACCTAAGACCCTAAGAATGTTCGGCGGATATCCTTTTTGGATCATTTTAAGTCGAATGAGCAATGTCCGTCTGTCTGTCTGTCTGTCTTCTGGCTGGTGCACACGATAACTCTCGCAAGGAGTAAGCGATTGACTTCAAATTTGGTATGTGGTAATACTTTCTTCTATCTCCGAAGATGGGCCATATTGGTCCACTCCTTCTAGTAGCTCCCCCACAAACGGGTAACATTTAGTGAAATATAGATTCTTTAATAACTTCTATACTACTTGTTCGATTCCTCTGAAATTCTATAGATAGTATTAGTCTATTAGTCACTATTACCTCCAGAAAAATGGGCGAAGTTGCCACTCCTCTTTTGGTACCTCCCACAAAAATGGACAATTTTGAACCAAAAGTGAATAGCTTATAACTTTATTACCACTTCATTACTACAAAGACATGCAATTTTGTACAGTGTAATGGTATAATAGTAGCTAGATTCTAGAGAAAAGTGGCCGTAATTGGCAAGCCCCTTTTGGTATCTCCCACACAAATGGACCATTATACTCCAAAAGTTAACAGCTTATAACATTAATACCAATGCATATAAATACTTGAAATTTTGTACAGTGTAATGTTTTTATAGTACCTACACAGAAAGAAACATGACATACTAAAGTCAAGTTAAAAAATTCGTAGTTTAAGCCGAAATCGTACTTAAAAATTTAATTACGTTCGTACTATGTTTTTCTTAAAACAAGTATAAATCGGCTTAAATTGAAAAAAAATCAAGCGCTGTAAGGCTTACAATAAGCTTGAAAAGGAAAATTAAGCCTAATATGGCTTTAAGTAGGAAGAAATAGCATACTTTCATCTCTGAGAGGCAGAACAATTATAGAGCACAATAAAATTACCTCTCAACCACTCTCATTTAAGTAACCACTGACGCAACATCAAACACACACGCATATAAATATTTGTGCGCAACCGTATTCAATTCGTTTCTCGTTCAAGCAGTGTTTGCGAATTCATTACTTGGCGTGATTTTTTTGCAGTGGCAAAAATGGTATAATCAATAAGCACAATAAATCTAGTATGATCAGGCTTAAATCAAGTATTGGTTAGGCTTAAATCAAGAACGGATCAGGCTTGATTTAAGTCTTGGTTAGGCTTAAATTAAGAGCTGATCAGGCTTAAATCAAGTATTGGGCAGGCTTAATTCAATCAAAATGTTCTTCATTGAAGCCCGTTTCGCACTCAAATTGCACTTGAAATAAGAATATTTAGGCTTAAAATCAAGCCTTATCAGGCTTTATGTCCGCTATGATTAAGAATTCAGGGCTTAAAAATCCGTACTTGATTCAAGTATATTGTACATAGTTTTAGAAAATCAGTACTTACCGTACTTTTGACACCGATACGGCTTGATTCAAGTACGGATTACTCATTTTTTTCTTTCTGTGTAGGGTCCAGAGAAAAGTGACCGTTATTGGGACCCCCTTTTCCCAAATGGACCATTTTGAACCAAAAGTAAACAGCGGTTTACTTTAATACCAGAACATACTTCAAAGTTAGTAAATGCAATTTAAATTGATAATAATTTAAATAAAACAAAAAAATAAACAAATTTTCTATTTTCTATTTTATTTTCTATATTTTTTTGAGACTCAAGGTGGGGGGATTCATTAGTCGGTTTACCCGACTGAACTTTCTTACTTGTTTTTTAATATTTTTGTCTTGTTTAGGGCACCATAATTCACCAGAAAATGTTATGCACATCCCTTCGACAAAGATTTTGTTCCATAGTGTAATCGGAAAAAATCTTTGGAAAAGAAGCAAATCTGTTTCATTTTTGTACTAGTGTAATTTATTCAAAACAAAAAAGTATGAATATTTTTTTGGGACTGAAGGTGAGGGGTTTCTTAAGTCAGTTTACCTGACAGAACTTCCTTACTTGTTTGAGAAATATTTAATATTTTTTTATTTGAAACCTATTGAAAACATCAAAAAATTCTCATTTTTTCTAATTGGTTCAAGAAATCTTTAAAGAATCCAAAATTAAGTAGCCTTCATCTTCTTTTAATATTATTTTTTGTCCCATCAGCGGTTTCCAAGATATCGTACAAGATATTGCGAAAAAATCGAAAAAGTAACAGTTATTATATTTTTATTATTTTATCGTAAATTCTGGTCGGTCATGAATAAAACGAATTGAATAAATTTAACAAATCTATCAACTCCGAACTCGAAAAATTAACAGTTATTATATTTTTATTATTTTATCGTAAATTCTGGTCGGTCATGAATAAAATGAATTGAATAAATTTAACAAATCTATCAACTCCACAAGTTATGAAAAAATTTCCCAATTTTGCATCTGAGCTTTAAAAAACCCATTTTCCGTAAGATTCTTATGAATTGTAAAACATAGTATGTACTTGTAGTTTCGAACGTGTTGAATTAAAATATAATCGTTTCAGATATTGAATATTGTTTTTATTCTGCTCTAAAAAGATGCTTGACTTTAGCTCTTCCCTGTTGGTTTTCTTTTGGTGTATGACCCTCTATATACATAACACCTATACTCATATAGCAAAGTTTTCTAAGTCTTAACTAAGTCTTAACTTTTTAAATTTGTCATTATTGGAAGTTCCTCTAAACTCAGTGCATCGAAATTTTACGGTATGTATTGGTTTCATTGAAGATATGTATATTTTGTCAAACAAACAGTACAGTACCTTAACTAAGCGTTTATTTACGGCAATAATTGAACTGCCCTCCTTATGAAAATTTAGGACATTCATGTGCAATAATATCTTACTCCAAAGCTATTTTTTTTATATTTTATGTCATAACATAACATCTGGTTTTGTACAATCGTAATAGAATATATCCAAGATTTTTTTTGAAAATAATTCAACAAATGGAGTTAATCACTTTGGCGCGGTCTCGGGTAATACACATAATGATTCTGATATTCAATAAACCGAATAACAATAATTCGCTGATAATACAACCGCTGTGACAATATAACATTTCATCGCTTTACCACAATCATATTGACAAAATACCATGTTGTTACATGTGTATGCATACATATAAGATACGAGTACACATATACATATATACATATATACAAATGCATTCATAGTCATTTAAATTAATTCGAAATTTATGTTTTAAATATGTGGGGTGGGGTTGGGTGGTGTGGTTTGGTTTGGAGTTGTTGGTATTCGTAATTGTCAAAACAATTCCTATGTATAGAATTTGGTTCAATTACTGAGGCTTTTAAAACTAAATAAACTTCATTACATTCAAAAACAATGCATATATGATCGACAATTGAAAAATAATTTCGATAATATGGGACTTAATGCATATGCATTTTTAATAATATACGGACCATTTATTTGTGAATAGATAATATGTTCAGATGAAATATATTTTATTTAAACACTAAATGGAACGCATGAATAAGAAATTGTTACAAATAAAAATCTTACAATTATGTACAACGAACAACAAATTTAAAAATGTCGTAAAACTTGAACTCAATGATATACGTCTGAAAGTAGACTCAGAAAAATTAGATCATTTATGTCAGTAAAATCAGTTTCAGTTTAGATCAACATTTGTAGTCATTTTTAGTTACATTTTCCACAAAATAACAATCTTCAAATTGAACTGTTTGAAAAATTCTGTAATGTAAAAGCAAAAATTCCCTTTCGTTTCAAGAATTTTTCCTTAGGTTAGGTTGGTTTGAATAGAGGAGACGTATAAACGTCTCATGTCCATGGACATACACTCAAGCCAGTGGTTCGGTCTGTTGTGCGCTACTTATTTATGATTTTTTTATCGCTCACGGGTTACAGAGAATCGGTACTAAACACGAGTTTTCTCAGTATCTCTGAGATGAGTCATGTCTGGCAACATGACGGACCCGAAATGTTGGGATCTTGCACGTGTGAATGCTGGGGAGTGACACAGAAAATGTTCCATCGGTTCGATGTTTTCCCTGCACTCGTCGTTTCCTGCTAGTCCTATGCGATAAAGATGTGCTTGTAAGCTTGAGTGTCCCGTTAGAACACTCATCATCTTACTAATATCGACCTTGTTTAGTTTCAGAAGACTTCTTGTTTTCTTTTCATTTTGGTCACCCCACGCAGTATCTTTGCGGTTGCTCCTACAGTTGCTCTATTCCACACAGTTTTGTGAGCCATCACTGCCCAGTGCTTCAACTCATCCTTCGTGGCTTCGAAAGGTTTCCAATTTTCTAAGTTTATTACTCCAAGTTATTTGTCCTTTGAGGCCAAGCTGTTTGCCCGTTCATTTCCAATCACTCCGTTGTGTATTGGTACCCAGCAAATACGCAGTTGACCATGGGCTGAGTAATAATTTATCGTTCGTTTACAGTTTAACACAGTTCTAGATTGGACCATTTCCGATGTTATTGCTTTGATCGCCATTTGGCTATCTATGAAGATGTTTGTATATTTAGCCTTTGTGGTATTGCTGAGCCAGTTCACACACTCCGTGATTGCTCGAACTTCTGCTTAAAATACTGTGTTGTGGTCTGGGAGGCGGAAGTAATGTTCCACTTCTGGTTCATCAAAAAGACCCGTCCTTCCTCCTAGCCTGGACCCATCAGTGTAGCAGCTGGTTCCCACTGGCGCATGAGCTAGTGTTCCGTTTTCCCAGGAGCGGCTGTCTGGCACGAACGAATCACAGGTAGCTGTAAGCCGCACTTCAGGAATGCTGTCGGATATTTCCGTTTCAATATGATCGACCAGTGATTGTAATATCTTCTGATGGTACAACTTGAGGTCTCGATTTATCCATTCACCCACCACTTGTAGACGTCTTGCTGTGAGGGCTGCCTCATACTTTATACGAATATATTTTGGTTAGATGTGCAATATAGTCTCCAACGCTCTTGTTGGTGAGTTTCTAATTGCCCCGCTTATGCCTAGATAGCACACACGTTGCACTTTTTGCAATGGTATTACGTTGTACTTCTTTGCCATTGATGTCCACCACACTACAGAGGCGTAGGTTATTATTGGTCTAATCACGCTCATGTAAAGCCAGTGTGTCATATTTGGACGTAGTTCCCATTTTGAACCTATAGCTCTTCTGCATAACGACCAACATCTGTGGGCCTTGGTAGCACTTTCTTGAAGATGATCTTTCCAGTACAGTTTCTGATCCAATATTACTCCTAAATATTGTACCTTTTAGATATGGCAATATTCTTATCCAGGAATGGATCTTCGTTTTCCTGTAAATATACATATTCCTGTTTTGTCTGGGTTAACATTTAATCCCCTTGGTTGTGCCCAGTTATATGCTATGTTAAGTGCCTCCTCAGCTCTTCTGCATAGTTGGTTTTCCTTAACTGTTCAAACATTATTCGAAACAGCAACAGCGAAGTTAAGCAATTTAACGAAGTTGTTTAGTTATTATAACCTTCACCATAGGACGGGGGGTATATTCCTTCTTTTTACTCCGTTTGTAACATCCTTAAATATTGATCGTCGTAAAATTCAAAGATGATTTAGCCATGTCCGTCTGTCTGTTGTAATCACGCTACAGCCTGTAATAATAGAGCTAGGTTGATCAAATTTGGTAGAAATATTTCTTATAGTTGCAGGTTGTTTGGGATTGAAAACGGGCCATATCGGTCAATGTTTTGATATAGCTCCCATATAGAGGTCGCTCCAAAATGTGTTTATTGAGCCTAAGATACCAAATTTTTAAAGCAATTTAGCAGAAACTTTGCAGTTTGTTTTATATTTTGACAAGAATTCATCACAGCAAAATTTTCATATTATCAAAAAGATGAATGTTGCCATCAAATTACTCTATCCCATTATTAACAGAAAGTCAGAATTAAATATTTCAAATAAGATAATCATATTGAAAACCGTTTTTCAATCGATTGCTTTATACGCTTGTCCTGTATGGGGTACTTGTGCCAAAACTCACATCGGGAAAATTCAAATATGTCAGAATAAGATTCTTAAAATGATGCTCAATTTGCCATGGCACTTTAGTACGAAAAGACTACACGAAATAAGTGAAGTCGATTTTATCCATAAAAGAATTATAAAGATTTCTCAAAACTTTGAAAATTCATGTTCATTTAGCAATAATAATTATTTATTAAATTTATTTAATAGCTAACTTATTCTTTGCATTTCGCTCCTATACATTATACTATATATATTTATATATATATACATTTTTGACATAAAATATAATTATTTACATGTATATTAAATCATAAATTTTGAACTTTTGATTTAATATATCCCCTTTTTTCTATCCCCTTTTCTATTGAAGGTTTTTCTTCTAAAATTTTCCTTCTCCTTGCATTTCATTTATATAAATCTGCCTAATTCATTAATGTATTATTAATAATATAGATGTAAGGTTTGTTTTCTGAACCATCTCTAAAATGTAAAGAAATTTAGTCTATAAGGAAACAATTGTACCTGAATAAACAACCTGATAATCTGATCACAGCAAAAATTTTAAAAATCGGTACATATTTTGTTTTAGTAAAACTTTACGTATTTAAGCCATAAATACCATATTTTCTAAGCATTATAACTGAATCTATGTAGGTTGTATTTAATTAGGACAAGAATTCATCTCAGTAAAAGTTTTTTAAACCAGTTCATATTTTGTTATAGTCCACCTACAGATGTCGCACCCAAAAAGGCTTATTTAAGCCATGTTGTTCATATTTTCTACAAAATTTAGCTGAAACTTTGGAGTTTGTTTTCTTTTTTGGCAAGAATTCATCCCAATATAATTTATACAAATCAGTTTTTATTTTCGTATAGAGGTAGCTCTCAAATATGCTAATTTAAGCCATAAATAACACACGTTTCAGGTGAAGAGTTTGGCTAAAGAATTTGCGGCCTAAACTTTGGTTAAAAATACAGCGTTCGTTTTTTGAATAATTTGCTTAAACACAAAGGATCGTTCCATGACTTGCTCCATATCCAAAGATTTTTCCAGTAATATAATTGAATGCAATCCATGGTGGAGGGTATATAAGATTCGGCATGGCCGAACTTAACCCTATTACTTGTTTTAAATAATTTGGGTTCATTTTATTCTTAGTGTGTCCTTTGAACATTTGATGTCCTTAAAATGAAGTAAAGTGTGACTTGGCGACGTGGTCTTCGGAGTCTCGCTACCTGGGCATGCTGCACAGAGGGGAAAAATCACAAAAATGTAGATTAATTGAAAAAAATAAAATTAGTTTTTTTATGTCTTTTATTAAACAATATAACATCTACATCTACATAACTACTGAAAATTTCAACGTCCTATCGATACCTGTATTCTAAACTATGCCAAGTGCAAAAAGGTAGTTTTTCAGGAGAGGCGATCAAATTTTGTTGAATTTTTTAAATTTGTGCGGAATTCCTTTGTGATGGAAGTCGAAAGATTGGGTTGACGGATAAACACCAAATTTTGACTGAATATAATTTTGAAAATTTTGAAATAAAAAACGCGATCTGCCTAAAAATATGCTAAGTCGACTTAGCCAGTTTTTGGGAAAAGGGCAACGAAAATGTTGCACTTTTTTGCAGAAACGAAATCGTCATAAGTTTAAAAAATTTTTCTTTAATAGTCGAAATTTGGCCTATCTAAAAAATATATGTGGATTTTTAAATGGGAATAAGGTAAAATAGGGTAAATGTGTCAATTTTGTATTAAACTGAAGTATACTCGTATATAGGAAAAAATAGAAAGAAATCGAGTCTATCAGAAAAAAATATATGGATATATGTAGAAATTATAGCCCTTTTGGTAGAAGTAAGATCATTTCAACAAAATCATGTTTTTATACCCCCACTATTGTGAACGAGGGTATAAATCTGTTGCTGCATGTCAAAAAAGTGGCCTAAGAAACCCCATGTATATTAGGCAGAAATCCGTTTTGAGCCATTTTAAGTAATTTGAGCAACGTCTGTACTTCCGTCTGTCTTTCTGACTGGAGCGCACGATAGCTCAAGAAAGTAGTAAAGGATTGACTTCAAATTTGGTATGCGTTAATATTTTTTTCTACCTCAGGCTAAGATCAAAGATGCACCATGTTGGTCCACTCCTTCTAGTACCTCACTTCCCACACAAAGGTTCAACATTTAGTGAAATATTGAATTGAGAAGCTTTCACAATTTCACACATACATAGTATTAGTTTCTTGGACGCTATCCTCTTCAGAAAAATGGGCGAAGTTGCGTATAACTTTGTGCAGTGTAATTTTACAGTACCTACAGTCCCTTGTCTCCTTTATTTAATAAACCTTTGATTCCGGCTGATACAAACACTTGATATTTTGTAAAGTATAATGCCTTTATATTTATTACCCATGGTCTATTGAAAAATGGGCGTTATTGCTACGCTCCTTTTGGTTCCTCTCAAGCATATTGGCCAAAATATAAAATATAAAAAATTGGTTTTTTTTAATTTCACTTACTTTTAAAATATGGGTAATAATGTATATATAATATATATTTATATATTTTTTTTTTCCAAATTGTTTGTTGCTTTTTTGTTTTCTTCCTCCAACATATAGCGCTCATAATGTTCATTGAGGTGCATAAAGCTAAGTACACACGATTGCCAGATCGGACAACGTTATCAACCCTGTTAAAGTGCTGCAAATGTACGGACAATGACAGATTGTTAGGCAAAGGTGAATTGACAGTTCAGACGATTGCAAGAAACCCTTACAATTTCATATATTTACAATATATTTTTGTAAATATTTATATGCAGAATTGCCAATAAAAATATTTTATAGACAGTGTTGCCAACAATGACAAAAATTGTATGTTCACACGTTTGTACGTTCACAGGGTTGCATTTTTCCGCCATTTTTCTGACAATATTGTCCGATCTGGCAATCGTGAGTACTTAGTTTTACGGTTCTATATTATACTTCAAAAAATATGGTCCAAATACTAAAGGTACCTTCCATGAAAATTGGAATTAAAAAAACTTACCATGTTTTGGTTTCATAAAATATTAGGCCTTAATCTACACAAAAAAAGTTTTTAGGACTCTGGCAAAAAAATGTTATCAGTTTCTTTTAATATTAATACATACAACATCTTTATAACAAAAAGTAAGGTATGCATTGAGAGTGCGAAGTTTTTTGTATTCGGTCTTCATAAGGTCTAAAAGTATGCAATGCTTATGATCAATATTTAATGTTCCAAGCTGACAGATTCAATTAAGCTGACGGCAATTTATATGACCATATTAGGGATGTCAATCGGAACAGAGTTTCGCAAATCTCGGGATTGAGAAAATTATGATCCCGGTATATTTCGGAATTTCGGGTTTTCCAACAAGAGGTGTTATTTTGGTATTCAAAGAAAAATGCCATTTTTTGAGATAAATGATCGGATGTTTATTTCATAATAAAGAGAAAGGTATGCCGTAAAAAATGAAAAACAACATCAGCCAAATGGCCACCACGACCACGCTTACAGGACCATATCCTTTTCATGAAATTTTCCATAACCAAATAGCAGTGGCTGCCCTATGTCCTCGATAGCCTCACGAATTCTATCTTTGAGGTCTTGAATCGACGCTGGGCTGTTGGCGTAGACCTTATCTTTCACGTGGCCCCAAAGGAAGAAGTCGCAAGGTGTTAAATCACAAGATCTCGGTGGCCAATTGTGATCACCTCTTCGAGAGATAACACGGTCCGGAAACTTTTCCTGTAACAGAGCAATGGTTTCGTTGCTTGTGTGGCACGTAGCGCCGTCTTGTTGAAAGTAAACGTTGTCCAGATCAATACCATCCAACTCCGACCATAAAAAATCATTAATCATCTCTCGATAGCGCAATCCATTCACCGTAACTGTTGATCCAACCTCATTTTCGAAAAAGTAGGGTCCAATGACCCCGCCGGACCATAAACCGCACCAAACAGTCACACGTTGAGGATGGAGAGGTTTCTCAACAATAACTCTTGGGTTTTCCGAGCCCCAGATGCGACAATTTTGCTTGTTGACGTAGCCACCGAGGAGAAAATGGGCCTCATCAGTCAAGATGATTTTTCGATGATTTTCTATTTTTAATAATTTCAATGCGTTGTTGAATCGTGTATCGTTCCATTATTAGTAATGGCGTAGTTTCTACTTGTCAAATGTCAAAGAATAAAAGCTTCAAAAGTGACAGCTACCGAAATACCATGTGATTCAAAATAACACCTCTTGTTGGAAAACCCTGTACTTTTTCAAATTCAACTTTTTCTTCGTAAACAACGTTGAAGCTTTATTTATTTTCAAGAAAACATTTTGTTATTCAAATTTACAGAAGAACACAAGTAAAACAACAGAATACATATCGATGGCTTATATCTAAAAGCTGCTATATTAATAAACCCAATTTTTCAGGAGACAAATAAAGTGTCGAATATTATTATTTCGCGATAATTTTAATATGATATGAATTAGTAATTCGAATGTATATATCACATACGTTCGTATACATTATTCATATCATGTAAAAATTATCGCGAAATAATAAAATTCAGCAGTCTTTTTGCTCTTCTGAAAAATTGGGTATTTTAGTATGCAGCTTTTGGATATAAGCCATCGATATTTAATTTAAATATGAAAATTAGTTTAAAGACCTTAAGA
The DNA here is from genome assembly GCA_963930755.1 of Eudasyphora cyanicolor. NCBI lineage: Eukaryota > Metazoa > Arthropoda > Insecta > Diptera > Muscidae > Eudasyphora > Eudasyphora cyanicolor. The sequence continues at coordinate 214,816,247 of OZ005734.1, read as the reverse complement.
AAATTTAATAAACTAAAAGAAAAATTGCTAATTTTTTTTGCTTAATACTTGGATGTGTTTCTGAAAATAAGGAAGCTGAAAACTAGTAAGATAATTTTAGTAGAGCCAACAGAATAAGATATTCCCTCACTTATTGAGTTGGAATATGTAATGTTCGATGTGTGGGACCAGGAACGTAAAATATTTTTATTTTGTTTATAGTCATTGCAAAATTTGCCTAAGCCATGCCGAATCTTATATACCATCCACCATGGATAGCATGTGCCCTCACAAAATAACTCAAACCTAAAGAAAATAACACCGAAAAACACAAAAAAATATAGTAGATAAGAACAGTAGCAACAAGTAAAAGCGTTTAGTTCGGCCATGCCGAATCTTATATACCCTCCACCATGGATTGCGGTCAATTTAATTACTGGAAAAATCTTTAGGATGAGACCAATTGCAAATGGAAGTTGACATTATCCATAACAAAACCTTCAAGGGCTTTTTTCAACGAAAAAAAACAAAAATTACCACCCTTGAAGTATGTTGTGAATCACAGTACAGTCCTGCATATCTCCCCCGACCGCACTAAACCGCCATGAATTGCATCATATGATGAAATTCCCCCTAGCAACCAGCCACGCAATTCGGACGGGCAGACGTCCGTCCGAAGTACTGACCGAGAATTCTTCCAAATCCATTCTTGAAAAATAAATGTAAACAAAATATCCAACGATCCAGATCAACGCGCGAAACGACCTACTGTGACCCAGTATGAACATTGTTATACTACTATTGCGCTATCGAGAGATGATTAATGATTTTTTTATGGTCGGAGTTGGATGGTATTGATCTGGACAACGTTTACTTTCAACAAGACGACGCACGATGGGAAAATATGATGAAATATGCGCGCATAGGACTTTGAAAAAAACATTCAAAATTCAGATTTTTGGGAATGTTGTATTATTGTGGATAACATCTAATGAAAATACCTTCACATTTTTTGAAAATATCTCTGGGCGATTCCGAGTTATGACCTTTCAAATGTTGTCTTTTTTACTAATAAATGCAAATAAAATTGCGATGATAAATGTATATACTTAAATGCTTGCAGAATTCTCATTTCTTGGTGAAATGCGACCGGACTTGTAACATATAATAAGGTTAATTCTCTTGAAGATGGTCCAACCGTAGGACTCTGTCTCTAACGGTATAGTCACGAGATAGCAAATACTGCTATGCGCGCGTATTTACCCCTTTTTCCCATTGTGCGGCGCTACGTGCCACAAAAGGAACGAAACCATTGCTCTGTTACGGGAAAAGTTTCCGAACCGTGTTATCTCTGGAAGAGGTGATCACAATTGGCCCCCGAGATCTTGTGATTTAACACCTTGCGACTTCTTACTTTGGGGTCACGTGAAATATAATTTCTACGCCAACAGCACAGCGTCGATTCAACACCTCAAAAATAGAATTCGTGAGGCTATCGAGGACATAGGGCAGCCACTTTAAGATTTGGTTATGGAAAATTTTATGATAATGATATAGTCCTGTAAGCGTGGTCGTGGTGGCCATTTGGCTGATCTTGTTTTTCATTATTAACGGCATACCTTCCTCTTTATTATGAAATAAACATCCGATGATTTATCTCAAAAAATGGCATTTTTCTTTGAATACCAAAATAACACCTCTTGGTGGAAAACCCTTTATTTGGAGAAATTCCTAAACAATAATTTTATTTGTATTCAAATACATATTTTATTTGAGAAATTTAGTTTGCAAATATTATATGTTGTAACATATTAATATACGAGTTCCAAATATATTTTATTGATTTTCGAATAAAATTTATTTCCTCAGAAATATATAATATTTGTGTTCCAAATCCAAATCAAAACATATCAAAAAGGCGATTTTGCCCCGTGTATTCATCTCTTTTTGACAAACCATCAAAGCAATTTATAGCTACGAAAAATTATACGATTTAAATTTGAATCGAATTTTACAAACATATTCAATTTGTTTGCACATTGAACATCTGAAAAACAGAAAACTTGCATCTAAATTAAGGCACTGATAAATTACCAAAAAATACTTAAATACAATTAAATCGTTGTTTCGGAAATATTACTTCCAAATAAAAAATATTAGGATGGAATCATAGTTTAGAACAATATCCTCCCAAACGTATAATATTTGTGTGTGTCAAATATTATATAGGTATTTGGAGTGTACCCTAAACATATGTACGTTTCAAGCTGAATATGTTTGGGGCAATATACTACAGAAGCAATTTTTCAGCGTGTATACAATTTTATAATATTTTTATTTTAATTTCAGCCAAATTCAATGTTCAAAATCATTAAAGGTTCCAACGAAAATTGTTCATGGATGTTTGGGGAACATATGAAAGGTGAATTCACTATAAGTTTACAAATCGATAACAAATATACGAAACTTCAAATATTTCAATGGTGTGTTGGCCTGTTTATACATACAACTAAAATACGGTTTTAGATTATAAAATGTTGAAAGTTATCCGTAATATGTATTATACATTTATTGCATTTTTTTTCTAATATTAAAATAATAAAAACAATTTTAGAAAAAGGAAGTGTTGTGTTTTGAATTTATCGTGGAAACTTGTATACAAAAATCATATTTTCTATGAATATTGAAATGGTTTCTGTGGCTCTTTAGTATGAGTGGCATTCGAATAAAAACAATGTAAGGAATATTTTAGAAAACTTTATTTATGCTTTAAATTAATTACCAGTATATACTTATATCAATGACATACATTTTAAAATCTAATACGACAATGTTTTAAATTTTCTGATATTTTACTAAACATAGACATACTTCAATTTACGCCAAAACGTGCTTATTTTAAGACCAAACTTAATTAGTTTTATTACCAAATGTTCTTGATTCTATGAAATGCATCATCAAAACAAGTACTATTCATGTCTTTGAATTTACTATAAAACATAGCGATTGTCTTTGGCTCGAAATCATTGCCGAAATCTTAAACTTTACGACAAATTCTTTGACGCTTTTTTTTAGTGTAGGAGAGCCCTTTGCAATCCCAAACAATCTGCAAATATAAAATGTATTTCTACCAAATTTGCTCAACCTAGCTATATTATTTCGGTCAGTAGCGTGATTACAACAGAAGGACGGGCGGACATGGCTAAGTCGTTTTAGAATTTTACGACGATATCATACCAAAATTTAATGACTCATAACCTTAATACTAGTACACATAAACGCTTACACTTCGGTACAGTGCAATATTTTCCAATTATCTGGTAAAAATTGTTATAATAGTGCAGCAATTTCTGGTATCCCCACACATATTGACAGATTCATTCAAGCACAACATGCTCATAACTTCTGCAGCAATCATCTAAATGTTTTCATAGACTAATAAAGAATAAACATTTTTTTAACGTCTGGCATATAAGCTGTCGACTTCTGGTGAAATTTGTGTGGGTGGTACAAAAAAGAGGTTTGACAACTTCGTCCATTTTCACTGGACTGTATTACACTGTATACATTTTCAGGTATTTGTATGTACTGATATTAAATCTAACGGGTGATCCAAGTAGAGATACTTTTTTCAATAGCCTTTTTTTGACAGATTACGTGTGAGTCGTGTCATGCTGTCATGCTATTTTTGTTAAGTATTGTTTGGCATTTCATCATGGAAAGACTTACGCCTGAACAACGTTTACAAATCGTTCAACTTTATTACGAAAATTCACGTTCTGTGGTGGTATGGTCAACATAATCGCGTCATCGAAAATTGGACTCAACGGATGGACGTAGCCGCGGCCAACATTTGATAGACAAAATCTTCAAAAAATAAATGCCAAATAATGTTCTTTCAAATGATAATAAATGGAAATGGATCACCCTATATAAGCAGTTAAATCTTGGTGCAAAATTGTTTATTTGTGTGGCATGTACCAAATGCGGACATACAGTACTATAAAAGCATAACATTGTATGAAATTTCAAATATTTCTATGCATTGGTATTTAAGATATAAGCAGATAAATGTTTGTCTAAAATTGTCCCTTTGTGTGGGAGGTAGCAAAAGGGGTGCGGTCATTTTTCTGATGGTGATAGCGGCGGATAAATCATTACTATGTGAGGAATTACAGATGATTCGGATAAGTACACGGAGGAAAAAACGGCCTCTGTAACATATTGTCCCAAACATATTTTGCAGGCAACATATATATGTTTGGAGCAGCTCCCAAACATATTATGTTTGGGTTAGCAGTAATGTTCCCAAACATTTATATGATTGTATGCAAACATATATATGATTGTATGTAATCATATATATGCTTATGTCCAAACATATATATGACTATGTAATCATGTATATGATTATATGTAATCATATATATGATTGTATTTAATCATATACAACAACCCTGTTTGGCTAAAGAGACACAAGATCTCTTCTACTCTTTTCGCTCATCATGAAACTATAACGGTTCACTGCAACAAGTAACCTAATGTAAATCGTCACTCAATACGTCAAATACAGAAATACAATAACAACAAACAGTAATAAACACTTTGCTTCTGAAAAGTAGTTCATGAGCCGCAGAATAGTTTTTGAGTTTTCTGAAAATTACTAAATTTTGAGTTGTGTCTCTTTAAAAGAATTTGTGCAGAGCAAGGCAAAACTTCAATAGTACAGTGCACTCTTCACTACTGTAACCGGGGTCATTTCAGATGAAAACAATTTGTTAGTGCGGGAGTGCGTTTGTTCAAAGAACATGATAAGCCCACATACATACGTATGTTGGCAAAATAATTTATGTGGGGCAATAAAACGGCGTCAGTATTATAGAACGTTTTGTAAATAAAATGTATAGAAGTAACATACATTCCTTTTTAAAAAAAATAATTTTGCACCAAAATAATTGTGTTTTTTAATGAATAACCTCTATACATCTTTGATATCATATCCTTTCTTTTATTTTGAATTTGTTGTACGTTTTAAAACTACAGCTAATTTCTTTGAATTCGACATTCACCACACATATTCAATAAAAAAAGCGACCTTAAGCTCGACCGGGCGAGTAAGCACCATCAAATAATAATAATACCACTTGGTGTCGGTGCCATTCCTCCTCATACACACGGTTACCATCAAAGTCAGTCAATTACGAAGATGTGCCATCGCATAACGAGTATCTGAGAGTGACGAACGAATAGGAATTTGATTTTAACGAGTATGGGTTTTCTTGTATTTTCAGATCGATTTTTTTGTAATTATCACGATTAGGAAATAAATATCAATCGATACGTACAAAAAAAGTTCAAGAAAAGACAGCAGAAAACTATTTTTTTGGCGTTTGAAAAATCATTTCTATTCGTTCGTAACTCGAGAAAATGTAAACAAACATGCGATGGCACATCTTCTACATTCATTGACTTTGGTTACCATATATGTACATATTACCCTTCTTTGCACAAAATTTGAGTCATATAATTCGGCTCTCAGAGAGTAATACTCTCTAAAACTCTAAAAAATATGTTCTAATATATTATTTTGCCAAAAATATGTTAGGACACAATCATATCGTTTTTTAATATGCTAGAATTTTGCCCCGAACATATTATGATTGTGTGCAAACATATTATGTTTACCCACAAACATATATATGATTGTGCCCGTCCCAAACATATATATGATTGCATCCAAACATATTTTTTTTTCTCCGTGTAGTATAGAAGTTATTAGAGAATCAATATTTAACTAAATTGTAAGCCTTTGCGAGGGAGGTACTAGAAGGAGTGGACCAATATGGCCCATCTTCGAACTTCGTCTGAGATAGAAAAAAATATTATCACATACCAAATTTGAAGTCAATCCGTTACTCCTTTCGAGAGTTATCGTGCGCACCACCCTGCCAGACAGACGGACAAACATTGTTCTAATGACTTAAAATGTCCTAAAACGGATTTCCGCCGAACATACTGCAATTTAAGCATTTTTACTTCATATTGTACTCCATCGTCATCGAAATTGATATAGCCCCTATACCAATTTGGCTTCTTGGCGGTTTAGATACTACGTTTTTTAAACGATGTAACCTATAACAACAATTCATACACGCTGAAAAAAAATCGCTTCTGATGTATCTTGTCCAAGCATATTCTGCTTGAAATATACATTTGTTTAGGGAACACTCCAAATATATAATATTTGACACACATAAATATTATATGTTTGGGAGGATGTTGTTCTAAACAAATCTATGTTTCCCTGCTAATATTTTTTTATTTGGAACTAATATTTCCGAAACACTGTTCAACCATTTTTGCAGTCCAGTTGCAGAAGCCCCAGGATTGTACAGAAAGAATAACGAGTATTTAAGTATCTTAGCAATTCTTTTTTTCTAAAATTCAAAGTAAATTTTTTAGAACTTGTAGAATTTGATTAAAATTTAAATTGTACAATTTTGGGTACCGATAAATAGCATTGCTGGAATGAAATTAAGTGATCATTTTGGAATATTCAAAATAAAATAAAATATTGTTAACAACAAAAACGTTTTAATAAATAAAAATTAGTGCTGCAAAACAAAAGTATAAAACTATAAAGTATAACACGAAATCTAGGAAAAATTAAAACTAAAATTCGACAATGTTAGTAAAGTTTTAAAAATCTTTTATAAATACAATATATTTGGAAACAATTTAAACAAAAACTTGGTTTGTGTGTAAAGAGTTCGCAAATATATTTTATTGTATTGTATTAATAATATATGCGTCCCAAACAAAATTTATTGAATCTCAAATAAAATGTATTTGTTCAAAAATCTATATCTATATATATATAAAATTGTTGCGTGACTGGCTGACTGACTGACTGACTGACTGACTGACTGACTGACTGACTGACTGACTGACTGATTGACTGACTGATCATCGCCCAGGCCAAACGGCTGAAGCTAGGATCATGAAATTTGGTGGGAGTGTAGTCCTTGGGACGTAGACGAGCAACAAGGCGGGATTTTTCGAAATTCGTACTATTAGCCGCACAATGGGGCAAAAAGGGATAAATATGGTACCACCGCAAAATCTAAACGAAATGAGCTAGAATCTTGAAATTTGGTATGAGGGTAGCCCTTAGGAGGTATACTCAGAAATTGGCAGGATTTTTCGAAATTCGAACATTTACGCACACAATGGGGTAAAAAGTGATAAATTTGGTACATCAGCCAAATCCAAATGGCAAGAGCTAGAATCGTGAAATATTGTGTGATGGTAGCCCCATATGAGGTAGACTCTGAAATTGGAAGGATTTTTCGTAATTCGAACATTTACGCACACAGTGGGGTAAAAAGGGAAAAATGGGATAAATGTAGTACAACAGCCAAATTCGAATGACAAGAGCTAGAATCGTGAAATTTTGTGTGAGGGTAGCTCTTATGTGGTAGACTCTGAAATTGACAGGATATTTCGAAATTCGAACATTTACGTACACAGTGGGGTAAAAAGGGAAAAATGTGGTACAACAGCCAAATCCAAATGGCAACACCTAGAATCGTGAAATTTGGTGTGAGAGTAGCTCTTGGGACGTAAACAAGAACAAGGAGTGATTTTTTTTTAATTTAGAGGCACAGTGGGACAGAAAGGTATACATACATATGGTACCACCTAAAGCCTAATATTAGAATGGGGAAAATTGAAGCGATGGGTGCCTTTATGACAACTGATCGGGGTATTAAGTTTTTTTGTATTCGTAGTTTTCGGGGCACAGTGGGGAAAAAAGTGTAAAATATAGTACAGTGGCTTAAAAATGTCAAACATGGATCAATGGTTCCAGGGTAACTTTTGGAACATAAACTAGAGATTGGAAGTGATTTTTAGTAATTCTAACTTTGGGAGGCATGAGATATGAAGAGTTTATATGGTTTTGGGAGCACTGTGGTCAAAAATGGTTAAAGAGTGTAGAAAATATGATTAAATATGTTACAGTCGGGGAAAAAGTTTAAGTACGCTAGCGTGGAGACACATTTTAAATACGAGTACGGTACAGTGAGACAAAAATTTGTTAAATATGGTACAGTGGGTAAACATTTTGTACAGTGAGATAAAGAGTTGAATGGGGCACAGTTGTGCAAAAAGGGTTAACTATGGTACAGTGGGGTAAAAATAGTTATATGTACATGGTAAAGTGGAACAAATGGGTTAAAAATGGTACAGTGGGCCAAAAAGCGTTAACTATTGAACAGTGGGGAAAATGTATTTACTATGATACAGTGGGGCAAAAAGGGTTAAATATGGTACAGTGTGACAAAAATGGGTAACTATACAGTACAGTGGGGCATAACTGTGTTAAATATTGTACAGTGGAGCACAGAGGGTTAAATATGGGACAGTGGGGCAAAAACTGTTAAATATGGTACAGTGAGACAAAGCGTTTAATATGACACAGTGGGGCAAAAAGGGTTAACTATGGTACATGGTAACGTGGGACAAAATGGGTTAAATATGGTACAGTGGGCAAAAAGCTTTAACAATGGAACAGTGGGAAAAAAATATGTTAGCTATGGTACAGTGGGACACAAATGGGTAAATATGGTACAGTATGACAAAAATGGTTACAGTGGGCACATAAAGTAAAATATGGTAACGTGTAACAAAATGGGTTAAAAATGGTACAGTGGGACAAAATATGATACAGTGGGGTTGAATATGGTACAGTGTGACAAAAATGGTTAACTATACAGTACAGTGGAGCATAACTGTGTTAAATATTGTACAGTGGAGCAAAGAGGGTTAAATATGGTACTGTGGGACAAAAACTGTTAAACATGGTACAGTGAAACAAAGGGTTTAATATGACACAGTGGGGCAAAAAGGGTTAACTATAGTACAGTGGGGCACAATTAGTTGAATATGGTAACGTGGGACAAAATGGGTTAAATATGGTACAGTGGGGCATAAAGCTTTAATTATGGAACAGTGGGGAAAAAATGTCTTAGAATGGTACAGTGGTACACAAATGGGTAATTATGGTACAGTATGGCAAAAATGGTTACAGTGGGCACAAATAGTAAAATATGGTAACGTGTAACAAAATGGGTTAAGTATGGTACAGTGGGGCAAAAAGCGTTTACTATGGAACAGTGGGGCAAAAATGTGTTAATTATTGTACAGTGGGGCAAAAATGGTTAAATGTAGTGGACAAAATATAGTAGGACAAAAAGGTGTTAAATTTGATTCAGTGGACCCAAAAGTTTAAATATAGCACAGTGGGTCAAAAAGCGTACATTTAGTACAGTGGGTAAAAATATGGATGCAGGGAATGTTTTTTTTTTCTAAATGTATTTTATTTTAGTAGCACTGTGGTGCAAAAAGGTTAAAATTATGATGCACTGCAATTATCTAGCACTGTGGTGCAAAAAGGTTAAAATTATGATGCAGTTGGGGCAAGCAAAAATTGTTCAACATGTTACAGAGGGCAAAAAATGTGTTAAATATGGTTTAGTGGAGCAAAAAGGATTAAATATGGTACGGTGAAGCAAAAAAAGTTAAATACGGTAAAATGGTTATATGTGGTAAGTGGGAAAAAAAGGGAACAAATAGTCCCAGATATGTATACAAATTCGTACTGTAGAAGCACAGTGTAACAAAAAGTGTTTAATATGGAGCAGTGGTGCAAAAGGTGTTGAATGTGGTCCCTGAGTGCAAAGGTAGCTCTTACAGCTTAAACCAAAGCTAAGAAATTGTTTTTTCCAAATAGGTTCTTCTACTTAAACCGTGGGGGAAAAGTTAAATAAATGGCACAGATAGGGGACAAAAATGTTGAAATACACCTAAGCTTGCGAATTTGGATCTTGAAATATCAATTATCATTTTAAAATATTGTACAATCGTGCAAAGTGGTTAATTATGACACACTAAAGGTTAAATGTGGTACAATGGAGCGATTTACTTTAGATTTTTAAATTCATGCCTTTATAGACACAGTGGGACAAACATTGTTTTATATTGTACCAGGGTGTGAATGTAGGTATTGGAACATAAACTAGGGGAAAGTTGCTAACGTATGGACCAAAAAAAATAGGTTTTCAACGTCCAGAGGTACTGTGGGAAAAGGGATAAATATTGTACCATGATGTCAGGGTAACTCTTGGAACATAAACTGGAAATGAAACGAGGGTTCGTATTTTATATATAAACTAGCGGACCCGGCGAACTTCGCCTCGCCCCAATTTAACGCCTTCAGATAAACTCCAGAGTGATAATAAAACACAGATAGTTAAAATTTTAATGCGATTTGTTTAAAAGGAATCGAAATCAGTAGAGAGCGATGTGATAAACAACAAACAACGAAGACAGAAGACAGGCAACGTACAGATGACCGTGCGAAAAACAGGTTAATTCGAGATTAATTCCACAGACTTCCTACGATTTGTCTTGAGATTTATTGATTGTCATCGTAAAAGCCAATCGTACAGGGAACTGAATCCGCTTGAATTGGAATGAAAGATCAGTTGGAATAATCGGAATTCGTGGGATAAGGACTTCCTCTCCTTTGAATTTTCCCTTGATGATCGTCGCCTGAATCACATTGTCCATCAGTTTCATAATGGACAACCGCGAACTATGCACAATTTCGGATGATTCAGATTCCACAACATGATTATGATCGATTCCACCTTCAGCTGTAAATTATGCGGCGGAGCTCCTGGCACATCAAGCGAGTTCGATTTTACTTTGAATAATAAAATTCATGCTATCGACGTCCTTATTCTTCGCTGCTAATATTGCCCGTTCACTAATCTAATCGAGATTTGGAAACACTTTGGTGATGAGTTCCTCGTTCGACGATGTGAACTCGCAAAAATTTGCCGGGAACAATATCAATGCAGTGGAAACATCAACAGTAATTTGGCCATTGCCAAGCGCCAACAGTTGTTTCGAGAATTCAAGAGCCGATGAGTCGTTCTGCAACGCGACTCTCATGTTCGTGGTCAATTTCAACTTCTTGACATGCCGCCACAAAGACCACGATTTCAGGCATGCATTAATTTCATCGGCAGTAGATTTCGGGATGACGGGAAGCGTTTGACGAAAATCTCCGGAGAGCAATATCATAGACTCACCAAATTGTCTCAAATCACGTCGTAAATCCTTCATCGTTCGGTCAACTGCCTCCAGAGCTCGTTTATGCGCCATCGTGCATTCATCCGAAATTATGATTTTGCAGTGCCCGCAATCCAATAAGATAACCTTACCTCTTATACTCAAACTTATTATCTGAAAAAATTTTCGAACTGATAAATATCGCGTTGAATTTTAATTGATCGTAATGCTTGTACCGTTTGTCGATGTGATACGCGAAATCAGTGTAACAATACGCAAAACTCGAATGAATTGCAGCAAGTAAAATAGCACATACTCGTACATATGTTTAATAGAAAACTTTTTTGTTTAATAGAAAATTAATAAAAAAAATTGGATTCAAAAAGAGAGTAGTAGATAGGAACAGTAGGAATCTCGCAAGAAATAGCAATTTTCGATTTTCCCAATTTTCCGACTTTTCCGGAGGGTTTTCCCAAAATTTTCTTTCGTAACAACCTTCTCCAGGCAAATACGAAGAACTGAAAAAAAAATTGAGCCAAATCGGTCCAGCCGTTCTGACGTGATGCCATTACACAGATGGACCGTTTCATTTTTATATATATAGAAGTAATCAAATCTTCTTCATTTTGCACCATATGTAATAATCATGTCTATTTTACAGTACCCTAAATAGAAAATAGATGAAAGATGGGGGCTGCGAAGCGCACCGGGTAAGCTAGTACATATATAAAATTGTTGCGTGACTGGCTGACTGACTGACTGACTGATTGACTGACTGATCATCGCCCAGACCAAACGGCTGAAGCTAGCATCATGAAATTTGGTGGGAGGGTAGCCCTTGGGATGTAGACGAGCAATAAGACGGGATTTTTCGAAATTCGTACTATTACCCGCACAATGGGGCAAAAAGGGATAAATTTGGTATGAGTTCGACCCAGAAATTTACTGGATTTTTTTAAAATCCGCACATTTACGCGCTCGGTGGGGTAAAAAGGGATAAATGTGGTACAACAGCCAAATCCAAATGGCAAGAACTAGAATCGTGAAATTTGCTGTTAGAGTAGCTCTTGGGACGTAACTACAACAAGGAGCGATTTTTTGAAAATTTTTGGGGCACAGTGGGACAGAAATGGATAAATGTGGTGCCACCGCCAGCTTTAACGTCTAGAATTGGAATGGTGAAAGTTGAAGCGTAGGATGTCCTTAGGACAACGGATCGGCGTAGTCAGCTTTTTTGTAATCGTACTTTTCGGGGCACAGTGGGCAAAAAGTGTAAAATAGGGTACAGTGGATTAAAAATGTTAGATATGGTCCCATGGTTCTAGGGTAGCTTTTGTAACATAAACTAGAGATCGGAAGTGATTTTTGGAAATTCTAACTTTAAGAGGCACAGTGGGGCAAAACGGGTTAATTATGATGCATTGGAGCAAAAATGAATAAATTTGGCAAAATTGGAACTTAAACTTGAGATGTGAAGAGCACAGTGGGTCAAAAACATTAAATATTGTACAGTGGGACAAAAATGGTACAGTGGATAAAATGTGATTAAATATGGTTCAGTGGGACTTTAAGGGTTAAGTATGGTAGAGTGGGGACAAATTATAAATACGGTACAGTGAGACAAAAAGTGTTAAATATGGTACAGTGAGACAAAAAGTGTTAAATATAGTACAGTGGGTCAGAAAGGGGGGTAAGTATGGTAGAGTGCTGAATTTTTTTAAATATGGTACAGTGAGACAAAAGGTGTTAAATATGGTACAGTGAGACAAAAAGGGTTAAATATGGCACAGGTGGACAAAATGGATTAAATATGGTACAGTGGGGCAAAAATTTATGAACTATGATACAGTGGGGAAAAAAGGATTAAATATGGAACATTGTGACAAAAATGGTTAATTTTAATACTGTGGGTTAAAAAGAGACAAAAAGGTGTTAAATATGATACAGTGTAGCAAATAGTATTAAATATGATACAGTGGGAAAAAAGGGTTTACCATAGTCCAGCGGGGAAAAATAGTTAATAATGGTAAAGTGGGACAAGAAGTGTTAAATATGGTACAGTGGGCCAAAAAGCGTTACCTCGGAAACAGTGAGGCAAAAATGTGTTAACTATGGTACAGTGGGACAAAAATGGTTAAATATGGTACAATGTGAAAAAATTATTGACTATTGTACGGTGGGTCAAAATGGTTACACATTAGGCAAAAATATGGAAAATAAATATGAGTTAAGAAGTCCTTTTTTCAAATATTATGCTTTTTGTTAAAGTTTAAAATTATGATGCAGAGTGGCTAAAAGGTGTTAAATAGGGCTGATTGTAGCAAAAAGGGTTAAATATGGTACAGTGAAGCAAAAAGGGTTAAAAATGGTAAATGGTGGCAAAATGATTAAATGTGGAAAGTGGGGAAAACATGTGTTATATGTTCCAGATATTTATACAATTTCGTACTGCAGAAGAACAGTGGAATAATTAAATACTGAATTAAGTTAAGTAGTATAATGATTCATGGCCAGAGTGCGAAGGTTCTATGTTAACCATAAAAAGTTAAACGTGTCACAGACACAAAGTGTAAAATACGGCCTAAGGATGCGAATATGGCTCTTAGAGTATTCAATTCAATTTCAATTTCAATTACTTTATTTTTTCAAAATCGTTATAATATAAATTTTAATGCTACATTGTAGATATTACATAATTGTTTTTGAAGCTATAAAGTATTTTTACGGCATGGTTTACATAAAAAACCGTCAGCCGGATTGTTGAGTTTTTTCAATATTTAATAGTTATATTCGCATATTAACATTTTTCTGTAAGTTAGTGATTCTCGCAAATAATTATATAATGGTGACCAACAGATATCTTCACCACAGTTTAGGGTATAGATTACTTCTCTTTCCGATAAGGCACGTTTGTGGAAATGTTTCATCCTAATTGTGCTGAAAATTGTACCAGGGTGTGAATGTAGCTATTGGAATATAAACTAGGGGAAAAGCCAAATATGATCCAAAAAATAGTTTTTGACATTTAGAGGCGCAGAAGGGATTAGAGATAAATATCGTACCTTGATGCCAGGAACATAAACAAGCAATTTATCGGAGATTTTCGTATTCTATTGTACACATTAATTTTTCCCCATGTGGAATAGTAATTTGTTTTTAAATATTATATAGTACCCTAAACAGAAAATTAATAAATGATGGGGGCTGCGAAGCGCACCGGGTTAAAGCTAGTATTTTATATTTGGTTCCAAATATATTTTCTTTCAATTTAAATGTATTAAAAATTACGGTTTTCTCTCGTGTAGTAATAATGGATTGATGTGGCCTCTAACTATTTTTTCGTGAATTTATTAGCAGAGAATGGTGGAGGGCGAATTATACAGTCGAAAATTTTCTAAACTGGCAACTCAAAAGAAGTACTTTGTATGCTCAGAGGAATCAGAGAAAACACTCGAAATGCATATCTCTTCATTAGTTGCAAATACTCTTTTTTCCAGAAGAGATACCTAGGTACATAAAATAAGCTTTGTACGTTCGTTTCAAAACAATTTGCTATGCGATCTAACGACACTTTGGCTCGGATTTGTTTTGATTTTTTTCTTTTTTGTTTGCGAGTAAATATCAAATCAAGTGTGTAATTGCAATTTTGTAGTTCTCAATTGGAATCAAAGTTCAAAATCGTCATCGCACTCAAGGTGATCACATGAAGTCGATGACAGTTACAACGAATCACTTTTTGGATATGACCAACAACAAACAACTCTGTCCATTTTGGGACGACAACTACTAAACTACACTTTTTTGCCCACTACGAACTCAAAGCGAGAAGTGACGCAATGACGAATGAGTTCTACACTCATAAACATAGATAGCATTACAATATTTAATAAAAAATAAGAAAGAAAAAACTATAAACAGAATAGAGAAGACAGAAAATGCAAAAGAAGCGAACGGTAAAAATGCCACCGCATGCAAAGGAGCTTCTCATGATACATGCAGAGCAGACACAGATTTAAATGTTCTAATTAAAAGCTACTTGAAGTAATGGAAATACAATAGTGTATCGGTACACTATTCATATTAGAGTGGGTCAGCAAAATATGTGTGTATATTTATTAAGTTTATGACAGTATCAAAAAAGGTTCTAGGTGGACAGAAAAAGTTAATGGTTACATTTAATTTAAAAAGTGGTAATGAGTTTTATAATATGCAATAGTTGTTTTGCCCAAGAAATGTAAATATATAATTTGTTGGCATTATGAACTCGAACACCTCACAATCTTGGCATAAAATTATTGCTTTGGACCTTGTCGGTCTTTCTACGTAAACAATTTTGGTAAATATTGTATAATACTGACCTTAAAAGATATATTTTAATAACCCCTTTTCTATATGAATTTCGTGCTTCAACAAAAATCTAAATATCTCAAAAATTTTGCATTTTTAGAGTAAATGGTAAATTCATAAGAAGCATTGCCTCTAGTATATGCAAGCACAAAGTTAGATATTATTTATATAAGAAGTTTCGTAGAAATATTTAAATCACTCAATATACCTCAATAAACGTGTTTTTTTTCGTGCCGTACGTCACGCCATCCATTTGACTTTACAATTCAGCTAATAATAATAATAAATATTCCTAAGATCAATATCAAGGAAGTTTTGGCGAAAAAACTAATAAAATTCCTGCCGACCGCATCGAAGGAAATACCCATATGTAAAGGGTGGTTAAATTGTAAGGGCCGATGTTGAATGTGAACCACACTTAAACGTCAAGTTTTTTCTGCATTTCATTTGACATTTCTCAATTTCAGAATAACTCAATTTGAACCATGGAAAGATAAACAATCGAGCAACGCGTTAAAGTTTTTAAGCCTTTTACGAAACTGGACGTTCAAATCAAAATGCATTTCGTGCACTTTGTGATGTTTTTTCGATCAGCATAAGCGACGAAATGTGTCCACAATCGGGAGAATTGTGCGCAAATTTCAGTAAACCGGGTCTGTAGGATATGTCAAAACACCTGTGCATGCTCGCCCGGTTCGTTTGGCGAGGCTTATGGGCTGGCGACGTCATCGGGCCATACTTCTTCGAAATGAGGCCGGTCAGGCAGTAACTGTGAATGGTGTTCGCTATCGTGAGATGATAACGAACTTTTTATGGCCCGAATTGGAAGATATGGATGTGGACAATATGTGGTTTCAACAGGACGGTGCCACTTGCCACACAGCTGACGAAACAATGGCTCTTTTGCGCTTCAAATTCAATGGCCGTGTTATCTCACGTCGTGGCGATGTCAATTGGCCGCCAAGATCATTTGGTTTGACACCGTTGGACTTCTTTCTTTGGGGTTATTTGAAAGGAAAGGTGTACGTCGATAAGCCAGCAACAATTCAAGAGCTAAAGGTAATTCGGCACATTAACGGCATAGAACCTCATCGAAAATTTGGACTATCGGATGGAGTTGTGCCGCCGAGGTCGCGGCGGCCATTTGGCCCATATTTTGTTCCATACATAATTGAACCATACCAATATTATTATAATAAAAAGTAATGACAAAAATGTCCTAAATAATTTGTGTTTTATTCAAAATCAACATCGGCCCTTAAAATTTAACCACCCTTTATTTTCTTCCCGAATTGGTCTTTTAGCGCGACAGCAGCGGTTTTTTGTGTCCAATCACTGTGAAATTAAACATAACAAATTACTGTAAATTACAAATTATTGGACAATTCATTATCAGTAGATAAATAACATTTATAAAACTTCACAAAATTTCTTCTTATTCTGCTCCGATAGGGCGGTGTTCGGTATCATATAGTCGGCTCTGCCGGACTTTAGACCATCCTTAAAGTTTAATTGTTGATCATAGTAAGATGCTCATCCTTACTAATTACTGTATATTTTAAATGTCCTCCGAAAATTCAAAACTCTCTTTCTAAATGTCCTCCTTTCCGAACAAAAGTTTATGGTAACACTGGATGTACCAATATGGCCCAAATTCGAACGTAGCCTGAGAAGAAAAAAATATTACCACATACCATATTTTAAGTAAATCTGTTACTCCTGTCGAGAGTTATCGGGCGTACCAGCAGACAGACATCCAGACAGCAGACGGAGGAACATTGCTCATTCGACTTAAAATAACCCGCAGAACATACTTGCTGTCTTAGGTCAGTCCTCCGATGTGACCTAAGACAGCTCGTTTCGTTAAAGTGAGGGTATACAAAGTGGTGATGAGTTTTACAATAAGCAATAGTTGCATTGTCCATGAAATGTGAAAAACATTTCGATACCTCGATTCTAAACTATGCTAAGTGCAAAATGGTAGTTTTACGGGAGAGGCGATCAAAGTTTGATTAATTTTTTACATTTGTGTGGAATTCCTTTATAATACAAATCGAATGACCTGTACTGTTTTGTGAATTACTTTTGATTGGGTTGACGGATAAACACCAAATTTTGGCTAAATATAATTTGAAATATTTAGAAGTTAAAAATGTAATCTCCCCAAAAACATGCTAGGTCGACTTAGCATGTTTTAGAATTGAGGTATCGATTTGTTGGCATTATGAACACGAACACCTTGAAACATAGATCAGTGACCCCATAAAATATAATCCAGATATGGGGGATTTCATGTCATGTGAGTCGGAATTAAAACTTGTTTTTAAATTTTTGTAAAAAACTATTTTTTTACTTTTTTTTGCTCAAACGTAAGCTTAGATAATTTCTCTTAAGACCTTTACGGTGTATTAGTGGCATGGGACTTGTAGATCTAACACAATAAAGATAAACATCTAAAAAACTAGAGGTTGACCTACATATTTTACTCGTAGCATAACTCGAGAATCGTTATTTATACCATGGCTTATTACCCCGATCGACTTAGAATCACTTTCTCAGTTGATTTACTTATCAATATCCGTCTGTCTGTGAATGTATTCTTGTCATCAAAGTACTGGTGGCAATTAGGGTCCGATCTCAGCGAAACTTTGGGCATAACGAAATTGGTTAAAATCGGTTCAGACTTACATAGCTCCCGTATATGTATATGAACCTCAGTTTTGGCATTATGCACTGTATAATCAACATTTTTTAACCGATCTGTATAAAAATTTACAGAGAGAAGTCCCTTGATACACCTAGAGACAATACTAAATTTGAAGCAAATCGGTTCAGAATTGTATACAGCCCTAATATATGCTCCTTCTGATTTGGACTTTCAGCGCTGCAGAAGCTGCATTTCACATTCAATTATTTTGAAAGTTTTATGGCAAAAATAAATTTCAGAGCCTAATATTAAAAACTTTTACCCTATTGTAGATTTAGCGCATTACGAGTATAAGGTATGAATGCGAAAAATTCAGCTAGAAAAAATAAAAAATGTTTTCTCTAGACCGTCAAGAATTGACATCGGAGCAGGGTTACCATACGTCCTCCTATCGGAAGACATGTCCTCCTTTTTAACCAGAGTCCTCCCGTTCTCGCTCCTTTTTCAAAAATCTTGGATTTGAAGTAAGTGAATTTGTCCATTTGTATACCTTCCAAAATGGATGGAAGATGATCGGGCTGAAAATTGCACCCAAAACAATTGACATGCGATCCCGGGTGGAGGGTATATAAGATTCAGCATGGCCGAACTTAACGCCGCTTTCACTTGTACAAGTTTGTTTCGAGACAGATGTTTGTAACACCTGCAAATACTGGAGCTAGACCCACTTTAAAGTATACCGAGCGACTCAGCATCGCATTCGATTTAACCTTGTTCGTCCGCCTGTCTGTCCTTTCAAACTCTTCTACACCTGGAGTAAATTGGTCAAAATCTGTTCAGATTTAGATATAGACCCCATATATTTTTTCTTTCCGAATTTGTCTTTTAACGCTAGAGAAGCTGTTTTTTATATTCAATCACTTTGAATTTAAGAAGAACAAATTTGAAAAAAATCTTCAGTATTAGATATAGACCTAGGGTTGCCAGACACCGTATTCGAAAAGTCGGGATAACTGAGACTTAAAAGCGGGATTTGTCGGGACAAATAAAAAGATAATATTTGATTGGTTTTGGCATTTTAAAAAAACTCATTACAGTTTCAATAAAAGTCTAACATATGAATATTCAAAATAAGGTATATACACTATATGTCAATATTATGTTTGCCATAAATACTTTCTTTGTGTTATTCTTCACGAAATTCGCTTTTACTTTAAAACGGTTGGATGTAAACTATACACGCTGAAAAAAATCGCTTCTGTAGTATATTGTCCCAAACATATTCGGCTTGAAACATATATATGTTTATGTTACACTCTAAACATATAATATTTGGTACACACAAAAATTGTGTATTTGAGAAGATGTTATTCTAAACAAATATTTGTTTGCATCCCAATGTGACAGTTATTTCCGAAACAAATATTTATTTGCATTAAGTATTCATAAAATACATAAATTGTTTTAAATTTTTCTGTAATTCGAATTTAAATTTTTAGAACTGTTTAATGTTCGTAAAATAATAATTGATATCGTAAAATCTTAGATCAATATAAAGTACTTAGAGGATTGACAACTAATGATGGCTTGGAATACTCAGAAATTTGAAATGATTGATTTAAAAAGGAGTTATTGCTGCATATGGTATCATAACTGGGAGGTACAATTCGAAACCAAGAAGAAATTAAAACTGAAATTCGAAAAAGGCAGCAAAAGTTTTGGAAATATTTTTTAAATAAAATATATTTTTCAAAAATTCTTAAATAATAATTTTATTTATACTTAAACACATATTTTATTTGAGAAATTTAGTTTGCAAATATTATTTGTTCAAAAATACCGAAACCCATAATATATGCGTTCCAAATATATTAAATTGATTTTCAAATAAAATTTATTTGCAAAGAAATATAAAATATTAAAAATTGGTGTTCCAAATATATTTTGTTTCGATTCAAACATATCGAAAAAGCCGATTTTGCCACGTGTAGCTTCTATGGGCTTAAGGGCCAATTAGGACGAAACATATAAATGGGATATAAATCTAAATCTGAACCGATTTTCGTCAAATTGAGCAAAGTTGTTCTCTGGATAAAAAACTCTACCATGCTAAATTTCAAAACAATTGCATGTAAAATACAGTGACGGAAAAATTACAAATGTACATAACAAGTACATATGAAAATAGCATTTTCTTGCACTTTCTTTATTATTTTTTTTACTGCGCTTTTATTTTCCATAGTGGAGAGAGTAAATGGAAAAAAGTCGGGATTTCCCCCCTAAATTACTTCAATAATCGGGACTCTGTAAATACGCGAAAAGTCGGGAAAATCCCGACCGTCTGGCAACCCTATATAGACCACATATATATGTACCTCCGATTTGGCATCTAAGCGCTTTAAAATACAAATTGTTGGACAAATCATTATATAAATAACTTTTATAAAAATTGACAATATTTCTTTTTATTCTGCTCATATAGGGTGGCGTACGGTATCATATAGTCGGCTCTGCCGGAATTTACACCTTCCTTCCGGTTTTAAAGTTAAATTTTTTATCAGAGTAAAATACCCATCCTTTCCAATTACTGCATTTTTTAAATGTCCTCCGAAAGTCCAAAACTCTCTTTGTAAATGTCACAAATGTCCTCCTTTTCTGGCACAAAAGTCCTTCTTTCCGAGAAAGTGTATGGTAACCCTGCATCGGAGGAGTCCTTTATTTATCAAAACATGGACCGATATGTTCCATTTTCACTAGGGCAAATTATTGAAATACAGAATGTTAAAGCTTAAATTTCAGTATGATCGTGTGACGAATATTTTCTCTGGAGCGCCAAAACGTATATCATTGGACTACATCAACACATTAACCGATATGCTACATTTTTACTAGGCGCTATTTAGTGCAGTACAAAGTATAAAAGCTTAAATTTCAGCATGAGCGATTAAACAATGTGTCGCCTATTGGGACAAGAAGTCTATTCAGAAGAGCCTTTAGCTGGGGGATAAATCAAAACGTGGACCGATGTACTCCGTCTTATTTTTTTATTATTATGGCAAAAGGTATTTAAACTTAGTCTAATTCACAAAGGTTTTTGGCACATAGTTTCCACTCTACGTTCACAGAATGTTTTCGAAATTTCGCTCATAACAGATCACGAAGTTCTTTGTCGTAATTTTTACCTTGTGGCTTTCACTATAAAGCTGCAAGTATAACAACGTTAGTAACTTTTCAAATGTATGTGCTAGCCAATTACATTTTCATGCCGTATTTCAATTTCGATTTTTTCTTGGTTGGCTATTTGCCATAAAAAGCGCTCATCCTTGCTTTACTCCACGAAGTCAGAAAAATCGCTTATCTGTTCAACCTGCATCACTCTGGAAACTCCAGTTTCATAGCTCCATACAATGATATTTATAATTTTTCTGGAAATTCCTTTGACCTCTACTACACCACTCTTTACGTATACAGGGTGGCGCAGAATGAGCTATATGGTTTGAATTCTTTATAACTTTTTTAATTACTATTCTTTCTTTGTTTTTTTTTTCAGCATTTTGTGAAGGAGACTTGGGGAATTAACTATGAATCGAATAACGTACAAAAATAATTGAATTTTTGCGAAATTTTTCGTTCGTTTCATATCGCCCACTTCTTTACAAAGTTTATCTGAAATTTTGCGAAAAGTTATGGAAAATATGTATAATATAAAATATAATAAAGAGCACGTATGTGCGAAGCAGATAATGGTCATCACTTACAGGATATAATTTTTCATAGCTAATTGCAAACAATTCCTCAATAATATACTGTATTAAAAAAAAAAAAATAATAATCGAATAAACAAAAAAGTTATAAACCATTTAAACCATATAGCTCATTCTGCGCCACGATGTATACGTAAAGAGTGGTGCAAGAATGTGTGTCATATCCAGGAGCTTTTCCCGATTTTATTGCAGATATAGACCCCATTATTTCATTTAGTGTCAATTTAATGTAATATCAAGTAAAAATGCTTAAAATTAAACAGGATTCACTGAAAAATGTGTTCCCTAGAGCTTCAAGAGGTGTCATCGAAAGCGACCTTTATATGGGAGCTATACCTATATCTATTCAATGGGAATCGACTCTAACTGAAAAAATGCTTCAATACCAATTTTCGTAAAGATCGCTTCATATTTACGACCTGCACTTTGTTCACAAGAATTTATGGACAGACAAACAGACGGACATAGTGTGAAGCCAAAGTTCTCCGTCGTTTTTGACAACATTGTGTGAAATGATTTATTACACCGTGCGACAAATTCGAACTTTTTTTCCCTCCCAAGAACGGGACTGTATAGAAATAAAACTATAGGCCAACAGTAGATAAACTGCATACTCAGTTTTTTATTTCGTGATCGTTTGTCCTTTTTACAGGATTTTGAAAATTTCAAGGATAACAATTTTAAAATATTTGTATTTGCACTTACAACAATGCGAATTGATAAATATGGGTATCCAATAAAAGGGGAGAATTCCCGCTATTTAATAAAATTTTTGGAAAAAATTCCAAGGACGAAGGCTACAAAAAATTGCCTTCTAAACTTTAATCCTTTAATATCCTTCAAAGTTGTGCAATTAAAAATCGTAAAAAAAATGTTACGGTACTCTAACTGACACAACACATATTTAAATTTCAGCCTTTTATCTTTAACGGTTAAGGAATAACAATTATTTGAATTTCACAGCCTATATAGCATACTTAGGACACCGATACAAAAAAATATGCTATTCCCTCCCACGAAAGGCACTATATAAAATTTAAAATATAGGGCACTAGTAGGAAAATAACGTACTAACTTCCTTATTTCGTGATCGTTTGTCCTTTTCACAGGACTTTTAAAATTACAGGTTTAACAATTTTGATATAACTTGTTTACACATTTTAAAATGTGAATAACATCAATATGCTTATCAAATGAAAGGGGAAAATTCCTGTTATTCACTAAAATTTTAGGAAAAATTTTCCAAGGACGAGTAATATTTATTGTTATTAATCTGAATCGCCACATATAGAACAGAGGTATTCCGACAGCATATGACAATCATTTTTTCCACTTATTCGCTTTTCAATATTGGCGAGGTCTTGGTGAAACCGTTCACCGTGTTCGTCGCTGAAATTTCCCAAATTTTCGGGGAAGAAATCGAGATGGCTCGCAAGAAAGTGTATTTTTAGCGACCTGTTAACATCCATTTCTCGGAAACTTTCCAGCATGTTGCGAACAATGTCTTCATAATTTTCATCATTTTTGTTCCCTAGGAAATAAACAAATGCCCTTTTCTCAACAGGTGAGAGACAACAGGTATCGGTGTCCTAAATATGCTATACGAGTATAGGCTGTGAAATTCAAATATTTGTTATTCCTTAACCGTTAAAGATAGAAAGCTGAAATTTTAATATGTGTTGTGTCAGTTAGAGTTCTGTAACATGTATTTTTTTACGATTTTTAATTGCATAACTTTGAAGGATATTAAAGGATTAAAGTTTAAAAGGAAATTTTTTGTAGCCTTCGTCCTTGGAATTTTTTTCTAAAAATTTTATTAAATAGCGGGAATTCTCCTCTTTCATTTGATACCCATATTTTTCAATTCGCATTGTTGTAAGTGCAAATAAAAAAATTTTAAAATTGTTATCCTTGAAAGTTTCAAAGTCCTGTAAAAAGGACAAACGATCACGAAATAAAAAACTGAGTATGCAGCTTATCTACTGTCGGGCTATAGTTTCATTCCTATATAGTCTAGTTCTTGGGAGGGAAGTCGTGTCGCACAGTGTTATTATTGAATTATATATATGAATTACGAAATGAATGAATTACTTAATTAATTACACTGTGCTAGTCCAAAAATGCAACAGAAAAGAGACCCTATGGATAGACCTATTTCGGCCACGCTGAATACAG
The DNA here is from genome assembly GCA_963930755.1 of Eudasyphora cyanicolor. Taxonomy (NCBI): domain Eukaryota; kingdom Metazoa; phylum Arthropoda; class Insecta; order Diptera; family Muscidae; genus Eudasyphora; species Eudasyphora cyanicolor. The sequence goes on along the minus strand of OZ005734.1, from coordinate 214,792,196 downwards.
TGGCATTAGCCGTTTTTCTATCTTAGCTCTTGTTTTCGCGATATTCGACCACCAAGTATGTTGCGAAATCAGAGAGGTTACACATCTCTTTGGTGATTTTTAAGTGGAAAACTTCGAAATATACGCTTCAGTAAAAAGATCGAAATAAAGAGAACATTTGGAGAATTATTTCTCTCAAAACAGTCGTCAACGCTTCTCACCCCCTTATCCCTGAAAAATTACAATAAAATCTTATCATATGTTAAAAATCATATATATCGTCGACATTTTTAGTAGGCATCGTTGAGAAAAATATTCCTCGCGAAAAAATACTATAAGTCCTTTCTCAGCTTTTTTATGAGATTTAAACAGATTTCGATTTATTACATAATTTGTGTACTTTTTTGCTCATAGCAGAAAATATTTGTAATACAATTTTTTGACTTAAATTTTTATAAATTATTTTTGGTTAGTGCCAATGGAAATTTCAAAGGTAACCAACAAAACCTGCTAAATTATACAATCTGTTAATTTTTCATAAATATGTTGAAAGGAGACTCATATTAATTTTTCGCGAGGAATACGATTGTATGTCGTTTGACATATGGTAAGTTTTGATTGCACTCTTTCAGGGGTAAAGGGGTGAGCAGCGTGGTTGACTATTTTGAGAGAAATGATTCTCGAAGGGTTCCCTTTATTTCGTTCTTTGAAATGAAGCGTGTCTTCCGAAGCCTTCGACTTCAAAATCACCTCCGAGATAACTCACCCCTATAATTTTCTTGCAAACTTTGAGGTCCAATATCACTAAAACAGGAGCCAACATAGAAAAACGGCTAGCACTACTGGATTCAGCAATGTCGAAATTGGTATATCCATTGGGTCTCATTTATGTTACATTTTTAAAGTGGCCATTTCAAGCACAGTGTTATTATTACTACTATTATAAAATTAGCAATCATTATGATAAAATATATTACTTTAAGTTTGAATTGAATTATAAAATAAGTTAGTGAATTGTTACATTAAGCTATAGTTTTAAACTCGAATTTGAATTAACGGAAAATCCTCACCGCCACCTGACGGAGATCCTCGTAACTACTTGCGCTTAGAAGTTAGCAGCACTGCGGCTCTACCTCCTTCGTTGAAGCCTGTTCGGTGGTATATGTAGGACAACGCACTGGTATAAAAGGGCGATGCGTAACTAACGAAGGGACAGTTGTTTAGGAGTCAGCCTCCGGGTAAGAACTGTGGCGAGATCAGGAGTTAGCCTCCTTAGAGTGGTGGGTGAAAAGGAGTTAGCCTCCTCAAAATAGTAGGGATGATATGATTCTGAAGTGACGTTTCGGCAGTTTCTAATATGTCATGATCTGTCATTTGTTTTTCATTGTATTCAGTAGAGTTTACAATTTCATCATGGAGAGATATACGCATGAACAACGTTTACAAATTATTCAGTTTTATTACACAGTGCACATTGCAAAAACCGCGATACTATTTTTCTTTAGGTCTTGGCGAGTAGAACAACGTTTATTCTACGAAATTTGCTGGACACCCCCAAAATCCGGATTTACGGGTAAAAAAACGATTTTCTTGCCTTTTATCACTTGAACGCCTATAACTTTGTCAATTGTTAACCGATTTTCAATCTGTACCACAAATAAATCAATATTCCTACAGGTTCAAATTAATAAAAAATACATCGTTCGAAAGGTCCAATTATCTTTCCAAATTCTTTAAAGATAGAAAATGGGTTAATAATTAACAAAGTTATAGGCTTTCAAGTGAAAAAAGAAAGTAAATCGGTATTTTACCCGTAAATCCGGATTTTGGGGGTTTCCAAAAAAAGATTCGTCATTTGCTTCTCAACTTGAGTTTATTTTGTCGCACTGTGTTATCAAAATAATCGTTCTCCAATTGCAACTTTTCGCGCAAAAAAATACTTTCCAGTCGACCTACGATCTTGACACCCATGAGCAATATTTGATCTTTCGTTAAGAGCTATCTCTTAACAATAACTGTGATTTTTTCAAAGAAATCATATCACCCTTATTGGAAAGCCCTGTATAAGCTAACTTGTAAGAAACCACACCACAGACGAAAAATATTCTTTTTTTAATAGTAAAATTAATAATTATGCAAAATCTTGTTTGGATCTTCTTACATTTTTGTTCATTTAGGCGATTATTTATTAATAAATATCCACAAACCAAAATGTGAATATTTGCGCAAACACGCATGAACAAACGCATAGCCGCCGAAGATCTAAAAATCCATCCTATTTGTGTCATTTTTGTCCTAAAAGCCAAAATTTGACTGCTTATAGTTTATTTGGCCCTATACCATGTCCAGGTAAAATTATCCATATCGGTCCACACTCTGGGGCCTACACTTGGCCAAAATTTCAGTAATTATATTTTATGTAGCCTAAAGTCATACCTAGATAAATAGGGTTTCAAGTTTTAATATTGATAGTTCTAGAAGCCACATTTTAAATTTATCCTTCCGAATTCTCGCCATTTCTAACTTATTTGGTGGCCCAACATCATGCCCAGTAAAATGTTTTGATATAATGTTTTAAGGACCACCAAATACGAGTATGTTTAGGTTAGGTTGAAAGGGACGCCCGTCAGAATAAAACTGACGAGTTCACTCGGGGCCGACAATTCGGTCCATTGTGTTTCCCGTGAACAGAATAGAAGAAATAGTTGGAGGTTGACAGACTAGGAAGAGGGAGAGAAGGTTTAGGAAGAGGGAGAGAAGATCTAGTTACTCGTGTTTTCATTTGTCTTTGTGGCTTTACTAAACCAGAGAGATTTTCTAAAGAATTTGAGAAGGGGTTTGAGCGGTGCATCTGCTAGGTCGTCTAGGTTTTCGAAGAGCCTGTGCCCTAAATAGGCCAAACGGTACTCTTGCAGTCCTTTGCATGAGCATAGCAAGTGCTGTACTGACTCCTCCTCTTCTTCATCCAAGCAGCTTCTACAGAAGTTTTCGTAAGGAAGCTTCATGCGTGAAGCCATATTGCCTATCACGCAGTGCCCTGTGATGACTCCTGTGAGGATGCTAAGTGTGTTCTTCCTGAAGGACAGCAATTCTTTGGTACGGTTCACATCAATGGATGGCCAAAGGGTTCTTGCAGTTCTGCAGTTTTGTACGATATCCCACATCGATCTGGTTAGTGCTGCTCCGCGTTCGTCGATTTGGTTTTTATGTTCCACGAACGGAATTTGCACGTCCAGAGTCGCGGTTTCATTTCGCGCACCTTCTGCTAATTCGTTGCCCTGTATGTTGCTATGTCCTGGCACCCAGCAGAGCATGATTTCGTGCACCTGAATATGGGTTAAGGCTAGAAAGCAGTCCATCGTGCAGCGTGATTTGATAGTTCTAGAGCCCAAGGCCTTGAGAGCTGCCATACTGTCGACGTAGATCTTGAATTTTTTCGGAGAAATATCCCGTTCCAAAATCTGTTTCGCGGCAATGTTAATGGCATAGATCTCTGCCTGGAAGACCGTGCATTCATCTGGGAGTCTGGTGGAGATTCTGAGATTGAGGGTATCGGAATATACTCCTGATCCCGTGCCCGTCTCCATTTTCAATCCGTCCGTGAAGATTGAGATCTCGTCGTCCTCTATGACGCTATTTGATGCCCAATCTTCACGGCTAGGAAACGTTACATTAAAATGTTTACCTCGAATTGTTCTTGGTGCCAAGTTGTCCATTGGCCTATTGATTTTGTCTGTTATGCCCATGCTTTCCAGGATTGAGCTATGTCCGTGTGTGGTATTGATGGCTATTCCTGATTCCCTTAGCCGAAGGGTCACTTTCGCTGCGGTACACTTTATGTATATATCGATTGGTTGAAGGTTCAGCAATATGTTTAGTACACGGGGCAAAATCGCCTTTTTTGATATGTCTGAATCGAGAGAAAATATATTTGGAACACAAATTTTTAAATGTTTTATATTTCTGAGTAAATAAATATTATTTGAAAATCAATAAAATTTACTTGGAACGCATATATTAATATATTACAACAAAATATATTTGCAAACTAATTTTCTCAAATAAAATATGTATTTATATACCAATAAAATTATTGTTTAGGAATATCTTCAAATATATATAATTTAAGAAAGATTTTCAAAACTTTGGTGAATTTTTCTAATTTCATTTTTAATTTTTCCTTCGTTTCGAATTATTTCTCCCAGTCAAAAATACCATTAGCAGTAGAGTTGGGTCGTTCCGGAACGAACTCGTTCAATTGAACGATTCCCTTGAAGGAACGATTGGAAGTGGTTCCTGCTATGTTGTTCTTTTAGTTCCATCGTTCACTTCGGATCTTTTGCTGTTATTCATTTTTCGTTCATTCGCTCTTTCATTTTACCATTCTTTTCTTTTGAGCAGCTGTTTAATTGTTGCCAAATTTACCGAACAATGATTTCACTAGTCCTTGGCAAAATTGCTTTTATCACGTTCATAAAAGAAGACTGAACGAGTAAACAAACAGCTGCTGTGATGTTTGACTGAATGAATGTCATTTGAAAGAAGGAGCCAAAATGAACGATGGAACGAAAAGACTGAACGAGTTCCTTTACCGGAACGGAACGAAAAGGACCGGTCCGTTCAGTGAACGATAATGCCCAACACTAATTAGCAGCATTGCATTCTGTTTTAAGGGACTCATTTTAAATTTCTGGGTATTTCATGTCAGCATTTTTTGCAATCCTTCGAGTAAATTAATGTTATCAAAAATTATACGATTTCATTTAAAAATTTCTAAAAAATTATCATTAAATTACTGAAAAACTTAACACAATTAAGGTTCAATATTTTCGGAATACTTAAATTTAATTACATTTTTGTTTCCGAATTAAAATCCCAAATAAAAGGTATTAGGGTGGAAACAAGGATTTGTTTAGAACAACATCTTCCCAAATATATAATTTTTGTGTGTACCAATTATTATATATTTAGAGTGTACCATAAACATATATATGCTTCAAGCCGAATATGTTTGGCACAATATAGTACAGAAGCGATTTTTTTCAGCGTGTATGTTTACACTGTTTTGAGTTACCAAGCTTTGTTACTGCGGAGTGTTCTAATAGCGTGTTTTAATTTTTACAACGATCAAGAATAAATATCAGATCAATGTTTCAAGCGAACCATGACCGAAGGGGTTTGAGTTCATTATAACTTTTTATTTGAGACATAATTATAATTTTTTTAGTTATGAAAAATTATATCTCGCAAGTGATGGATATTTTCTGGTTCACATATTCATGCTCGTTCAATTATGTACAGTTCCATTTTTAATTCCCCAAGTCTTATTTACAAACTACTGAAAAGAAATAAAAAAATTATATAAAAAAAGTTGGAAATATGTATAAATTATAAGAGAAAATATATTATAAAAGTTATAAGGAATTCAAAACTGTAAAAACGGTAAAGTGGATGATATACAATTTTTTTGGCTTTAAAATATACATATTTTGAACCATCGATATATTATTTAAATATATTTTAAATCAATCAATATGTTATTTACCCACTCTAATACACGAATATGTATAAACTCTTAGACATGTAGCACGATTTATGCCACGCTAAGTATACTAAACATGCTAATGCAGCTGTACAGTGAATATTTTAAAATCTGAAATTTGAAAAATACTGAACCATAAATTTACAAAGTTTAAGCATTCAGTAATTGTATCATAGTATTAAACACTAACAGAATCATCTAATAGTTCCACTCCGGATTAAACAATAAAGAAATACCAGATGCACTATATCTTTAAATCGAAGCTTATCTTTTTCATAAGTAAAATTGATATCCACTTTAAAGATATTCTTCACGTAGAGTAAAACATTATGATCCAATCACATTTTTGTATACAGCTTCGTTTTAATACTGACTGACCCACTGAAAAACCATACATCATTGCGTCACTTTTTCTATTTATTGAGTTGAGTTTGCAAGTAGTCTTCCCAAAATGGATAGATGCGCCGTCGTCATATCCAAATAATAATGTTGTTTCGTAGCAATTGTCATTGCCATGCTGAGACATTAGATCACCTTGCGTGCTAACAAATAGAATTATGAACTCTTATTGCCTCTAGTCGATTTTGTAGAACAAAAAAAAATTATTGTTACTTATGATGTAATGGCGTGGGGCTAAATTTTCGCTTGAAATACATACATACATACTCGTATGTTTGTAATTGTATTTAGGAAGTAAATACATAGCAAACTTTTTGCAAAGTATTATTAAGTTTGGTTGATCTGATATAAAAGATATGTAGCAATAATTGTATTTAATTGTTGTATAGTGTTTTTATTTTCTAATAAATATCTAAATTTTTCTGCTAAACATGTTTCAATTTTAATATATATTAATCAAATATATTTCATATATGGGTGGTTTCGACATTACGGGCCAATTTCGACATAATTTTTGGTACTGAAGTATTTTTTCAGAATTCAATACTTCAGATAGGTAGAATCCATTAAAGAATAGCTATTCTATTATCGAAGGCACACATCATTTTTTTAATTCTGAACCGAATTATACACGCTGAAAAAACATATTCGGCTCGAAACATATATATGTTTAGGGTGCAATCTAATCATATAATATTGGGTACACACAAAAAGTATATACTTATATTTGGGAAAATGTTATCCTAAACAAATCTTTGTTTACATCCCAACATGTTTTTATTTGATAATATTATTTCCGAAACAAAAATATGTATTTTCACTTAAGAATTCAGACAATTCGTTAATTGTGTTAAGTTGTTTATTAATTCAAAGATATTTTTTAGAATTTTTTAATGTTCGTAAAAATAATAAAAAAAATAATTGAAATCGTATAATCTTGGATCAAAATAAATTACTTGGAGGATTGACAAGAAATGATGACTTGAAATACTAACTCAGAAATTTAAAATAATTGATTTAAACAGAAGTTAACGCTGCATGTGGTATTGTAACTGGAAGGTACATTTCGAAACTAGGAAAATTTTAAACCGAAGTTCTTAAACGCTTGCAAAAGTTTTGAAAATATTTTTTAAATAAAACATATTTGGATAAATTCCTAAACAACAATTTTATTTGTATTTAAACACATTTTTTTTGGGAATAAATATAAATATAGTTTGTTGTAATATACAGAGTTTTCCAATAATAGTGATATGATTTCTTTGAAAAAACACTTATTGTTAAAGAAATTCAAAAGTTTTTTTATTTTATCGAATACATTCGATACAATTAAGTTGTAAATAAAACGTCATTCAAATGGCTTCCACGACTTCTTCTGCAGGAACGAATTCGAGGAACCCAATTTTCGAGCACTTTTTCCACTAAATCAAGTCGTATGTCATGAATGGCACGTTCGGTATTGACTTGTAAAGCTTGAAGACAGCCTGGTTTATTTCGAAAGACCAATGACTTCAAATAACCCCACAAGAAATAGTCTACTGGTGTTAAATCACAACTTCTTGGAGGCCATTCAATATCACAATTTCTTGAAATAATCGAATCTCCAAACTTTTCTCGCAACAATTTAATTGTTTCATTTGCTGTGTGGCACGTAGCCATAATCGGTCAATGGCAAAAAGATAGCTCTTAAGGTCTGAGGTCGACTGGAAAGTCGATTGTGGATTTAAAAAAAATTGACTTAGCGCACGAAAAGTTGCAATTGGAAAACGATTATTTTGATAATAAAACTAAATAATTTGTAAACATTGTTCTTGCGTATATCTCTCCATGATGAAATTGTAAACACTACTGAACACAATGAAAAACAAATGACAGATCATGGCATATTACAAATGGCCGAAACGTCACTTCAAAATCATATCATCCCTATTGGAAAACCCGTTATTATTTTTTCGAGTTTGAGAATCCAAAGTACATACGTTAAAAAATAATTGGCCACAACTTTAGTTTAAAATGCCCTTCACATTGTGTTATTTTCACACCAAACATTTGTTTGCTCATATATTTGCTATGTTAAAAATTGTTTAGTTGTTAATTAATTAAAAGCGACTTGAAAGCTTTTGTTATTATAAGTCTCCTCGTGACGAAGTCTGATCATACATTATTTTGCTCAATGCTGTCATTGTCGCTCTCACCGACTCACTCCATAAATTTTAAAAACTGAGAAACTTTACAGCTCTCTAACAGCATTCGGTGTTAACATTAGGCTAGTGCATATATTAAATATTTCGACACGAACCTTCTACACTGTTCTAATTTATGTGTTGTCTTCGTTCGCCTCAACTATGCCGAGAGAGTTCGCCAAAGCTATTCATTCCCTTATGCTCAGTTCGTTCTTCTTCATTCTTCCTACAGATGTGCTTTTTGTGTGTTTTCTACATTCTTCACATTGCCTCCGCACCACCACCAACACTTGTTGGCAACCGTACTGTTATCAACGGCTGAGGCCACAACGATGTGGTGACGACGATGACGAACAGAACAAAAACAAAACAAGAAAAAAAATCGAACAGCAACACAACATCACTCACTAACATTTCAACGAAAGTCGGCTTATGCTCAGACTTTGCTTTCTGACATTTCGTCGTTAGTGTGCTCTCATTATCAGACCAAAGTAGTACGACGAGGTATATCTCTAACTCAGTGCCAGTTCAGTCAGTTCTATCTGTTAATTGTTATTGTTACAAACGGTTGGTCGGTCGATACAACATCGTTGGATCGTCGTTATTAAGAGGGCAGAGGCAGTGGCAGTATCTAAAAGTGCGTTCGTGCGTGTACTCTCAGTAAAAAGTCAACCAGAGTCGGTCTGTTCTATTTCGGAAATTGTGCGGTCATAACACGTTGTGTCGTCGTCGTTCGTTCTTCCCCCGTCTACAGTACTAGTCCAGTGTTTTAGTGTTTTTTGCAAAAAAATCCACAGTGAAAAAAGCTGAAATTATCATAAACAAAACAAAGTTCATTGTATTTTAATTACTACATCCATCCAACTATCCAATATGAGGGAAATCGTTCACTTGCAAGCTGGCCAATGCGGTAACCAAATTGGTTCTAAGGTTAGTAAACATTTTTCTCATTCCCTATTCGTTCGTCCGTTCGTTCACCTACTCCTCCGAGTGTCTCCTCGCCTTGGTCTTTATCCCAGATTATGTTTTGTCATGTACTCGGTACAAATGCTTCTTCTTATTTCCCATACATTTAATTTTAATTTTCCTAACCTCAATATTTAATTATAACACATGCGTATGTTTGTTTTCTTATGTTGCTTTGGTCGGGTTTTTTATTATTTTATTATTTTTTTCTCATTCTTTTTGGTGATAAAAGAAAGCGTGCAATTTCATGTTGTGGTGCCTTACTTACACCCTACACCGCCTACCACCACCTTCGTTTCGTACAAGCATTATCGCGTTGTCTTCATCGACGAGTATACCGTTTGCGCTTAGTTGGCTTTTCCCATATGCCGCCTCTTTTTTCATTAGGGGTACTCACTGAATTAAATTGACATTTGCGCACAAATCATGACAAATCGCAATTGAATGTGATAAGTTTGTGTGTTGTTAAGTTACATGGAAATGATCGGGGAAAAAAGTAATAAAGTGGTCAGACTTTGAATAGGTAGAACAAGTTTAGAATTGTAGTAATACGAATCGAAAAATTCCAATAGGCGAAAAATAAAAGTAAAAAAACATAGGCTGAACATTGTTATCTATTAATATAAACAATTTTTTAATTTTAAATTAAATATTAAACATTTTCATATGTCTTAACTAGGAATGTCAGAACTGAGAACCGGTTCTTTACAAAAAGACAGAAACCTGAAAATAGGTGTTGTTTTATTCTCGGTTATTCATTTTTTCATAAGAAAATCATGTCTACAAAAGCGTTGCAAAACTTTTTATAGTTTTTGTGGAATTTTTCAAATAAATCCAAAAAGCAGTAAAGAACTCTTTCTTAGAAATTTACGATTGAATAATAACATGCAAGACTTTATTTACCAGATGTTAAGAAAATTTTTAAAAAATATTCAACTATGGACATTTACACATTTAGTGATCAAGAAAAATTCCTAATGGTCTCCAATTTTGACGAAGCTTTGCGGAAATTTTAGGGGTGGTGCTTTAATAAAAAAAAGATAAAATTTTGCTGAAAAATCTTCAAAAAGTAATAAAGGGTTTTCCAATAGGGATGATATGATTTTAAAGTGACGTTTGGGCCATTTGTAATATGTCATGATCTGTCATTTGTTTTTCATTGTATTCAGTAGTGTTTACAATTTCATCATGGAGCAATATGCGCAAGAACATCGTTTACAAATGATTCAGTTTTTAACTAAATAATCGTTTTTCAGTTGCAAATTTTCCTGCGCTAAGTCAATTTTTTTTTAAATAAAAAAAATAAACTTTCCAGTCGACCTACGAACTTGACACCCATGAGCAATATTTTAACTCTCGTTAAGAGCTTTTTTTGTGGCCATTGACAGATTCCAGATCCGAAGTACCGTTAAGGAGCTAGAGCAAAAATAAACCTTCCGTTCACATTTGAAAATGATGCCGTCAATTTTTTTAAAAATCCAAAAAAAAACACTTTCCGGTCGACCTACGATCTTGACACCCATGATCAATATTTTAGCTTGTGGCTACGTGCCACACAACAAATGAAACAATTGAATTGTTGCGCGAAAAGTTTGGAGATTCGATTATTTCAAGAAATTGTGATATTGAATGACCTCCAAGAAGTTGTGGTTTAACACCATTAGACTATTTCTTGTGGGGTTATTCGAAATAAACCAGACTCTCTTCAAGCTTTACAAGTCAATATTAAACGTGCCATTCATGACATTCGGCTTGATTTATTTAAAAAGTGCTCGAAAATTGGACTCATAGAATTCGGTCCTGTAGAAGAAGTCGTGGAGGCCGTTTGAATGACGTTTTATGTAGAACTTAATTGTATCGATTGTTTCACATTAAGTGTTTTTTCTCAAAGAAATCATATCTCTCTTATTGGAAAACCCTGTACATATTTATACAGTTGATTTTTGGCTAGGTATACGTTCACATTTCTAAGCTGTTCGCGAAGCAATTATCCACAAAGTTAGCTGTGGTCAGAGGATTTTGGACATCCCTATTACAAATTTTTAAATATAATTGCTAGGGTATGTCCACAACCCACTGACCACAGATTCTTTCATGCAAAATTACGCCTTAAAATCGTGAATAATTTCCGTGCCATCAGCGCGAGAATCACAATATTGGCACTGTTTTAAGCAGAATAACGTGTTTTAGGTGCACATATGAATGTAATCACTTTTCCATATTTTTTATCCAGTTTCTATTGTCAAAATACGCCTATAGTTTTGAAGATTTTTTAACAAAATTGTATCCCCGTTATTAGAGCATTTCCACACAGTTTCTTCGAAATTGTAGATCGTAAGGAATTTTCCTTGACAACATAACGTGCTTTTCTTCTATGAAGATAATTTTCAACACATTAGAAACTATATTCAACGCATTTTTAATAAATCGGAAATAACTTTTTCAGTTCCGATTTTTGTCTTCTTAGGCTCTTTGAAAAGCGTTTGATCGATAAATCCAATTTTTTATTTGGCTGCTGATTCAATTTTTGCAAAAATGAGATTTTTATGGTAAAATTATCGTAAAATAAGGCGCATCTATGGTACTAATTTGGAAATTAAAAAAACAAAAATTGAGATTTTATGGTAATTTTTGTAATTTCTCTATCTTACACACTTAATTTTTCTGAATGCAATACCCTCTATCTCTTCATATAATTTTGGACTATTTTTGTTTGTTTTGTTTTTCTTCTAAAAGATGGTTCTTTGTTGAAAAGTGTATGCTAAAACCGAATTTGGTTAAATTTTGTTGTCAAAGCTTTAGTTTTCAAGTTATGGCTATTTTTATTTCTAAACTGTGATTCCACAAGAATACCATTTTTTTGATATGACAATTTGAAAATGGATTCAAAAATGAACCCCAAGAAATAGATAATACTTAAATAAAAAATTAATCATTAATTCATTGTTATTATTATTTATTATTTTTATTATAATATGCATAATTATATATTAAAAAAATTTGTGGAATTCATAAATAATTTTTTTTACTATGCAAAAACCTCTATCTTTTTTTATACTTGAAGAATTTTTGAATAGCAATGCCCTCCATAAAGTGGCTCGTGGTGCAAATATTAAAAAAAATATTGTTTAGTAGTTCACGTAGTTAGGTGTAATACACATTGTAGAACAACAAAAAATTCCAAGTAGAAAACTAAAGTTTTTAATCTGATCACATATTTAAAAAGTAATTTTTTTTGCAAACATCGTCCTTACGGGACTTAATTTTTTCAATTAATGTTAAGGATTTTTTTTTAAATTTAGGAAAAAAACATATCATGAAATTGGTTCTTTTTCATAGAATGCAAATGATTACTGACATTTTGCAAAAAAGATATTTTATACCGATAAAAAGATATATTTTTTTAATAATCCCAGTATTCCTCAAAATTTACAGCTTCGAAAATTTTAAAATCTTCATAGTAGGGCCTGTTTTTTATTTTAGTTTTTCAAAATAATTTGCATGGGTTGTTGACACCACTTGGTATAACCATTATACAAAGTTTCAGCAAAATCCGAGACATGAGCCGAAAATACTACGATCATTTAACATGGAAATGCTCAATTATAGAACAATATTAAAATAATGAACTGCTATCCAATAAACTATGGAAATGGAAAGTAGGTCCAAATTGTATAAGTTATTGCCGAATAAATTAAATAACATGGAAAAGCGAAGCGATCTTCATATTATATTGTTTGAAAAGGCATGTCTGATAAAAATGGCTCGATTTCGAGAAATGTAAGAAACGAAACGAAATATTTTTTTGGGAAAATGCATAAAACAACCCAAATTGTTATATACATTGTTTAATTCCAATGAGAGCTATTTTTAAATCCTTAAATATTCCTCTTTTTTACCTATTTCCAATTTTCCGATCACTATGCAAAATTGGCTAAAAAGGATAAAAATTCACGTTAACCTTCAACCATACATCCATTTTTTGTAACGTCCGCAACGGAACTTTGCATCCCGCCGCGAATAATGCATTCCTCAGAAATAATTAAGTAAATATTTAAATGTCATTTTAAAAAACTCTCAAACAATTGTTGTTTACTAAATGGTTGTTATTTACTTAATTGCTTTCAGAACGCCAGCGGCATAAACATTATTAAACAATTAGTACGAATGTAATGTCCGCAACACAGAATTTGCCAGTAATATTTTTATTAAAAAATAGTTTTTCCTTTTCCTAAAATGCCGGTTGTAATACTTAAATATGAAAGCTATTCTTCTTTTGTCGGGTGTGAACATAACGAAGGAATTATTTTTCAAGATTTTTTAATTAATAATTAAATTTGTTTTTAAATTTTAATTTATTAATGGCTATTTCAAAATCCTGGAGTTCAAAAAGATCATCAAATGAGCAATTCATCAATGATCTCATTTAATTAAATTTGTCTGTGCTTTTTGTTTTAAAGCCCACGTAATATGCATTAGAGCGGCTTCATATGTGTGGGCATTTCAAGCTGCCGAAGTTCAAAGAATTCGTGAAAACTGGTGTGTTTTATGTACATACAAGTATGCCAAGAAAGTGCTTGGACATTTGTTTTTTTCGGGTTAAAAAACTATCCTTGATTTTACTTGAATTTCTAAATTGCTTTAGTCAACAAGTTAGAAGGCAGTATCAAAAATGTTCCATATATGTTCTCCAGACCGGAGTATGGGCCCACCAAAAAGTGTATAGACTTTCCTGACAGCAACTTTTGTGAGGAGGTTTGAACCGTCATAGCTTCTAAAAGCAATATCCGATTACTATAAACAGGATATCAATTGAAAGTTAGCGTGTTTTTTCTACTTCTTGATCTTTAAGAATGAAGGACTTGTATATTTTATAATTTGGATCAGAGCGCAAACGTTTTTTTTTTTAATTATTTACATTTTTAATTTATTGCAATTCAAAGGCTTCTTGACCACATATCGAAAATTCAACTTGAATTTTATTTAAATTCGAGGGAAATGCTTATATTTCTCTTACAGAAATAACTGTCATAATAATTCGCCGTTTGGAGAAATTTGAATTTTAGGTATGATGTCCAGAAGTCTTTGTAATATAGCAGAAAATTAAAAAAATACTTATTGGGCTATGGTCAGAATAGTAAGATATTTCATCCTTATTATACTTTATCCTTAAAGATCATTAAATATCCAATTCTTGTAAATATTTTTACGTCTTTTTGAAGACGAAAAAAACAGTGCGAGTATATGAACCATTCATTTCAAATCTCGTATGTAGTAGTCGAACAATGTGTTTAGAAGCGATTAAAGGCTAACTCAGAAAATGAATTATAAAATATTTATAATAATATGTATTTATAATAACTAAATTGGGACATACAATTTATAAACTTGAGAACTAATATTCTGAGATTACCTTTATACCAGATTTTTATCAAAATCGAAGCTGGTCATTTTGAACATTTGTCCTTGATAGGCCTTGAATTTACCCTGTATAACTTGTTTCTTTATAACGGCATATGAATACCGATATTATACCTCAAAAATTTAGAAGTTAACCAATCTTAACAATATGCTGATTTATCCAAAACATAATTTCTATACCGTTTTTGCGTTAGCAGAACATTATAATGTTTATAAACAATAAACATTTTGTATGTGTTTTTTTAATTTGTGTTTCAATTAGCTCTTATCACATAAATAGTAAAAATAAAATATGAAACAAGTACATATGTATTTCATTGATACTGTTTATTGATTTTTCCAACATATTGAATAATGCTTGACGTGAGTTCCCCTAATAGTGTTCGTTGCCGAAGAGAAAATCATTGAAGACAAAACATGAAACCCCATTGAACATGTGATGCGGCCGACGTACACAGTCAGCAAAAAAATCAGTACCTGAGTAACGGGTATTCAAATGAAGGGTTCGAATACTTTACCTACATACGCGAATACAAGTACATACATGGGTATTTGTATGAATAAGTGGACATACTTACTTAAAACCCTACAGCAAAGGGTCACAAATCACCTGATTTGTTCATGGCGTATTTGTTTTGTGTGTCTGTTAGAGCTTCCACAAGAGGTATTTGGATACTTGTCAGCTGATTCTTTTAGAATTGGCGGAATGGGTTGTTGGAGTGTTGCACGAGTGAGGTCATTGTATATTGAAATATGTTCAATGAAATCTATTTTGGTTATAGGTACTGTTTTTGCTAACGAACTAATTTAATTCTTCAAGGAAATTTGTTTAACTTTTATACGCAGAGAAAAAATTAACCAAAGAGATGTAAAAGCGGTGTTAAGTTCGACCAAGCCAAATCTTATATGGGTGGTTTCGACATTACGGCAAATTTCGAAAATTTTGGTATTAACGTTTTTTGCAGAATTCAATACTTCAGATAGACATATATAATTCTCTGAATAATAGCTACTTTGTTATCGAAAGTACACATATCTTTTTTATTTTTAAACCGAATTATACGACTTTTTTTAAAATATAGCCCACAGGTAAGGACAGGGGAGTATAATATCCGAGGCCCCTCGATCAGCTGACATATTTTGATAGAGCATCTCAATAACAATGAAAAATAAAGTGCATTTTATCGATATCTCACTTAGTTATCGAATTATCGGACGTCGAAATTTAAAAAAGTAAGTTTTTTTTTTAAATTTTATCGTCTGATAACTCGATAACTAGGTAAGATACCTATAAAATGTCCAATAATTTTTCGTCTCATTTTGAGGTGCTCGATACAAATATGGCATCAAATCAAGGATGCTTTTTATAGTCGCCATTTATAGTATGCCAGGGGAATGACGATTAACAAGGGAATCGTCATTCCCCTGGTATATTTTTGACAGTGGAATGCAAGTGACGCAATATAGTTATCGATATATAGTTTCATTTGTCAGTTATGTTTTTCGGTTTTTTCTTTCATATATCAGCAACTAAGATAGTTACGATAAAATAATCAGGGTTGTTGTGTTACCCGATTGTTGTCGGGATCGGAATTGAAACCGAGAAGAAAATAACTGGTGTCACAGAACGTTATTTTTTCGATTTCAATTCCGATTTCGACAGCAATCGGATTCCACAACAACCCTGAATATAGATTTTTTACATATTACTGATGCCATTTCACCAGAAAAATTTATGTTTTTGTCGATGTTTTCAAGCTTTATTCCTCGACAACTCGAGAACTAAGCATGTTATCAATTAAATGTCAGTTTTTTCTTCTTTTTTTACGGCGTTCTATCCAAATATGTATTCAGATCGAGGATCTTGGCGGTCGCCCTTTATAGTTTCCTTGCTAATCGTCATTCCCCTGTCATTTTGTTGACGTCGATTGACTACAAATGTCTATAATTTCAGCTTAAATACTTGCATTCCAAAAATTTGCTTGGATCGCAACTTGATCTCACAATAAAGTTAAAAAGCACAAAAAAATTTATAAAAAGTATTGAACTTTAAAAATAAAAGCAGCACAGGGGAATGACGTACGTGAGTGTGACAGCTCATTTGGGAAGGCAAAGCGCAACTTACTTCATTTTATTAATATTGTTGGCGCAAAACAACCACAAGTATATATGGAGTAAATTTAATACCATTTCTAATTTTAATTATTGGAAATCCATAATGTTTTGGAAATTTGTCTCTATAATTTCAGTTTAAATACTTGCATTCCAAAAATTTGTTTGGATCGCAACTTGATCTCACAATAAAGTTAAAAAGCACAAAAAAAGTTATAAAAAGTATTGAACTTTAAAATTAAAATGGCGTACGTGAGTGTGACAGCTCATTTGGGAAGGCAAAGCGCAACTTACATTATTTTATTAATATTGTTGGCGCAAAACCAACCACAAGTATATATGGATTAAATTTAATACCATTTCTAATTTTAATTATTGGAAATCCAGAAGGTTTTGGAAATTAGAGTTTTACGGAATATAAGATTTGACAGGTGAAAGACGCAAATCTTCAGGGACAAAAAATAATCATCCATAAAAATAGTACTTAATAAAAAATTATAAACATTAATAGAAACATAATTAATTAAATATTATATTTTACATTGCAGCAATTTTATTAAATAAATATATACTTTTTTTGTCAAAAAATGCAAAAAAACTAAGTGAAAGTAGAGTTTGGGACAGCCATGGTATGGACACTTCATCCATTGTGTCCACTTGAAACTTTGGTAGGCAATTTTTTCATAAAAAATAATTTTTTCGATTCGGTTTTTTTTGCCACATCTAAAGATGAAGAAATATACCCATCATTTATTATACCGATCGACTTAGGATCACTTTCTGAGTTGATTTAGCGATGTCCGTCTTTGCACTCATCTTTCTTTCGTCCCAATTGGACTTTTTATTTTATTTTATGTTTTGAACGGACAACCTCTTGAAAACATCATACGTGACACAGTACATTAGAAAAACTTTCAATAGCGTTTACCACAACCCACGTTTTTAAAATCGGTGTCTATCATAACTTCAAAAGTACTAGACCGATCGTTTTGGAAGTTTGAACACTATTTCTATACATACATACATATTTTGCGAGGCAACGCTGGAAAGATTAATATTTTTTATTTTTCAATAACAAATTAGCCTATTTATTGCAAAAGTCGAGTTTTTCACTTCAAAGTATTCCCAAAAATTTAAAAATAGAAATTTCTAAAAACTCTCCCAGTAACCTAAATATTTTTGCTGAATGCGATATTCGCAGCGAAAGTTCCGTTGCGGACGTTACAACAAATGGAAGCAGATTTTAACACAAATTTGCATGTTTTTTGCATAGTAATAAGAAAAATCGAAATACATCAAATAAAGAGGAATATTTAAGGATATTAATATAGCTCTTATAAGAATAAAACATTTCGTGGTTCATCTAAAAACTAGAAATTCATCTGTTGCGGACGTTACACAACAATTTCACCACGCGAAAATGAATATATTCTGCGGAAATTTTAGTATAATGTTATAATATATATTTTATAGAAACCGCTGAACGTATAATTTTAATTGTGAGATCATTAAAATGTATCGTAAAATAATGATTTCATTACACATCTGGGATTTTTTACATTTTTGGTATACAGTTTTTCGGATTTGCCCATATGTTAAAAAATGCTGATTGTATAGCGCTCAAAAAATATTAGCTGATAATATCTTTAACACTCCTACCAGTGCATATAAATACTTCAAATTTTGTGCAGTGTAATGCTCTTATAGTACCTACAGTCCGGTAAAATAAGGGCATTGTTGCCACGCCCTTTTTGTTAACTCCCACACAAATGGTCCATTTTGCACAGAAAGTTAATTGGTTATAGCTTCAATATCAGTTCATACAAATACTTAAAATATTGTACAGTGAGTCGTAAGTCCGTTTACCCGACTGAACTTTCTTATTTGTTTTTAGATTCCCTTGCCACACGGGTCCTTAGGCGCACGCCCCATCATGAAATGTCGAAATCAAGTACAGCTGCTCCAACATAAAATGCGTGTTTTCCTACTGAAAAACGATTCGGATTAGGCAGCAAAACAAAACTAAAAAAAATAGTTTTCCCAAGAAAAAATGGTGTTCATTGCGAACATCTGGCAACACTTTCGAGAGCCTTATGTGCAATATTATTTGTGGAAGAAATTGCCTGAAATGACTCGCAAACACCAGACGTTTGTTTACGTATCGATTTTTCGACTTTTTGGAGAATCAAATATTTATATAGTTTTTCTGTTGGATGTCGAATAATCGATTGGTGAATGCTCCCTGTATTTCATATAGTGTAGCAACACAACTAGATTAAGATCTGCGAGAAGACGCCTTTTCACTTCATATTGTTTGTGCCGAAAATGCCGGTAATGAATCACAAATACATTGGTTATAAATACAATGTAATGACGTGTATAAGTACCAAGCTTGTACATTTGGCAACTCGGTCTGAGAGTCTTAAGTTCATATTGTTTATGCCGGAAATGACTCACAAATACATGCGATTGGTTACTTATCGATTTTACGACTTTTTACAAACCCAAACTCAATGTCTCTTACTGAAGTCCATGAATCTGATTAGTCAATAATTTATTTTTAGATTTTTCGAATTCTGCTCAACAAATGCTTGGAGATAATATTGTACATTGTAATTACGAGTATAAGTACCTAGAGTGTACATATGGCAACTCTGTCGGAAGCGTAGATATCCATATGTATATAAATGTATTTATGTACATATATTGTTTATGAAGAAAATTAACAATAAATAATAATAAATCGGCTTGTACATAATATGTACATACATTGCGG
Source organism: Eudasyphora cyanicolor (assembly GCA_963930755.1). NCBI lineage: Eukaryota > Metazoa > Arthropoda > Insecta > Diptera > Muscidae > Eudasyphora > Eudasyphora cyanicolor. The sequence goes on along the minus strand of OZ005734.1, from coordinate 214,772,818 downwards.
TCTGTGCCATAAGAAATGCCGGCAATGACTCACAAATATGTAGTGTCTCATGCGGTTGGGTTGGTTACGTTTCTTTATGACTGTATGCAAGGAGGTTAAAATTTCACTGCAACAAATGTAGAGTAAGTAGCCTCTTCATAATGTACGAGTAGTAAACGGAAAAGAGAAATCTCTCTCACAAACATTCCCAAGATTTATTTAATTTAGTCATTTTCCAAACAATATTTTCTATTGAATGTTAAAGTTAAATGTAATATGTACAAAATTCCAATCAGCTGTTCCTGTTTCGGTGTCTCTGCTTTGTTTACTAAAACGAATTGCGAGAACTTTCCACATTTTTTTGCAGTCGCCCCTAAAATTAACGTTATTTCTCTTTGCTGCATTCCATGTGGTACGAACTCACTCACACTCAGAGCAGCGAAAATAAACGAGTACCTCTGCTGCTAACAAAAAGTGAGCTAAGTTTTTTACACATTCATTTACGAAAAGAAGTGTTCACGAGGGACGCCTCGTACAACTGAAATAAATATTTTAGTTGAAATTTTTTTTGTAAAACTTCTTCTTCGATTGTGTATTTTCTATAAAAGAGCTTCTATAATACTTTGGTCGTCGTCGTCGCGCCGGTACATGTGTACTGTTTTTTGTATTCCTTTTGTTTGTATTCTCTTGTGTGTAGGTATGTTGTTATATGAGAATCTCTGCCGTTATACCGGTTATTCTTGAAAACTATTCCTTTTGTGATTTTACAATTCATGATGGTCTATGGTCTGCGACAATACCACCACCTTTTGGTAAGTTTTCTGTAGGCAGAGTAGAATAACTAAATGTTCATGATGTCTGTCATTCTATGGTGTTTCGTAAAACATTCCGCCTCTAATCGTATATAAATATAAAATTACGAATTACTGTTAGTTGTTAACAGTGTGTACAAGTTTACATTATTTAATTCAACATAATGTTGTCAATTGCCGGAGAATAACATTGAAATGTAAATGTTCAGAGTTGTTGGCTTCGTTGCCTGAGTCTCTCACACAGTAAAGGCCCAACTATAATATGCATAAGCTAACTTAAGTAATTCCGTACGGAACGTGCGTTCAGTTTCGCACCGTGCTTAAGCAAATGGGTACTGAGAGAGAGCTGAGAGAACTTAACGAAAAGTTCACTTAAGTACATTATAGTTTGGCACATACGATTTCATGCATTCGCACAGTTGCTTAAGCTAGCTTATGCATAATATAGTTGGGCCTTAAATCTCAATGACATGCAGTGTATTCACAAGAGACTTTCGGATTTTTGAAGCATTGTGGGTAGCAGTCCAAATTTTTCGTAGTTATAACAAGTTTTTTAATTGGGGAATTCGTTTTAATTGTCAGATTGAGCGTAGGTGTCTTTGTCTCCCAGCATTAAGTTTGTATATAATTACAGTAATCCCACGATATAAATTTGACGTTTCCTAAACTGTCAAACGATTCGTATTTAATTTTGGCCTTACGAAAACATACAGGTGCTGAGCGACGTGGCCTCAGAGTGTGTCACCTCGGTAATGCACAATTTTTAGAAGTGTGTAATTTGTCTGCTTCTGGTTCGTACAAATGTTGTCAGAGATCGCTTTTTCTTATAAAAAAGATGCCAGATGCTATCGTTTTCTAACGAAAAATGATTAAAGATCACTGCTTATTCGCAATAAAAATGTCTAAGGAAAAGAGTTTTTCCGAAACGAAAGTTAATTTTTTCATAAAGAAAATTTTTAGAGATTTCTTAAATTTCTACGTATAAAATAAAGTCATGAATATTGTTATTTTTCTGTAATTTTTCTATTTTTTAACATCCTATATCTGTGGTTTTCACGAATAACAACATATGTAAGTCGAGTTAAGTAATTTTTAGATAAATGTATAAATTTGTATATGATCTACCGACTATTTGCGAAAATAAGATTTTTGGAGTATCGTATGCCGCATTGAAATGTGCCTCTCCCATAGGGAATGCATTAGAACCCTAAACATGTATGTATATGTGATTTCGACTTTACCGGATAATTTGCTGTCTTTGTGTGTTTAAATTGGGAAAAATAAAATGTATTCCACTTGGTACCTATTTACTTTATTACAAAGATTTGTAGGTCCTTTGCGGTCACTAAAATATTTTCTTGAAAAATTTATTTTGTATAAAAAAATTATCTACCACAGTGCTCAAATGTCATTCCCCTGGCTGCCACTAAAGCTAAGTACACACGATTGCCAGATCGGACAATATTGCGGAAAAATGCCACCCTGTGAACATAAAATGTTTGTCTTGCAAATGTTGGCAGAAAAGTCATTGTGAGATAATTTGTAGATTGTTAGATGTCAGAAAACATTTTCAAAAAAAAACTTTTATTGGCAACACTGTCTATAAAATATTTTTATTGGCAATCTTGCATATAAATATTTACTATTGTAAATGTATGAAATTGTAAGGTTTTCTTGCAATCGTCTGAACTGTCAATTCACCTTTGCCTAACAATCTGTCATTGTACGTACATTTGCAGCACTTTAATAGGGTTGATAGCGTTCTCCTATCTGGCAATCGTGTGTACTTAGCCTAAATCTACTCTCACTTAACTTTTTCAAAATTTTTGACAAAAATAGTAAATATTTATTTAGTAAAATCGGTTCAATGTAAAATAACTATAATTCTTAATGATTTATGTTTTCTATTAATGTTTTAATTTTTTATCAATTACGATGTTTAGGTATGATAATTTTTTTGTCCCTGAAGATTTGCGTCATTCCCCTGTCAAATCTTATATTCCGTAAAATTAAATTTCCAAACCATTCTGGATTTCCAATAATTAAAATTATAAAGAGTGTTAAATCTACTACATATACTTGTGGTTGGTTTTTCGACAACAATATTAACAAAATGATGGAAGTCACCTTTTTCTTCCGAAATGAGCTTTCAGACTCAATCTTTCAGACTTGGAATCTAAGTAAAAAATGACAGATGAATGACGATTAACAAGTGAATTATAAAGGGCAAACACAAGGATCCTCGGATTCTCCATCGGATGTTCATATTTGGATAGAACACCTCAAAATAAGAAGAAAAATTAATGGGCATTTTATCGATAACATGCTTAGCTATTGAGTTATCGGACAATACTGTTTGAAAAATCGTCAAAAAACAATACATTTTCTGGTAAAATTACATCAATTTAGGGTTGCCTGGCCGGCAAAATGAGCTGGATTTTCCTGGATTTTGAACAATTTTTCCAGCTGAATCGAACATTTTAATTTTTAAATTAAATTTCTATAAAAAACCTCACTGTTAGTGTTTACTGTGCAGATTTAAATGTCATTTTAAAAAAAAACTTTAATTTCTGAAAAATCACTTTTGTAATGCGATTTATCCAATCTTCGAAAACTGTTGAATTTTTCACATGTAGTTGATATTGATAAACTATATTTCAATGCCGATTATATTCCGATTTTGGTTGTCTTCGGAAAGCGTTTAACCAGTTGGCAAAAGATATTCCAATTGACCAGATATGGTCAAGCTTTTTCAAAACATGTAACGAATATAAAGTTTAGAATTTATATACATAAAATAATAGCATTTGTTTTTTCAATTACTGTCGGCATTTGTTTTCTGTGAATGAGCCTTCATCATCTTAAATAAAATTTATCCCAAAGAAACGATTGGAATTTCAACCTTATAAACTCAGAACTTTTTGGAAGATGAAAACTGTGAATATGTTAAATATTTTTTGCTCTCACCTCAAGGAAAAAAATTAATAAAATCTGTTTCTAAAAGTTCAAAATACATGTGGCAAATCAATTAGTTTTAATTTTGAAATTGTTCTTAATAATATTGATTTTTATGAAATTCTCAATATTATTGAGACAATATTATGGTTTATGATTTCTTTATTTTTATGTTTGAAACTGATCTCATTAATATGTTTTTTTTTTTAATAAAATGCAGGATATTTTGTTATGTTTTATTAGGATTTATTTTTATGTCTTTTAAATAAATACTTTTAAAGTAGAATTTATCAATAAAATGCTAGATTTTTCTCTAAAATCCAGCTATTTATTTTGTGAGTCCAGCTAAGAGGGAATTTGAATCTGGCAACCCTACAGCAAATATAACGGGTCATCCAATAGGGATGATATGATTTTGAAGTGACGTTTCGGCCATATGTAATATGTCATGATCTTTCATTTGTTTTTCATTGTATTCTGTAGTGTTTACAATGTCATCATGGAGAGATATACGCAAGAACAACGTTTACAAATTATTCAGTTTTATTATAAAATAATCGTTCTCCAATTGCAACTTTTCGTGCGCTAAGTCCATTTTTTTAAATCCAAAAAACACTTTCCAGTCGACCTATGACCTTGAGCAATGTTTTAGCTCTCGTTAAGAGCTCTTTTTGGCATTGACCGATTGCCGATCCGACGTACCGTTAAGGAGCTAGAGCAAAAAAACTTTTCGTTCACATTTGAAAATGATGCTAAGTCCATTTTTTTTAAATCCAAAAAAACAACTTTCCAGTCGACCTTGACACGCATGAGCAATATTTTAGCTCTCGTTAAGACCTATATTTTTGCCATTGACCGATTGTGGCTACGTCGTTCGAAATAAACTAGACTCTCTTCAAGCTTTACAAGTCTATATTGAACGTGCCATTCACATTAAATAAAAAACTTTTGAATTTCCTTAACAATAAGTGTTTTTTTTTCAAAGAAATCATTATTGGAAACCCCTGTATATTAATTGTTACTTGCCAAAAGTGTAACACATCGAAGGAGTGACCTAAGACCAAAAGTATGTTCCGCGGAAATCCGTTTTAGGAAATTTTAAGTCAGTTGAGCAATGTCCGTCCATCTGTCTGTCTGGCTGATGTGCACGATAACTCTCGAAAGGAGTAACGGATTGACCGACCTCATATTTGGTATGTGATAATAATTGTTTCCATCTCATCTCAGTTCGGACCAAATTGGTCCACTCCTTCTTGGATTTCCCTCACAAAGGGTTAAAATCAAGTGCATATCCGAATCTTCTGTCAATCGCTATCGCCTTGAGAAAATTGGTTTCCACTCCGAAGTCTTCCCTGCCATTTTGAGCACCTCCAGCAAAAAGGAACAATTTTACAAAAGTTAACAGCTTATAACTTTCTTCCAGAGCATAAAAATACTTGAAATTTTGTGGTACCTACCCGATACCTACCTCCCGCACAAAATGACCAAATCACAGCGAAATTTAATAACTAATTTTTTACCGTGTAGAAAAGATGTTCTCTACTTTAGCAACGACAGAAAGGTATCAGCAATATCTGGTATCAATCAACTAAATTAAGGCCAAATATGAAAAATCTAATACGTAAAGTAGTTGTGAGATACCATTTGCGTATTATATGCCACATTTTTCAAGCATACGTAATTTTCTATTAGGGCAACACTATCTTATCGCACAACAAAAAAATCAGCAGATTTTTTTAGTTTTGTTTTTCTTATCAAATGATAAGATATTGTTAATTACACTAAGTTTATGACGTGGTTTTGTTACTAAGTACCAAATGTGAACGAAATTATGTTGAACTTGAAAAGGCTTTTATTTTTTGCTACAATGTAGTGTAATATTGAATTCCCTATAAGTTCTGCACTACTTGCTCGAATATTAACCTTAACTTCATTAGATATCACTATCAAAATGGGCGACATTAACATAGCCATTTGATACCTCCTACAAATATTAAATTAATAATGAAAAACAATATCTGCCAAATGGCCACCACGACCACGCTTACAGGACCATATCCTTTTCATGAAATTTTCCATATCCAAATCGCAAAGTGGCTGTCCTATGTCCTCGATAGCCTCGCGAATTCTATCTTTGAGGTCTTGAATCGACGCTGGGCTGTTGGCGTAGACCTTAACTTTCACGTGGCCCCAAAGGAAGAAGTCGCAAGGTGTTAAATCACAAGATCTCGGTGGCCAATTGTGATCACCTCTTCGAGAGATAAGACGGTCCGGAAACTTTTTCCGTAACAGAGCAATGGTTTCGTTGCTTGTGTGGCACGTAGCGTCGGCGTGTTGAAAGTAAACGTTGTCCAGATCAATACCATCCAACTCCGACCATAAAAAATCATTAATCATCTCTCGATAGCGGAATCCATTCACCGTAACTGTTGATCCAACCTCAGGTCCAATGACCCCGCCGAACCATAAAGCGCACCAAAGAGTCACACATTGAGGATTGAGAGGCATCTCAACAATAACTTGGGCTTTCCGAGACCCAGATGCGACAATTTTGCTTGTTGACGTAGCCACCTAGGTGGAAATGGGTCTCATCAGTCAAGATGATTTTTCGATGATTTTCGAATGCGTTGTTGAATCGTGCATCGTTCCATTTGTAGTAATGGCGTAGTTTCTACTTGTCAAATGTCAAAGAATAAAAGCTTCAAAAGTGACAGCTATCCAAATACCGGGTGATTCAAAATAACACCTCTTGTTGGAAAGCCCTGTACTTGAAATTCGTTACAGTACAATGTTTTTAAAGTACCTACTGTTTGGGGTAAAATAAGTGCAATTGCCACTCGCTTTGCTTACTGCAACTCAGCACAACAATTTACAAATTTATACGGACATAATATTTTATATTTTAGACGTATTTCCCAATAACAGAGAAGGAGCACAATGTTTTCATAGTTCTGAAATCTGCCACATAAAGTACAAAATTCAATATTATATTTCTCACAAAGTCGTTTTACTCGACTGATTTTGTTTACGCACAGAAACAGATTTTTTCTACCAGAGAGTTTTAGTTGTCGCTACTATCTTATGCTGTCGTAACCAATATTAGATGTGTATCTCTATAAAATGATTACTGCCACCATTTTATTGTTCATACCAGCAATTGGTAGTCACAACAATTAAAATAATGGTTCTGTGAACAACAACAACAATTCGATTGGCCAAAATGTCGGTGGTCACAACCAAATTGTTTTTGAAGAAATGAGTAAATATTTAAAGACAATTGTGACTCAGACACATATAAACGTTTCTTCAGTTTCAGAACATCACAGAGGATTAACCCTTCGACTATATGGCATGTCAAACATATATACATAATATGTATATTGAATTTTAAAATGGAAAATTTGCCTTAACATTTTTAATCCCTTCGTTAGTTGTTTGATGTTCTTGCGATAATAAATTTTAATTAAAAAACACTTTAACATCATGAGTTTTTATTTGTCACATCTATGCCAAGGTTTATTGCGCGGATATACGCATTTAAAATGTTAAAGAAAATATATTTTCCAATGTATGTTGTTTCATATTAACCACAATTAACTAATAGTGACAATTTAATTTTTTTTATCTCATTTATGGTGAATGTTAATTATGTGCACTTTAAGAAATTGTATAACCGAATGATTATTGTATTTTTTATATTAAAGAAAATATGGATGAAATAAATAAGGCTACTGGGAAAAAGGCAAAACAAGTCTTTGGTAGCAGCAAATATTTTTAACGAAGCTCAGTGGGGTCATTTGCAAAAAAACGTGGTCATAAATCTAAACCTTCAGAACATTTCACAGTCATCTAGATATTTGTAGGGGAGCCATTATGTTTTCAGAAGGTGTCAATGGTGACCACTTTTGTTCTGTTGAACATTCTAACTTCTGTAACTTCTAAAATACTCCACAGAGTCTCCAAAACGTCGGTGGTAATAGCATAAACCAGATTGGGAATTGCCACGTCTTCTGCTCCTTGATCGGCTTCTGGAATATCTGTTTTGCAATTGATGAACAGCCGCAGTCAATGTTTCAATTTGTCTTAGCATTTCCGTGAAATCAAATGTAGGGTTATTCACGCTTGAAACGGAAATTGATGGAGATATGTCCGAGATTTTATCTGCCATCTTCGCTAGATTATCAAGGGATTCTGATGATGTCGATAAAATAGCTTGGGTATGTGTCGGCAGCCTTTGCATCCAAAAAATTATCTGTGATACCTCCGTTTGCAAGACTTCGCATTTCCCGGAGCAATATGGTTGGCTTTTTGTCTCCAATTTCCAGATTACTCAGGAGTTGCTTAATACGCTTTTCCTCCGATATGGAAAAATGTTCGATGAGACGTTTCTTCATACACATCTGCCGGAGGATTCAAAACGATGTCACTTACATTTGTCAGCAACTCTGTATCCAATTCCGCTATGATTATGTGGAATTTCGTCTGTTCAGAATCAATGCGATATAAAACAAATTGAGCTTCCACCTGCACAAACCAAAGAGATGGATTCTCCTTCCAAAATCGAGGAATTTCCATTGCGCGTGACGGCACTGGAACAGATATTGCACCATTCCGTCCAGAAGTTCCAGCTGCTTCTCCAGTTTCGTTCGGCATTGTTTGTGGAGAAAACCAAATTTGCTTGCATAAATTATTTTAGCGTCGGGGTCACCAATTTATCGGCGAGCGAATATAAAACACAACCGATAATTTCAAAAGACTAATATATTCTCATATTTATTTTTAAATTTTCACTTGACAAGCTTAAAACTATTTTCATAAATCTAAGCCTACTAAACTAATTTATAATTTTATTATGTTCAGTGAATTGCGTACAGTGATTTCCTACAGTGCTATACCTTGTCCTTAATTAAAAAAATGTTTTTTTTTTTAATTTTGACCTCTGACTTATTTTAATGTTTTAGTTTTAACTTTTTGGGAAGTGCGCCTAATTGAACAGGTCTTTAAAAAAACACGAAAGGAGGAATTTTGATTAAATTTCTGAAGAAAATTCAATTTACTGCTTCCATAAGTATTTCAGCTGATTTAAGTTAAGGACATACATTATTGCTATTGAATTCTGAAGATTATAGAGTGGTGTCTATCGAAACTGCAGCCAATTCTACCAAGCAATTAAAACTGTCTTATCATTTTTTTTATTTTTTTCTATTACGTTTTTGCAATAGACAGTTAGTAACTGAAACATATGGTTTTCAAACGAATGAATTCTGACTGAAAAATTTAATGTTTATATTTTTTGCATATGTGCCCTAAGTTCCAAATTTGTGTATTGCAATATACTAAACCTTATATAGTTACTTAGGTGACTAATTTATTATTCAAAATATCTATTGTTTGATCTACTTAAATATTGGAATACATTTTATTAGTTGTTTCCCCTTTATTTTTGTACTACGTCATTAACCTTTCTCTTATTTTCTTCTATTTTCAGGTACAAATTGATATTTTTAAATAGTACAAAATGATTACACTTTTGCGATAAGTACTGTTCAATACAAGAAATGTTCAATCCGAAATAAAAATATATTTCTTATAATATATGTTTCATAATATACCTTTAATCATATATTTTTCATATAATATCTGTAAATCAGGTTAATCCGTTCCAGAATAGCTAGCTTTTCCACAAAACCAGCAAGAAACATTTTGTTCAAATTTTGAAAAATGCAAACCACCATAAATCCCAAACCATATAAAAATATAGAGTCATTCACTAAGCCCTTCATATCTTTAAATTTAAATAAAACCAAGTTTGCGTCAGATATCATCGAACTTTATTCGTTTCTTTTGAAATGCCTATCGACTTCATTATGTGTGGAATATAACATCGTGCTTTGAGGGCCGCATATACCTGCGACTTAAGAAAACCCCCACAAGAAAGTGTGTGACGGGATCAAATCGTTCGATCTCGGTAGTCAGTTCACATCACCTCCACATGAGATGACCATGCCCTCAAATCGCTCAAGCAGAATGTCCCATTTAGCAAGAATAGCCTCTTGAATTATATGAACAATCAATTAATAGGACTTACAAAGTACAGTGAGCGAATTTGGAAAATAGTGGGACATACCATTTCTTAACCCTTCTGTGTGTGATAAGGTCCCTACGGACCTTTTTGATTTTTAATTGGCCACAACTTTTTTCTCATGGGTATCGTAAACACGACAGTTTATGTGTTCCAGTAATAAAGAGTTTTAAGTCGATAAATACTAATTTTAAAGTGTTACTAATGCTTAAAATTAAATTTAAAAACGCAAGAAGAATATGCCTAGATGTAACAATATCATAAATTTGGTGATAGGTCCCAATGGACCTTATCACACAGGTATTAGAACGCTGCTATCACTTATCGGAGGGTTAAGCTGTTAGCCGATAGGTTTGAATACGAGTATACGTTTTTACTAATCAAAAACATAACCTTACATCGATAAAATAGATTTTTTTCGTATTTTCCATACCCTAGTATTTGCAGAATATCGGAGATAAAAATATACCGATTCTTTTCGTATTATTTTTTCTAAATAAATAACTATAATATATAAAATATGTAGTGACATTTATGTACTCAGTTATGACAGTTATTTGATTTTTTTAACCGCCTGACCTACGATGTCGATCATTAACGTTCGTATGACTTCTATGCGAAAAACAGCTGATTTGCGATCTACAAAAAATCATCATCAAAAGACAAAACGAACGAAAACATACTACCATATGACTATTAGTTTGTCGCAAATTAACTGTTTTTCGCATAGAAGTCATGCGAAGATTAACGTTTGACATCGTGGGTCAGGCGGTAAATTTAGATTTTTTCGAATTTAACCTATGCAATTTATTTTTGCTTAAAAAGATATCGCTATAATTTATTTTTTTAAAACAATTTTTACAAAATTTTTTGGGGATTAGAAATTTTAAAAAATTGGGAAAAAATAATTTTTGGCTTTTACAAAATGGATTTTCTAAGCAACTATTTATAAAGTTTTTATGAAAAAATACATAGTCTTCAAATAAAGAGGCCGCTTTCCAATTTGATTCGATATGCCATAAAGACCATATTTTTTAAATGATTTGTGTAATGGCCATATTGGTCCATTTCTTCTGGTACCTTCCCTACAAAGGGTTAACATTTAGTGAAATATTGTTTCTTTAATACCTTCTATACCACTTACTAGAATATTCTGAAACTCCACACATAGTATTAGTTTATAAATTTCAAGAAAAATTGGCGAAGTTGCCACGTCCCTTTTGATATCTCCCACACGAGTGGACCATTTTGCACCCAAAGTTAACTGCTTATAGCATTAATATCAGTTCATAGAACTAGTTGAAATTTTGTACAGTGTTATGCTTTTATAGAACTTAGAGTCCAGAGAAAAGTGGGCGTTTTTGGCACGCGCCTTTTGGTACCTCCCACACAAATGGAAAATTTTGCACCAAAAGTTAACAGCTTATAACTTTAATACCAGTACATACTTTAAAAATAAATAAATTTACGAATATTTTTTATTGGGACTCAAGGTGAGAGGATTCACAAGTCGGTTTACCGGACTGAACTTTCGTACTTGAAATTTGTAATTGATCTTGAACGGCTGAACTAATTTTTCAAAGTTAACGTCTTCTGAAAGAGAACATAACAGGTTTTATTTTTTATTTCACGAATTTTCGCTCCTTGATTTGTTTTTTTTCTACTTCAAAGATTTTTACCCGTCTGTCTGTATGTTGCAATAATGCCAGAATCTGCTATAATTGAGCTAGATGAATGTAAGTGTAAATTAGAGGAACTACGTTATTTGGACTTATAAGGTGCAACCATTTTCTAGTATTTCAGGTCGCCGGGACTTTCGACCTGAAATAGACTTGACAGGTTGATAGGTATAATTTTTAAAGGAATTCGGTCATGTAGCTTGTTAACTGGCCTTAGAACGTTTGACTTTATTATAGCGATCCATTTCGACAACGTGTCTCACATAATTACCTTGTACCAACCACTGTGGTTCAATTATGCATTTGCTGAAAGGCTACCTTCTTCTCAAGTCTGGTTTTTGTAAAACTTTCTTCTGATGAGTTTGAAAGTGCTGATATTATCACCAGATTTTTTTTTTATAATAAGAAATGCTCAATTCTAAAAACAATACAGAAAATAATACAAGTAAACCGTGTGTCATTAAAATCAAAGACTTTCGTATATTTAGATATAGAAGCTGACTCATAAATTGTTTGAAATAACCCAGAGGATATCTGTGACCACTTGTCAGAGAAGTGTTTGTTATGCGGTTATTAGCATTAGGTTCTGACGGAAAACAACATTGTTGATGTGTCAGCGACGACGGTGTACGAGTATAATAAAATCTAGACATTTCCTTTGAAATTGTTTGAGCTATCAAATTTTTCCCCGTGTTTTACTAATACGTTTTTAATTTCATACAAATGATGCCATTCGAACTTTTTCTCAGTGACATCATTACTCGTTTGTTCGTTTTTTATTTCGAATGTTTCTTTTTTGCTTTTTTGCTCAACTTATTATTAATATTATTGTTGTGCTACATATTTCACAATTTTATTGTTGCTGTGTTATGTTGTATACTTACTTATTTGTGGAATATAATATTATTAAAACACTCGTACGTACAATTTTCGCACTTTAATTAAAACTTCTTTTTGATTTATTATGATGCAGTGTGAATTATTGTATTATATTATCATACAATCACAAAATGTCCGCATCTATACGAAAACACATACTATGCGAGATGCACATAGAATTCAACTGCAAAGAATTATAGGAACACGGAGAAAATAATTTTGTTTGCTCTTGAAGGTTGCAATTTTAATAAAATACATTAGTTTTTCTAAATCTAACTGGTTTTCTAATAGGGATGATATAATTTTGAAGTGACGTTTCGGCCATTTGTAATATGTCATGATCTGTCAATTTCATCATGGAGAGATATACGCAAGAACAACGTTTACTCCATTTGCAACTTTTCGTGCGCTGTCATTTTTTTTTTAAATAAAAAAAAAACACTTTCCAGTCGACCTACGACCTTAACACCCATGAGCAATATTTTGGATCTCGTTAAGAGCTATCTTATTGCCATTGACCGATTCCCGATCCGACATACCATTAATGAACTAGAGCAAAAATAAACTTTCCGTTCACATTTGAAAATGATGCTAAGTCCAATTTTTTAAAATCCAAAAAAACACTTTCCAGTCGACCTACAACCTTGGCACCCATGAGCAATATATTAGCTCTCGTTAAGAGCTATCTTTTTGCCATTGACCGATTGTGGCTACGTGCCACACAGCCAATGAAACAATTGAGTTGTTGCGAGAAAAGTTTGGAGATTCGATTATTTCGAGAAATTGTGATATTGAATGGCCTCCAAGAGGTAGTGAATTAACTACATTAGACAATTTCTTGTGGGGTTATTTGAAGTCATTGGTCTTTCGAAATAAACCAGACTCTCTTCAAGCTTTTCAAGTTAATATTGATCGTGCCATTCATAACGTACGACTTGATTAAGTGGAAAAAGTGCTCGTAAATTGGGTTCATCGAATTCATTCCTTCATTCCTGAAGAAGAAGTCAATAGCATCTGCTCTTTATTCTTAAAATGCATAGCTGCAAATTTCCTAAAGATTGGTATGGAAATTCGGCTTTCAGCAGCGGGGTATGTGGTTCGAAATTAGAATTCTTCACATTCCAGAAGCAATCCGGCTGATATTTACCAGTTAATGTTTTATTATGCCTCAATACAGACATAGTACATATTATCAAATTTCAGTCGGTATCCTGGTTCGAATCCCTCAGCCGTATTTAATTTTTTAAAACATTCTCAATATTAAAGATTCTCTTTTCAAAAAAAAAAATATATATATTTTATTACTGTTTTTCTAATAAAATATAAAAAAATTCATAATCGCCGCAAAAGAACCTCCTTAAAAGTGAAGATAGTAGTACTTCACATATGATTCTTTAGAAATAACTTCTTTCTTTGTTTTCTGAGACTATACAATTTTCGAATTTGAGGCTACGAGTATATTGCAGAAAGTATTCATTTGTGAGATCATGTGTAAGTGATTTGAATTAAAATCAAAGATAAATAATTTCTGTTCATATTTTGTATCCCCACTCACTATTCCATTGGAATTCCTTGTCGCTTTTTTTGTCAACGTGTATTTACGTAATATTCAATTTTCATTAGTTCTGGCAGCTTTTTTATTTGGATATTCATAACGAAAGTAGTGAAAACCAACCCATATGTATTAAAATTAAAAATTGCATTTTAATGCATTCCTTAATATATCAGTTGCAATGCCACCATTTAATCACATTAAAGTAAATTGTGCGCGTTATTGGTTTGCGTTTTGTGTGTTCGCGAATTTTTTTTCATGGTTCATTGCGGAAAAAAATATAATAACAATAATTATGAAACTTCAACATTTGCATACTTTTTTTTTTGTAATCAAACAAATAGTTTTTAATTTTGTTGTTTAATATGTTAGCTAAAATGAAAAGTTTTTAGCAAATATTTATTTTAATTTGCTAATATGCTTTTTTTACTTTATTTGCTGAGCTTTTTTATGGAATTACAATGATTGCAATTCAATGATTATTGAATTAGAATATAACAATTAGGCGATTAGATCTCCAGATAATTGATTACAATTATTGGGCTGTATCAAAATGTTGAGGTCCGACAAAATTATGTTCTTTATTTTGGAATATATGTAGAGAATTTTAAAACATAGGAAATATTATAATTAAATAGGAAATAACCATAATTTATGTTCAATAGGATTATGTGTGGAAGATAAGATTAGTGAAACTATCTGCAGGGCATTGTTGGAACAAAATTGTACATTACTCTTTTTCCCTAAAAATGTCTTAACCAGTTAACCGTTTGGTATGAACGTTGGCCAAGAATAGGAAACATAGGGACAAAATCCCGAAATTCCCAAAAATATTTTAAAAATCCTAGAAATTGGATTCTCAAATTAAATTAGCACCTTTCTACGTATAGGAAGTACGAACAGTAGTAAGTTATGCCGGGCATTCAATTCCTTTTTCCATAAAAATGTCATAACCAGTTAACCGATTGGTCTGAAAGTTGGCCAAGAAAATCAAACATAGGAAGAAAAAATATTTAAAAAAATAAATATATAAAAAAATTGGATTCTCAGATTAGATTAGCACCTTTACACTTGTAAGAAGTACGAACAGTAGTACAATCTGCCGGCCTTTCAATTCTATAACCGAAAAAAAAACAGTTGAAGTGGAAAACATGTAAATCAGGGACCGATATGATTTTTATATAGCAAATTCTTGTAAAAACAAGTAAGAAATTTCAGTTGGGTAAACCGACTAAGGTATACCCTCAATTTGTGAGAAAAGAAAATATGCACTGGTACGTATATGTACTAATATTATGAGCTATATAATTTTGGTATGTCTTGGCTCTTTTTGTATGGGTGGTACTAAATCGGGTGTGGCCATAACTCCCATTTTTAACAGGATTGTAGGAATTTTAAAAACTGTACACTGTGCAAAAAATTTGAGTATATATTCGTATATGCATTGATATTCATGATATAAACTGTTAATTTGTGTACAAAATGGTACGTTTGTGTGGGAGGTACCAAAAGGGGCGTGATAATAACGCCCATTTTGTGACAGACTGTAGGTACTATCAAAACATTACAATGAACAAAATTTTAAGTATTTGTATGCACTGGTATTCAAGTTATAAGCAGTTAACTTTTGGTGCAAAATAGTACATTTGTGTGGGAGGTACCAAAGGGGCGTGCCAACTACGCCAACTTTTCACTGGACTTTAAGTACGGTAAAAGTATTTCACAGTACAGAATATCAAGTATTAGCATAAAGCGATATTAAAGCTATAAGCAGTTAACTTTTGGGGCTAAATGGTCCCTTTGTATGAGTTGTACCAAAAAAGGCGTGACAACTTCGCCCATTTTGCTCGAGTTGATAGCGACTAACAAACTAATACTATGTGTGGAATTTCAGAAGATTCGAATAATTAGTATAGCAGTTATTAAAGAATCAATACTTCACAATATTTTAACCCTTTGTGGGGGAGGTACTAGAAGAAGTGGACCAATATGGTCCATCTTCGAACTTAGCCGGAGATGGAAAAAAATATTATCACGTACCAAATATGAAGTCAATCGGTTACTCCTTTCGAGAGTTATCGTGCGCACCAGCCAGCAGACAGACAGAACAGACGGACATTGCTCATTCGACTTAAAATGACCCAAAACGGATTTCCGCCGAACATACTTGGCGTCTTAGGTAACTGCTTCGATGTGTTACGCTTTTTTCCGTAACAAATGATACGAGTATATACCCTCGTCACACTAAAGTGAGGGTATAATAAAATGAACGCTGCCAAATTGGTTAGAAAATTTGGCATTTGTGACTTAACCAAACATATTTCGGAGCGATCTCCTCATGGGGTCTATAGCAAAACGTAGATCGATATGCTAAATATTCGCTGTGTAGCATTTTAGTGTAACTAAAACACGAACTGCAAAATTTCAGTCAGACCGACTAGAATATGTGATCTTTACGTGACCTTCTGTGAAGAAGTGGAAAAGGTCTCAGACGCCGCAAGCCTGAGGAATATACTATCTACAACACTCTGTGCAGTGGGTTATCTGCAGGTTGAGGATAACAACTGGACAAGAAATGAGTGCAGTTGTTGTTTGTACTGTTCGGCACTTTAGTTCACCAGCTCCCTTTAGTTCAACAGCTCACTTTAGATCACCATTTCACTAGTTCACTATCTCACTTTAATTCACCAGCTTACATTAGGTCACCAGCTCACATTGGGTCAACAGCTCACTTTAATTCAACAGTTCAGTAGTTCACCAGCTCACGAGTTCATCAGCTTGCATTAGTTCACCAACTCATTAGTTCAGAAGCTCACTAGTTCATCAGCACACTTTAGTTCACCAGCTTATATTAGTTCACCAGCTCACATTGGGTCAACAGCTTACTTTAATTCACCAGCTCACGGGTTCATCAGCTTGCGTTAGTTCACCTGCTCATTAGTTCAGCAGCTCACTAGTTCATCAGCTCCCGTTAGTTCACCAGCTCATTTCGTTCAGAAGTCCAAACCAGACGCAATTATAGGAATCTGATTGGAACATTAAAGGAATAAGTTGAACATATATAAACGGGGTTGTTAAGGTAGAATCCTACATTCATGATGACATTTACAGTGGCAACAATACATAACAACTGAGAAAAGAGAATGAAATGACATGGTGAACTACAGAACTAAAGCGAACGAGTTGTGTGAACTAGATACTTCGTACAGTTCAGTAATGTGACCCATTTAATTGTACTTGTTCGTTCGCGAATTACACAAATGTACGGGAAACTCACTGACAGAACATGAGGTACAGCAGGACCAACAATAAATCGATGGCACACAAACGTCGCTAAATGGTTGACCGATAAATACAGACTAAACTGAACGATGAACAGCTTTGAGCTTTAACGACTCAAGGCCTGTTCAAATAACCTGGTTCTGATAACATTTCTCCAATAGAAATGCAAAAAAATTATGAAGTACATCATCGTGACCTAGCTGGAGAAGTTATATGAGGGCTGCATTAAGCTCTCGTATATCCCCAATAGATTTGGGGACACCAAAGTGGTATTCATACCCAGCGGGAAAGATATCACACTACGCCAAATTCTTTACCCTCGTTCCTAATGGAAGTCTAGAAAGGCTCTTAGATTCTTTCATTAGAGAAAACCTGGATACAAAACTCTTGTCGGCAAACCAACATGCAGACTATATGTAAGGGCAAGTCTACAGATTCGGCCCTGCACGAACTGGTGGGCACTATCGAATCTTCCCTACATTTCAAGTAGCTAACTATGGCGGCCTTTTGTAATTAAATTAGAAATTAGTCTTTACCAGATACTGGCAGAGTCTATCAATCCGAAATAGAGTTGTGTAGTTCATGAACGAACTAGTTCATTTGAACGGGTCACCTTACTGAACGGTACGAACTACATAGTTCACTCTTCCATTCAACTCAGTAGTTCACCAATTTTTGTAAGTAGGCACCAAGTCTACCTAAATAAACGCGTTTGTATATTTAACTAATTCCATTCATGTTCCAATCAGATTCCTTTAATAGCGTCTGATTTGAACAAGTGATCTACTAAACGAAATGAGCTGTTGAACTAAAGTGAGCTGGTGAGCTAAAGAGCTGTTGAACTGACGTGAACTGATGATATACAGAGTTGGTGAACTAAAAAACTGTTGAACTACAGAGCTGTTGAACTTAAGTGAGCTGGTTAGCTAAAGAGCTGGCGAACTAAAGATGCTGGTCAACTAATAGCTGCTGAACTAGTGCACTCAATTGAACTGAAATAAACTGAGCGTTCACTTAAAAAAGCTAAAGTGCCCAACTCTAAGGCTGCAGTTAAATCTCAGGAGGCTACATCTGAAAATTCACAAAAATCCCTCGAAAGTTACAGATCTCTTAACGAGATGGCTGAGCAGTTAAACATATTCGTTGTATCGGTACCCGGACGTAGAGATATCGCGGAGAACTCCAAAGCCGACGAAGAGACGACATTACAAATTCTTGCTCCACTGTTCACATGCAAGCTTTGGCAATAGCGTGTCCAATGAGCGATGGAAAAAAATCGATCCATGTAGGATAGCTAGACAAATCTGGCGAAGATACGACCTGTGAAGGTCACAACATTTCATTGCCCGAGAGAGGAAAAGACTGCACACATTAGTGTCAGTTATGATGTGACTCTGCCTGACTGGCAAACACGCCTGGAGGTTATTGGTTATTGAGTCCCATGACTTCTGCAGAACTTGTGGATATGAAAAGGAATTGATCTCCTGCTTCCTTGCTGTCTTGCATTGAGTATACGATTTTTTTCTGTTTGTAAGGCCAAAATGTAGGCGATTCTGAATCTTTAACTGATTCCATTTATCGATGTCTGTCCGTCTGATGTCTATGTAAACAACGTATAGTAATAATTTAAAATTTGAGCATTGCTATAACGTCCCTCAATTCCTCTTTAAATTATTTTGAAGAAGAACCTTAAGCTGTCCAATGCTATAAGTATGCCAAGTTTTCTACCAATCGGTTGACAGGTTAAGAAACGGCAGATGTATGGTCTGCTTTTTTCGAAATTCACTCATTCTGCATTGAATCTCGATCTTCAATGCAAAGAGATAAACTGTCAGCAGTTAATAAAATACCATGAGTTCTCTAAAAAGAATTTGTTCTTAACTGTATGTAAAAAGTCTTTTAAAATTCTTAATTACTCAATATGCATAGTAGGACATCTAAAAACTCCAAGCAACTGATGTCGGATTTGATAATTGAAATAAAAACACATTAATTTCCCCACACTTTCTATTTTTAACGAAAAAATAAACCAACATAAATACTAATAATAATATTTATTGAAAAAAAAGCAAAAGAATATACGTTCATTATAATGGCTTTTGTGATATGAAACCTCCAAAACGGATAAGCTTATTATTTATGTACAAAACCGCGATAATAATCTCTTTTGTATTTTGTAATAAATTTTTCGCTTTTTAAAGTTTTCTTTTTCAATTTACAATAATAATGTATGTTCAAGAGTGTGTGGTGGTGGTGAGAGGGGGTTTTTTATGTTCTTGTGGTCCTACAGTAAAAATGGTTTTAACGATAGTGGTCCCTCTTAAAACATGTACCATAAGAACATTCTAATCAGTAGCTAAGGATCAAAATTGTAACAAATCCTGGGAGTGACTTTAAACCCATTATATCGGGTGTTTTTGAAACTCAGAGCTTTAAATTAAAATACAACATAGAAAAGGCGCTTACGTGACGAAATCTATGGATTCAATATTCTTTTCTAGAAGATGACAGATTTCTCCAACAAACGGCAGCCCTCTGCGTACTCACTGGCATGGCCGAAATAAGTCGAAGTTTGGATATAACACTGTGCAACCGTGAAAAAAATACACGAACTGGGCAGTATAGGTTCGATTCTACTACCAAAGGGTAGTACAGGGTTTTCCAATAAGAGTGATATGATTTCTTTGAAAAAAAAACACACTTATTGTTAATGAAACTCAAAAGTTTTTTATTTAATGTGAAGTGCAATCGATACATTTAAGTTCTAAATAAAACGTCATTCAAATGGCCTCCACGACTTCTTCTGCAGGAACGAATTCGATGAACCCAATTTTCGAGCACTTTATGATTGGCACGATCAATATTGACTTGTAAAGCTTGAAGACAGTCTGCTTTATTTCGAAAGACCATGACTTCAAGTAACCCCACAAGAAATAGTCTAATGGTGCTAAATCATAACTTCTTGGAGGCCATTCAATATCACAATTTCTTGAAATAATCGAATCTCCAAACTTTTCTCGCAACAATTCAATTGTTTCATTTGCTGTGTGGCACGTAGCCACAATCTGTCAATTGGAAAAAGATAGCTCTTAACGAGAGCTAAAATATTGCTTATGGATGTCAAGGCCGTAGGTCGACTGGAAAATGTTTTTTTGAGATTTAAAAACAATGGACTTAGCATAATTTTCAAATGTGAACGGAAAGTTTATTTTTGCTGTAGCTCCTTAACGGTACGTCAGATAGGGAATCGGTCAATGGCAAAAAGATAGCTCTTAACGAGAGCTAAAATATTGCTGTAGGGTGTTTTTTCTTGGATTAAAAAATGTGGACTTAGCGCACGAAAAGTTGCAATTGGAGAACGATTATTTTGATAATGAATAATTTGTAAACATTGTTCTTGCGTATATCTCTCCATGATGAAATTGTAAACACTACTGAATACAATGAAAAACAAATGACAGATCATGACATATTACAAATGGACGAAACGTCACTTCAAAATCATATCACCCCTATTGGAAAACCCGTTAAAACCCTATACTCGGTTTGGCGAAATTGATGACCAATTTTTTATGGGCCTCAAATATTTCTGAAAATCAGTGGGCTCCTCGAAAAAGGTATCATCAGCCTTTGTCCATAAACTAATTCACACTTTTTGACACCACTAAACTTTATTTGGCAATAATGTAGCTGAATAAAGTTTGTTAACATTTCATGAAGAAAAAAATTTTCCCCCACTTTTTTTTTTGCAAAAGTGAAGAAAAAAAATATTTTTTTTCACTTTTCCCAGCACAACTTACAGGGACTCGCAATTTTTCACTAATAATATTTGGCAAAATTGTAGCCACGGTAAATCTGAACAACTTTTGTGAACATAACAATACGATCTGAACGTGTCTATGCACGCTAAGTTGCTCAAAAAGACCACATGCTACCTCAAAAATATTACACACAGAATACAGTTTGGTTGCCTCAACCGAATTATTTGCGACAGAATTTTGGTAGTTCTGTCTACTATCATGCAATTCCATCAGGACAACCAACATTTTGGTTGTGGTATACTTCTGCTTCCATGTTGACAACAATCATATTTGGTTGCGCCAACTATGAAAATGGTGGCTAAAATTATCTGTTGAATGTTGTCACAACCAACTGTTTTAAAAAATTGGTTGTACTGACAAATTATTTTTTGAACTTGAAACCAAACAATTCATAACAAAATTAAAAATCCCATATTACAAATTCATCACTATTATGAGATGTGGAAATATTTGACACTTTATTTGACATTTTAGTACAAGAAAAAAAAACAACTTTTATGCACATATCGATTAACCTAGTGCTTTTATTTGTTATTTATGTAAAACATTTTGCACAACATATTCTGCATTCCACACTTTATTTTCCACACGAGATTATTTTGATGTTTGTCATGTATCAGCAAAAGAACAGCAACCAATATTTCGGTTGTATTTCCTAAACTACATTTAATTATTCTAAATTTGGGAAATTATTGGGATAACCAATATACAATATAAATTCTTTTGCTAGTACTATTTTTTTATTGTTACAATCGAATTCCAACCAATTATTTTCCTGGGTGTAGTATTTCACTATTTTCTAATAAAAATATTTTTTGGGGGTTGGGTATGTTCAACAATTTTATGGAAAATATTAAGGCCAATATTTTTGTGGAACATATTAACCCTCTAGCTCCCCCACATAATTGTATATTTTGGCCCTGTTTAAACAAATCGTAAAAAACACCCATAAAAATGGTGAAGGCGGGTATGAAATGTTGTACAAAAATGTTGGCAATAAAATGTTACTATATGTGTCAGAATACACCAAAGCCCTATTCCATTCAAAAAAGCCCTTTTCCACTAGGTCGCATGACTAACATTGACGCACGAACAGTCCAAGGAGGCTTTTTGATTGGAATTTGACCTTTTTTTGGTGTTTGTGTTAAGTTTTGGGCTTTATTGTGTTCTGTCACATATAGTAAAATTTCATGTCCAAAATCTTTGTAGAACATTTCATCCCCGCCCTCCCCATTTTAGGGGCGTATTTTACGATTTCATAAAATATGGCCTAAAATTACAATTATATGTGGGAGCTACAGGGTTAATATGCTCCAGAAAAATGCTGGTATTAATATTTTCTATAAAATTGCAAAACATACCCTTCACGAAAAAAATATTTATGTTACAAACTAGTGAAATTCTAACAGTTTTGAGGTACAATGTGGTATTTTTGGGCTATTTAGGGTGCCTTGACACGTTCAGATTATATTGATATGTTCACAAAAGTTGTTCAGATTTGGCGAGGCTTCAATTTTGCCAAATATTGGTATTGAAAAATTACTAGTCCCTCTAAATTATGCTGAAAAAAGTGTAAAAAAAAGTTAAAACCCTAAAACTAAAAATGTTAAAAACTTTGTTCAGCTTATTCTTAGCTACATTATTGCCAAATATAACGGGTTTTCCAATAGGTATGATATGATTTTGAAGTGACATTTCGGCCATTTGTAATATGTCATGATCTGTCATCATCATCATGGAGATATACGCAAGAGCAACGTTTACAAATTATTCAGTTTTATTACCAAAATAATCGTTCTCCAATTGCAACTTTTCGTGCGCTAGGTCCATTTTTTTTTAAATCCAAAAAAACACTTTCCAGTCGACCTTGACACCCATGAGCAATATTTTAGCTCTCGTTAAGAGCTATCTTGTTGCCATTGACCGATTGTGGCTACGTGCCACACAGCAAATGAAACGATTGAATTGTTGCGAGAAAAGTTTGAAGATTCGATTATTTCAAGAAATTTTGATATTGAATTGCCTCCAAGAAATTGTGATTTAACACCATTAGACTATTTCTTGTGGGGTTATTTGAAGTCATTGGTCTTTCGAAATTAACCAGAATCTCTTCAAGCTTTACAAGTCAATATTGGACGTACCATTCATGACATACGACTTGATTTAGTGGAAAAAGTGCTCGAAAATTGGGTTCATCGAATTCGTTCCTGCAGAAGAAGTCGTGGAGTTATTGGAAAATCCTGTATATTGATATTTTTACAAAATTTATTCGGATTTACCGTGGCTACAATTTTGCAAATATTGTTATTGAAAAATTATGAGTTAGGCTGAAAAAAGTGAAAAAAAAAATATTTTTTCCTTCACTTTTTCAAAAAAAAAAAGTACCGGAAATTTTTTTTCGCAAAAATGTTAAAAAACTTTGCTTTTTTCGAGGGGCCTATTGATTTACAGAAACTTTGGAGACCTATAAAACAAATTGGTCATCAATTTTGCCAAACCAAGTATAGGGTTATTCTAACCTTTTGTAGTAGAATCGAACCTATACTGTCAGGTTCGTGCATTTTTCAAAAAGTGTCCATTTGTTGAATAGTGTAATTGTTTTGTAATTTTTGAAAAATAGTCACAGGTCGTCTAAGAATAAGATATTTCCTTAATTCTAGGATTGTGTTCTAAAAGTTAAATATCTAGCAGGAGATGTTTAAGAATGATTTTGTACAAAACCCGTTCTGGCATTACCTATTCGAAGTACAAAATTCCATATGATATTTCTCACTAAGTGAGGATAAACATTTTTTACTTGTTTTATTAATTAAACCTTCAAAACGTTTGGGTTTCCTGAGGCTTAACTGTACTCAGCATTTATCGCGTTATGCCATCGTTTACAGCTTTTTTCTTTACTATTTACTCAAAAACCAATTTTCCGTAAATCACTTCCGAATACAATAATGATAGAATATCACATATAATTTCTTTTTTCCTTAATCAAAAAAGCGAAAAAACATTTTTCTATTACAAAAATATGCGAACATGAAATCTGCTCATGTAAGTGCAGTAAGAAAAGTAAAATTTCCATATGAGCACCACAGAAACAATCTGCATACTTAGACGATAGCTCAAAGGCCATTAAACAATTATCTTGAGAAAATGTAGACTGCCATTTAATGTAGATATACACACAGGCATATGTTCTTATATACCAAAGGGAGAACGATGATAAAGCAAAAATGTTAGTAATTTAAATGCTAAGCTAATCTAGATAAAAGTAGCATTTTCAGGTAGCTAGAAAATTACTTAAATTAATTATGCTATAATCAAGAGAATTTAGTTGCATTTTTAGACGCAGGTACAAAGTACAATGTTTATGGTTATATTTAGTCAATGTTGTTTGTTATTTATAGATCAAGTACAAATTTAAATTATTTACAGTGAAACAAGCTACTAATAAAATGACGTGATATTCTATTGTTGAGCAACAAATCATATTTGCCCTAATTATTTGATTGACAAGCTTTGATGTTTTATTAGCAATTTTCATTTAACGTTCATGATGAAGCTGGGGTGTCAAGCTCCGCTCTTATCTCTTCCATATTAAATTTGATTTAAAAAAATTATATTTTTTCTGTAGTTATTTTTTTTTTTCTTTTTACAAGGAGACCCCTCGTTATTCATGTCCTTTATTTTGCTCTTTCCACTTAATATTATCTGCAGTTTCATTTCATTCCTCTTATTTTCTCTGAAATGTTAATTAAGCAATCATTTATCATTTATTTAACCATTGTTTATTCATAATCGTTGAAGAATTTTTTCCTCTTAGATTTTTTGGTATCAAACAGATGTTTGCCTTGGAGGCAGATTTTACATCAGTGGTAGAAGAAAATTCAAATTGAATACAAATTTATGCACATACATACGTTCGCTTGCAAGTATATTTGTAAAATATTCATTATAGTAGAAGCAAAACAAAAAATAGGTAGAATGATAACATTTTTGCTCAATTAAATGAAACCAAATTGCAAATGGGAATAGTATGTAATATTTCACTTAGAGAAAATTGTTTTTGCAATAGATGGTTTTAATGCCAGTTGTACGCTTTGTAAACATTAAAATTGGCGTGGCTTCAAAATTACTCTTAAATATAAATGGTAAGTTCGGACGGTTCGAATCGTATATACCCTCCACCATGGATTGCATTAAATCATATAACCGAAAAAAACCTTTTAAGTGGGAAAGAAAACTATCATGGACCGATATTTAAAAAAAACACAAGCTGCAAAGTTTCAGCCAAATGGTTTAGAAGCGATCTCTAAATGGGGACAATATCAAAAAGTTGACCGATACTGTAAATTTTCATTGTGCAGAATTTTAGTATAAATAAAACACAAACTGCTAGATTTCTGACAAATCGGTTGGAATGTGTAATTTCTATGGCATAAGTGCAAAGACGTTCGCGCTACCCATTCTATGATGTATTGGAAAAGGTCTCTGACTCCGCAAGGCTTATACTATCCATACCCAGTACAGTGAGTTATCTTCAGAATGAGAATAGCAACTGAACAAAAAACTGAGAGCACTAACTACAGGTATTTCTCGACACAAATTTCCCGAGAACTCACTGACAGAACCCGATAAACTGCAGGATCAACAAGAAATCGAGTAGACTACAAACGTCTCTAAACTGTTGACCAATAAATCTACACTGAACTGAGCGATTAACAGTTTTGAGCAGTTCAAATCACCTGTACCAGATGACATTTCTCCAATAAATATGCTGAAAATTAGAACTACATCATGCCCTTGCTGAGGAAGAGCTGCATTAAGCTCTCCTATATCCCCAATCAACGGGGGAACACCAAAGTGGTATTCATATCCAAATCAGGAAAGATATCACACATTAGTACAAAGGACTTCAGGCCAATTAATCTCTCCTCGTTCCTATTAAAAGGACTAGAAAAAGAGATGATTTTTTGTAGTGCAGATTACACAGCGACAATTACTTTTGCCAAAAAAATAACTTATGCCATACAACGGTTAATTCGTTGTTTAAAAATGTAATAAATAGAAAACAAACAAGTAATTTCCAATCCCAAGTTACCTGCAGCTATAAGAAGGTCTGATTCTACTACCAAAGAATAGTAAAGGGTCCGCCAAATAATTTTTTTTGAAAATGCTATAAAAAAACCTACTGAATATTTTCTCAAATTTCTTTTTTTATTTGAAAGTACAATCCTTCCGGTTAATAATGGAAAATAATTTCATTCAAATGGCTGCCTCGGCTGGCAGTAGCCTACACGAGCGTCAATTGTCTCTGGCTTGTCGGCGTAACACTTATCTTTGAGGGCAGCCCACAAATAATAGTCCAACGGTGTCAAATCGCAGCGCCGAGGTGGCCAAACGACATCAGCTCTGCGGCTGATAATGCGATCTTCAAAAACAGGGCGCAAAACATCGAGTGTAGCTTCGGCTGTGTGGCACGTAGCGCCGTCCTGTTGAAACCAAATGTTGTCAATATCCTCCTCTTCAATTTTTGTGAACAAAAATTCGTTCAACATGGCCCGATAACGATCGCCATTGACTGTAACGGCCACTCCTCGCTCATTTTCGAAGAAAAATGTCCCAATTACCAAAATCCGCACCAAACAGTGACTCGTTTTGGGTGTATCGGCTTTTCAAAGTATGCGTGCGGGTTTTCTGTGCCCCAAATGCGACAATTTTGCCTGTTTACATACCCGCCAAGATCAAAATGAGCTTCATCTGAAAAGATGATTTTTTTTTTTTGGCAAAATCGGCATCTTTTGTAAGTCGATCGCAGGCCCACTTGTTCAAGTGTATACACAACCATATTCGTTCAGCGGAAGGATAAAACAAATTATCTGTCAAATCAGACAAGAGCTAAGAGTTACCATTCACGAAATAAGCACTAGTTGAAGAAAAAACGTTATATAGCGGACCCTTTATAACCCTAGACTCGGTTTTACGAAATTGGTGACCTATTTTTTTATGGGCCTCAAAAGTTGCTGAAAATCAGTAAGCCCCTCGAAAAAGGTGTCATTAGCTTTTGTCCAACAACTAATTCAGACTTGGTGATACCGCTTAACTATATTTGGCAATAATGTCGCTAAGAATATGCTAAACAAACTGTGTTAACATTTTATGCGATAAAAAATTCTTTCCGCACTTTTTTTTGAAAAAGCGAAGGAAAAAAATTTTTTATCACAGTTTTCAGCGTAATTTAAAGGGACTCATATTTCTCTAACAATATGTAGCAAAATTTTAGCCAACGTAAATCTGACCAACTTTTGTGAACATATCAATACAATCTGAACATGCCTAGGTACCCTCAATAGCTCAAAAAGACCACATTGTACCTCAAAATTTAAGTATTTCTCTATATTCCCTGCAGCTAAAATCATTTCAAGTTGCGTATTGAACTAGTCATCAGCTAGTTGCAATGTGACCTATGCAAACCCATTCGCATCGCTGCCAACAAAAACGATTATTTGAACTGCTTAGCAGTACTTGCTTGGTACCCACATGGTGGTTGCAGATCGACTCGTTCCTCTCTCTGCCGTCAGCAGCAGAGAAATATTCAAAAACGATTGAACTGCTTTACGAGCAGCGTTGCCGTTTTGGTCATTTCCGACCAAATTTGGTCGGATGAATTTGAAATTTTTATATTTGGTCGGATGGTCGGACCAATTCCATTTTGGTCGGTTTTATCCTAGAATATTTAATTTGTATTATAATACAGAATAATTTGAAGTCTAATATCAAAGTAAATTACTGAAAGTCAAAGCCATTCACCGTTTGGAATACTCTCAAATGTCGATGGTGAATCCCAAATTTTTTGATCACGGGAAGCAGTATCGATTGAAATTATAGACGAATATATTGTAATAAAAATTAGTTTGAAAATATTTATTTCAGGTTCGACAAATGTTGTTTGTAGTTGTCTAAAATATCGGCCCTGGGAAAAGAATTGTTGCATTCACTCCTGTTCTGTATTCCCATATCGGATTTAAACTGAAAATTTGGTTGATAAATCTCACCATAATTGCGGAGTTTTATTTATTTGGCGTAAGCTAATAGTAAATATTAGATTAATAAGGAACAAAAGCAATTGAATAGTGTTGATGTGTAAAGTATGGCTCATTCGATGTTCGTAGTTTACTTTTATCAATATTAGTGGGATATATGAGAGCAATGTTCTTGGGGTTTATATAATTGTAGTGTTGGTGTTGAGAGCATTTATTGTTGTCAAAATAATGTTGCGTAAGCACAATTGAGATTTCTTTTTTTTAATTGATTGAAAATTTAAATGCAGATTTCCGTTTAATTTATACACATTTTTTCCAATTTATAAATTGATTTTGCCACATTGGGACGAAAAGGTAAAGAAAAATACTATATTGAAACTTAGGAGTTTGGCGAAGATGATAATTAGGCTTAAAATACAAAAATATCAAAAAACAATGATTTTACTGAATGAGGATATATTAAGATTTGGCCATATTCCTATCATTTAAACGAGACATTCCTGATATTTTTCCTATTATAACAGTGAATGCGAACCATGAATTTGGGTATATACATTTCAGGCGGGCCACATTATAACTTGTTTTAAAATACTTTTCAGTATTTTTATATCTTGTTTATATATTTTTTATTTTCTATTATAACGAGCATATTTTTATGTCAATTAATCTGAAAATGTTGTCACCAAACTTTACAAGATAGCAACTACTTTAATTTTATAAATTTGGCCGGCTACAAGGAATTTTGGTCGGTTTTAGAGAAAATTTTGGTCGGAAAAAATTTTTTGCAGTGGCAACACTGTTTACGAGCATGTACTTGCTTGGTGGTGGCAGAGTAAATGTTTCTCTCTCCCATCACCATTCTCTTGACCTCTCTTATTCTCAAATATAGTAATAATTGTACTAGATATTAACTAGTACTGAATTGTATTATAAATTACCTAGTTGGGTGCCTATGACAAGCCAATGTTAAAATCGATAGTTCGTTATACGAAAAAAGGACAGATATGTTACTAGTTTGAAGTAAAAAGAAACTAGTATATATTTTATGCATATTTTATAAGTGTATGGACAAAATTTGAAGACTTATGCTTGAATAGAATTTTATGAAAAAAAATCGATTTGGAATGAACCCTTTTCTTATTCCAAGAAGTTTATATACTAAATTTGAATACTTTTGCTTGGATAGGAAAATTTTATGTGAAAAATCGATATGGATTGTATCGGCAATAAAGAAGACAAAATGGGTTCCTTTTACTAGGAAGAATAAGTTTCCACATGTGGATCCTCTTCGGGTAAAGCTTTCTGTATTGGGACGGTTAAGAAAGGCCAGGGACACCTTATACTCGTATTCCTGTAGGAAAGCTGTAGGATCGCGTTGGGGCCTCTCTCTCCTAACATCGTCCATTTCATATACAAAGCAGTAGTTTGCCTAAGCTTAAGCGGAGGTTTAAGGAATGTTGCAACAGAGTTTCTACAAGTACAACACATGATAACACAGTACAACACATGATTTTGGGACTCAATTCTGAGAATTGAACGTGAAAGTAGCCCCAAAAATAAGAACTTCTGCATCATTCGTTTAGTCTATTTGGCTAAATTAATAATTTAATGGTCATACGATTTTTTTGCTCAAGGTGGATTTTTTTTTGTTGCAATTTTTCTATATTTTTTTCTTGGTATCCCGTACGGAATATGTTTTTTGTGTGTGAAACAAATTTGTAGATATTGAATAGGAGAAAAAAAATGCGGAACAAACCTACCCCAAAATCGCAATTGTATAATTTTTAGAAATTTCCTCAAGAATTTTTTAACGAATATTTTAAATATTTTATAAAAAATGGGGTCTCTGGAATGCTGCTAAAAAATTGTTGATACATACCTTAAATGTATTTAAATCATATTTTTTCACAATATTGTGTTAAAATTATTCTGTTAATTGGATTTTTCCCTATTTTGTTAATAGACCATTGTTAAGTATATTTGCAGTCGTTCGTATAGTGTGGCAATGATGATCATTGATGGTCTCTCTTTTTGTGTACTTTGTATTAATTGTCAATGTTTCTATTTATTTAACATAGCACATTTTCATCTTTACATTCGCTCAGAGTCGTATTTGCCTTTAATTTGGTTCAATAGTTGGTGTTTGTTAATTAAAAACCATTTTTGTGTATTGTTTGAGAGCATTTAAGTATGTTCAATATTTACTTCTATATTCGAGGGTTAACTGAAAATATTATTGATTGTAACTTTTTAATAGTGCTCTGTAAGTATGGTGGTTTGTGCCTTGGCTAGATATTATATTGAATAACAGTAACTTTCAAATTTAAATGAATTTTCCATAATATTCATAGGAAATTATGACTTACTTATTAAATTAACATTTAATTTTTGAGATTTATTGAAATAAAAAATTGCAGCAAATATTTTACTAACATTTCGTAATGATTGTAAACACATAAATATTTTCTATTTTAGAACATGATCAATTACATTTGAAATTTCGAGCTTAATATAATTTAATATTAAAACCAAATTATATTTGTATTTTTATCAACATAATTTTATCTCTGTTTTCTATTTTGTTTCAGGTATGTTTTATAACAATTACTTCACTTCTAAACAAATTTTATTGGCCTAATAAAAAAATATGGCAGCGGTAAGACTAAATAATTTTATACTGAGCATAAATGCAATATTTTTAAGGATAGATGAAGTTGTAAAATAGAAGAAGAATAAAACGAGTGGACACTCATTAAGTTCGACAATGCCAACCCTTATATAGCATTCACAATAGATCTGATTCCATAATATAATAAAGAAAGTAGGAATATACATAAAAAGTCAAATCAGAGGGGTAACAAAAAAGTGGGCTATAAAGAAATCCTTTTCTACGTTCCTTCTGGTTCCATTTGTTCACAAAAAATTCAATGTAAACTGTAAGCGGTCACTGCGTTAAGGGAGCATGCCGGCCTGAAATACGCTTTGAGAGCGACAACCTATAGATGTCAGCCTGAAAATTGCTTTGAGGACTTTTTTGAAACATGAACTAATGTCGTACCCAACAACACACTGTGGGACAATGTATAATGACGTTGTGCGTTTGTTTATAACACCCAAAGCAGAAAAGGTTGATTATTCAGATCGAGATAGGATACTTTTTTAAGTCGAGTTTGTCATATCCGTCTATCTGCCCGAAATTTAAGCATTTATATTTCATAAAGTCTTATGACATAGGTGTTTCGTTAATTTCTATACAGACGGTTCCAAACTCAACAACTTGAGCTATCCATTGCAAAAATTCTGCCTGGTCACTGTAGTGACAGAACCGAATGAATGTTCTGTCCCACAGAACGGAATAGCTGAAAATGAATGTCCTGACCAAAGCCGGTATCAATATTTTCTCTAATAGTTAGACTGCTATAAAGTCCCTGGAAACTATATTCCTAAAAATTTCCCTCGACTGTCGCAGATCTCTTAACGAAATGGCTGAACAGATCAATATTCACCTGATACGGTTGCCGGATCAAGGGACATACCTGGGAACTTCAAACCAAATCCAATTGCAAGACTAGGAACGATCTTCAAAGCTCCAGGGGAACGGGAATATGTGGGCATGCCTCTAGCTACCTGCAAGCTCTTCTTGAGAGATAGTGCCCTTAAGGCAAAAAAATTACAGGTGGTCACTAGTCCGAAAGTGCATACATTCCAGGCTGATGTGGCCCGCCACAGAGATTGAAGGTCTTGCATAATGACTCTTGCAGAAGTTTTGGAGAATAGATGGAAGATGAATCACTAGAACACCTTCGGTGTTTATGACCCGCTCTCTCTAGAAGGCGGCATGCAACCTTAGGCTCTCATTTCATTGGGGAGTTAGCTAACTTGGCGGATGTTAAACTTCGGAGCGTTTTAAAGCAATCAAATTGGTTTAACCGGAGGGGCTTAGGATTACTTATATTTTCCTCACGTAGAGTTGGGTACTTTAGTTCTTTTAAGTGGTCGCTCATTTTAGTCATTTCAAATGAGTGAACTAGTTCGTTCATTTAATTCAACAGCTCACTTTAGTTCAACAGCTTTTTACTTCAACAGATATTTAGTTTAACAGATCTTTAGTTCACCACCTCTTTAGCTCACAAGCTCATCTTAGTTCAACAGCTCTATAGATCACCAGCTCTTTATTTCATCACCTTACTTTTGTTCAACAGCCCATTTCGTTTAGTATGTAGATCACCGGTTAAAATCAGCCGCTATTTAATGATTATACATTTGTATATGTAAATGATATAATACATATATGTACATATATGTATAATATACATACATATAGATGGCTAACAAAATGCAATCTTCGACATCTTGGAATTCCACTTCTCTCTCTGTCTCATTTTGGTTGGTTGCCAGATTATTAGCTGCAAAATAATAAAAAATTGTGCAAATATGTTATGTACGAGTATGAACAAATACAACATCAACTCCAGGTGCAGCTTCTATAAGTATATGAATAATATTCCATATTCCATTGATATTTGCAAATTTTCCAAACAAATTTAGTGGTATCTATTGCTAAAGTTTATATTACTTTCCCATATGTTCAGTCTTTATGAGTTCTATATCTTTGACCTAGTCAGGCTTGGTTGTGTCTTTGCTAATTAGTTATATACAAATTTTATTTCATGTACAGGGTGGAGCGCGGTAATTTGCTTATTTGGGAATGAAGTAAAAATGTTATGAACCTTAGAAAAATTTAATTTATAAATTAATTATACTGAACAGTAAGGGACTTTATAAACTACATGGTTTTAAATAGTGTATCTGGCAAATGTCGACCTTCGCTATCCACTGCTGCATACGTTTTCTGAAGTTTTCATGAACTCTAACAAGCATATCGACTGGTATTCTGTCAATTTCAGCCTCAATATTGTTATATAGGTCTTCCAAGGTGTTGGGACGGTTGATATACACCTTCGACTACATATACTGTATATCAACCGTCCCAACACCTTGGAAGACCTAATAAACAATATTGAGGCTGAAACTGGCAGAATACTGGTCGACATGCTTGTTAGAGTTCATGAAAATGTATGCAGCAGTGTGTGGATGGCGAAGATCGACATTTGCCAGATACACTATTTAAAACCATATTTATAAATGCCCTTACTCTTCAATATAATTGAAATATAAAATAAATTTTTCTAAGGTTCATAACTCCACCCTGTACAATACGTTCACGTTAAGAGCAAATATTATTTTTAATTTTTGCGAGTTCAAAATACAGTTTTAAGAAAACGTTTGCTGCATTGTATTATTTTAGGTAATCAGAATACCAAATTGGGGTTTGACAATTTTCAATTCTTTAGCAATTTATATTTTTTTATAATATAACTTTTTACCCACACCTCGTATTGTAAGCAGCCATTTCAATTTGGTTATTTTTTCTGTGGGTTTCATTGATTTCAATTTTTTTTGCTGGCTTGCCATTTTTCAAAATACAATAAATAAAATTTATTTAATTGCGGTTTTTTCATGTACCGTTATTACCGCCAATAAAACTAATGAAGTGGTGGGGGTTTGGCAAAAACAAAAAAAAATCGCTCACACGCACATGCACACATACAACAAAAACCAAAAAGCAACATAAATAAAAACAATTGAAATTTATTAATTAAAATGCAAATTAATATAATACACCAATGTACATACATAGCTAATTAATGATAATATTGTTTCGATTAATAGTAGTTTGCACAGCCTATGGCAGAAGATTCCACCGGGAGGTTCTCCGCGAACACGAACTAGAGTAAGGGTTTAATAAATTGTGGCCAGTGATATGTGAAAAAAAAAATACTTAAAGATAAAAATATGTGAGGAAAAAAACTAATAATTGTAATAAAAAGTCATTAAAATAAGAAATTTATTAGATTGAAAGAGAGGAGTTGTTTTATGAGCATCTAATTTCCATGGACGGACACTCATCGCAGTGGATCGATTTACTGTGTACTCCTTATTTATAATATTTTTTAACACTCAAGAACTATAGAAAATCGGTGAATCGGTGGGCTTCGATAGCTCAGTGGTTAGTGCATTAGACTTGTATCCCGGAGGTGCTGGGTTCAATTCCCAGCCAGGGCACTGGTAAAATTTAACATCAACATTTTATGTTTTCATCATAATTCGGGTTTCTGCTGCTAAAAATTACTCAAATTAAAATTAATTTACAACCGGACAACATTGAGTAGATGAAAACAACATAAGGTTCCCGCGATAATCGGATATATGCCGGAACGCAGTCTGTAATAGAAATAGACTTAAAGATTATAAACTCAGCGTCTCCAAGCTGCAATATCAACAACAATAGAAAATCGGTACTAGACAGTAATTACGCAGAAATAAGAAAAAACCAGTTAGGAAAGGCTAAAGTCGGGCGGTGCCGACTATATAATACCCTACACCACTCTCGTAATATTGACTAAATCTGATATATAAATTTTGTAATTCATGTATAAATTGTTTACATAAATTTACTTTTGGGACATTTTATACTTAAATAATACCCTGTACCACAGTGTGGTGTAGGGTATAAAAACGATTGGATCTAAAGAGCCAAATCGGATGAAACATATATATGGGAGCTATAGCTAAATCTTTACCGATTTTCTTCAAATTCGGCAATGTTGGTTCATGAATCAAGAAACTCTACCATTCTAAATTTCAAAAGGATTGGATGTAAAATACAGCTTCTATAGAACTAAAGGGCCAAATCGGACGAAACATATATATGGGAGATATAGCTAAATCTTAACCGATTTTCTTCAAATTCGGTAGTGTTGGTTCATGGATCAAGAAACTCTACCATTCTAAATTTCAAAACGATTGGATGTAAAATACAGCTTTTATAGGACTAAAGGGCCAAATCGGACGAAACATATATATGGGAGCTATAGCTAAATCTTAACCGATTTTCTTCAAATTCGGCAGTGTTGGTTTATTGATCAAGAAACTCTACCATTCTAAATTTCAAAATAATTGGATGTAAAATACAGCTATTACAGGACTAAAGGTCCAATTCGGACGAAACATGTATATGGGAGCTATAGCTAAATCTTAACCGATTTTCTTCAAATTCGGTAGTGGTGGTTCATGGATCAATAAACTCTACCATTCTAAATTTCAAAAGGATTGGATGTAAAATACAGCTTCTTCAGGACTAAAGAGCAAAATCGGACGAAACATATATATGGGAGCTATAGCTAAATCTTAACCGATTTTCTTCAAATTCGGCAATGTTGGTTCATGGATCAAGAAACTCTACCATTCTAAATTTCAAAACGATTGGATGTAAAATACAGCTTCTTCAGGACTAAAGAGCAAAATCGGACGAAACATATATATGGGAGCTATAGCTAAATCTTAACCGATTTTCTTCAAATTCGGCAGTGTTGGTTCATTGATCAAGAAACTCTACCATTCTAAATTTCAAAATAATTGGATGTAAAATACAGCTATTACAGGAATACAGCTAATACAGCTATAGCTAAATCTTAACCGATTTTCTTCAAATTCGGTAGTGTTGGTTCATGGATCAATAAACTCTACCATTCTAAATTTCAAAACGATTGGATGTAAAATACAGCTTTTATAGGACTAAATGGCCAAATCTGACGAAACATATATATGGGATCTATAGCTAAATCTTAACCGATTTTCTTCAAATTCGGCAATGTTGGTTCATGGATTAAGAAACTCTACCATTCTAAATTTCAAAACGATCGGATGTAAAATACAGCTTCTATAGGACTAAAGGGCCAAATCGGACGAAACATATATTTGGGAGCTATAGCTAAATCTTAACCGATTTTCTTCAAATTCGGCAATGTTGGTTCATGGATCAAGAAACTCTACCATTCTAAATTTCAAAACGATTGGATGTAAAATACAGCTTCTATAGAACTAAAGGGCCAAATCGGACGAAACATATATATGGGAGATATAGCTAAATCTTAACCGATTTTCTTCAAATTCGGTAGTGTTGGTTCATGGATCAAGAAACTCTACCATTCTAAATTTCAAAACGATTGGATGTAAAATACAGCTTTTATAGGACTAAAGGGCCAAATCGGACGAAACATATATATGGGAGCTATAGCTAAATCTTAACCGATTTTCTTCAAATTCGGCAGTGTTGGTTTATTGATCAAGAAACTCTACCATTCTAAATTTCAAAATAATTGGATGTAAAATACAGCTATTACAGGACTAAAGGTCCAATTCGGACGAAACATGTATATGGGAGCTATAGCTAAATCTTAACCGATTTTCTTCAAATTCGGTAGTGGTGGTTCATGGATCAATAAACTCTACCATTCTAAATTTCAAAAGGATTGGATGTAAAATACAGCTTCTTCAGGACTAAAGAGCAAAATCGGACGAAACATATATATGGGAGCTATAGCTAAATCTTAACCGATTTTCTTCAAATTCGGCAATGTTGGTTCATGGATCAAGAAACTCTACCATTCTCAATTTCAAAATGATTGGATGTAAAATACAACTTCTTCAGGACTAAAGAGCAAAATCGGACGAAACATATATATGGGAGCTATAGCTAAATCTTAACCGATTTTCTTCAAATTCGGCAGTGTTGGTTCATTGATCAAGAAACTCTACCATTCTAAATTTCAAAATAATTGGATGTAAAATACAGCTATTACAGGAATACAGCTAATACAGCTATAGCTAAATCTTAACCGATTTTCTTCAAATTCGGTAGTGTTGGTTCATGGATCAATAAACTCTACCATTCTAAATTTCAAAACGATTGGATGTAAAATACAGCTTTTATAGGACTAAATGGCCAAATCTGACGAAACATATATATGGGATCTATAGCTAAATCTTAACCGATTTTCTTCAAATTCGGCAATGTTGGTTCATGGATTAAGAAACTCTACCATTCTAAATTTCAAAACGATCGGATGTAAAATACAGCTTCTATAGGACTAAAGGGCCAAATCGGACGAAACATATATTTGGGAGCTATAGCTAAATCTTAACCGATTTTCTTCAAATTCGGCAATGTTGGTTCATGGATCAAGAAACTCTACCATTCTAAATTTCAAAACGATTGGATGTAAAATACAGCTTCTATAGGACTAAATGGCAAAATCGGACGAAAGATATATATGGGAGCTGTATCTAAATCTGAACCGGTTTCAACCAAATTCAATAGCGATCTTAACAGCCGCGAAATACTCTAAACTGCAAAATTTCAGATCGATGGGAGTGAAATTGCGACCTGTAGTCGACGAACAACTTTACATGGACAGACGGACGGACGGACAGACATCGTTAAATCGACTCAGCTAGTGATTCTGAGTCGATCGGTATACTTTAAGGTGGTCTAGCTGTGTTATTTTCAGGTGTTACAAACATCTGCCGTGAAACAAACTTATAATACCCTGTACCACAGTGTGGTGTAGGGTATAAAAACTAAACATAAAATATGATTTATACATTAATTTACATTAAATGCTCAATTTAATATAGAACTTATAAAATACAGAAAATAATTTGATTTATTCTTGAATTAATTTGTTTTTTTTAGAATAATAATTTAAATTTTTGTCCAAAATGTTATTCACAATATTTCTCCTCTTTAAACCGCTGTGCGTCACAGATGTGTCTCTTTTATACAATAAATCTCAATAAATTGAAATTAATGTCACAATGAACTAAATTTGAAATGTAGATCTTAATGTTATTCAATCTAAAACCAGATCAGAAACACTAATGGAGAATTGTTAACCATCATAATCGAATGTTGGTAAAAGTTCAAACTAATAACAATTTATCAACAGGTTTCGATGCCTCATATGGCATCACAATGATTTTGCGCTTTTTTGTTCCGTTCATCGAGAGGCGACCAGATTTAAGATCAATTAAAGTGAATACATTGATTTATGAACTGATACATTTTAAATTAGCTTATAATCAAATTAGTTTATATTAATATATAGAAAGTTTCTAAACTGTTGAATCTTTCGTTGTACCATGTGCTCGACATTTGTGAAAGAGGATTTAAGTTAGTTTCAGAAAAGTGTAGACTTGAACAACCCTTTTGCAAAACAAGAATGCCATAAAGAGCGTCAACATGAATCACTTTTACACTGGCGCAGAGGACTTACGCTTTAAAAAAATGCATACCAGAATCACCCTATTAAAAAGAAAAAAAGACCCCTTTTGTATTGTTCTAGAATTTTAATAGTCTTGAAAATCTGTGTTTTTCGATTAATTTGCTTTGGATTTACGGTGCATCAAAGAGTAGACTTAGCTCAGACAAAACTAGGTACTAATTTATAAATTTCCTTCCAATCGGTGTAAAAATGTTGCATCTAGACCGCTTTTTCTCTATGGCATCCTGAAGTCCTGCGAACACGTTAAGATAACTTTCTCAAATTGAAATCCCCTAAGTTTAGTTCCTCTCTGTTATGGGAGTTTTATTTTTTCTTATTAAGACAAACTAAAGTAAAACATTGTACATATAAAAAATGGGCTCACTAGAGCATCGAGAGTCAACTTGGAAAATATTACTAAGACTAGATCTTAATGAGCCATTAATGTGCAATATAACACATTTTTTTTGCCAAGACGTTTAAACAACGTGATTTCTTGAGTTCTAAGATCTCTAATAGGAAGATTGCTTCAAAGATTTTTATTAATGGCGACAGCAAGTTGATATGCCGATATGAATCTCTTTTTGTGCCGGTTTACCTGGTTTAGGAACCGGTACTATCTTTCCCAGCTTCCACAGGCAAAGAAAAAATTCGTTACTCCCAAAATAATTTCGTTTGTGGTCTATGTTTGTCTCAAACGATTTTTGTTTATCCCAAAACCCAAAGAAACATTTATAGCAAACGGTTAGTGTAATTATCGTAAATGATTTATATTTATTGCAAACCCTGTAAAACGTTTGGTGCAAACCGTTATTGTGTTTGTCACAAGCAATGCCTGTTTATCCGAAACCCTGTGCAACGTTTGCTGCAAACGGTTCTTGCGTTTGTCACCAGCAATGCCAGTTATTCAATAAATGAGAAAACGTTTGTCGCAAAAGAATAAATTATTTGAAATATGATATTTAATATGTTTTATAAAATTATGTTTACAATCAAAAATGTCACAATTTTTAGTAAAATGTACCCGGAACAGGCAATGAAGCCGACCAAAATTATCGGCGGCGACTAATCGGCTGAGCCCATCAAATTTCATCAATAGGCTGAGCCGATAACGATAAAAAAACAATTCCCTTAATTTTTTGGATTTTATAAATTTTTACGCAAAAACGAACTACATTAAACATTTTGACCATATTGTATTACTTAGTCCCTTTCTTATTTTTTATGGTTGCATAAAATAAATCTTTTTGACTCACTAAATAAAGTTCGGCGGCTGAGTTTCAGCCCATGTGAACTGCTAAAATCGGCGGCGGCGCCGGCTGGAAAAACTGGCAGGCTGCGCCGCGTCGGCTTCGTAGTCTGCCCGGAGTTTCCACGGCAAACACATCTGCTATTAGTTGGCTGATATCATCTAATTGAGTTGTAGACAAACTTTATATATATAATCCCCAAATCTGGGAAAACATTAATAAGTTTTAGTAATTTTAGTGAAAATTATTCATGTTCACCAGCTTTTAAAGATTGTAAAGGGTTCGTCTAACCTAAAGTATATACCGATAATACTAGAATATATTTTAGTCCTAAAATAAATTTCTAAATTTTACAAAATCTAAAGAAAAATCGCACATTTTACTAAAAATTGTGTAAAAGCGTCTTCTGTAATTTTTTTTAATATTCTAAAGTAAATTATGAATATCATTCTGAACCAGGTCGAAGTCGCGACCTTTAGTCTACTCTGGAGACGAAGTCGATAAATTTTTGGCTCTACATCACTATACATAACATTCGTCTTCTGCATATTAATTTGTTTCATCACCACGAAATTAGCATTTCTAGGATATTTTTAAATACAACTGTCGATTTATGCTTATTACCATTCACATTATCTCGCATGTCCTTAATCACATTAAAAAGGTACCATAACTCTTGGGAAATGCTGTCACCAGCAAATACGTGCATTATCACAGTCATCTTCCTTCCCTTTCGGCCGTGTGTGTGGGGGAAATCACACGTTTGCTCTTCTCTGCAGCTTTCACCGATAAATTAAAATATCTCTCTTTCTCTCTCTCTCTCTGAGCCCACCACACAGAATGCAACAGTATCGTGTGTTAATATGGTTTGCAATTCGAAGAAAACATATTTCATTTCCGACCAAAGAGACCATAATGACCATTGTTCACTTAACTGGAAAAAAAAATCACCATCAAGGATGAGGATGCATAGCTTTTTTTCCATTGTATTGCACTTAAAAAGTGTTTGCAAACAAAAACACAAATAAAATAAAAAATCAGCTGCAAAAAAACCAACAATTTTTACATTAACATTAATAAAATTCCAATGATAAGTTGAAATTACTAAAGTAATTACACAAGAGCAGCAGTGGATAATTTTTTATCACTTTAACGCAATTAACATTAGGTAAAATGTACATACTTTAAATGGCATCTACAAGATCATAATGTAGACAAATTGTGAAAAAGATGCTGGGATCAACTATTGGGCTGAAATATGATTAAATGTAATAAATTAATTAATGAACTTAAAAGATGGTGCGCTCAATAATTCAATTTCAATACTACCAGGATTTCCCCGAATTTTCCGTTTTTACATAAATAATTATACTTTCATCGTTTCAACTCGAAATCTAATTTCCACACCCCTTTTGGAACGTCCTACATTAAGTGATAATTTTTTACTAAAAATAAACACCTCATATCTGTCACACAAACACTTCAGTTCAGTAAAAATTTGAGAAATCTCCACACTCCCTTTGGTATTTCCCACACAATGGATCAACATTTCAACAGATCATAACTTTAATACCAGTTAAAATTTGCTAAATACAGTACATAGTTTTAGATGTACCTACTGATTAATCCAAAATAGTAGTACATGGCGGATATTATATATTTGTTAACAAATAATTTTTTTTTTGAAAAACAAGAAATTTTTTTATAACGAATGTAATAATAATTTATTTGCAAACTGACTTTCACAAATGAAATATGTGTTTACACACAAACAAAGTTATTGTTTAAGAAATTTTCCAAATATATTTTATTTAAAAAGATTTTTAAAACTTTGCTTTCTAGTTTTCGTGTTAAACTTTATAGCTAAAAATTTCGTTTAATTTATAAATATTCCAATTCAATTTATATTTACGAAAGATTATACGATTTAAGCTTTAATTAAATTTTAAAAACACATAAAATTTATAAAAAAAAATTTTTTGGAACATCTGACAAACAGAAGACTTGTCTTTAAATTAAGGCATTAATACATTGCCAATAAATACAAATTAATCTTTGTTTGGGAAATACTAGTTCCAAATAAAAAAAAAACAGAAAACTTGTCTTTAAGTTACGACATTATTACATTGAAAAAAAAAAAATAATTACAAATTAATCTTTGTTTGGGAAATACTAGTTCCAAATAAAGAATATATTAGAATGTGAACATATTTTTGTTTAGAACAATATCATCCCAAACCTATAATATTTGTGTGTATTGAATATTATATATTTGGAGTGTACCCTAAACATATGTGTATTTCAAGCCGAATATTTTTGGGACAATATACTACAGAAGCGATTTTTTTTCAGCGTGTATTTGTCAAGGATTGTTGTCGACAAAAACTTTCAAAAATTCATAATTTCAAACAAAATATTTCACAAAAGTTGCATATACGGCTTAGATAAATATATTTAAGGCCGATCTCTCTAGGAGAGCTATGTATACAATATACACACCGATATAATAAATGTTCGATGTGCAGAATTAAAATAGATATACTGCAACACATAGTATACATAATAATTCAGCATAATTGTTAAAAAGTAACATTTAACAGTGATACATGAGGACTATAGCAAAATATGAAATGATTTGGCTGAAATATAATACAAAATGCAAAGTTTCGTTTAAATAGTCTCAATATTTCAGAATAGTGCAAACCGAATGGCAAAGTTAGTATATCCAATGGTGGAGGGTATGCAATTGAAAATAATACATAACTTTAGCATCTGTTGGTATTCAATCATGGCAAATCTAGAAAAAAAACGTTATATGCTGATCTCAACCAGCAGAATCCATATAATGATTCATATGTACATACTTGAGGTGAATTACTTTGAAGCCCTGCAGCTTGTCCTCGGCATGTTTGTAGAATCTTTTCATTGCAATAAATTGACTAGTAAAGAAATTAAAAAAAAAAATATTTCCAATCGAAATCTTCGAAATTTTAAATTAAGTCGTTTCTTGATTTAATAACGAATGCTGCCGAATCTGATAGCGCTCGGTGTAGAAGTTTAGCAACTAACATGTGGTATACGGTATGGTAAAGTGTAGTCTGCCTAACTTTAGTATTTCGGTACTTCTTCCTATACTCTACCTCACACTATTGGATTTGTTTATAACGTTCGAAAGTAGAAGAGATTTATATCTGTCTGCTTAGAATTATGATATGATAGTCCATATATTTTTTTATCAAAGTGCAGGTCTGAAAAAAGTATAGATCTTTTCGAAAGTTTGCACTACAACTTAACACGCGTTAGGAACAATCACTATTGAAAATGGGCTATTACGGACCTCAAATATACAAAAAGGGGACCATACGCTGCTTAACCTAAGCGCTAATGCTGTAAAATTTGATATCACAGAAAATAATGTTCTTAATTTAAAGTTCTTTATACGCACATATATTCACACCATTCACTCAAAATATTGATCAGAGACCCCATAAAATATATGTACCATATTCGTCATCATCCTTAAATTATAAATAGTATGATTTAGTCGACTCCATCTGCTGCACTTACGTTAAAATCCAAAATTGTTAAGCCAGATGGCTGAAATTTGGTACAAATACTTCTCCTAGCTGCTGTTCCCTTGGGACAAAAGATTGGATGGACAAATCTGTTAATATTTTGATTTTCAATGAAAATTACTATTTTTATCGTGAAATTATAGTGTTTAATGATGATATGAAAATAACTAAAGCAGATTGAATTTTATTCATATTTAGGCTTTCGAAAATTTTTCACGAGATGTTTCACATTTCTTTTTAAGTTTAGGGCGATGAAAATTAGAAATTTTAAAAGAAATTCCAAGTATACTACATATCGTCCGAGCGCCGACAAAAACTCCTATGTGTAATTTTTCGAATTTTTTTAAATGTAGAATTAGAACGTCCTAGCGACTACCCACCAAAGCATTTTGCGCTATCTTGACCGGTTCCGAAGTTACCAAAAACTCCTATGTGTATCCCCCTATAGCAATGCTCCAACAAAAACTACTATGTGTTGTAGGCACAGCCTGTCCCAAGGGATAGAAGGTTGGCTTAGATTCACGCCAAAAAACGACTAAGCGTTTTTTTCAGAATCATCCCTTCTATTCGACAATGAATAGATCTCTCCATGATAAAATTGTAAACACTACTGAATACAATGAAAAACAAATGAAACGATTGTGTTGGCATTTTGGCCATCATATATCTTCGTTTCATCATCTTTGAAGTCAGCTTATTGGACAGAAATAAGGGCAAAG
Source organism: Eudasyphora cyanicolor (assembly GCA_963930755.1). NCBI lineage: Eukaryota > Metazoa > Arthropoda > Insecta > Diptera > Muscidae > Eudasyphora > Eudasyphora cyanicolor. The sequence goes on along the minus strand of OZ005734.1, from coordinate 214,729,033 downwards.
AAGCTGTTTGCGTTTAATTGTGCTTAATGCATAACAAATTGTCATCATTATCCATCGTTTTAATATAGCCCACTTCTTAATAGAAAAGCCACTTCTTGGCGTTATAGAAAACGTAAATTTACAGTAATTAAGCAGAAATTTAACAGTTTGGGTTGAAATTTACCTATAAAATACATTTTAAATTACCTTACATTCAACATCCGTCCGAATTTGACTCCTTAACCCCCCAAAACGTAGAAGTATGAACCGAATGATTTTGCCAATTCCTTTCACTTTCAAAAGTGATTCTAGCAGTCAACGTTGCTATACTGCGAAATGTGATCCACAGTAGGGAAATTTGGAAAAAAGTCCCTTCTTAACCAGTCAACCAATTGCAATGAAACATGGAACGCTTATAGGAGTGGTATTGGGGAGCTTAAGTTTAAAATTTGGCCTGCATATACAATGCATGGACGGTGATACAGGATCTCTATACGAGCTTTATCTAGTATACCCCATTTTGAAATGCGTTAAAATGTTGAATTTTTCTGTTTATTTGAAGGATTTTATGTGTATTCTCCTAATTGAAACCTAAAAAAAGAGTTTTACACCAATGGGTTGTCTGTACAGGGTGTTTTTTAGACGTGTGAATTTCAAGAAGAACAAAAACGCATATAATTTAATGTTGTAACCAAGTATTTAAATTTATTAAATTGATAAGGAGTTGTGATTATGTTTTAAAAATGATTTCGGGCAAGATCTATAAACGCTAGATCTTGACGCTAGATCGCGTTTATTATTATAAAATAATGAACGCGAATAAACGCTAGATCTTGAAGGCCACGCCACAGGCCCACGACGCGAGATAATGCGCTCACCAACAAATTTCTTCAATAAATTGATTGTTTCCTGGGCTATGTGGCATGTAGCGTCGTCTTGTTGGAACCAAAGTTCGTCCACATCAACATTTTCCAATTCAGGCACGAAAAGTCATTAATCATGGATCTATAGCGTTCTCCATTGACTGTAACATGATGACCGGCTTAATTTTTGAAGAAATATGGACCAATGACTCCCTCTGCACATAGAGCACACCAAACAGTGACTTTTTGTGGATGTAACGGCGTCCGAACAATGGCTTGTGGATTATCATTACTCCAAATTCGACAATTTTGTTTATTAACGTACTCATTCATCCAAAAGCGAGCTTCATCGCTAAATAAAATGTTCTTGTTTCCTTGCGCGATGCGTCGCGAGAACCAAACAATAATTTTTTTTTGTAATAAATCAAACGGAGCATAAATCAAGTGACAGCTGTCAAAAGGACCAACTCCAGATTGAAAATCACACGTCTGAAAAACCACCTGTATATCTTTCGAGGTACCAGTTGGGGCCGATTCCCGCACCCATTTCGTATCGTTATTCGATTACGTGAGATCTAATAACTCTAACATTTATTTTGAGATATTGATGAAATTCCAGCATATCGTTCCAAAGTTGATTCATAACTTATTTATATAAAAATAAGCGAAAAAATAATTTCCCAATTACTGTTTTTCGGTTTACCCGACTGAACTTTCTTACTGTTTCTAATATCGAAGTCATTTATTTACCGACTCCTTTAATTTTAACTTTTCTGTTTAAAAAAAATTCCATAACTCATGAATTTATTGCCGGCTTTGCTTAAATTATACATTTTTTCTTATAACTCGAAAAGTATACAAAATAATCCATACTTTCGTATAAATTCATTTCATTTAAATTCATTTCATTTAAATAAAATATTAACAAGCATTTCTAACTTTTGTTTAACTGAGGTGGTCCATTTTGAGGGCCTGTAGCACCGTCCCTGTTTGTCATACGAGATCCTTTCATTGGATGCTATTTTTTCAAATTATTTCACAGTGTTATGGTTGTAGAATAACATTCGGCCTGTAGGACTTATCGTTGGTTTTATTTATTTTATAATGTTTTTCGGTTGTTTGAAGATCTGGAACAAAGTGGATAAATCTCAACCTTCTATATAAATTGCAGCTAAAAAAATTTGCCACTGCTTTTTTATTGCACACATCTGTGTGATACCACGAAAAACAATGTCATACAAATATTTATGTACATACATAATGAACGAGCATTTTACTACATTATCTTAACCGCAATTCCAGTATTGGATTAATGCACATTGCGAACCGAAAAGTACAATTTGTTGAGACCATTAAACAGTGAGAATCCAACCATAAACATGAGCAAAAAAAAAACTCAATAAAACAAACTATTGGTAAGTGAGCGAGTGAGTGCAGTGGAAGGATTTTATGTAATCGAATTAATGCAACCGTAGTTAACGGATTACGGAAGTGGTGAAAAAAACACAACTAAAATTTGCTTCAATAATTAAAAAAAACATTGATGACAATACTTAGTCTTCTGGTATTTTGATACTACAAATGGATCGACAATACAAATCAATAAATTATTAATCAGAGTTCCTCTTAATGCTTTGTAAATATTTAAAAAGTTGTTTACAGCTGTTTCTTTGCTATTTTTTATAAACAATTTTTGATAGGAAATGCAAAAAATCGAAAATGTAGGACGGATTTTATTTCTAGATTAAATGAAACTTTCTCTTAGTGATTTAATTAATCTAATTTTCTTTTTTCCAAGGCTCTTTTGTTATACAAAATAGTCTCGTATTTAAATTAAATATTCCGGCCTAACTGCTTCCACCAGCATTTTTGCCTAGGTACCAACTCTCCCATTGGCCACACAATCGTCCAAATGAAACTGTCAACAAAATGTTATACCAAAAGATGTTTAATGCGGTTGTGTATCCACATCAATGTATTCTGTATTTATTTAAGAGTTTATTTAAAGTTTGACTTTTTTGACTGGATAAAATATCCAAATTTTCGCATTCGTATAAATAAATGAAATATATATAATAAATTCACATAGGATCCTAAAAAGTTTAATTTAGCTGAAATGCAAAGGAATACATTTAAATTGGAATTTCAAAAAAACATGTTTACAAAAAAAGTACCGTAAATTTTTTAAAAATATTTTTTCGTGTTTGTGACATTGCACAGCCGTTCGTCAAAAATGTTGTAAACTAGTGTTGTTACATCAAATCGACATAATTATAAAATTTAAGGACAATTCGTCTTTGGTTCAAACGTAATTTTCATTAGTGCTGATTCACCCGAGGCAAATTTAGTTGAGACTATTCGGAGTTCATATGAGAGAGTGTTATTAAATGAAATGAATTTAATTATAAAATTTAAGCACAATTCTTCTTTGGTTCTAAAGAAATTTTCATTAGTTCTGCTTCACACGAGGCAAATTTAGTTGAGGCTATACGGAGATCTTAACTTCCGAATTGCCACAACTAAAGTTACCTCCTGTGAATCGGGACTTAACAAATTTCTCCGATCTGTTCTAGAAATGTTAGACAAATGTCCTTTGCTGTCTTCACATGTAGATGGCATTGATTGACTATACTTCAACTATAACGTATTTTAAAAATTTCTATAGCCATTTGTTAGTTATCACCAATTGCAGCACATCCATCTTCATTGATGTGTACAAGTCCTGCCTTTGGTATGCAAAATTTGTGCCAATATCTACATACGTACATATTTACCCACAGCCATACGTACAATCTTATTTGTATGATTGCATGTACCCACATATTTTATATTTATTTTCCAAATAATCCTCCCGAAGTTAAAAAAAAATATAAAAAGAATAAATCTCAAGAGCACAACAAACGAGTTCCAAAAAAGAAAAAAAAAGATTGTACAAAACGTACTATTTATGTATGTGTACAGCCGTGCGATATATGCGATTTTGAGCAAAATAAATCTATTTGTTTATGCACTCGTTTGTTGATTTTGTACATGGATCGTGTTAAATTAAAAAACTTTTTATTAAATACTGCAGCAAATACGTTTGTTGCATTTTGAGTGTCGCTGTGTTCGTGTGTGCTTTGCAGAAGGCTATGCCCATCATCGGATTGCTAATATTTTGGCATAGTTTTCATTAAAAACGTGATGTGATGTGATGCGATGGCAACTAAAATAAGAAAATAAAAACTCCCCAAAATAGAAAGTAGCAAATGATGAAAAAATGAGTTGTTTTTTCATAACCTCAAACTGCCACTAATAACAGAGCATGTATTAAAATTAATAATAAAAAAAAGCTGAAGCACACTAACTAATTTATCCAAATGAAATGCTCTATGTACGTACATACATTTGAGTTAACGACGTTACCATAATTTTTCATTCTGAGCTGGACATGTGCACACATTGGGCGGAATTGAAAATTTGGGCGAAATCGTATTCGATACAGAGCACAGATGTCTTCATTAAAAAAGTTCTGCAATATTTTAAAAGGACATTTCGAACCAGGACTTCTTATTCATGGGTCACCTCTTAACCCATATTAGCCCAACGTTTGTATATGTGTAGTATATAATTAAAAATTATTTTAATTCCTAAATGATCTGATCTCAACTATCGGCACTATTTTTATGATTAGATCATTTCTTCAAAAAAGTAATAGAATGATTTTATTATATTCCAAAAAATGACGTAAACAAATGCAAATAAGTCAAACTTTGATGGTAGTCCGGTCAAGCAAAAGTTTGACTTTGGAGCGAACTTTTATTTGGCGAGTGGATCTTTCACTCCCAGACATAACACAACACTTTAGTAAAGGGCTTCCCAACGGGGTGGCGTGGCTCGCTAGGGGGTCCTAGCGAAGTCAGTTCTTCTTAAAACTACTTAATATATAGTTACCTTAGCACACAAAAAATAATCACGGTCCAACCAACAGCATGCATACAGCAAGGGCAAGCCCATGTAAACTGCATAATCTAGTCACTTTCTTTGATGTAGAAGGGGTCTTCAATTATGTATATAAATCCAGCCGCTTTAATTAATATCCTTCTAAATTAAAGAAACATTTCTGCTATCTTAGGGTCAAGTGAGCTCTAAAGATTTGTCAGCAGGGGAACGTTCCAATATGGTGTTCTGTCTCCTCTGTTAAGTAATCTCTCCATGATCAACATTGTGCTTTGTGCTTTCTCTGCAGAAGATGAGGGAAGTTTCCGAGTACTCATAGAGACTGGCACTTCATAGAACCGCAAACTGGGCTTTCGATAATGACCTTGGTGTGAACCCGACCAAGACAGAACTAGTTCTTTTCAGCAGGAGATATATGGTACCAACCGTTGCACCTGTCTCCTTTCCTTGGGAACTAAACATCAAATTCAACTTTTTGGCAAGAGCAAAGAAAGCTGTAGTAGAGCTAGTCTACGCGTATAGTTTATTGCTTTTATACGCCGATAATGATGTACGGCGTTTTCGTCTAGTGAATAGTAGTATCCCAAGACATAGGATATTCGTTAACTTCTATACAGACAGATCCAAATTCAACAACCAAGTGGGCTTGGTGTCTTTTCTGATACATCCAGGGACGAATCGACATCTTCTCGGCCTTCTGTACGATGGAGAACTTAATGATTTTTCGCACACAATTTATTACAGATTCTTTGATGCATTTTTCGATAGCTAAAAATTCTGTCTTTTCTGAGGTACTTGAGCTTGAGCGGCCCACTGGGAGTCCGTTTTAGGTATACATTTTTTATTGGAAAAACAATTCAGTTGGATTCGTATGAAAAATAAAAAGCAGTAATGATGTTTCAGCGTGTTTCCTTCTTATTATTTATTGGTATCCCCTCACCTTAGAGAGGAGGGTATATATCATTTGCTACGAGCCAAAAGTGTAACACGTCGAAGGATTGACCTAAGACCCTAAGTATGTTCGGCGGATATCTGTTTTGGGTCATTTTAAGTCGAATTAGCAATGTCCGTCTGTCTGTCGGTCTGTCTGTCTGTCTGTCTGTCTGTCTGCTGGCTGGTGCGCACGATAACTCTCGAAAGAAGTAACCGTTCCACTTAAAATTTGGTATGTGGTAATATATTCTTCCATCTCCGGCTAAGTTCGAAGATGGGCCATATTGGTCCACTCCTTCTAGTACCTCCCCCACAAAGTGTTAACATTTAGTGAAATATTGATTACTTAATAACTTATATACTAGTTATTTGAACCCTCCGAAATTCTACACATAGCATTAGTTTATTAGTCACTATTACCTCGAGAAAATTAGGCGAAGATGCCACGTCCCTTTTGGTACCTCCCACACAAATGTACAATTTTGAACCAAAAGTTAATAGGTTATAACTTTATTACCAGTGCATACAAAGACCTGAAATTATGTACAGAGTAATGGTTTAATAGTACCTAAATTACAGTGAAAAATGGGCATTATTGCCATGCTCCTTTTGGTACCTCCCACACAAATTGCCCATTTTGTACCAAAAGTTACTAGCTTATAACTTTATTACCAGTGCATGCAAAGACCTGAAATTTTGTACAGTGTAATGGTTTAATAGTGCCTACAATACAGTGAAAAATAGGTATTGTTGCCACGCTCTTTTTGGTACCTCCCACACAAATGGACCATTTTATACCAAAAGTTATCAGCTTGTAACTTTAATTCCAGTGCATAAAAATACTTGAAATTTTGTACAGTGTAATGGTTTAATAGTGCCTACCTAGAGTCCAGAGAAAAATGGGCGTTATTGGCACGCCCCTTTTGGTACCTCCCACACAAATGGACCAGTACATACTTTGAAGTTACATACATACATACTACATACTTTAAAGTTATTACATGCAATTTAAATTGATAATAATTTAATTAAAACCAAAAAAATAAATTTACTAATATTTTTTGGGTCTCATGATGAGGGGAGTGGAGAGAGAGAGAGAGAGAGAGAGAGACTTTTTATTGTTCTCGAAAAAATACGGCAATTTTTTATTAATGTGAATTATGTCGCATTCAAAGTAAACCTCCTCAGCTATAAAGCAATTTGTGGTAGGGTTTGTTTCCAATCCTCTTTCCTCAGTCGTGTCAAATCTTAGTCCTTTTATGGATCTTTTCAGTAATTTTTATATTTGTCAAGAACAAACTAAGAATGAAAAACGGATGATAATGTAAACATATGTAGGGGTCATTTGTACCAACATAACAAAAAAAAATCGAATTATGTAGCCCCCGCAATTGCAATATTCACCTTTTCTGGACAGACCTCGTATATAATAGCAATCGGATAGGTTCAAGTTCTGATTTTTTGTAAAGATTCTGCTTTAAAATGTTACGTCCAAAACTTAAAAAATTCTAAAATTGACAAAATTTCTATAATAATGCGTTATGGTTACTGAACGATTTTTAAAATTGTTGGTTTTTTTATGTGGGGTGCATGGAGCCATCAAGATCTTAAAAGTGGCCCGCAACCCAAAACATGGTGAGAAGTTCTGCTGTAGAGTTTACCAGGCAGAAATTCCAGCTATTAAAGAGTTAGCAGAATAGTTAAAACTTAATGTTCTGTCTTGCCACTATCAAGTCCATTGAAACTATTAGCCTGTTTCTCTATGTCGAACGGCAGCGATGCGAACGAAAAACAGCTGATTTTAGACCTACAAACTGGTATCAACCAGTATTTTTGCATTCGCTTTGTCGTTGTGATACCTTTTAGTAAGTCTAAAATCAACTATTTTTCGTTCGCATCGCTTTCGTTTGACATAGAAAAACTGGCTGTAAATTCCTGAATTCAAAAACTGGCCTCGCCTGTTGCAGATGTCATATCGAAATGGCTGAAAAGTTAAATATTCTCCTGACATGGGTGCCGCGCCACAGGGACATACCATGTAACTACAAATCAGATGAACTTTGCAGACTAGGAACTACCTTACACGCTCCATGGGAACTGACATATGTGGGCATGCCCCTAGCGACCTGCAAGCAGTTCTTGAGATATAGTGCACTTACAGTAATAAATGAAAGATGGAACTACATACATTCCTGGCTGATTAGATCCTGTCTAAACGATTCTGATGTCGTTATTGAGACCCTACGTTTCACTTATCGTGTCTGTCAGGACGAGTCACTGGCTTTTTGGACGGTAAACAAATAGATTGAAAGTATTTCGTAATGACTTTTGCTGATGCTGTGGAGACGAAGAGGAATGATGTTTAATTCCGCCAACTTTTGAGCTTTTTAAAGCAATCAAATTGGTTCACTTTTCAAATTGCTGACCTTTTCGAATATTAGTTTTAATTTTGCCTAGATATCGAGTTATACTTACATTACATTTACTACTATTTACTGCAGTTAAACATGTCATAAGCAGCATTAGATTTTGTTTTATAGCACACGCAGAAAAAAAATCGCTTCTGTAGTATATTGTCCCAAATATATTCGGCTTGAAATATACATATGTTTAGGGAACACTTCAAATAGATAATATTTGACACACACACAAATATTTTATGTTTGGGAGGATATTGTTCTAAACAAAAATATACTCCCATTCAAATATTTTTTATTTGGAACTAGTATTTCCGAAACAAAGATTAATTAGTAACTATTTATTTTGGCAATGTATCAATTAAAGTTTTTAACTTAAAGACAAGTTTTTCAGATGTTCAAAGAGAAATCTTTTTAATAAATTGTATATGTTTGTAAAATTTTAGTTAGAACTTAAATCGAATAATCTTTCGTAAATATAAATTGCATTGATGGATTGAAAAAAGTGATGAATTGGAATTTTTATAAATTAAGAAAATTTTACCTATTAAGTTTAGCACGAAAACTAGGAAAAACTAACTAAAATTCGAATAAGTCAGAAAAGTTTTAAAAATCTTTTTAAATAAAATATATTTGGAAAACTTCTTAAACAATAACTTTGTTTGTGTGTAAACATATATTTTATTTGTGAAATTCAGTTTGCAAATACATTATGTTCTAATATATGCGTTCCAAACATAATTTCTTGATTTTTAAATAAAATTTATTTGTTAACAAATATATAATATTTAAAAAAATCGTTTCCAAGTATATTTTCTTTCAATTCAAACATATCAAAAATTACGATTTTCCTCCGTGCACAACATTTTAATTTATAACTATTCCAATTCATCACTTTTTGATTATACGATTTATATTTGAATTGAATTTTTGCAAACATATAATTTTCTAAAAAATTGCACTTTGAACTTCTGAAAACAGAAAACTGGCATTTAAAATACTTAATACAAATTAATATTTGTTTCGGAAATATTAGTTTCAAATAAAAAAATATTAGGATGGGAACATAGTTTTGTTTAGTGTGTCAAATATTGTATAATTGGAGTTTATTCTAAACATATGTATTTTTCAAGCTGAATATGTTTAGGCCAATATACTAAAGTAGCGAATTTTTTCAGCGTGTATGTTTCTTCCCCATAACCTCCTTAACATATATCTTAAGAATACTTAGGCATATTAGCCAATTTGTAGAGACTATCGAGTTCTATAAAACTGTGTTTATAGAATTTTGAAAACTTTTTTAGTTTGGATAAAAATTGGCAAAGGGACGGCACAAAAAACACGATCTTAGAGGTGTATTGAGTATTTAAAAAAATAAGCAAAACTTCTTATATGAAAACTAAATAAAAATATTTTTTTTTTGCTCTAGAGGCATTGCTTTTTAAGTGTATGTTTACCATTTTAACATAGTTTTTTAACATATTTAGATTTTTGTTAAATTCCGGACGGCATGTTCCGGACAGTAAAATATTCATATAGAAAATTTCTTTTAATGACAATATCCTACAATATTTCTCCAATTTTTTTAAGATCGACAACTTTTAATGCAATCATTTGAAGCCAATATTGCCAACAAAAAATTTGTTTAAATGATGCTTAAATATGGAGCATGAATATTAATTAAAATGGTAAAAAAAAGAAAAAGTTTCAAAAATAAAAGTGATTTGTATACCCTACACCACATTGTGGTACAGGGTATTTGTTTCATGGCACCACCTAAAAGTATTCCTAAACCACCTGAGTCGATTTATTGTCCGTCCGTCTGTCCATATTATATTGTTCGTTGAGTACAAGTCGTAATTTCACTCCGATCGTGCTAATATTTTGCAGTTTTGCAGAAATTGGTTGAAATCGGTTCAGATGTATCCAATCTTACTAAAGTGCTGCAGGCTATCATATAGTCGGCACCGCCCGCCTTTAGCCTTTTGTTACTGGTTTAGGGTTGACAAGGGAAATGTCCATATACATTATGGGGCCTCAGATCAATATTGCATGATGGTGAGAACGAAATGACAAAGTTAGTATACAAACAAAGTTTATATAAAACCCGATTCTGATGTGACTAATACTAATTTTGAAATTCCATTTTTACTTTATGGTGGAATTATTATTTCTCTGCCATTTTTAAATGTATAAATACACATTTACAGTATTTCTTATTATCCCCTCACCTTAGAGAGGAGGGTATATATTATTTGATACGAGCCAAGAGTGTAACACATCGAAGGAGTGACCTAAGACCCTAAGTATGTTCGGCGGTTATCCGTTTTGGGTCATTTTAAGTCGAATGAGAAATGTCAATCCGTCTGCCTGTCTGTCTGCTGGCTGGTGCGCACGATAACTCTCGAATAGAGTATCCGATTGACTTCAAATTTGGTATGCGGTAATATTTTCTTCTATCTCCGACTAAGTTCGAAGATGGGCCACATTGGTCCACTCCTTCTAGTACCTCCCCACAAAGGGTTAACATTTAGTGAAATATTGATTATTTAATAACTTCTATACTATTCTACTATTTCTATTATATTATTTTATTAGTCACTATTACCTCAAGAAAAATGGGAGAATCTGCCACGCCCCTTTTTGGTACCTCCCACGCAAATGGAAAATTTTGAACCAAAAGTTACCGGCTTATAGCTTTAATACCAGTGCATACAAAAACTTGAAATTTTTGTACTTCAGTGTATTGCTTTAATAGTACCTAAAATACAGTGAACAAGTAAGAAAGTTTCAGTCGGGTAAACCGACTAAGGTATACCCTCACTTTGTGAGTAATGTAATATTCAATATTACTCGAATTATTCTGTCAATTTGTGTGGGAGGTACCAGAAGGGGTTTATCAAAAAAACTTTTTTTTGCTGAACATTAGATACTTTAAATTCATTGCACTGTGCCGACTTATAAGCATTTATATGCACTGGTATAAACGTTATGAGACATTAAATTGTGGTATGATTTGGGCATTTTGTGTGGGAGGTACAAAGAGGGGCGTGGCAATAACGCCCATTTTTCACAGGGCTATAGACATTATAAAAACATTACACTGTCCAAAATTTCAAGTATTTTTATACGCTGGTTTTAATGTTATAAGCTGTTAACTTTTGGTGCAAAAAGGTACCTTTGTGTGGGAGGTACCAAAAGGGGCGTGACAACAACACCCATTTTTCCCTGGACTGTAGGCAATATAAAAGCATAATACTGTACAAAATTTCAAGTATTTTTATACACTGTTATTAATGTTATAAGCTGTTAACTTTTGGTGCAAAATGGTGCATTTGTGTGGGAGGTACCAAAAGGGACGTGGCGACTTCGCCCATTTTTCTCGAGTTGATAACGACTAATAAGCTAATACTATGTGTGGAATTTCAAAAGATTCGAATAAGTAGTATAGCAGTTATTAAATAATCAATATTTCACAACATTTTAACCCTTTGTGGGGGAGGTACTAGAAGGAGTGGACCGATATGGCCCATCTTCGAACTTAGCCGGAGATAGAAAAAAATATTACCACATACCAAATTTGAGGTCAATCGGTTACTCCTTTCGAGAGTTATCGTGCGCACCAGCCAGCAGACACACAGACAGACAGGCAGACAGACAGACAGACAGACAGACAGACAGACGGACGGACATTGCTCATTCGACTTAAAATGACCCAAAACGGATTTCCTCCGAACATACTTGGGGTCTTAGGTCACTCCTTCGACGTGTTACACTTTTTTCCGTAGCAAATGATATATACCCTCGTCACACTAAAGTGAGGGTATAAAAATGGGCATTATTGCCACGCTCCTTTTGGTACCTCCCACACAGGTGAACCATTTTGTACCAAAAGTTACAACTTTAATACCAGTGCATACAAATACTTGAAATTTTGTACAGTGTAATGCTATTAAAGTACCTATAGTCCAGAGAAAAATGGGCTTTGTTGGCACGCCCCTTTTGGTACCTCCCACACAAATGGGCCTTTTTGTACCAAAAGTTAACAGCTTTTAACTTTAATACCAGTGCATACATAAACTTGAAATTTCGTACAGTATAATTCTTTTATAGTACCTAGAGTCTAGAGAAAAGTGGCCGTAATTGACACGCTCCTTTGGTACCTCCCACACAAATGGACCATTTTACACCAAAGGTTAACAGCTTATAACTTTAATACCAGTACATATAAATAATTGAAATTGTGTACGGTGTAATGCTTTTATAGTATCTAGAGTCCAGAGAAAAGTGACCATTATTGGGACCAAAGTAAACAGCTTTAAACAAAGCAAAAAATAAATAAATTTACTAATATTTTTCGAGACTCAAGTAGAGGGGATTTACCCGATAGTCGGTTTACCCGACAGAACTTTCTTACTTGTTTTTAAATGTAGAAATACACATTTGAAATATTTCTTTTTTTAACATCCTGGAATACAATAAAATGCAATTTTCATTACATCCTAGTATATACATATGCATCATATTTGTATTTTGGTAGGTTTTACTAATCATAAAAAAGAATTTTTAAACCATTTATTCATTCAAATGCAAATAGCAGCAAACCACTTCAAATATAGTTTCAAATTTATTTATTTAAGTGTTTACAATGAAATGTTCAAATGCTAATATGTAGTATGCCGAAGTGATTTGTATTACATATACTCGTAGTCCTTTTTGTAATTTATAATAAAAAACCTTGAATATTTCCAAAAGTGTATGTTCCCAGAACCTCCTGCAAAATTTAATATATAAATATTTTATCAATGTTTTTTTATTGCTTTTTAATCAAATTAAATAAATATTTTTTTACTATTCGTTGGCACCTTATTTCATCATCTCCCTCCCGCCGTGTATCCCTTGTGAATACAATCAACGTCATTCTGTGTTCTGAGAATCATCAAAAAGTTCACCTTTTGTTCAAAAAAACAAAAAGGAAAACGCAGCAAAATAAAATATAAAAAAGCGTTTGTATAAACTCACAACTAAATTCAGGACACAATCGCATTCACACCAATGGCAACTGTCAATTATGGTAATGAAATGCAGTCATACATTTAGAGATAAAATTAATTTAAATGTCAAACCAATAAAAAATTGCAATAGGAAATAATAATAAAATAAAACAAACACTATCGCCGATATACAATATATATATCACATGTTATCGGTGATGGCGATTTTATTTATTTTATAAATATTTTTTTCTCTGTTGTACGAGTTAACATGGAAGGAGGCATGTTTTATTGCCGAGGCCGAGGATATGGGAGGGATTCAGTAGGAGGGTTTTGGAAAGAGGATAAAGTTTATGAAATTAAAAAAATATATATGTATATGTAAATTTGCGGGAAGAGTAGATTTTCGCTTCAAATGTGTAAATGAAGCATTCTGCAATTTTTTTTTGTCTGGCACCCAAAAAAATATTTCTTCTCCCGCCTTGTCTTAGCCTGACAGTCTTTAAAATTTTGTGAAATTTAGTTAAAAAATTACAAAAAAAATCAAATTTGTGACATTCAATATTTCCACTCAAGAAATGGAAGTTCTTGATTGAAACAACACAAAATATAAAATGATCATATGAGACATTTTTAAATAAATGTCACGAAATTTATAAGACTGCTATGCTACGATTAATGCCAGCGACACCAATTGAAGATTTTAGAAAATTGAGAAACGATTTTCATTTCCAAAGGACTCCGCACTCATTTATATTCATATCTGAAGATGACAGTATTTTTTCCATTTGTTACCTTCTTGTCATTCCTTCTGTTCATACTAAAGGAATATCATTTTTATAGCAATTTTATTAGCAATGAAATGAGTTCTTTAAAACAGCGTTCCGTTTTGATTCCCAGTGCCACATATGCCACTAATCAGTTCGAGACAACTATAACCTGCAATTTAGTACGTGTTACACATGTAGCCAGCCAACAACGGATTGTCCGTAATGGCTAAAAATGCCAACAGGGATTCACTGTACGGCAACAAAGTGAACGTGGAAATATGTAGTCGTGAAGATGGGTGAGCTTTGGAAAGGGTGGCGGCTCTGGAACTCCTCATACATGTCTTTGCCGACTCTGAAGCTATAGTCTGCCTCAGACTGCTAAAAAGTAGCAGGATTCGTTTCTGGAGCTGGTGCAGGAACAACATTTATTGTTTGTTATCGCTTCTGTTGATACTGTAATTTCGGGGGTGTCAAAACAAAATAATCTCTGGAAATGATGATGCCATGGCAGAGCTGATGACACACGTAGCACACGAGCACATATGAATAAACATTTAATGAAACGCCTAAAACCCCAAGGAAAACTCGGTGAGGGAGTTGAGTGCAAATGTGTTTGTTGTTTTTGCAGCGGGGGTGTGAATAGAATTACCCCAGAATTGCAAGGATGGCTGCCTTTAAGGCTTATTCCCTGATTACAGTATTGTAGTTCGATCATATTCACATTTGGACTTTACCGCAAGTGGTGTCTGAAAGCTTTTCTATGCTCCTTAAAAACCAAAAACATTAATGATATTACCACGTTTTGTCTAAAAACTGTAGATTTTTTAACAATAGAAATCTGCTATTGAAAGACTATACACTTAGAGAATCAATATTTCACTACATGTTAATACTATACATAAGGAGAGGACAAATATAGCCCATCTTCGAACATAGCAACATAACCTGAGATGGGAAAATTATTACTACATAAAAAATTTGAAATAAATCGGTTACTTCTTTTCGAGGGCTATCGTGCGAACCATCCAGACAGACGGATGGACGGACAGTGCTCCAATTACATAAAATGTCCTAAAACGGATTTTCGCCAAACAAATGGTCTTAGGTAACTCCTTCGATGTGTTACACTACAGATATTTTCCAACAAAAGATTTTTTCAATATAATTTTCCTCAAAATAGCATATTTTTGTCAAATGTACTACAGAAGTAATTGGTTTTCATAGCATTTTTGTTTCGTTCCTGTAGAAATATTCATTGTCGTTGGGTGTATATATATTTGTGGAAAAATTAGTTTCGGACTTCCTATGTCGTTTTGCGCCGTGACCACCTAACTGTATGGATGACAAGGACTCACCATAACCTATGAAAGCAGTAATCTTTACTGCTGTTTGATCTAACTTAAATTTAGTAATAAATTATAATTGTTGCTTTCCTTTATGTGCCTGTATTATAAAATTAAACTTACTCTTATTTTCTTCCCATTTCAGGTACACATTTAAATTATTTTAATAATACAATATTCGCACATTTTTTGCAATAAGTTACGTAAGTACAAATCAACACGATCGACTTTCAATATTTCCGAAAATTGAATCCCCTCACCTTTTGGCTACGAGCCAAAAGTCTAACACATCGAAGGAGTGACCTAAAACCCTAAGTTAGTTCGGCGGATATCCGTTTTGGTTAATTTTAAGTCGAATGAGCAATGTCCGTTCGTCCGTCTGAATGCAATGTAAATTGATAATAATTTAATTAAAACAAAAAATAAATAAATTTACTAATATTTTTTGGGACTCAAGGTGAGGGGATTCATAAGTCGGTTTACCCGACTGAATTTTCTTACGTGTTACAATATTTGTAATGCAAAGCACCATCAACTTAGCAAATGAAAACATCTCACGTTTCTTCAAAAATATATCGAATAACGGCCAAGTTATGGCCAGTTTAAGAAAAAATTGTTTTTTTTTGCGAACAAATTATGTCTTATTTTGAAATTATAGAAAAAGTTATTAAAAATATAACAAAATTTGGTATTCAACAAAAAATACTATGCTTACTGAAATATAGTAAAGTCTTTCTAATCGTCCAACTTATAGCAGAATCCACGCCATCTACTGGCTATTGGTGTAGAGACAACTGTGTCGAACTGGCAACCCTTACCAGTCACATGGGTGGAGAAAATGGTGAATTTAAGTCTCGCTTGGGGCTTTGGCTGTGTGACTTGTAAGCTTTCTTAGTAGGTATATAATTCCCATATGCAAATTTCTTTGTAGATTGTTATATATACAAGTGATGATCGCAACAACTACAAGCTCACACTGTGAGCTTGTATAAGTCCTTCTTATGATTTCCCCGCACAGGATTGAAATACGTATAAGGGCATGTGTTTACATGGCTTCCAAAGCGCAGTGTCTTATCTTTTCCAATACACCACAAAAACCTATCCTTCGAAAGGAAAAGTTGATCGAAAAAGCTGAACAATTCGAATGTGAAAACATTCAATAAATCTAACAAAATAAAAATTATATCGATCATTAAAAAAAAATTCTAAAAATATATAACTTTATATTCTTCTTAAAAAAAACATCCTGAATGTTGTCGAAAAAAATTGGCTTGTCAAATGTGTTAACTGCTCAGCCATGTCGTTAAGAGATCTGCGGCAGTCGAGATTTGTTTATAATTCCTTCGGGATATATTTACACTCCCATTTATCTTTTTAAAATAAAAATCAGAGATTTAGAAAATGTCTCAAATATTATGGACCGCACTCAATAACATAACAAGAAAAATCTCTAAAGTTTTGTTAAGTTGTAAAATTGGCAGACGAAATTACAGTGATTTTTTTTTTTTTGGTAAAGTAAGGGCTACGTCAAAACGTAAACCTATGTCATTATTCCAACGAATCGTTTCAGCTAAATTAATCACAAATTTGCTTATTATTTTGTATATAAATTTATTGCAAATAAAACATGAAAAATATTTAATTTTTAAGCCAAATTGGAAGGAATGTTCTTCGGGGCTATAAAGTCAAATCGGTTTTGACAGTTGTATGGAACTATGCCGAAATATGGTCCAATGTGGTCACTTGCTCCTTGAAATGGTTCTGGGTATAATAAAATACAAATTGCCGAATTTTTGCCCAATCGATTGGTATTTGCGGTTTCTAACGCGCTAGAAAGTCACATCGCGTGGGAGCTATAGCACAATGTTGACCAATGAGGTCAGTACTCGTATGCATGATTATGGGTAAAAGTAAATACAAACGACCAAATTTCAGTCTCCCTTTGAGTTGTTCTAGATAATATTAAATTGTCAAAACTCAGTGTAATCGGTTGATACTAGTGATTTCTAATGCGTCAAGAAGTTGAATCTAATGGAACCTTCGTATGGAGGCTGTATAAAACAACGAATCTACACTGGACCTTGTTGACGTGAAAGGTAATATGTATTAACTTGTCCAACTTCGTCCCGATAAGTTAAAGCTAGAAGCTTTCATGACGTAAAGAAATAAATAATATATGAGCAAGACTATTTTCAAACGTAAGATATTAATATGCATGAGATATGTTTCCGCCAAATTTATTTATTAATGTCGTTCATGAATGTATGATCCGCCAACAAAATTCATTTAAAGATCAATTTGAGGAGCCCCAAAAATCATTTGAGAGTACCAATTAATACATATCTATCTCCGAAACATGTCCTTCGTCGTAAAAAAACACAAAAGCTGTACGTTGCTGGTAGATATTTGTGTTGAAAATTTTTTAACGATTTCGAAAATTTATTTTAACGATTTCACAATTTTTGTACGCCCATTTTGACGATTGTCGGTCAAATTCGTCTGGCAACACTGATGACAACGCCAGTGTTGGTTAATATGTTGCGACTCAGCAACTTGGCGACTTCCCATATTGCCATTATTTCGGCTTAATAGGCACTGCAGGTTTCTGATAGTCTGTGAGCAATATCCAAACTAAGTTCTTCACAGTGTACTCCGAAGCCAACCTTTTCATCAAGCTTCGAACCATGTGTATAGAAGTGGAGATTGTATCTATTAACTGGTATTCTGCAACTCTTTCATCTCTGACTGATAGTGATGTATTTCCTGTCGAAGTTGTATACCGTTGTTATATAGTCCACTCGGTCGGTAGTCATAGCACTACACTTTGATATCCTCATGTGACCGTATTTCTTATACCTTTACATTGATAGGCAGTTAAATCTTATTGCCGCTCTAGTTGCAACTTCTCTCGCCACAATATTAATCGGCAGTATATGGAGTAGGGTTTGTAGAGACTCAAGGCAGGGTTAGGCAAACGTAACCGTAACGCCCCCGTAGCGTAACGAATCTGCTGATACAATCTGACATATGGAAATCAGTGTAAACGATTAGCCAAAGAAAACGAAACGTAAATGGACGGCTGAATCTGCTGAAATGTGATTTGGACGGTACGTTTACGTGCATTTGCAAAAAGAATTAGTAAAATAATGAAAAAAAGAATATATTTATGCGAAACTTTTGAAAAGTTATGATAAATACATAAGTAATAAAATGATAAATTATTAGCAAATAAATATAAAATAAAATTAATTTGTTGCTATTTTTGTTGTGAATGTCTGAGTGATACAGAACGTTTTTCATGTTTTGTGTAATTGCTCCAGCGGACAACGTTACGGCGGCGCTAAAGTTAAATTACGGCTAAGTTTGCCTAACCCACCCGGCCTTCAGTCGCTGTAGTCCTTAAGGCTCCGCTTATGCTCTGGCAGGCAGTTTTCTGAACCTTTGATAGCTGATTGCTATTAGTTTATCAGTTCATCAAAAGGCCCTACTATGTCATGAAATGCCACCATAGTGAACTCATTGAAATGTAGTAATGATTCGATAGTGTCCACAAGTTCGTACAGGACAGATTTTGTAGACTTTCCCTTTGTGTAAGTTTGGGAACCTAATGAAGGAATCTAAAAGACTTCCAATGCCTTTCAATAGGAAGGGTGATAGGCTAATTGGTCTGAAGTATGTTGTCCTAGTGTATGATATCTTTCCCGCTTTGTTATCCCTCCATCGATTGGAGATGTATAAAAGCCCGATACTGCATTCATAAATTTCTCCAGCTAAGGGGTAATGTACTTCAACATTTCTGCTGGAGTGATTTCGTCTGGTCCAGGTGATTTGAAGAGCCCAGCTTATTCTGGTTTTCTCAGTCAACAAGCTAGCGACGCTACAAGTCCACTCGCTCTCTTGTTGGTCCTGCAGATCTTCGGGTTCTGTTGGTGAGATCCCTGAGAAATGTGTGCCGAGCAATACATTTAATGACTGCTCGCGGTTTTTTGTCAGTTATTTGCCTCATCCTGCAAATAACCCACTGCACAGGGTGCAGTGAAGAATATCATACGCAGTCTTTTTTTCTAAGTTCATTCTTATAGTTCTTGAATTGCTCTTTATAGCCATCCAAGTCATTGGTGACCCAATTTAGTTGCCCTTGTTGAATAGCTTGTTGCAGGGCTTCTTTAGTAACTGCAGATTAATGTCCGCTTTTCTTTCGAAAAATCACCATTAAGCTATGTTTTATAGGTAGTTATTTGCAAAATATTATACGAAAAGTTCCAATATATTTGTGGATTTTATGACAAAAGGAAAGAGTGACCTTAAACCTTAGGCGCATTTGTCGAAAACGCGTTTTCGATTATTCTACGGAATTTGAGCTATGTCCAGCCGTCATTCTAAAATACCCTTCTTGGACAAAACTCATTACTTTCAAATCTCCTCCTCGTATACAATTTGAATTTATACCATTATCGAGTTATACATACATACATATGAACATCTATTCACAAAACACACAAATCACAAGTTTGTTGGTATGTAAATCATTGACTTCATCAGTCATTGTTCTTTGCCATTGACGAGTATAACCGGCCAAACAATTGACCAAACATCAGTTTTGTAACAAAATTTCTAATTATGATTTCAATAATTGAGTACAATAATTATGCAAATGTTTATTTGAATTTGACGTTTCTATTGATTTAGCTAATTTGAAGCTATTCGTATGCATCGCATCGAATCGAATTGCATCGAATTGAATCACATCGCATTGAATTGTCGTATGGCCATTGCATTAATATTTATCATAATAATGTCCATAGCGATGAGGGCGATGACGACAAACGGACGACTACGACAACAATGATGACGTTCTATTAATTCACACAGTCATTCTGCCATACTCGTATCATAGAATACAATGCAATGTGTAGTGCATTCCACAGGGTTTGTTTATGTCCGTCCATCCATTCGCCCGTCGGAAGTTATCATGAGTGTGAGTATGTGTTTCTGTGTGACTAGTGTCCGTTTTGTCCGTCTGAATGGACATACCTATAAATTGAATGCAATTCGGTTTTATTAATAAGGTGAGTTCTCTAAGATATTCTCAACCAAGTACGAGTAGATGGATACTTTAGATACTTGGTGGATATTTGTTTGTGTACTTACACATATGTACATATTACTTACAAGCATGCACATACACTCACACACACTTACTTTGAAATTGTATTTGAACAGCATTTGACATGTAAACTCATTTGCATTGTAATGAGATACGATTGTCGTATAATTAAATCAGTTCGTTGGGGAAAGTTTTAATTATGTGTGAGGGACACATTTGAATCGTATAACTCATATCTGCAAGAACTGGGAAATATTTATGATGAAGGAGCTTTGTTGGTAAATATAACAAACGTCCACTTTAAAGTCTAAATTGCAATCTATTTACATTATTAAATAACTTACAATATATTTGATTAAAATTTACAAATACGAAAATGAATTTTCAATAACAATCCTCTTTGCGATTTCAAAATCTTTATATTAGATTACTTTCGTAATGTCTATATTTAGCAAAAGTTGGTTCCAAAGTTTCCTATCCGCTCTGCATTAGCCAATATCAAAAAAGTTCTTTCAAAATGATATCCTCCTAAATACATTCTTTTCTGCATTGTCTATGTTCAAGATGTCCTCATCTAGGAAATAAATAAAATCAGCCTTAAAGATTTCATTGCATTGCTTGGCTGGTCCAAAATAGGTTTATTCATGATTTAATTTTCGGCGTTATATCTTATATTAGCTGCGTAGAGAAAAGAAACGTTTATAGCAAACGGTTAGTGTACTTATCGTAAATTATTTATATTTATTACAAACCATGTCTTTGTCACAAGCAATGTCTGTTTATCCCAAACCCTGTGCAACGTTTGTTGCAAACGGTTATTGCGTTTGTCACAAACAATGCCAGTTTATCAAGAAATGAGAAAACGTTTGTGGCAAAAGAATAATTTGTTTGAATTATTATATTTAATATCTTCTTCTTTATATATAAAATCCTTTGTACGTTTGTTAGTAACGCATGTTCTCCAAAACTGTACGAATGTAAAAGCTGAAAATTGTACAATAGGTTCTGCTTGGGATCATCTGTGTTTTAGAACAAATTTTGACGCGATGGATGGCCGAATGGTCAAGTTATTTGTAAAATCCGTTTTTTCAGTGCGATTTGACTGAAATTCAAAACGTATGTATCTGTTATCGTGGGAATCGTTTTACGTTTATTAGGTGACCCAATACTCGGATTGTGTCCATTCCATTATTCAAATCATTTTACTTTTTTATTCTAAGCTGTATGTATTGATGTACATATGTACATACATACATACAAATTTAATTTTATAAAGACAACAGAAAATGTTGTCAGAGCCGAATTTTTTAATTAACTTTTCATTTTGATATTGCTCAACATATATATACATATGTACATACATACGCATTCATCAATTTTAGTTCAGTTGAATATTGCAAATATGGTACGTACGCGTTCAAGCATCGGTCGATCTCCAATTGGATCTCAACGACAATATAGATTCCGCTCACGCCTAACAGCAGAATAACAAGCAAACACAACTTCAATATTATCTAGATCGAAATGAGATCTACTGAAAGTGAAGAACATCGTAATAAACGCCTCAATAATCAGTTAAACCGAAGTCGAGAAAACCGTCAACGTGCAATAGCCACAAATAGATCCAAAACGCAACTAGGTAATAGAATACGTATACAAACATATCGTGCGTTGACATCGCCTTTGTTTCATAAAATTGCATATAATTATGATCCACATACTGAATACAGTGCTCATCCTAAAATTAACATTGGAAATATGGATCAGGAATGCAAATATTGTCATGCACTTAAATTCAAAAATGAATCTGATGGAATGTGTTGTTCTTCTGGAAAAGTACGCTTACCTCAACTTAATTTACCAACAGACCCACTTAAATCGTTGATGTCCGGTGGAAGTGATGAATCAAGGTTATTACTTAAAAACATTAGAAGATATAATTCCTGTTTTCAGATGACATCTTTTGGTGCCAATATTATTTCAAACACGGATTCAAGAGGACGCAATTTCGACTCTACATTTAAAATTCAGGGTCAAGTGTATCATCAAATTGGCTCTTTATTGCCAATGGCTCCAGATCAACCAACATTTTTACAAATATACTTTATGGGCAATGAATCAGATCAAGTCGAGATACGTTGCAAATACAACCACATTATTAATTTTCCAGATCAACCAAAATTTTTACAAATATACTTTATGGGCAATGAATCAGATCAAGTCGAGATACGTTGCAAATACAACCACATTATTAATTTTGAAGAGAGAGCGATTGTTGCAACGCTGGAATCATTTTTAGCAGCGAATAATCAGCTTATACAATTATTTAAGAGAGTTTCTGGAAATTTAATATCCGACAACTATATAATAAAGATCAAAGCTGATAAAGTCCCTGCTAATGAACACGCACGTCGTTTTAACGCACCAACTGTCGACGAAGTGGCAATTGTTATGGTTGGAGATGCTTTTGAAAATCGCGATATTCGAATCATGCGTAGAAATAATACTGTTCAAACCATTCACGACCCACATCGATCCTATGATCCACTGCAGTATCCAATCATTTTTTGAGAAGGAGAGGATGGATATCACATCAATATAAAACAAATAAATCGTACAACAGGTTAAGCAATATAATAATTTATCAAATTAATCTATTATCTTATTTATTATTTTTTTATTAGGTATAGAAAGCAATAAAAAAGTGAGTTCAATGAGTTTTTACGCCTACAGAATAATGCTTAGAAAAAACGAAGAAAATCATATTCTAAAATGTCGTCATTTATTTTATCAATATACTGTGGATATGTATGCAAAAATTGAAAGCGAGAGATTGCGGTATATTCGTTTTAATCAAAATAAATTACGAGCTGAAGAATATATTCATCTGAGGAATGCAATTAATAGTAATGCCGATTATGAAATTAATGCCAACGAAATTGGAAATATTTGTATACTACCTGCATCATACACAGGAAGTCCACGACACATGCATGAGTATACTCAAGACGCTATGACATATGTTAGAGTTTATGGGAGACCTGATTTATTCATTACCTTCACGTGCAACCCAACGTGGGATGATTGAAGTCACTAATGGATTTCATAGTGAAATACCAAGTATTTGGAGGAACGCGATGCTGGATGTATTCAATTGAATGGCAAAAGCGTGGTCTACCACATGCTCATATATTAATATGGCTTACTAACAACATTCATCCTGAAGATATCGATGCAATAATTTGTGCCGAAATACCAAACCGAACAGTCGATCCTGAATTATTTGAAATAATAACGAAAAATATGATTCATGGTCCTTGCGGTGAGCTCAACCGTAATTCACCATGCATGGAACATGGTAAATGTACGAAACAATTTCCTAAAGATTTATTGGCCGATACTATAACTGGAATCGATGGATATCCCTAATATCGCAGAAGAAGTACTAATAATAATGGTCATTCTATAATATTACTAAAATTGAATAATTTGCGTGACGTTGAAGTTGATAATCGATGGGTTGTTCCATATTCTCCACTACTATCTAAAACATACAAAGCACATATTAATATAGAATACTGTAGTTCAGTTAAATCTATCAAATATATTTGCAAATATGTGCATAAAGGGAGCGATATGGCTGTTTTCGTTCTTGAAACGACGCATGATCTCGATGAAGTTACACGTTATCAAATTGGTAGATATATTAGTAGCAATGAAGCAATATGGAGAATTCTTAGTTTATATAAGAAAGGTATGAGTGAGGACATTTTGTATAGATTAAGATCAGTACAAGCAAATCAGCATTTGGATTTCACTGATGAAGTATATAATGAAGCTTTGATAAAGTTGGAAGATATGTGTCTGAAAATTTCAAATGAATCGCTTTCGATATTGGGTCTGCCAGGTCTAAATCGTCCAGCTTGCGATTTATTCAATCGTGACCTATATCGTGAACAATCCTTCGATATCAATGAGTTGAAAATATATGTGCAAATAAACGAACCAAAATTAGTTGCGGAACAAAAACTAATTTATAACACAATCATAAATGTGCTGTTGCTGAAAACAATGGTGGATTTTTTTCATAGATGCACCAGGAGGTGCGGGGAAAACTTTCTTAATTTCTCTAATATTAGCTAAAATAAGGTCAGAAGAAAAAATTGCCTTGGCTCTTGCGTCATCTGGAATAGCTGCAACATTATTGGATGGAGGACGAACAGCTAATTCAGCACTTAAATTACCACTGAATATACAAACAAATGATAATGCAATATGTAATATTAAACATCAATCAGGAATGGCAAGTGTTTTAAGAAAAACTAGCATAATTATATGGGACGAGTGTACTATGGCCCACAAACATTCCTTGGAGGCATTACACAGAACTTTGAAAGATTTAAAACATGATGAACGTCTTTTTGGTGGATCACTAATATTATCAGGAGACTTTCGACAAACACTGCCTGTCATACCAAAGTCAACATATGCTGATGAAATAAATGCTTGCTTAAAATCAAGTACATTATGGAGGAATGTTAAAACCTTTAACTTGAAAACAAATATGCGAGTAAGATTTCAAAATGACCCGGCCGCCGAAGGATTTTCCAAACAATTGTTCGATCTTGGAGATAGTAAAATCAACACCAATTCAACCAGTCAAGATATAATACTACCACCCGAATTTTGTCAATTCAGTTCGTCTCGCAATGAATTAATTTTAAATGTTTTCTCAGAAATTCAAACAAAATATCATAATCATGACTGGTTGAGTGAAAGGGCAATTTTAGCCGCTAAAAACATCGACATTGACGATATTAATTTCGCTATACAAGACATGATTGATGCAGAAAAATTTTCATTCAAATCAATAGATACTGTAGTAGAAGAAAACGAGGCAGTTAATTACCCAACCGAATTTTTGAATTCACTGGATGTACCCGGTCTACCGCCTCATCTATTAAAAGTACAACATGGTACACCAATTATATTACTGCGAAACATAAATCCACCGAGATTGTGTAACGGGACTAGATTAGTTATTAAACAAATTATGAATAATGTCATTGAGGCAACTATCCTTAAAGGAAAATTCAAAGGAGAAAATGTATTGATCCCAAGAATTCCTATGATTCCTACTGATACTCCTATACGGTTTAAGCGATTGCAGTTTCCTATTAGATTGGCCTTTGCAATTACAATAAATAAATCACAAGGGCACTCATTGGAAACCTGTGGCATTGATCTACAAAACAGCTGCTTTGCCCATGGCCAATTGTACGTGGCATGTTCTCGGGTAGGGAAACCATCAAATTTATTCGTTTATTGTAAGAATAAAGAACCAAAAATATTGTTCACTCCTTAGCATTACAATAAAAGAAAAAGCTTACCGTTTAAATATAATTTCAAACTTATTTAAATAAGAGTATGTATAAACATTCCTAAAATATTAGAACAATGCAAGGCAAAACTACGTTTGCCGGGTTAAGCTAGTGTTTTATAAAATTATGTTTATAATCAAAAATGTCACAATTTTTAGTAATTGTACCCGGGAGCGCCCCGAAAAACACTTTTAATTGGCTGATATCTCTAATTGAGTTGTAGGCAAACTGTTATTAAGAAAGCATGTATGTTAGAACATATTAAAAAATTATGCGGCCAATGTATGGATCAAAGCGAGATGTAATATTACCACATATCAAACTCTTTAGACAAAATTGAACTTCATTGGTCAATATAAATATTTCTGACCTAAATGCTGACCATTTAAAAGTTTCCACGCCTGTGAATAGAATTCCACATTCTTTGTGCACATATTATTCCAACATATAAAAATTTATAAAACCGCACACTCACAAAATCAGAACAAGTTACTCTCTCTGTTCTCTCAACACTCTTTAAAATATTCAATCATGTTTAAATATAATATGTTTCCGTAAACGTTTTTTATTTACCATAAACGTAATTTATGAAAATTTTGGAATGAAAGAATGTTTGCTGACAACAAGAAAACCGACGTTTACGCTAAACGTTTTCATACACTAGAAATATATTTCAACCGTTACGGGAAAAATAGAGCTGTTGAGGCATAGAACTATTTTTGCGTTATCGCTTAACGCCCCAAACGTTTTTGTTCTTTGCGTGTAGAGATTTTCGTCTCTGGAAGAGTTCGAAAATTGGTGTGATTGAAATCGGAAAAATTACAATGATTTTTTCATATTTGGTTTCCAAACATTTTTCGTTATGAAAATTAGCCAAAAATCAAAATAGAAAATTTTATAAAATGTTTTTGGGATGAAATTTCGTATATTTTAAGGGTAGTTTTTCATTATTTTTTGGGCTCGTATTTCTTTGGCCAATATTTCGTAGCCCCACGACGACTCTTTTAATTTAATTGAAAAAATCCGGTCAGCTCTCTCTCAAATATTTTTACTGGGTCATAATATGAATATTAGTAAACATAAATAATGGCAGTGAACACAATTTTCCAGACATATTTTTTCAGCTAAATTACCACACTTCAGACGGATTGTTTGGAAAATGTGGAATCTAGGACTTGAAGAAGTTAAATCAGAATGCGAAGTTATAAGAGGAATATATCAAACTTTTCGTATGACACATTTTTTTCTAGAAATGTTGCTGGTAAGAAAAAAAAACAAAAATCCATTTTCTGCCAAATCGTTTGTAGATCGTAGGTTATATGTAGCACGTCAAGATGATAAATCACCTATAGGTGTCATATATACGAGAGCGGTCCCAAAATTAGCCGAACTGTGACAACGAGTAGTTAAAACAAATAGGAAAGTTCAGTCGGATTAATCGACTTACGAATACCCACACATTCGGTCCGAAATATATATGTATTCGCAAATTTATTTATTTTTTGTTTTAATTAAATTATTATCAATTTAAATTGCATTTAATCACTTTCAAGTGTGCACTGTTGTTAAAGCTATAGGAAAGAGCGTACCAATGACGCCCATTTCTCACTGAACTGTAGGTACTATGAAAACATTACAGTGTACAAAATTGCATGTATTTGTGTGAACTGATATTAAAGCTATAAGCAGTTAACTTTTTGTTCAAAATTTTCCCTTTGTGTGGGAGGTACTTAAAGGAGTAGCGACACTTCTCAGGAGGTGCCAATATGACCCATCTTTGAACCTAGCCTCAGATGGAAAGAAATATTATCACACACCACATTTACTCCTTTCGAGAGCTATCGTGCTCTCCACACAGACAAACGGACGGACATTGCTCAAATGACTTAAAATGTCCTAAAACTAATTTTCGCCGAACATAATTAGGGTCTTATCAAAAATAAACGATCTCAGCGAATTTGTAATTATTTATTGTGTAATTCAACACCTGTATTTGAAAGGTCTCAGTCCAACCAATATTAAAACAGACCAAGATTCTACTCTAATATTGGGTGGAAGAGTTGGAACGAGTAGTGGTTGACCGATTGAGCTTTCCACGCCAGAAACGGCTATGAAAATCCAGGCATTAAGAAATGATAGCATATTGATCGAAAACGAAAGCTTTTTTAATACAGAAACATCCTATTTATGGCATTTCTACGTGGGAACGTTTGCCTAAATGTGGCAAACGTGTCATTTCATACAAATAAAGGTTCCCTCCGATTTGGCTTCTTGATACTGTATAGCAGGACTTCTCAAATTGGGAGCCGAGACTCCCCTGGGGGCCTTTCTGTAATCCAGATGTGCCGTTTATAATACAGGGAAATTTAATTTAGGACATTTCTATGTTTGCTTAGCCTGCTCTAGAGGATACGTTTTGGAACCAAGATGGCTTAATTTTGTTGGACACATTTATCCAAAATTAGTTCTGCATTAAATTCTCAATTCTTTTGTAGTCGACGAAATTGCTGTCCCAAAGAGAGAAATTTAATTTTGAATTGATGCCATAGGTATTTTCTGCCTCTCCAAATTAAGCGCATATAATATACGTATCTGTTTGCACTGCTGGTGAAGATGAAATCCTCAACCGATGCAGAGGATTTTGTCGATATATGTGATTTTTCCTGCAGAATCGTACTTATCAACTGCAACCGATTGATGGTTTATACGCTTTGCGGATTAAGCGTTCTCGTTCTTTTCCTCGTCCTGTACATCGTCCAGGTCCATGGTTTCTGGTTTTGTGACGATACATCGATATATGCTATAATGACACATTAGCGGTCTCATTGAAATTGATGTTGTGTAAAAATGTATTATTTGTAGGATGATTAAATACACAGCCCAACGGGGGGAGGCGGCTAGGCCGGCTGATGCAGGCCTCGAATACCTCGACAAAAAAAAGAGTTATCTCATGAAAGCCCAGTATTTTGCCAATGACATTCTGTGTTTTTTTTTCTCGTTCGTTGTCAACGAGCAAATACAAATCAGAGAAAGGAATAAAAGAATCCCTTAACGCAAAATAAATAAATGCGTTTTTCTGGACAGTCAACCAACCATGCAATGGTCCAACCAGAAACTTCACACCACACACAGATACAGATACAAATACAAACTCACACGTTCACTGAATGGCATTAAAAGAAAAATAAATGTACGACTGCACAAACACACACTGCTCACACACTCCAATACACATTTACACACATTTTCACGTACGAAAAGTGGTTGGGGAGGCATTTGCAAATGAAACACATGTACTCTTAAACACATACACGTATTAAATATTTACACACCCGAACACATGCTCTCACATCACTGCATGTTCGGCTACAGCATTAAGTCCTTGTGGAGACTTCCGGTAATTTTTCGGCAGTTAATTTGATCAACAAAACGTTCCCAAAGAAAAATTGTTAGAGGTAAGTGTTAGAATTTTCTTTGGTTCTAGCACTATCTTTATTTAATTGTTGTATGTGTGAAAAATAGGAGATTCATATACTATACTAGCTGACCCCAGCAGACGTTGTCCTGCCCGTCATGTTTGGGATGTATTATCAAGACAAAACAGGCATACATTTCAAATTTCAGTCAAATCGCTCTGGAAATGCGAATTTTGCAAGTAACTTGACCACTCCGCAATTTATCGCGGTGAAAATAATTCTAAAACACAAATGACCCCAAACTGAACATATTGTTCAATTTTCAGCACATTCGCTTTTATGGTACGTACAAAGGATTTTATATGTAAAGATAAGCCATAATTAGTTAACAAACCTGTAAGAAATTTGATAAACAGAAGTGTCTTTAGCTAACCACAAATGGTGCCGAATTTCAAAACAATCGGTTCATATTTAGATACAGCCCCACAATATATATATTTATTTCGATTTGACATATAGGCGATTTTGCATTTGACGGAGTCAAATTCCTTGACGATTACCCAAAAATGTAAAAAAAAGGCCTGTTTGTGGCTTATTCGCATAGACCTGCGGCTTAAGAAAATTCCTCAAGAAAAAGTCTAATGAAGTCAAATCGCACGTGAGATCATCTACTATGTATAGAGTCATCTATTATAGAGTAGATGATTCCACAAGTCATCTACTATAGAGTAGATAGTCCTCGAGTCATCTACTATAGTGTAGATGAGTCATCTAGATCAGTCCACGAGTCATCTACTATAGAGTAGATGAGTCCACGAGTCATCTACTATAGAGTATATGAGTCCACGAGTCATCTACTATAGAGTAGATGAGTTCACGAGTCATCTACTATAGAGTAGATGAGTCCATGAGTCATCTACTATAGAGTAGATGAGTCCAGGAGTCATCTACTATAGAGTAGATGAGTTCACGAGTCAGCTATTATAGAGTAGATGAGTCCACGAGTCATCTACTATAGAGTAGATGAGTCCACGAGTCATCTATTATAGAGTAGATGAGTCCACGAGTCATCTACTATAGAGTAGATGAGTCCACGAGTCACCTACTATCGAGTAGATGAGTCCACGAGTCACCTACTATAGAGTAGATGAGTAGATGAGTCCACGAGTCATCTTCTATGAAGTAAATGAGTCCACGAGTCATCTACTATAGAGAAGGTGAGTCCACGAATCATCTACTATAGAGTAGATGAGACCACGAGTCATATCCTGTAGAGTAGATGGGTCCACGAGGCATCTACTATAGATTAGATGGGTCCACGAGGCATCTACTATAGAGAAGATGAGTCCACAAGTCATATACTATATATTAGATGAGTCCACGAGTCATCTACTATAGAGTAGATGAGTCCACGAGTCATCTACTATAGAGTAGATGAGTCAACGAGTCATCTACTATAGAGTAGATGAGTCAACGAGTCATCTACTATAGAGTAGATGAGTCAACGAGTCATCTACTAAAGAGTAGATGAGTCCACGAGTCATCTACTATAGAGTAGATGAGTCCACGTGTCATCTACTATACAGTAGATGAGTCCACGAGTCATCTACTATAGAGCAGATGAGTCCACGAGTCATCTACTATAGAGTAGATGAGTCAACGAGTCATCTACTATAGAGTAGATGAGTCCACGAGTCATCTACTATAGAGTAGATGAGTCCACGAGTCATCTACTATAGAGTAGATGAGTCCACGAGTCATCGTTGTCAGAACCTTGTTGTTTTCGAAAAAGTTTAGGTACACTTATGAACTTCACTATCTTCCTCGAGTCAGTATCATGTACGTCCACTAGCTTCAGTAAAAATAAGGATCAAGTAGGACACTGACTTAAAAGATAGTAACTGTACCCTAATATGTACAGTCATGACAAGATCCTTCATTATATCCTCACTTTAGTGTATGAGGGTATACATCATTTGCTAAGGGGCTAATGTTTAACATATCAACACAATAAGTATGTTTTTTTGCAATGACTATAAACTAGTACATATGTAAAATCTTTCCACCTTTCAGGCTCTCATACAAAGTATGTATTTTATATTATTATTATATTATACAAAATTATTGTATACTTTAAAATTTTCTTACTTGTTCTGATCATATGTTTTTAAGGACTCATGAGAGTCCTTGGGTTACTTTCCAATATTTCATTCAAAATAATTTCCAAAACTTTACTTGACTGAAACAATTTTAGCTATTAGCGTTGCAAAACTTTTAGTAGTTCTTTAATTCAATGACCGAATGCTGTCAGTCATACTTACAATATATGTCTATACGTATAGAGTTCGTACAACAGTGACAAACTCAAATATCTGCCGTTCGGTTTTAACACGCACACCAGAGCAAATAAGGAGGCTCCAAATAGTTGGTGGGTTGGGCGGTCGATGGGTCGGTTGGTTTGTCGATCGGTCCACCAGTACGCATTAATGAATGCAAACATCAGCTCATTCACAACTGACTGCATATCTGGCGGTCGCTGCCATTTCATTGTGTTAAGTTGCAATTGGACAAACAATAAATAAATCGAGGAAACTACAACGACAACTACAATTGCAATTGCCACTGCCAATGCAACTACAACAACATCATCATCATTGTCGTCGTCGTCCTCATCATCATTGACGACACATCGACAAAGCGAGAGAAAAAAAACACACACCCAAAAACAACGCACGGTATTTAATGTATAAAGTTATAAATTTTTCACGGTACATCTGGAAAAAAACCACACGCACTGTGGCACTTTTCCCCACACACACACACGCGCGAACTCTCATGGAAATTCTCACTCACACATGCTCACTCACATTTACCTCTTCACTCGCACACAAGCGACAACTTGCAATCAAGTGTCGAAAGGAATTTAAATTGCTTCATTTAAAATGCAGAGTACAACAACAACTACAGCAGCAGTAGTAGCAAAAAAAGGACGAAAAAATACAACAACAAAAAATACCCGCTGTCGTAATTATGCTTGAAAACGTTAGCGCCTGAAATGGAGTCATTTTATTATTATTATTTTCGTTTTTTGCTGTGGGAAGAGGGGGGCTTTAGGTAGGGCAGAGGCAGCAGAAGGACCTCAGCAATTGCGCTGAAGCCTACAGCCATAATAAGTGCTATAAATTTAATGTTAATGCGTTTGTTCGATACATTTCTCCCCATAGAGAATAGGACACACATGTATGAGTACGACATTTAACGAACATAAAGTGAACGTGTGTACAAGAGTGTGTGTGTGTGCAAGTGGGGTACACGTGTGTGAGTTTTATGTTTTCGATAATCATTCTAAATTATTCAGTATTCAATTTTTTGTTATCGCCTCAAATATATTAACATAATAGCAACACAACACACTCGCACTCGACACACGCATATGTATATATACCTACACATACATACATTTACAGCCAAAAGGATAACACCATACCGTAGCGGTGTTATCCTTATTAGTGTCAAACTAATCTATTACGCTAATTTACAGCCCAGTTCCATCGCAGAAATGAACCACATTTTTTGATAATGTAATTTGGCCTATATATAATTTTCCAGAGATTAAAAGTATACGATTAGTGGAACACAAATTAAAATATCACCTAATTGCACAGTGTGTGCAACAAAAGCATAATTTGCAGGCTAGCCTTTGAGATAATTGGGCACAGTGTTTGCTGAGATATAAAACAATGTTAACCAATTCAATATAAATGAAAATTATGGAGTTTTCTTTTCCAAAAAATTATGTTGACCTGTCTGAGAGCAGCATTTTAATAACGTCGCCTTCACCCTCTTGTACTGCTGCATTTTTTATGGTCAGAATCAAAAACAAAAATGCAAAAATTTTAACTCACAAAAAACTAAAAACAAAGAATACTCCACGGCGCCACCTAAATAAAGCACCTGCCCACGCGAGTATTTAGGATAGTCGCTCGAAAAAACATCTGTTTCGTCGGGCAGCG
Source organism: Eudasyphora cyanicolor (assembly GCA_963930755.1). Taxonomy (NCBI): domain Eukaryota; kingdom Metazoa; phylum Arthropoda; class Insecta; order Diptera; family Muscidae; genus Eudasyphora; species Eudasyphora cyanicolor. Next base: position 214,695,878 of record OZ005734.1, on the reverse strand, counting down.
TCCACCCCTTCGACTAGGTTTAGATTTTTATTATATTTTTCATTAGACCAGTTTAGGTCCCTACTGTTACCACGGGCTAAAATGCCCCTCATCGAAACCAACCTGTTTAATATACAAATGTATCGGTAGTACGAATATTGGTACCAGAATGATCTGTTAGACTGCCTAAAAAAGCCGACCCCAGTATATCAAGTCGTCGTTTACTCAAAGCGGGACAGTTGCATAGCAAGTGCTCAATGCTCTCTCCACTTCTTTCTCATCTCCACAGCTTCTGCAAAGGTCATTGGAATCAATACACAGTCTTTTGGCGTATTCGCCGATCAAGCAGTGTCCCGTCAGAACTGATTCTAACGTTGACAAACTTTTTTCCCTCTAGTGCGACGAGATTTTTTGACCTTCTCCAATTTTTGTCCATCTTTCGTTGGACTGCCTGATTGCCACTGGCCTAAGCCAAAGCTTGCAATTGGATAGTGGTCACCAATATGTTCACATTCTTCGAGATTTTGTAATGTCGTCCCTTTCCTAGCAAGTTCATCAGCTTTGCAGTTCCCCGGGTGTTTCCCTATGCCCAGGCACCCATATGAGGCGTATATTAAACTGCTCAGCCATCTCGGCTATTTGTGAATTTAGGGATGTGGCCTCCAGAGAATTGATGACAGCCTGGCTGTCCGAGTAAATGACAACGCCAGTGTTGGTTACTATGTTCCGACTCAGACACTTGGCTACTTCCCATATTGCCATTATTTCGGCTTGATAGACACTGCAGGTATCTGGTAGTCTGTGAGCTATATTCAAACTAAGCTCTGCACAGTGTACTCCGAAGCCAACCTTTTCATCAAGCTGCGAACCATCCGTATAGAATTGGAGATGGTTTCTATTACCTGGTACCTGATATCCTCATGTGACCGTAGTTCTTGTACCTCCATATTGATAGGCAGTTTAATCTTAGTGCCGCTCTGGTTGCAACAGTAGGGCTTGTAGAGACTCAGTCGCTGTAGTCCTTAAGGCTCCGCTTATGCTCATACAGGCAGTTCTCTGAACCTTTAATAGTAGGTTGGTGATGGTTAGTTTGTCAGTTGCCGTCCACCATACCACAATGCCGTAGAACAGTATTGGACGAACTACTGCTATATAGAAAGATTTTAGGAGAGAGGCCCCACCGCTACCCTATAGCCTTCCTGCAGGAATATAAGGCGACGTTGGCCTTTCTTACATGTTCCAATACGTTAAGTCTAAATAACAGTTTCCTGTCTAAAATATTGCTAAAAATTTTGCACTTTCAGAAAAGACAAGATCTGTTCGATTTATCCGAGGTGGAAGGTCCACATGTGGGACTTTATTCATCCTAGTAAAGAGAACCAATTCTGTCTTGTTTGGGTTTACGCCCAAACCGCTTCTTCTGGTCCATCTAGCCAATTTGTTCAGAGCCACCTGTTTTCGAATTTACCACTCACTGCGATTGCCACGTCGTCCGCATATGCCACGATCTTGCAGCCACAACGTTCTAAATCTAGCAGGATTTCATTCACCGCTAGGTTAGTAATTAGTGGAGACAGTACTCCTCCTTGTGGGGGTCCCTCTGTTTACAAACCTTGTTGGAGTTGTGGACCCAGTACATGCTGTTATGCGTCTTCGGTTGAGCAATTTTTGAATTAGTCTAATCAAACTAGAGTTAACTTTTAGATATGACAGTGCCGCAATTACCGCATCTGAGTGAATGTTGTTAAAGGCCCCTTCTATGTCAAGAAATGCCACCATGGTGAATTCCTGGAAATGCAGGGACAATTCGATAGTGCTCACGAGTTCGGGCAGGGCTGATTCTGTAGACTTCCCCTTATTGTAAGCATGTTGGTTCACCGACAGAAGTTTTGTACCCAGGTTTTCCCTAATGAAATAATGTAAAAGTCTTTCCAGACCATTCAATAGGAAGGAGGATAGGCTAATTGGTCTGAAGTCTTTTGGCGTAGTGTGCGATATCTTTCCCGCTTTGGATATGAATACCACTTTGGTATCCCTCCATCGATTCGGGATACAGCCTACATAAATTTTCTCCGGCCAGGGGATAACGTACTTTAACATTTTCTGCATTTGAAGCGCTCAAAGCTGTTAATAGGCCAGTTTATTCTGAATCTCTCAGTCAACAAGCTAGCGACGCTCGCAGTCCACTCGAACTCTTGTTTGTCCTGCTGATCCTCGGATTCTGTTGGGGAGTTCCCCGGGAAATGTGTCGAGCAGTACATTGACCGACTGCTCGCTGTTTTTGATCCAGTTATTTGCCTCATCCTGTAGATAAGCCACTGTACAGGGTGAAGCAGATAGTATCTTCCTCAGCCTTGCGCCGTCGGAGATTTTTTCCAAAGCGCCACAAAAGGTATACCAAAGGCGTCTTTGCGCCTTCATAAGCTCCTTCTTATAAATCTTGAGTTGCTCTTTATAGGCTTCCCAATCATTAGCGAACCCAGTAGATTTCGCCTTGCTGAATATCTTGTTGCAGGTCGTTCTCCTAGCCGTTAGCTCAGATGCCCACCATTGACGTTTAGCTTTACCCTTGTTTTTGGACAGGCTTCTTCAAGCGAACTATTGAATGATGTGGTGATATGCTCGACCAGATTATCCAGACCGGCTTTGTCATTCGGTTCGTACAGAAGTTTGGAGTAGAGGACTTTCTTGAAATTGTTCTCATACAGGTGCCACTTTGTGTTTCTCACATTTCTGTGGACGGCAGGTTCAGGCGCTTTTTCAGCGAGTTTGAACTCTAGAGAATGAGTGTTCGTCCTGTACATTCCACCCATGCGTTAGCGATTAGCGATCTCCAGAGTAGCAGCTGTTTGGTCTTTACCACTTAAATTTGCCAGGAGAAAGATACTTAGATGTTTCCTGGCCAAAATGCTGGTTCTTGGAGTGCCTTCACAGTTGGCCTCAAGCAGTTTTAAGTTGGGTGTCCTGATGCCACACATCCTTCCTCCCACTGGGTAGGGCTCCTGTATCAGGACGATGTCTACTGCACCTGAGGACAAGCGCAGCAATAGAGCAGCTGAGGCTGCTTTAGCGTGATGGAGCTTAATCTGTAGAACTCTTACCATCATTGGTAATTGACAGATTAACATCCACCCCGACAAGGGTGTTATCGAACTCTTCGTCCGTATTATCGAAAAGTGTGTCCCCGCCGGATGCGTCAAAGAGTCCGGAGACTCCCCTCAGCCCTCTGTGTCAGAAGTAGAGCTTTCGTCCTCAGAGAAGGACATTACAGATCTTCCGTTAGAGTTTGAGTCACCAGAAATAATGGGCGTGAGTACCTCCGCACTTCCAGAAAGCCGTGTATCAACTACGGTGGACGACTCACCTTCCGCAGTGTGATCTATAGCCCGCTTGTATTCCTTCAAGACTATAGTCTCGAAGCCATATTGTAGGGTTGCACTTGCACGTTGTATATGGGAGGTAGATTCAGCGTTAAGGATCAAACTGACCTGCCGCTTTTTACCATCCGCCTCACCCGCCTCACCCACCTTCCTGATTCTTCAATTATGGGCCGGCAGACCAGGATTGGAATCTTTTATTATTTCTAATATATCAGCCGGGTTGGAGGACTCTTCTGTAACCCAGTTGATGGCTCTAGGGTGACTAGGGATGTTGTTTTTTCGACAACATCCAACTGGGCACCAAGCCACACCTCACCCGCTCAACTCAGAGCAGCATTATACAGGTCTACTGATCAGGCATCACCGAAATATAAGAGCTTTAGTCTCCCCTGATGCCATCCTGCATCGTTGCAGATACGTATATGTATTTCAATGTATTTTTCAATATTTTACTGACAGATATTTTATGACTTTGTGGAAATTTTTGCTATTTTTAGGGCACTGGATGCCTTAATTTAGGAAACACATTTTTTTGAATGCACCTTGTGACATATACAAGTAGTGGTCAAAATCTAATACCTACAGTACCCGCCACTTTTATGTCAGACAGCGTAGGAAACATTTGAAAGATATTAAATTACTACTTTTTAATCGGTGAAATTTGAAAACTGGCCCCAACTGGTCCTCCACTAAGGATTAGTAGCAGATAACTCAACTGTGCGTAAGCAGTAGATAACCTAACTTGTCATCTACTAAGGAGCAGAAAACTCAACTCACCGTTTAATGAGAATTAGATAACTCAGATGTCGATTTTTAGTAGGGTTAAATTTAAATAAAATAAAATAAATGGTTAAATTTTGCAAAATCGGTTGAAAAATATGCTTTTGATTCATCAACTTTAAAACAAAATGTTAAAAAAAAATCAAATGAAAAAATTCTCTCACAAATCCAAAACTGACATTTCGTCCATGAGATGTTTTTGCAGGATAATTATAACTTCCTCAATTTCTCAGGGATTTCCCATAAGATATGATACTTGATTTTTTTATCAAAAAAAAAATTTTGAAACGTTTGCGATTTTATTATTCCAACAATACAATTCCTGATATTTTTTTCGCGAAGGGACATGAAGTTGTTTGCAAGATTGTGGTTAGCCGTACTGCGGAAAGGGTTGGGAAATCCTGTTCAAGAATATAATATAGGGATCCGCATGGGAAGTGATAAAAACTTCACACTATGTACTGTAGCAGCCAACGATTTATAAGAACACGCACAGCCCTTGGGAAGCCGAAGTGATAGCTACTTCTTCTTGCTATAGCACCATTACAAATTACAATGACACTGGTAGCAATAATAAAAGCCATGAAGGTAGACATCAGCAACATTTTCAGAATATTTGTCAATATTATTTTTTTTATTTAAAAATTGCAGTATGTCGTAAAAACATTCATTTTTTTTTTAGAAAAATTATTTATTTTTCGATATAGCCACTTGCAACATCAAGTCGGTCTGTCACACTCGCACGAATGTGGTCTACATAATGATATTTTGTCTCGGCGAAAAGAAAAATTTGTGCGATAATAGATTTTCTGTTGAAATTAGTCTTTATTTTCATTCAAGTTTCATTTATTTCCGCGTAGGCAATATGTAGGCATCATTGGATCGGTTGCTGATCTTAAGCATTTCCTTAGTTTTTGTTTTATATTGAAAAATATTTACCGACATATATATTTTCTTAAGCAAACATTCATCATATCAGCGCAGTTCCCAAATACTTCATATCAAATATCAAATTTTTAATATTCATCCATCACTATATCTATCCATCATATGACAACACTATGTATTTACCCAAAAAAACAACTGTCTGTTAGCCATCACATCGCCCCTATTTCGTTTTCATTATTTCATCTATAAATAAAACAGGATTCAGCGAATTGTTCTCCATTTTTATTTGATCGGTGGCAAAATAAATTCTAAACTAAAATATGTTTCATATTTTATAGATTTCTGGTATTTCTGTTCAGTTTTTGTTGTTGTTGTGGCCAGAGGACCGCGAGTGGTTGGCTGTACAGAGGAGAGCAAAAGCCAGTTATTGTGACATTGTTATACGACCCCTTTTAGCCATATTAAATATTTGTATTTATCATAAAAAAGAGATCAACAAAAAGGAAGACAAATGTATTCAATGTACCAATGTTGAAAAGCAATAAAAAAGATGTATAGAATTCATATGATGTGGGTGTGAGAGTGTGTGTGTGTGTGGTCTTCTTCGTAATGTAAAAATGGAAAGAAAATATATCGCAAAAATTGCATATTGAATTGGCCATGAAAACATCTGCATCTGAGTCCACGGTAAAAATTAAATGGCCGCTGGTTTAACAGTCCCATGAAAGAGTGAAATCATCATCAAAGTTGACAATAAATATTTTTAAATAGAGAATTTATTTGAAATTTCACTGTAGTGGAAAAACTTCACAAAAAGATATTTTTGCGAATTTTATTATTTTTAAAAAAAAAAAGTTAAAAAAAACTATTGAAAACACATTGGGCAAAATGTTCTTATAATATAGGTTTTTAGTTATATGGATGGGAAAACAGGACCATTTGAATAAAATATTAAAATTAAACATCCTCCATCTCGTAGAGACCTTAAAATCCCTTGTAGGACTAAACTTGGTACAGGTTTCATCCCGATCAGAAGACATCACTTTCCAAATTGGCGCAATTTTCATGTCAATTGCGCCAATTTGTCAATTGCGTTTTTCCCCTACACGCAAAGAAAAAAAACGTTTGGACGTCATTTATCGCAAACAAAGATCATTTGTCACAAACGATCTACTTTTCCAGTAACGGTTGAAATATTTATAGTGACCGAAAAGATCGATTGTCTCAAACGATCTACTTTTGCAGTAACATTTGAATTATTTATAGTGAATGAAAACGTGTATTGTAAACGTAGTTTCTCTTGCTGTTCACGAACATTCTTTCATTCTAAAATTTTCATAATTTACGTTTATGGTAAACGAAAAACGTTTACGGAGACATTTTGTATTTTAACATGATTGAATAGCACAGTACAATATTGTTCAGCTCATTGATTTGGGACTCAATTCTGAGAATTGGACGTGAAAGTTGCCCCAAAAATAAGAACTTCTGCATTATTGTTTTAGTTAAGTTGGCTCAATTGATAATTTAGTGGACATAAATTTTTTCTGCCCAAACTGGATTTTTTAGCACTTTTCTATATTTTTTCTCGGTATACCGTACGGAATATTTCTTTTGTGTCTGAAGCAAAATTGTAGTTATTGAATAGGAGAAAAAAAATGCAGAACAAATCACCGCAAAAATCTACATCCAGTGCCTTAAGGGGGGGTAACGTTTATAATTTTTTTCCTGAACAGAGAACCTTTCAAGAAATTTGAGGTCAATCGGAGCCAAACTGACAAAGATACAGCAGTCTAAGCAACCGCGCATTATACGTGACTCAGTGAGTTTCGAAGATGGATAACATTGTTCCACTCCCTCTAGTGCCTCCCTCACAAAGGGCTAACATTTTGTGAATAATTAATTCTCAAATATCTTCTATACTACGTATCCGAATGTTCTGTAATTCCAGTTATAGTAATATTATATATAATTCCACAATTCTTAATCCAAGATAACCTTAACATCCTTGCTGAAGAATGCACTCCTTGTCTTCGCATAATTCCCATCAATGTATTTAATCCTTGCTTAAAAATATCAACATTGCAGAACAAACATAAAATGTCCGCGCGAAACAACACCACAGCTAGCGCTGAAAATGCGTCCTCTTTGGACGTAATGGATTTTCCATTTTCAATTGCGATTCTCGTTTTTTACTCCTTTTACCATAAAAAAAGGCTATGAATATGTATGAATTATACGTATGTGTACTTTACATGTTCACATGTCCCACACCCCTCCCCCCGTAAACACAAGTCTATGTGAGTGCACACACCCACTTCACTTTGCTCCAACCCAACCCCCACCTCTCGTTGACCCGTATGCTATATGGTTTTGTATAGTTCCAAGCAATTGTGTGAAACATTTCCAAATACAGTGTCAATAAAATATTGTTTATTGCCTACTTGTTTTAGTGGGTTTTTCTTGTGTTGTAGCCGAATTTGTTCCAAACGTCCCCTCTGCCAACCCCTCCCCCCGCCTTTTGCCTTTGATGGAATTTTTTCCATTTAATTTGTTTCCCATTTTGGGCGGGAAGGATGTTATCTATTTTGGCCTTAAGCGAATTGATGGCATTCCTTAGTTTTTCTATTAAACCGTCAAACATGTCCTCCATGGAGGGCCAAACACGTATGTAAAAGTTTCCAGATAAACAAGTATGTGTTAGCTTATGACAAGAGGCGGCGGCGGAGGAGGCAGAGATGGAGCTGAACGGGAGTATGAAAGGGGCGCTACGAATGCAACACATATACGAGCTTTTTTAGATATTTCAAAGAAGTTTAATGCTTCAGGCTTGATTCTTTTTGTACACTGAAAATATTTTGTTCCTTAAAACAAGGACGATGCTCATTGATTCAATGATGTTTTTTTGTTTTTCTTATATTTCAAACACACTTCTCTCCTCAAAAAGTCTACCAGTAATTACACTGTGGAACACAAAAAAATAACAAGGTTCTGTCAATGGCTTCTGATAGAGAGGGTAAAAAAAGAATATACGTGTATCGGCGTTTTGAAAGTTTACGTATGGAGGTCCTTTTAGAGGGGGATCAATATTCCCCCTTTTGCACATTCTTATCGGCATAGAAAACCGTGTGATCCTTACAGTTTGGGTTTAGGATGTTTTCAGCAACATTACTTAGAACACTACGAGGAAGATTTTTTTGAACATTTTAACCCTCTAGCTCCTAAATATAGGGGACTTTTTGGTCGCTTTTGTGGAAAAGTGTTAAAATTACCCCTAAGGCAAGTGTTTAACGTGTCAAAATTTCCTAAAAAATATTTGTCATAGAATTCTACTATAAGTCTCTGAATACACCAAAACACAAAACTTAACCTAAATGCCAGAAATAAGTCAAAACTTAATCCTTTTGTAGTTTTACCACCAATTCGAAAAAGTACGAAATAAATAAAAAAATTGACTTTATGTTGTGTCTTATTTCTGGCATTTATGTTGTGTTTTGAGTTTTGGTGTATTAAGAGACTTATAGTAGAATTTTATGGCCAATATTTTTGTAGAACATTTCGAACCGTTAAAAACCTGCCTTAGGGGTGATTTTTATCTTTTTTCACAAAAGGGACCAAAAAGAACCCTATATTGAGGAGGTATAGCGTTAAAATGTTCAACAAAAATATTTGCCATACAATTCTACTATAATTCTTTGAATACACCAAAACACAAAACTCAACTTAAATGCCAGAAATAAGTCAAAACTTAAAATCAATTTTTATAGTTATTTCATACTTTTTCAATTGGTGGTAAACCTAAAAAAGAATTTCATGTTTTGACTTATTTCTGGCATTTAGGTTGTGTTTTGAGTTTTGGTGTATTCGAAGACTTATAGTAGAATTTTACAGCAAATATTTTTGATGAACATTTTAAACCTCTAGCTCCTTTTGGTCCCACCTGCCTTAGGGGTGATTTTTACCCTTTTCCACGAAAGGAACCAAAAAGATCCCTATATTGAGGAGCTACAGCATTAAAATGTTCAACAAAAATGTTCCTCGTAGTGTTCGAAGTAATGTTGCTGAAGACATCCTAAACCTAAAATGTAAGGATCACCCGGTTTCCTATGCCGATTCAACATAACAATGTTCAAAAGGGGGAAATATTGATCCCGCTCTAAAATGACCTCTATACGCAAACTTTCAAAATGCCGATACACGAATATTCTTTTTTTAGCCCCGTTGTCAGAACCATGTTATGTTCGAAAATGTTTATCCAAAGCCATTCAAAATATCCACTTTGTACACTTGTTCGAATGTGTTACTGTCGTTGATTTAGAAACCATCACATTTCGGTAAAGTCGAGTAAGCAGAAAGAGCAACAACAGCTACATGCAGCTACAGCAACAGATCAACTTAGAAAATAACTTTAACATAATTTTATGAAACATTATTCATAATTCTGTGCATTTCTGGAATAACAGCACATCTCAAGAAATCGAAATTTTCAGGAGAGGCAAAGCGCTTTCTCTCGCCAATACATTTGATACTAAATCTGCATAGTTGAATGCTGCAAATAGGCACCAAAAATTGAACATACATAGGAGTGTCATATATGGATCGATAGATCATAATAGGCTGAATAAATTATTGAAAATAAATAGAATATTATAAATATAAATTTTCTTACATAGGTTGTTAGTCCAGAAAACCACAGAATTAAGCTAAGTTTTAATGAAACTCTAAGAAAGTTTTTAAAAATATAGAAAAATCCATGAAAATTATTTCCTAGTAATTTTTTTTTCACTGTACTGTTACTAGGAGTACTCCTGTTTCTGTTTACCCGATGTTTTTTTCTGTTTATCACTTTTTCTCTTTCTTCTTGGCAAAGCAGCCAAACTGAAGCTGCAATTACTTTGCAAAAGCATCTTTTACATTCAACAACTTTTATTAACTGCCGTAAATTGTGCAAAAGGATTTACCGTCCGCCATTGGCATTCAATGTTAAATAGCTCATTTTCTTAATGGATTCAACAATAAAATTCGTTGTGAAAAATTCGGCAATCACTTGAACTTCGTGCGCTATGACATAAATAATAATAAATAAAGATATGTACATTATTTTAATACTCATATCAGCAGAAAAGGAAATAAAAAAGGAAACATTTTAACTTTGTCCCCCGAACAACGTTTAATGCTTAGATTAGCTAAACAATCAACAACAAACAATTCCCATAAAGCTATTCCATTAAAGTGCTGTTGCATATCACAAAATCTACATAACTTTTTATTTGCCACAAATGGAGTTTTTAATTAAAAATATAAAATTTATATCTTTGTGACTTTTTAATTTGAATAAAATTAGTTATAGCATTTCCCGTTAAGATTATTAACTCAAAATTGTGACTAATGAAAGTGGTTATTTCATTTAGCATACATTTTTGATACTTCTTTTGTGAGATTTTACGATTGCGGATAATCAATTTCTATAGAAATAAATTTAAAAATTTTAATGCATTTTAATAAAATGTTTACTTTTTTATTCCCTCTAATAAAAAAATGCCACAGAGCCAAACCCACATAAAAGTATACCGATTAATTCCGAAATAGTTGGTGTAATAGATTTATCCTTATACGATATATTTGTGTTCAACAAAAAGGAGAAGAGATATGTCCATCGCTTATTAAGCTGACGGCAGAGCCAGAGCAAAAAGCAGTTTTGTTGCGTGAGCATCAGTGATGGAAAACGTGGTACAATTGAGGAATTTTTGATACGCTGGTACAATCAAACAATTTTGGTACATTTCTCAGGCTGTTAAAATTATTAAAAAAAACCTATTCACACATTTTTAAAAGCAGAAAAGGGTACCTACAGGTTGGCTGATATGTATTGCAACCAACTTCAGGTTGCTATCATTTCTAAACCGCTAGTCTGATAGCTGACAGATTTATTTCACTGACAGTTCATTTTATTGTTTACAAGTTTACAAAAGCATTTTGATCTATTGCATTCAGAAAAAAGTTATTCGTGATGGAATTCAAGCGTGATAGTGTGATTGCTTTATATTTGGGTGAAAAAACACAATTAAATGTGAAAAAAACTTTTGTTTCTCGTACCATTGCTCGTTACCGTGATACTGGCAGTGTTGTATCGCGTCCAAAATGTGGACGAAAAAAAACGGTAACAACACCAGAAATGATTCGAAAAGTGAAGGCCAGATTTGATCGAAATCCACGTCGCAGTGGTAGAAAAATTGCTCGTGAGCTGAACATATCGCGAGAACGGATACAACACATATTAAAAAATGAGCTTGGACTAAAGCCATTGTAGTTCCAAAAAGTGCAAGAGCTCACCGATGCACAAAAAAAAGTTAGACTGGAAAGAGCCAAGGAGTTGCTTCGCTTGCACGAAAGTGGCCAGTTACCGAATTTGGTTTTCTCCGATGAGAAGCCATTCCAAATTGAGCAGTTTGTGAACTAAAAAAATGATCGGGTTTACTTGCCAAAGAGGTCAGCTGAAAATTTACACCTTCGATTGGCCACCAGAATTCAAGCGCCGCCGATGGTAATGGTTTGGGCCGCCGTAACGGCCGATGGTCGCTCCCCGCTCGTATTCATCGACCATGGGGTCAAAATAAATGCCGAATATTATCGGGAAAATGTCCTAAAGACAGTATTGAAGCCCTGGGCAGACAAACATTTCGGCCGCAGACCATGGACATTCCAACTGGACTCAGCACAATCGCACTCAACACGCGTCAACCAAGAATGGCTTAAAAAGGAGGTTCCTCGCTTCATTTCTACCGCACAATGGCCACCAAGATCTCCGGATCTCAATCCGTTGGACTTTTGCGCCTGGGGCATTTTAGAGAGTAAGGTTCGCACTAAAAAATATCAAAGTATCGATCATCTCAAGACGGCGCTTCGCCGGGAATGGGCCAAAATACCGCAGAGCCACTTTCGTGCAGCGTGTGATGGCTTTGTCGGCCGTTTGAAGGCCATAATTCGTGCCAAAGGTGGCCAATTCGAACAAATCTAAACTGTTTCTAAAATTTTATGTTATTTCCGATATTTTTTGCTTTTGAACAATAAAATTTAAAAAAAAAAATTAAAAAAATATAGCGCTTTACTTTGTTGCATTACATATCAGCCACCCTTACTTACGATATCATTTTGTACGTATGCACCACAACTATTATTTGCATCTTAGATTAAAGCAATTAACCAAGAAGACAACTTTAAATTCGATGATGCCGAGTCTTATCCTCCACCAAGGATCGCACTTGAATGGTTTCGGGTACAAATAAACTCAATTTTTAGCCCCATTCGCTGAAATTTGTGGTTTTTATTGCGTTAAGAAGAAAAATCTAGAGGGACCTTTGTGTGGGGGCTATATTAAAACATTGCCGTTGTTCGTGTGAAGGTTTCTGAGTATAAATACACAACAAAAAAAAACAATTTTCAGACCGATCATTTCGATTTGTGGTCTCTAGAAATCAAATCGGACGGAGCGAATATATCGTCGCTTGGATGACCAACTGATGGAACTAACATTTTCAAAATTGTTCAGGAGAGCACTTTTCTGTTTTTGAGACAATGTTGCTTCTTCTTCAATGGAGTAATATTTATTATACAATTTAAAGTTTGTTTTTCTTATTATGTACAAAGCTTCTTCTTTCTCAATATTCCTAAACAAGTTAGTAACGATAATGTCGATAATGTTTACCGTTTTTTGGATACAACTGAAAAGCTACAAACTATAAATGTACACACACGTTGTACAATGATTAGGCAAGTCCAATAATTGCCTTAAATCAATTTCCGAAAAATTACCAGTTCTGTCACTTTGTCATCTAAGCGGCGATATGTGGGGGCTATATGTATTAAAAAATTGATCGATATTGCACATTTTCAATCCTAAGTTACCTGTAGCTATAATAAGTTCCTGTACCAAATTTCAGTCATCTAGGTCATTAGTTGTAGATTGTAGTGTGATTACAACAGACACTATAATCTATATCGTCTTAGAATTACGATGATTACTAATAGGTGTATGTACATACTTTATGATGTCTCTCATCAGTATTTCGAGGTGTTACAAACGGAGTGACAAAATGAATATACCCCCTTCCTATGGTGGAGGGTATACAATTCAAAATAAGTTCTGAAAACAAACTTAATTTTTCACTTCTTGTAATTTCGTATAATCGTGGTACACTTGGTACAATTTCTTGATCATTGTGGTACAATTAGAAAATTTTCCAATCCCATCTAGCTTACTTTTGCTTCGTCAGAACACAAATGCAAAAAAGAAAGAGAAAGAGAAAAAACAAACACTTTCAATCTGCTTTCTCACTTCAGCACATGACTCTATTCTCTATCTCTATGCAGTCGACCTGACATGTTGCCTCATTGTTTTAGCAGTGACTTTGAGCAATTTTCGCATTGCTTTGCTTCGGTGTGCGGTCTACCGTCAGCCTTATACCGATCAAATTACAATCACTTTCTGAGTCGATTTAGCTATGTCCCATCTACAGCAGAATAACATAGCTAGACTGATTCCAAATGTGTCAGTCTGTCCATCTCAATTTTATATTCAAAGCATATCAATTTTGCCCCATCTTATCAAAATCTGGCATAAACGAAGCCATAGATTTGTAATCTATGGAATACAGAAGCTACACTTGTACATCAACTTTCACGAAATTTTGAATAAAAAAATATATTTTATTGAGCCAAGATGTAATTCTGTTGAATTTGATTTCATGACTTTTAACATACAGTCGTGCCTGTGAATGTTTTTACACTCACGTTCGCGATCACGTACAACAATTTCGTGTAAGTCGCACACTTTCAATTTAACAGTTTTCTGAAACAATAGAACCTAGCCGAGTAAGTGTGCCTCTTGAGTAGGCGTGATTTGTCAATAGACGTTAGTGAGCGGGAGAATAATGCATGGAACTAATTTTAAATCATATGCAATCACAATCACGAGATATATTTTGGATTTGGTCACGCGTGAGTCACACATGACACAACAATTTCGGTTCAGACTGACACTTCCAACATATTAGAGACAAGTTTTTTTTGAAGCAAAAAAGAAAATTGCGTGATTTGTGAGTGTGTTTCAGTGAGCGTGAAAATGCTGCCATGCACGATCACGCAGAGAACTAATATTTTAAATCACATGCAAATACTACGTGATTGATTTTCTATTTCATTACTATCACACGTGAGTCTGGAGTGACACAATAACTTCGTGACAGATGCACACTTTCAATTCAACACATACCGCTTTTCTGAAACAAAAAATAAAGTTGCCGAGTATGTGTTATTCGTGAGTAGGCCTGAGTGGGCGAGATATGTCAGTAGGTGTCAGTGTGCATGATCGAGTCACACGTAACAAAACAAGTTCTTGTATCACGCTTACACTTGCACTTCCAATTCAACACAGACAATGTTTTTGAAACAAATATATATTTGTCGCGATTTGTGAGTATACGTCAGTGAGCGTGAAAATTCTGTATTGCACTATCACGGAGGCAGCTAAAGTTTTAAATTACATGAAACCACAATCAGGTGATAGATTTTCTATTTTATCGCTTTCAAGTGACTATTTCGTGTCAGGCTAACGGACAGTTCTGTAAGGAGGAGTGAGTGCGATTCGCGAGTAGGCGTTAGTGAACATGATTCGTGAGTAGCTGTGAAATTCGTAATCGTGAAAATTCCGTCACGAACGGCCATTCACGGAAGTAGAAGTTTGAATCACATCACTTGATTGATTTCCTAGTTGACCACGAGTGCATCAAGCGTGACACGACAATTCTGTTACAGTAGCACACTCCCAATTCAACAGAGACAAGTTTTATAAAACAAAAAAAGGAAGATGACAATTTAGGTATAGTCCAAAATGTAATATGTACTTATTTGGTATCCAATCGCTACAGAAGTAGCATTTTAGACAGATCATTATGAAATTTTGAATATGAAGGAAATACGTACAAATGCCAAAATATGGATTTTTTACATGGATGCGTTAAGTTAATCATTACTTATCGGTCTATATATGACACTGTAAGGCGTGGAAGTATAAAATTTTTGAGCCCCTGGATATTTGATTCTTTTGAGATAGAAGGTTTTTTCAGAAAATACCAAGTAATATGGTGATTCACAGTCTGAGGCGCTCATGTCATTTCGGCGGCGTCTGAGATGTTGTTTATTCATTACTCAGTCACTGATGCGAAATCATAGTGTCAAGTTACACTAATGAGTATGCGTCCAAATAATAATGTCACGTCCAATGTCGTTTTTTCTTTAAAGTTTTTTTTTATATTTAGAAAGTTTACTTTTTTATTCTAATTTTATGTCTGTTCCTTTACTTACTACTTTTTACCATTTTTACAACAACAATACATAAAAATGGTAAAAATTATTGAAATAATAAAATGTAGTAGGCAAAAGAACAGACATATTGCAAACTGAATAATGGGCTCACCGCGTTTTGAACCCGCATCTCTTAGCGATGCAGTAGCATAACAATACATCTAAAAGCTCTCGACCGCGAACGAGTTCGATCCCAGAAATCCTAGCAAAATTTTACGAAATTTTTTTTTGCTGAGCATTTTTAAGATTTTTTAAAACATTGTAGATTAAAATATCAACCTTTAATATTATATTATGTGTTGTCATAAAATTTAAATACTTTCATGACCGCTGCAAAATACATGTTTTAAAGTGGAAAAAATAATTAACTGCTTCAGTAGAAGTCCTTCAAATGTGATTCCATAGGAATAACTTCCATATTTTTTCCTAGGAAAATGGCATACAAATATGTATTGTCTCACACATCGCTTTTACCACTCCATATCAACCCATCGTTATTGGAAAGTTTTTACACATATGAGTAGTTCCGCTGGAAATTTCTTATTTTTATGTTAGGCCAACGATTTACATGGAAATTTGTACTAGTGTGGTAACTTGAAGATTATTAAGTTAATTTCTATGACAAACTTCATTCCGGAATATATACTAATGTAGCGGATATACGCTTTATCTTTCATTATGGACGTAACACAGGGGCATGGAACTGTAATATAGAATATTTTATTTTTCCATGTATTAAACAATTTAATAGTTTAAATTAGTTCCTCTATCTCAGAAGTTCCGTAGGTGTTTATTAAATGGTATAATTGGCCATAAATCTGTAAATATTTTTTATACATATTTTTCTCCAAAAAAAATATATTATTTCCAACTCTCGCGCCACATTTGGTTAATTTTGTTTCCATCAGCCTAATACATTTAAATCGCTTTATATTCGGAATTCGATTACAACATAGCAATGCATAAATAACGCACTATAGAAGTACTTAATAATAAGATTAATTCGGTTCAATGAGTTTGAATTTATTTTGTTATTTTAAATTATCAAATATTGTGTGGCAACATTTTTATTAAATGCAATGCATTCAACAAAAAAACAATCAAATACTGACATTTAATTTTTTTGTATTTTAATTTCAGGTAAATTCAACAAATATTTATTATTACAAAACATCATTAAGGTGCCAGTAAATGGACGCGCGTAGGTAAATATCGATAATTAGGTAAATACGTGGCACTGCACATATCCCTATGTGCATACATGGTAATTTTGCATATTCCTTCCATATGCCAAACATTACAATAATAATAGTAATAATAATATAAACAGTAGCAACAACAACAACAACATCACTTACAATAAACAAAATTCATTTTTGCAATTAACAATTTGTTTCAATTGCCGCATCGCTTCTATTTTAAAAAAACGTACATAGGCCGAACGAACGAACGTTTGGTCAAATGGAACGTTGAAAACTTAATTCAATTTCTGTCAGAAAAAGTAAATATTTTTCTAATTGATAAATTAATTAATTTAAATGGAAACACACGGGGAAAATCCATTCAAAAACAAACCATCCACTCCAGTGTCCCATCTATACGATGCGATGAGAAACAAAAGCGCATTCATAATATTTAAATATTTTTGCATGAATAATTTAATTTAATTGTAATATGGAAATGGAGGGGAATACGTGTATATTGACATTTTTACATTTTATTAACTTAACTGCACTTTTTGTTCTCAAAGGGTTTGGTCAAAAGAACGAACGCACATAGAGACCTCAGAGGTCAACTGTAGTATAGGGCATATCTTCGTTGTCGACTCTAGTATAGAGGAAGACCTCAGAGGTTGCCTCTAGTATAGATAAAGACCTCAGAAGTTGACCTTAGTATAGATAAAGATCTCAGAGGTTGCCTCTAGTATAGATAAAGACCTCAGAAGTTGACCTTAGTATAGGTAAAGACCTCAGAGGTCGACTCTAGCAGAGAGGAAGACCTCAGAGGTTGACTCTAGTATAGATAAAGACCTCAGAGGTCGACTCTAGTATAGAGGAAGACCTCAGAGGTAGACTCTAGTATAGATTAAGACCTCAGAGGTCGACTCTAGTATATAGGGAAATCTCAGAGGTCAACTCTAGTATAGAGGAACGCCTCAGATGTTGACTCTAGTATAGCGGAAGACCTCAGAGGTGGACTCTAGTATAGATTAAGACCTCAGTGTCGATTCTTGTATAGAGCAAGACCTCAGAGGTCGTTTCAGGTATAGAGGAAGACCTCAGAGGTCGACTGAAGTATAGACAAACACCCCAGAGGTCGACTATCGGATAGAGGAAGACCTCAGAAGTTTACTGGACGGATATACGGACAGAGTTCTGTAGTTTGTTTTAGCAAATTCTTCACATTTCGTCCTATGATACTTTTGAGATTTTCAAGCAAATTAATTCTCTCAAATTTGTTTACCTTTCCATTGACTCGCTAGTGTCGCTTTGAAAAACAATTCTATTTAATTATAATCATAAATGAAACATAAACAAACAAATAGACTTCATTCATATGCCAAGAAAAAAAACAGTATTTTTAATGAGAATTCTGTATTCAATTTCAATTAAAAATTCCTAAAGCATAAACATAATTAAAAATGTTAACGATGCCTAATTGTTAAATTAAATTTGTTTCTTTACTATGCGCTTTTGGAAACCTGGGAAAAAAACACAAAAAAATAATTATTTGAACAAAGCGTAAAAAAGGCACATCTGTGAAAATAATTTCAATTTTTCACACGTAAAAAGCAATCGCTGTAAAAATATTAACCTTAATGCCGAAAACATGAACAAAAATTAAACTTTTTTTACTGTGATTCGATATAGCTATGAAACAACTGTTAACGAAAATTGAATTTTAATAGTGTGATCAAAGTGGATGGATGGACCTGTCCGGTCGTTTTCGTTTTCTATTTATTATACATTACCGGAGCAGAGTGAGGAAGTCGTGTTAGAAAAGTAACCAATGGAAGCTGAAGAATTTTGTTTGTGATATCCTGTTTTCTGAGCTAACGGATGTGTCAGGTCTCGCTTGCCTTTGGGGTTAGTTCGGTTTGGCTATACATTATGAACAGAACCAGTGTTCGCAAAGTGTTTGAATTTAGTCTGAAAATCTTTATTCAACTCATTGCGCAAAACAAAGAATCGTTTCCTCGATATGTTTGAAAGCTCAAGAGTTGGCGGATGTTAACATCAGCTAAGTTTGCTAATTCCCTAAATAAATGTGAGCCTAGGGTAGCCGTGGGTCTTCTAGAGAGCGGAGCATAGATATATTAGGTGTTCTATTTATTCCACCTTTTCTTCGTCACAACGGTTTCTGCAAAAGTTATATATATTTTCTGGTCTCGATAACGAGAACAGGGCTTTGATGCGGAGTTTACTCTGAACCAGGGTTTCTAGCATTGGTAGCAGCGGCTCCCTAGAAATCCTTTCAGGGGAGTTGTTATGTAAGACAGTGATTGTTAATGGCAGAAACAATAAATGAAAAGTCCGACCGCGACAACGACCAACACCTCTTCGTTTCAACAGGTTCTGCAAAAGTTATTTCTCACAATCTTTAGTCTATCTGCGTGCGAAGTCCGGTCTCGATAACGACAACAGGGCGTTGGTGTGAAGTTTAAACTTAACCATCGCCCTAGGAATCCTTCCAGGGAGACGTTCGGCCTCGACATAGACAGCTGAGCTTTGTTGCATTTGGAGTTTAGACAGGACCACATTGGAGTGGAGTGTATGCAGTTCCCGTTTCCCGGGAGCATTTAAAGTAGTTTGTAGCTTTGTAAGTTCAACTGATTTGCAGATCTCTGGTGTATCCCTGTGATCTTGCGCCCAAATAAAGTCAATGTTCACCTGCTCAGTCACGTCGTTAAAAGATCTGCGACAATCGAAGACAGTTCTTCAATTATGGAAGACAGCTTTCAGACAAACTTACTACTTTTCTCAGTCAGTCTTACTTATTTTCTTCCTCAGGTATGTAGGTGTCTAGTCTTGTAAATTCATCTGCTTTACAGTTCTCTGGTATGTTCATGTGGCCCTGCGCCCAAATCAGGTGAATATTGAACTGGTCAGTCATCTTGTTAATATGTCTATGGCATCAAAACAAACTTCCCTCCTTCCTCAGTCCTTTTTACTTCAGATATGCAGGCTGCTGATCAGACAAAGTATTTACTTCGAATACTAATTCTCAGCCATTCTGTTACCCCTCTGATAGCCAAGATTTCTGCCTGATAAACACTATAGTGATCAGGCACTCTTCTTGTAATGGATAACCTGTGAAGTTGACAAATCTTTCATTTCCAGGGATGCAACCAATTATTTCTAATATATCAGACTATATGTTCATTTGATTTTTCTATATTGCATGAGCCTGCACCTAAATGAAGTGGATACTGAACTGTTCAGCAACATCATTAAAATATCTGCAACAATCGATGGAAGTTATTGAATTCAGCAATACAGCTTCTAGAAAATGTCCTTCCTTTCTCTGTCAAGAAGGTTTATAGTCTTACAAGATCAGCTAATTTGCAGTTCTCTGGTATATTCCTGTCACCCTGTACCCACATCACGTGAATATTTAACAGTTCAACAACAACATTAATAGAAATGCGACATTCGGACGAAGTTCTTGAATTCTGGAAGACGGCTTCCAGACAAACTTCCTTCTTGATTCATTCCCTCTTCAGATAGGCAACCCGGTAACTGTCAGACAAAATATTAATTCCCAACGTAAATTCTCAGACTTCCTTCTACCTCTCGATAAGTTATACTTCTGCCTGGTAATCACAGACAGCTGTCGTTCTTTCTGCCACGAATCTCGTATGTCAAGGGATGCGATCAGTCTATTATTATCTATCAGATATAAGAGTGATATACTTCTTGTCAATCAACAATACCCGGAAGATCAGATCTTTTTTCTATATTGACACTATGCCCATAGACATTACCTGAACCGAGTGAGAGTTCCTTTAGTTTAATAGCATTAACTGCCACATTTAACTACAATGTCAATTAGTGACATGGCTACAGTCGCCATCGATTGGACGACCCTGGACACGACACGTAGAAGAAGTCGTGCATATTACACATAGAGACGCCATCTCGAATGTGAAATAGCTCAAACCAATCTATGTTGGAGAGAAATAAAAACGTTATTTCAAACAGAATTAAATGCAATGTACTTTTAATTTATTCCTTTTGGGAACCACAGGACATAATAATAATAATGTTAAGTGGGTTCAGAACCCAGTTTCTGTTAAATCACATCCTTAGAGTTTTGCTATTGCCCTTTTGCAGGTAGCGTTATCGCAACCTTTTTCGCCTTTGTTGGGTCTGAACTGAAATACAAATAGATGGATTTTAAATACATCCAAGAAGACAGAATAATCTGAAGGATTTTACTTGATTCCACGCCTCGTTTTTTAACCATGGTGCGCCATCGCTTCTCATCGACCCACTTAGAATTACCAAAGAAATCCCTTGGGAATTGATGGTTCCCACAGGGAATACAAGGTCTAATACACAAGTACCAATTCGAAGCTTAACTGTATGTACGAAATTCTCCGAAGCGCTATTCCCAATGACCAGGGTGTGATGGTCATAACCAATGTTATAAAAGGGATTGTAGGGACCCCCGATCACCCTGGTTACCACATCAAATCTCTGGTCGCAGTTTGAAAATAAACCTACTACCAGTTATTGTTCCATACAGCACGGGGCTGGTCACCCAAGGATATATTTACGCAACGATTGTGAGATAAGTTAACGGCCATTCTTTAACAGTTGGTACCTTATATGTATCTCCTGTTGAACAGAATTAGCATTATGTCTTGGTCGGGTTCACATCAAATTCACTATCGGAAGCCCTTCTTGAACCCCCATATTTTCCAGAGATAGCTGAATACTGGTAATGGAGAGATCCCATAGCGGAGAACAAACTATTTTCCTTGCGGGATTCTACTGCTGAGAAATCGATGGAGGTTAGTTGACCTTAAGTGTCTAGGTACCTTCTATCACCTATTGAAAATATCTAGTTCTGTTTTGGTCGTGTTCTCACTAACACGGTTTTAGGATGCCTCTCCTGCGTTCGTAGGAAGGGCCTGCATAAACGATATTCCTAGCAAACATCCTTTCCAGAGAAAGCAGATGCTCTTCATAGAAAGATTCCATAGCTGAAAATCCCTCTAAGGTGTTAGTGTGCTGACAAATCTATGGTTGCTTTGATACCTGCATAAACAATAATCCTAGCAACCATTTTCTCCAGTGAACGCAGAATACTCTTCATGGAAAGATTCCATAGCAGAAGATCGCCTTGATGCGTTATTGTGCTGACAAATCTACGGAGATCAGTTGACACTAATTTAGTTGAAATTCGTCTCTTAATCAGAAGATTACGCTGTTATCAAGCCTCAAGGTTGCCCCAGTCGTAACTATATATCTGTATTTACGTTATTGAAATCAACCTTTTTTTTTCAAGAATGCTACCTTTGTAATGGGTGATCCATTTAAACAATTATCCATTTTAAATAGAATTGTATGTCGGAATATTTATGTATTTTGGTTCGAAAAAACAATCTCTGTCATTTATTTTCTAACAATATTTTATTTAAATGTTGGCTGCGACCACGTTGCCTGTGTTTCATTTAAAAATCCAATTTTCGATCACTTATTTAAACGAATTGCGCGTATAATGTTGTCTTCCATGAGTTGAATTTTAGCTGGCTTATCGTCGAAGACATTTGACTTCACATAACCTCAAAGAAAGAAATCCAGACGTGTGATATCGCACGATCTTGGTGGCAAGTTGACAGGCCTGGAAGGCGAAATTAGCTGCTCACCAAAATGGTTTATCAATAAAGCCATGGTATCAGCGCTAAGTGTGCCATAGCCTTGCTGAAAACAAATGTCGCCAGCCCCGCGGGTTTCAATTTCACGTTTCAAAAAGTTCGGTAACGCTTGCCATTGACGTTTGTATCCTCTCCAGCCTCATTTTGAAAGTCTGGCGGGTTTAATTCTTGAACGAGTTGGATTTATAAGCATTTAAATCAAGGTCCTGGTAAAAGATGTTGTGAAGGGCGTCGAATCTATTCGCCAAGGGCTGGCAGTGGTCTATTCATCACTCTTTACATTCAATCCTTAACAGATGGACAGAGATAGCCTTCTATAAAACGGACTAGTTCACGCAGGGTGGTTTCTTTCTTGTTTATATAGATTTTTTTGGAAAGTCATATGACGAAGACCTATAGTAGGTTGGGAATAATTTTCTGCATCTGCTTACTTTCCTCGACAATCATCTTTTCTCTCGTTTGAAATCGATTCCAACTTATCCATCGTGTAAAGTGCTGAACTTCCATGTATCGCTTGATAATCTCAGCCTTCCTTGTTTTTTCACAACCGAAAAATTATCTGAAGTTATATGACTGCAAAATCTGTATGTATATGGAATGTTTTTTCTTTCAAAAAAGGTAAGTTGTCCCCATCATCATCTTATAAATTTTACCTAGACATTTGAATTTATTCACTTCACTCATCACACAATATTCAACATTTATTTTTATTAATTTAAGTGTAAAACTTTTTAACCAGCCAATGCTTTAATCAAAGCCTTCCTATAGTTCTAGCCACAAAATGAGTTATATATATATGTAAATTACCTTCTCCTTGGCGACCAAAAGAAAATGCACAGAAACAAAAACAAAGAAAGCCATAAAATACTTAAATATCTCTTTCACCAAGATGTGGACGGACGTTCATTGGTCCAGCCGGCCAGCTCCCCCAGTGGTAAAGGCACAAAAATTCGAATGGATGGGTAACAGTAGATAATTGTTCTTTAATATGCTTTAGTTTACATTACTTTAATAACAATTTTTGTACCCGGTTACAGGCCATAAACCTCTACAGACCATTAATATATGGATGGACTGGGTGGGTTGTTGGGCCAGAGGGTTGGTTGGCCGCTTGGCTACGGTGTTTTGGTTACTCGGTCGTTTGGGCTGCTTTTGGTTTGGTGGCATTGCGTTTTTGACCTGACCTGAATGGGATTTGGGCGGGCAGATGCAGATGAAGATGGCAAGAGGCTGGGGGCTGGGAAAGTGCCATCAAGGAGAAGAAGACAACATAGCACAATAGAACAACAGAAAACAATTATGTCGTTTTTGTGTTCCACAGATTTTATGCACAATCCCTTTGGTATGGTCCCACAAAAAAAAGTTTTGCGGTCAAATTGCTTAATTACAAAATTGCGTTGAAAGTTGCAGCAGCAACATCACCAACATCATTGGTGTGCGGCACTGGTGTTGCTGGAGTTGTTGCTGATGGGTGATGGCAGTGGTAACGCAATGGCCCACGAAGCATCAGCCAACACCACCATCCGGATCACCGCAACGTAGCAGCATCAACAACATTAACATACCGCGAAGCCATCATGATTGCGGTTATGACGTTTCAGTTCCTCTTGAAGTCCAAATGATGGCACTGCCTCGACCACCAGTGCCACTGTTCCAGCCCCTGGTGTTGCTGCTGCTACTTTTGTGTTATTGTTGTTGTTGCTGTTTTTGTTGATACTGTTCTTGTTAACAAAAAGAAATAATAAACGAAGCAAAACCGTCGAGCAAATTAAAAATAAACAACGTATCTCTTCCTTCCCCTTTGCCAGAGGAGATTAAGCAACCAACAACGTACATTGACATGGCTTGACGACGAAGAAGACGTCCGACACTCACCCGTTCGGATGATGCAATGCAACAAGACCAAGGATCCGCAGTGCAACAATTCGAAATCTATTGACCAATGCCGCTTCGTCAACTGATTAAAGGAAATTGGTGACAAACCTGTTCAGGGGTCAGTCGTATCGACATGAATTTTCTCTCTTCTTTTAAATGAAGGATAGATTTTCAATGAAATTGAATAAAAGGAATCAAGGGAAATGTAGCCGGATTTTGTACTGCTTGAGTAGTACGGTTATTCCAGTATCCGCAGAAATGTCATTGACTACGTAGCAAAAGTGCTACTCGTTGATGGTAAGCGTTGTACCCGCTACTGCAGTCACTGAATCTTCTATAATATATCTGAAGGCCATGTGAGCGACCATTATTTCTAGTTGTAATGCAGAACCTCGAATTTACTTCAGAATGAACATCGGGTGTTCCTTAACATTTGGTGTCCTCAGTCAACAGAACATTACTCCTTCGACGCAAGGCTCCTGAAATCGGATATAACAAGCAGGTCCTACCTTCAGAGACAAACTTAGAGAGTGTCTTCCTACTAAAGGCTCCTGAATTAGAACATTACAAGCAGGGTATACATTATGGTACAGACATAATTAGGGCCGCAGAGGCAGCTTTTGAGTGCCGTATATTGGTATGTTGCTACGACTCAACTCTTCTCTCTCAGCTACGATGTCATTGTTAGTCTTTTCAACCGAATTTTGGATAAGTCTTCTTTCAAAGGGGCTAAAAATCAAGCAGTTCCTTAACACAGTCAGTGTCCGATGACCGATGTGAGGCCATGCGAAGGACCACCTCGTCGTCATATTGCATTCACGTTATTTCTAGTTGTAATAGAGAATATCGAATTACCTTAAGTATGAACATTGGGTGTACCTAAATATTAGATGTCCTCAGTCCACAGAACATTGATCCTTCGAAGTAAGGCTCCTGAATTAGGACAATAAGAGCATGTCCTACATTCATGGGAAAACGTAGAGAGACAAACAGTTTTTGAGTAACGTAGGTTGAATTGTAGCTACAACTCAAGTCCACAGACCCATAATTTTCCATTTTTAAGGCTCCTGAATTAGGACAATACGAGCAGTACCTACCTTCTGGTAATGACATAGGGCCGTAGACGCAGCTTTTGAGTGACGTATATTGCTTTGTTGCTACGAATTAATTCTTCCCTCATAGCTACCAGGCCATTTTTGGTCTTTTCAATCGAATCATGGATGTCTCCCTTCAGATGGGCTAAATAATCTAGCAGATCCCCAATACCATCAGTGTCGTCATCAAATACCTTAAGACCCTGCAGGACACAAATATTTGTTATTAGGCAGTGAGAGAGCCCCTTCTGACAATTTTTTTGTGTTTTCCAAAATCTTCTGCCAATATAACAGGTTCTGCTTGTAGAATTTCAGCGCAATCTGTCCAAATTTGTAGCTGAGGGTGTTTTGTGCTTCTTTTGACTGGGAACGTAACTCAACGCTTAGTTCTAGTCAATCAGACAACTATAATAAGGATTATATATTGTTTGGTATCCGCGGGATACAGAGTATGCGGGCGAGTAAGATATGGAGAGGCGTTGCCTAGTCTATGGCTCTTGGGTTGCTGTCATTCTACTCAGTGACATCCAATCTAGCTCCAAGCCAGAGTTTGCTGATTTACTCCATGAGAGCCTTATAAATGACTAACGATTTTGTTGATACTGAAGGAAATGTTTTTTCGTATCTTTATTGTCATCTATCGCCATGAGCATTACATATGTATGCACATTCCCTAAGGATAGAGGAGCATAATGCAGCATTTGATGCCACAACATAGTCCGCATTATCCTCAACCATCATTGTCTCTGCCAAATTCGACGTTCAGTATGAACGCCAATCGCCTCCTCGAAAATGTCCGATCCTGCAATAATGAGTGGCTAATTCAGATTTTTTGATATGCGCCTGCCATCTGAAAAGGCAGGGTATTTTTGGGTACCCCGACGGGGGCTTTTTACCGGCTGAGTATGTCTTTCTTTTACATCAAATCTAGCGTGATGCCAAATTTCGCCATTGACAACCTTATTAAGGACTCCAGGAATCTAACGTCATCCAAAGAAACAAATTTCGCTGTTCCCTGAAACCAACGGCCCTTCCAGGTGGTTGTGGTTTAAGTCCATAGTCGCGGATAGAACGCTTGATCCAGGTGGAGTTGCACATCAACCAGAGCGCTATAATGTAGTAGACCTTAAATTTTCTGCGGGAAGCTATCACTGCTTAGAACTTACCGGTGCTACAACGTAGACTACTTAGCCATCTAAATTGACGGTCATCACTAGATTGTTTCTGGCGAATTCGCTAAAATGTATGGCTCCAAAAACTATACTGGGACCCTGTGGCTTTTTGGAGAATACGGATAGCTTTTTGTCTCTTTAGTTTAAAATGGAACCTCTAGTATCTCCAGGACATACAATGTCCATTTTTTAGATTCCCTTTGAAAATCCCATATTAAGAATTTCTTAAACTTCCCTAGCCTGAACAGGACTGTAAGATCAATGCGTCGATCGTTGGATTTCTTCTTCGACGAATGTTTGTGTAGAACCATTCACTATAGCTTTTTTGTCAATAAAGATGAAGCATCTCGGTCAGAACATGATGTATAGACCGAGGAACGGACATCAAACTAACAATGGATTCACACTCTGGTCGCATTCTGCATGTAGACAATTTTAAATAAAATATCTGTTCTGACTTATTTGTTAGAACCTGCGACTCCCATGACTATAATGGAAGCAAGGCCCATTACGACATAGACTTATGGTCAGAATAAATCGGCGCTGGAGCACCTGATACTTATTGAGGGGCCCAGGCATGAGTAAGGCTCACGGTAAGTACAATCTCTGACTACAAACCTTAATCCACACCGCACCTCGGTATTATGGAGTTACCTAGCAATATAATAAAGAATAAACCCCATCGACTGAGGAGAGTTATTGCACTACTGAAGTTCTCATAGTTCAGAATGACAGAGCTACGTTAGTGGAAACATGCGCCACCAGATCCAAAGGACAGTGGTTGAGGTTGATATTTAAAATAAGTGGTTTCCTGAGTATTAAGAATACACAATATAATATCACTTCCACTAGCCTCGAGGTTTGACTTAGACTCTATAAATTGTCGGACACAGCTGTCCCTTTTCGAAACCAACCTATTTGATACACAAAGTTATCAATTATACCAATAACAATACCGGCTAGATCTGTTTAGACATCAGACCCCGGAATATGCAGATTTCATTTACTCAATGTGGAACAGGAACACCACAGCTTCTGCGGAAGTCATTGATTGGACTCAATTCCCAACCTCTTGCGTGTTCGCCGATCACCCGTATCGCGTCAGAACTGCACCAACGTAGTCAGATTTTTCCTCTCTAGTGGGAAGAAATACCCTCTATGATCGTATCGTGGCCACATTCTATCGATCTCTCATTATGTACTCGTATATCAAGACTAAGTTCTTTACAGTGTAATCAAAATTCAAACTTCCCATCTAATTTCGAAGTGAACATAGCATATATTTTCTATTTCCTGATATTCAGTTAATCCATTCCTTCCTGGTAGGTATCTTAGTGGTAAAGTTTCTCTTGAAGGTGAAACCCGATTCCGCAGGCACGACTACCATTGTATCTTAATGCTGCTCTGGTTTCAACTTCTCAACCACAGTATCACTCCACAGTATATGGAGTAGGATTCATCGCTGTAGTTCTTAAAGCTTTGTTGATGCTCAGGCAGGCAGTTCTCTGAACCTTCATTAGTTGACTGGTGATGGATCGCTTATAAGTCGACGTCCACCATAAAACAATAACTTAGAAAAATATTGGTCAAATTCCTGATATATACATATGGACGAATTTATGAGATAGGCCCAACGTGCTCCTATAGCTTCCCCAGAGGAATATAAAGCGACTTATCCTTTCCTTCTTATTCCGATAAATTAAGTCTAAAGGACAATTTCCTAGTCTAGAAAAGACGAAATCTGTTCCGTTTGTGTGAATACACAATTGGAACTTCCTTGTGAAGAGTAACAATTCTGTCTTATTTTGGATTAATACCCAATCCACTACTTCTGGCCATTGTAGCCATTTTATTCAGAGCCACCAATACAATGTCTCTGAGGATGTTGAAGTATTTTGCAGTTTTTAGTCCACTCCATTTCTTGCTCATCGTGCGATTTCCTTCCCGGAGTTCCAGTAGTAACTACATTTAGTGTACTTTAACATTCGTTGAGACTCAAAACCAAATTCTCAAAAATTATGGTCATCCAATCTGCTGGTGCATTGGTGTATGACTTTGCACACACTCACTACATTTACCCGAACCATCATATATCCTTTCGTCATGTTTGTGCATTTATAGCAATGCTATTTTTTCTTCACGCTTCGTCCTTGATTCATTTATTTTGAGGTTCTTGATTCACTCTTCATTTCTTTGGAACGTGGACACATGGTACACATACCCATGTACAAATTATGCTGTACTTATACGAATAAATACAGATGTAGGCACATGGGTATGCCAGCAACTTGGAGAGTATATGAGTGTGCGTAGACTTTATGGTATTTTATTCAGAATCCTTTTGGCCAGTAAATATTTTTGCATAAGTTTTGAAATTAAAATTCTTCTGGCGTAGCAAAAGTTAAACTCATTTCATAGCTCGAAGCATTGAAACTTGCATAAATTAATTGTGGGGTTACACGACACGACGAGAGAAACGACAAGAAAGCAAGCGTTCCTTATTTGCCATTATGTGACGAGAAGAGAGCGGGTTTGCTTGAGCTGTTTTTGGTTTGGTCCTTCTCATCATTATATTTTCTTGATGGTGGTTTTCACCGTGGTTTCGTTACTCTTTCACCATTCAGCTGGTTTTTTCGCCTTCGTTGTCCGTCGTAAACGACTTTCTTTTGTTCATTTGGTAATTCGTCCCGCTCTCCCCATCTCCCCCATAATTTCCCCCTTCTTAGCCAGCCATGTACAATGTCTTGCATTAATATCTTTAGCTAAAGTGCATTGTGCGTTGACAATAAACTATACAGAACCACAAAAAGTCACGAAAAAACGACGATGAGCAAATGAAAAGAAATAATAAACGCAAAAGTTAAGTAACAGAAACGGAAAGAGTCAAGTGTCCTGTGTCCTGTGGAAACATTAAAGTTAAACAGAACAAAAATCTGCGTGGACGTGAGTATAAATTAAACTAAATAAAAAAAGAAGAGAGTAAAAAAGTACCAAAAACAAAGAAAGACATTTCTTATTAAAAAGCTTCTAAAGTCTTGATCTAAAATTCGAATAAGAATGGGATAGTTTAGCTGGGTGCATTTTTCAAATTGAAAAGGGTGGCTGGATGCTGTAGGCTATTCATTTTGCAAGTGGTTTTTGCTTATTTTCTTAATATTTGAAAATGTTTTTTATATTAAGATATGTTGCTAAAATTTGGACAATGCTTTTGTCCTAAAGGTGACCAATTTTAAAAATGATAAGCAACTATGGACAAATTTAAGACGGGTGGAAAAGACTAATATACTTCTTTAAAATTGATTTATTGTTTTCTGCGATCCACTTTTTTATGACAGATTTGTTCATATCTATGTATGTAACTATCATACATAAATTAAAATATTTTGTAAAATTGAAGACATCAATTTCATAAATTATGCTCGGTTTTAAACATACAGTTTCTAAATTGTGCTACATTCATACAAATATACTTGTATATGTATTTCATCAATATTTTCACAAAAGCTTTAGGAACGCTTTATTCATATGTATGCAATATTCGTCAAAATAAAACGATCTATCTTAAAACTGGCTGAAATGTTTAATGAAATGTAGATCACTGCGTTTTTTTTTGGAAAAGCGAAGGAAAAATATATTTTGTCCCTCTTTTTTCAGCATAACTTACAGGGACTGCTAATTATATATTTTTTTGGAGTAGGTTATGTTCAGCAACTTTGTGAAAATATTAAGGGCGGGAAAAACAGTTTTTTGGCATTAAATGTTAACAATCTTTTTCAGCATATTATTAGCTACATCTATTGCCAAATATAGTTAAGCGGTATCACCAAGTCTGAATTAGCTTTTGGACAAAAACTGATGGCACCCTTTTCGAGGGGCCCACTGATTTCCAGAATTTCCAAACCGAGTTACACTACCCTTTGGTAGTAGAATCGAACCTATACTGTCAAGTCCGAGTATTTTTTCACGGTTGCACAGTGTAATTAACTTATTTTGTAACTCTAAAGTTATATTTTCTTTTTTATGTTGAAAGAGCTACCCTCGCCCCCAGACTTAAATCTTTTTTGCTCTATTGTGCCCCTAAAGTAGGAAACTGGTAAAACGTTTCCTATTTCTAGCTATTGTTCCAGGTGTACCCTATCCAATAACCCTTTTAGACCACTATAACATATGTAACCCTCTTTTGCCTTTTAAGTACGAATTCCAAACCACGCTTTTTATTTCTAGTTTGAGTTCCGAGAGCGGCCCTCGCAGCCTGGGTTCATACTTAACATTTTCGCCCCAGTGTACAATATTTCACACCTTTTTATGTCACTTTACCATATTTAAACTTTATTTGCTTCACTGAAAAATATTTAACCAAAAAAATAAGCTTCTTACATCTTGGACCATATTCATCCCTTCTTGCTTCACTGTATGCCTAAAACTACGAATTTCGGAAAATGGCTTCCCGATGATATGTCAAAAAAAAATTAGCTATTGGGTCAGAATGTTTAATATCGACCTATGTAGTTTATTTTTGGCTAAAATGTTTATAAGCAGTTACAAATAGGTAAAATAAGATCTCGCTATCATTATACCCTACACCACACTGTGGTACAGGGTATTATAACTTTGTGCATTTTTTGTAATACCCACCCAAAAGGAGAAGAAACAGACACATCGTTTATTATACCGATCGACTTAAAATCACTTTCTAAGCTGATCTAGATATGTCCTTCCATCCGTCTGTAATCAAATTCTTGTAATCAAAGTACAGGTCGCAATTATGGTCCGATCTCGACGAAACTTTACACATATCTTTTTTTGGTTAAAATCGGTTCAGATTTACATAAAGCGCCCATATACATACAGGGTTGTCCATATTCGACGGACCCATGTTTTTTTTGGGCCCATTCCAATCGACGAGGCTTGTCCGCAGGCAACAAACTTTGCGTCAATTGAATTTTGTACGGGAACAAATGCAAATCAACGCGAATAATCCGTTGTAAAGTGGACCGAGCCATGCCCAACTGCTGAGAACGGCGTTTTTGGGATGTTCTTGGGGACCTCTCAACACTGGCTCGTACGGCAGCGATATTCTCGGCCGATCGCCTTGGTCGACTTTTATTTGGCCTCTTCGGATTAGAAAGAGCCTCACCAGTCGAAAATTTTTCGTATAAACGCTTAATGGTGTTCTTAGAAGGCGCACTTCTCACATTTTTTAATATTTTAAAAGCACGTTGAGTTTTCACAATTGACTTCTTCTGTTGAATGTAAATTTCAACTATTTCGCGTGGCGTGTATTGTTCCATGGTAAAAATCTGCTTGGACTGACGCTTCAAACGCGGTATGTCATTAAGCGATCTGACATCTCTGTCAAAAGTTATGGCGTTGCCAGATGGGTCCGTCGAATATGGGAGACCCTGTATATGTACCTCCGATTTGGCATATATGCATTGTATAAGCAACATTTTTGATCCGATTTGTACCAAAATTGGCAGAGAGTAGTCTCGTGATACACTTAGAGACAATACAAAATTTAAGGAAAATCGGTTCAGATTTAGATATAGCCTCCATATATATGTTACCCCCGATTTGAAATATAAGCGCTGTAAAACTATATTTTCCGATCCGATCACTACGAAATTCGTCTGAGAGACGTTTCTTATTTCATAAATTAACACTGCCAATTTTGGGGGAAATCGGTTCAGATTTAGATATAGCCCCCATACATATGAGGGGCCGTTCAAGTATTACGTAAGCAGATTTATTGCAATTATTTACCCCCCCCCCCCCCCCCCCTCCCCCTTGTCATCAAAAGTAAGCAAAGCTCTTATCCCCCCCCCCATGCTTACGTAAACATTGTTATATGCATTTTTCATTTAATGTATTCTATTTTTGTTATTCATTCATGAGCAGCAGTTAAAATTCTAGAAATAAGAAAATAGGCTTAGGATAGAGGACTTTAACGCACATAATATTCATTTAAACAAACTTTATTGATACGGTATTCAACATAGAGTAAAGTACAAATATTATAATCTTATTAAGTAATATTACGAACTAAACAAAATTCTTTTAAATGTTTGGTGTACATATTAATTCCAATTAACAGTCTTCAGTCCATGACACCCGAATCCATGATTCTAAGTTTTCGATGACATTGGATGTTTGCTGCTCAATGTTGTGTGTCTGCTCACTTTCATTCGATTTTGGAATGTCTACGTCGTTTTCATCGAGCCATTCAACATCTTGGTGCTCTAAATTTTGAATAATGCACATCAGTTCATTAGCACGACGAGCAGCCACTCTTAAAGGCCTAACTTTCATATCAGTGTGCGTGTTTACTTTTTTATGGATCTTCTCGATGTGACGATTTAGTGACTTGACGGAAGTATGATAAAGACCACACGTTTTGCATGTTCGACTTAATAGCTTCAATTTTACCGTCGGACAAAAATAATCGTATGGCATTTGTAGGAAATCTTTGAGTGAAGAATTTAAGCGTAGAGCTAAATTGACTGGAAGATTGAGAAATTGCCCTCCATCATCCAAAACCAAGTCATAAACTGTTTGTTTTACTTTTACTGGTGGTGGAAGAAACCTGTTGTCTAGTAATCTAAATAGGCCACTTCTTGGACGACAGCATTCTATGTTTCTACATTTTACAATTTGAAGTAAGTATTGGCTTTCACGCACATGTTCTGAATACCATTCAATATCTGGCAAATCAGGCAGATCATGTTCGCCCGGCCCAACATATTGTGCAGTAACATGATAGCCATCAATTTCCATTGAACTCCATATCTCAGCTAACACATTTCCTGCAAACTCGAAATTGGATCTTTCTAAATGTTCATTAATTGTAACACCACGTGCATCCAAATGTGACCCAAAATGGTCATGAGGCAATATCAAACCAGCCAGTTCCCGACTAAGAGGAGCCATTCTGCGCTCTACTCTGTTATACGCACTTCTGCCAGGAGCATTGGTAGCTAAAAACAATGCATCGAGATCATGTCGCTTAAAGTGTTTAATAGCAAACCCTATAACTTTTGTATAACGCGGATTTTCATCTGGCCCTCCATCAACCGTCATGATTACTACTGGTTTTACCAACCCATGGTCAGTTTTAGCTAATGCTTGAAACTCTTCAAGTTCGAGAAGCGTCTCGAAATCATGAGCATGAGTATTTGCAGTAGATGAACTATGCTTTCCACTTCGAATAGCGATGTATGTTGGTCCAGAATATCCAACGGCTTGCGGTTGTCCTAGCATACTGGAAGTGATTTTGATACCAGCATAAACTGATGGTATTAATTTATGCCGCTCAGCGATTACCCAGTCGTGATCAGGCAATTTGATTCTATATTCCATGTGCATTAGAAGAGGTGCTTGCTTATTTGCCGCAGTTACACCAATAGGGACCCGAGCTTTATCATCTTGAGATATGAAAATACTTGATCAATACTTGTCATATGTGGAAAAAAGTAAAGAACTACTGCTGACGTAATCACCATCTCCAACACCCCCCCCCCCAATGTCATCAAAAATAAGCAAAGCAAAGACCCCCCCACCCCCCTATAGTGCTTACGTAATACTTGAACGGCCCCTTATACACCCGATTTGACATGTAAACGGTCAAGATACTTTAATTTATATATGATCAGTACAAAATTCGACAAAAATAGGTTTTTTTATTACATGAATGAGCATTCAGGGAAAATGGGTTCAGATTTAGGTATAACCTCCATATATAACGGGTGATCTAAGTAGAGATACTTTTTTCAATAGCCCTTTTTTGACAGATCACGTGTGAATCGTGTCATGTTATTTTTGTTAAGTATTGTTTGATTTCATCATGGAAAGACTTACGCCTGAGCAACGTTTACAAATTATTCAGTTTTATTATCAAAATAATCGTTCGCCAATTGCGCTAAGTCAAATTTTTTTATAAATCCAAAAAAAAAACACTTTTCAGTCGTCCCCCGTTCTTGACACCTATGAGCAATATTTTGGCTCTCGTTATGAGCTATCTTTTTGTCATTGACTGATTCCCGATCCGACGTACCGGAATTATCGGTCCATATTTCTTCAAAAATGATGCCGGTGAGAACGACCGTTATTGTGCCATGATAACCGGCTATTTGATGCCTGAAATTGAAGCTCGTGATCTCGGCGACATTTGGTTTCAACAATACGGCGCCACTTCCCACACATCGCATCAATCAATGGATTTATTGAGAGAACACT
The DNA here is from genome assembly GCA_963930755.1 of Eudasyphora cyanicolor. Classification (NCBI taxonomy): domain Eukaryota; kingdom Metazoa; phylum Arthropoda; class Insecta; order Diptera; family Muscidae; genus Eudasyphora; species Eudasyphora cyanicolor. Next base: position 214,661,233 of record OZ005734.1, on the reverse strand, counting down.
TCGGTGAGCAGATAATTTCACGTTTTGGGCCGGTCGATTGGCCACCAAGATCGTGTGATATCACACCGTTAGACTTTTTCCTGTGGGGATATGTAAAGTCCAAAGTTTATGCGGACAAACCGGCTTCGATTCAGGTCTTGGAGCAAAACATCACGCGTGTCATTCGCCAGTTACCAGTCGAAATGCTCGAACGAGTCATCGAAAATTGTACTCAAGGGATGGACCACCTGAGACGTAGCCGCGGCCAACATTTGATAGACATAATCTTCAAAAAATAAATGCCTAAGAATGTTCTTTCTAATGATAATAAACATTGCCCATTCAATTTGAATTTTCTGTGTTTTTTTTTTTTTCTTTAAAAAAGTAGGGAACCTCGAAATGGATCACGCTATATGTTCCTCCTGATTTGGTAGAATTTGTACTTTACTTCCGATCATTACAAAATTTGGCATAAAAATGATTCTCAATTTAGGAACGAATATTGCTTATTTTAGCGATAATCGGTTAAGATTTATATGTAGCCAAATAGTATATATCAAGTTATTAATGCAATGACCCTTATCGCATTGTTAGGGAGTTGCAGGGTATTATATAATCGGCCCCGACTTTCTGCCTTACAGTCGGGGCCCCTTTTCCGAGGAAGATATATGTACATATATGTTTCAGGGATGGAGATCCATAGGTAACAGCGTGATTCGACAGGTGGGCTGGTCTGCCAGTATCTCTGCAGAATAACTAATTTTAAGTATATATTCTTAGATAGATTAAATGTGTTAAGAAATAATTTTTAGGAGATTTATTTTGTAACTAGATCTAAATTGACTAGGGACTAAAGATCAGGCTGAGAGCCTGGGAAATCTTGAATCTTCAAACTTTCTGCCTTTCCGTACTGTTTTTTTAAAAAAAAAATTTTTTTCACTAAATTTTGTGGGCATTTTAATTTTTGAAAAAATTAAAAAAAAATGTTTTTGTGTTTTACGAAATTTGTAATTGCTCTCGAACGGCTGAACCGATTTTTGCAAAGTTTACTTTGTTTTAAAGAGGACACAATGTGCCATTTTTTGTAACGGAATATGTTACTCTCAGCAAGAGAGCGCGTTTTGAAGCGTGTCTAACTCTGCTTTGCTCCGTCAGAACACAAATTCAAGAAAGACAGAGAAAAAACAAACACTTACAATCTGATCTCTCACTTCAACACATGTGTAAATTCTCTGTCTCTCTGCAGTCGGCATGACATGTTGCGTCGTTGTTTTAACAGTGACATCGAGCAGTTGTCGCTTTGCTTTGCTTCGGTGTGCTGTCTGACGTCAGCCTAAAAGTTATGAGCGAAATACCAAGACTAGTCTGACAATTTTTTGCGGTTTTTGCAAAACACTGCACAGTGGTACGAATTCAAAAAGGGGAAATAATTCGACCGTTTCTTAACCAAACCGACTGCGACCAAGCTTGGTAGATGAAGAGGTGTTAGAGAAGTTAAGTTTTATATTTGGGCCGGACTAGGTTACTGGCAATACTAGTGTTGCCAGATGAGAACTGGAACTTCCATTGGAAAGTATGACATTTTTTAGCATAACCTCTCTCAGAACGCTATGTCATTTGAGCGCGAATTGTTTTGTTTACAGTGTGTGAGAATATTCAACTCAAAAACATGATTTTTGAACGCTTTAACAGCTGTCAAAAAGGCGCTGGTTTGAGCCGATGTGTGAGAGCTCGCATTGTCATGGTGCACAAAGATTCGTCCTCTCAGGTTCGTTTTTCGATTTTGTCCAAAGACTTCAGGAAAACAAATTGTGGTGTACCACTCAGAATTGACCGTCCTACGTTGCTCAAGCGGAACAGTCGCCACATGACCAGTTTTGCCGAAGAAACAGGCGACCATTTGCTTCGAAGTGCTTCTTCCACGAACAACTTTCGTTGGATTTGGCGCATAGATCCAAGATTCGTCACCTGTGACGATCTTATAAACGTCTTTTGAAGCACCGCGATCGTATCATTATTTTTGAAAATTTTACAGGAGAAGTAAAAAACTAAATAAATTGAAAAATTAGAAAAAACGGGGTTTCCAGGATAATACGTATGTATTAATTCACAAGAACGTAATTTATAGCTGGTATTTTGCAAATTGTGCGAATTAGACATTTTTAAATATGAAAAACGAAATAATTTGTTGTTAAGCCCTTTGGAATTTGGAAAATTTCTCAAGATGTGTATTTTGAAGCAATGAACAATTAATTACCTATCAATATCTCAATTTTGGATTTTTTTGTTCCTTTTTTGTTTCTGATGACGATATGGAATTTCAAAAGACAATTTTGAGTTTCAAATGGTATCTTTGAATTCCAATTAATTTTTATCGAATTACATTAAAAAAAAAGCGTTGTATATGTAATTTAAATTTCTATAACATGAAACTCAACGCTTCCCACACAACATACCGAATTTCTTAGGATATTTCTCTGTAGCAGAGTTTTACTCTACTGAAACTTTATTTTTTATTTGTTTCATATACTCGTATTCATCACAACAGTATGAACATAAGATCGTATATGTAGTGTGTAATTTAAAATCGGCTAAAGGTTATCATCGTGTTACAGAGCTTAACGCTATTCAAACAATATGCACTCCTTAGAATTATAAATTATCCCCATGCTATCGATTTCATTCACGCTTAATAGACAAAATAAATAAATAATACTCCTTCAAGAAACTCCTTCTAAATGTCCTTTCTTTATCTATAAATATTGTGGCCATCACCACACATACATACATATGTATCGTATGTATGTGTACTAGGTGGGAACGAAATAACGCCACTATGAGCAAAAACTTTCAAAACGTAGACCTAATATATACGCCGAAGATCTAACCTTTCGTTGTGCATAATTTTATTATAAATAAAACAGAAAATGTACAATTTCAGCAAAGTTGACTGAACATATACGCCCATGTGATGACAATCGCGTGAGTTCAAATCGCAAAACGCAAAAAATTTTCCCTTAAATTTTAATGGTCTTCGAAATTAAATTTTAATAAAATGCACACATGGGTGTAGTTATTTTTCACTATAATTAATAATATGATTTTAATCAATCCAAATTTTTGTGCTAAAAAATAATTCAGAACACGCATTTTGCGACTTGAAATCACAATCGCCAATTTTAGGGGAAATGCGATTGCCATCACATGGGCGATAGATAGATAGATAAATGAGTAAATTTGAAAGCGACAACTATATGGTGACTATACAAATTCTTGTCAAAAAAACTTTCAAAGTGCATAGTTTCAACCAAATTGTTTGATTTATATGACGCATACGGCTTAGATAAATAAATTTAAAAAAAAAATGTTTGAAGTGCAAAATTTTAATAGATATGAAGCACAAGCTGCAAAATTGTAGTCCAATCGTTTAGATGAGGTATTTATTTCTTAAATAAGAACATTTGAGAGCGACCTCTATATGAGGATTATAACAAAATACATTTTATTTTTGACGATTAAGAATATATATACTTTATAAGGTCTCATATCAAAATTTCAAAGTGTCGCAAACGGAATGACTAAGTTAGTATACCCCATCCTAAGCTGGAGGGTATAAACAATTTCCATGAAGTAGAGCACTACGCAAATTGTCATTTATTTATTTTGAAAATTTAACAAAAATGCAAACTTTGTAATTCTTAATTAAAATGACAAAGTTGAGTTTTCTTCGGTACACTCTAATATCTTGTAAATTTATATTATCACGCGCAGCACACATGCATATTTAAGCAAGTGCTAAGTAGCCTGAAATGTAAATAAATAAAAAACATTTCCATTCGTGAATTATGTACAAGTAATCCCCATAAATAAATACTTATTTGCCAATACTGCTATCGTCTGTCCTTCTGATGGACATGCGGATACACACTCACCTGCATTTGGCTCTCACACTCACCCCCACCCTCACTCCCATCTTCATCTCCTCCACTCTCTAGTTTTTCCCCATATCGTTTTATCTCTCGATATCTCTTGGATGCACAAAAAACAAACAAATAAATAAATAAATGCCCAAGAAAAAAAAAAACGCTAAACTAAACTTCAAAGTGTTGAATGGTATTTGCAGAAAAAAGGCTTCATTTTTTTCTGGGTTTTCTTTTTCTGAACTGTTTTCTATTTGTTTCCGGACGAAGTATTTTCTTTTGAATGTGAAGTATGCAAATTTGATATCGCTTGATTGCACACATGTGTAAAAGTAAAATAGCGGAAAAACACTTTGCGCTCCAGCCCCCCCTCCGCCCATCACTCTGGTGCATGACGCACAACAACTCTATACATGCATAAATCATCAATTGAAATATCCTTTGTCGACAAACAATTACACAGACACACACACACACAACAACAACTATAGTTGCAAAAGTGAAAATTGAGTACCCCTTCCTGAACCTAGTTACAAATAGCCAGAATAGCAATTTACAAAGGTAGTTTCAGAGCGTAGGTTGAAATGCAAAGAGAGCTATATTACAACAAAAGTCTAGTAGGATCAGTGTTGCCACTGCAAAAATTTTTTTCCGACCAAAATTTTCTATAAAACCTACCAAAACCCGTTGTAGCCTACCAAATTTGTATACCCTACACCACACTGTGGTACAGGGTATTATAACTTTGTGCATTTGTTTGTAACACCCAAAAGGAGAAGAAATAGACCCATCGTTTATTATACCGATCGACTTAGAATCACTTTCTGAGTTGATTTAGCTATGTCCGTCTGTCTGTCTGTCCGTCTGTCTGTCCGTCTGTGCATGTATTCTTGTAATCAAAGTACAGGTCGCAATTATGGTCCGATCTCGACGAAACTTTACACATATCTTTTTTTTGGCCCAAGGACGATCCCTATTGAATTTGGTTAAAATCGGTTCAGATTTAGATATAGCCCCCATATATATGTTAGCCCCGATTTGACAGGTAAGCGCTGTAAAAACTTTATTTTATATCCGATCAGTATGAAATTCGGCAGAAAGAGGTTTCTTATTACATGAAGGAATACTGCTAAATTCGGAGAAAATCGGTTCAGATTTAGATATAGCCGCCATATATATGTTACCCCGATTTGACATGTAAGCGCTGTAAAAACTTTATTTTATATCCGATCAGTATGAAATTCGGCAGAAAGAGGTTTCTTATTATATGGATGAACACTATTAAATTTGGAAGAAATCGGTTCAGATTTAGATATAGCCCCCATATATATGTTACCCCCGATTTCACCTGTAAGCGCTGTAAAAACTGTATTTTATATCCGATCAGTGCGAAATTCGGCAGAAAGAGGTTTCTTATTACATGAAGGAATACTGCCAAATTTGGAGAAAATCGGTTCAGATTTAGATATAGCTCCCATATATATGTTACCCCCGATTTGACATCTAAGCGCTGTAGAGACTGTATTTTATATCCGATCAGTACGAAATTCGACAGAAGGAGATCTTTTTACATGAGTAAGTATTCAGGGAAGATCGGTTCAGATTTATATTAAAGCTCCATATATATGTTCCTCCTGATTTGGTATTAAACCGCTATAGAAGTTGTATTTTACTTCCGATCATTACAATTTTCCAGAAAGATGTTTCTCACTTTAGGAACAAATATTGCTTAATTTAGCGATTATCGTTTCAGAATTAGATAATACGTTTCTACCCATTTACCAATTATTCCAAATTATTATGGCAATGACCCTTATCGCATTGTTAGGGAGGTGTAGGGTATTATATAGTCGGCCCCGCCCGACTTTCTGCCTTTCCTTACTGGTTAAAATTAAAGTAGTTGGTAAAGTTTGGTGACAACATTTTCAGATTTTGATGAAACTTGGAATGTTTGAAAAAGTTAACTAACATAAAAAATATGCTAGTTACAGTAGAAAATAAAAAAATATGTAAACAAGATATCAAAATACTGAAAAGTATTTTAAAACAAGTAAAAATGTGGCCCGTCTGAAACGTATATACCCAACATCATGGATAGCATTAAATGTTATAATAGGAAAAATATCTTGAATTTCTCGTTTAAATGATAGGAATATGGCTAAATCATAATATATGTCCTCATTCAGTAAAATCGTTGTTTTTTTGTATTTTAAGCCTAATTATCTTCGCCAAATCTCCAAGTTTCAATATAGTCTTTTTCGTCCCAATGTGGCAAAAAATCAATTTATAAATTGAAAAAAAAAAAATGAATATAAATAAAAAGAAGTTCTGCATTTAAATTTTCAATCAATTTTAGAAAAAAAATTAAAATTTAAATTGTGCTTGCGCAACATTATTTTGACAACAATAAATGCTCTCAACACCAATACTACAATTATAGGTATAAACCCTAAGAACATTGCTCTGATATATCCCACTAATATTGATAAAAGTAAAATACGAACATATTCTCGACTTCGGATGGGCCATACTTTACACACCAACACTTGTCAATTGCTTTTGTTCCTAATTAATCTAATATTTACTGTAAGCTTAGCTGGTGAGATTTATCAACCAAAATTTCGGTTTAAATCCGATACCGGAATACAGAACAGGAATGAAAGCAACAAATCTTTCCCCAAGGCCGATATTTTAGACAATATTTTCAACTAATTGTTATTACAATATATTCGTCTTCAATTTCAATCGATACTGCTTCCAGCGATCAACAAAAATTTGGGATTCGCAATCGACATGTGAGAGTATTCCAAACGGCGAATGGCTTTAACTTTCAGTAATTTTCTTTGATAGTAAACTTCAAATTATTCTGTATTATAATACAAATTAAATATTCTAGAATAAAACCGACCAAAATGGAGTTGGTCCAACCATCCGACCAAACATAAAAATTTCAAATCCATCCGACCAAATTTGGTCGAACGGCAACGCTGAGTAGGATTTAGAAAATCTTTCATATTTTGATAATTTGTGGGGGAGGTTATGTTGGCAGATATGCTATATTAGCTTGCAACTTAAATAAAAACGTCATAAAAACAGATTCTTTAAATACATTACACTGTGCCGAACTATAAGCGTTTATGTGCAGTGGTATTTTTGTGTGCGAGGAACCAAAAGGGGCGTGGCAACTTCGCCCATGTTTCTCGATGTGATAGCGACTAATAAAATAATATAATGTGTGGAATTTCAGAAGATTCTAATAAAAGAATCAAAGAATCAATATTTCACTAAATGTTAACCCTTTGTTTAGAAGGCAACAGAAGGAGTGGACCAATATGGCCCATCTTCGAACTTAGCCGGAGATAGAAAAAATATTACCGTATACCAAATTTGAAGCCAATCGGTTACTCCTTTCGAGAATTATCGTGCGCACCAGCCAGCTGACAGACAGACGGATGGGCGGACAGTTCTCATTCGACTTAAAATTACCCAAAGCGATTATCCGCCGAACATACATAGGGTCTTAGATCACTCCTTCGATGATATATACCCTCGTATTACTAAAGTGAGCATATAAAAAGATTGTTCATATCGTACCGTAACTGAACAAGTTATGATCAAATACCTGCTAGCCACGAAGAGTTTCTTCAGATGTACTAAAAAATATAAGAAATGTGAAAAATCAAAACGGAAATTTTTTGAACCGTCCGATTTGTTGTAAAATTCTAAAACGATTTAGCCATGTCCGTCTGTCTGTCTTTTGAATTCACGATACAGTCCGTAATAAAAGACATAGGTTGCTGAAATGTGGCAGAAATATTTCGTGTAGTTGCAGATTGTTGGCATTGAAAAATAGCCGTATAGGGTAATGTTTTGATATAGTTCCCCAATATATCTGCAACTTTGCAGCTTATATTTTAACAATAATTCACCACATGAAAAGTTAACCCAATCAGTTCACGTTTAGTTATAGTCCCCTTATAAAGGTCGCTCCCAACTATGTATGTATATTCAAGCCATAAACCCTAATTGTCATCCAGAACCATTCTCCGAAGTAAAGTACCTCATTGGTCGATTTTTACGAGTATTTAAATGTCTCACCTGATTTGACTTCATGGGGCCTTAGAAACCACAAATACTAATCGAGTGGGCTGAAACTTGGTTATTTGCTTCATTCCAATTTTGTTATAAGATTTATAATTTTCATACACAAAATATAAATGGAAATGCTAATTTAAGCCATAACGACCATATATTCCAGACGATTAGGTTGATATTTTGCAGTTTGTGTTTAATAGCTATTTAAATTCTGCTCTCCTAAAGAGGTCACACTTAAAAAAATGTATCCAAGCGGGTTTTCCAATAGGGATGATATGATTTGGAAGTGACGTTTCGGCCATTTGTAATATGTCATGACCTGTCATTTGTTTTTCATTGTATTCAGTAGTGTTTACAATTTCATCATCGGGAGAAGATATACACAAGAACAACGTTCACAAATTATTCAGTTTTATTATCAAAATAATTGTTCTCCAATTGCAACTTTTCGTGCGCTAAGTCAATTTTTTTTAAACCAAAAAACACTTTCCAGTCGCCCTACGACCTTGACACCCATGAGCAATATTTTAGCTCTTATTAAGAGCTATCTTTTTGCCATTGACCGATTCCCGATCCGACGTACCGTTAAGAAGCTAGAGCATAATATAAATAAAATAAACTTTCTGTTCACATTTGAAAATGATGCTAAGACCATTTTTTTTTAAATGAAAAAAAAAAAGCTTTCCAGTCGACCTACGACTTTGACACCCATGAGCAATATTTTAGCTCTCGTTAATAGCTATCTTTTTGCCATTGACCGATTGTGGATAGGTGCCACACAGCAAATGAAACAATTGAATTGTTGCGAGACAAAATTGGAGATTCAATTATTTCAAGAAATTGGGATATTGAATGGCCTCCAAGAAGTTGGGATTTAACACCATTAGATTATTTCTTGTGGGGTTATTTGAAGTCATTGGTCTTTCGAAATAAACCAGACTCTCTTCAAGCTTTACAAGTCAATATTGAACGAGCCATTCATGACATACGACTTGATTTAGTAGAAAAAGTGCTCGAAAATTGGGTTCATCGAAGAAGTCGTGGGGGCCATTTGAATGACGTTTTAATTAGAACTTAATTGTATCGATTGTACTTCACATTAAATAGAAACACTTTTGAATTTTCTTAACAATAAGTGTGTTTTTTTTTCAAATAAATCACATCACCCTTATTGGAAAACCGGTTATATGTTACCCCCGATGTGACATGTAAGCGCTGTAGAAACTGTATTTTATGTCAGATCAGTACGAAATTTGGCAGATAGAGTTATCTTATTACATGAATGAACAATGCCAAATTAGGGAAGAATCAGTTCAGATTTAGACATAGTCCCCATATATATGTTACACCCGATGTGACATGCTTTGAATTTCTTCATTGCACCAGTTTTGTGTCATTTTTATACCCTGCAACACCCTGTTTGTTTTATACCCTACACCATCCTGTTTGTACAATATTGGAGCTAGACCCTCCTTTGAATCTAGCGATTGTCTCAGAATCACTAGCAGATTTGGTCTAACCATGTCTGTCCATCAGTATGTCCATCTTTTGTTTGATCATAAAGTTCAGGTTGCACACCAAGTACTCTGTCACAGCGGAGATGAAGACTATTGAATTTTGACTAAAGTGGTGCTGATTTAGATATATAAGTAGTCCCTCTTTACATGTACATCCGACTTGATATCTAAGCCCTTTACAGGGCTCATTTTACAGCGGATGTGTGTGAAATTCTACACAACAGAGTTTTTTGAACCCAGCAAAAACACTGCAGATATTAAAAAAATCAGTTCTGATTTAGCTTCATATACACACATAAAGGCTGCATTTTTATCATATTATTTGGAAAATTGACAGACACAAATTTCTTGATCAATTAACTACCTCTACTAAGAATTTAAATTTTGATATCTGAAATCGTTTATCTGAAAAGGTATGATTATATGAAATGGTGTATCTGTGGTTTTCTAAAATAACCGTTTATCTCAAAAAATCAAAATTTTCAGAATAGATAAACATTTTTTCTCTCGCTGTATAATTGATAATAGATATACATAGATGAGCGTGGACCAATATATAATTATTAGCGGATAACATTTATTAAAATTGAATTTTTTGTCATACGCGAAATATATATGTCTCAACCCAGAAATATATGTGTCATCCGATTTAGTGTCTAACCGCTATATAAGCTTTATTTTATTCATTATGAAATATACACTGTAGTATCTTTGAAATTTTGCAATTTTCTCATCCGATTAGGTATTTTAACGGTTTTCCAAAGATCTATCCAATTATAGTATTAAATGCAGGGCTTTAAAAGATTTCTCGCTGCCAATTGTCGAGCAGTTTTAATTTGTTAATCGTTATTAAACCATTAAATTTTCTCTGTAATCGCGGGGAATCAAAATCAAACGCATGTATGCAATTTTGACATTACACGAACAATTTCCTCAGTATAACGATTCAATCATTCAATCCCATTAAAAGAGCTTTCAACCACAAACATGAATTCAGTTCGCTGGGATTTCGTTGTCAAAATCTGCCTTAAGGACATACAAAACAATCGGAAGCCCTGCCCCCACTCCCACCAGCCCACATACGAGTACACTCCCAGATGTCAATCTCATATATGGGTTGGGCAGAGAGACAAAGCAACACGTGTAATATGTACCATCCATGGTACATACCATCATCGTCATCAGCAACAAGAACATTATTCCGCTGCAGGGGAATAAAAAGGTTTTGCACCATTATGATTTTTAAAAATGTTTATATTTTCCTTAGTTTGGGTTAACATATTTTCCGTTTTTTTGTTTTTGTGATTCGTACATATTTCCATTGGCTTTTAGTTACGCTACAATGATAACAAAACTTTTTGCAATATCTTTGAAAGAATCATTTTTGCACCATCCATTCCAAACATTCAGCCAATCATCCATTCATCCATCCATCCACCCATTCATTGAACCTTCCTGCCACCCCTCAGAATTTTCGGTTTATGAATTCTTATATATGAATATTTTTATATGAATTTTGGAAGGACATCAGGACAGGACAAAACATGTGCATATTTTATGGATAAACACTTAACTTTGTTTCGCTCTCTCTGTCACTTTTGGACTGTTATGAATTATGCATTTGAAAATGTTTTGATTGTCGCACACACTCCAACCAAATAAAAGCAACACAAAGGTTGAAGTTCATCGTAATAGCGCTACATTTAATAGAGAGCAGAAAAGATTAATTCGGCCGCATCGAAATACTCAAACGTTTTTTTATTTATACATGAGACACAACTGAAGCATTAGAAGATATGGATTCATGTGAATCATAACATATGCACGTCTCAACCAAGTGAATCCCTATGAACAAGTCATTGCCAATTCATAGTTTTAGTTTTCAGTAACAATTTCCAAAAAAAAATATCTAAGAAAATCTCAACTGAGATAAACCAACTGAAGTATACCCACACCTGGACGGAAATAAAATATTTGGAGGAAAAATGCCATTGAGAAAGTAATGCTAATGATGCGGTTTAAAAACACTATATACTGAATTTCGTTGTGGTCGTAGAAGCGAAGTCTCCACCGAAACAACTGAATATTAATATGGTGTTGGCTGATCGAAGATTGAAAATGCGAGAAATTGTGGAAGCCATAGGCATCTCATCTGGTTCACTGGTTTCAATTTTAAATGATCATTTGGATATGAAAAAGCTTTCCGCAAGATGGGTGCCGCGTTTGCTCACAATCGATCACAAACGCATTCGCAGTATTGTTTTGCGCCATTTCGTAACCGTGAACTAAACGTGGATCGACCACAACACCCCCGAAATCAAACAGCAGTCAAAACAGTGGTTTTTCAGAATGAATCGGCACCAAAGAAAGCTTGCCAGCCAATACAGAAAAGCCGACCGTTTTTTGTAGATACACGCGGTATAATCCACATTGACTACCTTCAATGAATGCCAACAGTTGAGCCGATTTAATGTCGATTATAAAGAAAACAACAGCATTTGGCCAAGAAAAATTTTTTTCCACCGCGTTTCCATATATTTGCAGTTTCCAGGGCAAAATTCATGATTCGGCTACGAATTACTCCGCCACCCGCCATATTCTCCGGATTTAGCCCTGAGCGACTATCCTTTGAGAGATTTGACTCCAACGATTAAATCATCTCACAAACAAATATCTATTTTGATGACCTCGACAAATCTTGTTTTTTGGAAGGGAAAACAAATTGGAGATAGAGCTCAAAGAAGACTACGTTGATAAATATAATAATATTTTATTCAAAATCGTGTGTTTCATTTAAGAAATCACGGACTTATGTGCAATTACAGGTGATTCGTATAGAAGTTATTAGAGCATCAATATTTCACTAAAATGTTAACCCTTTTGTGAAGGAGGTTCTGGAAGGAGTGGACCAATATGGCCAATCTTCGAACATTGCCTGAGATAGAAAAAATATTGCCACATGCCAAATTGTAAGTCAATACTTTACTCCTTTCGAGGATTATTGTGCGCTTCAGCCAGTAAGAGTGACGGACGGACATTGCTCAAATGATTTAAAATGTTTCTTACTTGTTTTATTCCAAATAGGTTCAATTACGAAATTTGCGAAGTCTATTAAAAATTTATTTGATTTTGATTAAAAATTTAATTGCTTCAAATAACAATAGCTTATTTCATTTACTCTTTATGCAATTTTCTTCAAATTCTTTTAAATACGCACATTCGTATTAAAAGAGAATTAAAAGGGCCCAAAAAGTATACCCTATCAAGAAAATGATTTATATTTTTTCCCGAAATTCGTATTCTTGGAGGATGTCAATATTTCAAGCTCAATATCTCCATCTATATGGAGCTTAGGAATTTGCCAAAAGGGATGAGAATATTTTGACTAAAGAACACTAATCAGATATAAATTATTTTCCGAAATTCGTACTTCTTGAAATAAAATGGGGATATTTTGAGAAGAGGTAAAAATAACTTTTTCAAAATACGTAATTTTTTCTATAAAAAGAAGCCCAAAAGTGGTACTCTCCTCCGAGTAAAATTTCGTTTTTATCTCCTCACCTTTGAGAGGAGGGTATATATCATTTGCTACGAGCCAAAAGTATAACACATCGAAGGAGTGACCTAAGACCCTAAGTATGTTCGGCGGATATCCGTTTTGGGTCATTTAAAGTCGAATGAGCAATGTCCGTCCGTCTGTCTGTCTGCTGGCTGATGCGCATGATAACTCTCGAAAGGTGTAACCGATTGACTTCAAATTTGGTATGTGGTAATATTTTCTTCTATCTCCGGCTAAGTTCGAAGATGGGCCATATTGGCCCACTCCTTCTAGTATCTCCCCCACAAAGGGTTAACATGTAGTGAAATATTGATTATTTAATAACTTCTATACTACTTATTTTAATCCTCTGAAATTCTACACATAGTAAAGGGTCCGCCTTCTAACGTTTTTTTTTTCAACTAGTGCTTATTTCGTGAATGGTAACACTTAGCTCATGTCTGATTTGACAGATAATTAGTTTTATCCTTCCGCTGAACGAATATGGTTGTGTATACGCTTGAACAAGTGGGCCTGCGATCGGCTTACAGAAGATGCCGATTTTGCTAAAAAAATCATCTTTTCAGATGAAGCTCATTTTGATCTTGGCGGGTATGTAAACAAGCAAAATTGTCGCATTTGGGGCACAGAAAACCCGCACGCATACATTGAAAAGCCGATACACCCAAAACGAGTCACTGTTTGGTGTGGATTTTGGTCCAGAGGCATAATTGGGCCATTTTTCTTCGAAATTGAGCAAGGAGTGGCCGTTACAGTCAATGGCGATCGTTATCGAGCGATGTTGAATTTTTGTTCACAAAAATTGAAGAGGAGGATATTGGCAACATTTGGTTTCAACAGGACCGCGCTACGTGCCACACAGCCGAAGCTACACTCGATGTTTTGCGCGATGTTTTCAAAAAAAAAGTTATTTGGTGGACCCTTTATTAGTTTATTAGTCGCTATTACCCCGAGAAAAATGGGCGTAGTTTACACGCTCCTTTTGGTACCTCCCACACAAATCGACCATTTTGTACCAAAATTTACCAGCTTATAACTTTATTACCAGTACATACAAATACTTGAAATTTTGTACAGTTTAATGCTTTCATAGTACCTAGAGTCCAGAGAAAAATGACCGTTATTGGGACGCCCCTTTTGGTACCTCTCACACAAATGGACCATTTTGTACCAAAAGTAAACAGTACCAAAAGTACCAGTACATACTTTAAAGTTACAAAATGCAATTTAAATTGATAATTTAAAAAAAAAATTACTAATATTTTTTTCAGACTCAAGGTGAAGGGATCCATAAGTCGGTTTACCCGACTGAACTTTCTTTCTTGTTTTCTTAATCGTATTTCTAAAAATTTGCCAAAATAGTACCCTCTCTGCGTAAAATGTATTTTAATTGTTGCCACTTTTTTCCCTTTTTGGTCAAAAAGTATGAAACCATTATTATAACAATTATAGTTTTGAGGGAAACTTTTTATAGTTTTTTAACTTTTTATTTTATCTTTTTATCGTTTTTTTTATTTTCGGGATTTATAGTCGATTTTTTGGATCGACCTTTTCTCCAAAAGGTACACGTTTCGAAAAACAAGTATTACCTCATCCCAGGGGCATGTACCATTGTTGGGCCTCATTTTTTTTCTCTGTTTATTGGTTGATTCACGTTTTGAGGTAGGTCTCATACAAAGATATGAGAATATTTATATAATCTAAAAATTTTCAATAATATACATTAAAAAGTTACACATTTCAAAAAACAAGTATTACCTCAGCCCAACAAGGGCAAGTACCATTTTTGGGCCTAATTATTTTCTCTGCGTATTGGTTGATTCATATTTTGATGTAGGTCTCTTACAAAGATCCATCCTTACTTATTTGAATATTTATATAATTTAAAATTTTTCAATAATATACATTTCTGTGTACACTGAAAAGAAACTTTCCTAATTTGAAATATTTTAAACGAAAGATGTCGTAATATTTGTATTAAGAATGTTTAGTACTTAAAAAGAATTTACTTCATATTAATTGTCCTCATTTTAAATACGAATGTCCTTGGCTGTTTACGGACGCCTTTGCCACAAAATCTTTAAAATTAGCACATCATTTGTTGCTGTGCACCAAGTCCAAATTTCAATAATATTATTTTACCTTTAACTTGCTAGATAATTCTAGTTTTTGTAAGCGTTTCCAGTTGACATTTATGCGTCAAAAATTATCTCATTTTATTACCTCCTTAAATTCAATTTAAATCCTAAAACTTCACAAACCAAAAAGTGACACAAGAGTATTTGGGACACCATATGAACACATTATGGACTGCCTTCAAATAATTCACTATGTTTTGTAGTCATGATGACAACAAAAGAACTTTTCAAAAACAATTTTCAAACGAAAGAGAACATATTTTGTGTGGTTGGACAACATTTTTCAAATGTCACATGGATTTTTGGGTTGGAGTGGTCAGTGAGTGGACTACTCGCTCGTATTCGAATAATGATGACCCCTCTATGACAGACTGTCACTCCTGTAGAATAACCAAAAAGTTTTTGAAAACTAAGCAAAGTTTCAAAAGCAAATACGGGAATGTGAGAAGACCACAGCAAATATGGCCTACAATCCACCAACACCCCCACCCATTCTCTTCCCCTGGCTAAATACATTTTATGTAAAAATCAGCAAAAACTTAACCTATTTAATGCAAATATATATATTTCTTTGTATACGATTTTCTGTAGCTAAGCTTTAAATAATTCCCCTTACATTCAACTAAATTTACATTTAACTCATTTCGTTCCCCTGCTGAATACACAAATCACTAGGCAAACCAAAAAAAAAACTTTACTAAATTCGAAATTAAAAAGCATAAATATCAGCTAATCTGAAATAAGCGGCGCGGTGAGACGCGCCGGGGATTGAGTGCAAAAGCTCATTGAATACCTGATCGCCTTTGGCATGATTACCTTTAAATCCATCATTTTAATTTATTCATGCATAAAATCATACAAAATCAATGCAATTTTTTTGCCGCTGTTGTTGGTCTTGTTAGAGTGGATGTACGATACGATGTATATTTCAAGTAGCGTTTCAATTAAATCGTGTAGTATGAAACATTTGCAAAGTACCAAATCAAAAAATACAAACAACAACAAAAAACATTAACATTGGGGGGGACCCCAAAGGATGTTGTGGAGCTTTGGTAGCCACAATGTGTGTGAATGCGGATACGGATACCGGCGAACAAATGTTCGGATGCTCCGATGCTAATGCGATGCGTTGTGATGAGATACGATGCGGTACGATGCTTAGGGTGCTGATGTCATGAACACGAGCACATATTGTAAAGTTCCCACAATTAAAATTGTGCCCTCTCCCCCCGCGGGGGTAAAAAGACACAAAAAAACTAAACCAAATGAATTAATAGGAAGACCAAACAAGCAACTACCATGAAAACATTTTTGGTAAAATTTTGTGAAAACACAACCTAACGAATTATTCTGCCTAAAGGTTACATAATGATGCATAGGTACTTTCGGATGGACTTTTTGTCCATTGCTTATTTTCAAAATCTGCACAGAAAAAAAAAGTTTGTTGAATTTTCTCTTTAGAAAAAGTTTATGGAAATTATTATCTATGTTACAAACAACCAACGCCATCTGTAAGTGACGCCTTTGATCGATGTTTTATATTGATTGACGTTTCGGGCAATCAAAAAACCATTATTATTTTAATCTTTGGTAAATATTTAAGACTAGCCTGTTGCTTTGCACACGAGAAGTTACAGTTATTTTCACATTTTACTCCAAAATGCAAGACATTTTGAAAAATCATATTGGAATTTACAGGAAGAAGATAAATTGTTGTGTCGTTTTTGTTCCTCTTTTACTCAAAATACGTTTTTTAAAAAAAAAAATTAATACCTCTTTAAGGGAAGGCTACAAAAATTGGACTCCTTTAATACCAATTTGTAATCCAAAAATACAAAATTCGAAAAACAATTATTACGTTTTACTTGACAACCAAAAGTAAGAATTTCAAAAAATGGCTATAAAGTTCATTATTTAGGGAAAAAGTACGAATTTGGAACACAATTAGTATTTCTTTGCAGGAATAGTGTACTAAAGGGGGCATTTACGTAGTAGTTTTTCACGAGAAATATTTTTCTCGAAGTCTCAAGACTGGGAATCAATTCTGAGAATTGGACATCAATGTGGCCCCAAAAATAAGAACTTCTGCATCGTTCGTTTAGCCTAGTTGACTCAAATAATATTTTAATGGCCAAACGAATTATTTTGCTCGAGGTGATTTTTTAGCAAAGTTATAGATATTGAATAGGAGAAAAAAATGGGGATGCAGTTCCTTAAAAATCGCAAATATATTCTGTTCTGTTTTATAATGTTCTGTTTTACACGTGTACGTATTAGGTATACATACTTATACGTATTTTTCAATATTTTACTGACAGATTATTAAGCACTGGATGTACTTTTTTCGGTGCGGTTTGTTCCGCTTTTTTATACCCTACACCACAGGGTATTATAAGTTTGTTTTGTGGCAGATGTTTGTAACACATATAAATACTATAGCTAGACCCACCTTAAATTATACCGATCGACTCAGAATCATTAGCTGAGTCAATTTAACCACGTCTGTCCATCTAAAGTTGTCCGCAGAGTACAGGTCGCAATTTTATTCCGATCATTCTGAAATTTTGCAGTTAGTAGTCTTTCGTACCTGCAAAGAAGCCTATTGAATTTGAAGAAAATAGCTTCAGATTTAGATATAGCTCCCATATATATGTTTCCTCCAATTTGGCACTTTACCCAACAGAAGCTGTATTTTACATTAATTTTTTTTAGATATTTTGCGTGGTAGAGTTTTTTGATCATTGGACCAACATTGCTCAATTTGAAGAAAATCGGTTCAGATTTATATATAGCTCTCATATATATATCGCCCGATTTGGTTAATTAGACCTATAACGCTGTAGTTTACGTCCAATCGTTTCGAAATTTAGTATGATAGATTTTCTTAATACATGGACCAACACCGCCGAATTTGAAGAAAATCGGTTCAGATTTAGATATAGCTCCCATATATATATTTCGTCCGATTTGGCCCACTAGTCCTATAGAAACTGTATTTTACACCCAATTGTTTCGCAATTTAGCATGGTAAAGTTTATTTATCTATGGATCAACATCGCCGAATTTGAAAGAAATCGGTTCAGATTTAGTTATAACTCCCATATATATGTTTCGTCCGATTTTGCCCTTTTGCCCTATAGAAGCTGTATTTTACATCCAATTGTTTTGAAATTCAGCATGGTAGAGTTTCTTAATACATGGACCAACATAGCCGAGTTTGAAGAAAATCGGTTCAGATTTACATATAGCTCCCATATATATGTTTCGACCAATTTCGCCCTTTTGCCCTATAGGAGCTGTATGTTACACCCAATTGTTTTGAAATTCAGCATGATAGAGTTTCTTAATACATGGACCAACATTGCCGAATTTGAAAAAAATCGGTTCAGATTTTGTTATAGCTCCTATATATATGTTTCGTCCGATTTGGCTACAGATGCAGAGGAGACGTAACAAATGTAATTGTGTAAACAAATTTTAGTTGAATTATACACTGGATTTTTCATTGTTATACAATCTTATTAGAGTGGTGTTGTGTATCATTTAGTCGGAACCGCCCGACTTTAGCCTTTCCTTACAGGTTTTCGCCCATTCATTATCAACAATTTTGCTTCAAATACAAAAGAGATATTTTGTACGGTATACCGAGAAAAAATATACAAAAAAGTGCAAAAATACACCTTTGGCAAAAAAATTCGTATGGCTATTAAATTTTTAGTTGAGCCAACTTGACTAAACGAATAATGCAGAAGTTCTTATTTTTGGGGCTACTTTCACGTCCTATTCTCAGAATTGAGTCCCAAAATCATTTCTTTTACTGTGTTATGGACTAGCGCAGTGATACTCCAAATGTTTGAATTTCCAAAAAAAAACTATTAATTTTTATTTGGAGAGGGAACAATTTCGTTTAATTTTACTACAGAAATACGAATTAAAAAAAAAAATTAATAGCTTACCACAGGCATAGGCGTACCCTGTTTGCCCTTTTTAGGCAAAAAAGTACGAATTGCAAATAAATAAATATAACATTTACTATTCGAAGGTACAATTTGTCGGCCCATTTTATCGCTTTTTAATCTGAAGAATACGAGTTTAGAACACAAATTGTACTTCTTTTTAGGAATAGTGCACCATTTTTTGGACCCTTTGTAGCCCATTTGCTTCAGAAACTACAGATTTTAAACAAAATTATTACCTCATTCCAAAGAAGGGTAGAATGTTTTTTTTGCCTTTTTTGCAACCATTTCGATTCAAAAGTACGTATTACGAAAAAGTCATTAATTAATAGCTTATCCCAGGTTTAGGCGTACCCTGTTTGGCCCTTTTTAGTCAAAAAAGGTACGAAATGCAAATAAATAAATAAAATATTTACTATTCAAAGATACAATTTGTCGGCCGCTTTTATCGATTTTTGACTCGAAGAGTAGGATTTTTGAACACAAATGGTACTTCTTTTTACGAATAGTGCACCATTTTTGGTTTTGTCCCTTTTTAGTCAAAAAAGTACAAATTATATATATCCTCATCCCTTCTAACAAATTGACAAGTTCCATATTGTATTTCTATACCCCTCGCAAAGACTTTACATATTGAGATACTACAAACAATACCAATTTCGAAAAACAGGTACTACTCTTTTCTGGTAGAGCGTACCACTCTTTGTCCCTTTTAGCCCCCTTTTTAATACAAAAATTTTGAATGTCGAAAATATTTATTACAACATCCCTTTTTTGGCTACCTCAATCTATTATTACTACATTCCTAGGAGAAGGTATGATTTGTGGATCCCCTTAGTTTCCATGTGCGTAAAAACCTGCAAATTCCAAAAAAAATATTTGATTACGGGGAGAGGGTATAATTTATGGGCCCCTTGTGATCCTTTTTTACTACAAAAAGTACGAAAACACAATAATTACCTTACAAGTAAAGTGAACTCATTTAGGGTACTTCTGGTACCTTTTTACTGCAGAAATATTAATTCCGAAAAACACCTTATTTTTATTCTAAAAAGTGTGATTTCGGGAAGTATTTATTACATCTTTTCGGACTGAGACAACTATATGTGTCCTCTATTTATTCCATTTTTATTCATTACCGGGGAGGCTACCATTTTGTATAACAAATGATTTAATATATTTTTCTTCACACTAAATGCTTGTAAACTAGTGTAATTTCTTGCTTATTTCATTAAGTTCTTTTGTATATGGACATAGTCGAAAAATCCCACATTTCACACAGTGCAAACAATTTTACTAATTTATCCGATTTTTTCCATTTTTTGCTTTCATTTACAGTTCTGGGAAGTTATTTCTGATGAACATGGCATCGATCCCAATGGCATGTATTATGGCGAAAATGATATGCAATTGGAGCGCATCAACGTTTACTATAACGAGGCCAACAACAACAAGTATGTGCCACGCGCCGTATTGATTGATTTGGAACCGGGCACCATGGATTCGGTGCGTCAATCGCCCTATGGCCATCTATTTAGGCCAGATAATTTTGTGTTCGGCCAATCGGGCGCTGGTAAGTTGATTTTATGTTAATTAAATAAAAAATGGGATAAACAAATAAAATACAAATCAAATACAAATAAAATACAAATAAAATACAAATAAAATACAAATAAAATACAAATAAAATACAAATAAAATACAAATAAAATACAAATAAAATACAAATAAAATGCAAACAAACTGCAAACAAAATACAAACAAAATACAAATAAAATACAAACAAAATAAAAATATAATGCAAATAAAATACAAATAAAATACAAATATAATACAAATATAATACAAATATAATACAAATAAATAAAATAAATAAAATAAATAAAATAAATAAAATAAATAAAATAAATAAAATAAATAAAATAAATAAAATAAATAAAATAAATAAAATAAATAAAATAAATAAAATACATAAAATAAATAAAATAAATAAAATAAATAAAATAAATAAAATAAATAAAATAAATAAAATAAATAAAATAAATAAAATAAATAAAATAAATAAAATAAATAAAATAAATAAAATAAATAAAATAAATAAAATAAATAAAATAAATAAAATAAATAAAATAAATAAAATAAATAAAATAAATAAAATAAATAAAATAAATAAAATAAATAAAATAAATAAAATAAATAAAATAAATAAAATAAATAAAATAAATAAAATAAATAAAATAAATAAAATAAATAAAATAAATAAAATAAATAAAATAAATAAAATAAATAAAATACATAAAATAAATAAAATAAATAAAATAAATAAAATAAATAAAATAAATAAAATAAATAAAATAAATAAAATAAATAAAATAAATAAAATAAATAAAATAAATAAAATAAATAAAATAAATAAAATAAATAAAATAAATAAAATAAGTAAAATAAATAAATTAAATAAAATAAATAAAATAAATAAAATAAATAAAATAAATAAAATAAATAAAATAAATAAAATAAATAAAATAAATAAAATAAATAAAATAAATAAAATAAATAAAATAAATAAAATAAATAAAATAAATAAAATAAATAAAATAAATAAAATAAATAAAATAAATAAAATAAATAAAATAAATAAAATAAATAAAATAAATAAAATAAATAAAATAAATAAAATAAATAAAATAAATAAAATAAAATAAATAAAATAAATAAATAAGCTTAATAAAATTAATAAATAAAATTAATAAAATATATAAAATAAATAAATAATAAAAATAGAATAAAATAATAATTATTGCGTACAAATTCTGCAAATATAATATAAACTAAATAAAAATAAAATAAGAATTATTGCGTACGAATTCAGCAAAAATATACATTGATATAATTTTCTTAAAATTATTTCCCCTCTCAAAGGCAACAACTGGGCCAAGGGTCATTACACCGAAGGCGCAGAATTGGTTGAGTCCGTTCTCGATGTTGTGCGCAAGGAATCCGAAGGTTGTGACTGCCTTCAGGGCTTCCAATTGGCCCATTCGTTGGGTGGTGGTACTGGCTCCGGTTTGGGCACACTATTGATTTCCAAAATCCGTGAAGAATATCCGGATAGGATTATGAATACATTCTCTGTTGTTCCTTCTCCTAAGGTAAGTCTATCGTATTTATTTCTCATTGACATTTTTGAAATTAATTGAATGTTTATAAAAGCGCTTCAACTGAAAGCTTTAACATTCTTGCGTTTTTTGTGTGTGTGTGTTAAATATGTGGAATAATTTAAATAACTTTTTTTGTTTATTTCTGCAATATGTCATACTAATGTCTTTTGTTGTATTTTTTTGTGTGATTTGCATTCACCTTAATTTAAAACTGCTACCGATTTTGCGGTTACAGCTGACAATCAATTTAAAATTAATTGAATTAAATTTGAAAGATATAATTAAATTGGAATTGATGTATTGTAGTGTATTCTTTGCATTGATGTTGATGCTGTAACAAACAAATTTGCATGAATCAAATATAGGTTGTAAAAAAAATCGAGTAAAAAATGTAAAAAAAATACTTTACAGCCCACAATGTGAAGTAATGACCGTTTATTATCGTAATTGATTGTATTTACTATATATTTTTGGTATAGACGCAAACCCTTACAACACTTTACAGCTAAGTTACTAACACAATGGTGAAGGATTTAACCTACAATAGTCATATCGCTCACTAATTTCAAGGGTGACAGAACTCAAAATTGAAATTTTTTAGATTGCCTCAGAAAAATTCGATTTTTGCAAATGTCCGTAAATTAATCCAGCGCTTTTAAACATATTATTTTATGTTATTTATCTGTTTATTCAGATAGTTACTCGTCATAAAAATCAATTTCAATTTTGAGTTATGTCATTCTTGAAGTACATGAGCTATATGTACATATTACTATACAATACGATGTTCCACTCGGTCCTGGCAATATGTACAATTTTCGTGCGCCCTGCAGCACCCTTCACATATAAGTGAAATTTTTCAACGGGGCCAGAATTTTCATTATTGATTTTTTTTACCAATACCAAAATTCATATATTCAAGACCTTAAAACTTTTAAACGTAATGTCAAATTGTAATAGTATAAGCACCATTAAATATATTTTAATTTCCTCTCTAAGAAGTTGGTGCTTATATCGTCCCCTCAATAAAAGAATAGTGTATAATTTTTTTGTAGTTTCGAGAAAATCACGTTTGAAGTTTTTGTGAAATTAGACTTCTTGGAAGATAAATATATATATTTTAGAAGATAATCTATGTTTTTAATTTCTTGTCATTTTAATATGCGGTGAAATAATCGGGCTACAGCCATATGATATTCTATTAGTCTAAAAGTGCGTTAATTGTATATAAATGGGATCCAAGTACCATATTAAATATATACACTATTTTTTCAAATTAACTTTTGACCCACTTTGTGGAAGTACATAGAATTCCACCAAATTTTAACCAGCTATAGAATCGATTACGTAGACTCTTATAATGCAATAAAAAAATAATAGTGTATATGTGTACTCGTATACGCTATTGTTTTATTGAGGGGACGATATAATGTTATTTTTGAATACTCGTCTGACTTTGGGCGACCACATTTATTAAATGTTTTTTAAAAAATATAACCGTTATTTCTCCACTCTGAAATTTTCAGTTTTTGTTTAGAATCGATTAAGGAATATGCCTATATTTTTTCAGAATTTTTAGGGTGGTGTTTTCATAGCGAAAAACACCAAAGAAAAAATATAAAAATTTTGTCAATAGCGGTCAGAAGCCGAGAACGTCGGAAAAAGCAAAAAAACACACCAAAGCCCACAACTTAACAAACCACAAGGAATCGTATGAATAAATGTTATTCATACGACCACTAGGTCATTGTTGCACGTACATGCCAAAAGGGATTTTGACTGTTGGTGTTTGTTTTAATTCGCGCAAAAAAGGCAAATGTTTGTGATTTTTTGTGGCGAAGTGGTTAAAATTTATTGAGTGAAACCTATGGTACATTAAAGTGAAATTTTTAATGTTTATTGTGTACAATTTTCATAAAAAAATATTAAAAAATTTGGCAACGACAGCATTTATGCGGAAGCGGCTCGAATAAAGTTGAATTGCGGTGCCCCTCATTAGTCGATATATCTTCGGTACTTTTTCTCCGATTCACACAATATTCAAATTTTCACACAATATTCTTGAAAAGTTCTATATTCAGAAACAAATTTAAAAAAAAAGTTTATAAACGTTTCCCCCCTAAAGTTTTGGGCTTTGGTGTATTCTGACACATACATATAGTAAAATTTTAAGGTTAACAATTTTGTAGATCATTTCATCTCCGCCTTTTTCATTTTTTAGGGTTTTTTTTACGATTTGTCAAAAAACCCGTCATGGGGGAGATCTACACGGTTAATATGTTCCACAAAAATATTGGCCTTAATAATTTCTACTGATGATATTTGTTGCTGAACATTTCCTACACCTGTAAAGAAGATATAGTTTCATATATCGATCTGGGGGATACTTTAACTCCCTAAAATAAATTTTCGATGTGATCTTTCAAAACGCCGACACAAGTATATTTTTTAATAGTCCTCTCTACCAGACTTCATTGTCGGAAACCCGTTATTATCGGTTTTAAATATATAACCATATTTTATGCACACAATGCTTATCACAAAAACACTTGGTATATTTCATAGTAGTAATAGACATTGTAAAGGGTAGTAAAAGATAAAATTAACATTAACAATAGACTATAAGTAAAAGGCAAATTACACATGTAATAACAACTGTTCAAATATCGATATATAAGCTGGGTTTTATTGGAAATATTTAATTTTCCACGAAAAGCTATCAAACATTTAAAATTGTTTTCCAAGGAAGATATCAAAAGCAGTAAGTTTTCTGCCGAATTTTTACTATTGAATTATATTAGAAAAAATCACACAAAAATATTAATCATGAAAAATAAACGTATATTTATAAAATAATATATATACCCTGCATACTTGCAAATGTATATGCCACCAAAAGGCATTTCAATCAATTAGCCATGTCAATTCTTTTTTTTAAATTAAAATTCGTTGTTTCCACGACCGCCCTCCGCCAACCCGACAATCCACCTATTTGATAATGTATATATTATTATATTAATTATTAACACCAGGCGTTATAAATTGGCTTCAAACGCCCAAACACATACACACACACTCTCATACACATATATGTATACATACATACATCGACATGCAGGATATTTGCTACTAATTACTTTTTGAATGTAATCACATTGATGGATTTAATTAATTTAATTTACTTCCATGTAAACATTTCGAAACAACACCCCCATAGAGCTTGATTTGCATTGTCATTATAATCGCAGTTGTAACGCGGAAGCTACATACGAGTATGTATGTGTCAGCATTCATGTGTATTCGTTTGTGAAAGGATTAAAATATTACAATTGTAACTATATTTGATGAAGAAAAGTTAATGATCAGAAAAATTTAATTTTAGCTTAAGCTTATTAATTTATAGGAGTAGTTTCTATGAATTTAGCTCTTGGCTGTGTTATTTTCAGGAGTTATGAATATTAACACAGTACTCGTACAACATTACAAAAGTGCTAAAAATCCACCTTAGCAAAAAAAAATCGTATGGCCATTAATTATTAATTGAGCCAACTTGTCTAAACGAATGATGCCGAAGTTCTTATTTTTGAGGCTACTTTACTTCCAATTCTCAGAATTGAGTCCCAAATGCATGTATTGTACTGTGTAATTGTAGATTCAACACCTAGACGTACCTGTTTCAAAAAAGTTCAATTTAATGTTACTCATACGCATCAAGTATCGTTGCTCAGAAGAGAGACTTCTTTAAAAACAACGATTTACTCGACTAAAATTATATTAGTTGTTTTGAGTTTTACGACTGTGGATGCGACTCGTACACACAATCAATTATTTTTTATTTATCGTTTAATATATTATTTTTTTAGTGCGATCAGTCATATTGCTTATCATTACCACCTAAACGTATGGCTGTTACCTATTTATACTAAATATGAATCATACGCCTAGTTAAACAACAATGACATATGATAAAGCGGTTGCTTTACATTTTTCAAATTGTGAATTTATATGTCCATAATAGAATTGTTGGTTATGAAGTTTGGAATAATTTGTTTTTTTTTATGGGGGGGTATATTCATTTTGTCACTCCGTTTGTAACACCTCTAAATATTGATCTGAGACTCCATAAAGTATATACATATATTCTTAATCGTCGTAAAATTCTAAGACGATTTAGCCATGTCCGTCCGTCCGTCTGTGGTAATCACGATACAGACCGCAATAATAGAGCTAGGTTGATCAAATTTGGTACAAATACTTCTTATAGTTGCAGGTTGTTTGAGATTGCAAATGGGCCATATCGGTCCATATTTAGATATAGCTCCCATATATAGCATCTAACTTGTTGTGATTCCTGCTGTTCTCATCTACTATATTTTTTTGTGTTTATCGCTGTTATTTTCTTTAGGTTTGAGTTATTTTGTGAGGTCACATGCTATCCATGGTGGAGGGTATATAAGATTCGGCATGGCCGAACTTAACGCTTTTACTTGTTATCATTAACACAGTACAGCGTTTTTCAGCTTATTAATTTGGTACTCAATTCTGAGAATTGGGCGTGAAAGTAGCCCCAAAAATTAGAACTTCTTCATCATTCGTTTAGTCAAGTTGGCTCTATTAATAATTTAATGGCCATACGATTTTTTTTTTGCTCAAGGTGGATTTTTTAGCACTTTGTCTATATTTTTTCTCGGTATACAGTACGGAATTTCTCTTTTGTGTTTGAAGCAAAGTTGTAGATATTGAATATGTGAAAAAATGCATCCAGTGAATTAAAAATCGGAAAAATGGAAATTTTTAAAATTTTTTCCAAAATAATTCACAGTTTTTGCTCAACCTATGGATTGCAAATCCACAAATATGATGATTTTTTTGAAAATTTGAATTCAAAATTTGAATTCAATCGGTTACACCTTTCGTGAGCTACTGTGCGGACCAGCCAGACGAGACAGACGGACATTGTTCAAATGATTTAAAATTTCCGATTTCCGCCAAACTTACTTAAGATCTTAGGTCATCCCTTCGCTGTGTTACACTTTTGGAAAATTACATATACCCACCTTCACTGTGAGGGTATAAAAGTCGGTTAACCGAGCTCAGAATTCAGGTTTCTTCGTAAGACTGCACAGCATTACTTATTAATCGGTCCTGGCTTTTGCGCCCTAAGTAAAACCCCTATAAGTTTAAATAAAAATTAATAATATGATAAATGTTCATTAGTTAGTGTCTAATTTTATGTAATTTATAACAAATATAATTAAAATTATAAAAAAATAGTTGACGTTTATGGATTGAAGAAGTTGCTCCTTATTTCAAAAAACACATAAATATATTTCCAAAGTTTTTCAATTAATCCTAATAAATTTAAAGATTTCATTTAAAATATTTCACTTCAGAACAAAAACAGTTTATAATAAATGCATATTTTTCCCCGGTTTTGTTTTTCCACTCCTTTCAAAACTATTTTTATCTCCGTGTGTGTGTGTGCGTGTTGTGTATTTCATTCATGTGCTATGTAAAAAACGTATGACATAAATATTAATCACTTTGATTTATAAATTGTTCTTTGCAAATATTTAATCTAAACAATAAATGTTAACCATAATTTTTATGTATCGCATGAATTTATGAAAAATAAAATATATACATATTCTCTGATACACTACTACAACAACTGCTGCTGCTGCTGCTACTCTTATTGCTGCGTTCAGAAACATAAAAACCCATAAAAATTCCAGCTATGATTAAAAGCAATAAAGTCGTTTTGGAAATAATACAAACAGATATAGGTTTATGTGTTTGAATATGCTTATCCTGCAATTACAGTGGTGGTGGAAAGTGCAACAATGCTAGAAAATTTTGAAACTAAACACTATTTACAAAATTAGTACCAAAACGAAGAAGATATTACTATGTGTCAAATTACGGAAGATTCGGCTAAGTGTGTGTTATTCACAGTTATTCACAGTGGAATTTCAGAAGATTCGAATAAGTTGTATATAAGTTATTAGAGAACCAATTTTTCACTAAAAATGTTAATCCTTTGTGGGGAAGGTACCAGAAGGAGTGGACCAATATGGCCCATCTTCTAACTTAGCCTGCTAAATTAATGTCCAAGCTTTTTTCGTAGTAGTTGTACTTAATAACCCAGCGGCGGAAATTGCGAGGCCTTCCATATATAAGACATGCGGAAGGCCTTATTCGGCAAGGACTTCCCTATGTAAGGCCTGCCAAATGCATGATTATTGATCAGTTGAAGGCATGCCAATATCAGGCATGATACAGGACTTCTAAAAGAATGGAGAGTGAATGTGAGAGCGTGTGGTTCGTAGTCCAGCGTTCATAACAAATACAACAAATGAAAAAAAAAAAAAAACGTTATCCAAATCCCAACAAAGAATCTTCCTTTTTGATAGCCTGAAGAATGCCTTCTAAAGCGAAGGCAGAGGGAATGTCAGAGAGAGTGGTTCATCGTCGATCGTTCTTATCAAATGAAAGAGCAAAAACAATAAACGCTACGTAAATCTCAACATACCTGTAATCTTCCTTTTTGATAGCCTGAAGAAGGCCTTCTAAAACGAAGGCAGAGGGAATGCAAAAGCGAGTGGTTCGTAGTCCATCGTGCTTAAATACCACAAATGAAAGAGCAGCAACAACAAAACGAAGTATGCCGTTATACAAATTCCAACGTAATGTGAAGGGAATGCAAATTAACAAGACGGTTCGTCACGCTTGTTTAAATTTTCTTTAGTTACGAACGAGGAGAAATTATTTTGCAAACGCGGAAATAGTTTTTTTACTTTTTTGCACTTATCAATCAATATTAATTTTTTAATTGTGATACATAATTACAAAAAAATCTGTCTTAAAACAAGCAAAAAAACAATCGCCGCGGGACGAATCATCTTGTTAAATTCTATCACTTTAGTTTCGTACACACAACAACAAGAACTTGTGCTTAGAGAGGGGGATGAAAAAAGCAAGAAAAAAAAACAAAACCAAAAACAGTTTTCATAAAACGCTATCAGTTGTTATCAGCTTCTGATCTTGCATTCATCGGTTCGGGTGTTTTAAAGGTTTTAAATAATAAAAGATTTTAGGTTATTTATTGAATTGAATTATTTTGTTGTTTTTTTTGGTTTATACTTTTGAAGTTGAATTAATTTATTTTTTTGTGTGTTATGCAAATAACAGAAACATCAAAATAAAAAATAATAGTTACTAAAAAAATTAATATTAGTATAATTTTTCCAATTCTGCAGCGGAAGAACCAGATGGGCGTCTATCAAAACTTCGAAGACTTTCGAGGCCTGATTTTTTCAGACATGATGTATGCATTATTTAAATTAGCCTTCAGCAGACCTTCTTTTATAGTCCTTCCGGAAGGCCTGATTTTTTCTGACATGCGTTATCCCTTATCTATGAAGGCCTTCTGGAGGCATTCTTGTAGGGAAATGGAAAGGAAGGCCTTGCCTCCCAATCTCACGCAATGTTAAATGGAAAGGAACAGGTAATGTGTAGGGAAGGCCTCCGTCCTGACTAAGAAGGCCTGATATAAGGCCTTATAGCTCATGCATTCCGCCGCTGGGAAGGAATAACACCGAAATGCAAGAAAATTACCAAACAAAACCAATACTAAATAATCATGAGCATTGCAAGAAACATCTCAGAAAAAATAGTAGATAAAAAAATTAAACCAAAAAAAATTATGAGCCTTAAGAGGTTACATGCACTACATGTGCTAAAATCGTGGTCACCACTGTATGTCTGATCACACAGTTGATAAGTGAAACTTGGAATGGTTCTCATCTTTAAAACCTTTCACATTTTATAGAACTTTTATTTGCAATTTTCTCTAAAGTAAATATTTTGGCCCTTTTAGCTCCAAGCCACAGATATATTGCGTCTTAGGTCAACGTTTTTCACTGTTTTCGTTGTAAATAATATATATTCTATAATTAGCCCCATATATCAGTATAACAAATTTAATTAAATCCCAAAATACAATACTATCGTTTTCAAGATTTCTTGGGATCCCTACTAATCATCTTATTGCTTTGTATTTTTCTGAGGGTCCATCTTCATTCCCCCATAAAAGTCCCTACTTTAAAATCACCTGCAACACTTTTCTCCCCTACTGTGCGCTGTGTATTCATATGCACTTTCAGTCGAGTATATGTTTGTTTGTTTGTGAGAAAAAGGAGGAAATTTCGTATGCAAATTTAATGTATGTGTGTATTTATATACACATACATCCATACATTTGTACACAAAACATAATTCAAACCAAAGCAAATAAAACATGAACTTGTTTCAATGCAACAGCGATAGCTAAGCAGTGAGAGTGAAAGAGCAGCAGCAGCAACAACAACAACGCCATAAATTTAACTAAGCAGCAAATGTGCATAGAATTCCCATAAGATAAGTTCTTATGTTTTCTACTACTGCTCCTGCTGCTGCTGCTCTTAGTCCTGTTGTTGTTATTTTTGTTATTTAGTGGATAACCACACAAACCAGATAACCACACGAACGCTCATACACTTGCACTACCATATGGTCGGTCAAAGCATAACTACCGTACTCGAACTCTCACCCACTCACTCTCTTTCTCTTTTGCTCTTTATGTTCACACGCATATTTGAGCCTTTGCTGTGAAAGGCTTAAAAAGCATAAACAACAACAGCAACCGCAACAATTTTGCACACAAGACCAAAAAGACAGCCACATACTCCCACTCACACGCACACATACTCAGTTTGTGTGTAGCTTTGCACACAAACTGAAAAAAACTAAAAAGCAAATGCACTCTTGACTCTGCGATTGCTCGTGGCGTGGGGCATTTCGTTAGTTGGTGTGCGTTGTTGTGCTTTCTTGGCGTGAATCCGTCCTCTGTCACGCCCTCTCTCCTTCAAAAAACCCAAATAAGTGAATAATCGTTCATAAACAATAGGAAACAACAACAATAACATTGATGTATGAATTAAGTGGAGATGTGGGGCGTACGCTAAGCACACACACACACACACACACACGCACATATATATAGTTTATATGGGACTCTATAGTCCTTAAATATTTGTGGCTGTTTGCATGTGTCCGTCGTGTGTGTGTTTCTGTGAATGCGTGTGAATGTGGGTGTTAAAAAGAAGAATTTTTGTATATTTGAATTCACTCAACTTAGTATGCCCTACGCCTTGTAGTTTGACTTGTGGACTCTTTTGGCTGATATAGATTCCTTAATAGACTAAGACGTATTGTTCACGAATAACCTAAATCAATATTTCATATTTTATATACATACATAATGGTAGATTAATTACACTATGGAAGGAGAAATATTAATTCCACTAATATCTATACTTGTATACAAACTTTAATGGAGGAGCATACATAGAAGTGGCATAAGACCCTAAGTACATCTGGTGGAAATTTAAAAATTTTTTTTTAAGACTTTTTTTAATCCATTTGAACAATGTCCGTCCGTCTGTCCGATTTTTCCACACGATAACTCTCGAAAGGAATAGCGGATTGACTTCACATTTTGTACGTGATAATATTTATCCGCTCACCTGAGAGAGGAGCGTATATATCATTTGCTACGAGCCAAAAGTGTAACACATCAAAGGAGTGACCCTGAGTATGTTAAGCGGATATTCGTTATGGGTCATTTTAAGTCGAATGAGCAATGTCCGCCCGTCTGTCTGTCTGTCTACTGGTTGGTGCGCACGATAGCTCTCGAAAGAAGTAACCGATTGACTTCAAATTTGGTATGTGGTAATATTTTCTTTTATCTCCGGCTAAGTTCGAAGATGGGCCATATTTGTCCACTCCTTCTAGTACCTCCCCCAAAAATGGTTAATATGAAGTGAAATATTGATTATTTAATAACTTTTATAATACTTATTTGAATGCTCTGAAATTCTACACGTAGTATTAGTATATTAGTCGCTATTACCTCGAGAAAAGTGGGCGAAGTTGCCACGTCCCTTTTGGTACCTCCCTCACAAATGGACAATATTGAACCAAAAGTTAATAGCTTATAACTTTAATACTAGTGCATATAAATACTTCAAATTTTGTACAATGTAATGCTTTTAAAGTACCTAGAGTCCAGAGAAAAGTGACCGTTTTTTGGGACGCCCCTTTTGCTACCTCTCACACAAATGGACCATTTTGTACCAAAAGTAAACAGCTTTTAACTACAATACCAGTACATACTTCAAAGCGATTAAATTCAATTTAAATTGATAATAATTCGTACTTGTTTTTCTATCTAATGCTAAGTTCGAAGATTGGCCATATTGGTCCACTCCTTCTAGTACCTCCCTCACAGAGGCTTTACATTAATTGAAATATTGATTATATAATAGCTTCTATACTACCTATCCGAAACCTCTGTAATTCCACGCATAGTAATAATTGATATCATCTTGAGAAAAATGGGTAAAGCAGCCCGCCCCTTTTTGTAGAACACCAAAAAATGGATCATTTTGTATAAAAAGTTACAAGCTCAACTTTAATATAAGTCCAAACAATTACTAGAAATTTTGTGCAGTGTAATGATTTTACAGTACCTACAGTCCAGTAACAAATTGGCGTTTTTGCCACACCCCTTCTGGTACCTTCCACACAAAATGGATAAATTATATCAGAATTTAGTAGCTCATAGCTTTAATACCAATACACAAAACTACTTATAAATCGGTACAGTACAATGTCCTTGAAGTATCTGCAGCTCAGCGCAAAATAGGGATATCTATCAAGACCTTTCTGGTACGCCCAACACAAATTTACAGAATTATTTAAATGCATTTTCCCCATAACTTCTGTAGAAGTCATCGTAATAGTTTATTTTGTATTTTCGACAACTTTTTCAATGACTATATGCTGACAAAGAATAAACAAAATGTTTCCTCCGTTCTGGCTCCCGCCCAAAGTACCATATTACATATTAGAACCTTTACCACCTCCTATAGCGTATCACTGAACTACATGAACTGGACCACATAACAATAACAAAACCAAAAAAACGCTTTCATTATTTCAACTTTCAATAGTTAACACTACTGCTAGCAGTAAAGTGGTTTTGAATTAAAGTTAAAAAGGGTCAGTTGGGTGCAAACACTTTTGGTCGTCCAAACATCCTTTCATTCGCATATTAAATGGGAGCTAGAGTATTTGCAAAAAGGTTTATTAAGATGCAAAATATGCGTTCGTATGTAAATGTCGGCTAGTGTGTGGGTGTTTGTGAGTACATTTGTGAATAAGCCTTCAATAGGCATACCTACATTTGAATGTATGTGAGTAGTTAGTGTGCGTGTGTGAATGTGTCGAGGTTTGGGTGTGATTCAAACCGGAATTGCCTGAGCGTGGAGAGAGCTGTTTTTTTCTCTCTGTGTGACGTTATAATGCGTTATAATAAATTATGTCCACTCAAGCATGAAATTAGATGAACACCAATTGACTTGACATCACCCAAACTCACACACACACACTCACACCAAATACACTCACACATATGGATGTATGTACATATATTAAAGCATAAATTGAGGGCAACCTTTGATTTAGCAAGGGGCCAGTTAACAAGTGACTTACTTTACGAGTACACCTATTAGGATAAACCCTGACTTTAAAGTAATCTAATATGGGATATGGTACTTTTTGTGGGAGTCAGAAAGGTGGAAATGTTTATTTCGTGTATATTCATTGGAAATGTTGTCTAAAATACAAAATATAAAAACATTAACATAATTTCTGCAGAAGTTATGGGGAATTTGTGTGGGGTTTTCAGGACGTGACTTGAATAATTCTCCTATTTTGAGCTGAAAAGTAAAGAGTTCAAAGAGATTGCACTGTACCGAATTGTAAGTATTTATGTGGGCTGTTATTAACTTTAGTAGCAATTCAATTTTGGTATGATTTGGCCATTTTGTGTGGGAGGTATCGAAAGGGGCGTGGCAATAATGCCCATTTGTTACCAGACTATAGGTACTATAAAAGCATTACACTGCACAAAATGTTAACTATTTAAATGTACTGTTATTAAAGTGCAAAATGATACCTTTGTGAGGGAGGTGCCAAAAGGGGCGGGGCCCCTACATCCATTTTTCTCAAGGTGATAGCTACAGATAAACTATTACCATGTGTAGACTTACGGAGAATTCGAATGGGTAGTACAGAAGATATTATAGAATCAATATTTTACTAAATAGATTTGATTGTGTAATTTTGCATATTCGACCTGTGTTTTTAACATTGTTTTGTAATTCAAATAAATAAATATATAAATAATGTTCGGCGGAAATCCGTTTAGGGGAATTTTAAGTCACTTGAGCAATGTCCGTCCGTCTGTCTTGCTGGTGCGCCTGATAACTCTCGAAAGTATTGACATCAAATTTGGTATGTGGTAATATTTTTTTGTGGCATTTTTCTTTCAAAATAACACCTCTTGTTGGAAAACCCTTTATGATCCGTTTTAGGACATTTTAAATCATTTGAACAATGTCCGTCCGTCTATCTGTCCGGTAGGTTCACACGATAACTCTTGAAAGGAGTAAACGATAATCGCCAAATTTTGTATATGGTAATATTTTTTTATATCTCATGCTGTGTTTGAATATGGGCCACATTAGTTCACTCCTTCTGGTACCTCACACACAAAGGGTTAACATTTTAGTGAAATATTGATTCTCTAATAACACCGTACAACACGAAAAAAATAACGGGGTTCTGACAATCGATTCTGGCATAGGAGAACAAAAAAATATATACGTATTTTTAAAGATCACATCGGATTTTTTTCAAGATTCCCCCTTTTGCCTGTTCGTGCAGCATATCGGCATATGAAACTATGTGTGCTTTACATGTGAGATGGGTGTGGAGTATGTTCAGCAACTTTGTAGAAAACATTCAGGATAATATTTTTATGGAACATATTAACCCTCTAGCTCCCTCACATAATTGCAATTTTTGGCTCTTTTTTTAAAAATCGTAAAAAATACAAACACAAATCGGGAGGGCGGGTTTGAAATGTTTTATAAAAATGTTGGCCATAATATTTTACTACAAATGTCAGAACACACCAAAGCCCAAAACTTATCATAAACTCTAAAAAACTGTACAATTGTAGTAAAATCCCTCTTTGCTTGAATAACATTGCTGCACGAATATTCCAAAATGGTGTTTTTGACTGGAATTTGACTGTTTTTTGGTGTTTGTGATAAGTTTTGAGCTTTGGTGTGTTATGACATTTGTAACGGGGTTTGCCAATAGGGATGATATGATTTTGAATTGACGTTTCGGCCATTTGTAATATGTTATGATCTGTCATTTGTTTTTCATTGTATTCAGTAGTGTTAACAATTTCATCATGGAGAGATGTATGCAAGAACAACGTTTACAAATTCTTCAGTTTTATTGCGAGTATCAAAATAATCGTTCTCCAATTGCAACTTTTCGTGCTCTAAGTCCATTTTTTTTTAATCCAAAAAAACACTTTCCAGTCGACCGACGACCTTGACACCCATGAGCAATATTTTAGCTCTCGTTAAGAGCTATCTTTTTATCATTGATCGATTGTGGCTACGTGCCACACAGCAAATGAAACAATTGAATTGTTGCGAGAAAAGTTTGGAGATTCGATTACTTCAAGAAATTGTGATATTGAATGGCCTCCAAGAAGTTGTGATTTAACACCATTAGACTATTTCTTGTGGGGTTATTTGAAGTCATTGGTCTTTCGAAATAAACCAGACTCTCTTCAAGCTTTACAAGTCAATATTGAACGTGTCATTCATGACATACGACTTGATTTAGTGGAAAAAGTGCTCGAAAATTGGGTTCATCGAGTTCGTTCCTGCAGAAGAAGTCGTGGAGGCCATTTGAATACCTTTTTACAAAGGTATTACAATTTGGTACAGTGCAATGTTTTGGAAGTAACTACTGTTTAAAATTTTATTTTTGCAAAACCGAAAAGACCGTGTGCCGCAGGTTGTCCACCACATACACTTTAAACACAGATGCAGCATTTCATACACCCATATGTGTGTGTGGTTCAATACGGGTGGTTGTATTTGGTTGTGTGCGCATTTGTGTTAGAGTGTAAAATAAATTTTAGTTTTCGTTGTGTTTTTTGTTGGTGTTGTTGTACTGTTTAAATTGACAAAAATTTATTGCGGATAGAAATGCGGATTTGGTTGATTGGCTGGCTAAAGCTTTTCTATGTGAATACAACATCCTTGCGTACACTCACACACATACACTAATGCATGCATATATATACACACACTCACACGCTACAACACTCGCATACATTTCGACGATGGTTAAAACATTGAAAATGCGGTGAAGGCGTTATTGCATGCGGCCAGATTTTGGTGGTTAACTTATGCTGCGATTCGATGCGATGCAATGCTATGCGTTGCATTGCATCCTCTGTTATTTATGAGACATAAACGCCGCTCTTGTTTCGCATTTGCATTTGTATGGTAAGTGGTGCGTATGACATGTGTGTGTTTGTGTGAGTATGTTCCTTTGTGAATGTGTCAACTCAAATTTGGTTAAATCAGGGCCAATATTTATTCCGGCATTTTGAAACAACCCGCCAAGATTGTGGATACATAAATTGCCATTTGGGTTTTGAGTGATGTATTTTATTTTGGTTTTTGCTTTATTGTTGATCTTTACAAAAGCTTTGAGGCAGCAACAGATTTATAAATGTTTTATGCAGTAGGGAAAATACTTTAGGAAAGCGAGAAAATAATTTCTGGACTAGGAGATAGCTACTGAGCTTCAGTAATATGAACTTTTTTTAACCCAATTAGCGGATTTTCAAGGATAAATCTTTAAAAAGCCATTTTTTAATACCGTTTGTCCTTGGAAAATTATTCCAAAAATTTTAGTAAATAACACAAATTCTCCCATTTCATCTGATATGCATATTTATGAATTCACATTGTAATAAATGCAAAGAAAAATAATTCCAAAATGTTATCTTTGAAATTTTAAAAGTCCTGTAAAAAGGACAAACGATCTCGAAATAAAAAACTGAGATTATCAGTTTATCTACACTTCACTTCTATATATCCCCGTTCTTAGGAGGGAAGTCGTGTCGCACGGTGTAATCGTTTAAAATTTAGTTAGTAAAAAAATTGTTCTCATAAAACTAAAGATGGGGTCCAACGATGTCCCTAATCTTTGAAATAAGTACTTTTTGTATTTAAAATTAAGACAATTTACTTGATATTAATGAAATTATCTATATTTTATATTCAAAATATACTTATTTTAAAAACTAAGGAATCCATTCTTTAGTTTTATGACGAAATTTTTTTCAGTCTTTGCTTATTCTTCACTGACATAAGTATACGAGTAGTCGGCTCCGCCCGACTTTATATCTATATTTTTTTCAACTAAGCTTTTCTAAGACTTTAAAATATATCTAGAGATTTTCACATTACGTTTCTAAAATATAAAATCAATTTGCTTTTTGCACTTTGTGCAATTTTTTGCCAATAAACTACAAACGAACAAAATTTATAAGCATATTTAATGCTGATTAATTTTGCATTTTGTGGCATTATTTTTAATTCAGAATTTACGCACAAACACACTCGCACACACAGAGAGAATTCTTAAAAGAGCTTTAAATTAATTTTCAAATATTCTCATATTTGATTTCACCGAAATACTCACATCTCAAACAATAAACAAACGCCCACCATTTGTAATCTATAATTTATTTTAAATACTTTAAATCACTTCATAAGAAAGCGTTTGTGTATATATTTTTGTTTATTTTATTCAAATTAAATTTATACATATGCAAACTCTGGTATGCGTTCGAGTATATATGTATAGGTGTGTGTGTTATTTTTGCCTAACTCTGAAAATACAAAATTTATACTTAAAATTTGGAAAACCCACACCCAATTAATCTAATCTATATTTCCATTTTGGCAAAATTACTTATTTAGAGCTTTTATGTTTTTTGTTGTTGCTGTTTTTGTTGTACATACTCGTGTATGCAATATACGAGTATGTACATTCCAACTTATGTATTTACCTAATTGTCGAATAGATATTGTAATTATTTATGTAAAGACCTTGTGTGCGTTTATGTTTTATTATTAGGAATTATTATTATTATTTAGTTGGGATTGTTTCATTTGTATCTGTTGATACTCGTATTATAGAAAACATGTACACATATTAGGGTGTTCTCAGGTGGAGAGAATAGAAATCTTTATGATTTTTATTTTTATGAAGATAATAAATTCGACCAACAATTTTTTAGTTAACAATTTTAATTTAGTCAATTGCCAGGATCTCGAATTTGTGGATGCAATTTCTTGAGGAAATCGTCTACTATGGAGTAGAAGTCCTAATAAGTCTAACTGTACTCGAATGGCCTAACTGGTTGTCAAACCATAGAGTAGATGACCCAATTGGGCATCCCAAAATGTTTGATTTAAATAGAGTAGATGACTCAAATGGCCATCTGCTGTAGAGTAGATTGTCCAATAGGTCATATGCAGTAGAGTAAATGACCCAAATTGTCGACTTAAGTAGAGTAGATGAACAAAATGGTCATTTTCTATAGAGTAGATGGCCAAAATTGCCTGCTAGTGTAAAGTATGTGGCCCAAATGGTCGACTTAAAAGGAGTGGATGAACAAAATGTTCATCTGCAGTAGAGTAGATGAACAAACTGTTAATTTGCTGCAGAGTAGATGAACAAAATTGTCATCTGATGTAGAGTAGACGACACAAATGGTCGTCCGCTGCAGAGTAGATGACCCAACTTGTTATATGCTGTAACGTAGCTAACCCAAATAGACATATGTTATAAACTAGATGAGCAAAATGGTTCTCCGCTGAAGAGTAGATGACCCAATGGTCATCTGGTATTGAGTAGAAGTCCCAAAAAAATCTCCAAAAATCAAAATGGCTAGAAGAGCCAAAAAACTTTTTCCTGTGCAGTACATTTGGTAACAAATGTAAATATTTAAGTGTTAGAAAAGTCTTCAAAAATATAATATACATAGAAGTGTCATATAGCGATCGATAGATAACAATTAGCTGACTATATTTATGCTAAAATCCCAAAAACGAATAGGCGGTCATTCCAGGAAACCTTCTGCTGTAGAGTAGATACCCAAATGGTCTTCTGCTGTAGAGTAAATGACCCAAATTTTCATCTGTTGTGGAGTATAAGACCTAAATATTCATCTACTGCATGTGTGTGTGTGCAGGGGCGTTATCATGGTGAAAAAGCCAGTTTTTGTTCTTCCACAAATCCGTTTTTGACGGATTGTTTCGCGCAATTTGCGCATACCTTGCAGGTAATATTCTTTATTGACCGTACTATCCTGTGGCAAGAACTCATAATGCACCACGCCCCTGCAATCAAAGAAAACTGTGAGCAAAAAAAAAACAGGCGTCCGACACGCTGTTCGTCCTTCGCATCTTCTCGGCCCTCTAAGAACATTTTGTACAACCGATAAACGTTGCTTTGGTCCAAGGTAGCTTCACCATATGCCAAAGTCAACGTTCGGAATGCGTCAGCGCTCTTTATTTTGTTTTTCACACAAAATTTTATGCAGATTCGTTGATCCATTTTCTGAAATAGATAAAAATCGAAGACAAGCAAAACAGCTGTCAAAAATTAACTAAACATTCAAAATGGCCGACCTTGTCAGCATAAGTAAGGGACATGAGTACCAACATAACGCCACAAAAATATCAAAAATCAAATACACGTACCTGGTCGACTACTATAGAGTTGATTGTCCAGCTGGTCATCTAATATATAATAGATGAACCAACTGGTAGTCTAATATGGCGTAGGTGACCCATCTGGTCGTCTACTATAAAGTAGGTGAACCAACTGTTCGTTTACTATAGATCATATGACGTAGTAGGCGACCAGCTAGTTAGGTGAACCCACTGGTCGCAAACTGTGAAGTAAATTACTTTATAAATGAGTAAGTTAATTTTACGGTACACCCTAACAAATGTGCTTACGATACTATTGTAAGTGAATTTGAAAATATTTTCAATTAAAATAATGAGTTTTCGAAAATACTGCATGATACAAATTAATATTTGCAACAATTTGCTGTTGGTAACTGACTTTAATATACACTACATTAAAATTGTGATTATTTAAAAATGTGTATTATTTATTGTAGACCTGTAGAATTTCATCTGATTTTCGGATAGTTGAATTAAAACCTGTTAATTTACGATTTTTAATTTATTTATTTTTATCCAATATTTCGCTAAAATCTTTAGCCATCTTGAATAACATCCTAGAAGAAAGTCGAGCTTTTTAATTTGTGATAATTTGTATATCCCTGAAGATGACCAAAGATTTTAGTCGAAATATTGGATAAAAATAAATAAATTAAAAATCGAAAATTAACAGGTTTTAATTTTCAACAAAGGACCTCAAGCCGAACTTTCCGAAAATCAAATTGTAATTATTTTCTAAATTCCTTATTATTAATAATAACTTGTCGTACATTGGAACTCAGTAAAGCATTCTTACTTCCTGCGGAACTTAAACGGTTTTAACGACTTTTTCCCCAGATAAGATATTTGCCTGAAAATCTGACATTTAACATATACGAGAAATCGAAAAGTAGACTTCAAAAACTATAATTGGAAATTAAGATATGATGTTTCGAAAACTTTTTCATATTATCGACCCAATGATGTGAAACTGGCTACTATGGATTGACAATTTGGGATAAGTACTATATCTACTGTATCAATTTTACTTTGAAAAATTGTTGTAGCATTAAAATAAGCAGATGCCGGAGATTAGTATAATAATAACATCATATTTGGCATTTAAATCCATAATAAATTTTGCACATTTCTGTTAAATTTCTCCTTGTGCTGGAGCCATCATCTGTTAACACAATCATCGGCTAATGGACTCCATCCATCTAACGATGACTTGCCTTTGCAAGAGGTTACAAACTTTATGTCGAACCTACTAAATTGTCATATAAAACAGCAGCTCTGGTCATACACATAAAACTACCTATAAATAATAGAATTTATTTATGGTTTTGAGAAATAACACCTGTACAAAAAATATTACGTAATTATTATTGTTCTAATTAAAATTTATATTTTGGTTAAACAAAAATTCGAAATCCTCATAATATGTTGGGCAATTCATAAATTACCATACATGGATGGAAAATATAACCATATAACAGTTGTGTTCAATACGAGAGCAATGAATTAGATTTAAGATATACAAAAATGTTTAATTCGTAAATAATGTTCTATTTGGAATTGTATTCTATAAATACATGGACTATTCGCATGAAATACGACAATTAAAATGTATAGTAGGTGTGTAAAAAATCCCAAGTGGATCTGGTCTGTTAGTCTATGGAATACTAGATCTGCAGCAATTTTTTCAATTACATCTATTATGGTTTCAGAACTTTACAAATAATGGATCAAATGACTAATTAGAGATTACTCTTCTTAAGCATGTCTAACTTTGTGATTTTAGAATTTAAAATCAACATGAAATTCAATGTCGCTTACACAACCAATCATCTTCTCAACTATTCAGCGATTTGAAAGTTGCTATAAAAATCAACACTTTTGTAAAAGCAGAACTCCACTATACCTGTAAATTTATTTGCAACTCAATGCAAATTATATACTCGACTCGAGTTTTGGAGTTCTGTGCTGTTCTTTATATAGAAATGTACCTATGCCAATGTATTATGTCTAACATTAATTTTCATAAATATTAGAAAACAAAGTATTTTGTTTAATTAAAACGCCTTGCAGAACACAAAGCGCATAAGTAACATTCATTAATGCCATACCAACAAATAGAGCAAACAAATATTATAAATGACTACACACGTACATATGTACATGGATACGAGTGTTGTACTCGTATATCATATCCTTGTGTACACATACACACATGCAAAGCTATAGCAAGGACATGCAAATACACAATATGACCATATACGAGTACACATATTCATATGTCTGTACGAATGTAATCACATATAAACATTATAAATAAAACCAATTTAATTGGTTTTTATCGTTATATCATGTGACATACACGTATATGTGTTTATAGGAGCATGAGTGTGTGTCTGTATGTGTATTAAGCATTTTGAGTCATATCAGTTGGTGGGGGCCATTTATCTGAAAGGTTCCAATTTGAAAATTCTGCTGGAAAATATAACTTTAAAGAAATACTCCAATGGGCGAAATTATGTTCCGTAAAACAAAGGATACTTTCATTAATTAAAATTTCAGCTTAAGATACTTTCTCTATAATTCTAACTACACAGAAAAGGTAAATATTCCCATAAACTTAAAGATGGGCCCCAAGGCCATCCCTAATCTTTAAAATGTGTTCTTTAGGTACTAAAAAATAAACAACTTCTTAATTATTAAGAAAAATTTCTGATTTGATGATAAATGTCTTCAGATAATACAGGGTTTTCCAACAAGAGGTGTTATTTTGAATCACCCGGTATTTCGGTAGCTGTCACTTTTGAAGCTTTTCTTCTTTGACATTTGACGAGTAGAAACTACGCCATTACTACAAATGAAACGATACACGATTCAAAAACGCATTGAAATTATTAAAATTCGAAAATCATCGAAAAATCATGAGGCCCATTTCCACCTCGGTGGCTACGTCAACAAGCAAAATTGTCACATCGGGGGCTCGGAAAACCCAAGAGTTATTGTTGAGAAGCCTCTCCATCCTCAACGTGTGACTGTTTGGTGCGGTTTAAGGACCGGCGGGGTCATTGGACCTTACTTTTTCGAAAATGAGGTTGGATCAACAGTTACGGTAAATGGATTGCGCTATCGAGAGATGATTAATGATTTTTATGGTCGGAGTTGGATGGTATTGATCTGGACAACGTTTACTTTCAACAAGACGGCGCTACGTGTCGCATAAGCAACGAAATCATTGCTCTGTTACGGGAAAAGTTTCCGGACTGTGTTATCTCTCGAAGAGGTGATCGCAATTGGCCACCGAGATCTTGTGATTTAATACCTTGCGACTTCTTCCTTTGGGGCCACGTGAAAGATAAGGTCTACGCCAATAGCCCAGCGTCGATTCAAGACCTCAAAGATAGAATTCGTGAAGCTATCGAGGACATAGGGCAGCCACTTTGCGATTTGGTTATGGAAAATTTCATGAAAAGGATATGGTCCTTTAAGCGTGGTCGTGGTGGCCATTTGGCTGATGTTGTTTTTCATTATTAACGGCATATGAAATAAACATCCGATCATTTATCTCAAAAAATGACATTTTTCTTTGAATAGCAAAATAACACCTCTTGTTGGAAAACCCTTTATTATTCAAAAATATTGCCATGTTTCGAATACAACAGTGCATTAAAAACAATT
The DNA here is from genome assembly GCA_963930755.1 of Eudasyphora cyanicolor. Lineage (NCBI taxonomy): Eukaryota > Metazoa > Arthropoda > Insecta > Diptera > Muscidae > Eudasyphora > Eudasyphora cyanicolor. The sequence continues at coordinate 214,617,483 of OZ005734.1, read as the reverse complement.
AATGTACAAACATAAAATTATTATTAAAAAAACAACAGATTCACAATTTAAAGCCAATAACATGAAAACCAAAAATAAAGGCCATTTTGCTTTTAAAAATATAGCTAAAAAAGGTCTATAGTTGCATATATATTTAATGATATTGTCTTTAATTTACAGATATTATGTTTATAATATTACATTTCAAAGACAACCGATTTTAAATTTAAAGTCAAAAATATGAAAAAACAAAAATAAAGGCCATTTTGTTTTTAAAAAAATAACTCAAAAATGTATTTAATTTCAAATGCATTCAATGATATTGTCTTTAATTTAACGATATTATGTTTTTAATATTAAATTTCAAAGACAACAGATTATATTATTGATATTGCCTTCAATTTAACGATATTATGTTTATAATATTAAATTTCAAAGACAGCAGATTTTAAATTTAAAGACAAAGATATTAAAAACCACAAATGAGGGCCATGTTATCTTTAAAAATGTAACGTAAAAAGTCTTTAATTTCATATACGAGTACATACATACATTCAATGATATTGTATTAAATTTCACGATATTATGTATATTGAATTTCAAGGGCAACATGTCCCAGATTTAGATTCAAATATATGAAAACCTAAAAATTAAGGCCATGTTGTCTTTGAATATATAATCTAAAAATCTATTTAATTTCATATGCTCTCCAAGATCAATGTTTTTGTCTTTAATTTTAGGATATTATGTTTATAAATTAAAGGAAATTTATCATTAATTTAAAAAACAGTTGTCTTCAGTTAAAAAAATCAAATTTATGAGAATTGTGTTCTGAATAATAATGACAAAGTAAATCCTTGAATGTAAAGCGATATTATCCTTAGTTTAAAGAAAAATTTTTTAGTGCAGTATATTAAAATATACCACTTCAATATTTTAAATTAAAATTAATGAAAATTTCTGGCGAAATAATGACAAATTATATCGTTCTTAGTTTAAGGTGATATTGTCTTTAGTTTAAAGACATCTTGTTTTCAGTGCAATAGATTAAAATATACCATTTTTAATAGCGTTAGAATGCCAACGCCTAAAATGTCCGGAATTGAATAATATTTTTTGCAAATTTTTTGAAAAAAAGCCTCTGATTTTCCACCAAACGCAAAGATTTGTTCTGGCTTGACTTTAAGGACAACTTGCTTTCAGTGCAGTATATTCAAATATACAATTTTTAATAACGTCTTAAATATTCGAACTTAAAAAATATTCCATCGTTTCGATGTTTTCTCTGCATGCCCTGCATTCGTCGTTTCCTGCTAGTCATCGCATAGGACTAGCAGGAAACGACGAATGCAGGGCATGCAGAGAAAACATCGAAACGATGGAACATTTTCTGTGTCACTGCCCGGCTTTCACACATGCAAGATCCCTACATTTCGGGTCCGACATATTACCAGACTTGACTCATCTCAGAGAATATGACTGGAAGATACTGAGAAAATTCGTGTCTAGTACCGCTTTTCTGTAACTCGTGAGGTATAAAAAGATCATAAATAAGGAGCGCACAACAGGCCGAACCACTGGCTTAAGTGTATGTCCATGGACATGAGACGTTTAAACGTCTCCTCTCTTCAACCTAACCTAACCTAACCTAAAAATATTTTTCGCAATTTTTTTTGAAAAAAAATCTTAAATTAGAGCCTCTGATTTTCCTCCAATCTAAAATATTATTTTAAATATAAATTTTAATTTTTTTCTGGACACTTCTGAATGCATCTAATAGTACATATATATTTAGATATCTCTCTGCAAATAATTTTAGTGATTACTATGGACGAAATGTAGTTACATTGACTTTGATTTAGATAGATAGACCAATCTATCGTGAATTTTAGGCTTTGAGGGGCTCTTGTCCTCTTCGGCATAAAACGAAAACGGAGTAATTTGATCCTTCAATTGAAATGATTTCTCCTTCTCGTTCTGACGAATGAATGGCCATTACCGAGATATGAATGACTCGAAAAGATATTGCATATGACCAAAATTGTTTGCTCTGGTATGAATGCATTTGAAAATGTTCAAACAAATCCATTTGCATGTCCACAAATTTATGCATTTCTGAAGCGAGTGTAGGTGTATTGTACACACATACATGCATGCTGAAAGTGTACATATGCAGATGTCTGCTCATACTTTCTGCTGGTTGTTGATGTGTATGTGTTTAGGAAATTTCAACAAAACATGAGAAATGCATTCATTATAACAACCGAAATGAATGTTTGTTAAATCACTCCTTTACATACATACGAAAATGTCTATGTATAGCTATGGACGAGATCAATTTAGGAATTATGGTGGATAGACATCACAGCGAAATTTAGATCCATTTAGTGAATTGAAAAACTTTGCAGATGTTTATATATTTTTGTATATATGTATATGTAGGTAAGTTCCCTCAATTTGAGCAAAAAGAGAGTGGAAAATAATCTTGTGACCCGGATGTACTTCGAAATAAGATCCGATGCAATAAATTTCCCTGATTTTCTTGCACAGAGTGAAAAATCTGTGAATGAAAACCCTCTGTGTTCGAATCCCAAACCAACTTTTTTGTAAAATTTTACATTATTTTTCTCTAATCTTCCATAATTTACTTCTCTTTTAAAGACAATTTTGAGCAACTAAAATTTGTAATAGAAGAAATAGTCTGTCTGAATTGATATGATTCTGGTGGCTCCCACTAGATTTCTCAATTAATAATAAAGAATCCTTTGCTCGAAATTATTACACCACCTTCTTCAAATCATACATACTAAAGTGAGTTTATATATGTACATGTGTTGTTAAATGGTTAACATTATTCTCTTATTAGACTTGAAGGTAAAAATAGGTTTTGTTGTTGCTTTATTAGTTTTCACTGGCCATTCATTCCATGGTCGATATGTCTGTGCCTTTAGGTGTATTAGCATTCAACAACAGTTTGGAAGAAAATTATGCACAATTCTGGCTCGTTTTCTCAAAAGGCTAAACAGAAACTTCCCGAGGCATATAATCGGTTTCCTGTAGGTGTTATCACTTCAAAATATTTGCTCAATACCACCTGAAAAAATCACCTGTGGAAACTATTATTCCAAAAAAACAGGCCTCTAAGGAGTCATGATTCCATTTCGGACCCACAATATCTGGGAATATCCTAAACATATAAAACGCATAGTTTCTTGAGATACTGTTCCTGTAAAATAAACACATACTCAGTTATGCTCTGCCCCATTCGCCTTTAAAAGGAACAAAAATGTGTAGTCACATACATACACTGACAAAAATTGTTTAATTTTAAAGCTTTTTCTCCAAAGTTGTCATAAGCTTTTAAAGAAGAAGAATCCATACTTGGAATAAATACACATTTCCTTCAAAATTGTTATTATTTTAAACATTAATACGTCTCTGTATAAATCCCTTATAAATGGCAATATCCTTAAAACAAGGAAGTGGATATTTTAAATCGTTTTCTCCAAAGTCGTCATAATTTTTGAAACAAGAATAAGCCATACATGGAATAAAGACACATTTCCTTCAAAATTAAGTAATGTTTCCTAATTCTAAGTGCAAACTGTTCTTGTTTTAAAAAATATAATTGCTTTGAATTGATATATATATTAATATCTTAAATTCAAAGAAAATTCATATTTTAAATTAAGACAATTTTCTTAATATTAATTATATTTTACTAATTCTTAATACGAGCTGTTATTATATTTAAAATTAAGAAAATTTCCTACTAAATTTTTCTAATACTTAATATGATTTTTGGTATTTTAAATTATGAAGATTTCCTTAATATCAAGTAAATTTTCCTATTTCTTAATACAAATTGTTCTTATATATATGTTTTTAAAATGAAAACAATTTCCTTAATATTAAATAAATTTTCTTAATTCTTAATACGAATTACTCTTTAAGGATTTGCTCTATAGACAAGATAATATTCAAAACAAGGAGATTTCATACTTACGTTTAAGACTTTCCTAATTCTTAATGCGATTGGTTTTTATTTTAAATAATACAAATTTGTATTAACCCTTTAAAAATCGTTAAAACTGAGACAAATTCATATTTAAAGTTAAGACAAATTCCGTAATATAAAGACAATTTCCTAATGTTAAGTATATTTTCCTAATTCTTAATATGAATTATTGTTATTTTAAAGATCAATAGGTTTTTGTATTAATCCTTTAAACACAACGAAAATATTATTATAGCAAGGAGAATTTATATTCAAAATTAAGGCAAGACAAAATTAAGACTTTTCCTAGTTCTTAATATGAATTGTTTTATATTAAAAATTAAGACAATTTCGTTCAAAATTAAGCAAATTTTTCTAATTCTTAAAAATCATGGAAAATTTATATTTAAAATTAAAACAATTTCCTTAATATTAATTAATTTTTCCTAATTCTTAATATAAATTGATTTATATTAAAAACTAAGACAATTTGGTTCAAAATTAAGTAAATTTTCATAATTCTTAATACGAATTGTTCTTATTTTAAAGTATAATGCGTCTTATTTATTACTCCTTTAAAAATAATGACAATATCTTTAAAACAAAGAAAATTTTCCTAATTCTTCATAGGAATTGTTCTTAAATTTATAATTAAGACAATTCCCTTCAAAATTAAGTAATATTTCCTTATTCTTAATACGAATTGTTCCTATTTTAAAGATGAATACGTCTTTATATGTATTAATCATTTAAAAATAATGACAATATCTTTAAAACAAGAAAAAATCATATTTATATTCTTATCATTCTTAATACGAATTCTTTTTTTTAAAGATGAATACTTCTTTGAATTAGCCTTTTAAAAATAAGTACAATTCAGAAAATTTTAAGGAAACTTTTAAGTTTTACAAATTTAATGTCCTATTTCATTTGATTAGGACATTTTTGGACTAAAATCTTTCAAATTTTCAGCGTTAAGTAAACCCCGCTCAATTTATTTTAAATTTAGAACGTCTTTTGAGCAAAAACCTCACAACATTCGACTTTTTCTAACTTTTACTATTTTAATATTCAAATTTTGCCATCCCAAATGTTCTCAGTGTACTTTGTTGTATATGAAATGGTAAGCAATACACATGAACATTGCCACACAATTAAGAGTGGACATTCGATATGCCCGAGGCTGTGTAAACATTGACGTCGTTTCGTCTTCTGTAATATTTTACATAATCACACACACACATACATACTCGTATATGTACAATATACCAAATGCAAGCAAATGCATATTTCGATATGGATATGCATCAACTTTCTGTGCAAACAAATGAATTCATGAAAAATCATTCCTATTTGTTAAAGTTATACATTTTTGGGCTTTTCTCCTGACGAACTGACTGACTGAGTAAGTGTGTATGTGAGTGCCAAGTGTAAATTACATTAAATCTTTCATGAATGTTTTCGAATGGACAAAATGAAGAACAATTTATGGTGAGTAACATTGCAAAGAACTTCAATGTGTAACTTCCATAAAATAATTGCAAAAAATATTTCCTCTCAACGAAAACTGGCAAATTTCAATGAAGTCGTATTTAAAATATTCAAGAAACACAAATGTATGGGCGTTACCTTGTAAGCCGACAGTCCCAGCATCAATCTTCTTCAGTTTTAATTCGCATACAGAAGTTCAATGCTTTAACCATTTTACAGATGCCAATAAGTTCGGAGGGAAACATTTTTCACGTTGATTCACTATTATTGGGTTCAAATGACCAAGTGGCTTTAGTTTTTCAGTCAGTTTGATCTTATAACGATGAAGGCCAAGATCTTTTCGCAAAATACACCACAGTGTGGTTTAAGAGATGCCTAATTCCTGGAATCGACCGATTTGGCTCATTTTGAACGGATACACCTACGGCTGAGATATTTTCGTTGCTTCGAGCGGTACGGAGTCTCTTTGGCGCCGGAACATCCATAAGTGAAAATTTGTATTCAAAATTAGGTGGGACGATTATTACAGCCGAAAATTGGAGTAAGCGCTCTTAAAGTTGCCACCACCGACTCAGAATTTAATTTTTAATGATTCCCAAACGTTGCACGTAAGTGATCTTTACCATGATGAAAACTTTTGACTTCGACTAACGTTTTGACACTGAAAGATCATTAAAAATGTTTGAGGGTGCGATGACATGAAGATACGAAATTGTTATGTCCCTATTAAAAAACCCCTTATTAGATGATATTATATTTACCTACATTTCGTTTAAGTGCACAATTCAGTTAACAGCATTATTTTTCACTCACTTGGGTTCATTTTTTATAAAATATATTACATTTAGCTGCATTTAAGAAAAAAATCTCTCTTTGTTTGTTTTTTCGTCTTCAATGTTAAGGGAGAATTAAAAAAAAAATCAAAAACGTGTTGTTGAAATAAAGTCGAGATTTGTGTTTACTGTGTTGTTATATTTATATGTCGTTTAAGTGCACATAAAAGCAGATACAGTATATCAAGAAAGTGTTCATTTAATTTTAATTTTTTAAATTGCATTATGTTGTCGACATGTTTGACAAAAGAATATGATCAAAAATGTTTCATAAATATACTCCAGATCGGAGTATAGTCCCGACAAAAAAGTGTAAAAAAAACTTTCTTGAAACCAACTTTTGTGAGGAAATTAATTTTTTTTGTTGTTTTTGGCTAACATATGGGTAGATAATAATCATTAATTTTACAAATATCGAAAGAAATTTATATTATAAATAACTCAAAATTAGTTTTTTCCAAAAAACTGTATCAGAAAGTAAATTTTTGCAACGTAAAAACAGTTTCTTGACATACTGTATATGAATTTGTGCAGCTAAGTGAATCCAGCATTAGCACATTTTTCGCTTAAGTGCACAAAATGACTTGTAAGCGTAAACGAGGCAGCTATGCTAAAATAATGTATTTTTTTTAATAATTTTTGCCGCTTATCTAAGTGGGCTACAAACGTGATATTTTGATATGTTTTAATTTCAGATGCTTAACATATAGTTTTTCGAAGTACACTTTTCCATTGTACAAACGAAAGATTTTGTGGAATAAGTTGGGTTCGTTGATGGAACTAATGATTTATCTCTCGTTCTCAGTGTTTAGATTTAGAGGAAAAATATAACTCGATTTTTTCTTGCACATAAGGGTTAGGTCACTCTTACACTTGGCGCTTCAAATCGGATTTAAGTACTTACACAACAGCTGTAAAATAAATAAATAACTGTATGTTTGTTACTTATACTTATACAATGATTGTAAGAAAAGTTAAGAAAAGTGTGCTTCTTTTCTGTGCATTATCAGTACTCTTCTTTGTCATTACGAGTACTACTTATTTGTAATAACTGTGAAACTAACGAATTTTCTTAATTTCTTTTTTTCCCTCTCTTTTATCTTTTTTTTCTCTCTCTCTCTGACTATATATGAACTACTTACAATACGCGTCCGCCGCTGCTGCTGCATTGTTGCTTAACATGATTTATTTACTACACACTTGTGAATGTGTGTGTGTGGCATCCGTTGATATTGTTGTTCCTTGCTCCTTTGCTCCTGTTGTCGCTGTTGTTTTGCTCAATGCTTTAACAACGCGTCACCGTGTTGTTGCTCTTACATATCTGACTACAACTTGTGGCTCTCATTTAAATGCTCAATATGTAATTGCAACAACATATCGTATCGTATTAACCTACGATTGGACAAACGAACAAACGAACGAACAATCAACACTACGCTGCTGATGCCATTAACTGCTGACGTCTGCTGCTGCACGCCGCCGCCTGCTGTTCACCGTCTTACGCTGCTATGCTGTTGTGTAATTATGCATATTGTTCGGAACACAACGCTACGCATTGCCTCGTTTTGCTTTTTACGCACACTGTCATGCATTGCATACATCAGGTTTCCGATACAGTCGTTGAGCCGTACAACGCCACATTGTCGATTCATCAACTTATCGAAAATACCGATGAAACGTTCTGCATTGACAACGAGGCTTTGTATGACATCTGTTTCCGGACATTGAAACTTGCATCGCCCACCTATGGAGATCTGAATCATCTTGTGTCTGTAAGTTTTGAACTAATGGATTTCTTTCTTTCTCTTTTTTTTTTTTGGTTTCTTCCTTGTTTTTGCAAAATGCGCGCGTGAAATGCACGGGTCCAATGAAAATGGGAAAAATACAAAAAAAATTCCACGTACAAAACGACCAAAACCCCATGAAAACTCTATAACAACAACAACGACGACAACGACTACGGCGACAACACCTATACACTTATGATAATGATACATGCCTTTTGCGACACGATGATCAATGGAAAACAATGGCAACACCAACACAACCAACAACAACACCAACACAACCAACAACAACAACATCATCATCATCGATAACACATTTCCTTGGCGTTTACCAATGACTATGGCAATGGCGATGATGATGCCACCTCCAACAATGACGATGTCACTGATGCTGACTCTGGAATCTGCTGATAATGATGATTGCCGCGTTGCGTTAATGCATTCATACTCAAACACACACACACCACCTGAATGCCGTCGCCCATCTACCACCCACCCATTATTGTCGAACGGGGGTGGTAACTTCATCATCACCCACGAACACAAACGGTTGGTAACACCATTACCGCCATTGCTATCATCATTGCCAACCACAACTACAATAATGATGATATATGTCTCTGTGGTTGTGTGTGTGTGTGTGCCTGCAAATGTTGGTGGACTTCTCGTGTGTGCGTGTATGTGATGTATTGTGTAAACATCATTACGACCATGAATGTGTTGTATGTGTTACGGTCGCATTTGGTGAATGTGTGAATCAACACAAACAAATGCAATGGTTGGACAAACGCACAAATGCACACCTCACAATCTCTCTCACGCACACACTTATACATATATGTGGATATCCGGCGAATGATGATGATGATTCATGGGTTTCGTCGTACATGAAATGAAATTAAATGAATGCTAAATGATGATTGTACTTACTTGCATACATACGTATGGCTGTGTGCGTACGTGTGTGTGTCTTTGGGATATACTCGTATGCCAATGTGATTATTTGTTCAATCATTCCACAAACAACGTCCCATCGCCCACCACTTGATGGCAACACTTACAATTGCAACTACACCGCCATCGTCGTCGTCGCCGTCGTCACCTTCATCATGTCAAATCATGATTGCCATGGAATATAACATCATTCCCCCACATCGCTCACTCTCCCTCACACAGGTGTCCGAAGTAGTTGTCGAGCCCTACAATGCCACACTGTCGGCCCATCTGCTGTGCGAGAATACCGACCTAACATTTTGCATCGATAATGAGGCCTTATATGAGATCTGCTATCAGCGTTTACGTTTCGTTTCGCCCACCTATGAGGACCTGAATCATTTGGTGTCCGTAAGTAATCAAATGCATCAGAGAACACAACTGAAGCAGCAGCAGTACCATCGCCACCATCATTTTGTCCTTCCGCCAGTTGCTGGTGCTATATGTGTGGATGGAAGTGATTGCTGCCTCAGACTCGAGCATGTTCTGCCCTGCAGCTAACATTTCCAAATCGAAATTGCAGCATTGACAACAACAACAAGAGCAATCGCTATCGCTATAGCTTTACATTAACCTCAACCTGCTTCTAATTACATGCGGCACTTGTCGCATTGTTTTTGAAACGGAAATATCGGAACACAATTCGCACAATTTTCTACGGATAATAGATGCAAGGACACTCAGGAAAGCACTTTATGCAATAAATGACTTTAGGCCTTAAACTACAACGACTTTTAGGGATTTTTATAAACAACCTTCACCTTCTGAATATGTATGCCCTACACAACTCCACGGTGAAGGGTATAATCAATATGTATGATTATTTAAAACTCTCAAAGGGATGAAAGATAGATCTATCTATTGATAATCACTTTCCAAGTAAATTTTATCATGTTCATCCATGCATTATTTTATTAAAATAAAAAGTAGCAACTTTAGTCTGATTATAATAAAATTTGGCACAAACCTCTTTTTTTGTCTCAAGTTTGATCCATATTACAATTATTGAAAATCTCTTCAGATTTAGATCCCAGCTAAAAAAGCTGCTCTATTTTTACTATGTTGCCCTGCTGAATAATCATTTATGAAAATATGCCAAACATACATAATATGGAAAATGACCCAAAACCTTGATATGTACTTTAAGACTATCTTCTGGGATAGATCCAAAATACAGGTCGTCGGTTGCGTCTAAAGAGCACTATCGAGCTATCGAGGACATAGGGCAGCTACTTTGCGATTTGGTTATGGAAAATTTCATGAAAAGGATATGGTCCTGTAAGCGTGGTCGTGGTGGCCATTTGGCTGATGTTGTTTTTTCATTATTAACGGCATACCTTCCCCTTTATTATGAAATTTCAGTTTAGGGTAACCTACCCCATTCTATATAGAGTGTACAGACACCGATTTCTCCTATTATTTATCACGGCAGATTCTACAAAATTTATTTTGAAAGACCTTATGTGTTGACTAATTGATTAGATTTAACCATGTCTATCCGTCTGTCCTCTTAGCTTAGATTAGTTTGCAGTGGTAGCATGTATGTCAGGATCACTTAGGCTAAGAAATAAGGTCATAAAGAAAGTATCCTGGTATCTCCCATTGAACCAATTAAATTGTTTTAAAAAGCTCAAGAGGTGGCAGATGTTAACAGTAACCAATTTTCCCAACTCCGTGAAGAAATATGAGTCGATAGTAAGCTACAAACTCTTAGATAGAGCCTGGTCACAGATCCAGAATGTGTTCTATTGAATCCTCATTTTATTGAACACCGCAGTTTCTGCAAATTTCATTTCACCTTCAGTATCGCGACATATCCTCCAATAAGGCTGTGACCGGTCAGGATAAATGAGACATCCGGTGTCGATAACTATAGCTGGGAGTTTGTGCTGACTAGCTGATACGACTTAACCATGTACATATGTCTTACCATCTGATTGTCATTATTAGTGTAGGTTACGTTCGTGTTGGCGTTTACGAGTCAGCTAAGTTTCCTAACTCCGCTAAGAAATGTGAAGCAATGGTAACCTGCAGCCTTTGAGACAGATCGTAGCACAAATACAAAAGGATTTGTTTATTGATTTCTCCTCCTTATCGCAGATTCTGTAGGTCAACACAAGATAGCTTTTGTGTTGACTAGTAGATTCGATTTAACCATGTCTATCCTTCCATCCGGTTGCCCTCTTAGTTTAGAGTGGCAGCATGTATGCCAGGATCACTTGGACTAAAAAACAGAAACGTAAGGACATTTTCCTGGTATCTCCCGTTGAAGCAATTAGATTGTTTTAAAAACCTCAAGAGTTGCCAGATGTTATCTGTAACCAATTTTCCCAACTCCGCAAAGAAATATGAGTCGATGGTAACCTACATACTCTAACATAGAGCTTGGCACAGATCCAGAATGTGCTCTGCAAAATTCAAGTTCCACCCGTTGAACCAAATTGACTGCTTTAAAAAGCTCAAGAGTTGGCGGATGTTACCACCCGATGGTACACAGACTCTGAAGTTGTTAAAATAATTCCTCCTCCAATTTGTTACCGTAGCTTTCGCAAAAGTAATTCCACAAGACCCCCAGTTTCCTTTGGGTCTCGATAAAGGTAGCATGTCTGTCCATTATAGCTTAAGTTAGGTTAGGTTTAGAGAGGCAGCATGTATATTAGGCTCACTAAGATTATGTAGTGATACCAACGTGACGTAAGGAAAAGCGTTATATGTTTCTTGTCCCACCAGTTGAAAGTTTCCGAATTCTGTAATAAAATTTGAGTCATTCTAGCAATGCTGGGAAAAAGACACAGAATTTGTTATATTGACTGCTAAAATTAGAAGATATTAAGAGTACCTACCTTCCATCCATGACCGACACCATAAGTGAAACGGCCGGTCCCATTATTACTAATTTCCGGTCCCGATAACGATAGCAGGACGTCTGTGCACTTGGAGTTAAGGTAGGGTCACCTAGTGACCATCTAACATTTGTTAAAGGCATGTCGACATATTCCAGTTCCTCCGTAATAATGTAATTCCGTGTAATGTAATTCCTACCCTTGCAATCTTATCGGCACTACATTTCCCTAGAATGTCCCTGTGGCCTGTCAACCCTATTTTTTAATTTTTTTAACTGTTCAGACATCTTGTTAAGAGATCTTCGACAACTGTATTTAGGAATTTTATGACAAGCCATCTGAGAATATATTTATTCCAACCTTTGTCAGAATGTTATATTTCCTGCCTGCCTGGTAAATAGTGCAGTGATCAGTCCGCGCCTACTTGAAAGATGTCTTCACGCGAATGCTTAAAGGCTTTCATAATTACGAGTACCTGGTGTGAGGTAGTCATCCCCTGTAGCAGCTCAATGTAACCATATGTTGGTGCAGACCTGGACTTAGGTATAGAAAATGTATTGTAAAGGTTAATAAAAAGGGGAAGAAAGACCCTACTTCATCAAGGAAGATCGTCTACATCAGAATCGAGAAGAAATACAAAAAAATTTAATGGTTAATAAAAAGGCTAAGAAAGACCAGACTTAATCAAGGAAGATCGACTTAGAGGAGTGCCGTCCTTTTTCTCTAATCTTTATCAGAATCGAGATGAAATACAGAAAATTAATGCAAATTATACTGCAAAAGTGAAAATGGAGAAATCTCACATACTGTCCGCATAATCGTTGGACTAAAACCTGGATACACAATACTCTCGGTAATTCGTTTGAGTCATGAAGCTGATACTGTGGGGGAAATCGATCATTTCCTACGCCGAACTTTACATAGGAGACAAAATATAGTTGGTTTCAATTTTTTTCAGAGACTAGTTGAACTTAAAGGAATAAACTCACAAAGAATATCTAATTATACCTTCTGGGAGTTAATGACACCCACAAAGAAGAACGGAAAAGTAGGAATAAAATTGAATCATCTGTAGACGCGAGGCAAAATCTTTACCTAACCTATCCCAGGATGTATACAGTTCCTGATTAACGACAACCAGTATCTTTCGAGAAGAGCTTATAGATTGCTAGCGACATGCCCATATATTCCACTTCTCCTGGACCATGTAATATGTCCCAGTGGCCCGAAACCATAATTTGATAAATATTTATCTGTTAAGGAGACCGCGGGATCTCCTTAAGAGACATGCAACAGTTGAGGACAGTTCTTGAATTCAGGATGAACGTTTCCAGGGATTTTATAGCAGTCCGATTAGTCAGAACATTAATTATCAACCATTCTCCTGCCTAATACCTAAAATATCTGACTGGTAAAAACTACAGCGATCTGGCAGTCTTCATGCAATTCTTAGCCCTGTTTTCTTAGAGAAGACACCAAAGTCCACTTGATTGTAAAATTTGGAAACGTCTGTACTGAACTTCACGAATCCCCTATCCATCTCCTCTCTTCATATTAAAATGTTCTTAAAGTACTGGTCGCTATTTGTAAAATTTCAACTATCCAGCTAAAGTACTGTAGGCTGTAGTGTGTTTTCACAGACAGACATAGACTGATTCAAATCTCAAGGTATTGCAAACATAATGACAAATTTAGGAAAGCTCTTTACTTTTGCAATTCAATAGAAATTAAATATCAAACAATTCATATAGTTGAACTTTTTGAATTTGATATACGGTCTTTGTAGAACTCAATTCAATTTCCATCTTCACCAAATGAAATTTAATTTTTGGTCATTAGTTACAATTGGTATCCCTCGATTTTTAAGTGCAAAGCTAACATGTGGTATGGCTGGAGTATTTACCTACAGAATTTCATGTGAACACAACAATTTTCTGTTGTCAATTGCAGTTGCATCGAATGAATTGAATGCAATTGAATTGAATCGAATCGAATTAAGGTGTTTATTAGAAGTGTTAACTGAAAATGACATTTTAATCGAGTTTCATAATTAAAAGTCGATATTTTCAATTTGTAATCTACGCAATGATGACGATGATGATGAAATGCAGATGGGCCACCACCGACAAATGTAATTATTTTTAGTTAGTAGACAGTTAACTGGAAAATATTCACATCCGTACATACATATGTACATACATATGTGCAGGATGCTCATGTAGGGTGGATAGCAATTTCAATAGATGATAACCCCCGGGGGTAGGTTAGGTCAGGTGAGGATGAATTATAGTTATTATAGCTGAATCCCTATTTGTCATTTTCTTTGTGTGAGCCATTAACTTTGGAAAGGTACAATTAGATGTCTTAATTGACAAATATCTCTAGTTGTGTTTATTTATTTAACTTAGACTAGCTGCTGAAAAATGACGCAACCAAATATATTGTATACCTTTTAGGCATTATAAAAATTATTAAATATTTTCTTAAATCCACAGCAAAATCTTCAGCAATTAACTACGGATTCAATGGAGCGTGCATTTCCCGGCATTTAATTAACAATTTTCTATAATCTTTCCACCACCATCAACAGCAACAACATCATAAATAATTGTCAACCGTTTTTATTCTCTCGCCCACTTTTTCCTCTTCCTCCTCGTGCGCGACAGTTGACAATGTCTGGCGTCACCACCTGCTTGCGCTTCCCCGGTCAATTGAACGCTGATCTTCGTAAACTGGCCGTGAATATGGTACCATTCCCACGTCTTCACTTCTTCATGCCCGGATTTGCCCCATTGACTGCCAAGGGTTGCCAACAGTATCGTGCCCTGACCGTGGCCGAACTCACCGCCCAAATGTTCGATGCCAAGAACATGATGACCGCCTGCGATCCCAGACACGGTCGTTATCTGACCGTCGCCTGCATCTTCCGTGGTAAGTGGAGTATTATTTGGAATTTAATCATTTTCATTTCATTTGTTTGGTTTCTTGAACGGTGTTTTTTGCCCGTGTCCTTTCTTTCTTTCCTTCTGTGTCAATTTACTGCTGCATTACTTATTCATTTAAATATGCAAACCCATAGGTGTGTGTTTGCCGGCTAATATTTCTTAGCAGGACTCTTTCTCTGTCGTGTAATTAATCCTTTTTGATTAATGATTGCTTTGGTGTACGTTCCATCGTTTGTTCGCTTACTCCGATTAAGGATGTCTTCGGTGTTTCTTTGACACGTACAAGAGTTTTCCCTTTGGTTGTCTTATGCGAAATTTTCACTTAAACTGAGATTAAGCGGAAATATTAAAGTGATTTGTAATAATGTACATATTTGTAAATATTGTATAAGTCAGGCAGGTAACATTATTAATACCAGATAATTAATTTTGAACAAAAATTCTGCACAAATCCTTATACTTACAGTATCTAGTAAGTATACTTCAGAAAGGGTCCAGCATCAGAAGAAATACCAACACATTGATATTAATCGATAAATAATAACAAGTTTGGAAGGGTTTCGTTGTAAGTAAACATCCTGCACGATTGGTTTTAACCCTGAATGCGAACATGCTGAATGAATGAATCTAGATCCTAAGTATGTGTACAATAAACCTCAACCGTTTTATTTTTTTTTAATTTTAAACATATTTGTTAGCATGCTGTAGGCTGTAGGATCAAATCATCTAAAAGTGAATGGTTCACATCCAGTGAGGCATCACTGGAGTTGCTCCATGATGTACATTTTCCTGATAATTCAATGATTGAATAATCTATTGGGTTTGCTATTGAACTACAGCCGACAGGTATTGCCTGAGACATTTTAACCGAACCTATTCAAATCGTTCGGAACAGACACGGTTTCGCCGGTAGAATAACCTGAGGAAGTTGATATGTTAAGTCCATGGATGTAAGGCTAAACACTAATATCATTTACCTTTTGTATATATCCAAAAAGTGGAGGGAGTCTAAGGTAGTCTTTATAACTAACCGAGGAAAACCAACAGAATTACATGAAGTGGTAGATAGATTAATTCCATAGCTGTAGGAGCATCAGTAATCTTTCATATATAACCACAAAGTGGATGAAGACTACGGCAGTCTTTATATCTAAATCAGGAAAGCCTTCCCAAACAGTACCGGCCCTGAAACCTGTCATAATTTATGCTCAAGACTTTGGTGAGGTTGATGTCAGGTATCTCAGAATGAAAATAGATAAAAACCTATACAAAGCTCCGCTTATTTGTGTTAACTTATCTCACGACCTTGCCTTAATTTTCCCTTTGGTGACCAGTCCCGTGATTTATGGTACAAAAACTGGTAGTACTTGTATATACGAACTTCGACCAGAGACTTGATCTGGTAGTCCGGGTGATCAGAGCCTCTATAATCCCGTCCAGAACATGAGTTGTGCCATTGGTTATATTTTTCGATCATTGGAAATGGCGATTCGGTGAGTTTTATTATGTTTGTTGTTTAAATCTAAATCGCGGGCAGAATGCTCCATGTTGAGTCGCTTGCCCACCAGGGCGCTAAGAACCTTTTAATAGCAGAGGGTTTAGGTAGTCATCGACCCTATGCCAAGAGTGTAAGCCCATACAGCTAAGCTTCTAATTGGTGCCTGAAAAATAGACCTCGAATTCCTTGTGAGAAGCTTCCACTTCCTAAGAGATCTCTGGGTATTTGCAATGGCGCATCATGTTTTATGCCAACGAGGCGTTTCATATAAGACCGTCCAATTTATTCTGTCTGACCGGTACCACAGGAGCCATTAGCCCCTGGAACTTACGTTCCATCGTGGCTTTTGGTGTGTCCTCTTGGGAACAAGTCGTTATGTTTGTACCTAAATCGCGGGTACACGCAAAGAAATAATTCGTTTCTGCGAAACGAAATATTAGTCAACTACAATTCTCGTTTACGACGACTGAAATTCTTTTCGTCAGATCCAACAATTGCTTACGCGAAATAAATTTCTGTCACAACAAATGAAATTTCATTCCCGGCAAACGAGAATTGTAGTTGTCTAATATTTCGTTTCGTAGAAACGAATTTTTTCTTTACGTGTCGAGCGTTCGTTATGGAGTTTCATTCTCTGTCATGACCCTTAAAACGGTGGAAGTTTTAGGTATTTACAACTGTAATCAAAGCGTAAGACAAATCCAAATACATGTCGACGCATTGTACTCACCCGTTGTTGAGTGCATAGTGTGGTTGAGCCAATGCGACAGGACACCATTAAATACCGATTAACTCCTGTCAGGGTGACTGCATGCAAATTGTCAGGGTAAGTCATCTGGGAACGCATAACTCTATCGATGGTTCCTTTGATGTAAAGGAAAATACACTATGGCGTCTTGCCTTGATATGTAGGACACCATCAATAACGTTAAACTGAGCGCAATAATAACAGCCCTGGATAATCTTGGTGTACATGAAGCCATTGGATGGCTTGTTGAAAGCCTTCTTGCGAAGAGACCTACCTCGGCTAAATTCCCCACTACTTTGGAACCTAGTCAAGAACACTATTCTGCTTTCGTCGGTCCAAGATGGGCAAAGATAGTCACAGTATAAATGTAAGCAGACAATAAGCAGAATGAGGGGTCTTATACCTATGTACATATTATACTTTCGATGCATAACACGACTGGCAGAACCATATCGCTCTTTGGCGTTATTGTTTGGTGCACGGTACTTGAGTAATTTACCTACCGCAATGTGTATACTGAGTAAGGTCCAAAGATAGTTAGTCAGCGCATCACTGGTACTGTAAGAGCAATGATTTCTGAAACACTAAACGTAATATTACATTTGCTGCCGCTGATACGACAGAACGTTTGAAGGAATTATAGCAATGGACAATGCAGGTATCACCGATGATGGCGGCAAATTTTGGTTATTAAGAAGGTATTTGGCTGGAGTATGTACTGCTGAAGTCAAGAAAAGCCCTCAACTGCCAAAGGTCTCAGCTCTCATTACAGGTATCACTTCTACTAGTGATAGTAACATACACATACGCACAACAGGCCGAACCACTGGCTTAAGTGTATCTTCATGGACATGAGACGTTTAAACTTCTCCTCTCTTCAACCTAACCTAACCTAACATACCATACACTTTTACCAGACGGAATGCATGAAAATACTGCATTCCAGGCGGTATGAGATGTCTGGACTTCTGTACTGAATTCTCCAAACTTCACGTTAGGGTTTGCATCAAGGTCTACTCGAAATACCCAAGGCTATTGGCTATTAGGCTGCCACCGCCCTAATAGGCAATAGCCATGGCTGAGATATAAAGTTCTGACAAAGGTTTCCAATTAACTAAAAACATATATTATCTGATAACCAGGATGCTATTAAATCCCTGGGATTGTATTGCTGCCTTCAATAACAGCTGTCAACTGCCGCAGATGTCATTTCATAATGTAGATATTAATAATACTGCGCAACTACTCTTGACTACTCCAGACTGGGATGAATGGAAGGGTCGCATTCGCATTGGGATTCTACACTAAAGGCTCCAAACTTAAGGATAGAGTTATCCTCGGTGTGGGGCCTAGAGATACCTATACCTCGCAGTGTGTCGTATTTACCACACTGAAATTTTGGCTTTTAGGTAGGTAGCAGCATGACTAAGATGCAAAGTTCTGACATTTTTCATGTAAATATATTCTCCGATAGCCATGCTGCCTTTAAATCCCTGGATTCTGTATTGCTGAATTCAAGAACAGCACTATAACAGTCGCAGATATTTTAATGAGATTGCTGAGCAGTTCAAAATACACCTGATATGGGTGCCGGGTCACAGGGGCACTTCAAAGAACTACAGTGAAGATGAGCTTACAAGAATTGGGATATGTGACATGCCTTTAGCAACCTTCAAGCTCTTTTGCAGCAGGAAGTACATACTACCAGTTGTAGAACTCATATTATAAGGGGACACAGAAATTCCTTTTACTGACTGTGCAAAATATCTTGTTGCTCTGGTAGACATGAAGTTATACTTTAAGCTCAACATTCTGGATAGGAAAAGGAAAGCCAGATACCTTCTTACATGCATATAATAGGTATAAAATTGTGTTTTAAACCTCGTATTGTACACTGGATGTATGCCAAGGAAATTGATTTGACTGACTGTGCAAAATATCTTGGTGCTCTACTAGGAAACCAGAGACCTTCATAGGTAGAAAATGGGGTCTTAAACCTCGTATTGTACTCGTATACTGGATGTATGCCACGGTTGTCAGACACAAAGTTATCGGAAATTGTACCTATCCTAAGAAAAAAATCGCGTCTGTAGTATATTTGGGAAAATTAACTGTTTTTCTATAAGTTGGAAACAAAATTCTGCAACTTATTTAAATATTTCCCCTTTTTAAGATAATCTGCACTAAAACTCCGAAAAAAATATTACGAGATAGAGATATTCAAACTTTTTTTTGGTATGTAAATATGAAATATTTGCGCCAAAGAATGTTTTATTTAAATTTTGCTCTCAAACATATTTTGTTTCCTGTTTTTATCTCCGTGTACTGTAGTATACTAAGTAAGGTCCAGAAAATAGACAGTCTTCGATAGCCACACTACATTCAAATTCCTGGATTCTGTATTGATGAATTTAAGAACAACCTCAACTGCCGCAGATATCTTATCGAGATAGCTGAGCAGTTCAAAGTCCACTTGACATGGGTGCCGGGCCACAGGAAAATTACAGTGGCAATCCTTGGTAACTGCAGTACAGATGGGCTTGCATGGACATGAACAGCATTAGATGCTCCAGTGGAACTGGATAGAGGGAAAACACATCAACGACCTGTTGTTATTATTAAGATAGAACGTTCACAATGTTTATCGTATCTGTCATGACGGGTCATTGTCATAGTGCTCGATACACAGAGAGACTTTCTCTTGAGAAACTACTTTTGCAGAAGCTGCGGTGCGTCATATTCATAGTTCACCCTACATTAACATAACCATTGTCAAAATGTCTCATATGTTGGTGCTGTTTTTAGACCGCAGCTATATATGTTTCAGAGTTGATATCTATAAATTAGCAGCATTAAGACATCAATCGTTATGAAATTTGGCAGGGACGTGGTTTGAAAAAGGAATGAAGGTTGGTGAATTTAAAAAATTTCGAAGAAAATAAATTACTTACAATGTTCACTGAATCTGCTACATAGTCATGCCAAATATCGAACAAGTCATGTCAAAATGACTTGTCCATTTTATATGAAAGCAAACTAGTATCAACTCTACCAAGGAGTAGATAAGCCAACTAGTCGTCTACTTAGGAGGGTTATCTACCATATGGTTGTATCCTAAAGAGGTGATAAACCAAATGGACATCTACTAAGGAGTAGATAACCCAACTGGCCGCCTACTAAGGTGTAGATAACACAACTGGACATCGACTAAGCAGTAGATAACCCAACTGGCCGAATACTAAGGCGTAGATAACCGAACTAGTCCTCTACTAGGGAGTAATTAACCCAATTTGTCCTTTAATAAGGAGTAGATAACATAATTGGTCGTCTACTAAAGATTAGACAACCCAAATGGTCGTCTACTAGGGAAGGGATAACCCAAATGGTCGTAAGGAGTAGATAACCGATTTATACCTCTACAAGGTAGTAGATAACTCAACTTGACGTATACTAAGAGGAGAAGATAACTCAACTAGTCGCCTACTAATGAGTGGATTTATCTGATGCATTTGCATGATGGCTCCACATTCAGTAATATAAATTGGCGCTGTTAACCGTACTTAACTGATATCAATCATTCCCTACGTGACCAGATCCGTGATAGGTCTTACTTTAACCAGTACTAGGATCAGCAGACTCAGTTAAATTGAAACTGCAGTTCCCATAGGGAAACAATTTTCGTTTCATATGTAAATACAATGTTTTATATCATTTTTATTTTCCATTGAATTTTTTAAAAACACTGAATAAATTTCTATTGAATTTCCCCATAAAATTGTCGGTGAAAATTTGTCTGCGACATTTTGTGTTGTGAAATTTAATTGAATTAAACCAAAATTCCCACAAATTAAACAATTTTTTCACTAATACCCCAACCAAAATTTATTCGTGGGTGAAATATCATCACTGTGGTTGTTGCAAGCAGTATAACAACAACAAATCCGAGATCATTAATCAAACGCCAGGTTAAGTTTTGAAGAAAAATGAACAGTGTAGTCTAGTATGCGTAGCAGGGGGAGGAGCTCTGTTAACATTTGCCAGCTGGAAATGTCAAGCGTCTCGGAAACGCAAAATTCCTCATGTCTCACCTGGCAAATGTCTGAGCGGTTATTAAGTGGGCTTATTAATGTGGTACTTCACTTGACTAAAGGTGGCACCCTGCAGCGGGGCTATCAACAGGGGGGTTGATACAGTGGGGGAAATTTAAGAAAAAAATATGGAAATTAATCATGAAAAGTGCAGGGGAGGTAAAGAACAAGTTTAAGGGGACCATAAAGATAGGATTTTCGTTTTTTAAAACTTTATATTAAAACTTCCTTCATATGAAGGACATTTCAGGATGTTTTAATATGGAATTGCATAGTTTTTGCACAACAAAATATATAACATTTCTTAGTGGATTTACCTACTTTTCTTCAAATTTAAGATAACGTACAATAAGTACGGGGTCTGTTAAATAGAAAAGTCGAATTTTGAAACACTTGACTGACAGAACTCGTATATATTTCTAATACTTTAAAATAATTAAATTTTTTTTTTATACATTTTTAAATTGACAAAAATTTTAAAAATATTTATGTATTTATATTTTAAACTTTATAATTTATACAAATATTTAAATATATGCAATTTTCTTATCATTAATTTTTTAAAAAAATATCTTGTATTTTTATATTATTTATTTTTACAAAAAATAGCCCTTATTTGAAATCTCCCACTGTTTGATGATGGTTTTGAAGATGTCATTATTTTTTGTTTGTTTGTCATTTCATTTCGGTGGAAAGGGGGTTGTTGTTTTCTAATGACATGACAAAGTTTTACGCCTTAGATGGAATTTTTCGAATGAGAGTTAGGTAAAATTTCCCAAGTATAGCTCCCCCATCGCTCCATGATACTTGGGCATGGGAGACAAGGCAAGAAGTGTTTATGGTCTGTTGTTAAAAAACTATTTTTCATTTTTTTCTGTTTTTTTTGTGTGTCTCTTGTAGTTGAGGGTGACATTATTCCAAGTTGTCGTGCCTTTGAATGATGGTACGTGTTTTGTACGTATGGAAACCACATTCCTTGTAGCCGTGTTGGTACTTTGTTTTTCTTTGAGGGCTCTCGCTCCTCATCATCATCATTATTTCGGCTGTTCGTTGACAGAGTCAAAAAGTCATAAAGTTTGAAAGTGACTAACTTAACTTTAGGATTATTTGTTAAATGGACATATATTTTGTTGGTACCTAGTTTCTGGTTGTCGTAGTGGTTGTTGTCGTAGAAAAGGGTATCAGCTTGTGAATAATGCTTTGTTTTTTTACTTAATTTTAATGTTAATGAATTGTTATTAAATGAGTTTGTTACAACTCTGGCCGTCTGAGGGGGTTTTTCAAGAAAAATAATGTCATTAATTTGCATAATAGAAATTACAACGTGGGCTATTTTTCCGTACATGGCTTTAGTAATAGTACTTTAGTAAAAACAACTACGAATGTTTTTAAGATGCAACAAATAATTTACTTTGAAAATGTCTATCATATCTGCTCAAGGTTCGGTTTGTTAAACATTTTTAAAAACACATTCCTAAATCGCAGTAATAATACGATATTCTTCCCAGATGGCGAATGATTAATAAGAAAGTTGTCCTATGATTGATATTACTCATACGCTACGAACTTGATGTATTTTTTTGTATTTGTATTTTTATTTGTTTTCCTATACACAAGATTTTAATTGTCTCATATTTTAGTATAGGAAGTAACTATCATTGATTAATAAATGTTGTATTACAATAATGAATATTAACACAATGGGTAAAACTAATAGATTATTAATAATTGATAAAAAAAACTTAAAAACTTAATTATTATAAATATAGAAAATAAAGTAATAAAGCAATATATAAGTAACATGGATTACGAAAAAAGGACAGAATCTGCAAAATAATTTTATTGGTTATTCATCAAGTATCATTCAATATAGAAATTATTAATATTAGCTTAAAATGAAGAACAATGCATAATTATCAGGAATTAACCGGCAACAAGAAGGTGGACAACGTTTTTCTTAAAGTGGGCTGCGTTACATATAGTTTGGATTGTATAAGGAAGCAAGTTCCAATTGATGTAATTTTGCTTTTAGTTTTCTTTGGACATACTTACAGGGTGGCTGATATGTAATGCAACAAAGTAAAGCGCTATATTTTTTTTAATTTTTTTTTTAAATTTTATTGTTCAAAGCAAAAAGTGTCGGAAATAACATAAAATTTTAGAAACAGTTTAGATTTGTTTGAATTGGCCACCTTTGGCACGAATTATGGCTGACAAAGCCATCACACGCTGCACGAAAGTGGCTCTGCGTTATTTTGGCCCATTCCCGGCGAAGCGCCGTCTTGAGATGATCGATACTTTGGTATTTTTTAGTGCGAATCTTACTCTCAAAAATGCCCCAGGCGCAAAAGTCCAACGGATTGAGATCCGGAGATCTTGGTGGCCATTGTGCGGTAGAAATGAAGCGAGGAACCTCCTTTTTAAGCCATTCTTGGTTGACGCGTGCTGAGTGCGATGGTGCTGAGTCCTGTTGGAATGTCCATGGTCTGCGGCCGAAATATTTGTCTGCCCAGGGCTTCAATACTGTCTTTAGGACATTTTCCCGATAATATTCGGCATTTATTTTGACCCCATGGTCGATGAATACGAGCGGGGAGCTACCATCCCACACCATTACCATCGGCGGCGCTTAAGTTCTGGTGGCCAATCGAAGGTGTAAATTTTCAGCTGACCTCTTTGGCAAGTAAACCAGATCATTTTTGTTCACAAACTGCTCAATTTGGAATGGCTTCTCATCGGAGAAAACCAAATTCGGTAACTGGCCACTTTCTAACACAGTCTAACTTTTTTTGTGCATCGGTGAGCTCTTGCACTTTTTGGAACTTCAATGGCTTTAGTCCAAGCTCATTTTTTAATATGTGTTGCATCCGTTCTCGCGATATGCTCAGCTCACGAGCAATTTTTCTACCACTGCGGCGTGGATTTCGATCAAATCTGGCCTTCACTTTTCGGATCATTTCTGGTGTTGTTACCGTTTTTTTCGTCCACTTTTTGGACGCGATGCAACACTGCTAGTATCACGGTAACGAGCAATGGTACGAGAAACAAAAGATTTATTCACATTTAAATGCTGGAGGGCTCTAACGATAGCCACTTGTGTTTTTCCACCCAAATATAAAGCAATCACACTATCACGATTGAATTCCATTACGAATAACTTTTTTCTGAATGCAATAAATCAAAATGCTTTTGCAAGCGTGTAAACAATAAAATCAACTGTCACTGAAATAAATCTGTCAGCTATCAGACTAGCGGTTTAGAAATGATAGCAACCTGAAGTTGGTTGCAATACATATCAGCCACCCTGTAGAGGTCGCTCCCATATGTGTTCCTTTAAACCTTGTAAACCATATTTTCTAAGCATTCTAAAATTATCCAAATCGGTTCATATTTTGTTATAGTCCCTATATTTATATCGTTCTTAAATATGTTTATTTGGGCAATAAATACCACAATTTGGCTAACATTTTGCTGTTCGTATTTCATATCAAATGTTTTAGACATAGTTCTTCTCCTCTTCTCTCTTTGAAAAAAAAGCACACTTATTGTTAAGGAAATTCAAAGTTTTTTATTTAATGTGAAGTACAATCGATACAATTATGTTCTAAATAAAACGTCATTCAAATGGCCTCCACGACTTCTTCTGCAGGAACGAATTCGATGAACCCAATTTTCGAGCACTTTTACCACTAAATCAAGTCGTATGTCATGAATGGCACGTTCAATATTGACTTGTAAAGCTTGAAGAGAGTCTGGTTTATTTCGAAAGACCAATGACTTCAAATAACCCCACAAGAAATGGTCTAATGGTGTTAAATCGCAGCTTCTGGGAGGCTATTCAATATCACAACTTCTTGAAATAATCGAATCTCCAAACTTTTCTCGCAACAATTCAATGCTCTGTGGCACGTAGCCACTATCCGTCAATGGCATAAAGATAGCTCTTAACGAGAGCTAAAATATTGTTCAGGGGTGTCAAGGTCGTAGGTCGACTGGAAAGCGTTTTTTGGATTTAAAAAAAAAATTAATTATCGCGCGAAAAGTTGCAATTGGAGAACGATTATTTTGATAATAAAACTGAATAATTTGTAAACGTTGTTCTTGCGAATATCTCTCCATGATGAAATTGTAAACACTACTGAATACAATGAAAAACAAATGACAGATCATGACATATTACAAATGGCCGAAACGTTATTTAGCATACATTTCAACAATCCATATTTTTTTTCAAACAATTTTGCTGAAACTATGCATTTTGATTTTTTGGCAGTATTTCTTCACAATGCTGGGCTCAAACGTTTCATTTTCAAAAGAATTTTATAAAACAAAATGAACTCTATTGAACCCTGATCTGGTCTTTTCTTGCTGAAAGATTTTTCCGTGTATAGAATTAAATGCAATCAATTGTAGAGGGTACCCAAGATTCGGCCAAGCTGGGGTTATCACCGTTCTAGCTTGCTTTTATAAAAACGTATGTGTATCACCCAATTTGACTTATATCAAAAATGTTATTCCTTCATAACTAAGGGATTCCCAAGTTGTCAAAGGTCTTCACAAGTCTTACTTAAGTTTCATTAATTTCTGCAAATTGTTTAGATCAAAACTAATTTCATCGCAATGTTATCTACACAAAAACATACTTAAACATTGTTAATAAGATAAATCCTGGTATAGAGTGTTGTTCATATCTCTACATAATACCCACATTTCCTGCTGCTGTCCAAATAGAATATTTGTTAGAGAATGTTTTCTTAAGATTTTCTTCTCGAAAAAATTAATTGAAATTCTAATCTAAAGAGACTACGTAACATATGAACGGATATGCATTAATGCGCCTTGTTTTTATGCCATAAAATCTTCAATGTAATCCCCAAATATTTCCTCTACAAAGTGAATAAACAAGTAATTCTAATGAAAAACAAAAACAAAATAAGTGAACAATATTGCTTAGGAGAAAACAACAACGAGGCCAGAAGCTGCAAAAAAAGCAAGGAATCTTAATTAAAAGACACGTTTAACTATTTATTACCAGAGCGACAACGCAACAGTCTCATATATTAAATGTTGCTTCCATACTTGTATACCTTCACACCGCCATCTCGCATACCTTCATACGCACTAAGTCAACATTAGTAAATAAATTCCAATCCCCAAGGATGTGAAAATGAAAAGAAAGTGCTCTTAGTGCTTTAGCGGGGGGACTCATCGTTTGGTTGCTTCCTCGTTTGTTGTTTTTGTTTGCACGCTTGCAACACATAGCTGGACTCCCTATTCGGGCTAAAGATGTTCTTTTGAATAATTTAAAAGGGACAGGAAGACAAATTTTTTCTGGTGTTTTCCTTTTCTTGGGACAAACACGAAGATCTGCATGCGCTACTCTAAGAGTGTAGTACCTACAAAAATAGATACAGACTAAAGCTGAACAAATGATTGCCTAGTAGATGCGAAACCGAAGCTTTAATGGGAATAGCTAATTTTCGTATTCGTTTAGGTCTTCCTCTATACTATAGTCGTCATTCGACCTTTGACAGATAAGCGATCCATAAACAGTCAAGTGATGAACGTTCAGAGAACTGCCCGCCTGAGCATCAGCGGAGCTTTAATGACTTCAGCGACATAATCTCTATAAGCCCTACTCCATCTACTGCCAATCGATATTGTGGCTAAGGAAGTTGCGGCTACAAAAACTAATTTCCAACTTCACAAGATGTAGGGCATTCATCTTTCACACATCTCATCATACATAATTTTCATTAAAAACAATAAAATTTCACTTCATTTAAATTGCACGTCATAAAAACAATAACAAAGATTTGCATCAAAACATTAACTTGACAAAAAAAAGGCTGGAAAATACTAAAAGTCCTGGTATGAAACAATGTGCTCCTCTCGAGGACTAAGGATAAGAAAAAAAACATCAAGAAAAACACCGCCTGACACCGATGGCTAAGTAAGGTCATATGTTTGCCTCTGAAGGTTCAAAGAAAAACATCATCCATCCACTTAAGAGGCCTTCAAATCTCAAATCGCAATGCTCCAAACATCAAACATACACCTGACACCTTTTCCCACTAACCATTCAACAGTCGCCCCTTAAAGGTTGATTGCCAGCCAGCCACTCTCAGCCAACCACCCAACCAACCATTCATCCATCCATCCTTAGGCAATCGCATGTTACTAGTTGCCACCCACATACACCAAAGACCACTGAATTATGAGACCTCTCCCTGTCCCCTGTCCGTTTCTGGTTTGGTGTGCGTTTTAAATCCAAAAGGGAAGTATTTAATGTATAATTTCGGAAATATTTCACAGCTCAAAAGTAGCGGTCCCCCGTTAGAGCGAACATACCGGATGAAGGAGTGTTATACAGGTAACACGCTGAGAAAGCCACTCTACACAGTGGTTTAAAACATAAAATAGGAGAAGTATATACACTTCTGAATGGGAAAATAAAAAAAAATATCCGATCTGACTGCTTTGTCCGATCGTTTGATATGGGTTCTGTGATATAGTAGCCACTTCCGGTAAAAATACTTATATTTCGGCTATTCCATGTGAAAGATCAGCATTGCAATCTATACCGCCTGTGGAGCTACAAACAGACATAAGCCGAAAAACTCGGTCATTGGTTCAAAGATCTCGATTCTGGTTGTATCAAGCGGCCCTACATATATATCGTACCTTCGGCAAACTAAAGTCGTCTTCATTCCCAAAGCGGGAGAGCCGTCCTTTACAACAACTAAGAATTGCCGATATATTACAATCTTGGAGGGATTAATCGATCGTTATCTTAGCACCAACATTTATCGCAGGCTACTGTCCAACCAATAGCAGGTCTATAGCAAAGGTAAATCTACCGAAACAGCCCTGCATGATCTGGACAGCTTAAGGACTATACCATAGCAGCTTCCTTAGTCATAGGGAGAGCATAGGTTAGGATATGTTTAGAGTGGTAGTCTGTAAGTCAGGCTCACTTAGGCTATACCATAGGGACGTAAGGAAAAATATGAGGTTTTCGCAATCCTTTCCCTTTGAAACAAACCTATTGCTTTAAAAAGCCCAAATGTTGGGCTTAACTAACGTCAGCAAACTTTGGTAACTGAACAATGAAATGTTGGTCTAAAGCGGGTAACAGACGCAACTCCTGCAAAATGATTTCTCAAGAATCATTTCCCTCTACATACGGTCCAATAAGAGATTAACCCGTTATGATAGACCCTATAAGTGAGACGTCCTGTTTCGATAACGACAGTAGGGCTGACGGCATACCGCACACCGAAGCAAAGCAATGCGAAAATTGCTCAAAGTCACTGCTAAAGAGACGAAGCAAAACTAAGCTAGAAACGCTTCACAACGCGCTCTCTTGCTGAGAGTATCGCATTCGGTTTGACTTTCTAATAAGAAAACACAGAAAACACTTTTCAGCCGTTGTAAACTGCTTCTTGCTCTGACTCTGCTGTCAGCCTAGGGCGTTGGAGCGTTTCAAGATTAGCCACATCAGCTTGGAATGTACCTGACTAGTAACCACCTGCCGTTTATTGTCACAAGGCACCAGCTCTCAAGAGGAGCTTGCATATTGCTAGATTTGTGCCCATATATTACAATTCCCCTGGAGCATGTCAAATAGTTCTTAGCCTTTCCAGCTCATCCGCTGGATGAGAGCGAAAGGCTACATTTCCCGGAATGTTCCTGCGGCCCGATAGTTGTAAATTTCAGAAATACATAATTCATGGATTAGCTGGCTATATCACAACATTTCCAACCTTTGTCACAACGTTATATCTCATGCTACCTTCCTAATATCCAGCATTTCCTGCAGTCATCAGGCAGCCTACTAGCTATACATAGCTCTAGATATTTCGAGGAGACCCCGAGGCCAATCCTACCATATAGTTTGGTACCATTAGAATAGGAGTCCACACTCAGTATAAGTGTGCGACACTTATTATCAGAGAGTTGCTCTGAGGGACTGTAGTCAGTGACGGCTGAAATTTTAAGCAACCCGGAGAGGATTACATTATATCATACTTCGGTCTTTGGGATCTTCTTCTCTTATTCCTCTATTCTAGAGTCGGCCACTGAGATTACCATATATTCTAGAGTCGAACCCTTAGATCATCCTCTATTCTAGAGTCCACCTCTGAGGTCTTCCTCTATCCTAGATACATCCCCTGAGGTCATCCTCTGTTCTATAGTGGACCTCTGAGGTCTTACTCTATTTTGGAGTAACTCTATTGTCTTCCTCTATTCCAGAGTCGACCTTATGGGTCTTTCGTAATCTAGAGTTGAGCTCTAAGGTCTTATTTTGAGGTCACCATCTATTTTAGAGTCGACCTGTGAGGACTCTCTACTCTATTGTCGATGTATGAGGTCTTCCTCTATACTATAGTCGTCCTCTGAGGTCTTACTCTGTTCTACATTCGACCTTTGAGGTCTTTTTCTCTTCGATGTTTTCCTCTATACAATAGTCCACTGATGTCCTTAACCTCGTAGTGTCGACCTTTGAGGCCTTCATATATTCTCAGAGGTCTTCCTTTACTGTAGAGTAGACTCAATGGTCTTCTTCTATTGTAGAGTCGAAATCAGAGTCTTCCTCTATTCTAGGGTCGACATCCTCTACTCCAGAGAGTTCTTCCTCAATTCTAGAGTCAACATCAGAGGTCTTCCTCTTTTCTAGAGTCGACATGTGAGGTCTTCCTCTATACTATATGTAGTCGGTCACTAATGTCTTCATCTATTTTAGAGTCGTCCTCTGAAGTCTTCCCCTATTCTAGAGTCGACCTCTGTGGTCTTCCTCTACTCTAGATTCGACCTCTGAGGTCTTCCTCTATTCTAGAGTCTAATTCTTAGGACTTCAACTATTCCAGAGTCGACCTCTGAGGTCTTCCTCTATTCTAGAGTCCATCTCTGATGTCTTCTTTATTCTAGAGTCGACGTCTGATGTCCTATTTATTTTAGAGTCCGTTTCTTCGGTCTTCCTCTATATTTAGAGTTGACGTTTGCGTTCTTCTTCTATTCTGGAGTCGAGCCCTCTATTCTAGAGTCGACCTTTGCGGTTTCTTCTAATCTAGAGTCTTCCCCTTTTCTAGAGTCGACGTCTGAGATCCTATATTTATAGTCGATTTGTGAGATTTTCCTATATTATGGAGTCGATCTCTGAGGTCTTCCTCTATTCTAGAGTCTACATCAGGTCTTCCTCTATTCTAAAGTCGAACTCTGAGGTCTTCCTCTATTCTAGAGTCGATCTCTTTTTCTTTATTCTAGAGTCAGTCTCTGCGGTCGTCTTCTATTATGGAGTCGACTCCTTTCTTCTAGAGTAGACCTCTGAGGTTTTCCTCTATTCATGTGTTGACCTCTGAGTTCTTCATCTATTCTAGAGTCACATCTGATGTCTTCTTTATTCTAGAGTCAACGTGTGATGTTCTATTTATTCTAGTGTCAGTCTCTTCGGTCTTCCTCAGTCGACCCTGATGTCCTCTATTCTAGAATCGATTTATGAGATCTTCCTTTTTTTTGTTGTCCTTCTCTGATGTCTTCCTTCATTCTACAGTCAGCCTCTGAGGTCTTCCTCTATTTTAAAATCTACATGTGAGGTCTTCATCTATTCTACAGTCGACCTCGGAGGTCTGCCTCTATTCTATATTCGACCTCTAAGATCTGCATCTATTCTTGTTTCGACCTCTAAGGTCTGCCTCAATTCTAAATTCGACCTCTGAGATCTTGATGTCTGCCTCTGCGGTCTTCCTCTATTCTTGAGTAGACTATTTGTTTAGCTTTCTACACTGCATTATTAAATAATTCCTATGAAACCACTGTGATTTTGTACGTGTAAATGTACTCATACAACATACATACAAACTCCTGCTCTCATATCCCCAAAAGACCACTAATTTTACGCATAAATTTTTTGATTAATTATTTTGCCACGAAAGTCATGTTATATGCAGTATGTTTGTGTGTGTTCGGATGTTTACACGGTACATTGCGGCATGGCCATGGAATGGGCTTTGAAAGTACAGGCATTAGGATACGTAGTACGCACGGATATATGTAAGTCAGAGTACTACATAGAACACTCGGTACATGCTCGACAAGGAAAAGGAGGTATGTTTTGCAGACGCCGTCGTCCGTGCCTCATTTGTTTTAATATTCGGGAGGCACGCACGAACCGTCAGTCAGTCTCCAAGGTCTTAAAGTGAAATTCTAATTATTTGCATTTTAATTTAAACATTTTCAAGTTGTTTTTCTTCATTTTTTACAAATTCATGACTCATCAGTCATTCTTCAAATGAAATTTATTCTATTCTTTGTTATATTGTCCTGGAAAATACCCATCCTAAATGGTTAAGATAAAAACAGAGACAGAGAGAATTGTTAATTGTGTCTATTAAATAATAAATTAGCAACATTTGTCAACAAAAAATGCAACAAAACAGGGACTGATGAATTGATGGTCTGTCTGACTGTCCCACTTTAGTGATAATAAATGGAAGAAACAATATTTAGTTAAAAATTAATTTGAAAATTTTATTTTTAATTTTTTAATGAGGCTACTGTTGGATTTTTGTCACGATCTGTGCTTTAAGTAGTGGATGGATTACTATACTATAATATGCATAATTTATTTTATTCGATTAGATGTTGTCAAAAACAAATATATTCAGTTAATTTTAATGCTACAAAGCATAAGAAATTGAAAATAGAAAATTTCATTTCTTAAAGCTTTTTTCGCGTACTTTTCATAAAAAATACTAATTTTATCATAAACAGTTTATTACGGTCGTGCCCACTCCAAAATTTACATTTATAAAAAAAATAAGGAAAAAAATTAGATCGATTCTGAGATATCGCAATTTATATTTTTATTTCATAAAAAAAATTAAGGAAAAAAATAGATCGATTCTGAGATATCGCAATTTATATTTTTATTTCCTCGAAAAGTGACCGGAATAAACTGTTTACGATAAAATTAGTATTTTTTATTAAAAAAAATTACATTCTCTATTTTCAATGTCTTTTGCTTCAAAAAATTATTACAGAGAAAAAAATCGAATTTTCTAAACTTTGACCTCGCGGAGGCAGACGCTCCAATTTTTATTAAATTTTTGAATATTATGGGTCATTACTCCCACATACTAGGGCAACATTTTCTAAGAATTTGAGAAAGATCTAATTTTTGACCTGTGACACTTGAGATAGAACTTCCCATATATACCATTTGCTACAGACAATTTGGATGAGCGGTCAAAGACCCCAAGTATGTTTAATTTAATTTAGATTTTTGGACAATTGAGACGTGACATTATTCTGAGGTCTTCCTCTATTCTACAGTAGACCTCTAAGGTCTTCCTCTATTTTAGAGTCGACCTCTGACGCATTTCCCTATATTTGAGTCGACCTCTGACGCATTTCTCTATATTTGAGTCGACCTCTGGGGTCTACCTCTATACTAGAGTCGACCTCTGAGGTCTTCCTCTATACTAGAGTCGACCTCTGAGGTCTTCCTCTATACTAGAGTCGACCTCTAAGGTCTTCCTCTATACTAGAGTCGACCTCTGAGGTCTTCCTCTATACTAGAGTCGACCTCTGAGGTCTTCCTCTATACTAGAGTCGACCTCTGAGGTCTTCCTCTATACTAGAGTCGACCTCTGAGGTCTTCCTCTATACTAGAGTCGACCTCTGAGGTCTTCCTCTATACTAGAGTCGACCTCTGAGGTCTTCCTCTATACTAGAGTCGACCTCTGAGGTCTTCCTCTATACTAGAGTCGACCTCTGAGGTCTTCCTCTATACATGAGTCGACCTCTGAGGTCTTCCTCTATACTAGAGTCGACCTATGAGGTCTTCCTCAAATCTAGAGTCGACGTCTGAGGTCTTCCTCTATTATAGAGTAAACCCCTGAGGTCGTCCTCAATTCTAGTTTTGACTTCTGAGGTTTTCCTCAAATCTAAAGTCTACGTCTGAGGTCTTCCTCTATTCTAGTGTCGAACTCTGAGGTCGTCCTCTATTCTCGAGGCGATTTCTGAGATCTTACCCTATTCTAAAGTAGACCTCTGAGGTCTTCCCTTATTCCAATGTCCTAATCTTTGAATTAACCGGATTCCATGTTTGAAATTATGACAATTTCCTTCATTTCCTAATTTTAGAATACTTTTGTAACGACCACAGTCTGACATGGAATAAACAAACTCACATTGAATGAATTAAGTTCAATTCCAATTCCACAGGTTGCAGTTTTAAACTTCCCGGGTATACCCTCAAGTAGCGAAAGCACTTGGGTCTATTTAGCCATGTCCATCTGTTTGTCCATATGTTCTTGTGATAAAAGTGCAGATCGCAAATATTAATCGATCTTTACGAAAATAGGTACATAGAGTTTTCTTGGACTAGGGGCGATCCCTATTGAAAATGGGTCATATCGGTCCAGGTTTTATGTAACCTTATATAAATTGAAAATATAAAATTTCATTTCTTAAAGCTTTTTTCGCGTACTTTTCATAAAAAATACTAATTTTATCATACGGTCGTGCCCACTCCAAAATTTACACCATCGGTAGAGTACATATGGACCATTTTTTATAAAAAAAAATAAGGAAAAAAATTAGATCGATTCTGAGATATCGCAATTTATATTTTTATTTCATAAAAAAAAATTAAGAACAAAAATAGATAGATTCTGAGATATCGCAATTTATATTTTTATTTCCTCGAAAAGTGACCGGAATAAACTGTTTACGATAAAATTAGTATTTTTTATTAAAAAAAATTACATTCTCTATTTTCAATTTCTTTTGCTTCAAAAAATTATTACAGAGGAAAAAATCGAATTTTCTAAACTTTGACGAAGCCGCCTGCCTCCAATTTTTATTAAATTTTTGAATATTATGGGACATTACTCCCACATACTAGGGCAACATTTTCTAAGAATTTGAGAAAGATCTAATTTTTGACCTGTGACACTTGAGAAAGAACTTCCCATATATACAATTTGCTACAGACAATTTGGATGAGCGGTCAAAGACCCCAAGTATGTTTAATTTAATTTCGATTTTTGGACAATTGAGACGTGACTTTATTCTGAGATCTTCCTCTATTCTAGAGTAGACTTCTAAGGTCTTCCTCTATTTTAGAGTCGACCTCTGAGGTCTGCCTGTATATTAGAGTCGACCTCTGACGCATTTCTCTATATTTGAGTCGACCTCTGAGGTCTTCCTCTATACTAGAGTCGACATCTAAGGTCTTCCTCTATACTAGAGTTGACCTCTGAGGTCTTCCTCTATACTAGAGTCGACCTCTGAGGTCTTCCTCAATTCTAGTTTTGACTTCTGAGGTTTTCCTCAAATCTAAATTCTACGTCTGAGGTCTTCCTCTATTCTAGTGTCGAACTCTGAGGTCGTCCTCTATTCTCGAGTCGATTTCTGAGATCTTACCCTATTCTAAAGTAGACCTCTGAGGTCTGCGTTAAGGAAAAAAATTAGATAGATTCTAAGATATCGCAATTTATATTTTTATTTCCGCGAAAAGTGACCGGAATAAACTGTTTATGATAAAATTTGTATTTTTTCTATTTTAGAGTCGACCTCTGAGGTCTTCCTCTATACTAGAGTCGACCTCTGAGGTCTTCCTCTATACTAGAGTCGACCTCTGAGGTCTTCCTCTATACTAGAGTCGACCTCTGAGGTCTTCCTCTATACTAGAGTCGACCTCTGAGGTCTTCCTCTATACTAGAGTCGACCTCTGAGGTCTTCCTCTATACTAGAGTCGACCTCTGAGGTCTTCCTATATACTAGAGTCGACTTCTGAGGTCTTCCTCTATACTTGAGTCGACTTCTGAGGTCTTCCTCTATACTAGAGTCGACCTATGAGGTCTTCCTCTATTATAGAGTAAACCCCTGAGGTCGTCCTCAATAATAGTTTTGACTTCTGAGGTTTTCCTCAAATCTAAAGTCTACGTCTGAGGTCTTCCTCTATTCTAGTGTCGAACTCTGAGGTCGTCCTCTATTCTCGAGTCGATTTCTGAGATCTTACCCTATTCTAAAGAAGACCTCTGAGGTCTTCCCTTATTCCAGTGTCCTAATCTTTGAAGTAACCGGATTCCATGTTTAAAATTATGACAATTTCCTTAATTTCCTAATTTTAGAATACTTTTGTAACGACCACAGTCTGACATGGAATAAACAAAATATGAATTAAGTTCAATTCCAATTCCACAGGTTGCAGATTTAAACTTCCCGGGTATACCCTCAAGTAGCGAAAGCACTTGCGTCTATTTAGCCATGTCCATCTGTTTGTCCATATGTTCTTGTGATAAAAGTGCAGATCGCAAATATTAATCGATCTTTACGAAAATAGGTACATAGAGTTTTCTTGGACTAGGGGCGATCCCTATTGAAAATGGGTCATATCGGTCCAGGTTTTATGTAACCTTATATAAAGGTTTGATTTTTTACGCTCTAAAATAACATTTTTCTGACGAGATGCCCCAAATTTATTAGTCACATTGGCGCTCTAAAGAACACATTTTCCAGCAATTTGACTGAAATTTATAACTTTACACAACAACGTCTTAATCTTTATAATATGTGCATTTTATACCTAAGAAGTCATTGGTATTAAGTAAATTTGCTTTAGTTTTAGTGTGAAATGTTCTTATTTAACAGATTAGGGCATTTTTGGA
Organism: Eudasyphora cyanicolor; assembly: GCA_963930755.1. Lineage (NCBI taxonomy): Eukaryota > Metazoa > Arthropoda > Insecta > Diptera > Muscidae > Eudasyphora > Eudasyphora cyanicolor. Next base: position 214,581,603 of record OZ005734.1, on the reverse strand, counting down.
ACAAACTTTTTAGAGAAGAGTTAGGCTTTCAGGAAATACATACTTGATTGGCCTTTTGCAAACGAAGAATGCAGATACAGGTTGTCAAAAAAAACTCTACTTTTGAGTTCTAGTGACTGTACATTCTACTTCTAGTGACTGTAAATTCCAATGCCTATTGATTCTCGGCAATGGAAACCCTTTTTATTAAATATTTTGTAACTCATATTTTCTTGGTACTCGTAGTAATAAAAATGCAAACGAAATAGTTTCCCCCCACCAAAAAATATTTTACAATGTAAACTACTACGCCAAGGCTGTATTTATAAATCATCCATCCAACATATCCATTCAACCCAACCCCAAAAAACCCTCAATAATTAGAAATTGATTTCAACATTCCTTCATTCGTTTGTTTGTTTTTTTTTTCGTTTATTCTGCAGGTCCCATGTCGATGAAGGAAGTTGATACACAAATGTTGAATGTGCAAAGCAAGAATAGCAGTTATTTCGTCGAATGGATTCCAAACAACGTTAAGGTCGCCGTATGCGATATTCCACCACGTGGCTTGAAAATGTCGGGTACATTCATTGGCAATACCACCGCCATCCAGGAGATCTTCAAGAGGATATCCGAACAATTCACAGCTATGTTCCGTCGCAAGGCTTTCTTGCATTGGTTCACCGGAGAGGGCATGGATGAAATGGAATTCACCGAGGCTGAATCTAATATGAATGATTTGATTTCCGAGTATCAACAGTACCAGGTATGTGTGTTATACATATGTGTTTTTGTGAGAAAAATGCAATATTCGTCGTATGTTGTGGAATACAGATACAGTGGGTGATCTTTGGATAAGACCAATTGAATTCAGAATATTATGTATAGAAGTGGTACCTCCTCTGTAAATGGAAAGAGAGAAAGTGATGTATTGCTTTCATTCTTCCAGTGTTCGTGGTTGGATGTTAGTTTTTGAGTGGAATTCTTTGTTTTGGATACGCTGTTCACACTATATACCTGATCACAGAAAAGCCTCTAGGAGTTACGTTTCGCCGATCAAGTGATCTTGTTGAATTCCTTGAACTTTGTGTGGTAATCGTCCTATTCTACTGATGATTTTTACGGCGTGCTTTGCTGTAAAGTGCTTAGCAATCCAAAGAATTTGTCCTCCGTAATATTTTTCACATATTCTTTTCTGCTTAGGTAGCCGAGTATGGGATACCCAAACGGTTTCTAAGTAGTTTTCGGGAATTAGGGCTAGACCTTCGCTGTAATATATACTCGACAAACGGTTCGGAATCGAAATTCGGTATACACGGTAAGCGTGTCAGTTCCGCATTCAGTAAAGTCCCCTGCTTCAAGGTACGAATATGCTCAGCATTCACATCGGTTCGGCATTCCATTATGTACTCGACCTCCCCAGGTTCGACAGTTGTTCGGGGATATTCGTTGCCTTGCGAACTATTTTTATAATTACGCACTGCTGAACAACGAATAGAATAGTAGAATGAAGGCTCTGAGTAAGAACAGCAGACCAAAGTATCTGTGTTTCATACCCTTTCCATATATAAATTTGTATTATTCGGAATTTCAATTTGGAAAATTCTCGACGGAAAATTGGACCGGCATGATATCGAACGCGTGATCCATTAAGGGATCAGGGATCGGTAGCCGGTTACTTTAACATTTAATTACCTACAGTACCTGACCATTCAATGTCAGACACAGCGTAAGACACAATTGAAACCGTTTAAATGTTTACTATTTAATCCTAGAATTTCGATAACTGGTCCCAAGTGATCAGCTATATGCTAAGGAGAGGAGTTGGAGTTGTAGTAGATAACCCAACTGGTACTCTAATAAGGAGCAAATAATCCAATAACCCAACTGGCCCTCAGCTAAGGGGTAGATAACCCAAGTATCGTCCAAGATAACCAAAGATTAAAGCGTAGATAAGCCAACTCGCTGTTTATTACGGAGTAGATAGGCCAATTTGTTGTCAACAAAGGCGTGGACATCCCAACCTGCTCTCAACTAAGGAGTAGATAACCAATAATTTATTAAGGCACAGATAAACCAATTCGTTGTTTATTAAGGCGTAGATAATCCAACCTGCTCAACTAAGGAGTAGAAAACCCATCTTGTCGTTTATTAAGGAATAGATAAGCCAACTCGTTGTTTATTAAGGAGTAGATAACTCAATTGCTCGTCAACTGAGGCGTAGATAAGGCAACATGTCCTCATCTCAGGAGTAGATAGCCAAACTCGTTGTTCGTTAAGGCGTATATAAGCCAACTCGTTGTTTATTAAGGAGTATATAACCCAATTTGTCGTCAACTAGGACATAAATGACTCAATCGTACCTATACTAAGGAGTATGTAAGCCAACACAACTCGTTGCTTATTAAGACGTATATAAGCCAAATCGCTGTTTATTATGGAGTAGATAACCCAATTTATCGTAAAATAATGTGTAGATAACCCAACTGGCTCTCTGCTAAGAAATGGATAACCCTACTCGTCGTTTATTAAGGAGTAGATAAGCAAACACGTTCTTTATTAAGGAGTAGATGATACAATTCTCTGCCAGCTAAGGCGTAGATAAGCAACATGTCCTCAACTCAGAAGTAGATTACGAAACTCGTTGTTCATTAAGGCCAAGTCGTTGTTCCAAACCAAATTTGTCGTCAACTAGGGCATAGATAACCCAACCGTACCTATACTAAGGAGTATATAAGCGAACACTTCGTTTATTAAGGCGTAGATAAGCCAAATCGTTGCTTAGTAAGGCGTAGATAAGCCAAATCGATGTTTATTACATAGTAGATAACCCAATTTATCGTCAAATAATGTGAAGATAACCCACCTGCCTCTCCACTAAGGAATAGACAATCCAACTCTTCGTTTATTAAGGAATAGATAAGCCAATTATCTACTAAGGCGTAGATAACCCAAATGACCCGCTAATAACCAAATGGCCCGCTAATAACCAAATGAGTAGATAACCGAGCTTGTCCTTTCTTAAGGAGTAGATAAGCCAACTCATTGTTTATTAAGGTATGGATAAGCAAATCGCTGTGTATTAAGGAATAGATAACCCAATGGGTTTTCCAGTAAAGTAATGATAGTCCAACAGACCATCTATTAAGGAGTAGATAAACCTACTGCCCGCCTACTAAACCAACAAAGTATTTGATATCCTATACTCAACTTGACGTATACTAAGGAGTAAATCAACCAACTAGTCCTCTACTAAGGAGTAGAGTTATCTGATGCACTTGATGCAATATTGTTTGGTGTATTTAACCCTGATTTACTGATACCAATCATTCCTAGACTTAGGTAAATTGCCACTTCTTTTCTCGTAGGGTCTTATTTATTTTTTAATGTTCGATATGTTTTTATTGTTTTAAGATTTTGTGTATTCATTTATAGTGACTTAGTTTCTTGATGTAGTATTTCTTGCATTTTCTCTATTTTTTGAAATCTAAGCGATAGACATATATATTGGTCTTATCTTTAGTTCACCCACTGTATGTCATATGAGCTACTGGAATGGACATATGATTTAGAGCAAACATATGGTGGACATGAACGAACGAACGAATGAACGTTTCTATACGATGATATGCTGTGGTCTCATATGATGGGGCGTGTGTGTTTGCTTACACGCTGCCCTATCCGCACACTCGAAAATGACTGTAGGTGGTGTACCCATACGCACACACACATTTGCATTCGTCGGTACACACGAGCGTATGGTTATTACACACAGAGCATAGCTCATACGCCGTTATGTGAGTGTACACAAACACACATTCGCAGATATTCGAGGAAACGGAAGCTTGTTTGATGTTTGATATTTTTTAATTAAAAACAATTTTTCAATGATTTTTTCCCATTTCACCGGCAACATTGAAATCTTTGCGGGACGTTACGTTCGTCGTTCTGTCCACCGTTCATCGATGGTTTTGTTTATTTGTTTGTTTTCATTGTTTTCCTTGCAGGAGGCAACCGCTGATGAGGATGTTGAGTTCGATGAAGAGCAAGAAGAAAATGACGTATATGAAGCCGACATCCAAAACGGTGGCATGTAAATACACACATACACACACAACACAAACACACATACCCGTATACACATACATATGTATGTATGTATGTCCATATATGTACATTTGTAGTACATACATTCAAACAGCCCAAAAACCATCAAGAATAACAACAGCAACAAAAACAACTGCAGCCAATATTTTGCTCGTCAACAATTATATCCACACGTTCGGCGAAACGAGAAGGAAATAATTTAAACGTCTTTACTATCCATACCAGCAGACGTATCCCGCATACCCGCGCTTCTCCCCGAACCGCTAACCCCAGCAACAATTTACATACACTCCTTTATATACACCTTATATATACATGTGAGTGTGTGTTTAAATTTAAGTGTACATGTATGTACATGTACTTCTTTTAATTCCTCTTAACCTCGCCCACTCCACTTCACCAACCAAACCAATCAGCCACCCAAACCCCCCACTCCACCCCAATAATCATGTAGTAGTGTTTTTTTATTATTATTATTATGTATTTTTATTATTGATAAATAAAACAAACTGTTTGTAAATCCGCAATTTGCGCGTAATTAATTCATACCTATGTATGAATGTCTGTCTGTATGTCTCTGTTTTAAATAAAATGATCGAATGATAAAAAAGCAAAAAAACACACACAATCCTGTGAATTGTTCTTATTGTTTTGTGAAATGAATGAAGGAGAGGTGTAGTTTACACTGATTGTTAATTGCAGTTATGACCACAATGTACTCGTTTGTGAACACACACGTACCACACTCGTCAATGAGTGTCTGGAACACTGTGGTTTACCGAATTGCTCAGCATGACTCGCTCATGTTGTGGCATTAAGGAGTAAACTTTCCCAAAAGCCGATAACACCAAAAGTAAGTATTTTCCCAGAAGGTAAGTGACAGGATTTTTCCTCCGGGGAATAAAATTAAAGACATTTATTACACTGAAAGAAAAAATTGTGTAAGCAGCAGGAAGAAAACGAACTTTTTCATTGAAACTCAAGGAACGTTCGTATCCGTTACACTAACGAAAAATGTTTCACTACAGCATCAGCATTGTAGGCGTCACATATATACATACGAGAAGATGGCTTTCCTGGCTCACATAGACCAATGTATGTCACTAGTGATACCACGGGGACAGATGCCCCTCATCGAAACCAACCTGTTTGATAAACAAAGTTATCGGTAGTACGAATATCGGTACCGAAAAGATCTGTCAGACTTCCTAGAAAGACCGAACCCAGTATATTCAGACGTCGTTTAATCAAAGCGGCCAGCGGCCGAGCCCAGTATATTCAGACGTCGTTTAATCAAAGCGGGACAGTATCATAGCAAGTGCTCAATGCTCTCCACTTCTTTCTCATCTGCACAGCTTCTGCAGAAGTCATTGGAGTTAATACTCAACCTACTGGCGTGTTCGCCGATCAGGCAGTGTCAAGTCAGAACTGACACTAACGTAGACAGTAATTTCCTCTCTAGTGCGAGGAGACATTTTGACCTTCTCCGTTCGTAACTTGGTCAAATTTGTCTAGGTACCCTACTGGTGTCGTTCTAGATCTAACTGAATCCAAACATACGTGTTTCTAACGTAGTGGGTATGCCCCCATCATATGATGGAGGTTATAAAAATATTTTTATGACACAAATGAAGTCCAATATAAAACTCATACCATTGCACGGTGGGACGAAGCCCCGAAAAAAGCCATAAATATCGAAATGGAAATTTACTTAAAGGCATTGATATTTACGAGTATAACAGTTGATTCATCGTTGATTCAATAAAAACTAGAGCTAGACTGGACGCAAAAAAACCAAAATTCAGTGACATTATCATCTTACAGCGGGGTGAGTTTCAGCTTGATCCGTTATTATTCTCCATTCTGGTTTATTTTCGGTCATCTGTTCAGTGTCATCATCATCTTATAGCGGGGTGAATTTAAGCTTTATTTTCGATCATCTGTCGCCAGCTACGAATACTCATTATTCTTAAATCAGCTTCCACGCAGTCCTTCCATCTGGTTATGGTCCGGCGTCTTCGCCGATTCAAATATAAAGGACATGCAAAAATTATAACATAAAGATTATATAGGCACTTGCAAAAGGGACTTCCGAACTGCTGCAAAAAGGACTTCCGAACTGCTGCAGCTGATAGCGGTCATATTGTTGTAGCTACATCTGCCGAATTGTCTGTCTTTTATAAAGCGTTCAACAGCACATGCAAATGATTAAATTGTTTAATCAAAATGGCTGTTCTGTTCGGCAATGTTCCGAGCACTTTTCGTGGAAAAATTATCATAAACGATGAGACCCATTTCTTTATAAATGTGTACGTCAACAAACAGATTTGTCGAATTTGAGGCGATACCAATTCACATGAGATCCAAGAGCATCCACGACTCAATAGCCTCGTAGTAGAAAATTCTTCAATGGTCTCTTAGCAAAGTATCTGAGGGTATTTGCACTTATTTCGCTTATGAAGTTCGTACAAATACCCCTCTTTGCAACGTTTTGCGAAACAGAACTTTAAGCCTCTGTCATATATTAATAAAGCTTAAGGACTCAATAGCCGCTCGAAGTTCCGGAGGGAAAAGCATTGCAGAGGCAATCAGAAGTGTTCAGGGGACAGATCATTGGGGTCTTCAGTCATCAGTCGTAGGGCTATATAGTTTAGTTAAGCTTCGATTCTTGATGGAATGGTTGAAAGTTCTTCGATGATCTCTCAGCAGAGTCTCTAATGGTATTTTCACTTATTTCGCTTGTAAAGTTTGACCAACGTTTTTCTAAAGTTTCGCTAAATAGTGGTGTAGAACTTTAAGCTCCCCTGTATTAACATAACTTAACGACTCAATAACCACTTCGGGTTCCGGGGTGTAACACAGTTAAAAGCATATTTAAGAAGTGTCTAGTAATCAACGGGTTCAGATCATTGGGGTTTTCAGTCATTGGACAGTTTATGTAAGCTTCGATTCTTGCTAAAACCATAGAAAATTCTTCGATGGCCTTTCAGCAAAGTCGTTCTGCGGGTATTTCCATTTATATCGCTTGTGAAGTTAGACCAAATGTCTCTTTCCAAAGTTTGTCCAAAGGATGGTAAAGAACATTAAGCATCTGCCATCTATATACATAACATAACGACTCAATAGCCGCTTCAAGTTCTGGAGGGAAAAGCATTGCAGAGCCAATTAGAAGTATCCAAGAATTAACGGGACCAGTTCATCGGGGTCTCCAGTCATCAGTCATAGGGCTATATAGTTTAGTTAAGCTTCGATTCTTGATGGAATCGTTGACAATTCTTCGATGGTCTCTCAGAAGAGTATCTCTAAGGGTATTTTCACTCCTTTCGCTTGTAAAGTTTGACCACATTCTCTTCTTTCCTACGTTTCGCTAAAGAGTGGTTTAGTACTTTAAGCTTTAACTCATTAGCCGTGTCGTGTTCCGGAGGAGAAAGCCACGCTGAGCCAATCAAAAGAGTTCAGGAGTCAACGGCGCGAAATCATTGGGGTCCCGAACGACGATCGACTTAGAATCGCTGGCAGATTCGATCTAACCATGTCTGCCGTCCGTCTGCCCATGTAAAGTTTTCCGCAATGTACAGGTCGCAATTTTAGTCCGATCTGGACGGAATTTGGTTAAAATCGGTCCCAGCTAGGTCCGCAGTTCTCTTAATCTTTCATCATATAGTTTTGCTTCTTTTGCTTAGGCCTAAACTGAGAAGCGATAACGAACTGGATGGGCGTGTGCCTTCAATTTCGGAGTTGGACCTTGTAAGCGAATAATGCAATATTAGTGCAGAATTCGCATCAGGCTGGTACATGAAATGCTGAGTTGTTGAGATCGATGGCTCAAGGATACGGCAGCCACATTTTCGTCAGTGCGCACCTTACGACGAGACGGGGCCGTGAGTGTTGTCCACTCTAGCATGTCAGTCTCACGAAATGTTGGCACAAATTTGCTCAGGCGCGTTGGGCTCCTCATTTCGAACAACATTAAAAAAATTGCGTTTTGTGATTTTAAACATTTCGTCGATTCATTTTTTATATGTACGTCTGCAGCTTTTTAAATTGAATTATTAGAAACGTTACTCTAAATCGGCGGAAACCCCTATTACGTAATATTAAAATTACCCGAAAACTTCACGAATTGGTAATTATTTCATAAACAATTGGGCAAAAAGTGTGCTATGAAGCAAAAATAATGAATAATAAGATATGTCATCCCGGAGCGAGTAAGTTATCAGATACGAACGAATAAAAATTTCAACGAGTATGACTTCAAAGAGTGAGGTTTTCCGCGGATTTCAAACCGATTTTCCCGAATTTTTTGTAATTGTCACAATTAAAAAATTAATATCAATCGATTAGTGCAAAAAAAGTTGAAATCACCTTCGCGGAAAAGTGTTTTTTCGCGTGTGACATTTCATTCCTATTCGTTCGTAACTGATAGATTTTGACAGTTTTCGGGATGACTTATCTTCATAATTTATAATTTTTGCTATGAAGAATATAAATTGTTGTTATTGTTATTATTGTGCAAAAAAAATGGTCATAAGCTTTGACCACAGACCTTAAATTATACAGATGTTCCGTCAGCCAGAAACGTCAAAATCTATCAGTTACGAACGAATAGGAATGAAATGTCACACGCGAAAAAAACAGTTTTCCGTTTAAAAAATTAATATTAATCAATTAGTGCAAAAAAGTTCAAACTATGTTCGCGGAAAACAGTTTTTTCGCGTGTGACGTTTCATTCCTATTCGTTCGTAACTGATAGATTTTGACGTTTCGACCGGACGGCACATCTGTCTAATTTAAGGTCTGTGCTTTTGACCACAAAAAAATCTAAAATATTTGGCAGTCGAAATTTGAACGGCAGAACATTTCTGTGGCAAAACAGGTTTGGTATACCAATAAGTTCAGTTGAAAAACCGACGGTTTGTCTTATTCGAAAACGGATAAACCAGAAAACCGATAGGCGTTTTGAAGGAAACCGGATCATCAAATGGAAATAAGCGTTGTTTAGATTCGGCTTAACTTACCGGTAGAGCGACAAGAACAAACCAAAAGCACACAATTCGTTTCGAGTAAAACGCTTATTCTTGAACTCCACTCGCCGAAATTTTATTTTGAAAAAAAGTTGTTTTCTTAATGAGAATGTTAAAAAAAATTATTTTATGGCGCTTAAATTTAAAATCAGGATATAGAAATATACAGGGGACATACCTAAATCTGTACCTATTTTCACCAAATTATTCAACGTTAGTTGAAAAATTTTAAGCGTCTTCGTTCAACACTGGGAATTTATATGGTGTGGAGTCTATATCTGAAAAATACTGGCGTGCTACGATTATAAAGGTGAGATTAGTCGGATTGTGTTCATCTTATCGTTAAAGTATGTATTGAAAGTTGGCCGTGAATAATAGTGACATAAGCATAATATTCGTGGTGAGTATTTGCCTTCGTATTTGCCCGCCAACAATTTTTCCTTGACGGCAATCGGGTTTGCCGTGTCAACTCTATTCAACGATTCGTCTGAGACGATTATTTACGCTACAGCGACGTTACGTTACGTTTGCTTAATTTGCTCTTTAATAATTTGACAATGTTGGCAGAAAAATGATGGAGGGAAGAATGCAAATGAAGGAAAAATTAAAAGAAAATGGCAATTTTATATTAAATCAGTGCCTGTGCGGAAGATTGGTGTTTAATACCGAAGTTTTATGTATATTTCAACATGAAAAGTGAAACGACAAATGAAAAACCAGTAAGGAAAGACAGAAAGTCGGGCGGGGCCGACTATATAATACCCTACACCTACCTACCAATGCGAAAATGGGCATTGCGATAAGAATTTGGCAGTGTTCATACATGTAATAAGCAAACTCTCTCTGCCGATTTTCGTACTGATCGGATATAAAACACGGTTTCTACAGCGCTTACATGTCAAATCGGGTGAAACATATATATGGGGGCTATATCTAAATCTGATCGGATTTTCTCCGAATTTGGTAGTGTTCATTCACGTAATAATAAAACTCTCTGTGCCGAATTTCATAAAGATCGGATGTAAAATGTGGTTTCTACGGCGCTTGCATGTCAAATCGGGTGAAACATATATATGGGGACTATATCCAAATCTGAACCGATTTTAACCAATAGGGATCGTCCTTGGGCCAAAAAAGAGCACTATGCTAAATTTCATCACAATCGGACCATAAATACGACCTGCACTTTGATTACAAGAATACATGGACAGACGGACATGGCTAAATCGACTCAGAAAGTGATTCTGAGTCGATCGGTATAATAAACAATGGGTCTATCTCTTCTCCTTTTAGGTGTTACAAACAAATGCACAAAGTCATAATACCCTGTACCACAGTGTGGTGTAGGGTATAATTACATGTAAACAACACACAGAACAGCATTAATCAATTGAAAACTTTAAATATCCTAAAATATATGAAAATAAACGAGTGACCCTCGATTTGTGAGGTTATGTTTTAAGGATTCATTTATAAAACATGAGAAATACGAAAAACGACAATTAAAGAGTTTTAAAAGGTAAATGGATGTTTAATATTTTTTATTTGCACACACATATTCCAAAATAGTACATACATAGGTTATGCAATAGCTTCCTCGCGAATTCCACGGACATTAATTAGTTTTGTTTACAACATGACGTCGTCGAGAAAAGTAGAATGAGCCAATCTAAAATTAAACTTGGTATGCAAATTACGACAACGTAGTCGGAATATCTTAACCGGACCAATTCTGATACATAGTCATGACTGCATTCAAATAAAATGTATAAACAATTTTCCAGCCCATAACGGGGGGAAATGCTGTAGCGAGGTTTTTTGTACAGGGGCATGTATAAAGCCTATAAAGTTACACTGACCAGTTTTTTTAATGTTTCAAGACTTCGGCCGGGTTTCTAGATTATTGGTGCGTGCAAAGCCGACAACTCTGACAAGTCTTTTTTTTGAAAACCATCGGGGAAGACATTTGCAAAGGACTAAAATTGTTATCTTTATTTTATTTATGCCCTGCACCACAATCTGGTGCAAGTAATTATGGATTTGTGCATTTGATTGGAACACATTAAAGGAGAAGAGATAGAACAGGCCCGTCATTTATTATACCCATCGAATCGGAACCACTTTCTGAGCCGATATAGCCATGTAAGATTTCATTTTATATATTTTATCATAACTTGTAATTTAAAGTTTCAAAGGCGAATTGTCTGCCCTCACATTCTTGTGATCAAAGATCAACTCGCAATTTTTAACCGATTCTTAGAAAAATGTACAGAAGGGACTTCCTTGTGGTAAGGGACGAACCCAAATTATTGGTATATATGTGCAATAATACCTCCCAATTTAAATTCTTCACGTTCTCGAAGTAACACTTTAGAACCCATCCGAATAAAATGTATCATTTGCTGGAAAATAGGTATCACATTAGTGGTGAGGGTATCGACTCGACCTTAAACTTCCCTTAGAGGTTTTTATTATCTTATTTAATGTGAATACAATAAACATCTTAGGGCCATTAACAATAAATAAACAAACTAGGTTTTAGAGCTAACTACCGGGTATAGCTGTCAAATTCCATACAATTTAACTTAATTTAGCTCTAACTCTCGGTTATTTTGTTTTGTGTTAATGGGGGTTAGACGATCAAAACTAAATTTTTCTTTTCTGGAGTGTGTCCAAAGTTTGTTTCGCAATCCCAGTGTTCTTCCTATAAAAGCCCGAAAATATGCATATTTTCATCTACTGTGCTCATTATTAAATCTGATTACAATAACAGTATACCTATGGGTAGTTCTTTCTAAAGTATAACAGGCCAAAAATTAGATCTTTCTTAAATTCTCAGAAAATGTTGCAATGGTAGTGATGGCCCAAAATATTAAGTCAAAGTTCAGAAAAATTTAGATTTTTCTCGGTAATAGTTTTTTCAAGTTAATTTTAATGCAAAAATACATAAGAGATTGAAAACAGAAAATATCGTTCATTAAAGCATTTTCCGTGGATTAACAATAGGGATGTAACGAAAGTGACTTTAGCGAAAGCGAATCTATATATATAAAAATGGTGTGAAAAATGTATAGTAATTCATCAATTGAGAACGACTGGACCGATTTGGCTCAATTTTTTTTTCAGTTGTTCGTATTTGCCTGGAGAAGGTTTTTACGAAAGAAAATTTTGGGAAAACCCTCCGGAAAAGTCGGAAAATTGGGAAAATCGAAAATTGCTATTTCTTGCGAGATTCCTACTGTTCCTATCTACTGCTCTCTTTTTCAATCCAATTTTTTTTATTAATTTTCTATTAAACAAAAAAGTTTTCTATTAAACATATGTACGAGTATGTGCTATTTTTCTTGCTGCAATTCATTCGAGTTTTGCTTATTGTTACACTGATTTCGCGTATCACATCGGCAAACGGTACAAGCATTACGATCAATTAAAATTCAAAGTTATATTTATCAATTCGAACATTTTTTCAGATAATAAGTTTGAGTATAAGAGGTAAGGTTATCTTATTGGATTGCGGGCATTGCAAAATCATAATTTCGGATGAATGCACGATGGCGCATAAACGAGCTCTGGAGGCAGTTGACCGAACGATGAAGGATTTACGACGTGATTTGAGACAATTTGGTGAGTCTATGATATTGCTCTCCAGAGATTTTCGTCAAACGCTTCCCGTCAGCCCGAAATCTACTGCCGATGAAATTAATGCATGCCTGAAATCGTGGTCTTTGTGGCGGAATGTCAAGAAGTTGAAATTGACCACGAACATGAGAGTCGCGCTGCAGAACGACTCATCGGCTCTTGAATTCTCGAAACAACTGTTGGCGCTTGGCAATGGCCAAATTACTGTTGATGTTTCCACTGCATTGATATTGTTCCCGGCAAATTTTTGCGAGTTCACATCGTCGAACGAGGAACTCATCACCAAAGTGTTTCCAAATCTCGATTAGATTAGTGAACGGGCAATATTAGCAGCTAAGAATAAGGACGTCAATAGCATGAATTTTATTATTCAAAGTAAAATCGAACTCGCTTGATGTGCCAGGAGCTCCGCCGCATAATTTACAGCTGAAGGTGGAATCGATCATAATCATGTTGCGGAATCTGAATCATCCGAAATTGTGCATAGTTCGCGGTTGTCCATTATGAAACTGATGGACAATGTGATTCAGGCGACGATCATCAAGGGAAAATTCAAAGGAGAGGAAGTCCTTATCCCACGAATTCCGATTATTCCAACTGATCTTTCATTCCAATTCAAGCGGATTCAGTTCCCCTTACGATTGGCTTTTGCGATGACAATCAATAAATCTCAAAACCAATCGTAGGAAGTCTGTGGAATTAATCTCGAATTTCCCTGTTTTTCGCACGGTCATCTGTACGTTGCCTGTCTTCTGTCTTCGTTGTTTGTTGTTTATCACATCGCTCTCTACTGATTTCGATTCCTTTTAAACAAATCGCATTAAAATTTTACCTATCTGTGTTTTATTATCACTCTGGAGTTTATCTGAAGGCGTTAAATTGGGGCGAGTCGAAGTTCGCCGGGTCCGCTAGTATTGAAATATATTTCTTGCGAATGCCAATAGTGAAATATGCATTTTTGCGAAAGCGAATAATATTTTTTTTTTATTTTGCGAATACAAAGCGAATATTTTAAAAATGAGTTTTTGGCCCTACTACCACAAGGACAAACATATTTTATTCGACTGTTTTGAAGAGAAGTAGCAGAGGTTTTCATTGGTATTAATATCGTCACAATGTGTGAAGCGGTAAAATATATTTTTGCGAAAGCGAATGTTAAAAATGATGCGAATAATTCGCATATGCGAATATTCGTTAATATATGGAATTTGTATATTGTATAGAACATTCATATGATTCGCATAGATTATTTTCGTATGAATTTGTGTGGGAAATACTATAGTCAGCTTGATAAGTACATCCATACCCATCGAATTTCAAGCGTTTATGTATGACCTGTGTTACCGTTATGGGTTACTAAATTTTCGTATGATTTTGTACCCTGTCGTGGGTGTCATATTTCTATGAACTGCAGGCTCTGCGAAAGGATATTCCGAGTTATTTTACATTGAAGTGTGGTTTGTTAACTTGGTGGCTAAAAACCGGCTTTTTAGTCTCAATTAGTATGTTAACATACTGTTTTGATAGAGTGGTTATTACACCCATTTGTTTTCAAGTGGATTATGTATGAAACATATTCGATGAACTTCACTTTTGTTCCGTAGCAAATTATTTATATACATACTTACATATCCCCCTCAACTAAATTAAGAGATGATAAATATAGTAGCTAGTGAACATTTTGTGGTGCAGTTTTTGGAATAGTGTTGCTAACCCCCTTCCAAAGTTGGTGAAAATCGATGGGTTAGGAATTCAAAAAAAGTAAAATTGTTTATGAAAACAAGTTCACAAAATATAACCACCAATATTTATAAAAAAATGTTCAACTGTCTACACTACTAAGTTAAAATGAAAGCATAGACCTAAATATGTATTCTCACCGTATGCCCAAGTACGTGAGTACTTTTTTACCTTTTATAAAGCCACAAAAAAATACAAACCACTGTTAACGCCCCATTGCAAACGGTTATATGTATGTAGGAAAACACTCACACATGTTCAGATATAAAACAGCAAAGGAAGCACCAAAACGTTATATAATTTGTTTTTAAGCGCCGTTACAAATATTGCCTCGTTACCTCATTATCATGCATTTCCGGTTGATTTCCATTTCGATTGTTTCTCAACGTAAATACTTAATTTTTAAATTGATTGTTTTTCAAGTGTGGGTATATATATGACAGGTCATCAACTTCACCAACGCACTGTGTGGTCGTTAGTAAAATAGTCGTGCTACACAATTATAAATCAGAGCAAAAAATTTATTTTTCCACTTGGTTATTATTAGTCGTACTGATTCAGAATTTCAATGCCACACAAAAACTGTAGTAAGAAATATTCAAAAATGAGAGGTCGAGTTATTTTGCAGATTGATGAACTAGCACGAAGCGGGGTGCCACGATATCGCCAGAATTCCGGGATTTAGTAGATGCCTGAAATGGCTAGGAATGACGACAACCCATCGCCATTTATTTCACTAACCCTTTGTAAGGAAACTCCTAGAAGAATGGAACCAATATGTATCTTCGAACTTAACTAAGGTATACAAAAATATTACCTCATACCAAATTTTAAGTAAATCGGTTACTCCTATCGAGAGTTATCGTGCGCACCAGACAGACGGACGGACATGCATTGCTAAAATGCCTTACGATGACATAAAACGGATTTCCGCCAAATATCCTTAGGGTCTTAGGATACTTCTTCGATAATAATTGAAATAAAATGCCTTACGGTGACATAAAACGGATTTCCGCCAAATATCCTTAGGGTCTTAGGATACTTCTTCGATAATTAAAATATTTAAAAAATGATGCAAAGTATCTTAAATCGATATTTAAAATTTAAGGTAAACAATACACTGCTTTGTAAAATACTATCAGATGTGTACTAAAAAAAATTTCAATGGAATAAAAATAGATGCAAAAACATTTTGTTTACAATAAAATTTATTTCGAGTCTTAGAGGGGATAATTTAATAGTACATCTTGTCGAGCCAACTCCAACAACATAGGATCGTCGAAGAATTTATTAATTGAAACATCCTCTGAAAGACCTTTGCGCCTACGTGTTTTAATCATAAATTCACGAGCCAAATGTGAAGCCTGTTGAGGTTCCAAAGGACGAATAACAATGGATTTATCCAAGGGATCGCCTGGAACAATTTGCCAATGATGGAAAACTGAAAGACAAAAGGCTTGGCCTTGGGTGTGGGTACGTAAATCAGTTTCGAAACCAAATGAATCAATGGCGGGAATGAACGCTTTAATGGTATAAAGGGGTGAACCGGAGACGGGAGCATCTTGAGTAACATGACCTCTGTAATAAAGATTTATACATACATAAGAATAAATCAGAATCATGATGTTAACGTATAGCTTACCTTCTTCTGGCTAGCACTGTATATACTGCTGATACACAATCTGCTGGCGCCTGAACTTCAACAAACAAATACGGTTCCATTAATCTGGGGGTGGCCATGAGAAAAGCTGAATATGCTACTCTTCTGGCTGTGGGTATAACTTGACCGCCACCGCGATGCAAAGCTTCATTTGCTATTACAGCATCAAGAATTTTGAATTTAACATTTCTTATGGGCTCTTCGCAAAGTGGTCCTTCTCTTGTACCCCATTGGAAGCCCTGTACAATTGAATCTTTGACTGAGGTGAGTAGTGTTTTGTCTACTTCCGAAGGTAGAGTATCATCGACCAAAATATTGGGACCTGTGGCATCTGGACCGAAAGCCCAAATCGAACGAGCAGCCAATAAATCCCAGTCATAGTTCACTTGGAAGAATTCTCCAATGCGTTTTTTATTCCAATTAATGGAAACTACCTCGTTCTCGATATCTTCAGCTAAACCCTTTTCCAAAGGTTCAGCAATCATGGTAATTTTGTTCTTCTTATTGGGAGTTTCGGCAAAACACTTTAGCGAACTGGTCTCCACTACTGTCTCACAGAAAGCCACTACAGGATCGGCTACTTTAATATCGATTTCCGAGTACATTTTACGCAGATCGTGCATGACACAATCCAAGTACAATTCGCCAGTGCCCAGAATCACATGCTCACCCGATTCCTCGACACGTGTTGAGAGCAATGGATACGATTTGTTGACTTTACGTAAACCATCCAACATTTTGGGTAACTCTGAAGGATTGACAGGTTCTACAGCTATTTTTATAATGCTCTGGGTATTGAATTTCAAAGGCCGGAAAATGTATAAATCTTCGTGAGCATTTGCATCAACAATTGTGGAAGTTTTAACGATACTTTGATCGATGCCCTCAATAAGAACCCAGTTACCAGCCGGCACCCGATTTAATTCGACTTTATAGCGAGCCTCATAGACCCATAGACGGCCTACTTGCAAAACTCGTGAATCTTCTTCATCTTGCAGGGTGTAGTTTTCACCCAAAACTCGAATTTCTTGACCAGCGTGCAAGGTGCCCGAAACCACTCGAGCCAAAACCTAAAAAGAAAACATTTTAGTGTTTACTTTAAATTATGAAAAAATCTTAACGTTCTTACCTGGAAAAATGTACAATCGTCTGTCGGATACATTTTTGCACTGTGTACCAATAATGAACCACTTTGATTGCATTCAATCATGTCGCGATACATATCTCCCTCCTTTGGTCCGGTGTATATGTGATCTACTTTGCGTTTAGCATTATCCAATGGAGACTGTATGTGCTCCACACACATACTAACAAATCCACTGAAATCACCCAAGAAACGATTGCAAACCAAACGTAACAGGGGTCTAATGTTAGATTTCATCTCCTCTTTAGTAATGCGAATATTTAACTCTGCCAGGGTATCGGACAATGTGGTATCAACATCTCCCACCACTTGAGCTATAATCTTATACATAGGCTCCAAAATGAATTCAACAAAACTGCGCTGTGCTGAATTATGTGGTGGTTTTTTGGTGAATTTGCGTCTGCAAATATTCTTAAAGTATTACGGATAATCATGATTGAATGTATCATTTGCAGTACTTACGATTTGCTATGGAAATACATATCTCCCCATAGACGCTTTGAGAATTCCACATAGTTAACACCTTCATAAGTATCCGCATATAATTTAGCAAACGATTTCAATGTAAAACAGATGCCATAGAGAGAGCTAGCAAAGCAGACATTGCCCAATACGGGTGATACCAACTGCGTCTCTTCAGCATTACCGTAAGTACTCAATAGACTGTTGACCTCTTCAACAATGTGTTTCAGTTTGAAGTATGCGTCTTGTGGAGGCAATTTCAATTCCAGTATTAGGCGATCGATCTACAAATGAAGAGCAAAACATTTTTTTTAATTTATAAAATAATGCAAAAATCTGAATGAATACCAGACTAATAAAAAAATCTTGTTCTAATGTTTAAATATGGTTTGCTCAATTCACCTTATTAATACACAGTGTTATGGCCATTTTCTCCTGCACCGCATGTTTTAGCATACGTTCCGTGTTAAGCATAACCCCTTCTGCGGCATCAACAAAGACCACTACACCATCACATAAACGCATAGCAGCAGTAATTTCATCCGAAAAATTTACATGACCCGGTGTATCGAAGATATTCATTAAATAACTCTTCTGTTTAACATCCTGCAGAACAACTGTAACGGGAGTGGCTTTAATGCTGACACCCCGCTCCTGCTCGGTAAATAGGGTATCTGTGTACCGTAATGAACGTTCCTCATTCGAATCAAACTGGGGATGAGTCTGACGAATGACGCAGTCGACAAATGTAGTCTTGCCATGATGCAAATGACCAATTAAGGCCACGTTGCGTATAAGCGGTGGTGTATCCATCAAATCGGCCATGAATTCCATGTTGTATGTGGTCTCGGTTAATTCTTGTTCCTTAATTTGAAACTTCAACTTCTTTACCGGCTCTATGAGAGGCTTATCCAGGGGTTGGGCATCCTCCTCTTGGACAATGGTCTCAACGTCTGGGCCATAAACTTCAACCGCTGTGGGATAGTAACGTTTATCTTCATGCAGCACAACGGCAGTGACCTCTTTGTCCTCGTCCTCATTTTGATCTTCTTCCTCGTCCATAGCATCATCCTTTAGAGGGAGGGAAGACAAATATTAATATCGTACATTAAACAATTTGCAATATCTCATCGAATACTCACATCATGATCATCTTGTGTGTCCTGCTGGCCATAAATACTTTGGTCATCATCTTCATCACTATCCAAATCGGGACCTATATAATTACCAAACTCATCATACAAATCGGAATCCATTCTGTTGTTGTTGCTCCCTCAAAATATCTGCTGTAAGTAAAAGCATGGACAGACGCATATTTATTAAACGTTTACCGAATCAGGAATACATTATTCCAATGTGTGCTGCCAAAAGATTCGACTTTTGTTATACCACATACACAAATTGTAATAAAATATGAATTTTGTATTTCTGTTTTATTTTATTATGTATATATTTTACACGAAAATTACCAAAATTAAAAATCAACAATGCGTTCGCGTTCCTCTTCTTGGTAAACACAAATATGTCAGATTTGACAAATTTTTACACATTGTGCCGGCCTTGGGGTGTGTTCAGTCGAGGCACAGTGTTGTAAAGTTGTATGAATGGGAGCAGCCAAAGACATAAAATACTTATGAATAGTGTTCGTCATATTTAAGCTAAACGTATCGGTTTGTGTCTTTGCTAATGTTATCTAAATTATAGTTACAGTTTCGCGCATTTGAAAAATATAACAATATTTTCAAGATGTTGCTTTGTAAATCATCATCTGCCTCTAATTTGTACAAGCACTTGTCAAAATTGCCATGTACATTTAGGATCTGCGTAAGGTAGAATTGTTCTCTGCATGAGATAAATTATAGTTACAGTTTCGCGCATTTGAAAAATATAACAATATTTTCAAGATGTTGCTTTGTAAATCATCATCTGCCTCTAATTTGTACAAGCACTTGTCAAAATTGCCATGTACATTTAGGATCTGCGTAAGGTAGAATTGTTCTCTGCATGAGATCTATATACCCTTTTGTTCACATCAGGGATAAGTTCATGGGTCTATTTCCGCTTATCATCGTTATCCCATCAATTTTACCAAGTCTCGAGCCTTGCATATTCTAAGTCTCTTGCCTCTTCTAATTAATCTAAGCCAAAAGAGCGAATTTTCAATACTCATGTCTTCTGATCAGGATGAAACTTGTCCTATTGGATAGTAGTTATGACACATATTTCAACCAGGTCGGGTAAGGAGTTTCCGAATTGGAGGGTGTTGAATTTTTACAGCGGTCTTTTTTGCATCCATATAACTAATTACCTATTGCATTTAGAAAATTTTGCCCGAAGTGTTTTCGATAGCCTTTTCTAAAAACTTTTTTTAAAAAATAAAAAAAATTCTCAAAAATATTCATCTGTATTTTTTTGCGATATTAAAAATTGTTTTCACCTTCTTTTCAAAAACTACACAGAAAGAAAAAATTGAGTAATCCGTACTTGAATCAAGCCGTAGCGGTGTCAAAAGTACGTTAAGAACGGATTTTCTTAAACCAAGTACAAACTACTTGAATCAAGTACGGATTTTTAAGCCCTGAATTCTTGATCTTAGCGCTTATTAAGCCTGATTAGGCTTGATTTTAAGCCGAAAAATTCTTATTTTAAGCATAAAGCGATTGATTTAAGAATTTTATCGGATTAATTTGAGTGCGAAACGGGCTTCAATGAAGAAATTTTTGATTGAATTAAGCCTGCCCAATACTTGATTTAAGTCTGATAATACTTGATTTAAGACTGATCAGTTCTTGATTTAATCCTAACCAATACATGATTTAAGTCAAATCATTTATATTAATTATACCATGTTTGCCACTGTATTGTAAAGAATGCAATTTTTCAAACATGTCAAAATACAATTGCTTGACAGCAAAAGTAAAAGTGTTGCTGCATTTATTCGATTTAAATATGAAACATATAAGGAATAGCATCAACGAAACGAATAAGAATTATTAACTACTTCAAAAAACTAAAATCGAAAAAATCACGCCAAGTAATATATTTGCAAACACTTCTTGAACGAGAAACGAATTGGCTATGGTCGCGCACAAATGTTTATACATATACATCTCGACAATTTATATGCATGTGTGTTTGATGTTGCGTCAGCCAAAATCAACCACTTGCATGAGAGTGGTTGAGAGGGTAATTTAATTGTGCTCTATAATGGTTCTGCCTCTCAGAGATGAAAGTAAGCTTTTTTTCTTACTTTAAGCCATATTAGGCTTAATTTTCCTTTTCAAGCAATGTTTACTTGATTTAAAGCATTAAATGCTTATTGTAAGCCTTTCAGCGCTTGATTTTTTCAATTTAAGCCAATTTATACTTGTTTTAAGAAAAACTTAGTACGAACGTACTTAAATTTTTAAGTACGATTTCGGCTTAAATTAAGAATTTTTTACTTGAATTTAGTATGTCATTTTTCTTTCTGTGTATGTTTTTATTTTAAACATTTTTGCTTAAACGAAAGCTTATGTCATTTGATTTAATAGCTCAAAGGCGATATTTTTCAATGAGTATTTTTCACCATTTTTCATGCACACTGTGTGGGAATTTCACATAGCATTGTTGGTATATATCATTTGCTACGGCCCAAAAGTGTAACACACCGAAGCAGTGACATAAGACCCTAAGTATGTTCGGCGGATATTCGTTTTGGGTCATTTTAAGTCGAATGAGCAATGTCCGTCCGTCTGTCTGTCTGTCTGCTGGCTGGTGCGCACGATAACTTTCGAAAGTAGTACACGATTGACTTCAAATTTGGTATGCTGTGATATTTCTTTCTATCTCCGGCTAAGTTCGAAGATGGACCATATTGGTCCACTCCTTCTAGTACCTCCCACACAAAGGGTTAAAATGTTGTGAAATATTGATTCTTTAATAACTGATGTACTACTTATTCGAATCTTCTGAAATTCCACAGATAGTATTAGTTTATTAGTCGCTATCAACTCGTGAAAATTTTTGCGAATTGCCGCGGCCCTTTTGGTACCTCCCAAACAAATGCACCATTTAGCACCAACAGTTAACAGCATATAACATTAATATCAGTGTATAAAAAATAAAGCCATCTAACGTTTTTTTTCAACTAGTGCTTATTTCGTGAACGGTAACACTTAGCTCATGTCTGATTTGACAGATAATTAGTATTATCCTTCCGCTGAACGCTTGAACAACGCTGGGAAATATTGCGACATTACTTTGAAAATCATGGTAATGTTGTAGAATGTGTGCGAAAACTGCGTACGGATTTTGGAAGAAGAGAAGCACCGTCAGCTCCGTATGTTCGTTATCTTGTGAAAAAAAGTGAAAGAAACTGGCATCCTCATCGATAAACCAAAGCGCGAAAAGCCAAAAACAGAGACATCATTGAGACGAATTTTGCATAAAGACCTTGGTATGACGCCATACAAAGTCCAATTCGTTCAGGAGTTGAAGCCAACTGACCATCCAATGCGTTTTCACTTCGCTAAGCTATAGCATTTTCAAAAAAAAAGTTATTTGGCGGACCCTTTACTTGACATTTTTTACAGTGTAATGTTTTTATAGTGCTTACAGTCCAGTGAAAAATGGGCGTTGTTGCCACGCCCATTTTGGTACCTCCCACACAAAGGAATAATTTTGCTCCAAAAGTTAACAGCTTAAAAGTATCTACTGTTCAGCGAAACCCCCTCGGGTACCTCCCAAACAAATTGACAGAATAATTCGTTTTATATTCAATATTACATTACTCACAAAGTGAGGGTATGTATGTATACTTTAGTCGGTTTACCCGGCTGAAACTTTCTTACTTGTTTTTTTTTTTAAATTGAAGATGCTTGAACAGTTAGTTGTAGATCTTGTATCGGTCAGTTTCTATTTGCTATTGTCCCCATACATGCAAATCTCCCTATCGATGTAACTTTTTGGGCTGGAATATGGTAATTTGAGCCTAATTATACCCTAAACCACAACCGAGGATAATGTCGCACATACGAGTACGTCCATGTTTTGAAATAGCCCCCGTGCAAAGGTCCTCACCGATTTGACTCTTGCTACTATATTACTTTCAAATTTCCACCGATTGGACTGAAATTTGAACGTACATTCATTTTATTTTTAGCCCCAACGCCATTTAGCAATAAAAGTGTTCCTTTTGATCTTATCCTTTTTTAAATATTTTATATTATTTCCGGTTCAAATCAGCCTGGAATGTATGCAGTTCCTGACTAGTGACCACCTGTCATTTGTTGCCGAAAGTGCACTCTCAAGAGGAAATTGAAGGTTGAGACATACCATATGTTCCAGGTCCCCTGGAGCGTATAAAGTAGTTCCTAGTCCTGCAAGTTCATGCCTTACAGTTCTCTGGTATACCCTGTGGCCCGGCACCCATATCGGTGAATATTGAACTGTTTAGCCATCTCATTAAGATATCTGCGCCAGTCGAGGGTATTTTTGAATTCAGGAATATAGTTTCCTGGGACTTGATAACAGCCTGACTATCAGAGAAAATATTTATACCGACTTTGGTTAGCACATTAATTTGTAGCCATTCCGATAGCTCTTTAACCTTTAAACTGTGGAGGTGGTGGTGCATTTTACCCTATCTTCACGATTTTTTCTGTATTTCAAATGGTTTCTGAAAATGTCCCAATTTTTTTTGGACATAATAAAAATTAATTTAATCTTTTTTTGATTATTTTAATAAAATGTATATTAATTTATTTCTTAGCAACAAATAAGAACCAAAAAAATGTTTGTTCTAAAAAATATTTAATAAAATCTAAAGAGATACAATTAAAAGATTGTTCATGCTCGAGGTCTGGTTTGTTTTTAAATTTTAGTTTTTATTTATTTCCAATATTTCGGAATTATCCTTTGAATTCCGTCATCAGGGATCATGTTGTGTAAAAGTAAAAACACAACAACAAACAATACTTAAAAACTACTGTAGTGTGACTAATACCGTCGGATGTAAATATTGCACCACGTCCAAAACTATGTCATAAATTTTCATCTTTCTGCCTGGTAAACAATACAGTGATCAGGCAGTCTTTTTGCAAGTGATAGCTGTAGTTTTTTGGAAAATACTCCAAAGCCCCCTTGTTTATTGAGTTTGGAACCATTTGTATCAGGTATAAGACTGAGATACTTATTTTCAAAGAGTGGTTCAGTTATAGTGCAATCAACAGTGCCCGAAAGGTCAGGCATTGTGTCTAGATTGACACTATGGCCGTAACCATTTCGTGACCATAGTTACAGTTCCTCGAGTCTAACCGCAGTACATGCGGCATATTGCACTGCTATAATATCTAGCAGCATCAAATGTACATAGTATAACATTTAGTGCCGCAGTTGGTGTCGTTCTCAGCTCACTAATGATACATATAGCAGCCATGCGCTGAACCTTGTTTAGTATCGCACAGAAGGAGGATTTCTGCAGAGCTGTTCATTGTCATTTCGCGAAAAATCCCTAACAACCTTAGTTTCTCTCAATTTTGGTGTTATGTATGCCTGAATGATACAACATGTTTATATCCCTCTGAGCCAGGGAGCAATTGTATCAGCCACTGCCTGTAACTCCGCCGGCGAGACTTTGTCTGGTCCTGGCGACTGAAAAGGTTTAAAGCTTTTGATTGCTCAAATAATTCTAGATTCGTTTACAATCTCGCTCTGATGGATGCACTTTCACTGTTGGATGCACCAACAGAAGTATTCAGTGCCTCTTAAAAGTTGCCAGGGAAATGTGTATCCAGGAGCATTCCCAGCGATTCTTCACTGGAAGTAGTCCAAGAACTATCATCTTTTTTGATGTACCCAATAGTACAAGGTGTTGAGGCTAACATTTTCCTTTCCGTAACCTTGAGGCTTCGAATGAGCTTTCTACGCCACTACAGAAATCTACACAGGATTTATTTTGAGTCTTTCTCAACTCTTTTTTTGTACTGTTTGAGTTCTTCCTTGTATGTGTCACAGTCCTGTGGGGGCTCTGGTGGCTTCTGCCCTATTGCGGTAGTTGTTTGTCCCTTGGCTTCTGTTTGGGAGATGCGGCTTGTAACGAGTCGATATGAGTTGCAGTGACTCGTTCCACCGATTCATCTATATCCCGGAAAGTTTGCATTTTCATTTCAGGACTTTTTGGATGCAAATATTTAACCTTCATACGGTGCTTTACGAGAAGCCAAAAAACATGTTATGCAGAAGAATCTGCAATGCTGGTAACATATATATCTGGCGAAGTTATACTACAAGCCTTGGTCGATCACACAGTCATAATAATCGTTGAAGTGGAGAAGGAAGTAATTTTGGAAGCAATTACGAAAACATCTTGCAAAAATTTAATAATGTCGTACAAATGACAGGAGGACACTCCAGATATTAACAAAAATTTACTGTCACGGCCTTCATCTACTCGCTTTTGCCGTCCAATTAAACTTCTGTCAAGTGATAAAAACAGATATCAATAGCGGGAATGATCAAATAAAAATATTATTTCCACTAGAATTAAAGATCCAGTTGTATGAAAAGGTCACCCACTACTTCTATCTTACATTTAGTGTTATTTCGGACACATCGACACAATCTTCTGGAACTTGCGGAGCAACGCCTAAAATGATGAATGATCCCAAAAACCTTGCAAACTAAATGCCACACGTCAAAATTTTCAAAAAGGGTCTGTCTACACTCCACGTAAAATCCGATGCCTCGAGTTATTATTATATTACACAGACTAGAAGAGAGAAGGTGGGAAGTTCGAGGACAAGAATTTGAGATAGCTTTTGAGAAAAAGGTCATTGATGAATTGAAGGTAAGAAGGAGGTGGGACAACAAATGATGGCTACACCTCAATGCAATTCTTTGATATTCTATGACAGGTGTTGATGAACGATTATTTATGAATTTAGCCACTATACTAAATACAATGTCTTGGGAAATGCTATAAGCATGGATGCTTTTAAAAATTAGCTCTTTACTTCGAGCTATATCACTGGTACAACATGCCCTCAAATTTTCACAGAATTCCCGGAACAACGATTTTAGAAACTACAGGGACATAAGGAAAATGTCCCGCGAAAGGACATTGCGATACCTGTTAAATAGATTGATAGTTTCCTCGGATCCTGTCATATCATCGATATTACAATATTCATTCATAAATCATAAAAAAAAAGAAGATTCAGACTTTGAAAGCTATTGAATGTAATTTATAAAATTAAATTTAAATACATACATACATATGTATGTATGTATGTATGTTAAGATCTAAATTATAAAAAATATTAACATACATGTCACACAAGCATTGTTTCGCTTGTGTGACATGTAGAGCCGTTTTGTTGGAACCAAACCTTGGATGTATAGTTGAATATAAAGTATATCGAGAGCTTATATTCAAAACCCTCTATCTTCAATTTTTGCAAAAATGAGATTTTTATGTTAAAATATTCGGTAAAATAAGACGCATCTATGGTACTAATTTGGAAATAAAAAAATCAAAACTTGAGATTTTATGGTCATTTTTGTAATTTCTCTATCTTACACACTTATTTTTTCTGAATGCAATACCCTCTCTCTTCATATAATTTTGGACTATTTTTTTTTTGTTTTTTTTTCTTCTAAAAGACGGTTCTTTGATGAAAAGAGTATGCTAAACCCGAATTTGGTTAAATTTTTTTAGTCGAAGCTTTAGTTTTCAAATTATGACTATTTTTATATCTAACCTGTGATTCCACAAGAATACCATTTTCTATGACAATTTGAAAATGGATTCAAAAATGAACCCCAAGAAATAGATAATACTTAAATAAAAAATTAATCATTAATTCATTGTTATTATTATTTATTATTTTTATTATAATATGTATAATATAAATTAAAAAAATTTGTGGAATTTATAAATAAATATTTTTTTTTATACATGAAGAATTTTTGAATAGCAATACCCTCTATGTTCCATAAAATGGCTCGTGGCGCAAATATTAAAAAAAATATTATTTAGTAGTTCACGTAGTTAGGTGTAATAAACATTGTAGAACAAACAATTTTAATTTTCTTTAAAATTAGGGATATAAACGGTTTTTTGGCTCTACTGAACAATTGTGTTTTTTAAGATAGAGGTTATTGAATATAAACTGTCGATATGCTGTTGAGTTCTGACCCATTCAGTGGATTGGTGTCGAATTGACATGTCTGGATTTTCTTCGATACTGGCCGCTATGGCGGCTATGTTTTCTTCATTTTACGTTAACCTCTGTCTGGTTGGTGGTTTAAGAGCCAAAGAGTATGCTCATCCAAAAACTTGTCCATGATGGTCGTCATCACCTCTCGATGAAATTCCTATTTTGGATTGCTAATCCTTGTCAGCCGTTGAAAATAGATGATGTGAATAGAAGCAAGACGATGAAGTAAACTCGGAAACCAGACGATTCATCCTCAAACTGTCGTCATTATTAGTCAACACATTGCAGGACTCTAAAATCAAATAAATCTAGCATTAAAGTTCCAAAGTCTCGACTGAATGTCAGTAAATGTTGGAAGTATTTTTTTAAATGAGCTGTGATCAACTCATGTAAAATATGTTCAAGACTATCATAGACAGAAAATGGCGTAGATGTTCAGCAAAACCAATAACATACATTTCCCATGATTTCATTAAGCCCAGACTTATAAGACTCTCCCTTCTTTGACATGAAGATTTATTACGTCTTGGGATAACCTAATTCACGGGATTAACATCCCTTGTGCTATCCAAGACAAAGTAGACAGTTGAATATTACTAAACTAAATATTTCGTACATAGAAAAATGGAAAGAACCCTAATCTCAGTGAAGATTTACTATTTTCCCCAGGCCTTGAATGCCTGTCCTTCTTGCACACGTGCAGTTCTATTGTAAAATATTACAACTGAGCAATTGTTTCGAATCCTTTTTATATTCTATGGAGAAAGCAATGTGAGAACATGTTGTTTGAGGACATTTTTAAAACATAATTCATATTTCTCTTTTGGAAATTTACACACTTTTAATGGACCTACCGGAGTTTCCCTATAAATGAGTATTTCTGTAACACGCAGTGATTTGCAACGGAGAGAGGACTAGCAATGAAAACAAAGATTGGATTTCTTGCTCATTAGTAAAATCCAAAATAGCCACACCTACGCGGCATCCTGTAGTCAGCAAATAATGTGCAATTTACCTGAAAACACTTTCAATTGTCCAAGTGTTGCGGCACACACAGGTAGAATAACCGTAGACCTTTAATCTTTGCACGTGTAAACTGTCTCTATGGTGTGTCTAAGACAAATGGAAAACCCCTTTATGATGATGATGAAAGGAATCATCGTAAATGACAATAAGCAGACACTCCTTTTACGGCCCTAATTCCGAAGGGGAACAGGTAAATTATGATATAGACCGACAGGGAACAAGGATAGGTATTTAAAGAAGTTGACGTTTCACAAAACCTCATCAGTTATCATTTGACATTGAAGCAGCAATGACGACGAGCAGTTTAAAGTTATTTATTATAATTTTCGTAGTTAACTTTGTCGGTTACGGCAATGGTTTTGTGTCTAATTATAAGCCAGTGATGAAAAATAAAACGACAGATTTGCCCATGTCCTTGGGAGAAATTTTAAATGTACCCCAAATTAAAGAACGTGCTTTCAAACTATTTAAATCACGGCAAGAGTTTTCTAGTCTCGCAGAACATTATATCAAAAATCGTAAACCATTTAACTATAAAGTTTACCGGCCCTACCTGCCCACAGGAAAGCCATTCGTTTTTGATAAAAATTATGTCAGTAAGATTTTGGAGTCGTTAAATTTATCAAAACCCACAGCACATCCAAATGAAATTGGAGGAAGTGAAGCCACCAACGACAGCACAATAACAATTAACCGCCCGATTAATCCAATTGGACCGTCTACAACAGAGGGACCTATAGAGGTAGCTATCGAAAGCCAAATCAATGGTAGTTCTGCATCTACGACTACTGAGAGAATGCAAATGAAAGATTCAAGTACCATCTCAACTTTCGAACAAAGCACCCTGTCTACAGATCTCAATAATAGCGGAGATACAACCGAAACTGTGTTTACAACTCCTGCTGTTCCTGAGATTACAACCGTTAATGCAGATAGCTCAGAAGTTTACACCACAACCGCTCCAGCACTGTATGAAACCAGCGAAGCATTTATTTTGGAAACAACCACCGGAGACTTTCTAAATCAATATGAAACTACTGAAGCAATAATATTAGAAACAACTTCCGAAGATATAATCAATGTCAACTCCACTGAAATGATTTATACGACACCAACTGAGAATACAACAAACATTGAAGATATCTCGACAATGGGAATTGGCTCCACCACCACAACAGTTTGGGCCGAAACCTTCGAATCTACAACAACCGCTTCAAGCGACGCATTGTCCACAACTCCAGCTGTCGAAGAAGATTCAGATAGTACCACAGAGGAAGCTGATCTTTACAACACTACTCTTCCAACTTTAGACCAAACATCTGAAACATTTAATTCTGAAACTACCACTCCCTTCATCGAAACTACAACCAATTCTGAAGCTGATGATGCTGAGAACTCGACATCGAATACGGAATTTTATTCAAGCACCGTTCCAGCATTGGATGAAACTACTGAGACTCTAAAAATCGAAACAACTACCGCAGGTAGTTTTGAGTATTTCAGCACGACCACTTTCGAAACTGAATCTAACCTTGAAAACAATTCAGAAGAAGAAACTGAAGCTTATTCCAGCACAACTTCAGCAATGGATCAAGCTACTGAACCAATAACATTTGAAACATCTTCAGATGCAATCTTAGATGTCACAGCAATTCAAACTGAGACTACAACAAGTCCAACTGAGAGTACAACTCCCAATGTCGAGGTTACCACAGTAGATGAAGATAATACTAACAGCTCCACAACTGATTCCAGTAATATCTACCCAACAACATTTTCAACTCTGCAAGAATATGAAGCGATCGAAACTACTTCCACTACAATTTCGCCCACAGAAACAAGCGAACGTGAATATACAACCCAGACTATTGAGGAAACATCCTTCTCGGATGGAGATTCCTCCACAATAATTCCTGGTTTGGAAGAAGAAGAAACAACTGAAGCCTTGTTACACACAACAACAGAAGTCTCAGCGGACAGCGGACCAACCGAACCAACAGTCATATGGGAGAAATACCCTTCAACGGAAGATCCAAATCAATCCATTGTTAAAGAAGAAATAATCGAAGTTACAACCCAACCAATCGGCGATTTTGAATTCAACATTAATTTGGCTACAGAATCAAATGATAACGACAATTCAAACCAAGATGAAACTACTGCAGAAGCTACCACCGTATCAAACTTATATTGGTCCACAACCTTAAACGAAAAGTCTACAGAAGTCACCACAGAATTAAATGATGACGAATCACAGACCATAGTTTCAAAAGAAGACGAAAATACTACAGGTCCTACTACAGAACCTACCATGGAATCCACAACATCAAACGAAAACTCTACAGAAGTCGCACCAGAATCAAACGATAACGAATCGCAGACCATCATTTTAAACGAAGATGAAACTACTACAGGACCTACCACAGAACCTATCAACGTATCAAACTTATCTTGGTCCGCAAACGAAAATTCCCAAGAAGTCGTCACAGAATCAAATGAAAACGAATCACTGACCATAATTTCAAACGAAGATGAAACTACCACAGAACTTACCACCGAGTTAAACTTATCTCGGCCCTCAATTACAACTGAAAATTCCAGAGAAATTGTCACAGAATCAAATGATAACGAATCACTGACCATACCTGAAAAAGAAGATGAAACTACTTCAGGACCTACCACCGAATCAAACGTATCCTGGCCAACAACAACGATCGAAAATTCCATAGAAGGCATCACACAATCGAGTGATAACGAATCGCAGTCCATAATTTCAAACGAGGATGAAACTACCACAGAACCTACCCCCGAAGCAAACTTACCATGGCCCACAACCGAAAATTCCAGAGAAGTCGTCATAGAATCAAATGATAACGAACAACAGTCCATTATTTCCCAACAAGACGAAACTACCACAGAACCTCCCAACGAATCAAACTTATCCTGGCCCTCAACCACAACCGAAAATTCCAGAAAAGCCGTCTACCAAACGAATGATAACGAATCGCAAGGCATAGTTTCCGATCAGGACGTATCTACCGTTGAATCAAACACTGTGTCAAACTCATTCTGGCCAACAACCACAGCGGAATATTCTACAGAAGTCATCACTACGTCTACAGAACTACAAGAAACTGTTACTCAAATTTCAGAAGAAACTACAACAGTTTCAGCACTTTCAGAATATTCGACAATTGAAGGAAATTCCGAATCAACTGAGACACCAACAGATGGCCAAAAGACAACAGATACCACCGAATCAATTGTCGATTTTACAACAGAATTATTTACCACGACGGAGGTCATCCCTGAAGAAACGACAGAATCCTCAATGGAATTGAAACTGGAACTAAATGCAGAGCCAGCTGAGACGGCGACAACAGAAGTGCAAATCACAACAGAGCAACAAGAATCAGATAACATCACGTCTTCATTCACCACCATCGAACCAAGTGCAGATTTCACAACAGTACCCCCCACTACCATCGAGGAAGAAACTACTGAATCGTCAACCGAATTTAAAGTAATAACTGATGACGAATCAACAACCGAATTATCTCAAAGCGGCATAGAATCATCCACAGCGGCAAATAGCATCATAGAAGCCACTACCCTGACCGTGCAGTCCAGTAATTCAACGCTGGTAAATTCTGAATCTAAAGACCAGAACAATAATTTCTCAACTGATACGCTATTAGAGACCACCAAAATTCAGTCAATTGACGATAGTCAATTGAAATCGAAGAGTAATGACGACGAAGTACTAGGTAGTTCTGGTCTCCGAGAGAAATCATCACGATCTCTTAATATAGATAGCATCCCAAGGAAACCAAAGAAATTAAGATATTCCACTGATGTTATGCCATCATTAGGTTAAATTGTAATTTAGATTAATAAGTATAGATTAATATATAGTCCATAGTCATAAGTAGATGATAATTATATCAAATATACAAAAAATTATTTATTTAAATTTATAAAAAAAATAAAGACATGAATCAGCCAACATTCCTCAAAATAATGTTATTTTATTGTTCATTACATCAATATGTTGGTTTCCATCCATCACTCATGCAAATTTCGAATTTCCCACCATTTATGTGGTAAAATGCTACCAGCCAACAAAGGAAATAGTTGAGAACTGACTATAACAAATTTAGACTTGACATAGTAAAGAAAATCTTTTCTCTAAGTAACAAAGTTATGGCATGCCCCAATGGAGCAAACTTTGAAGGTTAGAAAAATTTCTTTGGGTATCTGGTTTTCGTTATTTCTCAGGGAAGGAAATATTCAAGACAAATAGTGATGTAAAATTTTTCTTTGTATTTCCGATTAAGGCCTGCTCTTTAAGTCCGGCCAAAGGCCCAAAGGGACAGCTATGTCAAGGACGACTGCGGAACACGTGGTTACGTTGTATCAGAGCAGAACACCACTTGACGTGATTAGTTGAGTTGAATTAACAGAAGTGAGGAAGACGTGATACAATGAGTTGGGTGGTTAGGTGAGGATAACACTTGGCGAGTGAAACCAAGCGCCTACTGAGACCATACATCTATTGTGGTTCCTCGTAATTATTCTTTTCCAATCCCTCAGTTGAGTCTAGAGCTACGATCTGATGCCTTGCTGAATTTTAGGAGTTTAATTGGATCCAATCCTTTTAGTTCGTCAAGTGTCTGAAAGAGATAGGAACTGAATATCTTCTTTCTTCTAAATGATAACATTGAACATTAACAAAGGAAATGAAACGTATCTTCGACAGAGTCAGGATCCTGACACCATCGACATATATCATCACTTCGTAAGCCAATTCTAAACATATGTTGTTATGCCCTGTAATAAGGCCCACAATCAAACGTAGATGCAATTTTTCCAAACTTATCAGCGTCTCTCTATTCTTTATAGACCCTTCATCCCAAAGAGCTTTCGTTTGCTCACAATCAGCTGTTGAATTCCATCTCTGGCCAGAAGTTCCTGTATTTCGATTTAATACCATAATATACCAACGAGAGGGGTGGGTATGCATCTGCCTCAGTGTAGTGTAATGTTTTTACAGTACCTACTGTCCAGTGAAAAATTGTAGTATTTTTGCAAAGCCTTTGGTACATTCCAGATAAAAGGGCCAAATCATATCAAAATACAATAGCTGAGTACTTTAATACCAGTGCACACCCCGAAAAATCGCCGAAAACGCTGACCACTGACCGCTGAGGCTCCTGTAAGCGATGGAAAGCTGAAATTTTGCAGAATCATAGAGCAGAGTGTAGGACTTTTCACGTAGTAACTTTTTTGCCCTGTGGTCAGTTCTAGCACTATGAAACACTTGAGTAGTGTGTTTGTTCTTTCAGAAGCATCTTATAAGATCAAAAGCAAAAATTTTGTAAATATGAAAAACTATAGACGTCAAATATAAACGCGAAAAATAATTCTGAATTCTCTGACTCTGGTCAGTGTAGCAGTAACCACATTTTTTGTTATTATTTCTGTAATTTTAAAAGTTTTTTAAAGAATCTAAAAATGTAAATGTACATACATATCGCAAAAGGAATTCGAAAACAACTATTCATTGTCCAGCCTGAGGTCAAACTGCAGTAAAAACTGCAAAAGCAATTATCGCTATTTCAGTACTAAGAACTATGAGCCTACAACCTGATGGGCATATATACAGATCTCGGAGGATCACTGAATGTACTTTTACGCCACGTGATTTTTGACCATTTGGCAGCTGAGTATTCTGAAAGAGCTACAAAACTGAAATTTTGCATACGGATAGATAGACTCGAGTGCTAAGGGTTTTCCAACAAGAGGTGTTATTTTGAATCGCCCTGTATTTCGGTAGCTGTCACTTTTGAAGCTTTTATTCTTTGACATTTGACAAGTATAAACTCATCGAACATCATCGAACGATACAAAACGATCGAACAAAAAAACGATACGATCGATACAAAATCATCTTGACTGATGAGGCCCATTTCCACCTCGGTGGCTACGTCAACAAGCAAAATTGTCGCATCTGGGGCTCGGTAAACCCAAGAGTTATTGTTGAGACGCCTCGCCATCCTCAACGTGTGACTGTTTGGTGCGGTTTATGGTCCGGAGGGGTCATTGGACCTTACTTTTTCGAAAATGAGGTTGGATCAACAGTTACGGTGAATGGATTGCGCTATCGAGAGATGATTAATGATTTTTTATGGTCGGAGTTGGATGATATTGATCTGGACAACGTTTACTTTCAACAAGACGGCGCTACGTGCCACACAAGCAACGAAACCATTGCTCTGTTACGGGAAAAGTTTCCGTACCGTGTTATCACAATTGGCCACCGAGATCTTGTGATTTAACACCTTGCGACTTCTTCCTTTGGGGCCACGTGAAAGATAAGGTCTACGCCAACATTTGGCCATTTGGCTGATGTTGTTTTTTATTATTAACGGCATACCTTCCTCTTTATTATGAAATAAACATCCGATCATTTATCTCAAAAAATTGCATTTTTCTTTGAATACCAAAATAAAATGTTGGAAAACCCTTTATATAAAAGCCGGACTTTTCACAGAATCAGATTTTGGCCTATGGTCAGTTCTCGCGCTATCAAAAACCTAAGTGTTATTTTTATCCTTTCAGAAGCCTTTTATTAGCAACAAACCTAAATCTTTTGTAAATCTGTAAATATGTAGAACCATACAGCGAAAATGTACACTCTCGATACTATGGAGGAACATTTAGGATTAGTCAAGCGGGTGTGTCGAGGCAAACATAACCTCATAAATCGAGAACGTATCGTTCGATTTACACTATTTTTGGGTTGATGGATTCGTATTGGAACCAAAAGTAAAAGAAATTTTTGGATTGGTCAAAGGGGCGCGACAGGACCAACACAATCTCATAGCTCGAGAACGGATTTTGCGAATTTTACAATACTGAACTCGATGCATTTGTATTGGCCCAAGGAAGGACTCTATGGAGAGAAATATAGGATTGGTCAAATGGGCGTTGCGCGTCTGGCATAACCTCATAGCTAGAATTTTCACGATTTCGGGCTTGGTGTATTCGTATTGAATCAAGGAAGGATCACATTGTAGGAACACATGTGATCCTTCCAACACAACTTCATAGCTCAAGAATGGATCGTTCGATTTTCGCGATTTTGATCTTCATGGGTTCGTATTGGCACTAGGGAGGGACACCATGGAGCAAAATTAAGAATTGTTCAAATCGTCGCCACATGCCCATCAAAACCTCATAACTCAAGAAATGATCGTTAGATTTTCGCAATTTTTGGATTCGTATTGGTCCAAAGTATTGATTCGTATTGGTCCAAAGTACACTATTTAGGAACATTGGGATTGGGCAAGTATGCGTGGTATGGCCAACGCAACATTATAACTAGAGAACAGTTCTTTCGGTTTTTACACAAAAAAAATATAATATTTTGAGGTATACGCCCAATACGTATCCAATACTGAAAACGAAATATGAAAACTAGTGCACCAATCGTTTTTTTTTTGTTAGCATTGAAAAAAACATTCATTATATTAATTAATTTGTGCGGAGCGAAGTTTGCCGGGCCTGCGATTTTCATACTAGAATTTGGATCAGCTTCAAAATTGTACTGTTTTAATGTAATCTTTTAATCGGAATTTTTATCAGAATATTTGGATCACGGTGTTAAAATACAACTTTGGCAACGCCGGGTATTAAAATGTTAGTACACAAATAAATATCAAAAATTCTCAAAAAATAAGTTGCCATACTGTATAATGTATACATTTGTTAGAATTTCTATAATAAGTAATTCTACGTTAGTTCGTAATTCAAAATATTATCACAATAGCAACACCATATGCAAGCGGGAAATTCTATCGATGTGTTCTTCTTCTTCAATAGCCCTACTGCTGCAATTCATCCTTGGCCTTGCACACAATACTTATCCATTCTTCTCTGTTTTTCTCAATATCTATCCAATTATCTGTATGCACGTTTAATCATTTTACGTCGGACTTTACCCCATATTCCACCGACTCAGAGGTCAACCCACTGCTCTCTTGCCACATGGATTCCCAAAACTTAATTTCCTATTTGTAGAATTCACATTTACAGCCTGTTTCTCTATGTCGAACGAAAGGGATACGCTCGCATCGCTTTCGTTCGACATAGAGAAACAGGCTGTTAGTCTGGCTATACGGCCTGCCCATCTTACTCATTGTGATTTGATGCACGCTGATTTCGATGAGTCGTCGTTTAATGTAATCATTAATTCGTTGTTGCTTGGAATTCTATATTTATTCTGTACTACTTTAACGTCTATTTTCGTGAGATATTTTCTTTCCGTTGTGACTCCTAGTTCTTGCATGTTTTTCTATGTGTAGTTTCTATCGATTGAGTCGATGGCTTGTTTATAATCGATGAGGAGGTGGGCGGTGTTCAACCCGTATTAAGCGCATTTTTTCTAATATTTGTCGGATCCCGAAAATCCCGGCTTGGCCATTAACATTGTAAGCAATTTGTCGGTTATGCTGAGTAGCGATATGCCTCTATAATTTTTGGACATTAAAGCTTGGAGCCTTTTTTCTGTATGGGGATTATTACTGCTGCATAGTCTCTTCTGTCAATATTTTCTTCATAAACGAGTGTATTTCATCATGTAAGGTGACTTCTCTTCTACTACTCCAGAGGACGTTTCAAGTTGATAGTATTAAATCGTTTGCCTTTTTCATTGCCGTGTTTGTTTGCCGTAAAGGGGTGTTTGAATTTTCTGTATTGCATGTGGATATCGTAACAATTATTTTTTTCGAGACTGCAGTGTTAACCCAGCGCTCAACTCCTTTACCCTTGGAGAAAGGTATATACAGGTTTACTGTATAGAAAGAAAGGTAGATATAGCCAATATTTCCTAA
The DNA here is from genome assembly GCA_963930755.1 of Eudasyphora cyanicolor. Taxonomy (NCBI): domain Eukaryota; kingdom Metazoa; phylum Arthropoda; class Insecta; order Diptera; family Muscidae; genus Eudasyphora; species Eudasyphora cyanicolor. Next base: position 214,544,728 of record OZ005734.1, on the reverse strand, counting down.
CGGTTTTAGGTGTCAAGCTTAGCTGAATTCAGGTTGCTTATCGATGTCTAAAATCGATTAAAATTGTTTTCAGGGTCAAAAGAAAAAAATAATTGTCTATAAAATGTACGTAATTAATCTTTTTCTCTTTGTTATGACTTACATACTCGTATATCATAATTTATTAGTTATTTTCAAATTAATTTAAAAAATCGTTTCTCTTTGTTATGACTTACATACTCGTATATCATAATTTATTAGTTATTTTCAAATTAATTTAAAAAAAATTGTATTTTATTTATTGGCAGGTAAGTGCACAGAAGTCTTGTTTTCTTACAGAATTATCTACGTCCATTCATGGGCCTTTTCAGTTTTGGGAACAAAGAATAGTCACATGGGGCTAGGTCAGGGGAATACGGTGGCAGTTTTTGTTCTTCCACAAATCCGGGGGTTTTTGGCGGATTGCTTCGCGCAATTTGCGCATAGCTTGCAGGTAATATTCTTTATTGACCGTACTACCCTGTGGCAAGAACTCATAATGCACCACGCCCCTGCAATCAAAGAAAACTGTGAGCAAAACCTTTACGTTCGACCGAACATGGCGCGCTTTTTTCGGTCTTGGTTCATGCGGCAGCTTCCATTGGGATGATTGATCTTCAGTTTCCACGTCGTAACCATAACCCCATGATTCGTCACCAGTTATGACTCTCTGGAGCAAATTTGGGTCGTCACGGCCCGAGTTCAACATCTCCTGAGCAATGTTAACGCGATGCTGTTTTCGGTCCAAATTAAGCAATTTTGGCACGAATTTAGCGGCGACCCGACTAATGCCCAAACCATTGGTTAAAATCGAATGACACGAGCCAATCGATATGATCCTCTGCAACTTCTCTAATGGTCATTCGTCGATTGGCCAATATTATTTTATTCATTTAAGAACATCTGTACCACCGATAAACGTTGCTTTGGTCCAAGGTAGCTTCACCATATGCCACAGTCAACATTCGGAATTCGTCAGCGCACTTTATTTTGTTTTTCACACAAAATGTGAAGCAGATTATTTGATCCATTTTCCAAAAAAATCATAAGCTATAGAAAACAATTCCACAAAATTATTTTTATTTTTCAGTACCCCTGTTCTGTAACTTTTGTGAGAACTTCTCGCATCGAAACAGAGAAACAAAAAAATCCAATGTTTCTCGATTTGTGACTAAAATCCTTGTCTGTCACTCAAAGCGAGAAAAGACAACAGTTGTGTATTTAGTTATTGGAATTTCCAGTTAACTGTCAAAAAAAAACAAACCAAGCAAAAGAAGAAAAAACAGTATTGATGAAGTATCAAACTCATCAAAAATAATAAATATTAAATAAAATGTATTCTGTGGCAATATTTAGAGCCGAGGAACATGACCGCCGAAATATGTTGCGTATACACCGGAAAAAATTACGGGATTCAACTGATCCATTCGACATACCGGCCGAGCGTTTCCGAGAGTTATATCGCCTAACTAAAGGCACGGCGAATTTGTTGTTGGACCAAATAAGTCCATTTATGACCAAGGGTGTAAGAAACACTTTTATCCCCCAACCAATTCGTATGTGCGCCGCTTTGCACTTCTTTGCCACTGGATCATTCCACAGAGATATTGGCCAAGATTTTGCTGCTTCTATAAGCCGATCTGTGGTATGTCGATGTGTCCTAGAAGTATCGGATATACTGGAACAGAAGCTGATGCCAATATGGATTAAGTTTCCATCTCCCGCTGAATACGATGGAATAAGAGAGAAGTAAGTATGCAAAAAACAGTTCAATTCCAGACTACTAGTGTATATTTTAATTGCATGTTTTAGATTCTATAGAGAGACTGGGTTTCCCGGAGTAATTGGAGCTATAGATTGTACGCATGTACGAATTAAGAGGCCAAATAGAGAAGTAGAAAGCTGTTATTTCAAACGCAAAGGATATCATTCTAAAAACGTGCAATTGATGTGTTTAACATCAGATAATATGTTTACGATTCCCAAAGTTCAATTTATTTATTTAAAATATTTACATTATTAAATATTATAATATTTACATTCTAAATCGATTCTAGATTTGCGATTTTAATCTGAAAATTCTTGGAGGGTTCGCAAGGTTTGGTGGATCTGCTCATGACAGCTATATTTGGGAAGCTTCACGAATAAATGCTTTATTGCAACAACGATATGATGCCAATAATACTGATCATGCATGGTTATTAGGTACGTATGCAGCTCCAATAAAGCAATGTTTGTATTCTTCAAAATTTGTTTCACTGTAGGTGATTCCGGCTACCCTCTTCGTCCATGGCTTATAACACCATACCGATCTTCAGCAAACGAGGATGAAAAGCGATTTAACACACTACACTCTAAGGCAAGAAATTGTGTGGAGCGACTAAATGGCGTATTGAAGTCTGTATTTAGACGCCACAGAGAGCTGGCAAGATAATAAATGCCTGCACTGTGTTGCATAATATTAGACTTGCACATGGCTTGCTATCTGAGGATGAATTCTTGCCACAAGAGGAACAAGAATCAATTGGAATTTCCGACGAATTGTGTGGAGCGACTAAATGGCGTATTGAAGTCTGTATTTAGATGTCTACAAATTGGTCTGCATACTACGCCACAGAGAGCTGGCAAGATAATAAATGCCAGCACTGTGTTGCATAATATTAGACTAGCACATGGCTTGCTATCTGAGGATGAATTCTTGCCACAAGAGGAACAAGAATCAATTGGAATTTCCGACGAAATGGAAATAGTAGAACCTTTACGGGAAGCTTCGCGGGTGCGTGATAGGCTAAAAGAAAGATTTTTCCGCCAATATATTTCTTAAGGAACTATGTATGATTTGTTTCTCAATAAGATTTGTTCCTCAATAAATATTTTTTTTATTAAATTTGTTGTTCAATGGTATAAATTTTATGTAAAGAGTAATTATAATAGTAATAATAGGTTCAAAATTATAATAGGATTTCCCTCCATCTGTGAAAATAAAAACAAATAATTTGGCATATTTTCAATAACTATTTTTTAACTTGTTTAGTTATTTTATTAAAAAAAGAACAAAAGTAATTCATTCAAATGCTTAACACATAGTTATATGTACATTTATATACATACAAAACCAAAAACTTAAGTAATTCAAATGTTAAAAACAAAGTTTACATATAATTCTATCGGGAATTTAGCTTTTCATCAATATCAGATAATTTCTGCAAAATTTCTGTGTTTTGCGCTTCTATTCTTTGCAGCTTTTTCATCAAAGTTGAATGCATATTCCTCGATTCGTCCAAAGCCTCCTTATATAAAAACTCTTTTGGTTGGTGCTTCCTTTTTCTTTTTGGGAAGAGGTGGTAATATTTCGTCATCTAAAATTTCTATTAACATAGATTCCTAAAATTCAATTAAGTAATAAATGTATGATTATTAAAAATTACGTCGTGTGGCTCTTCAGGAGTTAGTCCAGATTCTTGGGTGCAACCATCTCCGTCCACTGCGTCAACCGTTATTATCTGCAATATTTGCTCCTCGAGATCTGTTAAATCTCTAGGACCATCGCCCCAGCTACCACCACCGGTTTTATTCATATAGCTTCTTCTTTTATTAATCACTGCCTTTACACCACCTTTCAAATCAGTCCAACACTAAGAAAACATAGGGGTTAATATGATAATTTAATCATATAATAATTTATGGAATGACAAAAGTCGGGTGGTATAATTTTATTTCTAATATCCTCCGGTGGGATACACCGGCATGAAGTACGGGAATGTGTTGTAGTTGCAGGCATTGTATTAAATATGGAATAAATACCTTTTTCCACTGATCAACTGACTTGTCGCTGCCTCCCAGGGAATTCAACGACGTCTTGAGGTGCTCCCATTTCACTTTGGCATCTGAATTTGCATTTAAACCATCGAATTGACCTCTGGCAAATTCTAAATTTGATGACATATATTCCACCAATTTTTGCTTTTGCATTTTTGAAATGCGTTGATTTTTCTGAAATGATGCTATTTTATACACTCAAGTTGAAAATATTTAATACAATAATTACCTTTAATGTATTATTCGCGTCCATTTTTTTAATCTAAATTCACAAAAAATACCACAACGTTTGGATCTCACGACGTTTTAATTTGTGAGTAAATTTGACAGTTTAAATTTAAAATTTTGTCATACCCTATGTTACAGAAACAATTTTTTTTTCAACTTTCCAATAAAGTGAGAAAAAACATATGGTTGACACTAAAGGCCGGGTTAGGCATACGTAACCGCAATTTATCTTTACCGTTGTCATAACGTTGCCCGTTTGAGCGATTAGCCAACGTTGAGAAAACGAGTCATATGTTCTGTCAACAACAACACAAAAGTAAAAAAAACGCCGCGATTTCTGTTTGTTTAGGTTTATTAAAAATTAAGTTAAAAAGAATGTTTATAAATTTGTGTTTTTTTAAATCTATGCAGATATTACAATAAAAGTATTCAAAATATCGTCGGATAAGAAGATGGGGTGGACGTCCTATAAACAATGACTGGCGAAAGCCGGATACTAGAATGTCTATGGAAGTTTTTAATTTGTTATTAACATTAATAAAATATGAGTTAACTACACCAAAGCAACGGATTAGACCGGCAGAGAGACTAGCAATAACACCACTGTATGTCAAATATTGCTTTATCCTATGATTCCAAGTTGGGAAATATTAACATTCTATTCTTTAAAATGGTAGATATTTGGGTCACGGTTGTTCCATACAATCGATTTGCATGGAGTCACAAGCTGGGGAAAACAACAATTCGAAATATTATTTTAGAATGCAGTGAAGTTTTGTGGCGCTTGCTTTCGACGATTTATTTAAGTGAACAAACTACACAGCAGTACAAACACATTGCCAATGATTTTCAACGAATGTGGGATATGCCGAATTGTGTGGGAATCTGCGATGCTAACTACATATACGTTCATATCAGTTAATGTTGCAAGTTATGGCAGCCAACACGATGGGGGTATGTCCATTAAACTTCAATTTATTTATAATCTATTTTGTTACAAACAATTTCCATTTCTTAATTTAAATTAAATACAGCTATATTCCAGTACTGTCCATTTGGCCAATTAGTTATTTTAGGAACAGTACCTGTTCCTCCTAGTAAACCATTATCGTCAGCATCCTCTGAAGCCTTTCCTCATTTTTTCATTGGCGATGCTGCGTTTCCCCTGAGGAATATCCTTGGTCTAAGTCAACAACTTTAGACGAGCTCAGAGAAAACATCCAACGCGAAATTGCCAACGTTCCGGTCGAAATGTGTCCAAGAGTGGTGGAAAATTTGGTCCAAAGAATAGATCGCTGTTGACGGGCTCGTGATGGTCATATGACCGAAATTGAATTTATTAAATTTGAACTCTATATCTTAATGGAAAACCCTTTACTTATGTCTATTTCCATTGAAGAGGGACTCAGCCAAATCCAATCCAATCTCTATCTATAAATAAGTCCTCGTTTGTAGAGACGCTTATATTGCTGTCAAATTAACCCACAATGAAGAAAATTGGCGCAATGATTGTATCGTACTGTCGTCAAAAGAATCCTGAAGCAGATTATAAATTTAATTTTTAATGGAGTCAGCCGCGATCTTTAGAAAACTCACCTGTAACGCCCAGCTCTTTGCCAATTTGCTTCCAAGCTTCTCGCTTTTTTCAGATATCCTATATGCTGGATTATATTTATTGTGTAAATACTCGTGCGACTGCACCAATGAAATCAAATATTCGTCTTTCATTTTTATTTGCACTTTTAAATAACAAATAAATTATTTTCTTTACTTTTCTCGGTGAACATACAATTGTAATTGTAAACAACATGTAGTATCAGCTGTTGTCAAATTGTACGTAAACGGAACGTCCAATTCTGATTTCAACAGATTCAGCCGTCCGTTTACGTTTCGTTTCCGTTGGCTAATCGTTTACACTGATTTCCATATGACAGATTGAATCAGCTGATTCGTTACGCTACGGGGGCGTTACGGGTAAGTTTGCCTAACTGGGCCTTAAGTTCTCACAAATTAAAGTTACATAAACAGTTGCATGTGAGAAATATTTTTTCGTGTCAATTTACAACGTTTCTGTTTCATCTCACATGTTCCATGTGAGAAATTTCTCGATGTGAGAGTTATAGAACATGGGTACAGGTGAAGTATTACAATTTCCCAAATCTTCTGTTTATAAACACATAAAAATTTAATTTTTTAAATTAATTAGTTAGTTAGTTAGTTTATTGAGACTTAAACGTTTTTTTAATAAATGTTATAAAATAATGCATCTAGATGATAACTTAAAACTATAATGTAATATTTTAATTTAATTAATGAGCAAATGTTTACATTTACAGATAAAGGAGGAAGAGAAGAAGACTCATAAATGTAACGATTAGAAAACCTCTTATTACGAAATTTAAAATTCTTTCCTATACATTTCCGAATTACTCCCCTCTCAAATATTTCCATTTGTTTCATTGTAGTAGGAGATATGGAGAACCATATGGGAAAAGCATATAAAAGAAGAGGTCTTATGCTTACTTTGTACAAAAGTAACTTGGTTTCAACGGGAAGATATTTATTCCCAAACTAGCAAGAGAAAGCTCCTTTCACACCATTGGCCTTCTGTAAAATATACCGAGCATGGTTATTAAATTTTAAGAATTTTTCGAAATGAATTCCAAGATATTTAAAATTATTTTCAAATTTTATATCACTTCCACCTAAGACAACTTCAAATTTTTACTTTGTGGAACTACGAAACGTTTGCATTTTCCGAAAGCATTTCGCAAACATAAGGCTTTGCTCTTTGACGTGTTAATTTGTATACCCCATTTTGAACAAAATGTTTTAACATGACGAAGATGAGATGAGACAGTCCGAAGAGCTGCTACTGGAGATTCATCGTGGGCATATAGCAGAGAGTCATCAGCATAGAGGATACCTTTCGATTCACCAAATTGGTGATCCATTTTCCAAAAAAAAATCATAAGCTATAGAAAACAATTCCACAAAATTATTTTTATTTTTCAGGTGAAGTATTACAATTTCCCAAATCTTCTGTTTATTAACACCTACAAGTTTAATTTTTTTTTAAATTTATTATTGTAAGTTAATTTAGCAATTGTTCCTGTAGTATCAGGTTTTCATACCCTTCACCACACTTACGTACAGGGTACAGGCTTTGTGCCCTCTCAAAATATTGGGATTATATTCACTCCCAGCCCAGAAGTGGCGTAAAGCGACATTTTCACATACATTGAATTAAGTGTTAAAATAAATCTTAAAAAAGTCAAAGGTAACTTATTCGTTTCGACCCAGCAAAAACTTGGTAAGTACATGTCATTACAACCTGCTTTACCAAGTAATGACATCTCCCTACCCTCTGCATTACATTTAGTCAACAAATAATGACTTACTGATATTATTATTACTATTATTGTCATTTTAATAAGTGGTTGAATAACACCTTACCAATAATGATGGCCATAAGCGTATATATAAGTACTATATCATATATGAGTTGAAGCACTGGGCAGTGATGGCTCACAATACTGTGTGGAATAGAGCAACTGTAGGAGAAACTGCAAAGATACTGTGGGGTGACCCAAATGAGAAGAAAACAAGTAGTTTTCTGAAACGAAACAAGATCGAGATTAGTAAGATGATGACTGTTCCAACGGGACACTCAAGCTTACAGGCACATCTTTACCGCATAGGACTAGCAGAAAACGAAGAATGCAGGGCATGCAGGGAAAACATCGAAACGATAGAACATTTTCTTTGTCACTGCCCAGCTTTCACACATGCAAGATCCCGATATTTCGGTTGCGACATATTGCCGGACTTGACTCATCTCAGAGGATATGACTGGAAGATACTGAGAAAATTCGTGTCTAGTACCGATTTTCTGTAACCCGTGGGGAATAAAAATCATAAATAAGGAGCGCACAACAGACCGAACCACTGGCTTAAGTGTACGTCGATGGACTTGAGACGTTTAAACGTCTCCTCTATTCAACCTAACCTAACCTATTTGGTTTAGCCTGAATTTGATACAAGCAGCTCATGTTGTTGAATACTCTTCTGCTGAGTAATCACGGTTCCACGATTTACCTTGTCTCTGATATATACGTCATATGACCCACAAAAAATCCACCTATTCCTTAGCATACTGTTGATCTAGTTTTTTAACGCCCGGTCTGCCTGAAAATCGTCTCAGGACTGGATACGTGTATCGGTCTGCATATATGATATTTCTAAAAAATGGGCATTACTTCAATCTACCCTAGTAATTTCTTTAAATAGCCTTTATTTGCTTCGTTAGGATAGGCTACACACAGAATACAGTTTGGTTGCCTCAACCGAATTTTGGTAGTTCTGTCTACTATCATGCGATTCCATCAGGACAACCAATATTTTGGTTGTGGTATACTTCTGCTTCCATGTTGACAACAATCATATTTGGTTGCGGCAACTACGAAAATGGTGGCTTAAATTATCTGTTGTAGTTGGCACAACCAACTGTTTTAAAAAATTGGTTGTTCTGACAATTTGTCAGTCATATACTACTGACAATTAATTAAAAACAGTTTTCATTAATTTTTATTTTATTTATTGAACAAAAAACAAAACAATTCATAACAAAATTAAAAGTCCCATATTACAAATTCATCACTATTATGAAATGTGGAAATATTTGACACACATTTTAGTACACGAAAAAAAACACAAAACTTTTATGCAAATATCGCTTAACCCTGTGCTTTCAATTTCATGATTGTTGCTTTTATTTTTTATTTATGTAAAATATTTTGCACTACATATTCTGCATTCCACACATTATTATCCACACGAGATTATTTTTGATTACCTTTACCGTTCTTGAACAAAATGATGAAGATTTTTTTATGTCGAGTAATTTTATTTTTTGTTTGTCATGTATCAGCAAAAGAACAGCAACCAATCTTTCGGTTATATTTCCCAAAATAATAATCTTTGGTATATTGATAAAATTTCTGTTGTCAAGAATAAAACATTGGTTGTCACAACCAAAAATCGATCATATGGTACTATAGAGAATGTTTAAAATTGGTTACCACAACTAACCGAGTGTCAACTACTCTGTTTAAAAAAATATGAACAAATAGTTCGTCGCATTTGTACACGGGTGAAAATCGTCATTTTTGATATGTTTGAATTGAAAGAAAATATATTTGGTAACGATTTTTTAAATATTATATATTTGTTAACAAATAAATTTTATTTGAAAATCAAGAAATTTAGTTCGGAACGCATGTACATATTAATATATTAGAACTTAATAATTAACTTAATAATTGCAAACTCTCGCCTATGAGTTTGGGGGTCGTGGGTTCGATTCCCACCTGAGGCTCTGGTCTGTTGCTGCGAAAATATAGCCATATGGTCTTTGTAACCCGGCTTTTCCCTGGACCTTAAAATTAGAATATAAATTTACTTTGTATTGTAATTCATATAAATAAATAAATATTTGCAAACTGACTTTCACAAATAAAATATGTGTTTACACACAAACAAAGTTATTTTTTTAATAAGTTTTCCAAATATATTTTATTTAAAAAAGATGTTTGAAACTTTGCTGACTTTTTCGAATTTTAGTTCATTTTTCCTAGTTTTCGTGTTAAACTTTATAGCTAAAATTTTCTTTTAATTTATAAATATTCCAATTTGTCAATGAACATCTGAAAAACAGAAAACTTTAAATTAATCTTTGTTTCGGAAATACTAGTTCCAAATAAAAAATTGTTAGAATGGAAACAAATTTTTGTTTAGAACAATATCCTCCCAAACATATAATACTTGTGTGGGTAAAATATTATATATTTGGAGTGTACCCTAAACCCATATATATTTCAAGCCGAATATGTTTGGGACAATATACTACAGAAGCGATTTTTTTCAGCGTGTATCTAACGTAATCACTTCTTGTTTGGGCAAAAGGCAACTGAGATGGAAATTTAAATTTATAAAAGTACTCATAAAAAAGAGTCCTAATGATTTTAGAAAACAACATCAAGAATATAACTCACGGGGCAAAATCGCCTTGTTTGATATGTTTGAATCGAAAGAAAATATATTTGGAACACAACTTTTTAAATATTATGTGTTTCTGAGCAAATAAATTTAACTTGAAAATCAATAAAATATATTTGTAACTCGTATATTAATATGTTACAACATATAATATTTGCAAACTAATTTTCTCAAATAAAATATGTCTTTGAATACAAATAAAATTATTGTTTAGGAATTTCTCCAAATATATTTTATTTAAAAAAGATTTTCTAAACTATTGTTGAATTTTTCGAATTTCAGTTTTATTTTTTTTGGTTTCGAATTGATTCTCCCAGTTATGGTACCAAATGCTGCATTATCTTCTGTTTTAAATCAACCATCTAACATTTCTGAGTATTCCAAGCCATCATTAATTGTCAATCCCCCAAGAAATATATTTCGATCCAAGATTATACGATTTCAATTATTATTATTTATTATTTGTACGACATGAAAAAAGTTAACACAATTTAGGTAGTTTCTGAATAGTTAAATGCAAATGAATATTTGTTTCGGAAAAAATAGTTCAAAGTAAACACATATTGGGATGTAAACAAAGATTTGTTTAGAACAACGTCTTCCCAAATATATAATTTTTGTGTGTTCCAAATATTATATGTTTAGAGTGTACCCTAAACATATATATGTTTCAAGCCGAATATGTTTGGGACAATATACTTTCAGCGTGCAGACACATTTTTTGCAGCAAATCATACTTTTATTAAGATAATTTGGAATGTACTGCAGAAATATTCAAAATATTCGAAACGAAACCCAACAATTAATAAATAAACCCAACTACCGTTTCTCACTAATCTAGACTACAAAAAAATAATTTTAAAATTTCCGAAACAAATTTTTGTAATATTAGTTCTGAATGAAATTGCATTACCTCAACAAATGATATTCAAAATGAAAGAGTTGGATTTTCAAATCATTAGAGAAAACCAAAAATTCATCATTCATCCTCAATGTTCATACAAAAATTTGAAGGAAAATCCCTTAAGATGTGCTATGAGAAACGGTGTAACCGAGAATATGTCGGTAGTGCGTCAGTTTCCTTCAGTGAACAGTAGTCCTCGCCACAAACGAATACATCTCAACTGTTATAATGTTATACTACTCCCACCACTACGAGTATTTCAGAGTTTTCCCTTATAACTTGCATAATTAACTCCATACGTTGTGCGTGGTAGGTAGGTAGGGCAACCATCGCCTTCCTTCCCTCAAATGCTATGGCCATTGTGTGAGTCTGATAGCGAAGAAAATCCCGTACGTAATGACTTAAGGAAATTCATAAATGACAATAAATGCATAAATGTTTACCCCTTTTTCGAGGACATACAAGCGATTGTATAGCGACAGGTAATTTAGTTCATTCGTTTTAGGAAATTGTGGAAGTTGTATTTAAAGTGGCTGGCGCCGCGAAACCATCAACAGTTATCAGTTAATACTCCTGCAATAATGTCCTCAAGGATTTCAACATTTTTCTTAATAATTTATATAATTAACTCTTTGAGTTTCGGAACCACTCACAGTCATTCGCTGAAACCATTGGTAAAAAATAAAATGAGTAATATGCCCATGACCTTGGGTCAAATTTTAAATTTGCCACAAGGTCAACAACTTGCAAGGGATGTGTACAAGTCACGCGGATTACTAATGGATCTTGCAGAAGGATATATCAGAAGTCGTAAGCCATTTAATTATAAATCATACCGGCCATATAGACATACTGGAAATCCATTGAACTTTGATAAGGATTATCCCAGTAAGGTATTGGAATCACTAAGCTTGCTGAAACCTGCGTTTAATTCAAAAGCTACTGGAAAAAATGGAAGAGAAAATATCCACAATACATCCTCCATGGAGCATTTGGCGTTTGGTAAAGATGTTCGTATCCGAGTTGTGGACTCCAAAATAAAGGATCAACAATTGGAAACTAGAGGATCATCGTCCCAAGACACAATTTCTGCAACCACTATAGAAAATGTTTATACCACTTCAACTTTTGAAGAGACGCCAACTTTTGAAACAACCACCCAGATGCCAATTGCACTTGTTAGCGATAACTCGAAAACTGAAAATTATGTGAACCCCGATACTGTGCCAACATTGGATGAAACTACCGAATCTATAAGATTTGAAACGACCACTCAGGTATCACCTGTCGTCGTTGGCAATAACTCGAAAACTGAAATTGATGCAAACAATACTGCTGTACCCACTTTGAATAAAACAACAGAACCAATAACTTTTGAAACAACCACCCAGATGTCACATTTAATCGTTGGCGATAACTCGAAAACTGAAATTGAAGACAACACCGGTACTATAGCAATATTGGGTGAAACTACGAAGTCTATAACTTTCAAAACAACCACTCCAATGCCACATGTCATCGTTGGAGATAACTTCAAAACTGACATTGAAGTGAACACTGGTACTGAACCAACATTGGATGAAACTACCGAACCAATAACTATTGAAGAAACCGACCAGAGGCCAAATGCTGTCGTTGGAGATACCTCGAAAACTGAGAATGTTTCTGTAACAGCATTAGATGAAACAACCGATTCAATAACATCTGAAACAACCACCTATATGCCTCAAGAAGTCGTTGGCGATAACTCGAAAACTGAAATCGAATTGAATACCAGTACTGTAACAACATTGGATGAAACTACTGAACCTATAAGCTTTGAAAAATTGGATGAAACTACTGAACCTATAGGCTTTGAAACATTGGATGAAACTACCGGACCCATAGAAACATCCACAAGTATCCTTGATACATCAGACACGATTGAAAATGACTACAACAATCCTAATATCGACGTTGTTGCTTTAGAGGGAAATGCAGAACCACAAAATGTGATTTACAAACTGTTCCCCAGCACCGTTTCAATTTTGAAACGCAAAAAGGGAATCAAGAAATTCAGAACGTTTGGTGCAAATTTACAAAGAACTTCAAATGTGGATGCGGATTCTTCTCCGGAGGTATTCATAATATGGAAAGATCATACTCTCTAAGAAAATGTGTCTAAAAGCAAAGACGATATCCGTTTAAAAAGTCATTAATGAGACTCTGTGATGTTAGAAAAAGATTATCAATTTCCTTTAAGGGATTTAAGGTCCTAACCAAACCTAACCTAACCATATGGACCTACCACTAAAAATTATGTTGTAGGTTCTATTGACCTAACACTACAAATTAGGATATAAGTCCAGATTAAAATTTTAAAAATTAAAAATTTAAGGTTATATTACTTTTAGTTTAAGCTAATTATATTTATTGAATATTTGTATACCCATGTTATTTAATTTAAAAACCGGAAATAAATTTTCTACAAACTTATAAATATATTGTTTTTATTATGTTTCAAAGATATGTTTAGGTTAGTGTTGTGTTTGCTCGACTTCTCTTTTATTAGTGATTTCTTTGAGTCTACAGTGATAGGTCATCACCATATGATTTATACAATATATACTTATAAGCTATTACAATATTCATATAAGCTATTACAATGATACAGATCACATGTTGTGTTATGTGTATGTTATGTGATATTAGGGGTATTCATAAGTATATACAACATCTCCCTTTTTAACATTTGCTATATACTTAAACATATGTATGTAAAATACATCCATATGTATAAGATTATAACAAACCAGTAGCTCCATAAATACAATGAGACTTATCATAACGTTGGTAGCTAATACAATATTAAAATAGCCAATCTATCATTCCTATCTCATATTACATGAACATTTCTAATCTTCAAAACCAAGTCGTTTAGGTGGTTTTATCTTTCTACCACTTCTTGAACAATTTTCAGAATTTGCCCCTTTACACTCAGCCTCATTATTATGCTCCTTACCGTTTGAATCATTATTTTGTAGTGAAGAAATAAGTTCATTACTATTCTTCGAAACATCTAAAATATGTTGCCGGTTTCTCCTATATGTCACACCTGCTTCATCCTGTATTAAATAGGATCTTGGTTCCTTACAAATATGTGCAATAGTTCCCGGAAACCATACCGATAATGGATTCTTTTTGAAATATATCTTCTTGCCAACATCTATAGGCTTAAGTGTCTGCGTTTTTGTTGTAATTTCTTTCTATTCTTGCTGTATCTTTTGCCGCAGATATTGAAATCTCCTTAGTTGTGACTATTTTTGGCTTTAACACTTTCGGCATGGATGGCAATTTTGTTCTAAGTTTTCGTGACATTAATAGTTCAGCTGGACTTGCTAAATTATTTTTTTGAGTTGTTCGGTAATGAAGCAGTGCTGTAAAATAATCAGCACCGGTTTCTCGACATTTTTTCAAAATATTCTTTATCGTTTGAATCGATCTCTCAGCAAGGCCATTTGACCTTGGCAAATACGGACTAGAAGTCTGATGAACAATACTCCATTCAGAACAAAAATTTTTGAAATCATTCGAGTTAAAAGGGGGGCCGTTATCGGAGATTAAAACTGATGGTATGCCATGTCTTGCAAAAATTCCTTTAATCTTTTTGACAATAAATTGGGCAGAAAATCCCATATTTAAAGGTTCGACTTCGACGTATTTGGAAAAATAATCTACAACCAATAAGAAATATTTTTTTTCAAACTCGAAAAGGTCCACGCCTACTTTGTGCCACGGAATAGAAACAACATCATGATTGAGCAACGGCTCTTTAGCGTTAGCATTTCTATACTTTATGCAGATTTCGCAAGAGGATACAATATTTTGAATGTCGTTATTGATATTGGGCCAATATACCGAATTTCTAGCCAGACTTTGACATCTCTGTATTCCTAAATGACCTTCATGTAGCCTCTTTAGCATCTCAGATCGCATTTTTTTAGGTATCATATTGTTCTTTAAAAGCAGACCATTTATAAAACATATATCATCCTTGATATGAAAATATGGGACAACCTCAGCGTCACAAGACTTTTTCTCTTCGGGCCAACCCTCCTTTAAATAACATAGAATTTTTGCAAAAACTTCGTCCTCTTCAACTCCTTTCCTTATTATCCCTATATCCCCTTCTGGCAAGGGTACCTGCTCAATGATTGCATGACAGTGTAAATCGAGATCCTTATCGATATTAACGCCTGAACTTTTTCCCAAGGGAGCCCTTGACAGTGTGTCTGCTATATGTAAATGTTTGCCTGGTTTATATGTAACTGTTAAATCATATGTTAGAAGTCTCATTCTGAACCTCTGCAATCTTGGGGGAATCCTATGAAGTGGTTTGTCAAAAATCGATACAAGGGGTTTATGGTCTGTTTCCACTACAATTGAATGTCCATAAATGTATTGATGGAATCTGGTGCATCCGAAAAGTATGGCGAACAACTCCTTTTCTATTTGAGCATAGTTAACTTGACAGTCAGTCAATGATGCTGATGCATAAGCTATAGGCTTAGAATCGTGCATAATGACTGCTCCCATAGCAAACTTTGAGGCGTCCACTGACAAAGTAATTTGCTTATTTGGGTTAAAATATGTCAAAACTGGCGCATTAGTTATTTCATTCTTCAAACTTTTGAAACAATCGTTCTGAGCCTTTCCCCATTGCCACAGCGAATCCTTTTTCAGAAGATCCCTCAAATGTTTGTTTTTTTGCTGATAAATTTTCTATAAACTGGCCTAAATAATTCACCATTCCTAAAAACCTTTGAAGTTCTTGTAAATTCTTGGGTGCTGGTAACTCTGTAATCGCCTCAATTTTCTCTTTATCGGGACTAACGCCATTCTCACTGAATATATGACCAATAAATTTAATTTCATTCTTGAGAATGTTCGACTTAGTTTTGTTAAAACGCAACCCTACGTCTTTCGCCCTCTCTAAAACGTTTGCCAAAATCTTATTGTGTTCCTCCAAACACGAAGCATGTATCATGAAGTCGTCCATATATATAATGACCCCTTTAATATCTCCAAAAAGCCTGACCATCTCGGCGTGAAACTTTCAGGAGCCGAATTTATACCAAATGGTAGCCGTAAAAATCGGTAACGCCCAAAAGGTGTTCCAAAGGTACAAAGTTTTGACGATTCCTCATCCAATGGAACCATCCAAAATCCTGAATTTGCATCAAGAGTACTAAATATTCTCGACCCACTCATTTGTGCCTTGCACTCGTCTATATTCGGAAATGAGTATCGGGGTCTAACAATAGCTTTATTAAGATTTCGTGGATCTAAACATAACCTAAGAGACCCGTTTGGCTTGGATACCAAAACTATCGAATTTACCCATTCGGTCGGTTCACGTTCTTCAATTATGACATTCATTGATTTCATCCTTTCTATTTCTTTTTTCAGTGGATCTAAAAGGCTAAATGGGACCCTTCGAGGTGGATCTACTACTGGTTGACAGTTCTCCTTAAGCTGCAAATGACACTGATTTTTTAAACAACCGAGACCATTAAACACTTCCGAATATTTCTCAAAAACATCTTCTTTATTAATAGAATTTACCAACTGAATTAGATTTAATTTTACCGCCATATCTTGTAATGTACCCTTGGCTAAATGCCTCAGCAACTATATTCTGATTGAAATGTATTCAAGATGGTATTGCCAAAATTGTCTTTAGTTACCGTTGGTAAGATGTTATTACCTATAATGTTCTGTCGGGAAGAGGACTACGGGAGCCTTCTACTAGCTAACTTCAGTCGGGTGGGGGGTTCTCGTCCTTTCCCTTCAAAACTAGTCAATTACAAGAAAATATTACAGACTCCCTTTTTAGTAAAGGATAAATACGAAACTATCAGCGAATATGAAATCTAATTACCCCAAAAATTTTATGACATATTCTTGAAAATTCAATTCTTCTAACTACATTAATCTCTCTGATGTTAAGAGAGTTGGCGCATCTTTACCCACCCTAACCATGGACCTTATAGCGCGAATACTTTTTTTAGGACCCCATAAAAGCTAATTTACTAGTCTAATCCTACCACATCATCCGTATGAAAACACAATATTTTTAATACCAATTCATATTAACAATTAATTTATTCAAATCATTGTGAGTATATTATGCGTGATTAACCTATACAATATATTTAAAATGAGACTATGATATCAATGAAATGAATTTAACTTTTGAAAAGTCAACTAGAGCATTATAAGAGAAGTGTATATTTCGAATAAAAGTATAATCAAACGCAAGAAATTAAATTTGTATGTAATTTGTTTGAGTACTTGAAAAATTTTTCAAGTTTATTATTAATATGCTTCACCGAGAGAGAATCATTCAAACACAAAGCAAATCTTAAAACATTACAAAAAAAAATTTCGAATTCAAATGTAGTTAATCTCAACCATATTAACGATAGGTGGTAACCCTACTTTACAAGAAATAACCTCAGCCGACGATCGAAAAAAAAATGTAATAGAAATCAATTACCATGCATATTACAACAAACATAATATGCCTAATGCGTGATAATGATGTTCGTTGCTTTAAGTACTCACCGAAAAGCAGCAGAAGTCGTTGAAGGCCTCCAAAGAATTCCGTAGTGTTATGATGATGATGTTGACATTACGATGATTGTGATGATGAAGTTTTTGTTGTTATTCTAATTAAGTATGAGTTCGAACATCTGTTTTTGTTGGTATGATTCAATGGTTGTCAGTGGTTTGAAGTTATTGATCAATAGATAAGCTCGTTTGCTTTAATCTACTGATCCAATTTGAATGAATTCTCATGGCAAATATTAGAGTGGAGATTATATTTTGCCAAATATACACTTTCCTTAAATAAAACAAGCTTATAAAATAATGTAAAAGTAAGATATTAATAGGAAGGATACTTAAATGCACATGGTCTTTCCCATGATGATTTCAAATGTACAGTTTGAATTTACAAAGCTGGTTGCTGAATATCTGGTGGCAATATTCTTCATTTCAAGTGGTTTTTGGACTTAATTTTAAGGCAACTTCTCTTGCCAAGATGCACTATCTTAATGTTGAATATTGTAATCTGAACCAGATTGATGGAGAATGTTCTGTGAGGGATTCTTCCGCAAAAAAAAGAGATTTGCTTATATATGTCGAAGCAAATGTTGGTGCTGGTCGGACCTCTTTCGCCCCGGTATTTCCAATCTTATACAGAAGTGTGGCTAGGCGATGCACGTATCCACTGGTGGATACCGGGGAATCAAAATCGTGGAATCCCAATCAATATTAGGTGGAAACTTATCACTGACTTTCCAGAGGATATATGCCAGATTGTGTACAAATATGACTTCAAATTTCGGTATTTTATTTGAGTATGTACTTAAGGTTTCTTTAACCTAAATTGTAATGATATTAACACATACTTTAGTTAATTTCACACGCGTTATATGTAAAAGTTTACCTTTAGTTGCAATTCGGTCTAATTAATTTTGTGTTTAAAACACTTCCGCCTTAAGGAACTTTTAGTTTAATTTGAAGTAAACTGTACTTGTACTTAATACTCGAATCAATTATATATATTGGTGATTTGGCGTGTTTGCTCTTCAGAAGTCGTAATAAAAAGGGAAGTAGCCAGTGCGGCGGCTTGTCTTTACAGGTCGGAATTTGTTTTGCTATAAAACTAATGAGAGTACAACAACAACGACAACATCTCATTAACTCCGAATCAGCATTGTTGTATTTCATAAAAGTTGCCAAAATTTAGGAGTTGCCATATGTTTGATTGTGAGTTTAAGCGGGTACTATTTGGTATGTACGAAAAAGGGATTTTTCCTAAATCTGAATTTGGTCATTACAAACCAAGTAATATTGTTCTTTTAGAACAAATATTAATTGGAGGCTGATTATTGCCGGATATCTTTAGCATGAAACGTTCCGACAACTTTTCCGTTCATGTCTTCTAATATATAATAATTCTGGCCTACTTTTTCTTTTATTTTTGATTTAATGAAAAGTGGAGAAAGTTTTGCGTTAAAGCATTTTTCGGCACTGCTTTGCGCGAAGTTTCTTCTAAAAACTTCTTGGCCAATTTCGAACGAGATATGTCGAGCCCTCAAATTATATTGGGTCTGATTCCGGTTGTAAGCCTCAGATATATGTTTACGAATATTGGTCCGGAGTAATTTCAAACTATCATCTCGGGAAAGAATATGCCATGGTTCGTCCAACATCTGCAGGTTTCGAAGTAGTTGATATGATGTACCGTGGGTAACCATATCGAAACCGAACAGTGCGTGATAAGGGGAATATTTCGTAGCCTGGTGTACAGAGTTTCGAAGCGCACAGCTAATTGAGCTTAGGTTTTCGTCCCATAATCGATGGTCTCCTTTCAAAAACGTTCTAATACCTGCTATAATTGAACGGTTTACGCGTTCAGATGCGTTCGACTGTGGAGAATACAGGGCAGTATAAATATGGGAAATTCCTAATCTGGTTAAAAAGGCATTGAATTCATTAGATTTGAATTGCGACCCGTTATCGCTAATCAGTGTCTCAGGTACGCCATAGATGTGGAAAATTTGCTTCAACAAAAAATCCTGAATTGCAGCAGAGGTAAACTTTTTTAGTGGGCACAGCCAATGGAATTTAGACATGTGATCCAACACTATTAAAAGTCCTATGTTTCCACATTTACTTCTAGGGTACGGACCCAAAATATCAACGTATATACGTTGAAAAGGACGAGTAGAACTAGCGGCTTTCCCCATCTCGGGTTTCATTACCTGGTTAGGTGATTTGGTAGTCTTACAAATTTCGCAAGATCTAACAAAATCTCTAACGTCTTTTATCAACCCTGGCCAAAAGAAGATTCTTCTAATGAGCTCGAGCGTTTTTAACATTCCACCATGGCAAGCTGTCGACGTGTTATGGAACCTAGCAATGACGTCATTACGAAGTTGTAAGGGAATCCACAACTTCCATGATTTTTCTTCTTGCTCTTGATCGCCACTATAGTGCTCAGTTCTAATGTACACGTAATTGTCTACGATTTTGACATCAGGGTATTTCGAGGCATTGTTGGTTATCTTTTCCTTTAATGTTGTATAGTCTGGGTCAGAAAAATGTGGAGAAGCTAAGTCAATCTCAGGTTCGGAAAGATCTAAAGCACAAATCTCATCACAGTGCATTCTAGATAAAGCGTCTGGTACTATATTTTCCTTGCCTTTTCGATGGCTGAAGGTGAATTTGTAGCCTTGAAGCTTAAAGACCCACCTAGCAAGTCTACCAGTTAAGTCTTGTTGCTTCATTAGCCAGACCAAGCTGGAATGATCAGTTATTATTTCGAACTCTTGGAGTTCAACATAACATCTGAACTTTTTTATGGCCTCTATTGCCGCCAAACACTCCCTTTCGGTAACACTATAATTCCGCTGTGCGGAATTGAGCTTTTTGGACATGTAGGCTATTGGCCTTTCATCTCCGTTTTCATCCAGCTGCACCAAAACGGCCCCAATTCCATAATCACTTGCATCGCAGTGAATATAAAATTTCTGGGTGAAATCGGGATTAATTAAGACGGGAGCTGTGGTGAGAAGTGTTTTTATATTGTTAAATGCATCATCAGCTTCCTTGGTCCAGACAAATTTTCTTTTTGTGGACAGAAGTTCGGTAATAGGGAAGACTTTGGACGAAAAGTTTTCAATAAAACGACGGTAACAGCCTGATAGACCCAAAAACCCTCGAACTTGCTTAAGGTTCTTCGGGACTGGCCAGGAAAGAATAGCGTCTACTTTATCCGGGTCAGTCTGTAGTCCACCGTGTCCTATTACAAAACCTAAATATTTCACCTCTGTCACACAAAAGTTACTTTTAGAGACATTTATAGTCAAATTTGCTTTTCTGAACTGTTCAGAAATCCTAACAAGAACTGCTAAATGCGTTGGAAAATCCTCAGATACAATGATGAGGTCATCTAGGTAACCGAACACACATTGTCTAAGATCTGGAGGTATTAATTCGTCCATCAATCGGCACATGGTTTGCGGGGCGTTACACAGTCCGAATGGCATAACCACAAACTGGTAAAGTGGTCTACCAGGGACTGTGAACGCCGTTAGAGGTTTTGCCTCATCGGCAAGGCCGATTTGCCAAAATGCATCCTTTAAATCGAGCTTTGATATTAAATTGGCTTTGGGTAAACGGGAAAATATACCGTCTATACTTGGAAGAGGATAGGCGTCTTTTTTGGTAACAGAATTTAATTTTCTGGCATCTAAACACAGACGGACTTTATTTGGTTTAACAACCAACCTCATTGGAGAGCTCCAAGAGGAAACGGACGGTTCTATAACTCCCAAATCTAACATTCTATCAATTTCTTTATACATAAGTTCTTCCACAGCAGGGGAGACTGGGTAAAACCTTTGTTTCACGGGCTTGGCATCAACGACGTCAATCTCGTGCTTGATTAAACTGGTTTTACCTAACCCTTGCTTCTCAAAATTGGGGAACAAAGCTTTAATAGTTTCTAATTGCTGAAGTTGGTTAGGAGTTAGGGGGTACTGCCTATGGTTGGAATCTATATGAGTTTCGGACGACAATTCGGACTTAAAAGCGGACAAATTGGACAATACAGCGGACGCCTTTTCGCTATCGGACGGACAGGTCATTATAACCGACTCAAAAATATCGGGGACAAGATTAAATTCTCTCCAAAAATCCAAGCCTAATATCAATCGCTGATTTAGTGATGGGACGATTAGTATCCTTAGTTTTCTCATCCTGTTTCTAAAGGATATATCGACATCCAGATATCCTAAAACCTTTTGTCTTTTTCCATCAGCCGTTTTCACACAAGATGTGAAACTGTGGAATTCTTTGAACATGGAGAAATCATTCATAGCCAGGTCTGAGCCCACACAAGTAACATTCGCACCAGTATCTAAGAGACCGTGTTCCACAAAATGTAAGAATGAGACTTTGGCGTAAAGTCTTTGGTCCTGTGGATCATTGACAATACTAGAAATTATGTATTTAGAGCAAAGTTTTCTTTTTTTATGGTACAAGCGAAGTCGAATGGTTGACCTTTTTGGTCTTCTATTTGGCTCAAGAGAAATTGCTGAACTTTCGAAAATTTCATCTCTTTTTCTCCAATATTCCGACCATCTTTGATGGTAAGGACGAATAGGAGAAAGGATGGTTCTTGTTTGGTTTTCTGATATGGAATCAGTTCTCTTTAAGATGGTAATAGAGCAATCATTAGATTGGTTTTGAGTATTTGACTTGATCCACTCTTGGTTTAGGACTGTAGTACTAGGATCATTAACTTCTGTCTCTATTAGTTTTTTGAAATGTGTAGTTGACTGGTGTTCTTTGTGCCGCAAATTCTTTTGGAAATACACTTAGGACAATTTGGTTTGTATGTGTTTTTGGCACCGCAGCCGTAACAAAATACAGATCTCTCCTTTAGGCAGTCTTCCCAAAAGTGTCCTGGTTCATGGCAGTTCCAACACTTGGAAACAACTGGACCAGTATTTAGGGCTTCTACTGAAAGATCATTTTCTAAATCTGTGTCTGTGATGGGGTCATGGAAAGATTCCACTTCCGCTACATTCTTACGGGGATGTGGAACGTTCATTGTTCTAGCAGCAAACTGGCGACGACAACTCTCATCGTTCAGCAAGTTTTCCCTCATTTGGATTAATTTTCTAAGATGAGCAATTGAAAATATAGGGACATATAATAATTCGTGTCGAATATCCGGACGCAAATTTCGCCTAACCATTTCGATTAGTTCTGTTTCGGGAATTGGTGTAGTTAATCGATCTAGAATCATAGAAAAAGAATCATAGAAGGATTCAAAACTTTCCCCAGGCTTTTGTTTCCGACTGCGAAGTTCTTCGCGAATATCGGAGTCAGATTTAAAATCCTTGTACTGGTATCTTATAGCAGCACAAAAGTCTGGCCATACTATGGACTGGACCTGCTTACGGTACCGCCAGAACCATTCTCGAGCCTTTCCAGTTAGAAGAATATTGAGGTTTTTGCAAATTACAGAATAGTCTTCCTCAAAGTTGTCAGCAGTCAAAGATTTGACCCTATATAAAAATTCTTCTACGTCCAATCCTTGCGTAGAACCATCAAATTGAAGGTTCCAATTTTTTATAATTGAAGCAATTTTGTCAGTTCCTAGCCCATAATTTGAAGGACTAATAAGTGAAAAATTACGAGAATTGGAACGAATATTATCATTGTTTACAGCCTCTGAAGGAAGTGGAATATGTGCATTGTTGTTGCGGCAATTGTATTGATTCGAATTCAGAGTTAGATTTTGTAAAATTCTTGTTACACTTGATTCTATCATTTGGTTTATTCGACCATAATCGATTAAATTATTGCCGACATTTGACCTTTGTGCATTGTGATGAGGAGTATTCTGATTTGGACCTCTGTTTCCATTGGGCCTAGGTGTCGTAACTTCTTCACCAGTTGCAGAATTATTATCAAATATATCAGGAATCAGTAAGTGACTACTGTCTTGAAAAATGTTTCGACTAGTACTCCTTGTATTGTAAGGTTTTGAAAGGGCACCACGACCTTTACCACGAACAATAGATGTCTTGGGTTTTTCAATTTGTTGTGTCAAAACGGATTGATCAGCAGAGTCATTTGGATTTGATTGTGGACATTGAGCCTGAGTGCTCACAGATCGCAGATCAGAGAGTTCACATGGACGTTTGCATGTAGGACAATCTGACGAATTGGAAAGGTATTTCTCTATACAGTTTCGGTGAAACGAATGTCCACACTGTGAAAGATATAGACAGTTTTGTATGTCTGACAGATTTTCATTACATACAGTACATGAAGAATTAAATTCATTCACTCCAGATGCAGACGCAGATGGAGGAGGAGATCGAGCTAACGACATTGTAATTTTTTTATTTTAACAATTGTTCCAAAAAGTAGATAGAAATTGTTCCAAAAAGTAGTCAAGCAAGTGTTCACTGTTTTTGTGTTTCATACGTAGTGGTGGTAGACTAGGTATACAATGTAGGAGAATTGAATTCTGAGAAGAAAAAATATGGCTATGGAAATGAAAGTAAAAGTTGTAGTCCCAAATAACTGAACCAAACCGGAATGGAAATTCTCTCTAAGTTTCCCTTATTCCCTTATTGGACATTGAGCGCAAACAGCAGCACCATGTTTTCCAAATATAAAAACAAGATCCGATACCTAAGATTCAGATCGAAGGAAAATACGTTTTTACCAACATGTTGAAATAAACAGCTAAGAAATGTTGAAATCGAATATTAATCAAAGAAATTCATTTAAGGAGGTAGTCGGTCAATCTACTCGATCTTTTTGGGCCTCAAGTAATTGAAAAGTCCAGATAACCACTTAAATGTATTCTCCAATATAAAACCGACATCGACCTTCAATAACCTATCTACTTCATTGAAATTTTAAACTGAAATAAAAACAGGCCGTAAAAGTACAGTTAAATTGCACTCCTTCGGCCCCACGTTGGGCGCCATTTCTGTAATGTACCCTTGGCTAAATGCCTCAGCAACTATATTCTGATTGAAATGTATTCAAGATGGTATTGCCAAAATTGTCTTTAGTTACCGTTGGTAAGATGTTATTACCTATAATGTTCTGTCGGGAAGAGGACTACGGGAGCCTTCTACTAGCTAACTTCAGTCGGGTGGGGGGTTCTCGTCCTTTCCCTTCAAAACTAGTCAATTACAAGAAAATATTACAGACTCCCTTTTTAGTAAAGGATAAATACGAAACTATCAGCGAATATGAAATCTAATTACCCCAAAAATTTTATGACATATTCTTGAAAATTCAATTCTTCTAACTACATTAATCTCTCTGATGTTAAGAGAGTTGGCGCATCTTTACCCACCCTAACCATGGACCTTATAGCGCGAATACTTTTTTTAGGACCCCATAAAAGCTAATTTACTAGTCTAATCCTACCACATCATCCGTATGAAAACACAATATTTTTAATACCAATTCATATTAACAATTAATTTATTCAAATCATTGTGAGTATATTATGCGTGATTAACCTATACAATATATTTAAAATGAGACTATGATATCAATGAAATGAATTTAACTTTTGAAAAGTCAACTAGAGCATTATAAGAGAAGTGTATATTTCGAATAAAAGTATAATCAAACGCAAGAAATTAAATTTGTATGTAATTTGTTTGAGTACTTGAAAAATTTTTCAAGTTTATTATTAATATGCTTCACCGAGAGAGAATCATTCAAACACAAAGCAAATCTTAAAACATTACAAAAAAAAATTTCGAATTCAAATGTAGTTAATCTCAACCATATTAACGATAGGTGGTAACCCTACTTTACAAGAAATAACCTCAGCCGACGATCGAAAAAAAAATGTAATAGAAATCAATTACCATGCATATTACAACAAACATAATATGCCTAATGCGTGATAATGATGTTCGTTGCTTTAAGTACTCACCGAAAAGCAGCAGAAGTCGTTGAAGGCCTCCAAAGAATTCCGTAGTGTTATGATGATGATGTTGACATTACGATGATTGTGATGATGAAGTTTTTGTTGTTATTCTAATTAAGTATGAGTTCGAACATCTGTTTTTGTTTTTGTTTTTGTTCAGTGGTTTGAAGTTATTGATCAATAGATAAGCTCGTTTGCTTTAATCTACTGATCCAATTTGAATGAATTCTCATGGCAAATATTAGAGTGGAGATTATATTTTGCCAAATATACACTTTCCTTAAATAAAACAAGCTTATAAAATAATGTAAAAGTAAGATATTAATAGGAAGGATACTTAAATGCACATGGTCTTTCCCATGATGATTTCAAATGTACAGTTTGAATTTACAAAGCTGGTTGCTGAATATCTGGTGGCAATATTCTTCATTTCAAGTGGTTTTTGGACTTAATTTTAAGGCAACTTCTCTTGCCAAGATGCACTATCTTAATGTTGAATATTGTAATCTGAACCAGATTGATGGAGAATGTTCTGTGAGGGATTCTTCCGCAAAAAAAAGAGATTTGCTTATATATGTCGAAGCAAATGTTGGTGCTGGTCGGACCTCTTTCGCCCCGGTATTTCCAATCTTATACAGAAGTGTGGCTAGGCGATGCACGTATCCACTGGTGGATACCGGGGAATCAAAATCGTGGAATCCCAATCAATATTAGGTGGAAACTTATCACTGACTTTCCAGAGGATATATGCCAGATTGTGTACAAATATGACTTCAAATTTCGGTATTTTATTTGAGTATGTACTTAAGGTTTCTTTAACCTAAATTGTAATGATATTAACACATACTTTAGTTAATTTCACACGCGTTATATGTAAAAGTTTACCTTTAGTTGCAATTCGGTCTAATTAATTTTGTGTTTAAAACACTTCCGCCTTAAGGAACTTTTAGTTTAATTTGAAGTAAACTGTACTTGTACTTAATACTCGAATCAATTATATATATTGGTGATTTGGCGTGTTTGCTCTTCAGAAGTCGTAATAAAAAGGGAAGTAGCCAGTGCGGCGGCTTGTCTTTACAGGTCGGAATTTGTTTTGCTATAAAACTAATGAGAGTACAACAACAACGACAACATCTCATTAACTCCGAATCAGCATTGTTGTATTTCATAAAAGTTGCCAAAATTTAGGAGTTGCCATATGTTTGATTGTGAGTTTAAGCGGGTACTATTTGGTATGTACGAAAAAGGGATTTTTCCTAAATCTGAATTTGGTCATTACAATCTAGACCGAGAACTACATTACCAAATTAGACGCCAGTAGGAAGATTTTAAATTGTTTCCCCCAGTTCCGCCATTCCAAAGCTAAGTTGGAATTCTTCACGTTAAAAAATGGCAAACTGGCTGCAAATGAAATTATTTGATTCGGCGACTTTGAGTTTGTCTCTTCCTTTGTAAGCGACATTGTTACAAGGACACTTTTCTATGTTTTAATAATTTAATTTTAATATAGGTTCACATCTGACACCATGTTGTGTTTGCTCGACTTCTCTTTTATTAGTGATTTCTTTGAGTCTACAGTGATAGGTCATCACCATATGATTTATACAATATATACTTATAAGCTATTACAATATTCATATAAGCTATTACAATGATACAGATCACATGTTGTGTTATGTGTATGTTATGTGATATTAGGGGTATTCATAAGTATATACAACAGTTAGGTTAATGGACGCGTAGTACACTACCAATTTGGGGTGCACCCAGCGTTACCAGATGATAAGTTTAAACTTATTTTTCAAGTTTTTCCGATTCAAAAATATAACTTTTAAGTTTTTTCTTCCACAATTAAGTTTTTTTTTTTAATTCTGTAAAAATTTAATATTATATTATTATCTCAGAAAAACCAAAACCTTTCCCAAACCAGTTAATTTTAGGTTTAATTTTATATTAATATGAATAAAAAACACAAATTTAAGCATTTCAGAAATCACATTTTCCAATTTAGGGGGTTCAAACTTGCAATTTAGCGGCGTAAAGGGCGGAATTCACCATGGAGTTACAGGAAAAATTTCTTTTTTGGATCATCTCTTTATTTTGCAAATTATACAATAATTGTTTTGTATATTTATACCTTTATCGACTACATTTTTTATTATTTATTTAATTTAAATTTTTGTACTATTTGTCTAATTACCATTTAAAATCTAATCCATATTAAGGGTTTCAAAGAGAGAAGCACTCCCATTTAATTTAAGATTGAATAGCTATTATTTTTAATTTTTTTTTACAAAATAGACAAAAAGTTTTTTTGTTGCAAAATAAGTTTTTTCTTTGCAAAGTTTAAGTTTTTTTCCAAAAATATATGGCAACGCTGGGTGCACCACTCTACTCGGAGATCTTAAGGTCCAGGCAGGCTTGCCAATTTTTTTTAGTGCCGAATCCCCAAATTTTTATTTTTTATCCCCTAAATCCCAAAAAAAGACTTCTCATCCCCAAAAAAATCCCCAGAAAATATTTTAACTTATGTGAATGATGTATTTTAGAATTCAATGGCCTTTGTACTAAAATTCATTTTGTTTGTACAAAATGTACGTTGTCAAATTATCAAATATATCTGATTCAAAATCTTCCATCTCATCTACATCATCTATTTTTTTTTGTACACGTTTTTGGTATTATAGGTTTGATCATTTCTGCCAATGGACTAAATAATTGATAAAGTACATCAAAGATTTAATACCAGCGATTCCAGTTCTTTAAAATCGAGTTGGACCAGCGGAATCCAGTTACTAGTAAACATTACTCCAAAATTTGCTTAAATTGTTCGCAATGTCGTCTGGGAAGCATTTTATAAACCGCATTTGGATTCAATTGATTTATAAATATCTACATATATATTGTCGCCGTAAGGTTAATGATTATTTGTTCGGCTTTGTGTTGTTCATTGGACTTGTTATTGTCTGTTCTTAGAAGAAGAAACCACGAGGATTTATAAAGACGTGAAAAATGAAAATTAATGACGAAGAAATAGAATTTAATGACCTTTTTGATATTGTGGATGATTCTCTGGGCTATGGAATGAGAAGGATAAGGTGATTGCAAAATCCAGTGACATCTTCCTATTGCAGAAATTTCTAGAATCAATAGAAATGGTGTCGGCCTACGAATATTTAACAACCTAAGATAAGCTTAAAAATTTCATTTTTAAAAGTTAATAATGAGTGTGTATGTGTTTTATAGAGCACAGGAATTAAATTTTGCAGTACATAAAGGCGAATGATACGAAGGATACTGCCACCATTAGGGTTACGAGCTGAATTCCGAGAAAAAACAGAGGTAATACTGTGTTGCTGCACATTCGAATGTGTTTCGTTTAGACGTGATTTGCTGTTTAAATAGTTTTAAATGGGGAGGGGGTGGGATTTAGAATGAAAAGTTATGCCAGCGCGTGCTTTATTTGTCCTCAGCAAGTGCTTTAGTCGTCCCCCGCATGTTCTAAAGTTGTCCCCAACACTTGATTTAAATTATCTCCAGTTTACGGACGCATTTTCTAAAAAAATATAGATTTAACAGAAAATACAAAGTTTAACATAAATAAAGACATGTAATTATAAAAAAATTGCAATCCCCGCCAAATCCCCGGATCCCCAAACCAAAAAATATATCCCCATTCGCGAAGAAAAATCCCCAAATTGGGGATAAATCCCCTAAACTGGCAGCGCAGGGTCCAGGTGATTGGTTGAAAAATGAGACGGGGTGGAGGGGGACCCCAATAATAAGAGAGAAGAGCGGAAAAAAGAAATGTTGAATTAAAAGAGGAGAGGATAGAGAAGTTCCTGCAGTAGACAATGCCGTCTATGCAGATGGATGAGCGGTTATCATCCCCAGCCACTTCAGGCATCTAATATATTTGAGGATGCTGACGATTTTTTGCGATGACAGAGCTTCGAGATCTTCGAAAAGTCACCTAGGTAGCAGCTTCTTCTAGAAAGAAAAGGACATTGGCAAAGAAGGTGCTCAATAGTTTCAAGTTCCTCTTCGTCTTTACAGAGACGACAGTAGTCTTCTGTGTCCCGTTGCCACTTTGATGTAAACGCTCTAACGCTACAGTGGCCTGTGAAAACGCCCACTAACAGGCGTAAATCCCTCTTTGTGAGGTTCAGCAAGTCTCTTGTTCTGGTTTGTGATATAATAGGACAGAGAGACCTAGCGATGTTTAGTATGATGCAAAAAAACCTTTTTTTTGTAAAAACTTATGTTGAGCATGTTTTAGGATATTTTTCAATTTTCAGTTAGGTTAGGTTGAATAGAGGAGACGTTTAAACGTCTCATGTCCATGGACTTACACTTAAGCCAGTGGTTCGACCTGTTGTGCGCTCCTTATCTCTGATCTTTATATACCTCATGAGTTACAGAAAATCGTTACCCAGAAAATACGTAGTTGACTATGGCCTGAGTAATTATTTATCGTTCTTTTACAGTCTAAAACTGTCCTGGATTTGACCTTTTCCGATGTTACTGCTTTGAGCGCCATTTGGCTATCTGTGAAGATGTTGGCATATATAGGCTTTGTGGTATTAGTGAGCCATTTAACACACTCCGTGGCACAAACTTCTGCTTTAAATACTGGGTTATGGTCTGGGAGGCGGAAGTAAAGTTCGAATTCTGGTTCATCAATAAAAAGTCCCAGACCCGTCCTTCCTCCTAGCCTGGACCCATCAGTGTAGCAGCTGGTTCCCACTGGCACATGAGCTAGTGTTCCGTTTTCCCAGCAGCGTCTGTCTGGCACGAACGAATCACAGGTAGCTGTAAGCCGCACTTCAGGAATGCGGTCGGAGATTTCCGTTGTTTGAATATGACCGACCAGTGATTGTAATATCTTCTGATGGTACGACTTGTGGTCTCGATTTATCCATTCACCCATCACTTGTAGACGTCTTGCAGTTCTTTATACGGATGTCTTTTGGTTGGATGTGCAGTATAGTCTTCAACGCTCTTGTTGGTGCGGTTTTAATTGCCCCGCTTATGCCTAGACAGCACATACGATGCACTTTTTGCAATGGTATTACGTTGTACTTCTTGTCCATTGATGTCCACCACACTACAAAGGCGTAGGTTATTATTGGTCTAATCACGCTCCTGTAAAGCCAGTGTGTCATATTTGGACGTAGTCCCCAAATTGAACCTATAGCTCTTCTGCACAACGACCAACATCTGCGGGCCTTGTTAACCGCTTCTTCAATATGATCTTTCCAAATCAGTTTCTGTTCCAAGATTACTCCCAAGTACTTTACCTTTTTAGATATGGCAATATTCTTATCCAGGAATCGAGGCACGGTAAAAGGATGTATCTTCGTTTTAATTGTAAATATACATATTTCTGTTTTGTCTGGGTTAACATTTAATCCCCTTAGTTGTGCCCAGCTATATGTGCCTCCTCAGCTCTTCTGCATAGTAGGTTTGTATGTATGCCCCTTAGAAGTATTATAACGTCGTCTGCATAACAGACTGGTTTAAGTCCTTCATTGGTGAGGGCTCTATGGAGACTGTTTATCGTCGTAACTCATAGGAGAGGCGATAAAATGCCCCCTGAGGTATACCACGATTTACCTTGTCTCTGATTTTTACGTCATATGACTAGAGTGATCAAAAAACCGGTTTCTTTGAAAAAATAAAAAACCGGTGGATGGTTTATTTAAGTTATAAAAAAACCGGTGGACGGTTTTTTTCTTCGAAGAAAACCGGGGAAACCGGTTTTTTTCTGCATAACAAAACAGTATGAAAATTGCCGTTTGAAAAGCATTTTCCTCTTTAATAACAAAAAAGGCGTTTTTTTAATATTAAATTTTTAAAAGGATCAGGAATCTTGCACCAAATTTAGTCCTGTTGGATAGTAGTTATGAGTTGGATTGTGATGAATATTGTCATTTGAGTCAAACGGTCCATTTATCTCATACTTATAACTAATTAGCTATTGTATTTAGAAACATTTTCCAAAAGTGTTATCGATAGTCTTTTCTTCAACCTTTTAAAAAAATTAGCAAATATATTTTCATTACTTTTTTGCTAAATTACACTTTTTTGAAATTTTGGTAAAAACCTATGTTTTAATTTTTTTGCTCAAAAGAAAGCTTAGATAATTTCCTTTAAAAGCTTTGTGACCTATTAATGGGATGGGACCTAGAGTTGGGCACTTTAGTTCATTTAAGTGATCGCTCTTTTTAGTTCAGTTCAATTGAGTGTACTAGTTCGTTCATTTAGTTCAATAGTTCACTTCAGCTCTTTAGCTCACCAGCTTTTTAGCTCACCGGCTCTTTAGCTTAGCTCACCAGCTCACTTTACTTAAACAGCTCGTTAGTTCAGCAGTTGTTTCGTTCAGATCACCAGTTCAAATCAGCCGCTATTAAAGGAATCTGATTGGAACATGAATGGAATGAGTTGAATATACAAACGCATTTGTATAGGAAGAATCCTACATTCATGATGACATAAAAATGAAAAACAATACATAACAGCTGAGAAGAGAGAGCGAAATGAGAAGAGAGAACGAAATGACAGGGTTGAACTACTGAGCTGAAATGAACGAGTTGTGTGAACTAGTTCGTACCGTTCAGTAAAGTGACCCGTTCAATTGAACTAGTTCGTTCACGAACTACACAACTCTAATGGGACCTGTTGATCTATCAAAATAAATATAAACCTCTGAAAAAAAATTAACGTTTAACCAAACATTTTAGCATTTCAGATGGGAAAAACAACCGTTTGACAAAAATGTCAATATTTGACACCCTCCAACTCGGAAAGTCCTTAACCGATCTCGTTGGAATTGTGTCTCATAACTACTATCTGATAGGGCTACTTGGTGCAATTTTCATCCCGAAAGAAGACATCCCTTTAAAAAATTAACCCACTTGACATGAAATTCCCCTTATGTAGTTCAGTCAAGAAAATATTAATATTTCGGGGTATAAAATAGAATATTTAATAGAGGTACTAAATCTTTATACATATATATTTTATATACACAATTTAGTGCAGGTGGGTACATACGAGTACATAAATATATAAGAGTAAACACTAGTCGGTTTACCCAATTGAAATTTTCTTACTTGTTTTTGTTTCGGTTTGGAAGTGAGAGAATGCGTTTACTTTTCACATAACTTCTGCGCGTATGAATCATTTATTTTCTTTAAATTTTTGCCGATCTTTTTAGGCCATATAAGGAGATCTTT
Source organism: Eudasyphora cyanicolor (assembly GCA_963930755.1). NCBI lineage: Eukaryota > Metazoa > Arthropoda > Insecta > Diptera > Muscidae > Eudasyphora > Eudasyphora cyanicolor. Next base: position 214,511,931 of record OZ005734.1, on the reverse strand, counting down.
CATATTATTATCTTAATTTGTGATATTTTGTATATAAAGTTGTAAATAATTTTTAATATTTTAGTGATAATAAAAAAAACCGGAAAACCGGTGAAAACAAACGAAAAAAACCGGTTGCACCGGTTGTTCGAAATTCATGATTTTGAGAAAAACCGGGGACGGTGGAAGCAAAAAACCGGTGGGCCGGTTTATTTTAAACCGGTTTTGATCACTCTACATATGACCCACAAATAATCCACCTATTCCTTAGCACATTGTTGATCCAGTTTATCAACGCCCGGTCAACCTGAAACTCGTCTAAGGACTGGATAAGTGTATCGGTCTGAACGTTGTTAAAAGCGCCCTCAATGTCTATACAAACGGCAAGTGTGTACATTTCTACTAGGGATGTAACGAAAGTGACTTTAGCGAAAACGAATATTGAAATATATTTCTAGTGAAATATGCATTATTTCTTCAACTGTTTTGAAGAGAAGTGGCAGAGGTTTTCATACCAAATCCACCTCTTTCTGAAGCGCTGGAAATATTCCGTCCGGTCCCGCAGCCTTGAAAGAGAGAGAAGCTTTTTATTGCTTCTTTAACCCTTTCAGGGTCAAAAATAATTTATGTCGAATTAAAAATCCGAAAACTTGTATTTAAGGTAATATGATGACGCTGAAGCCGGGAAAAATAATAGATTTCGTCTTTGGTGGCCCTTGTGGCTTGTAGAGAATGTCGAATATATGCGTCATTGACCTCCAAAGACACCTATTATTTGTACGCACATACACTACATTTCTGTAAAAATATAAGAGGAAGTATTTTGGTGTTCATTGCTTATTCATATGCTATTAATAAAAAAAAAATTGGGATATACAAATGTTGGTCGAGGCGAACATCTTGCAGTGGTACTTTTTGCAAAATTGTTTTTTTTTTTTGAGGTAGTAGCGGAATCGAATCTGAGCGGTCTCAGCAGTCGCTTCTATCTAAGTGCGAAGATATAGTTTCAGATTGGTTTCCTTTAAATTTTCTCTCGATTGCCTTTCTGTGATTGTGCCCCAACTTCTTGGTGAACGGTGAGAAGAGTTTGGGCACCTTAGATCCAAAAATTCATACATAATCGGGATACAATTTTGATGCAGTCTTTGCGATATTTATTCAAATCATGCCGCTGTAATAGCCAACTCGACAAAGTGCATTATAACTCGTAGTATCAACTTGACATTGCGAATATTTATTTATTCGATAATATTGTATAATTTTATCATCTAAAAAATCTACACCGCCCCTGCTTTAGTTTTACATTCAAACAACGTCGCCTGCCAGTTGATTACTCCTGTCGCACTTCAAATATCACCTCATCATCGTTTTAATTTTATCATCCAGATCTGAATCAGATTCTATTAATAATTTTATCTCATCGTCAGTTTCACTTTAGTGAAACGACTTCAAATTTGGTATGTGGTAATATTTTGTTCTATCGCAGGCTAAGTTCGGAAATGGTCTATATTGGTCCACTCCTTCTAGTACCTCCCTCACAAAAGGCTAAAATTTGGTAAAATGTTGATTCTTTGATAACTTTTGTACTACTTATTCGAATCTTTTGAAATTCCACACATATGTTTGGATATTTATTATATAGTATAATATATTTAATATGTATATATATGTATATGTGCTATATAGTATATATATATATGTACTATATAGTATACATTAGGGCGGGTCGATTTAAAAATCGCGCATTGCTCAGTGAAAATCGTATTCTAGGGATCAAAATAAGAAACTTTGCCGAAGGGACCATACCTCTAAAAGGAATTCTGATGTCCCGGAAAAAATCCCACTTTGACCCATTTAGAGTGCTCCAATCGAGTCCAAATGTATGACCGACCCCGACTCAGTGAAGTGCTCAGTGAAAATCGTATTCTAGGGATCAAAATAAGAAACTTTGCCGAAGGAACCATACCTCAAAAACGAATTCTGATGTCGCGGAAAAAATCCCACTTTGACCCATTTAGAGTGCTCCAATCGAGTCCAAATGTATGACCGACCCCCACTAACTTTGGAGGCCCGACCCACCCATGCCAGTGGCACACCCCCTGGAACCCCCTGGGGGTTCTTAACACCTCGTTTAGATATAACAAAACAAATCGAATACCTTATACGATAATAGATATAAGTGTCTGTCTTTCATCCAAAACAAACAAATGATAACTAATTATAAAATAATATACCATAAAGGTGGATAGAAACAGAGTACATTGTAATGTCGAATATATTCGACAAAAACACGGAAAGGGTTAACCATAACATCTGTTATATCCATAATAGGTACATGTTGTATCACATTTTCGTTCTGTGACTGTTCCTCTGTTGGCCCAGCATTACCTGTCGGAAAATGAGTTTTCATCAAGAGCCTTACGGTATCTTCTACAGTTTCCATCCTTTTAGAGGTAAGGTCCTGGTCACATGCTAGGCATGTATTCGACGCTGTGCCATCAATTTGCGGTTACGCCAGATCTTAGTTGAGACAAGATCATACGGGTTTGTCTTAGCAATTTCTCCTCTTCGGATGCCACTCTGTTCACAAAATGTATCCGGTAGCTTTTTACGGCAGCATTTACTGCGTCGGAATGAATTTCAATTAAACATTCCCGGAACGCCGGGACCTTTGTACCATTGAACCTCGCGATCTAGATCAATCCTGCCCTGTGTGGGTGGGGAAAGCCTATCCACAAGGTGGTAGTTTTGATGGCTACGGCGGTTACAACCAACGGCAGCATTTACTGCGTCGGAATGAATTTCAATTAAACATTCCCGGAACGCCGGGACCTTTGTCGCATGGCGGTATTTTGGCAGGTTTTAATGTTCCTACACTGCGTCTCGCTCACTCAGCACACTGGCGCTACATAGTTAGCCACCCCCTTTGGGGAACTCCCTGTTTCGTCTACGATGTTTTGAATCCCTGTTCCAGAATTCCACATATGACTGGTACCCACACATATAGTTTACAATCCAATGTTTGAAACTAGGTGGGAGGGATGTGTTTGCAATGTCCTCGAACAGAACGGCCAAGTGTCAAGGTCAAGAGCCACAAGGGCCGCCCTGTTCTGATTAAGACCTCGGCAGATATTTGTCAATTGTTTCAGCATCACCATGGATATTCCGTTGTAGCTTAGCCCTCTAGATGCCTTTGCGTACGAATGACGTCTGCAACTTAGACATCTGCAAATTGTGGTGGCTGCTCCTCGGCTTGGAGAGCATGGATTTGACGCATGACTCTCCTCTTCGCCCTATCACTCTCGGGGTGCTCTACGAACTGCCGGTTAAAAAAACACGCACCTCTTCGGATCAGTTACGGTTACATCTTCAAATGTGACAGAAGTCCGATGACCCTTCCTCCAGGGTTCAAGAGTGATTTAACCGTTGCCCACAATTTTCTAAAACCGGAACTTAGGTTGCATTGCTTTAGCTGATCCATCCATTTATTTCACATGTATTCGTCTATTTTCCTACTGATCTCTTGATTCAGAACCAATCTGTACGACGAATATCACCCACGTCTGCGAGCCTCGCTGCCTCTACAGTGAAATTAGGTCATATCTCGGGTGTTCGACCAGAAGGGATAAATCGAGCGTCTGCCGCATTGATGATGGCCCGGAATTTATTCCCAGCTACATACATCTGAGGGAATTGGCAAATCTCTAAAGCGGTGGTTGGTGAATACTTTGAACCAGTCCGAATTAGCTTCCCTCTGATTGAGGGAAGTAGGGCGTTCAAAAATTACGAATTAGGACGGCCTGTCGATTAAGGGGATAATGGCTGTGGTCTGAACCTTGTAAAATGACGTGCTGCCGTAATCCGTATCGCTGTACTCCCCGAGGTGCTGTAATCTCGAACAACTCCTAAAATGCACCCACTCCAAACATCGGGTATACACTGCAGATGTTGATGTTTCCTTAACAAACCGTATGTTTCGTTAACAAACCGCACTGACGCAATGTCAGGGATTTTGTTCGGTTCGAGCACGTACCAGCAAAATTCCGGAATATGGATACAAATAATATGTACTGGAGTGAAAGCCATTGGTCGAAGTCTTGGTTCTTCGGGTAGGAGAGGCATCGAAACGATGGAAATTCGTGTCAAGGGACAAATCATATTTTTTGTAATTTCATCGGATTCCCAAAAATCTGACATCACTTAAATAATTATGAAAATGGCTTCAGAGCAGTTAAAAGCAAAATTTTAATTCGAAGCCTAGTTTTAGAGTTATAGGTCACATACAATTGTTTTTTTAATTTTTATCAAATTTGTTGCCACATTTTCCGTACATATTACCTAATTTATTATGTATTATCTGATTTATTATTTATAATATGATTTCATAAATATTGATACCGTTGCGAACTATGTGGCAATGGCTTTTGATGTGGGCTCTACTTTAAGAGAGATAGGTCATTTTTTCTTAAAAAAATTGGATGAAGCGCCACAAGTACAATTTTTTGAGTAAAAAATCGGTTTTATTGTGCGATCAAAAAGTCTGACAAATTTATTCGTATTTAATTTTTTATGTCTGCATTTTTAATAGTGTTACATTTAGTTCATGAAAATTACTTTAAAAAATTTAAAATAACAAATCAAGTGCGAAGGGAAGTTTCCGAGATATACGCCACATTTTTGTTTTTTTTTTATTTTTAGAATAACAGTAAATAGGGAAAATATGAGAAATATTTCATAAAATTGACAAAAAATAGTTCTGGCCCATAATTTGGAAGCTAGGGCCAATATCAGCTTTCTAATTGCCCAACTATATCGAAATAATTATTAAAAAATTTTCTTGACTTAATTTTCTATGAGTACGTAAAGGGTTTAAATCCCTTGCATCACATTACTTATTGAGTAACTAACTGAATTTAACTCATGAAGAAGTCTCGAACTAAACATCAGCGCTGCCAGTTTAGGGGATTTATCCCCAATTCGGGGATTTTTCTTTGTAAATGGGGATTTTTTTTTTGGTTTGGGGATCCGGGGAATTGGTGGGGATTGCAATTTGTTATTATTACATCTTTTCATTTATGTTAAAATTTGTATTTTCTGTTAAAAATTGTGTCAAAAGTTCGTAAAAAAGAATCTTTGACTAACGCTCTCGCAGTGTATTAGAGTACGACTTAAATAGATATTTATAAATCTCAATGGAAACAAAATGTGGTTTATAAAATGGAATGAATTCTTCGGAGACGACATTACGAACAATTTAAGCTCATTTTCTATTAAAGTTTACTTGTATCAGGATTATGATGGTCCAACTCAATTTTTAAGAACTGGCATTGCTAGTATTAACCTTTTTGCTCATGGTCATGGCTTAAGTGTATGACCATGGACATGAGACGTTTAAACGTCTCCTCTCTTCAACCTAACCTAACCGAATACCAGAAAGATGTACAAAAAATTAGATGATGTAGATGAGATGGAAGACTTTGAATCAGATATATTTGATATAATGAATATTTAGAACTTTCGTTTTCTACAAACAATATGAATTATAGTACAAAATACCTTGTATTTTAAAATACTTCATTCGCATGAGTTAAAATAGTATCTGGGGATTTTTTTGGGGATGAGAAATCTTTTTTTGGGGATTTAGGGGATAAAAAATAAAAATTTGGGGATTCGGCACTAAAAAAAACTGGCAAGCCTGCTAAACATGCCATTCAATCAAAACAAAAAACCATATGTTTGACTTTCACTGAACGTACGTTATAAAAGTCCGCGTTTTTAGAGAAATAAGAATTGTTTTGTTTTCGTACAAAATGAGTTTGGCTAAAATAAAAGCGAAGGAAAATAAAGGGAAACAAAAATGTTTACCCAAATTAAAGACTATTTTGGCAAATCCAGTTAAGAAACGAAGGCAAGTGAATGCAGTTACATATATACATTTTACCATTTCCTAATAAATCACTTTCCATAATAGTCCAACTTTAGGCGATGATGAGCTGGAATGTTTACAAAATATAATACAGGCATCCATTTCGAGCAGCGGTGTTGAATCAAATAAATATGCTACCTTAAAACACATTCACTTGGGTTTGGAAAGCTCTTTACGGGCAATAAATAGTCAACAAAGTTCCTGTGTCTTCATATCTTTGAGTATCAAACCAAATCACATAGTGTCACTGATTTCTCGCAATGCTGAGGTTAAAGATGAAACTCAACCCGTATATGCACAACCCTGCCTGGAAGATTTTACCGAAAAACTATTTGGAATTCGAGCCTTGTGTATGGTTTTTCCCAAAGACTTGAAAGCAATCAGTGAGGATTTATGGAAATGGGTGGAACAGAGGAGGAAACCAAAGAGATCTTCAAATGTTAGAGAAGTTACAAAAGTTAAAAAGACGAAAATTAAAACAGAACAGGCAGAAGCGGGAGTCAAACTTTCCATTGAAACGTCTGAAGACACAAAAGAACAGTCCAAGGCAGATGATAAATCTTGGAAGGGTGAATATATATCATTCGATGACAATACTACGGCTAAGGGAAAGTTCAATGTTGTACAAGATGAAAATGAGGCCTTAGACACTTTATCCCGCATTATGGACAGTGTTCCTAAAGTCCAACTAAATTCTGTTGAACAAATAGTGCCAATGGAAGTTGTCGAAGACTGTGGTGCAGTGTTGGAAGAACCCAAAGCCACTAAAGATATAGAATCAGATGATTCCGTTGATTTTCTAGATGATTACAAGTCCCTTATTGTACATAGAATAAAACCAAATCCAAACAAGAAACCAAAAAAGAAGAGGAACAAGAATAAAAATAAAAATAAAGACGTTAAAAAGTAGCTGGAAACATTTCTTTTTTTTTGAGTGCCATTGTTAAATCAGTTATGATATTCTCTGAATTGACAAAACGGAAATGTATCATCAATTCATTTTTATCAGATCATACCCACCAATTCAAAATGGTTCAAATTATTATTTATCAAATCAATTTATATCAACAATCATCAATTCATTATTCGTCAATTCATCAATTCAGAACACATCGATTCAAATTCGAAGCCATCATTTAAAATATAAAAAGCGAATCCGTTTTTTGATAAAGGAAATTATCAACATTCATCAATAAAATATCCGTCACTTCAAAATTCATGAATTCAGAACAAATCGATTCAAATTTGAAAGCATTATTTATAATTTAAAAAAGAGAATCCGTCCTTTGAAAAATGAAATTATCTAATTTCATCAAATCAATATTCACCAACTCAAAATGCATTAGTTTAATATTCATCAATTTAAAATTAATCAAATCAAAATGCATCAGATCAGTATTCATCAATCCAAATGCGAAGGCAGCAATTATAATTAAGAAAGCAAATCAATTTATAGTTCTTTATAAAATATTTTTGGAAAAGCAAGTTATCTCACAAATGAACAACTCAATGAAGATGATGCCAATTTACATATATAGACTTAATATTGATACAGGTGAATCACTATAACCGATTTACAAAATTCATTTAAATATTAATGTTTTGTCAAGTCACTTGAGTTTTATATTGTATGAAGTGGATATAGTAAGAAGTCGAAACCTTAATGTATAAATCTATTAAGCCTTTAATGTATAAATCTATTAAGACACTTTATCCCGCATTATGGACAGTGTTCCTAAAGTCCAACTAAATTCTGTTGAACAAATAGTGCCAATGGAAGTTGTCGAAGACTGTGGTGCAGTGTTGGAAGAACCCAAAGCCACTAAAGATATAGAATCAGATGATTCCGTTGATTTTCTAGATGATTACAAGTCCCTTATTGTACATAGAATAAAACCAAATCCAAACAAGAAACCAAAAAAGAAGAGGAACAAGAATAAAAATAAAAATAAAGACGTTAAAAAGTAGCTGGAAACATTTCTTTTTTTTTGAGTGCCATTGTTAAATCAGTTATGATATTCTCTGAATTGACAAAACGGAAATGTATCATCAATTCATTTTTATCAGATCAATACCCACCAATTCAAAATGGTTCAAATTATTATTTATCAAATCAATTTATATCAACAATCATCAATTCATTATTCGTCAATTCATCAATTCAGAACACATCGATTCAAATTCGAAGCCATCATTTAAAATATAAAAAGCGAATCCGTTTTTTGATAAAGGAAATTATCAACATTCATCAATAAAATATCCGTCACTTCAAAATTCATGAATTCAGAACAAATCGATTCAAATTTGAAAGCATTATTTATAATTTAAAAAAGAGAATCCGTCCTTTGAAAAATGAAATTATCTAATTTCATCAAATCAATATTCACCAACTCAAAATGCATTAGTTTAATATTCATCAATTTAAAATTAATCAAATCAAAATGCATCAGATCAGTATTCATCAATCCAAATGCGAAGGCAGCAATTATAATTAAGAAAGCAAATCAATTTATAGTTCTTTATAAAATATTTTTGGAAAAGCAAGTTATCTCACAAATGAACAACTCAATGAAGATGATGCCAATTTACATATATAGACTTAATATTGATACAGGTGAATCACTATAACCGATTTACAAAATTCATTTAAATATTAATGTTTTGTCAAGTCACTTGAGTTTTATATTGTATGAAGTGGATATAGTAAGAAGTCGAAACCTTAATGTATAAATCTATTAAGCCTTTATCGTCGTCCTAAAAGCAACATTATTAAATTTAGTGGATTTCCCTAACTCAGGGCTTAGAGCGAATTCGAATTCCAAAACGTCGAATTTCAGTCTAACAAATCTCACCTAGACAGAATTAGTATCCTGGGAAAAATAATGTCATTGAAATCTAAGAAAATCGCATGACAAACTTTTGTCTAATGGACCAAAAACTTTCAGAGGTCAAACTACTCTAAATGGTGAAAAATTTTAATCAATTACGAATGATTTTGAATTTTAGAAAATCGGTTTTTTGAGATTTATTAAGAATAATATTGGCAAAAGTTGAGTGAATGAGGAAATCGACCGTTTTATGTATCAGTTTGAGAGAAAATTTTCTCTTTTGGAAACAAATGTTTGCATTTATGTACAGGGTTGCCCATATTCGACAGACCCACGGACTCGTTGGGCCCATTCCAATCGACGAGGCTTGTCCGCAGGCAACAATCTTTGCGTCAATTGAATTTTGTACGGGAACAAATGCAAATCAACGCGAATAATCCGTTGTAAAGTGGACCGAGCCATGCCCAACTGCTGAGAACGGCGTTTTTGGGATGTTCTTGGGGACCTCTCAACACTGGCTCGTACGGCAGCGATATTCTGGGCCGATCGCCTTGGTCGACTTTTATTTGGCCTCTTCGGATTAGAAAGAGCCTCACCAGTCGAAAATTTTTCGTATAAACGCTTAATGGTGTTCTTAGAAGGCGCACTTCTCACATTTTTTAATATTTTAAAAGCACGTTGACTTGACTTCTTCTGTTGAATGTAAATTTCAACTATTTCAGAGCGCTCGCGTGGCGTGTATTGTTCCATGGTAAAAATCTGCTTGGACTGACGCTTCAAACGCGGTATGTCATTAAGCGATCTGACATCTCTGTCAAAAGTTATGGCGTTGCCAGATGGGTCCGTCGAATATGGGAGACCCTGTATGTCTGCATTAGTTTATCTAGTGGCATAACTTTAGAATTAAGCCTTTCGACTTCAGACTTCGACTATAGACCTTTCGACTTTAGCCTTTCGACTTTTGATTTTAGCCTTTCGACTTTATTTATTTTAGACTCAAGACTAGATTTTGGACTTTCGATGACCCAGGTCGATAGAAGGAAAATTATTTACAATTTATCCACATCCTGGAAATCCCACAGAATTGTGTATATGATCGGGAAATACTAAGAAATTTTTGGAGGGAGAAATATACATTATTACTGCTGTGAATACAGTTTCTGAAAAAGAATAAACATTTTTATTTCGTAAATATCGGATATGATGTAAAAATTCAACATTTTATTGTATTTGTGTGACCACTACTTCGTTTGTAACGCCTCGAAATATTGATCAGGGACCCCATAAATTATATATTTACATATATTCTAATTCGTCGCAAAATTCTAGGACGATTTACCCAAGTCGGTCTGTTGTAATCATACAAAAAAGACTTCTTATATATTGCGATTAAAAATGGGCAAAATCGGTCCACTTTTATATAGCCCCATATATATCATCTCTCCGATTTGACTTCTTAATTTCACAGGGAACACAAATTTCAACTGATCGGTATAAAAATTGGCGATTTGAGCTAATTCTTATACGGAACCATCCACACGAACAACGATCGTTATAGATTCATGTTTTGATATAGCCCTCTAGAAAATTGTAAAATTCAATATTATTGATATTTCTCGTGGATCAGCTTTGTCGAAATAAATCAAACCTCTCATGAAACGGCCAGTGCATCAAGTTCAGAATATAAAAAGTACAAGTTCAGAGCATTTGTAATCACAGTCTCAGAAAGACAATTGTCAATAATATTTTCTTTTAGCACAGATCATACCGCAGTCTGAGGGATTTTTGCATAACAAAACAACATGGCTGAACAATATTAAAGTATGGACGGGCATTCGAGATTCGGGGAGACTTCTGAGCGAAGCGAGAAATAGAGATGCTATTGCGGAATTGCTGAAATTTTTTATAAAATTTTAAAAATGAAATATGTAATTGTATTGATCGCTAACGATTCGAAAGACAAATTGGCAAATAAATAAGGAGAATTAAACTATCCGTGTTAAGAGATATTGTACACACAGATTTATAAAGGACTTTGTCGAATAAGGAACTTCAATAAAGCTTCTACGGGGGTTATTTTCACTCTAATAAGCGTAGATTTGTCTTGATAGTTGTGCAAATAGGACTATTTGTATTTATTTTCTGAACTTAACATGGGATTACAACAATTTTAATTTTTAATCCCTACTATGATTGCTATCTTGATGAAATTTTGTAAAGAAGATGTTCTTCCACCAGTAAATATCTGTGTCGAATATGGACAATGTCGGTTTAGATTTAGATATTGGCTCCATTTGATCCAGGAGTGAACACTGTCCATTTTAAAGAAAATCGGTTTAGATAGGGATACTGCAATCACAAGAAAGAAAGTCTCATCTCAATTTTAGTAGTTTTCAGATACTTTGCTTTTTTTATTTATTTATTCAATATTAAACCGAGCCGTGGGCCTTATATGGTTATAAATAATACTTTTCCTTTTTTTTAATTTTCTAAGTTGACCATATTTCTTATAGTTGGAGATCCTTTGGGATAGAAAATGATTTATATCTGTTCACGTTTTAATATAGCTTTTTATATCCTATAGGTGTCATTCTCTAAGCAATTTAACTGAAAATTTGAATATCTATTATATTTAGAAAATAATTCGTCACAATAAATTGTCATAGTTCCCTTATAGAGGTCGCTCTTATTTAAGCCATAAATACCACATTTTCCGGACGATTGATCCGCTATTTTGCAGTTCGTTTTTATCTATGTACTTTAATCCTGTACAACGATAATTGACTGTATCTGTACAAGTATTGATACAGCTCTCCTGCAGAGGTCGCTCTTAAATATATTTATCTAATCCGTATACTCCACATTTGTCGTAAAATTTATCTGAAATTATTTATTTGAAAAATTTCTTCGACATTGATCCATTTTTAAAATATAAACCACATTTCTATAGAAACCACATTTCCCAATCGATTTGTCTGAAATTTTGTATTTTGAGGTTTATTTATACTAAAATTATGCACTACAAAAAATAACCAGAATTGGTCCCATATTGAGATCTCCCTTAAATATCGTTGGGCCATATGTGCCACGTTTTCCTAACATATTGGGCGAAATTTTGCATCATTCGTTTTGTTCTTAAAAGCCACAAAATAACCAAATCGATCCATGGTTTACTTTCTTTCCACTTCAATGATTTTTACGCTTAAAAAATTCAATGCAATCCATGGTGGAGGGCATATAAGATTCTGCAGGGCCAAACGTACTTCCGTACTTGTTTTTTTTTTTACCTGATTTTATAGTGCTTTTAAATTCCATTATTGCATTTTCAATGGTATTATTCTTCTCAACATGACTAGACTAGATGTGGAAACCTTTAGAATACCTTTAATCATTGAAAATCTGCTCAGCATACCTTTCATACGTTTAATTAATAAGTCCATAAATCTATACGTGTTCAAAATATACAAGAACATTATTCAATCTTTAAAAGAGCAAATAGGAAAAGAATTTGTTAATTAAATAATGTTTAAAAACTATTTTTTAGTTAACAGGTGAATTGTATTAAAAATTTATTTTGACATAATAAAATTAAATATACGGAAATAAAACGATACTAAATTTCGAAATAAAAATAATCTGAATTATAACACTTTCATTTATAACGCCTGAAATGAAAAATATATTCTTTATTTTTTCTGATCCCGCTGATTTCTACATTTTACTTAGTTTTATGAACTTTTTATAAAATAATACAAAATTTCGCTTACTTTAAAGAAACTCATAAATAACAGTTCCTCAAATAGTCGAAATATCGATGAGCAAAAATATATTAGATGCGTATAGAAATGTTAGAGATGTAGATGTTGTTCGAAGTCCAATGTTCCTTAAATTACATTATTTCTGTATGTCGAATATTCACCGTGTAACTGGAAGTGAGGTAGAAGTGGCAATATGACTCAAATTTCGTGGAACGAACCGCCTTCTCGTAAAGTTATGCAGCAAAATCTTTTGTATATATGTAGTTGGTATTTTCGACGGAACACTGCTTATGTAAGCATATCAGTGATCTGCCACTGCAGACGATTTAAAAGCATTTGCACCGGAGTAGTTTTCTATCAATAACCCCTTGTAACGTCTCAATTGGACACTCAGGCCTTCTTCGCGTTCTGAAGCGGAAAGAATTATTACACGGGATATCACTAAATGGGAGGGGTTATTTTGACTGAATCCTCGTATAACGTCAATTTCGTCGCCTTCATTGAGCTGAAATAATTACATGCAATTAATGGTGAATAAACAAACAAAATACGGCATACTTGAACACTTTTCTTTTGCAACTTCTTGCCGTTAACTCGTATGCGGCTTTCGTAGAAAATATTTTCAACTTTGCTGTGGGAGATAAACATAGATTAAAAACATTGATAATGTTATGTTTAACAGGGATTCTGTTTTAAAAAATGCATATTCTACTTACTTTCTGGCTATTCCCAAACCGGCTTTTAGCAGCAAATCAGCCCGTAGTGAATTCACCTTGGTCTTGACAACCTTCGAGTCTCGCTCATCCTTGAATTCCTTTTCTACCTCATCGTCACTGTCCGACTCCACATCTTTTTTATTGTATTTCTGTTGAGTTGCCGTCAAGGAAATATATCTCTGTTGTGGTAGTGATGGAAAAATTGGAACTGGTCTCCGTTGATCTATACAAGAAGTGACATTTGTTGGACATAGATAATGTTTCTGGGTCATCAGTGCCCTTAGCACATGTTGCAATTGTTTTATTTTAATTATTTTGGACATTGATAATTAGCTAGAATTTATTTCTTTAACACTAAACGAATCAAATATACTTTTGTTGTGTAAAACTTAACCTTATACAAAAACAGCTGGAATTTTATAAACACAAAAAACAGCTGGACATCTACACACATACAAACATATAAACATAGAGAACAGCTGATGAGTGATGCCAACTATTGTGGACTTTTGTCGTACAGAACATTAATTAAGGTGCCTTTAAACCAAATAATTTTTAAGCAAAAGTGAATTTTACTGGGCTGGGCCGAGATTTACGTGAGAATATACACACTCCCCTAAAATTACTCCAGAAATACAAAAATTAAGTCGAAAGTTGGGTTTCCCACGATGTCCTTTAGACCTTAAATATGAACCAGGTTTCGGAAATATGAAACAGTAAAGAAAATTAAACCAGGATTCCAAATCTGCAGAAATAATTAGATGGGGTGTCGGGAGTTTTGTGAGAAATACTTCTTGAAGTGTCTTCCTTAGTTGTTCTTTGGCATGGAACATCTATTCCGAAGCCTTCTATACCAAACTTGTGTCTTAATTTACTAACCTCTTTGTTTACACAGCAAACTTTGTGGCTAAACAAGGTTAGTGTACCCCCATTCTATGGTGAAGTGTAAAAAAGGATAATTTTTCATTTGATGACTATGGAAGAAAGAATCTTCCGGCCTATGTTTACTGTATTACATAACTCCCCTTGGATGTAGTCCTGATTAGACCCATTTCACAAATTTGTATAAACCACACTGAGGTTCAGGGTGTTATAATTTTGTTTTGGCCCATATATTTTTGTAACCACCTAAATTATTGGAGCTAGGCTCAGCGCCACTAGCATATTCGATCTTAACATATATGTTTTCCGTCCTTCCGTCTATCCATCTTATGTTGTTCTCAAAGTACAGGTCGCAATTTTTCTCCAATCTTGATGAAATTTGTTACAAATTACTTCCAGGAATGGATACATGTTGAAGTTGTTCAAAATTGATTTACCACTTTTGGCATTGAAGCGGTATACAATGCAACGTCCATCTTTTTGAAATTGCGTACAGGGAAGTAATTTTCATTGAGATTTTCTTTTAAATTAAAAACTAATACTTCGTTGAAATGGCATATCTCTACAAAATTTCGTTGAGATTGTATTTTATAGAAAATTTCGTTGAAATTGCATTTCTCTAGTCAATTTCGTTGAAATCGCGTTTTTGTAAAAAAATTCATTTTAAATTGCATTCTTTTTGGAAAATGTTTATGAACTTACATTTTGAAATTAAGAACTCGACATTTCGTAAATTTTTTTTTTTTACAAATTCTTTTAAAAAATGTTCCATAAAAATTGTGTTGATTTATAAAATTTGGTTGAAATATAATTTTTCTAGAAAATTTCGTTGAATAATTCTCGTTTAGTTTCCATTTTTTTAAGAAAATTTGGTTAACGTTTTGCTAGAAAATTTCTTTGAAATTGCATTTTGTTTTAGAAAATTTTGTTGAAATTCAATTTTTCTAGAAAATTTCGTTGAAAAATACTCTAGAAAATTTAGTTAAATTGCATTTTTTTGAAATTTCCATGAAACCTGAATTTATTTATAAAATATTGTTAACATGGAATTTTTCTAGAAAATTTTGTGGAAATTAAATTTTTCTACAAAATTTCGTTGAAATTTAATTATTCTAGAAAAATGTTGTTGAAAACTATAATTTTCCTAAAAAATTTCTTCCAAATAGCATTTTCCTAGGATACTTTATTAAACTCAAATATTTCTTGGAAATATCGTTCAAAAATTCTCTAGAAAATTTCGCTTAAATTGCCATTTTTTTAAGAAAATTACATTGAAATTTGGATTTTGCTAAAATTTCTTTTTAAAATTGCATGTTTGTACAAAATTTCATTGATATTTTTTTTACAGAATTGAAATAGCATTTTTCTAAAAAATTCCATCAAATACATAATATTTTTCTAGTAAACATTTTACAAAATTTCGTTAAAACTAATTTTTTTCTAGAAAATTTTGTGGAAATTTGCATTTTTCTACAAAATTTCGTTGAGATTGCATTTTTATAGAAAATTTTATCAAAATCGCCTTTTTTTCTAGATAGTTTCGTTGACATATTCTCTAGACAATTCACATTTTTTCTAGAAATTGCATTTTCTATATAATTTTGTTTTTCTAGTAAATTTTTATGAAATTAAATTTTTCTAGAAAATTTCAATGAAATTGCATTTTTTTAGAAAATTTCTTTCCAGATTTTTTTTTTATTAAAATTAAATTTTTCTAGAAAATTTTATGGAAATAGCATTTTCCTAAAAAATTTCTTTGGAATTGTTTTTTCTAGAAAATTTTGTGTAAATTGCATAGTTGAAATTAAATTTGTCCAGAACATTTTGTGGAAAACGTAATTCGAATTAGCATTTTTTTACAAAATTTTGATGAAATTGGACTTTTCCTAGAAAATTCCATGAAGTTTGTTTTTTTTATTTCATCATATGTTACTTTATTTTTTAAACAGAATTGCATTTTTAGAAAATTTTCTAGATAATTTTCTTGATAATTTTCTTTGAAATCAAATTTTTCTAGAAAATGTGTTTCAAATAGCATTTTCGACAATATTTCTTTGAAATTCCTTTTTCTACAAAATTTCCTTGAAATTTTATTTTTCTAGAAAATGCATCCATAGTATTTTCCATAAAATTTTGTTGAAATCGCATTTGTCCACAGAATTTCTTTAAAATTGCAATTTTTCTAGGAAATTTCGTTGAAATATTTTCGTTTAAATTGTATTTTTTTTAGAAAATTTCGTTGAAATTGACCTTCTCTAGAAAATTTCTTTGAAATTGCATTTTGTTTAAAAAATTGCGTTGAAATTAAATTTTTCTAGAAAATTTTTTGAAATTGTAAAAATGCTCCAAAAAATGTCGTTTAAATTGCATTTTTTGAAAATTTAATTCAATTGCATTTTGCTTGAAAATGTTGTGGAAATTTTATTTTCCTACAAAATTTCGTTGTAAATAATTTTTTCTAGAAAATTTTGGGAATATTTCCATTTTTCTACAAAATTTCGTTGAGATTGGATATTTATAAAAAATTTCGTTGAAATTGCATTTCTCTAAACAATTTCGTTGAAATCGCTTTTTTGTAGAAAATTGCGCTTAAACTGTTTTTTTTTGCAAATGTTTATGTAATTAGGAGTCCGACATCTTGTTGAAATATAATTTTGTATAAAATTTTTTAACAAAAAAAAATTATTGAAATTAAATTTTGCTGGAAAATTTCGTTGGCAAATTCTCTAGAATATTTCGATGAAATTTACCTTTTCTGGATACTTTTATTTGGTTTACAATTTTGTTTTAGAAAATTTCGTTGAAATTAAATTTTTCTAAAAAATTTTGTTGAAAAATTCTCTAGAAAATGTCGTTTAAACTATATTTTTGAAAAATTTCTTAAATTGCATTTTTTTTAGAAATTGCATTTCCTTACAAAATTTCGCTGAAATTACATTTTTCTTGAGAATTTTGTCGAAGACATTTTCGTAGAAAATTTCATTAAAATCACATTTTTCTTAAAAATTTCGTTCAAAAATTCTAGAAAATTTCTTTGAAGTTAGATTTTGCTACAAAAATTGCTTTGAAATTTCACGTTTCTGCAAAATTTCAACTAATTTTTTTTTACTAAATTGAAATATCATTTCATGATAATAGTACTTTTCCAGAGAATTTTGTTAATTAATTTTGTGTGTTAATTTGAGTTTTTCTAAAAATTTCGATCAGATTGTATTATTCTAGAAAATTTTGTTGAATTGAATTTTTTCTACAAAATTTCCTTGAAATTGTATATTTCTAAAAAATTCAACCAAATCCATACTATTTTTCAATAACATATTATTGAAATTGCACTTGTCGTTATCTCTTTTTTCTACAAAATTTCGCTGAAATCGCTTTTTTGTAGAAAATTTCGTTTAAATTGCATTTTTTTAGAAAATGTTTATGAAATTCTATTATGAAATTAGGTATTCTAAATTTCGTTAACATTATTTTTTACAAATTCTTTTACAAAAAATTCCAACCAAATTGCGTTGACTTATAAAATGTTGTTGAAATAAATTTTTCTAACAAAAATTTGTGAAAACAAAATTTCTTACAAAACAAAAAATTTAATAGAAATCAAATTTTTGTAGAAAATTTCGTTGAAAAATTATTTTTTAAATTGGTTTTTAGAAAATTTTGTTTAAATTCACTTTTCTAGAAAATTTCTTTGAAATTGTATTTCGTTTTAGAAAATTTCGTTGAAATTAAAATTTTCTAGAAAATTTCGTTTAAATTGCATTTTTTTTTGAAAATTTCATTAAATTGCATTTTTTTGAAATTGAACTTTTCTAGACAATTCTACAAACTTTTCTCGAAATAAATTTTGTTCTAGAAAATTTTGGGGAAATTTGCATTCTTCTTCGTTGAGATTGTATTTTTATAGAAAATTTCGTTGAAATTGCATTTTTCTAGACAATTTCGATGAAATCATTTTTTGTAGAATTTTCGTTAAAATTGCATTATGAAATTAGGAATTCGACATTTCGTTAAATAATTATTTTTCCAATTTTTTTTACAAAAAGTAAAAAATTGCATTAATTTATAAAATTTTGTTTAAATATAATTTTTCTACAAAATTACGTTGAGGTTGTATTTTTATAGAAAATTTCGTTGAAATTGCATTATTAAATTAGGAATTTGACATTTCGTTAAAATTATTTTTTTTACAAATTGTTTTATTAAAATATAATTTTTCTAGAAAATTTTGTAAAAAATTTTTATTAAAATTAAATGTTTCTAGAAAATTTGGTTGAAAAATGCTCGTTTTTTTAGAAAATTTCGTTGAAATTGACCCTTTCTAGAATTTTTTTTTTAATTGCATTTTGTTGTAGATAATTTCGTTGAAATAAATTTTTCTAGAAATTTTCGTTGAAAAAAAAAATTTGTTTAAATTGAATTTTTTTGAAAATTTCATCAGAGTGAATTTTTTAGAAATTTCCATTAAAATTGTATATTTTGTTAAAATTTAATTTTTCTAGAAACTTGTTGAATTTGCATTTCCTACAAAACTTTGTTGAAATTTAATGTTTTTTGAAAATTTTGTCAAAAATGATTTTTTTAAAGAAATCATAAAAAAATCGTTCGTAAAAAAAAGAAAAAAAATAGAATTTCTTTAAAATTTTGTTCAAAAATTTTCTAGAAAATGTCCTTGAAGTTGGATTTTGCTAGACAATTGCTATGAACGTTGTTGCAAAATTTCATTGAAATTTTTTCGTTTTTCAATATTTCGATGAATTTGTTTTTATCTAGAAAATGTTGTTGAAATTGAACTTTTCTAGAAAGATTTGTGTGGAAATGCAACTAGAATTAGCATTTTTTTTACAAGATTTTTAAGAAATAGGATTTTTCTAGAAATTAGATCAAAATTGCATTTTTCGTTTCCCAATTTGAAAAGTAAGTGGTAACGAAACTTTATTTTCAGCAGATCATTAGCGTGCGTTGTTCGCAAAGTAAATGTCGCAATTTTACTTCATCACATTTGAATTTTTAGAAAATTTCGTTGAATTAAATTTTTTTGGAAAAAGTTGAATTTTCCTTTTCTTAAAAATTTCGTTCAAAAATTCTAGAAAATTTCTTTGAAGTTAGATTTTGCTACAAAAATTGCTTTGAAATTTCACGTTTCTGCAAAATTTCAACTAATTTTTTTTTACTAAATTGAAATATCATTTCATGATAATAGTACTTTTCCAGAGAATTTTGTTAATTAATTTTGTGTGTTAATTTGAGTTTTTCTAAAAATTTCGATCAGATTGTATTATTCTAGAAAATTTTGTTGAATTGAATTTTTTCTACAAAATTTCCTTGAAATTGTATTTTTCTAAAAAATTCAACCAAATCCATACTATTTTTATACCCTCACTTTAGTGTGACGAGGGTATATATCATTTGCTACGGAAAAAAGTGTAACACATCGAAGGAGTGATCTAAGACCCTAAGTATGTTCGGAGGAAATCCGTTTTGGGTCATTTTAAGTCGAATGAGCAATGTCCGTCCGTCTGTCTGTCTGTCTGTCTGTCTGTCTGTCTGTCTGTCTGTCTGTCTGTCGGTCTGTCTGTCTGTCTGCTGGCTGGTGCGCACGATAACTCTCGAAAGGAGTAACCGATTGACTTCAAATTTGGTATGTGGTAATATTTTGATCTATCTCCGGATGAGTTCGAAGATGGGCCATATTGGTCTACTCCTTCTGGTACCTCCCACACAAAGGGTTAAAATTTAGTGAAATATTGATTCTTTAATATCTTCTATACTACTTATTCGAATCTTTTGAAATTCCACACATAGTATTAGCTTATTAGTCGTTATCAACTCGAGAAAAATGGGCGAAGTCGACACGCCCCTTTTGGTACCTCCCACACAAATGAACCATTTTGCATCAAAATTTAACTGATAATAACTTTAATACAAGTGCATAAAATGCTTGAAATTTTGTACAGTATAATGTTTTTGTAGCGCCTATAGTCCGGTAAAAAATGGGCATCATTGTACAGCCCCTTTTGGTACCGCCCACACAAATGGCCCGTTTCGTACCAAAGTAAACGGCTTGTAACTTTAATACCAGTGCATACAAATACTTGAAATTTTGTACAGTGTAATGCTGTTGTAGTGCCTATAGTCCTGTAAAAAGTGGGCGTTATCACCCCGCCCCTTTTTGTACCTCCCACACAAAATGACCAAATCATACCAAAATTACATAGCTCGTAACTTTAATATACCAGTGCACAAAAACGCTTATAGTTCAGCACAATGCAATGTATTTAAGAATGTACTGTTTACCGAAAAATATGTGTATTTGGAAAACCCCTTCTGGTACCTCCCACACAAATTGACAGATTTATTGGTGTAATGTTATATATTACATTACTCACAAAGTGAGGGTATACCTTAGTCGGTTTACCCGACTGAAACTTTCTTACTTGTTCAATAACATATTATTGAAATTGCACTTGTCGTTATCTCTTTTTTCTACAAAATTTCGCTGAAATCGCTTTTTTGTAGAAAATTTCGTTTAAATTGCATTTTTTTAGAAAATGTTTATGAAATTCTATTATGAAATTAGGTATTCTAAATTTCGTTAACATTATTTTTTACAAATTCTTTTACAAAAAATTCCAACCAAATTGCGTTGACTTATAAAATGTTGTTGAAATAAATTTTTCTAACAAAAATTTGTGAAAACAAAATTTCTTACAAAACAAAAAATTTAATAGAAATCAAATTTTTGTAGAAAATTTCGTTGAAAAATTATTTTTTAAATTGGTTTTTAGAAAATTTTGTTTAAATTCACTTTTCTAGAAAATTTCTTTGAAATTGTATTTCGTTTTAGAAAATTTCGTTGAAATTAAAATTTTCTAGAAAATTTCGTTTAAATTGCATTTTTTTTTGAAAATTTCATTAAATTGCATTTTTTTGAAATTGAACTTTTCTAGACAATTCTACAAACTTTTCTCGAAATAAATTTTGTTCTAGAAAATTTTGGGGAAATTTGCATTCTTCTTCGTTGAGATTGTATTTTTATAGAAAATTTCGTTGAAATTGCATTTTTCTAGACAATTTCGATGAAATCATTTTTTGTAGAATTTTCGTTAAAATTGCATTATGAAATTAGGAATTCGACATTTCGTTAAATAATTTTTTTTCCAATTTTTTTTACAAAAAGTAAAAAATTGCATTAATTTATAAAATTTTGTTTAAATATAATTTTTCTACAAAATTACGTTGAGGTTGTATTTTTATAGAAAATTTCGTTGAAATTGCATTATTAAATTAGGAATTTGACATTTCGTTAAAATTATTTTTTTTACAAATTGTTTTATTAAAATATAATTTTTCTAGAAAATTTTGTAAAAAATTTTTATTAAAATTAAATGTTTCTAGAAAATTTGGTTGAAAAATGCTCGTTTTTTTAGAAAATTTCGTTGAAATTGACCCTTTCTAGAATTTTTTTTTTAATTGCATTTTGTTGTAGATAATTTCGTTGAAATAAATTTTTCTAGAAATTTTCGTTGAAAAAAAAAATTTGTTTAAATTGAATTTTTTTGAAAATTTCATCAGAGTGAATTTTTTAGAAATTTCCATTAAAATTGTATATTTTGTTAAAATTTAATTTTTCTAGAAACTTGTTGAATTTGCATTTCCTACAAAACTTTGTTGAAATTTAATGTTTTTTGAAAATTTTGTCAAAAATGATTTTTTTAAAGAAATCATAAAAAAATCGTTCGTAAAAAAAAGAAAAAAAATAGAATTTCTTTAAAATTTTGTTCAAAAATTTTCTAGAAAATGTCCTTGAAGTTGGATTTTGCTAGACAATTGCTATGAACGTTGTTGCAAAATTTCATTGAAATTTTTTCGTTTTTCAATATTTCGATGAATTTGTTTTTATCTAGAAAATGTTGTTGAAATTGAACTTTTCTAGAAAGTTTTGTGTGGAAATGCAACTAGAATTAGCATTTTTTTTACAAGATTTTTAAGAAATAGGATTTTTCTAGAAATTAGATCAAAATTGCATTTTTCGTTTCCCAATTTGAAAAGTAAGTGGTAACGAAACTTTATTTTCAGCAGATCATTAGCGTGCGTTGTTCGCAAAGTAAATGTCGCAATTTTACTTCATCACATTTGAATTTTTAGAAAATTTCGTTGAATTAAATTTTTTTGGAAAAAGTTGAATTTTCCTAGAAAATTTAGTTGACATTGCATTCTTCTAGAAAAATTCGTTAAAATTTTTTTAAATTAAATTTTTCTAGAAAATTTTCTTAAAATTAAATTTTTCGAAAAAATTCGTTAAAATTGCATTATACTAGAAAATTTAGTTTAAATTAATTTTTTTCTTCAAAATTTCGTTTAAATTTCCTTTTTTTATAAAATTTCGTTAAAATTTATTGTAAATTGTATTTTTCTAGAAAATTTCAGGAGGCTCCGCATTTGAGAAACCCTGCTCTAGAATATACATACATTCATACCACGCGTCCAATTTTGTACCACACATTTATAGTATTATTGAGTATTATATGAGCCCTGCCCACTTAAGTCCTTACATACTTTTTATTTCCTGATATTGAAACATGCCTAAAATAAAATACTTGACCAGAATTTTTGTTTATTTAAAATTGTTTTACTAATTTTACATACTATTCACCAAATTTTACATTTCTTCTCAGATGGATTCATCGCGCTGCCCACCGGACAATTGTAAGCACTCGCAAAGTCGGCATTATTCGATAACATACCCAAGACACGATATTTATCAATTGTATGCTCATCCGATAATTCCGCCCAGTAATGGGCTTCTTCATACGCCGAACACCACACTTGAGCCGAGCCCAAAAAGAACAATTGTTCGGGGGTTAAGTCCAAACCGGGCATTTGTTCCTCATCCGGCTGAAGTTCATTATTTTCGGAACTTTTTCTCTCCATCAAACGACGATACGCCATGAGACCCACACGCACTCCTCCAGCATCGGCAATATTCTCATCTCTCGTTGCATTGCCATTAATGTTGCGATTAATTTCCGGCACATGATAGTTGTCATAGTAGTCAATGAAACATTGGGCTCGTTCCTTGAACAATTGGTCCGATTCTTCGGACCACCAATAATGTTTAGCTCCATTACTATCGTATTTGGCGCCAAACGTATCAAATGCATGGGTAAACTCATGACCGATCAAAAAACCCAGAGTACCATACTTCAATGAGTCCGGCCAAGATTTTTGGTATATTGGTGGCATCAAGACACCAGTCATTATATACATGGAATTATCATTGTTGTAGTAGAAAGCATTTGCCTGCATTCCCACCAACAACTGCAGCGGTTTAGTACTATTGTCGAGCTCATCTCTGTGCAGACTATTGTATCGGTTTATGTATTGATCAAATTTCTTCAGGTTTAAATTGTTAGCCTCATAATTTCCCTCAATAAATTGGAGATTTTTCAATTCAGCCATTAAGCGTTCAATCATAGCGGCATCTTCGTATCTTCCGACAAATTTGCCCATAGCGGCCTCCTTCAGGAGAGCCTCTTCACGCGTCTCATCATCCAGCCAATCGGCCTCTTCTATAATTGTTCGCAGACTTGTCTTCATATCATCAATCATGGCATTCACTTCTTCGAGTGCCTCGGAGTGGTTGTAGATCTGTAAGCAACAAAGATAAGATTACAAACATAATTACTTTACAAATCACATAGATCAAACGGCAATACATAGTAATTGCACTTTAATTTCTAGAGTCTAGTAGGATCTTTATATAATGAGCTTGAAATTAATTAAACTTAACGACTTGAGACTCATTCGTCGTTACCCAAGGCTCTTAATTTATTGTTATATAATAATTAATTTATAATATGATAAATATTAGGCTTAAATACTTCAAATAATACATTGCTCTTGAAAATAAAAACAAGTAAGAAAATCGCAGAAAACCGACTGCAGTATAGATACTGTCACATTCAGAGAATATGAGATATTTGGTATAAAGTGTAAACGTTTTTTCTGTCAGGCGTACCTAAAAAAATTATTTTTTTTCATGGATTGAGGCATCTTATTTTCCTAAAATATTATAATTAAATACAAAATCTGAATTAACATATGAACGAGTATATACAAGGGCTATATCTAAATATGGGAAAATTAACTCTTCTGTACACAGTGGTCGGACGTAAAATGTTCCCTTAGAGCTTAGACAACAAATCGGAATGAGTATATATGTACTTAATAGAATTTTGGAACTACTTGGCAGTATTTGTTTTTCGTCATCTCTGTCAAATAGGTGGAAGCGATTGCAAAAGTGATGTAATAAATCTAGATCTTCTAAACTCTTGGGCAGATCGTTTTACATTGTTGTATCGGAGAGGAGTTGGGGTTTCCGAAAATGCTTACTTGAACCTCTCTGTTGCAAGGGATGTTTGTGATACAGGCTGTCCAAGTAGGCCGCTTTTGTTATATCGAACATTCTAACTAGAGTTGGGCACTTTTTTTCTAGATCTTTTCTTTTAATAGATCGCTCATTTTAGTTCATTTTTATTAAGTGAACTAGTCCGTTCATTTAGTTCACCAGCTCACTTTAATTCAATAGTTCACCAGCTCACTAGTTCACCAGCTCACTTTAGTTAATTAGCTCACTTTAGTTTACCAGCTAATTACATAGTTCACCAGCTCACTAGTTTACCAGCTAATTAGTTCACCAGCTCACTAGTTCTCCAGCTAATTAATTCACTAGCTCATTAGTTCACCAGCTCATTAGTTCATCAGTTCACTTTAGTTGACCAGATCACTAGTTCACCACCTCACTTTAGTTCATCAGCTCACCAGCTCACTTTAGTTAATCAGCTCATTAGTTCACCAGATCACTAGTTCACCAGCTCTCTAGTTCACCAGCTAATTAGTTCTCTTTAGTTAATCGACTCAATAGTTCACTTTAATTTACCAGCTCACTATACTTATAGTTTACCAGCTCACTTTAGTTCACCACCTCACTAGAAATGTCAGCAATCAGTCCGGCAATCTGTTTGGCTGAGGCGCACGATAACTCGCGAATGGAGTGACCGATTGACTTCCAATTTTGCATGTGGAAAATTTATCTACTATCCCAAGATATGTTCGAAGATGGCACATATTGGTCCACTCCTTCTGGTAACTTACCCACCAAATGTTAAAATTAATTGAAATATTGAATCCCTTATAACTTCACCCCAAAAAAATGTAAAACATCCCCATGTCAAGCAAGAAAATTATTATAACTTTACTTGTGAAGAAATGTATTTTTACAATACTTTTTCTTCTGAATTTTTATTATTTTTTTTTTATTATTGCATTATTTTAGAAAATTTCGTTTCCTTTTGTCCAGAAAATTTCTTTAAAATTGCATTTTTCTAGAAATTGAAACTGTAAAAAAAAATGTGAAAACTTCATTTGTCTACAAAATTTTGTTATATTTGCATTTTTTAATTTTCTACAACATTTCGCTGAAATTGCACATTTCTATAAAATTTTGTTGAAATTGAATTTGTCTAGAAAATATATATTTTTTCTAAAAAAATTCGTTGAAATTCCTGTTTTCGGCGAAATTTTATTTTTCTAAAAAAAAATCGCTTGTTTTGTACTTTTTTTTGTCGAAATCGCTTTTTTCTAGAAAATTGCCTTGAAATTGTATTCTTCTATAAAATTTAGTTGAAATTGTTTTTTCCTATAAAATCTTTTAGAAAATTCTTCAAATTGATTTTGACGAAATTTTCTATAAAAAAATGTAACTACAACAAAATTTTGTAGAAACAATTAATTTCGTCGAAATTTTGTAAATAAATCCATTTTCATTAAAATTTTCTATAGAAATGCGATTTCGACAAAATTTTATAAAAAATGTATTTTCAAAGAAATTTTGTAGAAAAACGCTATTTCATCGAAATATTCTAAAAAAATAATTTCAACGAAATATTGTGGAAAAAATTAAAAAAAATCTAAAAAAATTCAATTTTAACGAAATTTTGAATTTTATAGAAAAAGTAAGTTTCCAAAAAATTTTCAAAAAATCCAATTTTAATAAATTTGTCAAAAGAAAAGAAATTTAAAAACATTCTGATTTCAACGACATTTTCTGGAAAAAAAATAGATTTTCGCGATTTTTTTTGGAAAAATGCCATTTCGACGGAGTTTTGTAAAATATTCTACTAAGTTTTGTGAAAATTTCATTTTTCTACAAAATTTTGTTATAATTGAATTTTTTTCTACAACATTTCGTTGAAATTGCACATTTCTAGAAATTAAATTTTTCTATAAAATTTCGTTTGCAATTCTTTTTTTTCGTCGGGATTGCATTTTTCTATAAAATTTCGTTGAAATTGTATTTCCCGTAAAATTTCCTTGAAATTGTTTTTAAAAACTTTTTTCGATTTTACAAAATTTCAAAACGATTTGATTTTGACAACATTTTCTAGACAACATTTTCTACAATCAAATTTTGTAGACAACTTAAGTTTGTACGAAATTTTATAAATAAATACAATTTCAACAACATTTTCTAGAAAAATGAATTTCTACTAAATTGTTTAGGAATTCAAATTTGCTAGACAAATGTAATTTCAACAAAGTTTTCTAGAAATATGTAATTTCAATGAAATGTTGTAGAAAATTTAAAAATTGAAATTACAGCAAAATATTGCAGAAAAATGCAATTTCCACAGAACTTTGTTGAAATTAAATTTTTCTAGGTTATTAATAATCTAGAAAGTTTAATTTTTACGATTTTTTTAGAAAAAAATGCCATTTCGACGAAGTTATATAAAAATGCAGTTCCGATGGAATTTTGCAGAAAAATGTATTTTTCTAGAAAGAGATATAGATTTTTTAAAAAAAACTTTTAACGACATTTTTACAAAATTTCGTTGAAGGAAATTCCATAAAAATACAATTTCGTCGAATTTTTTTTTTTCTACAAAATTTCCTTAAATTGGATTTTTTTATAAAATTTCGTTGAAATTGTATTTTCCTATAAAATTACACCGTTCGTCAATTTCTTTAAAATACATTTTTTCTAAAAATTTTGTAGAAAAATAAAAATTTTGACGAAATTTTGTAAATAAATGTAATTTCAACAAAATTTTCTAGAGAAATGCGATTTCGGTGGAACTTAAAAAAAATCATTTTAAACGAAATATAATTTTTTTGGAACAAAAAATTCAAATAAAATTTGTATAAAAATGTAATTTCATCGAAATTTTTTAGAGAAAGGTTGCTGACTGTTTTAATGGCCGATGAAGGATATTCTTTGGAAAATGCAATTTCGATAAAATTTTCTAGAAAAATAAAATTCCAACGAAATTTTTTAAAAAAAAATTTAGTTCCGTTGGAATTTTCTAGAAAAATAAAAATTTAACAACATTTTCTAGAATAATTCAAATGTAATTTCAACGAAATTTTGAAAAAATTAAACGAAGTATTGTAGGTATTGCATATTTCTAAAAAAATTTTGTAATTGCATTCTTTTTTAGTTTTCTAAATTTCGTTGAAATTGCACATTTCTAAAAAATTTTGTTGAAATTGCATTTGGTTTCTTCGATTTTTTCTACAAAATTTCTTTGAAATTGTAAAAACAATTTAATTTTGACGAAATTTCTAATTTCGACGAAATATTCTAAAAAATAATGTCAACAAAATACTGTAGAAAAAATCGAAGAAAATTTCTTAAACAAATTTAATTTAAACAAAATTTTGAAGAAAAATGCAAATTTGACAAAATTTTCAAAAAATTCAATTTCAAGGAAGTTGTCAAAATAAGTGAAATTTAAATAACATTTTCTAGGAAAATGAAATTTCGACTACATTTTCTAGAAAAATGCATTTTAACGAAATTATGTTTAAAAAAAATCAGTTCGTTGGCATTTTATAGTATAATAAAATTTTAACGAAATTTTCTATAGGAATTCAAATGCAATTTCAACGAAATTTTCAAAAAAAAATTTAGCGAAGTTTTGTGGAAATTGCATATTTCTAAAAAAGATGTTATAATTGCATTCTTTTTTAGTTTTCCAGATTTCGTTGAAATTGCACATTTCTAAAAAATGTTGTTGAAATTGCATTTGATTTCCTCGAATTTTTCTAAAAAAAATTCGTTGAAATTGTAAAAACAATTGAATTTGACGAAATTTCTAATTTAAGAAACATTTTCTAGGGAAATAAAATTTCGACTACAATTTCTAGAAAGATGCATTTTTTTGCGAGTTTTTTTGAAAAATGAGATTTCCGCGAAATTTTATAAAGGAATGTAATTTTTACGCAATTTTGTAGAACTTTTTTAAAAATATACATTCTCGAAGAACTATTCTAAAAATGTAATTTTAACAAATTTAAATTTTTTTTAATTTTGTAAAAAAAAATTTCAACAAAGTATTCTAAAAACAAATAATTTCTACGATATATTCTAAAAACAAGTAGTTTCAACGAAATATTGTAGAAAAATCGAAGAAAATTTCTAAAAAAGAATTTCAACGAAATTTTGCAGAAAAATGCAATTTCAACCAAATTTTCTAGAAAAAACAATTTTAACAAAATTTAAAAAAAAATGCAAATTCAATGAAGTTGTCTAGAGAAATAAATTTAAACAAAATTTTCTAGGTAAATGCAATTTTGACGAAATTTTGCAAAAATGTAATTTCAATGAATTTTTAGAAAATGTCGTTTCGACGAAAATTAATTCTAACGAAGTTTTGTTCCGATTGTATTTTCTTGCAAATGGAATTTTAACGAAATTTTCTAGAAAAATATAATTTCAACAACATTTTCTAGAATAATGAAATTTCAGCGAAGTTCTGTAGAAAAAAAACAATTGCAGAAATGACATGGAGAAATAAACTTTGAACAACATTTTCTACAAAAATTCAATTTATAGATTTATAGAAAAATAAAAATTTTTACGAACTTTTCCACAAAAAAACAAATCAATTTTGCCAAGTGTTCTTAAAATGTAATTTCGATAAAATATTCTAAAAACAAATTATTTAGATGAATTTTTTTATGAACTTTTGACAACATTTTCTATGAAAATACAAAGAAATGAAAATTTTTTCTAAAAAAAGTAAATTTTAATGAAATTTTAGTAAAAAATAAAATTTTTCATTACAATATAATTTTATTAAAATTTTTCACTCCATTCTACACGCAATTTTCTAGCAAAATGAAGTTTCAACGAAGTTTTCCAGATAAATTAATTTTCTATGAAATTTTTGTAAAAATTTAATATTAACGATTTTTTTTAGAAAAATGCAGTTTTAAATGAATTTTCTAGAACAATTTTAATGAAATTTTGTATAAAATCGAATTTTACAAAACTTTTTAGCAAAATAAAATTTTAACAAAATTTTCGAAAAACGCAAATTCAACAAAATTTTCTAGAAAAATGAAATGTTTGCGAAGTTTTGTAGAAAAAAGAAATTTCAGAAATTAACTAGAGAAATACAATTTGTACAAAATCGTCTACAAAAATTCAATTTCTAGATTTGTAGAAAAATCAAATTTTTACCAAATTTACAATTTTTATTTGCAATATATTAAATTTCCCATAAAAATGCAATTTCGTCGAAATATTCTAAAGAAATGTAATTTTGATTAATATTTTTATGAACATTTGACATCATTTTCTATAAAATTACAATTTCTATTAAATTTTCTATGAAAATACATCGACCGACGAATTTTTTGTTAAAGTGCAATTTTATAAAAATTTTCCATAAAAATTTAATTTCGGCTAAATTCAAAAATATTTATGCAATTTTGATAAAATATGCAAGAAAATATATACATTTAGGCAAAATTTTCTATAACAAATAAGAGAGTTCAGTCGGGTAAACCGACATAAAAATCCGCACACCTTCAGTCGCAAAAAAAAGAGAGGATATATATCATTTGCTACGAACCAAAAGTGTAACACATCGAAGGAGTGACCATAGGAGCGTCTTACCCTAAGTATGTTCGGCGGATATCCGTTTTGGGTCATTTTAAGTCGAATGGGCAATGTCCGTCCGTCCGTCTGTCTGTCTGCTTGATGGTGCGCACGATAACTCTCGAAAGGAGTAACCGATTGACTTCAAATTTGGTATGTGGTAATATTTTCTTCTATCTCCGGCTAAGTTCGAAGATGGGCCATATTGGTCCACTCCTTCTAGTACCTCCCCCTCAAAGGGTTAACATTTAGTGAAATATTATATATCTACTACTTATTTGAATCCTCCTCTCTACACATAGTATTAGTTTATTAGTCACTATTACCTCGAGAAAAATAGGCGAAGTTGCCACGCCCCTTTTAGTACCTTCCACACAAATGGACAATTTTGAACAAAAAGTTAACAGCTTATAACTTTATTACCAGTGCATACAAATACTTGAAATTTTGTACAGTGCAATGGTTTAAAATACAGTGAAAAATGGGCATTACTGCCACGCTCCCTTTGGTACCTCCCACACAAATGGACCATTTTGTACCAAACGTTACCAGCTTATAAATGTAATACCAGTGCATACAAATACTTGAAATTTCTTACAGTGCAATGCTTTTATATCACCTAGAGTCTAGATAAAAGTGGCCGTAATTGGCACGCCCCTTTTGGTACCTGCCACACAAATGCACCATTTTGTACCAAAAGTAAACAGCTTTTAACTTTAATACCAGTACATACTTTATAGTTATTAAATGCTATTTAAATTGATAATAAATTAAATACAACAAAAAAATAAATAAATTTACTAATATTTTTTGAGACTCAAGGTGAGGGGATTCATTAGTCGGTTTACCAGACTGAACTTTCTTACTTGTTTTAGTTCATTTTAATTAAGTGAACTAGTCCGTTCATTTAGTTCACCAGCTCACTTTAATTCAATAGTTCACCAGCTCACTAGTTCTCCAGCTCATTAGATAACTAGCTCATTAGTTCACCAGCTCATTAGTTCACCAGTTCACTTTAGTTGACCAGCTCACTAGTTCACCACCTCACTTTAGCTCATCAGCTCACTTTAGTTAAACAGCTCATTAGTTAACCAGCTCACTAGTTCACCAGGTCACTTTGTTCAGCACCTCACTAGAAATTGCAGTCAACCGTGACCGATTGACTTCCAATTTTGCGTGTGGAAATATTGTCTACCACCCCAAGATACGTCCAAAGATGGTACATATTGGTCCACTCGTTCGCGTAACTTTAGCACCAAAGGGTTAAGATTTAATGAAATATTGCATCGCTTATTAGAAGTTCTGCCGTAGAAGTTCTATTTATTATGGCTCCCCACAAAAATTTAAAAATCCCATGGCTCTTCAAGCAAAAAAAAAATTAGAAATTTATTTGTGAAGAAATTTACTTTTGTAATTTCGTCTAAACTTTGTAAAAAATGCAATTTTGATGTTTTCTAGGAAATACAAATTAGGCGGAATATTTTGAAAAAATTAAATTTATCTGGCCTGTTCTGTAATCACGCGATTTGATATCACGGTGATTTCAAAACAACATCGATTTTAAAATCATTATTGGTGCTCGGAAATGGTACGATTTATTGTTTAAAGTAAACAACAATCAATTTAGTCCAACTATACCAACATCGGACGATTTTCGAACCCTCCAAGAGTGAATTTAAAATCGGTGATAATACTAAACCACCGTGATATCAAATCGCGTGATTTCAGAACAGGCCCGTATGAGAGTTTTAGTATGTTGACTTAGTTCGGCAAAATACGGGTTTGGTTAGCAGTTCTTGTTAAATTCAATTTACTGCTTCCATAAGTATTTCAGCTGATTTAAGTTAAAGACATACACTATTGCTACTGAATTTTGAAGATGATAGAGTGATGTCTATCGAAACTGCAGTCAATTCTACCAAGCAATTAAAACTCTCTAACAATTTTTGTATTTGTTTCGATTACTTTTTTGCAATAGACAGAAAGTAACTGAAACATATGGTCTCTGAAAAATTGCAATTTAGAAGTCATTTGCCAAACCGCTTTAATTTTTCTTTAAAATTTTTCGATAATATATTTTTCTACAAAATTTTGTTAATTGTTTTTTGCTAGAAATTCTATCGAAATGTAATTGTTTTACAAAATTAATATTTTTAGATAATTTTTTCGAAACTCACTCTTTCCCAGAAAATTTCTTTGTAATTGCAATATTTTAGATAATTTCGTCGAAATCGCAGTTTTCTAGAACATTTTTTTAAAATTGAATTTTTCCAGAAACTTTCTTTACAATTTAATCTTTCCAGAAAATTTGATTAAAATTTCATTTTCCTAAAAAAAATTGTGGAATTGCAGTTTTCTACAAAATTTTGTTACAATTGATTTTTTTTAATTTTCTACAATATTTCGTTTTTTCAAAAAAAATTAATTGCAATGTAACTTCGACAAAAATTTTAGTTTTTGTCGAAGTTACATTTTTTTTAAAAAAGTAATTCTTAAAACATTCTGTTGAAAATGCAATTCCGATGGAATTTTCTATAAAAAATAAGAAATTTTGTAAAAAAAATCAGTTCCGATGAAATTTTCTATAAAATTCAATTTTTGCGGAATTTTATAGAATAATACAAATGCAATTTCAACAAAGTGTTAAGTTTTAATTGCATTTTCTAATTTTCTACAACACTTCGTTGACATTGCACATTTCTACAAAATTTCGTTTGTAGTTGTATTTTTTTCATCAAAATCGCGTTTTTCTAGTAAATGAATTTGTATTTTCCTGTAAAATATCCTTGAAATTTAATTTTTTAGAAAATTTCGACGAAATATTAAAAGAAAATAATTTCAAAAAAATATGGTAGGAAAAAATCAAATAACATTTCAAAAAATGTAATTTCAAGAAAATTTTAAGGAAAAATTCAATTTCTAAAAAATTTTCAAAAAAAATACAATTTAATGAAATTGCCCAGACAAATGAAATTTAAACAAAATTTTCTAGGGAAATAAAATTTCGACTACATTTTCTAGAAAAGTGAGATTTTTGCGATTTTTTCTTTGAAAAATGGCGTTTTGAAGAAATTTTTTAAGGAATTTAATTTTAACGAAATTTTGTAGAATCATTATCTAGTGAAATACAATTTTTTGGAATAATGCAATTTTGACAAAATTTTGCAAACACGTAATTTAATTTTTTTTTATGAAGTTGATAACATTTTCTATAAAATTACTATTTCTATTAAATGTTCATTAGAATACAATTTCGTCGAATTTTTCTAAAAAAATATATATTTTAATGAAATTTTTTATTAAAATGTAATTTTATTGAAATATTGCTCAAGGTCGTAGGTCGACTGGAAAGACTTTTTTTTTGGATTTAAAAAAATGGACTTAGCGCACGAAAAGTTGCAATTTGAGAACGATTATTTTGATAATAAAACTGAATAATTTGTAAACGTTGTTCTTGCGTATATCTCTCCATGATGAAGTTGTAAACACTACTGAATCACTTCAAAATCATATCGTCCCTATTGGAAAACCCTTCATTACTCGTAAGTCTACTACATCTTTCCTAACAGTATTTTCCATATGACTATAGTGACCAGTGGACGCACTTCTTCCTTACACTGGACTTCTTCCACTACATCTTTCCTGGCAGACTTTTTGGTAATTTTATTTTACCATTTAGTACCTCTCAAAGAGAACATTCCACTGATATATACTCGTATGAATATATGGCAGAATTTTCCAATTTGCCAAAATTTACAGTGGACGCACTAAGTAAACAACAGCTGACACGTGATAATATCAACAATTTTGATGTAAACTCACATTATATAATTTTTGGACTGTTAAAAATTTAAATACATTATATTTTTATTGTATTAAGTGTTTATGTCAGTCTATGCACTCATTAAAAAGTTATGTTAACTCATTTACAGAGTTCTGTTAAAAGGGTGGTTTGTGTCTCTGGTTGAGAAGAGGAGGCAGCTAAGGTCCGCCTCATGTCCTTGAACATACACATAAGCTAGTATTCGGCCTGTTGTGCGCTCTAATTCTTAAATGACTGGTCCTTGGGAGTTATTTTAGGAACTCTGTACTATCGACATAGTCCCTAATTGTTTTCCAGTCTACGCCCTTAAGTTAGGTCAAGTCTGGTAGAGTATAATTTCCTAAGAAACAGGATCTATTGTTCGCGAACGCTTGACACTGGCAGAGGAAATGCTCCAACATTTCGTCATCCTCCCCGCATGCCCTGCATACGCTGTCATCTACAACTCCTATCTTATGTAGATGTGCTTGTAAGCATGTATGTCCTGTAAGGATCTTACTGGTCTCTATTTTGCTTAATTTCAGCAAGGTCTTGGGCTTGTCCTCGTTTGGGTCACCCCACAAGTTTTTCGTTGTTTTCCCAACGTTTTCACAATTCCATAGCGTGATATGGGCGTTGTTTGCCCATATTTTGAGTTCTCTTGGGTTGTTGTTTGCAAGTCCCTGGCTCTAGATGCCAAGGCATTTACTTTCTCATTTCCCCTTACTCCGTAATGACCAGGCACCCATATGATGCATACAGTGCCGTGTTCGGAGTAAGCATTAATCGCCATTTTACAATCTAAAACTGTCCTCGACTTCATCGTTCTAGACGTTATTGCCTTGATAGCCATTTGGCTGTCTGTGTTCACTTTTGTTGGTCTTGTGTTAGCGCAAAGCCAGCTCACACATTCTGACTGTGTTACGGTCTAGCAGACGGAATAAGAGTTCGGTTTCCGGTTCCTCGATATAAAGTCCCAGCCCCATTATCTGGCCTAGTTTCGAGCCCTCTGTATAATAGAAAGTTCCAGATGGTGTCTGCGCTAGGGTTCCATCAATCCAAGGTTGTCTGTCTGGCATCATGGTCTCACACTCAGCAACTATTGATCTTTCAGGTATTCTGTCGGATACTGATGCTATGTCTGTTAAATCCACCGTCATTACCTCAGCTATCTTTTGATGATATGACTTGTGATCGCTTTAGATCCATTCGCCCATCACTTTAAGTCTCGTCGCCGTGAGGGCTACTTCATATCTAATCTGTATTTCTATTGCTTGGATATTTAAGATCGTATCCAATGCCCTGCTAGATGTGGTCCTCATTGCTCCGCTTACGCCGAGACAACATATTCATTGGACCTATTGTAATATTATTATGTTGCACTTATTTTTAATTGATGTCCAACTATTGATGCGTAAGTTAGAATACATAGGTCGGTCTAATTACGCTCTTGTAGAGCCAGTGTGTCATCCTTACAGCTCGAATTTTTAGCCTATGGCTCTTGTACATAGTGCCCGGTCTCTGCTAGTTAGGTTCGGAATTTATCTTCGCACAAATCCACTTTTCTGGCTCCCAAAAAAATACCATATTCCATCCCTCACTATGTGAGGGATTATTGTTTATCGTATTATTGATTGTAAATGTTCTTACTTGTTTTATATTTTCAGTATGTAGTTTTGAAGTTAGGCAACTTTAACGCTTACCGTCATATACAAATGATCGATGAGAAAAGTCATAACATTTTGTATCCTTGAAGTACAGTATTCAGTCTGGAAAACGCTGTCCTTTAGCTGTGCATCCATATCATAAATAAATTTCATTGACAAATAATTGGCTACAGCTTCCTTATGCTCCTCACAGATCGTGTCCAATTTATAGTATAAATAATCACACGGTTTATATTCTTCATCCACAACTAAATCTTTATCCATCCAGGCAATCTCCAAATAGGATCGCCATTGTTCGGCTACAGTATTACTGATTGTCTCAACTTGCTCTTCCTCCAAAGTGTTTGTTATATTTTTACATGCAAATTCATTTTCATCAAATTCCTCGAATATTAGAAATACGTCTCTCAGAAAGTCAAAGACACTTTCAACAATATCCCCTATTTCATCCTCATCCACTTCGTAGAGAGATAGGATTTCATACATTTGTTTATAGTTCATTTGATAGGCATTGGATGAACTGTCTTGAACGCTATCCGTGTGAAGTTCAATGTCAAAACCCAAAGTGGGCAGATCGTAATAGGGTCTAAAGGGATATTCGGTGACCACGCCATCCTTCATCAAACCGTGGATGCCGTAATTGCTCATATGGGCACTCATATTAACCCAACTAAAGGCGGACGAATCCCAATCAGGATCCAAGGCTGGAAAACCACCAATCATTTGAATAACCTCCAGATATTCAAGGGATTTTCGTTTGGTCACCAAATCCGTTTCCAAACAATTCCAATAAAATTGTTTTGCCAATTGAAATTCCTCTTCGTATTCGGGGGCCACATCGATAATATCGGTTCTGTCCAGTATAAGTTCGGCAATATCTGTCAGTTCGTAGTTAATATCTGTGATATATGAACGTTTGGTCTGAGACGATCGCGGTTTAATGACATTCTTCCAATTGCCACAGGCATATTCATAGAAATCGTCACATGGATGGACCGACTCATCCATAAATGATAACATTTTGGCAGCATACTCTTGACGTGCATAGCTCTGCTCATCTGCAGCATCATCGCCATCAGAAGTGACGGGTGTTGAAATTACAATACAACAGGAGGAAATAAAAATTAGCCATAGGAAACTTTCACTAAAAGTCTTTAACATTGTTTTTTTTTGAGTTTGTAGTTATTTTTAACAATTCACTGAGCCTTTTGCTTCTACTTCATAAATATCAACACTTGATTGTATTATTTTTAATGGATACAATTGATTGAATTAATTAATTTTTTTTTTAATTTTTTTTTTAATTTGCATATAACACTGAGA
Source organism: Eudasyphora cyanicolor (assembly GCA_963930755.1). NCBI lineage: Eukaryota > Metazoa > Arthropoda > Insecta > Diptera > Muscidae > Eudasyphora > Eudasyphora cyanicolor. The sequence goes on along the minus strand of OZ005734.1, from coordinate 214,475,101 downwards.
TTTGTTATCCAATATTTTTGGTCTAAATTAAACGTGTTAATTAGGTATTGATTGAACGAAATTCTATTCGAAAATGATTTTTATTCCGATTCATATATCTTATATTCGAAACGCCTCGTTTGCTACTGACAATCACTTTGTTATTCTAAATATTTCAATTTAAATTTGCAAAAAAAAAGTTGAATATTTTCTATGCATATCTAACCTGTTCATCTTCTTTGTTGCATTGGCGTAGCTATTAAGGCGGGGGAGAATGGGAGGATGAATAAAGTATGTGCATTCAAACGAGTTAGAAAATTTCAGTCGAGTTAAACGACTATGGTTTATCCTCAATTTAATTAGGGGGTAATTAATACGATAACCAGAAAGATGTAAATATTTCACTCAGTCTATAGTCATTGCGGGGTGTGAATGGGGTAGTGTTGCCTATAGCCTCTTCAACTCAAATGCCAACCTCACCTGCACGTGGCGCACCCTGCCTATAACTGGCGACCGATCATGGGTCTATAATCCCAAAAACGAGCGCACAGTAAATCCTCCTCAACAAAACGGCCAGATGGCGTAAAGATGGCAGACCCATTATCAGGATAGAATGAAAAAGGCTGACAACTTGTTTGTTTCTGAAACTTTTACTTAATCCCAGAACATCTAAAAAGAAAATTGAAATCCGACACTCGATGACGACATTATACAAAGGACTACGATTTAGCACATGGAATTTGCAAACATTAAAATTCTAGAGAATTACGGACTGGCTTTTATTGGCATGAGCGAAGTTAGGTGGAATAAGTGTGGACAACTGACCAAAGAACATGTTATGTATTGGTCCGGGATGCCTAACGAAACCGGTATACATCAATATGGTGTTGGTGTATTAGTCAACAACAGGGTTCGTAACGCTGTGACTGAAAGTTTGTAAATGCACGGATAATGATCATCAGGTTCAAAGGTCACCACAAGAACCTTACAGTAATACAATGCTATGCACCTACTGAGGATACAACACAAGAGATGAAGGATGCTTTCTACGATATGCTTAATCACCTTAGCAACAACCACAAAAAGCGATTTGAACATACTTATGGGAGATTTCAATGCCAAAATGGGCTCTGATAATGCAGAACTTCAGCATGTAATGGGAGTTCATGGAATTGGTATGAAGAACGATAACGGAGGACGTCTGTCTGGTGGAGTTATGCGGAATGAATGAGTTCAAAATTGGCGGAACATTATTCCCACATAAGCACTCGCACAAATTTACCTGGAAATCACCAGATGGAAACCCACAAAACCAGATTGACCATATTTGCATTAGTGCCGTTGGAGTAATCGTCTATGTGATGTGCGAAATAAGAGAGGTGCGAACATTGGTTGTGTTCACCATCTTCTCATTGGGAAATTAAAATTCAACATACAAAAGCTTCACAACAAAAGAAAGCATATCAGAGAAAAATATAATACAAATAAACTTAAAGTTACACAACACTGTACGTTACTCTCTGAAATCCTTCAAAATCAACTTTCACAACCGCTAGCAATAAACTCCATTGAACAAAATGGGAGTAATATCAAAAATGCTATAATAAAAGCCTCAGCAGATGTTTTGGGTAAAGCGAGACAAGGAAGAGAAGAATTTATTTCACCCCAAACATGGGAACTTATTAATGACCGTGCAACAGCTAAAAACAAAATCAATTCCTTTAAAAACATCAAAGATGGAAAAACAGCTCAAAAAGAATATAGCCAAATTGATAAACAAGTGAACGAGCCATAAAAAACGATAAAAAGGAATATATGATCAGTATGGGGAGAGAAACTGAAAATGCAGCTGCGGCAAATAATATGAAAAACCTATTTAACATCACCAGGCAAATTGCAGGAACTTCAAGAAGAAAAGCCGTTGCAGTCGAAAATCTTGATGGGGAATTACTCACAAATGTTGTTGAACAACTGAAACGATGGAGAGAACGCTTTATGAGTGTATTAAACGTGCAACGAGATGGTATCAGCATGACATACAATAATGTTGATAATAAACCTCTGCATCAAGACATACATTTCTTCATCTACAGTAGTGTACACTACTTCACTGCACACTGAAACATTGCATTTTTTACTCGATTGATACTACCATAGAATGATCGAAAAAAAACAACAAACACTTCACACTGTTTGATGTTTACAATCTAGTCGTGTACTCTGCTCGTTCGGTTGTTGTATTCTTTATACTCGTTTCAATTCGTCAAACGATGAGTATAATGAAGCGAGTACACTGCTGTTTTCTATTTCTTCAGTATGTACACTAGTGTATTTACCCCTCAAAATCAATATACCCAGTGGTATAACATGAAGCCATCGCCACAAAGGGCGGGTGCAGGGGTTAGCTCTTATTTGTTATTTTTATAAATCGTTATGCATGTGACATGTAAAAAAGACACACCGCCTTCTCCAGGATATAAAATCCTATGTTTCTTATACTAAGCGGTGCCCATTATTCGCCACCGCATTCCATAGTCCTAAGTAATGCACAGATCTGGTTTTTTTCTACGACACATTTTTTTATTGTCATACAATAATCCCGTTAAACAAAATCAACAACTACTTCCAGCTCTTTGTTAAAAAAGAAAAAAACTGATCTTCAGTTGTTTCTTATTGTGCGTTGAACAGAAGGAAACAATTTAAAGTTGATAATGAGTACTGATTTTAGATTAACTTACAAAACGGGATAATCTTATTCAAGGTAACGTATTTATACCCTACACCACACTGTGGTACAGGGTATTATAACTTTGTGCATTTGTTTGTAACACCCAAATGAAGAAGAAATAGACTCACTGTTTATTATACCGATCGACTTAGAATCACTTTCTGAGTTGATTTAGCTGTGTCCGTCTGTCTGTGCATGTATTCTTGTAATCAAAGTACAGGTCGCAATTATGGTCCGATCTCGACGAAACTTTACACACATATTTAATTTGGCCCAAGGACGATCCCTATTGAATTTGGTTAAAATCGGTTCAGATTTAGATATAGCCCCCATATAAACGTTACCCCCGATTTGACATGTAAGCGCTGTAAAAATGTTATTTTATATCCGATCAGTGCGAACTTCGGCAAAAAGAGGTTTCCTTCTACATGAAGAAATACTGCCAAATTCGGAGAAAATCGGTTCAGATTTAGATATAGCCCCCATATATATTTTACCCCCGATTTGACATGTAAGCGCTGTAGAGGCTGTATTTTATATCCGATCAGTACGAAATTCGACAGAAAGATGTCTTTTTACATGAATGAGTATTCAGGGAAAATCGGTTCAGATTTATATATAACATCCGTATATATGTTCCTCCTGATTTGGTATCAAAGCGCTATAGAAGTTGTACTTTACTTCCGATCATTAAAATTTTCCAGAAATATGTTTCTCAATTTAGCAACGAATATTGCTTAATTTAGCGATTATCGGTTCAGAATTAGATAATATGTTCCTACCCATTTACCAATTATTTCAAATTATTATCGCAATGACCCTTATCGCATTGTTAGGGAGGTGTAGGGTATTATATAGTCGGCCCCGCCCGACTTTCTGCCTTTCCTTACTGGTTTTAACATTCAAAATCGGGCTGTCGGGCATATTTTAGAAATTGTACCAAAGTTGACTACTTTTCTTATTTTTGGATTTAAACGAAAAGTAAAATTTGTATGTTTTGTTTTTATGGTAATCTTACAAGAAAATTTGAAGTATTTTTTTTTTATTTTATTTAGATTATATTTTATAAGCATCATATTACACATGCATTTTTAATATGTATAAGCTATGACTAAAAATAAAACTGTTTTTACTTTCATCATATTGTTTTTTCCCTTGAGTATACTGAACGGGTATGTCACAAAGAGCTAGCCACATAACCACTAAGATAGGAGTGTCGAATTAGGTGGTAAATTGGCGATAGGGGAGATGGTTCCACCTACGAGGGACTGGCACTGCCACCTGTCCCTTGGAGGCAGTGTAGTTTCTAGGCAAAATGTGCTAGCGCTTTTGGTGTGGAAAGGTAATGCAGTGAGGGGTCAATAACCCCCTTCGTAGGACATGCCCATGTTAAATTCACCAGGTAAAAGCATGGCAAGTAGATTGTGAGGGACTAGCGGTAGTTCTTTAAGGCCTAGCGAATATAGTGGTGCGGCGCTAGTCCCCTATACCACTGGGTATTTCTAAGGTGGTCCGTCGCTCTATGTTGTTGCGGTTCTCTTTGCAATGACAATGAGTACAGTAGTGCAGTGTACACTGAAATCGAGTATTTTTGTTTTGGTGCACAGTGCTTGAATGAGTGTACTTCTCCATTGTCTTGTTACTTATTTGTTTTGAAACCTGTTTGGCGGTTACTGTTCTCTTCACTCATTCATTTGTTTTGTAAAAATAGAGTGTGTGGCAGAAAGTATTTGATAAACAACTGAATGTCTTGAAAGGCCATTCAAGACATTCATTGCAGAGGTTTAGTTGATAACGTACTACCTATTAGAACTGAACACCCATCTAAGCAGGAAATAGAGTATGCCATCTTGGCGCTAAAGTGCGGAAAAGCAGCAGGGGTCGACAACATTACTGCAGAAATATTTAAGGCAGATCCCAAGCCACACTTGGCGCCGACAGTTGGATATAGAAGTTGCAAAAATAAATAAATCGTGGAACGAGGTGAAGCCGTTTACAGCAGACATAAAAGAATGGGATGCAATCGTTGAGGCCCTATGCTCCTTATAGGAACAAAAGGAATTTATATATATGTACATATATATAAAGCTTTTCGCCAAAGTGCTATACCCGGTGTTTCTCCAAATATGGAACACAGAGAATTTTCCAAGTGATTGGCTGCAAGAAATAATCGTAAAACTGCCAAAGAAAGGAGACGCGACTGATCGTAACAATTGGCGCGGTGTAACTTTTCTTTGTGCAGCTATGAAAGTTTTTATGAAGATCATCCTGGAAAGAATACTCAAACATGTTCATAAGAAGCTGCGCCCAGAACAAGCTGGCTTTGGAAGTGGCAGATCATGTGTCTATCAAATTAACACCTTCGGAAAAATAATTGAGCAAGCTGTAGAAATGGGACTACAGGGTGGCTGATATGTATTGCAACCAACTTCAGGTTGCTATCATTTCTAAACCGCTAGTCTGATAGCTGACAGATTTATTTCAGTGACAGTTCATTTTATTGTTTACAAGCTTACAGAAGCATTTTGATCTTCAGATTCAGAAAAAAAGTTATTCGTGATGGAATTCAAGCGTGATAGTGTGATTGCTTTATATTTGGGTGGAAAAACACAAGTGGCTATCGTTAGAGCCCTCCAGCATTTAAATGTGAATAAATCTTTTGTTTCTCGTAGCATTGCTCGTTACCGTGATACTGGCAGTGTTGCATCGCGTCCAAAAAGTGGATGAAAAAAAACGCTAACAACACCAGAAATGATCCGAAAAGTGAAGGCCAGATTTGATCGAAATCCACGCCGCTGTGGTAGAAAAATTGCTCGTGAGCTGAACATATCGCGAGAACGGATACAACACATATTAAAAAAATGAGCTTGGACTAAAGCCATTGAAGTTTCAAAAAGTGCAAGAGCTCACCGATGCACAAAAAAAAGTTAGACTGGAAAGGGCCAAGGAGTTGCTTCGCTAGCACGAAAGTGGTCAGTTACCGAATTTGGTTTTCTCCGATGAGCAGCCATTCCAAATTGAGCAGTTTTTGAACAAACAAAATGATCGGGTTTACTTGCCAAAGAGGTCAGCTGAAAATTTACACCTTCGATTGGCCACCAGAACTCAAGCGCCGCCGATGGTAATGGTGTGGGTCGCCGTAACGGCCGATGGTCGCTCCCCGCTCGTATTCATCGACCATGGGGTCAAAATAAATGCCGAATATTATCGGGAAAATGTCCTAAAGACAGTATTGAAGCCTTGGGCAGACAAACATTTCGGCCGCAGACCATGGACATTCCAACAGGACTCAGCACCATCGCATTCAGCACGCGTCAACCAAGAATGGCTTAAAAAGGAGGTTCCTCGCTTCATTTCTACCGCACAATGGCCACCAAGATCACCGGATCTCAATCCGTTGGACTTTTGCGCCTGGGGCATTTTAGAGAGTAAGGTTCGCACTAAAAAATACCAAAGCATCGATCATCTCAAGACGGCGCTTCGCCGGGAATGGGCCAAAATACCGCAGAGCCACTTTCGTGCAGCGTGTGATGGCTTTGTCGGCCGTTTGAAGGCCATAATTCGTGCCAAAGGTGGCCAATTCGAACAAATCTAAACTGTTTCTAAAATTTTATGTTATTTCCGACATTTTTTGCTTTTGAACAATAAAATTTTTAAAAAAAATTAAAAAAATATATCGCTTTACTTTGTTGTATTACATATCAGCCACCCTTGTTCATAGATTATGAAAAATCATTTGACTCTATACACAGAGAATATATATGGGCTGAACTCAAGAATATGGGTATTCTCAGTCCTTCTTTACGGATACAACACTTGGATTGTGACGGATATTATAAGAAACAAACCGAGAGTCTTCGTTAATCGCAGCCTCCGAAGAATTTTAAAAATATTTTGGTCTCGCACAATTAGTAACGAAGTAACTTTGGAACAGATCTGATATGGGTGATATTAACATAGAAATTCGTAGAAGGAATTTTGGCTGGATAGGGCACACACTTCGAAAACCAACTAAAGAAATACCCAACCACCCTCTTGTCTACAAACACACTCTTGTCTATCAACTCTACAAGAAATTAACTCCATATGTCAAAGTCTTGGAATAACCTTCAACACCATCGGAGAGCTCAAAGATATAGCCGTACGTCGACAAAGATGGAGACAACTTATAGACAGCCTATGGCCATTATAGAGGCAGCTCGTAATCATAGGACGACGAGAAAGGCAATATATATATACCCAGCAAAATTTCCCATTACCAAATAACCTGACGGGTAAGCTAAATTCAAAACTAGTAACTGCTTATTATTTGGCCTCCCTTCGAATTATTTTTACATGTACATGTCATTGGAGGAAAGTGCTTCCACTCAAGCATACAGGCAGCTGAAAAATAACCACTTACCCCCACGCTTACAATTATCCAAAAAGTAAGCGTGGACAAAAGAAATAATTTTAGGAGTGGGTGGATTGTGTGGTAGTGGATATTTCCTAGTTGCTATTGTTTGCTCACCACCATCAGTGGTGGAATGTGGTGAGAAAGTAGAAGAGCGTAACATTGGGAAGAGCGTAACATTGGGAAGAGCGTAACATTGGGTAGAGCGTATAATTGGGAGAGAGTAGTTATCGATTGTTGTCGTCATAAGATGAAAAATTTCACTTGCCGGGAGGTGGGATTGAACTCGCGACCTCATGGTTTCGTAGTTTAGCATCACAACCACTGGCCTATTTCGCGATTCATAGACAAATCGCTAAATAATCAAGTACAAAAATATAACCCATCAAAATCTTCCTAAGTAAATGTCGTTACCAGATGCATTACCAGGTAATGATATCTCATTATCGCCAGCATTACTTTCGGTAAATAAATAACGACTAAATAAATAATGACAAAAATAAGTTATTATTAGTCATCTTATTTGAATTTTGAAACTTTTCTTTAAATGATTTAAATGAATACAAGCTACAACGTATATACGTAAATCAGTTAAGAAAAAATCATAAATCGAAAATCATTTAAAGACAAGTTTATAACTTAAAATAAGAGTTTCTAACTTAGATTACTAGCAATAACTTATTTTTGTCATTATTTTGTTAGTCGTTATTTATTTACCGAAAGTAATGCTGGCGATAATGAGATATCATTACCTGGTAATGCGATTGGTAATGACATGTACTTACCAAGATTTTGCTGGGTATATACATAACAAGTAATAAAGTTTCAGTCGGGTAAACCGACTAAGGTATACCCTCACTTTGTGAGTAATGTAATATTGAATATTACACACATTATTCTGTAAATTTTTGTGGGAGGTACCAGAAGGGGTTTAAGAAATACACATATATTTCGCTGAACAGTAGATACTTTAAATACATTGCACTGTGACGAATTGTAACCGTTTATATGGACTGGTATATTAACGTTGAGATATTAAATTGTGGTATAATTTGGCCATTTTGTGTGGGAGGTACAAAAAGGGGTGTGGCGATAACGCTCATTTTTCACTGGACTATAGGCATTATAAAAGCATTACACTGTACAAAATTTCAAGTAATTGTATACACTGATATTAATGTTATAAACTGTTAACTTTTGGTGCAAAATGGTACCTTTGTGGGGGAGGTACCAAAATGGGCGTGACAATAACGCCCATTTTTCAATGGACTGTAGGCACTATAAAAACATTACGCTGTACAAAATTTCAAGTATTTTTATACACTGGTATTAATGTTATAAGCTGTTAACTTTTGGTGCAAAATGGTGCATTTGTGTGGGAGGTACCAAAAGGGGAGCGGCAATAACGCCCATTTTTCACTGGACTGTAGGCACTATAAAAGCATTACACTGTTACACTTCAAGTATTTCTAAACACTGGTATTGATGTTATAAGCTTTTAACTTTTAGTGCAAAATGGTGCATTTGTGTGGGAGATACCAAAACGGGCGTGGCAATTTCGCCCATTTTCCTCGAGTTGATAGCGACTAACAAACTAATACTATGTGTGGAATTTCAGAAGATTCGAATACGTATAATAGCAGTTATTAAAGAATCAATATTTCACAACATTTTAACCCTTTGTGGGGGAGGTACCAGAAGGAGTGGACCAATATGGCCCATCTTCGAACTTAGCCGGAGATAGAAAAAAAAATATTACCACATACGAAATTTGAAGTCAATCGGTTACTCCTTTCGAGAGTTATCGTGCGCACCAGACAGACACACAGACAGACAGACAGACAGACGGACGGACATTGCTCATTCGACTTAAAATGACCCAAAACGGATTTCCGCCGAACATACTTGGGGTCTTAGGTCACTCCTTCGAGGTGTTACACTGTTTTCCGTAGCAAATGATATATACCCTCGTATCAATAAAGTGAGGGTATAAATATAGTCATCGCATTAATTGTCAATTTGTGTACACCTATTTTTCGTTGAGCAGTAGATACCTCAAAGACATTGCACTGTACCGAATTGTAAGTGTTTATGTGCATTGGAATTCAAGTTATGAGGTATTCTGATTTTTTAACCATTTGTGGTTTAGGTACTAGAAGTAGAGGACCAATATGGCCCAACTTCGAACGTAGCCTGAGAGAGAAAAAACAAGTAAGAAAAGTTTAGTCGGATATCCTTAAGTGATATTCTTAATCTCAACAAAACTAAAGGCAGTACTTTTGTCCATTGGATTCCATTGTGGCATATAAAAGCGGCTTTAGGACTTCTAAGAAAAAGTTCTACCAAGCCATTTGATTGCGGATGGTATGTTTGATGGTCAATTTGCCCGTAGCCTCCAAGAATTTCGGCATTATAAAGCAATACACGGTACAAAATTGAAAGAATTTTTATACACCGGCTTTTCAAGTTATAAGCTGTTAACTTTTGATGCAAAATGCTGCATTTGTATAGGAGGTACCAAAATGGGTTGTCAAGTTCGCCCAAAATGGGTTGTCAAGTTTCATGGCGAGCTGCCATGAAAAAAGGCACTAAGACCTGTTATAACATCCGTCTTACCTAAGCTCTCTGGAAAATACCAAGAACGCCCAGTAGGTATTCTGGATTTAGATGAGTTCCTGCCGTTAGACCTATCCCCACCGTGCTCTAAACACCTGGGTGAATACTTGCGTCGACCAACGCCCCCACGCACAATGTGCATGAGTACCAATCAATTCCGGGTTTCTGGACACTTTTTGCCCTCTTCCTTGGTTAGGAGCCGAGCCCATCTAAAACTCCTTGCCATTCTAAGGGCCATGGCGGCCGGTTGGTGTGCAACTCCACATCCGAGAATATTCTCTCCCAGCGATATTGGTTTCAACCACAGCCACCACGTTCACCAATAGTCAGGCCGGAACCATGCGGCCGATGGCTTTCCTGACTCCTGTGGTACCAGATTAAGTGATCTGGTCAGACTGCGTAGCCGAAGATACTACTAGTTAGACTCCAGAAAATCTTGGACTGGCGACCAATCTGCGATCACTGTCCAGTCCCCATCCTGGGAATAGATGGGAACCATAGGATTCGTAGGTCCCCCACAAAGAACGTCCAATAAGATCGAAAACAGATGATTTAATAACAACTACAGAAGTACAACTACACCGATGGCGAGAACATTTCTCAGATATAAAGGGTGGGCCATTTAAAAGTTTAAATTTGAACTACCGATTACTTTGACTTGTGATTTGAGCCCTTTGGATTATTTTCTGTGGGGAGCCATTAAGGATAAATGGCACGCAAATCATTCAGAGACAATTGAAGCGTTGATACATGAAATCGAAGTTGCTATTGAAGAGATTCGACCCGAAACAATCGAAAATGTACTGAAAAATTGTGTTGATCGGATGAGGTACTGCCGAGCCAGTCGTGGTATTCATATGAATGATATTGTGTTCCATTATTAAATGACAATGTTCAACCTTTCCAATTAAACCTGAAATTATCAGTACTTTTTTATAGCCGATTAAATTGAAAATTTTAAATTACCCACCCGTACCTGAGTCCATCCTTAAAATTCCCAATTGCCGATCCAGTCGTGGTAGTCATATGAATGATATTGTGTTCCATTATTAAATGAAAATGTTGCACCTTTTCAATAAAACCAGAAGTTTGAAAAAATACCCGTACTTCACTTTTTATAGCCGCTTAAAATATTAAATGGCCCACCCCGAATACAACAACCCTCCTCCTCATAACGACATATCTGGTCAGCAGATCCCCGCTCATACACACAACAAATTTCGGAATATCAACCAACCCACCGACGTTAAAAGAAACCATAAAGGCCATAAAGATTCTAAAAAATAACAAAGCACCTAGAGTAGATTATTGCCCTTTCCCCCCGAAATCCTAAAAATCAACCCGCAGAACACCGCAAAGCTACTACTACTGCCACTATTTCAAAATATATGGCAGGAAGAGCAACTGCCTACTGACTGCTGCTAGGAATGCTGATCACAGTTCTGAAGAAAGGAGCTCTGACTGAGTGCTGCGCTTCTGTCAACACCCTCTAAAGTGTTCACTAATATCATCCCCAACCGTATAGAAGAAAAGTTCGACAATAGGATTAGAAAACAACAAACCGGATTCAGACCAAATCGTTCCTTCATTGACCAAATAAACAACTTAAGAATCATAATCGAACAAGTAATTGAATAGCAATCGTTTCTGAACACCAGTTTTGTTGATTTTAGCAGCACTTTCGACAGTATCTGCCGACCGCATATTTGGGAAGCTTTATCAGATTTATTGCCTAGAGGTCAGCTATTAGTACTCTTCTAATCATCCACTGGTGTTAGGCAGGGATGTCCTATGTCCCCAATCTTATTCCTACTAACCATCGACTGTTTTACGCAGGACACAACTGGAAAATTGACATCTGCTTTCTCTCAACAAAACATTCCGATATGCAATCAAAATTGGATGATCCTGTATTTCAATCAGCACAAGTTGGTCAAGCTATCGACGCGAACAATAAAAAAAGCCAATAAAAATAAGATCTAATAAACGAAAAACTCGTTTCACGTTGGATCCACTGAAATAGAACTTCACATATCTCGGCATTATCGTATGTGCAGAAGACAGTGCACAAAAAGACATTCTAATGAGAATTGGAAAGGCAAAAAGTGTTTTTGGTTAACTAAGCCCGGTTGGAAGTCGAACATACTGTCCTTCTCAACCAAACTTAATATCTATAAATCAAATGTAATGTCTTTTTTATTATATGCCTGCGAAACTTGGTCTTCGTCGTATTCTAAGAATAATTTGGCCAAACGTTATCAGGCACACCCTATGGAAAAACTCCAACGATCAATGTCACCAAGCTTTAGACTGGAATGCACAAGGCAGCAGACAAGTGGTAGGACAAATAGTAGGACGACCAAAAACAACATGAAGGCGTTGCTTATTGAAAGATACTGCACACACTGGCATAACTTGGAATGAAGTAAATACGTAAGCAAACAACCGTGTACGATGGGAAAGCTTTGTAGAGCCCATATTTTCCTCTAGGAGTTAAACGGAAATATTAATGTGTGGATTTTCAGAAGATTCGAATAAGTTGTATAGAAGTTATTAAACACTTAGTAGTTCACTAAATGCTACCCTTTGTGGGGGAGTTACTAGAAGGAGTGAACCAATATGACCCATCTTCGAACTTAGCCTGAGAAGGAGACAAATTTTACCGCATACCAAATTTGAAGACAATCGGTTACTCCTTTCGAGAGTTATCGTGCGCATCAACCAGCGGATGGACACAAAGAGAGACGGACATTGCTCAAATGACAATAAATCAAATTTCTTAGCGGACTGAATGCACTATAGATGTTTTACACTGCACAAAATTTCAATTCTTAACTTTTTGTACAAAATGGTCCCTTTGTGTGAGAGGTACCAAAAGGGGGGTGGTGATAACGCCCACTTTTTACAGGACTATACGCGCCAACAAAAAAAATGTTTGAAGATCGTTTATCGCAAACATAGATCTTTGTTTAAAAGGCTCTACTTTTCCCGTAATGGTTGAAATATTTTTAGTGAATGAAAACGTTTATCGTAAACGTAGTATCTCTTGCTGTCAACGAACATTCGTTCTTTTGAATGAATTTACGTTTGTGGTAAACGAAAAACGTTTTCGGAAACATATTGTATTTACCCCCAATTTCACATCCTCCGGTTAGATAAAATAAATAAAAATTTCATACAATTTGACAGCTATAAGTACAACTGTAGGTTAGCTCTTAACTTTAGGATAACCGGAGATTGGATTTGGGAGAACAAAGAGTGTTACTTGTTATTTTTTTTGGAGGGTGCTGTTTTATAAATTGTTTATACGTGGGAATGATATGTGCACTAGGGTGTCCCAAGTTACAAGGGAGAGTTTTTTTTTGCGAAATTAAATACGCATACCCTCTAGTTTTTTTATATTATATCTAAAAATGACAAAACAAAAGTTTTATTACGATTGGACTATGATAAGCCGTGCCGACTTGACGCCAAAGTTTGGAAAAATCACAATTTTTAAAGGTTTTTTTCCTTTGGAGTACCTTTGCAAGAAATTAACAAAAAAAAAAAGTTATTCATACAGTTTTTAATAGATAGAGGACACAATTACAAATCCAAAATGCATTTATTTATAAAAATCGGTTTATAATTGGCAAAGATATGATGATTTAAACACAAGTACTACCGTGCGATGATCCTATACTGCATGGAAGAGGTTAAAACTAAATAATATGGCCGTGGCAACACTGCAGATTAAGAACGAAACATTCGTTTGAACTTATAATTTATGTTTTGTTGTTGCGATGCAAGAAACAGAAGGCACAAAAATGTTTTCTTCATTTACAGTTATCACCACCACCATAGGCACATTGACACACAAGACGTTTCGAAGTGGCAAGTTCTCACTTCAACACTTTAGTCCTCCAACGCAGATAGTTCGGCTACGACTCTGTCGATCCGTTATTTTTCCTAGTACAAAATAACAAAATCTTCCATACTCCAGACAATTTTGTTGAAATATTTTCAGACAACTTAATCGCTAATTTGTCACGTTAGAGAGAACACGGGTTTTCCTTAAGTGGTTTAAAATTTATTTGTTCAAAAACTAAAAACTTATTAATAATAATGTCAACAAAATTGCGTAGTGATACAAAAAATTATATATATTTAGTAGGTGTAACAAACCATCAAATAACGGGTTCGAAACTGCCCTCTAATGGACAAGTCCTCGCAGTATTATTTTATAATATACGTGAAGTGAAATTAACCGTCAATGCAAGCGCTAATCTCACTATTCGCGAATGCATTATCTTTTGGGAAAAGGCACGAATACCTATTAAATCATTACCAAACTGTATAAAAATCTTTTAAATTTGTATCAAGCTTGGAGAGATTTGCAAAAAAATTCTAAGAAGTCACAACACGTTTTTATTCAGCGTCAAGAGGAGTTTGTAAGGAATCTGGACGGTTCATTTGATACTGCGCATGCCGATGCACTTCATTTGATAAAAATAGATGAATATAAACTGTTCTTACAACGCCAGAGACAAGAAGCTCGCTGATTTGGAGGAAAGGTCACGAATGCGAACTATTAGAGAAGAAAATTCCAGAATAAAATATGATTGTGCTTCCACGTCTTTGGAAGCACAATTACAAGAACCAGTGTCAGCTGACTCCGCTTCCGAATGTAGATTAGACATCAATCCGCAAGACGATTTGACGCATGAGATCGAAAACACCAGAGCAAAGCCAGATGCTAGTCGAAAAGCAAGGAAGAACAACTTCATTACTCCAAAATTAGTAGCTGCATTAGACAGGTGTCAGTTGAGCGTAAGAGATTCGATGTTTATTATTGAAGCTACTTTTGAGGCACTTGGGTTCAATAATGACGAATTTCCCATAAGTAAGTCCTCTCTTCACAGAATTCGAAAAGAGAAAAGAAAGGAACGCGCTGAAGCCATAAAAATTGATTTTCAAAACAATGTTCCGCATGCAGTAATTGTTCACTGGGATGACAAATTGTTACCCGCCTTAGATGCCCGAAAATCTCAAGAAGAACGTTTACCTATAGTCAGGGTTACCATACGCCCTCCTTTGGCAGGACATGTCCTCCTTTTTAACAAGTGTCCTCCCTCCTTTTTCAAAAATTATTGATTTGTCCTCCTTTTGTTACAAATTAATATTTTCCACAAACAGTAAACATCCACATGAATTATATTCGCAACTACTTTTAGTACAAAGTTAGTACTACAATAATTGAGCTCGATGACTGAAATTTGGTACAGATACGAGTACTTCTTATAGCTGCAGGTAACTTGGGATTGAAAATTAGCAATATCGATCAATTTTTTGCATCTTCTGCCCGATTTGACTTATATACGCCATAGAGATTGCAAATTTCAACCGGTAGAACTGAAATTGGTATGTATACACAGAACCCTTCAGACGAACAGTGATCATCATAAGTCCATGTTTTGATATAGCCCCCACACAAAGGTACCTCAAGATTTTACATCTTTGCGCAACAAATCTCAAAGAATAAAAAAACAGTTGACAAGCAATCTATGGTGTAGGGTATGCAAAATTCGGTATGTCAGATCTTGACGCCGCTTCACTTTTTTATTATAATTAACACCTAAAAATACTGGAGCTAGACCCACTTTATAGTACACCGATTGTCTGTCTGTCTATTTAAAATTGATCGCATTTTCATTCCGAACTTGCTGAAATTTGACAATAAGGGCTATTTCATACCTGGGAAGAAATTGCTCAAAGTCGGTTCAGATTTAGATATATGCCCTATATAAATTTTCTTTGGCCTATTAGCGAAACAGCAGCTTTTTTATATCCAATCACTTTGAATTAAGCAGGATGGAGTTTCTTGATCCAAGGGCGCACATTGTCCAATTTGGTGTAAATCGGCTCAGATTTAAATGTAGCACCTAAGTACAAACCTTGCCTAATTTGACGAAAATTTGTTCGGATTTAGATATAGTCCTCCGATTTGGCATCTAAGCGCTATAAAATACAAATTGTTGTACAAAACATTATAATTGGAAATTGTATCTTTTAAATGTCCTCCGAAAGTTCCAAACTCTCTTTGTAAATGTTACAAATGTCCTCCTTTTCTGACACAAAAGTCCTCCTATCCGAAAAACGGTTATGGTAACCCTGCCTATAGTGATTTCTTATGAAAATGAAGAACAACTTATTGCTGTATCGAAATTGGATAATTCAACAGGAAAGGAACAGGCACGCGCTGTTTGGGCGGCAATTTCAGATTGGAATCTTGAGGACAAAGTGCAAGTTCTTTGTTGCGATACAACGGCTTCTAACACAGGTCGTATCACTGACGCTTGTGTGTTACTTGAAGAAAAACTTGAAAGAGATATTCTAGTTTTCGCTTGCCGACATCACATATGTATACGAGCTAGTGTTAAAAGGGGTATTCGAAGATAAAATTACACAAAAACCAACAAGCCCTGATATACCACTCTTTAAGAACTTTAGAAGTCATTAAAAGCTTACGAGAACGTAGATGAGACCATTTCGAAAGCAGCGTTGCAAATATTTATTGGACATTTGTGGTACTTAATTGATGAAATAGCTACCTTGTCACTCTTTGACGATGATGTCGATCAAGATACAAAGGTAAAAATGGTGGCAAATTTAAGCAATGACAATTGTGTGGCCGATCGGAAACGATACATTCCGTCAAAAGAAGAACTTTGTGGTGCATTGTACGGTAAGTTTTACATGTTTAAAAAAATACTTCCTTGTCTTTTTTCAGCTCATTCGTCACGTTCATAAAACGGTTTTATTAAACATTGTTTTTTTTTAGAAACAAATCTTGATGATTTCATATCAGCCAAAAGCAAGCCATTCTTCTCGCGATTTAACATGGACGATAGCTTTCTCAGGTATCATCCTTCTTCATGGAAGAATAATCCCGCGTTTTTACATGTCAAAAAGACCGTCTCAATGCTAAGAGCAGTAAATGATACAGCGGAAAGAGCAGTCAAATTAATGCAGGACTTCCATTGCTTAATTACAGTTCAGGAGGAACAAAAACAGTTTTTATTGCGATGCGTGAAAGAACACAGGGGGCTATATACTGACTGTAAAAAGGATACATTGAAGCGAAAATATCCAAAATAATAGTGATTTATTGTGAAATTTTTATAAATATCATGTTTCGATACTGTGGAGCATTATTAAACCAAACACATATAAATATGTACTATGGTAATTACTTTTACCATTGCTCTGTTTTTAACCAGTTTTGCACAGTAGTACTTATGTTTAAAACATTATATGTTTGCCAATTTTTACCCGATATCAATTAATAAATGCATTTTGGATCAGTAATTGTGTCCTCTATCTAATAAAAGAAACATGATGGATACTTTTTTTTGTTAATTTTTTGCTAAGGTACCCCAAAGGAAAAAAACTTTAAAAATTTTTGATTTTTCCAAACTTTGGCGTCAAGTCGGCACGGCTTATCATTGTCCAATCGTAATTAAACTTTTGTTTTGTCATTTTTAGATATTATATAAAAAAACTAGAGGGTATGCGTTACAAAATAACAACTTTAGTTTTTTTGGGACACCCTAATGTTCACATGTGCGTGTACACAACATAAAATATGCAAATGTGTGTGTGTGTACAACAAAAAGAAACGTTGTTTGTCCGCGTATTTTTATTAACAGTTCTGCAGACGGTGGTTGGCATTTTTTGCTCTGCATACCTCCTTCCGAACTGTCGCACCATTTCCAGGATTACCATACGTCCTCCTTTCGGAGGAAATGTCCTCCTTTTTAAAAAATGTGGGATTTGTCCACTTTTTGTTACTGATTCAAATGTATTTTTATAGTTGGAGCTTTGGGTGGACTTTTTCACCAATTAAGAAGCTCGAGCTGAAGTATTCTTCCAACTACTGAATATTTTTAGTTTCTTTTTCGCTATAACAGCAATGCTTAACGCTCATTGGACAGATGAAAAGAACCGTCTACAAATTAATTCCATTGCAGCTCTAATTTTCCCTTCATAAAATCTAGGACTATGAACCTTTTTAAAGAAAAATGAATTGTTAATCATAATTACTGCTATTTTTTATTTTAAAAAAATGTCCTCCGAAGGTTCTAAGGACTCTTTGTTAATGTCGCAAGTGTCCTCCCTTTCCAAAATTGTTTATGGTAACCCTGACCATTTCACTATATTTGCAATCGTAATCAGCATGCGTAGAGTTGTATGCGTGGTGTTCGGTATAAGTGCGCGTGTGTGGCAAAATTAAAAATTTTTTATCAGTAAACTCAAAATTATTTCATTCTAAGAATTCAACCAAAGAATCTAAATTATCGGAAGTGTGATATGTCACAAATATACTGCGAACTCCAAGATTTTAAAACAAACGGTGACGAACCATCTAAAGACTAAATGGTTATTTTTCCACACGTCGTTAATTGGGAATAAGCAAATTATAATTATTAATAATCAATCATCACACGTTAAGGTATTAAAGCACCTAATGGGAATTGTGAAATAAATTTGTTGGAATAAACAGACATTGCTTGTGACAAAACAATAACTGTTTCACAGAGTTTGTTCTTAATATAAATCATTTACGTTAAGTACGCTAACGGTTTTTTTTGGGGTTTTTGGATAAACATAAATCGTTTGAGACAAACAGACCACAAACGAAATTTGTTTGTCTAATTTTTCGTTTGGGAGTAACGAATATTTTCTTTGCGTGTAGGTACATTAAAAGTAACATTTGTAGTATTTTCACAGTGCAACATTTTTCTTAGTATTTTCGTATATTGGTATAAGCTATAAACTGTTAACTTTTTTTTTCAAAATAATACCTTTGTGTGGAAGGTACCAAGAGAGGTGCGGCGATAACGGCCATTTTCCACAAGTTTGAAGTCTGACACCAACTTTTCTGTAGGAAAAATAGGAATAAGATTGGGGACATAAGACATACCTGCCTTACCCCAGTGGAAGATGAGAAGGGTTCTGACAGCTGGCCTCTAGGCAATACCCAACATTCAAAGTCATTATATTAGTCTTTAATGCCGGTAATCGGTTCTGTTGGGGTTCATCGGTCTGATATTATTATTAAATCCATACTCCATGTTTAGGAGCTTAAGGTTTCTACAAAAGATTTACAGTTATTTCTGTTACGTGCTAGTAATCTTAGTTCGTTAAACGATTTGCTGGTTTCGCTAAGAACAGTTCACCGCCATGTTGTTTGGGGTCTTCCACGACGCCGCACACCTTGCGGGTTCCAGGCCAGCGCAGCATGTGGAGGATCATCATAAGGTTTTCGCAATGTGTGCCCAATCCATCTATATTTTCTCTTCCTTATTTCGGTGTTGATGTTCTGTTGATGTGTAGCTCTCCATAGGTCTTCATTAGATATGGTTCTGGGCCACCATATTTGGAGAATATTTCGGAGGCAACGGTTTATAAAGCTTTGCAGTTTTGCTTTCATTTCTTCGGTAACTAACCATGTCTCTGAGCCGTAGAGAAGAACAGACTTCACACAGGCATTAAAAATACGGCATTTAGTTGCAGTGCTTATGTTGCTTGCACGCCATACGTTTCGTAACTTGGCAAACGCCGTACGTGCCTTCTGTATGCGACTCAGGATGTCCTGCTTAGCTCCTCCGTTGGTCGAGAGAACACTGCCCAAATATGTGAAGCTGTTGACGTCTGCTATGTTTAGGCCGTTAATAGTGAATGATGTATCATTGGATGTTTAAATTCGTAGCGAATTAATTTTAGAATCCGGATTTACGGATAAACAAACTCTTGCCTTTTTGCACTTGCACGCCTATAATTGTATTAACCGATTTTCAAGCTCTAAATGGAAAGAAGTGACTTAGACCTTTATTGTCCTACAAAAACATTTTTTCATTTTTCTTTTCTACATATTCTAGTTCGGGCAATTTTTTCCAATTATTTTGTGAGATAACCGCACGATTAATTGATTTACATGTGTAGTTTATTTTTTTAAAGTGCAAAAAGGCAAGAATATCGGTTTTTTACCCGTAAATCCGGATTTTGGGGGACTCGCACTGTGTTGCCATCACTTTCCGTCGGGCCTATTTCCTACTGGGCAATCTTAATTGACTTGTTTTAAAGTTGACGTTTTTAATAAAACGAAATGTACATATGATTAGTATTATTCAATAACACAAAGCAAACAAAATCACAATAAAATAGACATAAAACGTACTTTGATTAATCTATTGTTTACTGCAACTAGAAATAATAAATCAAAAGGCGATGCATGAAATAAGTAGTATTCATAGTTTTAAGAAAACAAAATAAGTACTCGTGATTGCAATATAGATAAATGTTTTAGACGTTTGTTCTTCCTGAAGCCATATTAAAACGAAGAAATTGTGAATTTGGAGAGACATCTATATTAGTATTATACGAGTATACAATTTTGAAACTACATGGTCCGTGAAAATATAAAATAAATATAAAAATTCCACTCGAGTAATACGACTGAACTAAACCCTTGGGTGGAGCCATTTTGTTAATATTTCCACGAGCACTTTAAATTTAACTATTAACTATTATCAATACTACTACTATTTATTATATCGATACCTCCATTCTAAACTATGCTCAGGAAAGTCGACTTAGCATGTTTTAGAATGGAGGTATCGATATAAGCGTGATATATTTGCTTATTTCTCAACTTATTAGTACCCTTGCGTGGTAATACTATATTCCAATAATTATATCGTGAGAGTAAGAAAGCGTACGTTGTGAAAAAGCGTTAATTGTCAAAAGTAAAATGTAGTCATGTTAAGAATTTTCATGCCGTAGATGTGGTTCGCAAGTCAAAATGTTGAAAACTATCATTATTTTATATTTTTTGTAAAATTTTAAACATTTCATTGGAAAAGGTCTTCAGATGACTATGTCGTCATTTCTACAAAGCCTAATTATGTTATCTATAAGCTTACTTATCTAATTGCTAGTAAGACATTATATATTAGTCTAAAGTAATGCTGTGACTGTGTAGGATTTGTTGACATTTTTGGTTTTTGTTGCGTTAAGAAATAAAATCTAGAGGATCTATATCAAAACATTTAGTTATGACGGCCGTAGTTCGTCTGAAGGGTTCTGGGTATAAATACAGGGTTTTCCAACAAGAGGTGTTATTTTGAATCACCCGGTATGTCGGTAGCTGTCACTTTTAAAGCTTTAATTCTTTGACATTTGACAAGTCGAAACTACGCCATTACTAAAAATGGAACGATACACGATTCAACAACGCATTGAAATTATTAAAATTCGAAAATCATCGAAAAATCATCTTGACTGATGAGGCCCATTTCCCCCTCGGTGGCTACGTCAACAAGCAAAATTGTCGCATCTGTGGCTCGGAAAACCCAAGAGTTAGTGTTGAGAAGCCTCTCCATCCTCAACGTGTGACTGTTTGGAGCGGTTTATGGTCCGGCGGGGTCATTGGACCTTACTTTTTCGAAAATGAGGTTGGATCAACATGCGCTGAATGGATTGCGCTATCGAGAGATGATTAATGATTTTTTTATGGTCGGAGATGGATGTTATTGATCTGGACAACGTTTACTTTCAACAAGACGGCGCTACGTGCCACACAAGCAACGAAACCATTGCTCTGTTACGGAAAAAGTTTCCGGACCGTGTTATCTCTCGAAGAGGTGATCACAAATGGCCACCGAGATCTTCCTTTCTTCCTTTGGGGCCACGTGAAAGATAATGTCTACGCCAACAGCCCAGCGTCGATTCAAGAGTTAGTTAGAGAGATAGAATTCGTGAGGCTATCGAGGACATAGGGCAGCCCTTTCGATTTGGTTATGGAAAATTTCATGAAAAGGATATGGTCCTGTAAGCGTGGTCGTGGTGGCCATTTGGCTGATGTTGTTTTTCATTATTAACGGCATACCTTCCTCTTTATTATGAAATAAACATCCGATCATTTATCTCAAAAAACGGTATTTTTCTTTGAATACCAAAATAACACCTCTTGTTGGAAAACCCTTTATAAGTACCATTTAAAAGATTTTAACATCCTCTAAGAATTATATATTAAGTTATTTTTGTTATTTGAGTCCTTAATAAAATGTTTGTTTATTAAGGACTCAAAAGGACGAAAATATCCTTAAACCTTGATTATACTGAAAAGCGTATCGTGATTTTTTTTGTTCTATTTTTCAAAGTTACCCTCATATTTTCCCAAAAAATTTAAACATCTCAGCATTGGTTTCCATCGGTTAACAAAATATGAATTAATTAATTTCCGTCCGTCTGTCATGGTGCTAAAGATAACTCTGGAAAGGAGTGACCGAATTACGTAAAATTTCGTACATAATTTGGTAGTTCTTTCTCAAGTGCCACAGGTCAAAAACTAGATCTTTCTTAAATTCTCAGAAAATCTTTCCCTAGTATGTAAATTGCGATATCTTAGAATCGATCTAATTTGTTTTTCTAAAATTTTTTATTAAAAATGGTTGCTTAAATTATTTGAAATTAAAAATTTATTTCACAAAAAAACAAAAAGATGGACATGGACTATGCATTTCTACTAAGATTTATCAAGGAATTTTGTGTGGAATCAATAAGATTTCTTGTTATCTTTTGATCTATGGAGTTCTAAGCATCTGCAAAGCCTGAAATAGCTTATTTTTATCTCCACCTACGCTTTCTCGATTGATCTCTTTGTTGAGAATTTTCCAGTAATTTTCAATGGGATTCAAGTCAACGGTTGAGCTGGCCACTCCATAACGTCAACCCCTTCCTTTCTAACTCAATCATTGAATCATTTCGCCGTAATAGAGCAACATTCCACCCAGCATGGAATTCTCCAAGATTTCGCAGTACATAAACCTGTTCCTTATGCCGTTTATTGTATAGAGGGGCCCAATCCCGTTACCGGAAAAGCATCCTCAGACCATGACATTGCTGCCTCCATGATTTACAAACCGTTTATATTATAAAGGGTCCAATATTTTATTAACTAGTAAATACTGTACATCATTCAAATCTGATTTTCCATTAACAAGTTATATCGATTTCAAAATAGCTAAATTTGTAAAAAAAAATTTTAGATGACCAATTTGGCACCCTATAAAATCTAAACTGCTTTGAATTTGGTCATAATTCCTTATTGTCTTGTAGTATTCGCATGCAAAATTTCATCCAAATCTAAATTCATAAATATTGAGAGTGGGTCGGTTTCCTTTGGAATAACCCCATATACTTTCCACATATTTAGGTACTTTTTTGGATGATTTTTGAAATCATCCATTTTGTGTCTTGATTTTTTAAATAGTATTGACATATCCTTCTAAAATTTCATGTTTTTGATTCAAATATCGCAAACATTTTTTGCATATTTTTTGTATTTTTTGCATATTTCTGCATATTTTGCAAACAAAATTAAAAATATGCACCTATTTTTCGATTCTTTTTTCTTTGAAACAAATTTTGGTCCAATCAGAATTTTTCTATCAATCTGCAAAAAAATATGCAATTGCATATCATCCGAGGTCTACTCATAAGCGAGCACGCTACCAACTCACTTACTGGGGCGGTCAAGCATTATTTCATATTTTTCGTAAAATGTTAAAACATTTCATCGGACATTTCATCGAACACCTTGTTCAGATGACTATGTCGTCATTTCTTCACATACAAAATAATGCCTTATATATGTAGTTCCTAGTAAGACATTATTTATTAGTCAAAAGGCTCCAACATTATTTATTAGGTTTTTATGGCGTTAAGAAAACAAGTCGGATAAATGATATATATGTGGGATGTATCAAAAAATGGACCGATATTGCCCATTTTTAATCCCATGTTACCTGAAGATATACTAAGTAGTATCTGTACCCAATTTCAGTCATATAGCTTAAATATTATAGATTGTAGCGTGATTACAACTGACAGACTGACGGACATGGCTAAATCGTCTTAAAATTTTACGACGATTAAGAATATATGTACATTATGGGGTTTCAGAACAATTGTTCGAGGTGTTACAAACGGAGTGGCAACATTATATACCCTCCACATCCTATGGTGGATGGATATATGGACCAATATGCCCCGTTTCCCGCTATGTATGATTTTGTGCAATATTGAAAAATGTGTTCTACAGAGTGTCAACAAGAGACATCTGAGGGATAGACTCGATGCTATGGTGTCACATTTGCTTAATGTATTGTCACCTTGACCTAGATCGGCATTCTAATGGGTGATCCAAGTAGAGATACTTTTTTCAATAGCCTTTTTTTGACAGATCACGTGTGAGTCGTGTCATGCTGTCATGTTATTTTTGTTAAGAATTGTTTGGCATTTCATCATTGAAAGACTTACGCCTGAACAACGTTTACAAAACGGTCAACTTTATTACGAAAATTCACGTTCTGTGAGGAATGTGTTTCGTGCACTTCGCTCAACTTATGGTCAACATAATCGGCCTACTGAGCAATAGTATGCTTTTTTTTGACAGATCACGTGTGAGTCGTGTCATGCTGTCATGTTATTTTTGTTAAGAATTGTTTGGCATTTCATCATGGAAAGACTTACGCATGAACAACGTTTACAAAACTGTCAACTTTATTACGAAAATTCACGTTCTGTGAGGAATGTGTTTCGTGCACTTCGCTCAACTTATGGTCAACATAATCGGCCTACTGAGCATACTATTCCCAACACCATCACCTATCTTGAGACCCAGCATTCATTATTGGATAATATTCGACCGAATAGACCACATCCAGCACGCAGAGATGAAAATGTAGCGGCCGTAGCTGAGAGTGTACACGAAGACCGCGGAGAGTCGATTAGGCGTCGTTCGCAGCAACTCGGACTGACGTATGGAACGACTTGGCGCATTTTACGTCGAGATCTTAAATTGAAAGCATACAAAATACAGCTTGTGCAAGAACTGAAGCCGCCCGACCTTCACAAGCGACATCGCTTCGCTCTATGGGCTCTTGAAAAGTTCCAAGAAGATCCGACGTTTTCGATCCAAATTTTGTTCAGCGATGAGGCCCATTTGTGGCTCAATGGGTATGTAAACAAGCCTGAAATTGAAGCTCGTGATCTCTGCGACATTTGGTTTCAACAAGAGGTCGTCACTTCCCACACATCGCATCAATTAATGGATTTATTGAGAGAACACTTCGGTGAGCAGAAAAATCGTTCGGTTTAATATGAAATGAACGAACATTATGGGGTCTCAGATCAAAATTTCGAGGTGTTACAAACGGTATACAAATATGGACCAATATGCCCCATTTCCGTTATGGATGATTTTGTGAAATTTGAAAAATGTGTTCTACAGAGCGTCAACAAGTGACATCTGAGGGATAGACTCATTGCTATCATCCACTCTAAAGGTACTTTACTGACTGGGGTGACACATTTGTATTGCCGCCTTGGTCTTGATCGGCATTCTATATGATAAAACAGATTTGATAATTTCAGGGTTTATCAGATTTTGTAGGAATGTCGTACAATATTATTTATATTTTATTTATATCCTTTTACGTTAATAGAAACATTAATCATAGTAAATAACATCATTTGCACATCAATAACAATCGTTTAAATACTATTAACGACTTCATTTCTATGGTGAAGTGAAATATACTAAACTGGTTTTTATATATTTAGCTTTTTAACACAATAATAATATCAAAATTGTTTATGTCTAATTCTAAATTTATAATTGATTAATGCAATTTCAAGTTAGTTAATAATGAAGCTGTTCTTGTTTCGCACAAATTCATTTAAATGTATGCAGTGAGTGTCGATAAAAAATCGACAATCTAATTATACAAACTGCAAAATTTAAGACATAAATAACAAATTTGAGTGCGACTCCTCCCTATATGGTGACTACATCAAAATATGGAGCGACTTGATTTCTTTTTTTCTTGTAGTAAATAATTCTTGTAATAATTGCTTCCAAGCATTAAAACAGCACTGAACAAAATTAAAATAATTTATTTACAAAAAAAATTAACACAAAAATTCGGCTTAACGATAAACTTAACAACTACCAAATCTCACATTTATCCGCGGAAGGATTCATTTTACTATCTTTCGGGCAATTGAAAGTCTTCGCAAATTCCTCATTATTCGATATCATACCCAAGACCCGGTATTTATCGATTGTATGTTCATCCGACAGTTCTTCCCAGTAATGGGCCTCCTTATACGATGAACACCACATTTGCGCCGAGCTCAAAAAGAACAATTGTTCAGGTGTTAAATCCAGACCGGGCATTTGTTCCTCTTTGTAGAATTTCGTCATAGAGGTTTCCGAACTCTTGGTGAGCTCTTTGACAAAGCGACGGTAAGCCATGAGAGCAATACGTAGGCCACCGCCATCGGCTATATTTTCGTCTTTTGTCATATTACCATTGACATTGCGATTGATTTCGGGTATAGAATAATTACTATAATGACTCACATAACAATCAGAACGATCATCGAATATTTTGCCCGATTTGTGGGACCACCAATAGCTATTGTTACCAGTTTCATCATAGTGCGCCCCAACAGTATCGAATCCATGGGTGAATTCATGACCCACCAAAAATCCAAGAGTTCCATATTTCATGGCATTTGGCCATGATCTATGGAATACCGGCGGGTGAAGAATACCAGCCGTAACATATACGGCATTATCGATGTTGTAATAGAAGGCATTCACCTGCATACCCACGAGCAAAGCTAAAGGTTTGGTGGTATTTCCCAATTCCTTGTAATGGAGGCCATTGAAGCGTGCCATGGATTGTTTAAACTTCTTCATATTCAATCTATTCACTTCGTAGTTTTCTTCTACGAATTTGAGATTTTTAAACTCTGCCAAAAGTCGTTTCATCATATCGACATCTTCATATCTGCCCACATATTCCAGCATAGTTGATTCCTTGAGGAGGGCAGCTGCTCGTGTGCTCTCATCCAACCAATCGGCTTCGAGCAGAATTGTATGTAGACTCTGGTGAATTTCTTTAACCATTTTTTGGACATCAGAACGTATGTCATTGTTGAAAAAGACCTGCAAAGGGTGTAAGAATTAGAGAAGTACATTAATAACGCTAGGAGGCAACAAGATTAATATAACTTTATCATCCACACTGACAGAAAACAACTTAATTTCAAAGATTTTGTTCCCTAGACGCCTGGACTTTAAAATAAGCATATTTCAAACCTAAAATAATAATATCCTAATTTTATGTTTGAGGTTTTATTTTCAGCAGAAAATATAAAGTACCAAGTGTCACACTTGCATGGAGTAGTGAAATTCCCTTCTATGAAAGCCCAGTATCTGACAAAATGGCTTAATCTGTCATTGGCCAATCTTATAGCTCCCGAAGCCTGGAAAATGGACAGAGTAGTCCCGCTAATAGAACCGGGGAAAGGCGCTAGTAAAGGAATATTGTACTGGTATATTTCCTTCCTCTCGCCAGCAGCCAAGGTACTAGTAGCGCTTCTCCTCCCGAGCCATATTGGTAAATTTCCCTCTGCAGATCATCATAACGGTTTCCGCAAGCAGCATAGTACAACGTCTGATTTGCAGGCCATAACCACGCATATCAGTCGTGGTCTCAACCAGAACAAGCCTTGTGACAGGACGGTCCTCGTGTCACTTGAACTTTCGAAAGCATTCGATACGGTCAACCATGCTACATTGCTTGAGGACATCGCCAACACGTACCTAAAGTCTAGTTTAAAACATTTAATACCGCTAGACACTGCGAAGAATATGAAAATATGCGCCTCCAAATCATCCGCCACATTGTTCACTACATGGACAGCAGAAGTGTGACTGCCACTGAATGGGCAGTTCGAAGTCGTACTAATTCCGAGGATACTTGAGTTCACATTCGACAGTTAGTTTAGATCCTCTGAACATGTCACAGCTATCTGTAATAAGATGACAAGTAGGAACAAGGTCCAGAATTCGCTCGCCAGCAGCACTTGGTTAACCGACAAAGAAACTTTGTTGACCTCTTATATCATGGCAAACTATGCAGCGCCAGTATGGTTTCCGAATTTGATCAATACACAGGGGAAGAATATACGAGGGCTGTCCCAAAATTAGTCGGTCTGATATGTAGATGGCGGTAGTAGTTTGAAAAAAATACTTTCGTGAAAAGTGAAACCTTCTCAAACATATGTTTTGAGCACTCAAAAGTAAACAATTTTAATGAATATATAATCATCGAAAAAAATTGGTCAACCAATATTAAAACCGAGCTAGATTGTACTTTGGGAGAGTCTGCTGCTTCGTTAAAACTATAAAATATTGGGTGGCAGAGCTTAAACGGGGCCGTACGAGCTGCCAAGGCGAACACCGTAGTAATCGACCAATTGAGGAGTCCATTCAAAAATGGCTAGAAAAATCCACAAAATGGTATTGGATGGCCGTCGAAGGTTCATGAGGTAGCTAAAGTGATAGGCATTTCAAAAAGTGCTATACATCGCATATTGACGGAAAATTTTATGATGAGAAAGCTGTGAGCAAGATGGGTGCCGCGTTTGCTCGCAATCAAGACAAGTTCACGATGGCCAAAATTAATGAATTAAAGTTCAACTTATTTTCAACACGCACCTTATTCGCCAGATTTAGCTCCCTCGGATTATGTTCTGCTCCAAGCTTGAAAAAATGGCTCGGCGGAAAAAGATTTGCCAGCAATGAAGAGGTGGAGATTGTGGTTGGTGCCTTTCAGTTATACTATCTGTGGTAGCACGGATACGAACAGTAGGGGAGAGTCACTTCGTAACATTATTCTAAATATGAAAATATATACTCGTATTTGTAACAAATATAATCAGAAACGAACTACCAACCTAAGTAAATATTTGTATCGAATTCAATAAAGCGAGATTCACAAATAAAGACAGAGAGGAAGTACTCGATGTCAAATTCGCTACTGACTCGCTGTCAGACAAATTTATTGGTTGGACTGTACTAGACGACCACTTATTCTCAGATCGCATATATATGTACACTCCGATACACTCAGACACTCTGTGCTCTGCCGTTCAAAGAACTGTAAGGAAGACGAAATGGCAACAATTATAAAAAGTTCTCAATTTTAAACTTCTGTACGAACAGAATGCCAAAGTCGGTCTGAACAATCTGGTCGAGGACATCACGACATCACTCAATATTTCCCTTGAAGATGCCTGTCGAAAACCAAAATTAAGTTGCAGGGGTAAAACTAAACCACAATGGTGGACTTCTGAGTTAAAGGCTAAGAAAAAGGCCTGCAACACGCTATTCAACAAGGCTAAATTTACTGGGGTCGCTAATGTTTGGGATGCCTATAAAGAGCAACTCAAGATCTATAAGAAGGAGCTTAGAAAGGCGCAAAGACGCTCTTGGTATACCTTCTGTGGCGAAGTGGTAAAAGTCTCCGAAGCCGCTAGGCTGAGGAAAATACTATCAGCTTCACCCTGTTCAGTGGGTTACTTGCAGGACGAGGCAAATAATTCGACCAAAAACAGCGAGCAGTCGCTCAATGTACTGCTCGACACACATTTCCCGGGGAACTCTCTAACATAACCAGAGGATCAGCAGGACCAACAAGAGTGCGAGTGGACTGCGAGCGTCGCTAGCTTGTTGACTGAGAGATCCAGAATAAGCTGGGCTATTAATATCTTTGAGCCCTTCAAGTCACCTGGACCAGACGGCATCACTCCAGCAGAAAATGTTGAAGTACATTATCTCCTGGCTGGAGAAAATTTATGTAGGCTGTATCAGGCTGTCATACATCCCGAATCGATGGAGGGATACCAAAGTGGTATTCATACCTAAAGCGGGGAAGATATCACACACAAGGCCAAAAGACTTCAGACTAATTAGCCTATCCTCCTTCCTATTGAAAGGTTTGGAAAGACTTTAAGATTATTTCATTAGGGAAAACCTGGATACAAAACTCCTGTCGGTGAACCAACATGCTTACAATAAGGGGAAGTCTACAGAATCAGCCCTGCACGAACTTGTGAGCACTATCGAATCGTCCCTGCATTGCGGCACTGTCACATCTAAAAGTTAACTCTAGTTTGATTAGACTAATTCAAAGTCTGCTCAACAGAAGACGCATAACAGCTAGTCTTGCGTCCACAACTCTAATAAGGTTTGTAAACAGAGAGACCAGACAAGGAAGAGTACTGTCTCTACTAATTTGGAACCTAACGGTGAATGGAATCCTGTTAGATCTAGAACGTGGTGGCTGCGAAGTCGTGGCTTATGCGGATGACGTGACAATCACAGTAACTGGCAAATTCCTCGACGTCATCATAGCCCTACTCTATCTAATGTATATTGATATTGTGGCGAGAGAATTTGCCACCAGAGCGGCATTTCGATTGAACTGTCATCAATGTGGATGTATAAGAACTACGGCCACATGTGGATATCACGATGTAGTGAGTGGAATATGTACCAACAGTGTACACCTTCGAAAGGAACTTTGCCACTAACAAACCTGTCACAGACGAATGGGTTGCCAGAATACCAGGTACGAGTAATACAAACCATATTCACTTCTATACGGACGGTTCGAAAAATAGTTTGGCTTCGGAGTTCACTGTAACTAACTTAGCCTTGATATAACTCACAGACTACCAGATCAAAGACAAATAGAATATAAGAAGACATTCCTTCCTGTAGCGAGTAATTGTCAGTTACGAACGAATAGGAATTTGATTCCAACGAGTAAGGTTTTTCGCGGATTTT
Organism: Eudasyphora cyanicolor; assembly: GCA_963930755.1. NCBI lineage: Eukaryota > Metazoa > Arthropoda > Insecta > Diptera > Muscidae > Eudasyphora > Eudasyphora cyanicolor. The sequence continues at coordinate 214,444,633 of OZ005734.1, read as the reverse complement.
CAGACCGTTTTTCCCGAATTTTTTGTAATTGTCACAATTAAAAAATTAATATTAATCGATAAGTTCAAAAAAAGTTCAATCAATGTTCGCGGAATACTGTTTTTTCGCGTGTTACAATTCATTCCTATTCGTTCGTAACTGATAGATTGTGACGTTTCGGCCTGAAGGAATGTCTTCTTATATTCTATTTGTCTTTGTACCAGATACCTGTGGTGTCTACCAAGCCGAAATAATGACAATATGGGAAGTGGCTGAGTCGTAACATAGTGACCAACACTAGCGTGTCTTTTATTCGGACAGCCAGGCTGCCATAAATTCTCTGGAGGCCACATCCCCAAATTCACAAAAAGCCCTACAGCGACTGAGTCTCTACAAGTCCTACTCCATTAACTGCCGATTGATATTAGATAAGTTGTAACCAGAGCGGCATTAAGGTTCAACCGTCTATTAATGTGGGGGTACAAGAACTACGGCCACATGAGGATATCACAATGTAGTGCTACGGTAACCGATCGATTGGACTATATACCAACGGTGTACACCTTCGGGAGGAACTTCACCACTAAGATACCTTTCAGAGAAGAATGGGTTAGCAGAACACAAGGAAATATAAAACATATCTACTTCTACGCAAATTTTTAGAAGGTTCATGATAAGGTTGACTTCGGAGTGCACTGTAAAGAACTCAGTATTGATATAGCTCGTAGACTACCAGATACCTGCCGTGTCTATCAAGCCGAAATAATGGCAATATGGGAAGTTGCCAAGTGGTTGTATCGCAACATAGTGGCCAATACTGACGTTGTCATTTACTCTGACAGTCAGGCTGCTGTCACTTCTCTGGAGCCAACATCCCTAAATTCATAAGCAGCGCTCTACTGCCGCAGATCTCTTAACGAGAGGGCTGAGCTGTTTAACATACACCTCATATGGATACATGGGCATAAGAATGTCCCGGGGAACTGATAATTCGGAAAGACTTGCTAAGAAAGGAACGATATTACAATTTCTCGAAGAATTTGCATATATTACAGCGAAACTGTCCACATGCAAGCTTTGGCTTAGGCTAGAGGCAATCAGGCAGTCCAATGAAAGGTTGACAGAAATCACCATCACCTGTAGGATACCTAGACAAATGGGGCCAAGGCATGAGCTGAGAAGATCAAATTATCTCCTCGCTCTAGAGAGGAAAATACGGTATACGTTAGTGTCAGTTCTGAAGGACGACTGCCTGATTTGGGTATTGACACGAATGACTTCTGCAGAAGCCGTGGTGATGAGGAAGAAGTGGAGATCATTGAGACCCTGCCTTGCTACTGTCCCGTATGGAGTAATCGACGCCTGTATTTACTGGGGTCGGACTTGCTAGGCAGTCTAACATATCCGATATTCGTACTATTGATAACTTTGTTTATCAAACATGTTGGTTTCGAAGAGGGGCATCTGAGCCCATGATAACACTAAGGACATACCTTGGTCTGTATGAGCTGGTAAAACGGGCTGCCACCCTAATCTAAAACTAAGCCTATACCTATCGCGTCAGTCTGACGAGTCACTGACTTATTGGACGGCCCGCAGAGAGATTGAAGGTATTGCGTAACGACTTTTGCAGGTGCTATGGAGATGATAAGGACGAGCAATCAATAGAACACCTTTTGTGTAAGTGAACCGCACCCTCTAGAATGTGACATGCTACCCTAGGCTCTTATTTCTTTTAAAGCAATTAAATTTGGTTCATCGGGAGTGGCTAGGTAAAACGTATGCTTTCCCGTACGTAGTCTAAGTGAGTCCGTTATGCAGGCAGCCACTCTTAATTTAACATAACCCAACCTAATTATGTTATTTCGGTATTTTAAAAATTAGGACGCCTTTGGAGCACATCTTTGATATTAGGACTATTTTTTTATTATTGATATGACACCCTTGAGATAATTGTAATGGTGTCACAACCAATGACATTTGTCATAACATTCATTTCATTTTACATTCAGCTTATGTTGTGGGATTTTTTAACTGTATTCCTCCTACGCATGCATACTAAAAAAAGTACTCACCTTCATATACAAATGATCGAAAAAGAATCCCGCTGTCTGTCTCATATTTAATAAACAAAAATCCTTTTGAAATTTATCATCCTTCAGACGCGAATCCATGTGAAACAAGAATTTCATTGACAAATAATTTGCCACTGCTTCCTTATACTCCTCGCAGATTTTATTCAATTCATAGTATAGATAAGTACAAGGCCTTTCGGCTTCTTCCATGAACTCTTCGTCGGTGCTTCCCTTCCAAACTATATCATAGTAGGCCAGCCATTGGTCATAGACCTCTTCCGCTACAGATTCTTCTAGTGAATCGGATAAATTCGAACATGCGTACTCGTCCTCATCAAATTCTTCTATAACATGTAGAACGGCATTGAGGAATTCAAATATATCACCTATGATAGTTTCCCGACGCTCTGCAGGTACCTCGTACAGCATTAGTATATCATTCATGCGTTCCCAGTTGACTTTATAGGCATTCGATGAACTGTTCTTAATGTTGTCATAATGAAGTTCAATGTCAAATCCAAAGTCGGGTACACGGTAATATGGGGGGAATGGATATTTGGGTATGATGTCATCTTTAATTAGATTGGGCAAGCCGTAATTGCTCATGTGAGAACTCATATTAAGCCAACTGAAGGCGGAGGCATTCCACTGCGTATCGACGGCCGGAAAACCTCCAATTTCACGAATAACTTCTAGATAGGCGGGTGATCGCCGCATAGGATATATTTCACTTTGCAGACAATTGTTGTAGAATTTTTTCACCATTTCAAATTCCTCAGCATATTCGGGAGACACATCATTGATATGGGGTCTCTGCAATATTGTCTCCGCTATCTCACTCAATTTGTAGACAATATCTAGCAGATTGTTGCGCTTATGTTCCGATTGGCGAGGCTTGATGACATTCTTCCAATTGCCACAGGCATACTCATAGAAGTCGTCACACGGCTGCACGGAATGGTTCATATACGACAACATTTGGGCCGCATACTGGGAGCGATAGTCGAGGTCTTTGCCATCTATAGAGTTTGCCACATCACCGACCACATCGTTATCATGTGAGATTGGGATTTCACTTTCATTTGAACCGGGGCTATCGACAGACACTGGTGATGCTGTCGTTGTCGTTGACGCTGACGTTGATTCTGACATTGGTTTTGCGGCACAGGAACCCAAAAACCCCATGAAGATGAGTGTAAGATAGGCGATTCTGTTCATCATTTTGTGTTGTTTTGTGATTACAGTCTCCTATAAGAACAGACATAGATTTTTGTTACTTTTCATTTTCAAATTCAATTAATTAAATACATCTGTTAGACTTTTAATGGAACATTAGAAGAGGACCTTGAGATATAAGTAGGAATACTCATACTTGAGCGTAGATATGACCATTAGCGCTGGTATTTTTCTAAACTTGGGCAAATCTACCGATAAAGAACACTCAGAAAAAAATGATTCTTTCGGAAACATCTTAAATTTGATATTGATTTTTACACATCTCTTAAACTAACGAACAAGAAAGGGTAAAAGTCGATCAAAGCCGCCGTCTATACAATAACACTATGCCCCAAAAAATATTGTTTTTTGTGTCTGAGACCGAAAAACTAAACCTGTTAGGTAGACCACCAGATAGCTTCAGTGTCTACCAAGCGGAAATAATGGCAATAAGGGAAGTCGCCAAGTAACTCAGTCGCAACATAGTGACCAACTCTAGCGTAGTCATGTACTAGGACAACCAGACATCCATTAAATCATTAATGAATGTCTCCTCGTGCTGTCTACGTTAATGTCTATTCTGACGGGCCTGGGCGGAAAATACGACAGGATGTTGGGAATCGAGTCCAATGACTTATACACAAGCTGTCGATATGAGATCTGTTCTGCATTGAATAAACGGAAGATTGTTAGTAAACGAAAGTCTGACAGATCTGGTATATACATAGATATTCGTATTATTGATAACTTTGTGTACTAAACATGTAGCACTAGGGACCTCACTTGGTTTATATGAGCTCTTGACTCAGGTTGCCACTCTAACCTAACCTATTGTACCAGAACAAGCCGGCATAACTTACTCTAGTCTGTGGTATGGTTAGATTAAGAGTGACAGCGTGTAAAACTTAGACTATATAGTCCATTGTATTAACACAGGAACGTAAGGGAAAACATAAGTCATCCCTAGCTTCTCCCGTTGAACGGATTCGTCAGCCAACTTAGTTAACTCCCTAAATAAATGAGAGCCTAAAGTTGCATGCCTCCTGCAGACCCGATAACTGAGACGTCCGGTCTCGATAACGACAGCAGTGTATTGGTGCGTTTGGAGTTTATGCAGGGCCACATCAGCCTGGAAAGTATGTAGTTCCTGACTAGTGACCACCTGTCATTTGTTGCCGTGAAAAATCAACTTCTCAAGAAGAGCTTGCGGTAGAGGCATGTCTATATATTCCAATTCCCTGTATTTTTTGGAACATAAATGTGGAAAATTTAATTTATTTTAAAACATTCAAAATATTTTTAATAATTTGTAATTTGTTTTTCTTTGAATTGAGTAGTGTTTACAATTTCATCATGGAGAGATATACGCAAGAACAACGTTTACAAATTATTCAGTTTTATTATCAAAATAATCGTTCTCCAATTGCAACTTTTCGTGCGCTATGTCAATTTTTTTCAGTCGTCCTACGACCTTGACAGCCATGAACAAGATTTTGGCTCTCGTTAAGGCCTATCTTTTTGCCATTGACCGATTGTGGCTACGTGCCACACAGCAAATGAAACAATCGAGAAAAGTTTGGAGATTGGCCTCTAAGAAGTTGTGATTTAACACCATTAGACTATTTCTTGTGGGGTTATTTGAAGTCATTGGTCTTTCGAAATAAACCAGACTATCTTCAAACTTTACAAGTCAATATTGAACGTGCCATGCATGAAGTCGTGGAGGTCATTTGAATGACGTTTTATGTAGAACTTAACTGTATCGATTGTACTTCACATTAAATAAAAAACTTTTGAATTTCATTAAAAATATGTGTGTTTTCTTTTCAAAGAAATCATATCATTCTTATTGGAAAACCCTGTATGTGCAATGATTTCATTTTTCATTTACAGCTAAATCTGTATCGTATAATGTATAATGTTTTTTTTCAGAACTTGCTTCGAAATACGAAATATGCATAGTCCTTCTCAAAGCAGGGCCAAATATCAACTCCAGTTCTCTTCCCTTGAGTTGTATTGCCGCTGTGAAGCTCTGTTGTCCATTTCTCAACATTAGGTTTGAGTTTAGATTAGGGTGGCAGCCAGCTTTGCCAGCTCACATAGACCAATTTAGCTCCCTGGAGAAACCACAGACACAGATGTCCCTAATCTAAACCAACCTGTTTGATAAACAAAGTTATCAATAGTACGCATATCGGTACCGGAAAGATCTGTCAGACTTTCTAGAAAGTTCGACCCCAGTATATACAGACGTCGATTACATAATGAGGGACAGTAGTAAAACAGGTGCTCAGTGTTCTCCACTTCTTCCTTATCTTCCTACAGAAGTCATTGGACTCAATACCTAACCTTCTGACCGTGTTCGCCGAACAGGCAGTGCCCTGTCAGAACTAACACTAACGTAGACAGTGTTTTCCTCTCTAGAGCGAGGAGACATTTTGACCCTCTCAGTTCTATCTTGGCCAGATTTGTCTAGCTAATCTACAAGTGCATGTTCCAGATCCCCTGGAGCCTGTAAGGTAGGTCCTAGTCTTGTAAGTTTATCTGCTTTGCAGTTCCCTGGGGCCCGCAACCTCTATAAGGTGAATATTGAACTTTTCAGCCATCTCGTTCAGAGATTTTGGCAGCCGAGGGAAGTCTTTGAATTCAGGAATACAGTTTCCAGGGTCTTTATATCAGTCTGACTCTAAGAGAAAATATTGACACCGGCTTTAGTCAGCACAGTAATTTTCAGCCATTCTGTTACCTCTCTAATAGCTAAGAGTTCTGCCTTGTAAATACTACATTGATCCCTATTTTTGCAATGGATAGCTCAAGTTACTGGATACCTGAAGTTATTGAGTTTGGAAACGTCTGTATAGAAGTTAACGAATCTCCTATGTCCTGGGATACGACCATTCTATTCTGATCTATCAGTTATACGAGCGAGATATTTCTCGTCAAAAAGTGATTCTGGCATAGTGTTATCAACAATGCCCGGAAGATCAAGCATTTCGACTAGAATGACACTAAGTCCGTAGTTACTTCTTGACCAGAGTGACAATTCTAATAGCAGTAGATACGGCATATTGTGTTGCTATAAAGCCAATCGTCATTAAATATAGTGTACAATTTAGTGCATAGCAGTCATTCGCTGAACTTTGTTTAATATCGCGCAGAAGGTGCATTTCTGCAGAGCTGTCCACCAGACGGCAAGTCGTACAGCATTATCAGTCAGGCCGATAACTACCATATATTACTAACAATATATACCTTTTACAGGTTATATACCTACCGCAGCCTTTGATCTTTGCTGAATGTCATGTTTGAAGTTTATCTGCCTGTCTAGTCTAATACCTACGTATTTTGCGCTTTCAGAGAAGGGAATATCAATACCCCCAAAAAGACAGTTACGACAGTTGGTACCTTATATCTCCTAATGAAAAGAACTAGATCTTCCTTGCTCTAGTTCGCACCAATACCATTATCTGAAACTCATATTGCGGTTGTATGAAGGAAACCTCCCTCTAACAGCTATTGCCACGTCATCTGTATAGACAGTAACTTTAATATCCATCTTCTTCAGAGAAAGCGGAATATTGTTCATTGAGAGGTTCCATATCAGAGAAGAAAGAGCACATCCTCTGAGAGTTCTCCTGCTGACAAATCTATGGAGGTCAGCTGACCCTTAGACAAAACGCGTATATTAATCATAAATATTGTGGCGAGAAAAGTTGCAACCAGAGCGGCATTACGATTGAACTGTCTATCCATATGGAGGTATAAGAACTACAGCCACATGAGGATATCACAATGTAGTGCTATGGTAACCGACGGAGATAACTTTATACCAACTGTGTACACCTTCGAGAAGAACTACATCACTATAATACTTGTCAGAGATGAATGAGATGGCAGAATACTAGTTAATAGAAACGTTTTCCACTTCTACGTGGATGTTTCGAAGCTTCATAAGGTTGGTTTCGCAGTACAATATAAAACAGTCTGCAAAAACAATGACAATATATGGGAAGTCGCTAAGTGGCTGAGTCGCAACATAATGACTAACACTGGCGTTGTTATTGATGCCATCAATTCTCTGGAGGCCACATTCCTAAATTTACAAACAGCCCTCGACTGCCGCAGATCTCTCAAAGAGATGGCTGAGTAGTTCAATATACACCTCATATAATTGCCTGGGCATAGGGATATCCCGGCAATCAATGTCTCTTCGGAGTTGCCCAAAGAAATGTGTATCTATCTATGACGGTTGGCGATTTGCTACTGGACGTAGTCCAAAAACAAACATGAAGCGCCCAAAAGTATAAAAGTGTTGAGGCGAAAAATTTTCGTAACCTTGAGGCTTGGGATGAGTTTCCTGCGCCATTTCAGAAATCTATCCAGAATTTTTTTTTTTTGAACATTTCCCAACTCTTTTGTACTGCTTGAGTTCTTATACGAGGGTTGCTATATATATTTCTGGCCAAGGCAACACTTAGTATTGCCTGGCGCCATCTGACTTTTCCATTGGAAAGTTTGACATTTTTTAGCATAAACGTTTTGACGTACGACCATCATTTGTGTTGTTTACGGCGACTTGAAAAAATAAATTTGGCAAAAAAATTGAATTAACTCGTGAACATTTTCGTGCGATCATTTTTCCCAACTTTCGACGTGGATTACCACGACAAGTGTGCATCGATGAACTTAAATCTTTGTATGGCGATGAAGCACCATCCTATAGCACTGTAAAAAACTGGTTTAATCAATTCAATCGTGGCCGACGCTCGCCCGAAGACGAAGGTCGTGAAAGTCGTCCAAAAACGGCCGTTGTGCCATGTGACGATCTTGTATTATGCCCAAGGATGCCGTGAGATAGAGGCATCCTTGGGCATTTCTTCCACCAGCATACATCCGATATTGCATAAACACCTGGCCGTAAAACAGTTTTGTTCTCGTTCGATCCCGAACAATTTGAGAATCGCTCAAAAAAAGGCTAGGTGCAAAGAAATTTTGAAAAAATACGATCGCGGTGCTTCAAAAGTCGTTTATAAGATCGTCACAGGTGACAAATCATGGATCTATGCGTATGAGCCCGAAACAAAACAGCAATCGACCGTGTGGGTCTTCGAAGACGAGCCAAATCCAGCGAAAGTTGTTCGTGGAGGAAGCACTTCGAAGCAAATGGTCGCCTGTTTCTTCGGCAAAACTGGTCATCTGACGACTGCTCCGGTCCATTCTGAGTGGTACACCACAATTTGTTTGCCTGAAGTCTTCGGAGAAATTCGAAAAACGAACAAGAGAATACGAATCATTGTGCAGCATGACAATGCGAGCTCTCACACATCGGCTCAAACCAGCGCCTTTTTGACCGGCCAAAACCTCGAATTGATGGGTCATCCGCCGTACAGCCCTGATTTGACACCCAATGACTTATTCTTATTCACTCACATCAAGAAACAACTGCTTGGTCAACGTTTTTCGACGCCTGAAGCAGCTGTCGAAGCGTTCAAAAACAATGTTTTGGGGGTGAATTTTCAACACACTGTAACCAAAACAATTCGCGCTCAAATGACAAAACGGTCTGAGTGAAGTTATGCTAAAACATGTCATACTTTCCAATTGAAGTTCCAGTTTTCATCTGGCAACACCAGCATTGCTAGGACCGAAATATAAATAGAAACCCTCGTAGGTGTCCAGATCTGTGGAGCTCTTGCTTTATTAAATAGCCTTTTAGCCTTATTACATAGCTTCGTGCAATACATCTTCAGCATAACTACTTGAGGCGACCACCAAGAGGTCGTTGTTTGCCCCTTGGCTTTATATTGGGGAAATGTTGGTACTATTAAGAAACACCCTTCTGAAAGTGCCGTCAACTTCAACTCATCGCAATGAAATTAGCTTCGCTTTAAAGAAAAAAGAGTGCTCTTTTTAACTATATTATTATTTTGCGATATCTATCAAAGAAATATATAAGGCTATACATTTATAAATATCATTGGAGTTAAAAGTCATAGATAAATTGGAGCATTTTTATTAGCCTTTATCTTCGAGGTTTTTGTAATATCCAATACATAAATCTAAAATCATTTACATTCCAATAATCCTGTTGATCTAAAAATATACTGTGCTTTTGTTTACCATCAAAATCTTTCTATAGAAATTTCAGAAATCTTGCATAAATTTTATACAAATTTTATATTTGCAAAGTAAAAATACAAAAAAAACAGTAAGGAAAGGCTAAAGTCGGGCGGTGCCGACTATATAATACCCTACACCACTCTCGTAATATTGAATAACTCTGATATTTAAATTTTGTAATTCATGTATAAATTGTTTACATAAATTTACTTTTGGGACATTTTATACTTAAATAATACCCTGTACCACAGTGTGGTGTAGGGTATAAAAACGATTGGATCTAAAGAGCCAAATCGGATGAAATACATATATGGGAGCTATAGCCAAATCTTTACCGATTTTCTTCAAATTCGGCAATGTTGGTTCATGAATCAAGAAACTCTACCATTCTAAATTTCAAAACGATTGGATGTAAAATATAGCTTCTATAGAACTGAAGGGCCAAATCGGACGAAACATACATATGGGAGCTATAGCTAAATCTTAACCGATTTTCTTCAAATTCGGTAGTGTTGGTTCATGGATCAAAAAACTCTACCATTCTAAATTTCAAAACGATTGGATGTAAAATACAGCTTCTATAGAACTAAAGGGCCAAATCGGACGAAACATATATATGGGAGCTATAGCTAAATCTTAACCGATTTTCTTCAAATTCGGTAGTGTTGTTTCATGGATCAAGAAACTCTACCATTCTAAATTTCAAAATGATTGGATGTAAAATACAGCTTCTACAGGATTAAAGAGCAAAATCTGACGAAACATATATATGGGAGCTATAGCTAAATCTTAACCGATTTTCTTCAAATTCGGTAGTGTTGGTTCATGGATCAAGAAACTCTACCATTCTAAATTTCAAAATGATTGGATGTAAAATATAGCTTCTACAGGATTAAAGAGCAAAATCTGACGAAACATATATATGGGAGCTATAGCTAAATCTTAACCGATTTCAACCAAATTCAATAGCGATCTTAACAGCCGCGAAATACTCTAAACTGCAAAATTTCAGAACGATCGGAGTGAAATTGCGGCCTGTAGTCGACGAACAACTTTACATGGACAGACGGACGGACGGACGGACGGACATCGTTAAATCGACTCAGCTAGTGATTCTGAGTCGATCGGTATACTTTAAGGTGGGTCTAGCTGTGTTATTTTCAGGTGTTACAAACATCTGCCGTGAAACAAACTTATAATACCCTGTACCACAGTGTGGTGTAGGGTATAATGAAATCTAGTGGCTTTTATACCATACACCAACAAATATATCATATGCATGTAACTACGAACGTATGTACTATATATGGTAGCAGACACGTTCGCCGGTCCGATCCCACCCATTATTTGAAAGGGAACACTCTTTGTTAACATAGGAACGCATGCCAAATTTAAAGATTGTCGGTATTATAGAAATCTGGATAAATGGCAATGGTTATTTACTGCGTATGGGATAAGTCACAAATATGTATCCCAACTCTCCTACTTCTGCTGAACTTGTTTTCATAGAATGTACTAAACTACAAATGAAATTCCATTCTTCTAAGATATCCCCTTCTTAAGCAATTTCCAATATTGTGACGCGATTGCCGATACATGCAATTTGAATAACATTCATACCTAATTTCGTTTCGCTTTGATCAATAGTTTCCGAGATATTCTTTCTTGAAGTAATGCCACGCCCTCTAACCCTATAACGCCCACCTTAGGGAAAACTACTAATATTGATTCCAATAAAATAAACAACAAATTTCGATTCGAAACAGTAAACAGTTTTTAGGATAAAATATTTAAACATTGCCACGCCCATTTCAGGCAAATTTCGTTGAAATTTGAGGTTTTTGTGGCGTTAGGAAGTCAAAACTAGAAGGACATTTGTATGGGGCTATATCAATACATTGACCTATGACTACCGTTGCTCGTGTGAATGATACCGGGTATAAATAAACCGCAGTTACCAACTTTCAGCCCGATCAGTTAATATTTGTGGTCTCTATAACGTTAAGAAGTCAAATCGGGAAGATGCCATATATGGCGGCTACATGCAAAATTTTACCGATATCGCCCATATGCAATCCCAATATACCTGCAGATATAAGAAGTATATGTACCAAATTTCAGCGACCTAACTTAAGTATTATAGATTGTAGCGTGATTACAACAGACGGACGGACAGATGGTCATGGCTAAATCGTCTTAGAATTTTACGACGATTAATCATATATATACTTTATGGGGTCTCAGATCAATATTTAGTGGAGTGACAAAATGAATATACCCCCATCCTACAGTGGATGGTATAAAAATTTTAATCGGCGCTACAGTTTTTCCAGTTGCTCTTACAAAGAAATGATAAACATTTGTATATGTTTGGGGAATTCCAAGACAAATCGGCGGTTAAAAAAAAAAAATTAGTACACCTGAAGAAAGGATTTGTGGAATTTATTGAGATTTTTCCGATAACTCGTTCAAAAGTTATCGATATTTAAAAAATTGTTAAGATATCACTCTTTGTATCGGGGTTTTGGTAATCATTTCTTAAATTATTGTCCGATTTGAAAATCTTTTTTTTGAAATGTTGGTATTTTTCGGTACTTTTCATATATATTTAAAAACAGTTGCCATAAATCTTTTTTACTAGGAATCTTTTTGTCGAATATATCACCCAAGAAATCCATCGATTTTTACTACTTTTTATATATAGTTATTTTAGTAAGGAGATTATCAGGGGTATGGGCGGAGGTGGCGTGTGTTTTGGAAGAAATACTTCCTGTAGTATCTCCTTTATTTTGTTTTTTGAAAGGGAACATAAATTCCGAAGCCTTCAAGCCAAAAGCATAGCGGTCAACAACATTTTTTTTTGTAAAAAATTAAAAAAAAATATAAATAATTTTTTGGCACATTTCCATCTAAAGCTTATATGTTAGAGAATTAATAGAAGTTTAAAATATAAAAAAATCGCGAAAATTGGAAAGCACAATCAATTTAAAAAATTGCATTTAAATTTCAAAACTTAAAAATCCCAAAAAATTCCACAAATCGTTTCTTCAGGTGTACTAAAAAAATGGGGAAAATCAAAACCGAAATTTTTTGAACCCGCCGATTTGTCGTAGAATTTCCCATATATACTAGTATGTGTATATAGATGAATAGATTACAGTTATACAGCGAGACAAGTAGGTGAGGCAATACAATGTTTACGTAGTGTAATATATCTGAAGCTATCTTCTGACTTGCTTCTTTGGTGTATTTTGCGCCGTACGAATGCGGATACATATCGTCACCTCAATTCAGAAGGGCGCTAATGATTATTTTCAAAAGCATTTTTTATATATTCTATTAAAATTTCAGCGTTTTCTATCAGAATGTGTAAAAAAATGTGATTTCCAAAAAGTTTTTGGTTACACCCTTTCCGAATTAAGGTAACATTATGTGACAGGTCCAGATTTAGTATACAAATGTAGTTGCGTTTGATTGAATATTTTTTTAGTTAAGTTATCCGAAAGATATGCATTTCTTCGTCGGTTTAGTGAAATGAAAAAAAGTCAAAGATAGAATTTCACATATTGTTGATTATGATTAATTTAAATGTAATTCCTAATCTTATTGCGTCTCTAAACTAAGCTTAATTTTCCGTTTGGCATTAATTAAAATTTTTTTAAAATCACTGAGTGTATGTGTGTGTTTATTGTTCGGTTCACATGCGTTACGTTTAATGTTTTTTAAGGCTCACTTTGAATTCAATTCTTTGCCATAATAAATTTAATTTAGATTTGTTTGTTTATTCCATTAATTAAACGGTAATTAGCCTTCACAGTTTATTTATTTTTTTTTAATCTTAATCTTTTTATTCTACGAACGTCTCGTCTGTTCCGTTACAGAGTTCAGTGTGTACTGACTGATATGTTTAAGAGGCGTTTCTGTATTAAATTTCACAAATCTGTATCGCTAATAAATAATATGTGTAATTTTATTTTAATCTCTCCACGTGTGACGTGAAATCTCAAAATCAAATAGCTATTCTCGTTAATAAATGTTGCAGTTTGTAGGCGATTAATAATGGGTTTTTTTTGGAATCGGATGACTTTTGAAAAGTGAAATTAAATATTTCTAAAGTGTCCGCCAAAAAATTTTACTTTTTAAGTACCTAGTGATATGAAGTTGCTCCACAAAATTAATATTAGCAGCTACATTATTTGAAATATTTACCTTAAAGGTGGATGTACCACTTTAACAAACAACACATATAAAATAATTTGCCTGAGTATGATAATATTAATTTGTCTCCATATATATTATATGTATGTATTTATTCGCCGGAAATCTATTCACGAGTTGCTTAGCTAACTCAATTCATTTAATACCATTTTCCGAATATGCGTCTCATCGATTGTAATTTTCGTACTTGAACTGTGAACATATACACTTACACAAGTATATGGATTGATGTGCTCTAATTTGCTGATAAGACGCTATGAATGAATGAATTAATTATGTTTAGTGAACACTTTACATCAATGGCATAAGGAACGTATTTTTTATACCCTACACCACACTGTGGTACAGGGTATTATATGTTTGTTTCACGGCAGATGTTTGTAACACCTTAAAATAACACAGCTAGACCCACCTTAAAGTATACCGATCGACTCAGAATCACTAGCTGAGTCGATTTAACGATGTCCGTCCGTCCGTCTGTCCATGTAAAGTTGTTCGTCGACTACAGGTCGTAATTTCACTCCGATCGTTCTGAAATTTTGCAGTTTAGAGTATTTCGCGGCTGTTAAGATCGCTATTGAATTTTGTTGAAATCGGTTCAGATTTAGATACAGCTCCCATATATATTTTTCGTCCGATTTGGCCCTTTAGTCGTATAGAAGCTGTATTTTACATCCAATCATTTTGAAATTTAGAATGGTAGAGTTTCTTGATCCATGAACCAACACTACCGAATTTGAAGAAAATCGGTTCAGATTTAGATATAGCTCCCATATATATGTTTCGTCCGATTTTGCTCTTTAGTCCTGAAGAAGCTGTATTTTACATCCAATCATTTTGAAATTTAGAATGGTAGAGTTTCTTGATCCATGAACCAACACTACCGAATTTGAAGAAAATCGGTTAAGATTTAGCTATAGCTCCCATATATATGTTTCGTCCGATTTGACCCTTTAGTCCTATAAAAGCTGTATTTTACATCCAATCGTTTTGAAATTTAGAATGGTAGAGTTTATTGTTCCATGAACCAACACTACCGAATTTGAAGAAAATCGGTTAAGATTTAGCTATAGCTCCCATATATATGTTTCGTCCGATTTGGCTCTTTAGTCCTATAGAAGCTGTATTTTACATCCAATCGTTTTGAAATTTAGAATGGTAGAGTTTCTTGATTCATGAACCAACATTGCCGAATTTGAAGAAAATCGGTTAAGATTTAGCTATAGCTCCCATATATATGTTTTATCCGATTTGGCTCTTTAGATCCAATCGTTTTTATACCCTACACCACACTGTGGTACAGGGTATTATTTAAGTATAAAATGTCCCAAAAGTAAATTTATGTAAATAATTTATACCTGAATTACAAAATTTATATATCAGAGTTATTCAATATTACGAGAGTGGTGTAGGGTATTATAGAGTCGGCACCGCCCGACTTTAGCCTTTCCTTACTTGTTTTTTTTTAATTTTAATGTGCATTTTGTAGCCCCCTAATTTCAATTAAGTAATTAATCTTGACACCCAGAAATATAGTTTTAAATAAATTAGAAGACTGTATTTTTCAAGACCACATGTTTACACACATACTTAAACGAATAATTTCTTTTACTGATTCAGTAATTGCCTCAAATGCGTACATGCCAAATCTCAAGCCTATTCTTGCAATGGTTCTCCACATGGCGTCGTGGCGGTGTCTCGCCTCACCCACTTTTACGCTAAATCGCTCATATTTAGTGGTATAAAACGATCTTCACATTTTTGCCTTTCTTATGAAACCGGTTTGGGGTACTTCGGTTGGATGGTTTCAAAGTTCATAACGAACATTGTTATAACATTGTTTGCGTTATATATATATGTATATATATAAATTTAATATTGCCACGCCGACCTATTCTATCCCGCCCACTTTTGTTGAAACTACTAATATTGACTCTAATAACTTACAATCCAAATTTCATTCTTCTACGGTCAATAGTTTTGAGATACATAATACATTTTTAACTAAAGCAACGTCTAATTTTGCCACACCCACTAATCGGATCCAACCCATTTCTGTTTCAATTTTTAATAATAACTCGACTAACGTATATTCCAAATTTCCATCTTCTACGATCAATATTTTATGAGATATTCGAATTGTAAATATATTTTATACCGCTTATTTTATACCGCTCACTTTTGATTAAAGTACTAATATGACTTCAATAACTTACAGTCCAAATTTCGTTCTTCTATGGTCAATAGTTTCGGTGATAATACATTTTTAACTAGTACTACGCCCACTTGTGGCACACCCACTAATCCGATCATTTTTCCATAACCATCTCTGACCAAATAGATTTCAAACAAAAGAAAAAAATTTAAAATCGGTCCAGTGGTTTCAGAGTCTAAAAAGCACATACATACAAACATTTTTTAATTTCTATATACAGGGTTTTCCAATAAGAGTTATATGATTTCTTTGAAAAAAACACTTATTGTTAAGGAAATTCAAAAGTTTTTTATTTAATGTGAAGTACAATCGATACAATTAAGTTCTATAGGGGTTTCCAAGAAGAGGTGTTATTTTGAATCACCCGGTATTTCGGTAGCTGTCACCTTTGAAGCTTTTATTCTTTGACATTTGACAAGTAGAAACTACGCCATTACTAAAACTGGAACGACACACGATTAAACAACGCATTTAAATGATTAAAATTCGAAAAATCGAATATCATCGAAAAATCATCTTGACTGATGAGGCCTATTTCCACCTCGGTGGCTACGTCAACAAGCAAAATTGTCGCATCTGGGGCTCGGAAACCCCAAGAGTTATTGTTGAGAAGCCTCTCCATCCTCAACGTGTAACTGTTTGGTGCAGTTTATGGTCCGGCGGGGTCATTGGACCTTACTTTTTCGAAAATGAGGTTGGATAAACAGTTACGGTGAATGGATTGCGCTATCGAGAGATGATTAATGATTTTTTATGGTCGAAGTTGGATGGTATTGATCTGGACAACGTTTACTTTCAACAAGACGGCGCTACGTGCCACACAAGCAACGAAACCATTGCTCTGTTACGGGAAAAGTTTCCGGACCGTGTTTTCTCTCGAAGAGGTGATCACAATTGGCCACCAAGATCTTGTGATTTAACACCTTGCGACTTCTTCCTTTGGGGCCACGTGAAAGATAAGGTCTACGCCAACAACCCAGCGTCGATTCAAGACCTCAAAGACAGAATTCGTGAGGCTATCGACGACATAGGGCAGATACGTTGCGATTTGGTTATGGAAAATTTCATGAAAAGGATATGGTCCTGTAAGCGTGGTCGTGGTGGCCATTTGGCTGACGTTGTTTTTAATTATTAACGGCATACCTTCCTCTTTATTATGAAATAAACATCCGATCATTTATCTCAAAAAATGGCATTTTTCTTTTAATACCAAAATAACACCTTTTGTTGGAAAACCCTTTAAAGAAAACTTCATTCAAATGGCCTCCACGACTTCTTCTGCAGGAAAGAATTCGATGAACCCAATTTTCGAGCACTTTCCACTAAATCAAGTCGTATATCATGAATGTCACGTTCAATATTGACTTGTAAAGCTTGATAAGAGTCTGGTTTATTGTGAAATACTAACGACTTCACAAGAAATAGTCTAATGGTGTTAAATCACAACTTCTTGGAGGCCATTCAATATCACAATTTCTAGCCACAATCGGTCAATGGCAAAAAGATAGCTCTTAATGAGAGCTAAAATATTGCTCATGGGTGTCAAGGTCGTAGGTCGAATGGAAAGTGTTTTTTTTTTGGATTTAAAAAAATGGGCTTAGCGCACGAAAAGTTGCCATTGGAGAACGATTATTTTGATAATAAAACTAAATTTGTAAACTTTGTTCTTGCGTATACCTCTCCATTATGAAATTTGAAACACTACTGAATACAATGAAAAACAAATGACAGATCATGACATATTACAGATGGCCGAAATGTCACTTCAAAATCATATCATACCTATTGGAAAACCCGTTACTTATATATAGATTATCCATTATTTTCGAATTTATCTTAATTCAATTTTTCTTTTATATTTTCAGGTATGTATATGTAAAATTTATTTTCATATATACAATTCTTTTCTATATTAAAGGTAATTAATTAAGCATACGTGGTAAAACTTATTTGCACCGTTTAATCGCAATAATGTAGTCCCTCGAATTAAATTGAAATCCAATTTCTAAACTTCGAAAACGTTTTAGAAAAGGCCGAAGAATATGCCGCATTTTCTCCAGAAACGAAATGCCATGCTGCCACACTAACCTAACCTAGATATGGTGGCATCTGGAGTTACAAGCTCACATAAACCAATTGTGGTCCCTAGTATTACCGCGAGTGCAGTTGCCCCCTCAACCGAGGTTCGCACATGTTTGATACACAAAGTTATCAATAATACAAATATCTGTATATGTCATATCTGTCAGACTTCCTAGAAAGGCAGAAAGGTAGCATCCTAACGAAGAAAACAATGCTTATTTGCAAAATGTCTATCGATAAATATATAAATTTTGACCCATATTGTGAAAATTGGGAAACTCAGAAAAGTAATTTATCATATTTTTTATTTGGCTATTTTGTTTGGGAGGTCATGATATATTTAATATTTCCCAAAAGGTTGACCCTGGCGAAGGAGTGGACCAACATAGTCCATCTTTAACATTAGCCTGAGAGAGAAAAAAATAAGTAAAAAGTTCAGTTGGGTAAACCGACTTATGAATCCCCTCACCTTGAGTATGTACTGATATTAAAGTTAAAAGCTGTTTACTTATGGTACAAAATGGTCCATTAGTGTGGGAGGTACCAAAAGAAGCGTGACAATAATGCCCATTTTTCACTGTTTTTTAGGTACTATTAAAACATTACACTGTACAAAATTTCAAGTCTTTGTATGCGCTGCTAATAAAGTTATAAGCTTTTAACATTTGGTTCAAAATTGTCCATATGTGTGGGAGGTACCAAAAGGGACGTGACAACTTCGCCCATTTTTCTCGAGGTAATAGTGACTTCTAAACTAATACTATGTGTGGAATTTCAGAGGATTCAAGTAAGTAGTATAGAAGTTATTAAATAACACAGTGCGACAAAATAAACTCAAGTTGAGAAGCAAATGACGCGATACTATTTTTCCTGTTTTTGGAATTCCCCGGACACCCCCAAAATACGGATTTACGGGTAAAAAACAGATTTTCTTCATCATTAATCAATTTTCAATCTGTAAAAGAATTTTGGAAAGATGAGAATTAGATATTTCGAAAGACGTATATTTTGTTTATTTGAAGCTGTAGGAATACACGTTTATTTGTCCTACAAACACATTTTTTTCTTTTTTGTCCGTCATTTTCTAGTTTAGGCTATGTTTTTACCAATTATATTGTGAGATAACCGTACCATTAATTAATTTACATATGTAGTATATTTTATAAGGAAAAAAAATGCAACCAGCCTCTTCAAAATCCGTTTGCAATTGACGGAGTTATTAAAGTTTCATTAAAACTAAATCGGTATACATATAAACTTTAATTTATTACACATTTAACTTTAATAACTCCTTCAATTGCAAACGGATTTTTAGGGGACTGGTTGCATTTCTTTCCTTATAAAATATACTATATATGCAAATTAATTAATCGTACGGTTATCTCACAATATAATTGGCATAAACTAGAACTAGAAACTAGAAAATGGCGGACAAAAATTTAAAAAATGAGTTTGTTGGACAAATAAACCTATATTCCTACAGCTTGAAATAAACAAAATATACATCATTCGAAAGGTCTAATTCTCTTCTTTCCAAATTCTTTTAGAGAAAATCGGGTTTTTACCCGTAAATCCGGATTTTGGGGGTGTCCGGGGAATTCCAAAAAAAGATTCGTGTTTTACTCGACAAGACCTACAGGAAAAATAGTATCGCGTCATTTGCTTCTCAACTTGAGTTTATTTTGTCCGTTTTTACCCGTAAATCCGGATTTTGGGGGTGTCCGGCAAATTTCGTAGAACAAACGTTGTTTTACTCGCCAAGACCTACAAGAAAAATAGTATCGCGGCTTTTGGTTTTTGGACTGTCGCACTGTGTAATCAATATTTTACTAAATGTTAACCCATTGTGGGGGAGGTACTAGAAGGAGTGGACCAATATGGCATATCTTCGAACTTAACCGGAGATACAAGAAAATATTACCACATACCAAATTTGAAGTCAATCGGTTACTCCTTCCGAGAGTTATCGTGCGCACCAGCCAGCAGACAGACAGACGGACATTGCTCATTCGACTTAAAATGACCCAAAACGGATATCCGCCAAATATTCTTAGCGTATCTTTGCTCACTCCATCAATGTGTTACACCCGACGCATCTGATATATACCCTTGTTTACAATACCAAAAGTGCTATAATTTCTAAATTTATCCATAGATTTTCCTCAAATATACATTGTTATCTTCGTTAGGATGATTGATTTTAAAAAATGGAAATCTTATATTTTTGTATTTCTTTTGTGCCAACAAAAATGATTTTTTTTGAAAAAAATCTATTTTTTCTAATAGTTTTAACGATTGTTACTAAACTTATGTTTTCAAAGAATACATACAATAAAATCATTAGATCGACGAAACGTAACTCCTGGAGGCTTTTCTGTGAACAGGTAGACAGCGTTAACAAATGAAAAAGTTCCTCTCAAAAACTCATGTCCAAACCGAAACACTGGTGGATGAAACGGGTAAAAGGATGGAAACTATAGAGGATACCGTAAGGCTCTTGATGAAAACTCATTTTCCGACTGGTAATGCTGGACCAACAGAGGAACAGTTACAGAATGAAAATGTTTTGCATCAAGTACCTATTACGGATATAACAGATGGTATGGTTAAAGAAGCGATAAAAAGTTGCTCTCCCTTTAAGGCTGCGGGACCGGATGGAATATTTCCAGCTCTTCTGCAGAATGAGGTGGATCTGGTATCAACTCATCTGGCTGGAGTGTTCACTGCATGCCTAAGCCATTCGTATACCCTAAAAAACTGGCACGAATCAAGGGTGGTCTTCATACCAAAGCCTGGCAAGGCGAGTTATACGACCCCAAAGGCTTATCGACCCATTAGCCTTACTTCTTTCCTGTTAAAAGCAATGGAGCGAATAATTGATAACATGGTCAAAGGTAAAATAGCGGATGACAGGCTAAAATTCAAACAACACGCCTATGTCAAAGGAAGATCAGTGGAAACAGCTCTGCATGAGGTAGTGCACCACATAGAAGAGTCCTTCAGTAAAGAAATGTATACACTTGCTGTTTGTATAGACATTGAGGGCGCATTTAACAATGTACAGACCGATACACTTATCCAGTCCTTAGACGAGTTTCAGGTTGACCGGGCGCTGAAAAACTGGATCAACAATATGCTAAGGAATAGGTGGATTATTTGTGGGTTATATGACGTAAAAATTAGAGACAAGGTAAATCGTGGTATACCTCAGGGGGGCATTTTATCGCCTCTTCTATGGGTTACGACGATACACAGTCTCCTAAAAACCCTCACCAATGAAGGACTTAAACCAGTCTGTTATGCAGACGACGTTGTAATACTTCTAAGGGGCTTTCATCCAAATCTATTATGCAGAAGAGCTGAAGAGGCACTTAACATAGCATATAACTGGGCACAACCAAGGGGACTAAATGTTAACCCAGACAAAACAGAAATATGTCTATTTACAAGGAAAACGAAGATCCCACGTTTTACCCCGCCTCGATTCCTGAATAAGACAATTGCTATAACTAAAAGGGTAAAATACTTGGGAGTAATCTTGGATCAGAAACTGTACTGGAAAGATCATCTTGAATAAAGAGTTACAAAGGCACACAGATGTTGGTCGTAGTGCAGAAGAGCTATAGGTTTAAAATGGGGACTACGTCCAAATATGACTCACTGGCTTTACATGAGCGTGATTAGACCTATAATCACCTACGCCTCTGTAGTGTGGTGGACATCAATGGACAAGAAGTGCAACGTAATACCTTTGCAAAAAATCCAACGTATGTGCTGTCTAGGCATAAGCGGGGCATTTAGAACTGCACCAACAAAAGCGTTGGAGACTATACTGCACATCCAACCAATAGACATCCGTATAAAGTATGAGGCAGACCTCACAGCAAGACGTCTACAAGTGGTGGGTGAATGGATAAATCGAGACCACAAGTCGTACCATCAGAAGATTTTAGAATATCTACTTGGTCACATTCAAACGCCAGAAATCTCGGACCGCATTCCTGAAGTGCGGCTTACAGCTACCTGTGATACGTTTGTGCCAGACAGACGCTCCTGGGAAAATGGAACTTTGGCCCATGTGCAGTGGGAACCAGCTGCTACACGGATGGGTCCAAGCGAGGAGGAAGGACGGGTCTGGGACTTTTTATTGATGAACCAGAAGTCGAACTTCACTTCCGCCTCCCTGAACATAACACGGTATTTCAAGCAGAAGTTCGAGCAATCACGGAGTGTGTGAACTGGCTCAGTAACACGACAAAGCCTAAATATGCCAACATCTTCACAGACAGCCAAATGGCGATTAAAGCAATAACATCGGAAAGGGTCAAATCCAGAACTGTGTTGGACTGTAAAAGAACGATAAATGATTACTCAGCCCATGGTCAATTGCGTATTTGCTGGGTACCAGGACACAACGGAGTGATTGGAAATGAACGGGCAAACAACTTGGCTTCAAAGGGCAGAGAACTTCGAGTAATAAACTTGGAAAATTGGAAACCTTTCGAAGCCACGAAAAATGAGTTGAAGCACTGGTCAGTGATGGCTCATAAAACTGTGTGGAATAGCGCAACAGTAGGAGCAACTGCAAAGATACTGTGGGGTGACCCAAATGAAAAGAAAACAAGAAGTCTTCTGAAACTAAACAAGATCGATATTAGTAAGATGATGAGTGTTCTAACGGGACACTCAAGCTTACAAGCACATCTTCATCGCATAGGACTAGCAGAAAACGACGAATGCAGGGTATGCAGAGAAAACATCGAAACGATGGAACATTTTCTGTGTCACTGCCAGGCTTTCACACATGCAAGATCCCACCATTTCGGGTCCGACATATTGCCAGACTTGACTCATCTCAGAGAATATGACTGGAAGATACTGAGAAAATTCGTGTCTAGTAACGATTTTCTGTAACTCGTGAGGTATGAAAAGATCATAAATAAGGAGCGCACAACAGGCCGAACCACTGGCTTAAGTAAATGTCCATGGACATGAGACGTTTAAACGTCTCCTCTCTTCAACCTAACCTAACCTAACCTAACCTAAACTTATGTTTTCACGTGGAAGCGCCATTATTAAAATTTGAATTCTTATTTTTTCTAAATTTTGTTGCTGAAAAATCGGACGTGACAATTTCCCCTACTAACATCAAATTGATAAATCCCTAGACGTGACCTAGCGAAACGCCGGAGCCGGTATAATTTTTTTTGACCGTTATAACTTTTCCCGGTAGTCAGAACCCCTGCCGATTTTGGCTGTCGCACAGTGTAATTGGTTGGTAATGGATTCTTTACCTCTTGCCGTCCACCAATACACAATGCCATATCAGCCATATCCATTAGCGCTACGTTACGAACCATGTTAGAGTTGTGGACCCAGGACTTGCTGTTATGCCTCTTCTATTGAGCAGGATTAGTCAAATCAAGCTATAGTTCACCCTCAGATGTGACACCGCCGTAATTACCGCATCTGAGTGAATGTTTTTAGAAGCTCCTTCTATGTCAAGAAAGGCGAACATGGTGTTTTCCTTGAAGACTTGCCCTTTTTGTATGCATGCTGATTCCCCGACAGGAGATTTGTATCCAGGTTTTCTCTAATGAAATAATAAACAAGTATTTCTATAGGATAGTCTAATTGGCCTGAAGTCCTTTGGCCTAGTGTGCGATATCTTTTCCGCTTTGGGTATGAATACCACATTGGTGTCCATCTATCGGTTGGGGATATTTGTGAGTCTGATACAGAAGGAATACATTTTCTTCAGCCAGGGGATAATGTACTTCAACATTTTCTGCAATTCGACTGGTGAAATACGTCTAGTCCAGGTGACTTAGAGGGCTCAAAGCTGTCGATTGCCCAGCTAATTCTGGATTCATCAGCCAACAAGCTGGCAACGCATGAAGTCTACTCGCTCTCTTGTTGGTCTAGCTGTTCCTCGGGTTCAGTTGGCGATTTCCCCGGGGGGAAATGTGTGTCGAGTTTTTGGTGCACTTGTTACCCTTATCCTGCAGGTAAGCCACTCTGCAGGGTGAAGCGGACAGTATCTTCCTCAGCCTTGCGGCATCGGAGACCTTTTCCGCTTCGCCACAGAAGGTTACCAAGAGCGTCTTTGCGCCTTTCTAAGTTACTCCTAATAGATCTTGAGTTGCTCTTTATAGGCATACTAATCATTAGCGACCCCAGTAGATTTTGTCCTGTTGAATAGCTTGTTGCAGGACTTCTTCCTAGCCGTTAGCTCAGAAGTCCACCATTGAGGTTTTATTTTACCCTTTTACTTTGTTTTTGGAAAGGCTTCATAAAGGGAATTATTGAATGATGTAGTGATAGGAGTTTAGAATGGAGGACTTTTTTAAAATATTGCTCATAGAGGTACCATTTTGTCTTCCTCACATTTCTTTGGGTGGCAGGTTTAGGTAATTTTTCAGCGATTGTGTATTCTATATAGTGATCTGAGAATGAGTGGTCATCCAGTACGTTCCAGCAAATATTTTTGCTGACAGGGAGTCAGTAGCGAATGTGACTTCTAGTACTTCCTGTCTGTTTTTATTTGTAAAGCTCGCCTTGTTACCTTCGTTGCAGATAGATAACTTGTTAGTCAGAATAAAGTCGAGAAGTGACTCGCCTCTACTTTGTATCAGTGCTACCTCAGATAGGGTGATGAGCATTCGTATCTGCGCCAATTATCTGCTCGTGCTCATTGGACGTAGCAGGGTATAATGCACTTCAACATCTTCTGCATTTCTGCTGGAGTAATGCCGGTTGTTTCAGATGATTTAAAGGGTTCAAAGCTGTTAATTGTCTAGCTGATTCTGTCAACAACCCAGCGATGCTTGCAGTCCTCTCGCTCTCTTATTGGTCCTGCTGTTCCTCGAGTTCTGTCGGTGAGTTCCCCGGGAAATGTATGTCGAACAATAGTAAAATAGTTTTACAAACCAAATAAAACGACATAGAATCTAAGCACTTTTATTTATTTTTAAGAATAAGAATACATACTTACCTTTTTGGAAAATTGTAATTAACTGACTTCTGCCTACAAACCTTTATAGTGTGAAACAAACCAAAGTTACTATTTTTTAAGAAAAAATTTATTTTTAATAATAAATTATTACAACATAAACATTCATCTGTAAAAACTATAATTATTTATAATAAGGTCGAAACAAAATAAAAAATTAATATAATTAACAAACAAAAAAACATGAAAGAATGTCAACAACGACAATCGAAATGCAACTTAAGTTTAAGAAATTTTCTTAATTTTTTTAACAAAAATTTCGAATATAAAAAATATATCGTAACTTATATATATATATATATTTCTATAGAAAGAAAATGTGCACCAACAAAAAATTATAAACAATCAAAAACAGCAAAAGTCATAGAAAAGTAGGATCAGTAATGAAATTTTGGACTTGTAGTAGACATTTTTAGGTGTAGAGACAGTGTTTATAATACAAAGTGCTAAATACGAAGGAAAGTTTCAGTAGTAGAGTTGAGACGGAAAATTGCAGAGAAATATGCCCGCCAGAGAGTTCAACCCGAACTCTGTCATCCTTTTTCTGTGAGGAGGGTCAAATAAAAGTGCTGAATGAAGGTACATACATAGGTAGGAAGGATATAGATGGTGGTGGTGATGGTGTTGATAGTTCACAGGTCTCAGAAGATATTGCTATTGAAACGTGCCGTGGATGCCAGAGCGTTGGAAGAAGACTGTTGCGATTGTGGTGCAAAATTATTAATGCCATGATTAAGAGCTAAAACTTTATTGATTATTTTAAATTCGGCTAAATTATCGAAATTATGGGTGGGACTTAACCTCTGGAATACATTACCTGATTGAGAGGATTGCTGCTGCTGATAGTATTGCTGGGCGTTTTGCTGCAATTGATTGCTGATGTCAGGACTCAAATGCTGACGATAGAAGTTTTGAGTGTCGAAATTCTGATGTTGCTGCTGCTGTTGCTGTTGCTGAAATGGGGCAAAAATGTTATTGGGATTTGTCTGCACCTGATTCTGACCAAAGTTTCCCGTATCCACTTCCTGGCGGAAGAAACGAGCTCTATGCTGTTGGGAATTTTGTTGATCCTGCTGCTGGTGTTGTTGCTGACGTTCTAATATGGCATTCGTTACATACTGTGGAATCAATGCCGGATTTTGCTGAAATTGCTGATAGTTTCGCTGCGGCAAAGGTTGTACCAGTGACAGTTCTGGCGGTGGTTGCGGCAAGGAGGGGGCAAAGGTTGGCACAATACTCAATTGATTCGAGGGTTGTATCTGTATACTCGATATACTAGAAATGCTTTGAGTGTTGCCAGCCTGTGGGGGATTTTGTAACTTTTGTTGCAAATTGTGGAATATTTGCTGTATGGGGTTATTGGCCGCTGGCAGCTGTTGCTGTGACGAAGGTGGTGTTAGAATATTATTTGCCGGAAATTGATAATTGTTATTATTAGCGGCGGGCTCGAATTTTCCATTCGATTCTCTTAAAGGTAATTGTTGATCGTGTGGTATAGAGGGGAAGAGAGGGGAGATAGGGGAGACTTTCGTTAGGGTGCTTGGTATGAATTCTATGGATGGACGTATGGTAAAGCTTGATTCACGATGGGAAGTGGACACTTGTGGTTGTTGCTGCTGCTGTTGTTGTTGTTGGTTAAATTGAGACTGACTTTGCTGCGGTTGTTGTTGTGATTGTTGCTGCTGCTGTTGTTGTAATTGTTGCTGCTGCTGCTGCTGTTGTTGTTGGTTAAATTGAGATTGACTTTGCTGCTGTTGATGTTGTTGGTTAAATTGAGGTTGGCTTTGTTGTAAGTTGTTGTTGTTTTGGGCATTTCTTTGGCGAGTTTGCTCTTCTAGCAACTTTATCTGTCTCAATATAAGCTCCTGTTGTTGTTGAGCTTGTACCTTCAATTGATAGATCTGTTGCTCCAATTCGCGTTGTTTTTCTATTAGATAGTTGTTGGGATTGTGCTGGGTTTGTTGATTCACATTTGAGGTCAATGGTTGTTTCTAAATGTCAAAATAGGAAAAAGTTAAAAATAAATGTTAATTTTCTCTACAAAACAGAAGCTTTGGATTTTCGGAAAATCATGACAAAAGATCACATTCAATTGAAACAATTATGAATTTGGAATATCTCTAGTTCTTAAAACACTGCACAATTTTCAGTAGATTGGTTAGGAATAAAATAAATATAGTGATCTCAAGGTCCTAACTACCAGAGCAATAAAATGAGGCGTGTAATTATATGCATACAGTCCCAGATACACGCATTTTCTGGCCGATCTGGGTGACCAACAGACAACAGCTCCTGTTGGCCTACTGCAAAACAATTGAAACCGAAATCTGCAGGCGCAAATGGACTTGGATTGGTCATATCTTGAGAAGACCTCTATACGAAGTTGCGAGATAGGCACTGGAATATAACCCACAGCGGCATAGAAATCCTGGCAGGCCCCGAAACACATGGATGCGAATGATGAATAATGAATGTTAATCTGGAAATATGACTTGGAACCAAGCTAAGATGCTAGCTAATGATCGAGTAAAATGGAGACAACTTGTAGACGCCCTATTCGTGAACTTTTATTTAATTTGCAACCACCATTTTGCAAATGAAGATTTTATAAATAAAGGAAATGTATATATACATCATTGAGAAGACTAAATGATTCCGAGCCGAACGGAGACAAATTTGTCGAACAACTAAAATAACTACACTCTACGTTTTTATATCTATCTATGCATCTATTTAGTTATATATACTTGTCTAATCCTTTAATCTCTGTCACTTCACATACTTCTCCCTATTTAGTTATCGCTACTTTTCTACTCTTATATTAACAGTCACTTCACATACTTCTCCTTTTACAATGGACCAAATAGGCCTACGAATAAACACGACCGACATCTGGGCGAGGCTACCCTTTCAACATACCCAAAAGAGAGATGTAGTACCATCCACTTTCTAACCAGCTCAAAAACAGCAGATTATTTTTGGCCTGTACAATTTAGCCGCACTTTAATTATGTCCATGTTAAGTTGTATGTAGTTGAACAGTGAAGTTCTGCGTCGAATTTCATCTAATTCGATGATAATTTATAGCTACTGAAAAACGTTAAGAGCGGTGAGACCCTAAATAGTCAGGACATGTGTTATACAGGGAGTCTCAAAAGATAGTTTATATTAATTGCATTGATTAGATTATGCTTAGAGTGGCAGCCTGAATGTCTGGCTCACTTAGACTATGGAAGCCATAGTGATAACACTGGGACGTAAAGACAACTATACGATGTTTCTAGTCCTTCCCGTTGAACCAATTTTATTGCTTTAAGACGTTTAAGAAATGGTGGTTATTAGCATCAGCTATGTTTGCTAACCCTCCAAAGATATGAAAGCCCAATGGAGAGAGCGAGGCTCTGAAACAGAAGGTGCTCCACTTCATCTCTCCAGCTTCTGCAAAATCATTTTGAAAGACCTTTAATCTATATGTGAGCCAATAAGACAGGGCCTGGCAGTTTAGACTGGACCACATCTGCCTGGAATGTGTGAAGTTTATGACTAGTGACCACCTGTCATATGTTGCCATAAGGGACCTGCCTCTCAAGAAGAGCTTGCAGGTTGCTAGAGGCATACCTACTATATACCAATTCCCCAGGAGCATGGATGGTAGTTAATAGTCTTTCAAGATAGTCTGCTTTAAAGTTTAGGTGAATACAGAAATGTTCTGCCATCTCGTTAATAGATCTGCGACATTATACAAGAATGACAGTTCTTGAATTAATAAATACAATAGTGTTTTCTAGAAATTTAATAGCAGTTTGAGAAAATGTTGATACCGACTTTAATCAGTCATTATGTTACCTCTAAAATAGCTAAGTTTTTTGCCTGGAAAACTCTATAGTGATCAGGAAATCTTTTGCGATCTTACTTAGACTAGACAGTTTAAGCATCATTTCATTCCTATAATGAACCTCTTTTGTGTTAATTGCGACATATAGCCCTGGTACAATGTCTAGCGCCATTAAATCAGGTATAACATTTAATACCTCAGACGGTATCGTTTTCAACGCACCAGTGATACACATACCTGTCATTCGCAGAACTTTATTTATTATAACTTTATTTCAGATTCCAACTCTTTTACAGGTATATAACGCTACCACAGCCCTATTTTGTCTTTCCAAAATGTTGGGTTTGAAGTTTAACTTTCTATATTGTAAAATACCTAAGAATTTAGCGGTTTCAGAGAAGGGAATTTCAATACATCACAAGGAGATTGTGACAACAGTTAGTACCTTATATATCCTGCTGAAAAGAGCTAGTTCAGTCGCTATCGACTAAGTTTCACACTAAGACCAGTAACGGAAGTCAATTTGTCCTTCATATCCTGTTGTAGGATGTCAAGGAAACTTTCCTATAACCACTGTTGTCACAGCATCTGTATATGTACATTCATATTATCCAGGGAAGACAGAACACTGCTCATGGAGAGGTACCGGCAAAGAATAGAATTCATTTATGCGAAACGAAATTTTAGACAACTACAGATCTCGTTTACAGGAACTGAAATTTCGTTTGTTGTAATAGAAACATTTTTTTTGTAAACAATTTTTTGTTCTGACCAAAAGAAATTTCAGTTCTCGTGAACGAAAATTGTAGTTGTCTAATATTTCGTTTCGCATGAACGAATTTTTTCTTTGCATGTACTTTCATCTCCCAGAGTTGCCAGAGCCATATCTAATGCGACTGCATTCATGTTGTTACAGGCACCCTCTAGTCTAAGAAAGGTACCATTGCGTATTCATTATCAGAGAAGGCATTTAATAAAGATGACTAGATCGTATTGGTCGGTTTAGGGGGATTTTGATGTAGGTATGCTGTTGGTTGGACGGAAGGCTGTGACCAATAATAGCCCTAATCGATTGGGGTGGAACTTGGCTTACTGTGGGATGTCTCTAAGAGTACTTGGAAATTTTTCTCTAATTGCTATTGCCACATCTTCCAAATAGGTAATAACCTTAACATAAATCTTCTCTAGAGAAATCAGAACGTGGTTGATGAAGGTCAGTCCTATGCTAGATGAAATATGTATTTACATATATTAATTAGAAAGTTATGAATGAAACTTAATATGCTGTTGTCAATCCCCGGTGTTGTCAGAGCCGTAACGACTGCGGCTGGACTTACTGAAAGTTTTATCTATTTATATCAATGTTAGTCCTAATAATTATACCCTCACTTTAGTGATACGAGGGTATACTCGTATATCATTATATATTTCGTTTAATATATGTAACGTTTTAAAGAGTGAATGACGGTTGACTAATTCTCCGGAAATCCTTAGGACATGTATGGGACGGCTTTTCCGCTTTTCGAATGAAAATAACCTTTGTTTCTCTCCATATAGTTAGTGAGCCAGCCGATGCCTGTAGGGACTGCGGCAAGACATTGTCTGGTCCTGGCAACTTAAAGGGGTGTCAAATTTTACCATTTACCAAGATACCAGCGTCTATAGGCTATGTGTGGAGGATGACGAACCGGTAGAGCTCTACCTTTGTCACTGCCCAGCTTTCGCAAACAATCGATCCAGATACTCACCAAATTAGGGGGATAGAATGGAAAACACTTACGGACTATATCAAGTGTACAGAGTTTCTAAAATAATCTCTCAAGGCTAGACCATAAAATAATAAGAGCGCACATCAAGCCGACTACTGACTTAGGTGTATATCCAAAGACTTGAGGCGGAATAACTAAATCTACCTCCACTTTTCAACATAACCTACCATTACTGTAGACTTGATGTTGGACAGTAAGTAGCCTGTGATCAGTGTTGGTCCTAATACAACTATCGATTAATCTCTCCAAGGTTTTAAGGAGAAACGGCGATATACTAATCTGTATGAAATCCTTAGCTTTGGAAAAAAAAAGATAACCTAAGTTATTCTTCATTTGATATATAGGACTCTTTCAGTATATAAGTCGCTGCCTTTAGGGCCTCCGGCGAGACAATGTTGGGTATTGGTGACTTAAAAGATTTAAAGTTTTTTGTAGCCCAAATAATTCTAGATTTGGTTACAATCTCGATATAGGCTGGCGATAATGTTAGTCCTAATCTATATAAGATTACTGCACTTTAGTTTAATTAAATTTTTGCTCTCTAGTGTGAGGAGATGACCTTCTTAGGTCATATGTTGGCCAGATTTGTCTCGCTACCCTACAGGTATTGATTTCTGTTCATCTCTAAGTGGACTGGACTGCCTCTTGCCTAGGCCAAAGCTTGCATGTGGCGCACCAAAACATGCAAATTCTTCGAGAATTTGTAATGCCGTCACTTTCCCAGCCAGTTCACCGGTTTTGTAATGGCCCGGGTAATCTCTACGCCCAGGTACCCATTTGAGGTATATGTTAAGTTGCCATCTCATTGAGATATCTGCGGCTGTAGGGGACTAATTCTGAATTTAGGGATGTAAATGACGAAGCCAGTGTTGGTCACTATGTAGCTATGTATACCTGTCTGAGATTGCCAATTTCTTCGCTGCGAGGAACCTGAAAATATCCGCCACCAAATCATCGGCCACACTGTGCATGCCATAGCTATCCGCAATAAAATGAAAAGAAGAAACAAGGTCCTCAAGTCGCTAGCCGGCAGCACTTGGGGAACAGATAAATAAACCTTGTCGACCTCTTAAAAAGCTAAAGGTCGGTCTGTGGTAAACTGTCATCACCAGTGTGGTCACCGAATTTGAGCGAGACGCAGTGGAAGAACATACATACCTGCAAAAATGCCGCCCTGAAAACTGTGACAGGGTGCCTGCCCATGTCTTCTGTGGACCATCTACATGAGAAGACGAAGATCATATCCGTGCAACGTCACAAATTTTGATGTCGATCTGCTTGGTGTTTGGGATGGTAGCCACCAATCAGATACTGCTTCGACAGCTTATATAAAGGCTTCCACCTCCCAGGCAGATCAGGAAAGACATTCATGATCTATAGCGCGAGGTCCAACGCTACAAGAGAACCTATAGATCAAAGAGCATACCAGTCAGATCTGGCTGACATACACTCTGACGCAGTCGCTGAAGCCGTGAATAATTACAGAGTCAATCTCGTGCTAGGAGATAACTCTCCACCAGTAACCTCAGAAGAAGAGGAATTAGCACGACAGATAAGAGTACTTTTGGCCCAATTAAGATTATGATGGGTGTAGCCGCCTCAATTTATACTGAGCAAGAATTGATGGCACCACTTCGAAAACATGTCTCGCTTTTAACCCGGGACCACACGACACAATACATTTTTTCAACTGCCCTGCCAAACCTACTCAACTTGTTGCCATGTCTCTGGACCCAACCAGTGAAAGCAGCCATCTGCCTTGGCCTGGAAACCAATACAACAGAACTCACTACACAAGGTGAATAAAAACAACACCTAATGGACAACAAACACCTGTACTGCTACTACAACTATGTAGCGCCTCAGCCAATAGACGACATCCCTTATTGTCATTATTTCGGCTTGATAGACACTGTAAGTATCTGGTAGTCTGTGAGCTATATGAAGACTAAGTTCTTTGCAGTCCTAAGCCAACCAATCCAAGCCTACCAACGAAGCCAATCAAGCTTCGAACCTCGTATCTGTATAGAAGTGGAGATATGTAATTAATATTTCCTGATATTCTGCCAACCCATTCCTCTCTGGCAGAGGAATGTAGCCCTTAATGCCCCGCTTAACGAGTACATGGAAGGAAGTTCTCTGAACATAATTGACTGGTGATGGATCGCTGTTTACCACTCCACAATGCCGTACAGTACGTATTCTGGATTTAGCTGAGTTCCTGCCGTTAGGCTTAACCCCACCGTGCTGGGTGAATACATGCGTTGACTACCCCCCCACGCACAATGTGCATGAGTACCAAACAATTCCGTGCTTCTGGACACTTTTGCCTCCTCCTTGGTTAGGAGCGGAGCCCATCTAAAACTCCTTGCCATTCTAAGGGTCATGGCACCCGGTTGGTTTGCAACTCCACATCCGAGAATGTTCTCTCCCAGCGATTTTGGTTTCAACAACAGCCACCACGTTGCACCCAACAGGTCCTCACCAAAAGTCAGGCCGGAACCAGCTTCCCGCGGGCTTTCTTGACTCCCGTGATACCAAATTAAGTGCTCTGGTCAGACTGCGTAGCCGAAGATACTACCAGTTAGACTCCAGAATCTAGGACTGATGACCAATCTGGGATCACTGTCCAGTCGCCATCCTGGGAATAGATGGGGACTATAGGATTCGTAGATCCCCCGCCGTACAGTAGTACAGTTGGGCGAACTATCCAGCAAAATAATGGTAAGTACATGTCCTTACCACCAGCATTACCAGGTAATGATATTTCATTATCGCCAGCATTACTTTCGGTAAATTATTACGACTAACAAAATAATGACAAAAATAAGTTTTTGCTAGTAATCTAATTTGAGTCTCTTATCTAGTGGCAAACTTGAAATGTGGAACATCTGCCCTAAAGACAGATAGATCTTAAAAGCATATGTCTGTGTTTTTAATTCACTTCATTAAAATACATTTGGTCCTTCGACTTACCGTTATATAATGACCTGACGTGGGTACAACATTTGAAAATATTTGAGCTGTAGTCGTTGCTGAACTGAATGTCGGCTGAGTTGGCAAAGCGTTGGGTAGAAAGATATTCGTCGGTTTTGGTGTCTGAGCTTGCAAAACATTCAGTTTAGTTATTGTAGGTCCAAAATGTACAGCAGGTTGGAATTGAGATGGATGACTCTTCTGCGGACTGCTAGTGAGACTGGCCGCCGAAGGTTGTGGTGTATGAATTAAAGGCACAACCTGATTGGGTGATCCCAATTCATCTAAATTGACGGTGAAAGCACTGACCAACGGAGCCGCTTGTATACGTATATCGCCCTTATCGACAACTTCAATATTTTCACCATCTTCATTGTGCGTAGGTCGGGGAGTTGTGGTAGTCGTAGTGGTTGTGGTAGTAGTTGTTCGTCTTGTGGTGGTTCTAGGACGAGGCGTTGTAGTGGTGGTCGTCGTGGTTGTTGATGTTGTGGTCGATGATAGTTTAGCTTTGGAGTTGCGAATTTCAAATTTAATTTCATCCAAACCATTTGAGGAAATCTCATTGGTCTGTAGACTGTGGCCAACACTGCGAGCCGATTGGTGGCTATCTTCGCCCGACTCTCCGGCCACATTTGTTGTTACTATAACCGGTGAACCGAGATTATGTTTCTGCGACTTCTTGAAGGTCTTCGTTTTGTCTATGAAGGCCGATAGAGGTTGCTCCCGGGCATTGTTCTCATCATAGGTGGCGGTAAAGAATTGCACAGAGGGAAAAACATCTGCTGCATTGGTACTCTCCTCGAGTATTTCATCTTTGGTCTGTGTTGCCAAGGGCACAGCAGTGGTACTTTGTATGGTGGTGATCCTGGAAGGCTGGAGAATTGCGGCAATGGGAACAGCTTCTTCGTTTACTCCCTCTTCGTTACCTTCACCTTTCGGCTCTTCATTCTCATTCACATTCTCATCGTCTTGGGCTTCTTGTTCCAGCTTATCTATGGCACGTAGTAGAGCTTGTCTTACTGATATATCTAATTTTTGTATGGCCTCGCGTGGTATGATCTCATTGGTCTCCGTTGAGCTCTCGTCATCTGCCAGGGCGCCGCATTGTGAGCCCAGCAGACACAATAGAAGGCAGGTAAAATGCGTCTGAAATTGAAAAAAAAAA
Organism: Eudasyphora cyanicolor; assembly: GCA_963930755.1. NCBI lineage: Eukaryota > Metazoa > Arthropoda > Insecta > Diptera > Muscidae > Eudasyphora > Eudasyphora cyanicolor. Next base: position 214,409,973 of record OZ005734.1, on the reverse strand, counting down.
CGAAACAAAACCGTCCCAGTTTAGTAATTTGTGCTCGTAATGATCCTTGACATAAAATTATTTAATAGTTTTTTTTCATATCATCTTCTTCATAAAAATGACTTATCTCTTAAAGTGTATCGCTAACATTGGCTGGAGATAATCTGAAAGTGTAATGTTTGTTGTTTTCTGCCGCGATTTTTTAATTTAAAACAATTATTACGAATTATGCACTTACTGCGTGTATACTTAGATAAGTATTTATTTATGCATACCGTATGTATGTATACTTGTGAGTATAACCATTCGGTAGGTTTATTATAAATTTGTTTTCATTCATGTATGCCAGAGTGCGATACCACCAGCGGGCACATATTAAGGCCTTATGTGGGTTCATGATTACCTACATGTTACCTGTTCGCATTAAAATGCACAGCTTTGATTTATTACGTAAAATAATGTAAGAGCAAAAAATTATCATAAAAAACCATAAATGTACTTTACTATTTTTTTATCCTCAACATACGAACATAAATTTTTTAGCACTTCAATGCTGTGTTATGAATTTGTAAAAACAGAGAAAATAACATCTGACTGTGATGCTAATCGCTATGTAGTCGTAGCGATTAATGTACCCTACTGTATGTAATTCTCGAATGGTATAGTAAATAGTTTAACACCTACAACTAGCAACTACTCGTAGAATATGGAATTTTAATTCGAATTTTGGATAGAACGGTTAAAATATGTTGCTCCATTCAAATTATTGCTACATAAGTTGTGGGGAAATAATGTTCATATGAATTTGTCAATTTGTACGCTGAACAATAAGTAACTCCATAAGTTTTCACTACATCGAATAACAAGTGTTTGTGTAACTGGTATTATAGCTACCGACGAGAATCACGATAAGTGAGAAATGAAATTTCTTTAAGGATTCAGATTTTGAGGAACTTGGATATATTAAATTTTAAGGGCCGATGTTGATTTTGAATAAACCACAAATTATTTAGGAAATTATTGTCATTTCTTTTTATTATGGTAATATTGGTATGGTTCAATTGTGTATGGAACAAAATATCGGCCAAATGGCCGCCGCGACCTCGTCGGCACACCTCCATCTGATGGTCCAAATTTTCGATGACGCTGAGGCATCATTGAGGTTCTATGCCGTTAATGTGCCGAATTATCTCATCCTTTAGCTCTTGAATTGTTGCTGGCTTATCGACGTACACCTTTTCTTTGAAATAACCCCAAAGAAAGAAGTCCAACATTGTCAAATCATATGATCTTGGCGGCCAATTGACATCGCCACGACGTGAGATAACACGGCCATTGAATTTGTTGCGCAAAAGTGCCATTGTTTCGTTAGCTGTGTGGCAAGTGGCACCGTCCTGTTGAAACCACACATTGTCCACATCCATATATTCCAATTCGGGCCATAAAAAGTTCGTTATCATTTCACGATAGCGAACACCATTCACAGTAACTGCCTGACCGGCCTCATTTCGAAGAAGTATGGCTCGATGACGTCGGCAGCCCATTGGCCGCACCAAACCAACTGGACGAACATGCACAGGTATTTTCAAGTCTCCTACAGACCCGGTTTGCTGAAATTTGCGCACAATTCTCCCGATTGTGTACACATTTGGTCTATTATGCTGATCAAAAAAAAAAAATCACGAAGTGCACGAAATGCATTTTGATGTGAACTCCCGTTTTCGCAAAAGGCTTAAAAAACTTTAACGCGTTGCTCGATTGTGTATCTTTCCATGGTTCAAATTGAGTTAGTCTGAAATTAAGAAATGTCAAATGAAATGCAGAAAAAATTTGACGTTTAGGTGTGGTTCACATTCAACATCGGCCCTTACAATTTAACCAACCTTTATGAAGATTTCAAAATTGAATAGAAAACCAATTTCAAGGGAAATGCTTTCTAAATTTTTAAAAAAAAAAAATGTATCTGCCTTGCAGGGTATTATATGTTTGTGCATTTCTTTGTAACACTTCCTGAGTCGATTTAACCATTTCCGTCTTTAGATGTATCCTTGTAATCAAAGTGCAGATCGTATTTACGCTCCGATGATGATGAAATGTAGCACAGTGCTCTTCTTTGGCCCAAATCCTCCGATTTTGTATATTGGCACTGTGGACTCCACATTTTAGCATCTAAGCGCCATAAAAGCTATATTTTACACGCGATTGTTATGAAAAATTGCAGACGGAAGTCTGTTGACCTGCAAATATACTCTAACAAATTCGAATTAAATCGGTTTAGATTTTTGTTTTTTCCGATTTGCCATCTAAGCATATTATATATTCAATAGGCCGGGTCGATTTGTGGGGAGGCAAAAAAAGTCGCCATTGCTCAGTGAAAATCGTATTCTAGGAATCAAAATAAGAAACTTTTCCGAAGGAACCATACCTCTAAAACGAATTCTGATGTCCCGGAATTTGGGTCGAACTTTTGGGTAGGGGCAAATTTTGAAAAATCCCACTTTGACCCATTTAGAGTGCTCCAATCGAGTCCAAATGTATGACCGACCCCCACTAACTTTGGAGGCCCGACCCACCCATGCCAGTGGCACACCCCCTGGAACCCCCTGGGGGTTCCATACATTTGGACTCGATTGGAGCACTCTAAATGGGTCAAAGTGGGATTTTTTCCGGGACATCAGAATTCGTTTTAGAGGTATGGTTCCTTCGGCAAAGTTTCTTATTTTGATCCCTAGAATACGATTTTCACTGAGCAATGGGCGATTTTTAAATCGAGCCGCCCTAATGTATATATATCACGGATGTACCGAAAGTGGCGTAGTGTATCATAGATAAGTCCTGCTTCGCTAAATAATTTATTTCTGTGGACATGTTCCGGCGGTGTAGTACTTTTTTCTTATTGAGGAGGCGAATACAGATATATACGGGGTTTTCCAACAAGAGGTGTTATTTTGATTCACCCGGTATTTCGGTAGCTGTCACTTTTGAAGCTTTTATTCTCTGATATTTGACAAGTAAAAACTAGGCCATTACTAAAAATGGAACGATACACGATCCAACAACGCATTGAAATTATTAAAATTCGAAAATCATCGAAAAATGATCTTGACTGATGAGGCCCATTTCCACCTTGGTGGCTACGTCAACAAGCAAAATTGTCGCATCTGGGGCTCGGAAAACCTAAGAGTTATTGTTGAGAAGTCTCTCCATCATCAACGTGTGACTGTTTAGTGCGGTTTATGGTCCGGCGGGGTCATTGGACCTTACTTTTTTGAAAATGAGGTTGGATCAACAGTTACGGTTAATGGATTGCGCTATCGAGAGATGATTAATGATTTTTATGATCGGAGTTGGATGGTATTGATCTGGACAACGTTTACTTTTAACAAGACAAGCAACGAAACCATTGCTCTGTTACGGGAAAGTTTCCGGACAGTGTTATCTCTCGAAGAGGTGATCACAATTGGCCACCGAGATCTTGTGATTTAACACCTTGCGAATTCTTCCTTTGGGGCCATGTGAAAGATAAGGTCTACGCCAACTGCCCAGCGTCGATTCAAGACCTCAAAGATAAAATTCGTGAGGCTATCGAGGACATAGGGCAGCCACTTTGCGATTGGTTATGGGAAATTTCATGAAAAGGATATTGTCCTGTAAGCGTGGCCTTGGTGGCCATTTGGCTGATGTTGTTTTTCATTATTAACGGCATACCTTCCTCTTTATTATGAAATAAACATCCGATCATTTATCTCAAAAAATTTCATTTTTCTTTGAATACCAAAATAACACCTCTTGTTGGATAACCCTTTACTATGAGATTCAGCGTTTATAAATTATACATTTTGAAGGTGTGCTGTGTATCTAGTATTCTTATTTTATCTCTGAAAGAGAGTACCTCATTTCCTTCCATTCTTTATTTAATTCCGATCTCTTGATCGGGCAAAAATGTTTGTATTTCGCTAAACCAGTTGGTAATTCTACTACGAGCTTTGAAGTCTCATAATTTTTTGATTAACTTTAATATTGTTTTTATCATTACAAAAACTTCTGCAAAAGTGTGAGTGACTGAAATATTATGTAGCGTGACTTGTGTATGTTTGTATGTACATACCCCACTAAGTGGCCATAAAACGCGAATAATGTGTTAAGCTTTACTAATTCAGCTCAAAGAAATGTTACAGTTTTTTTAAGTTTTTTTCCATTTTCCTCAACGTTGTGCAGAGTACTCTCGTTTCGTGGTGTTTTAAATTTGCACCACCTGTTGTGTTTCAGCCGAATGGGAACCTTATGGGTGGTTCCATTCTGTGAAATATACAAACATTAACGTATGGCATTCGTGTAATCAATTGTCCATAATAATATAAACAACTTAAGTTTTACTTTGTGATATGACGAAATTTTTATGAATTCGACAAAAAACGAAATTGCTTCTTCGAATTGATTTTCAGATTATTTTGTGTTTATAAATACTTGAAAAAAATTGTTTCAGGAGTTTCTCACTTCATAATTCCTGAAAATGAGAATTTTTTTCTTAACTGCGAATTTATTTACGAATCACAGACATATTTTTATTTGAAAAAAATATTTTGCCGAAAATGCACAAAGTGAATTAGTCTAAAATATTGTTTTCCTAAGATACCATTTTCTTTGGGTGTAGAATTAAACAATTTTGCAATATTAATATTCATTCAATTTTGTTAATTTATAAAACATGTTCATTCATTGCAAAGTGGATTCCAGCATCATTTGCGGTTGTCGGCAGTCGGGGTCATTATAGTTAATTTATTGTAGGTGTGGCTCTGGACTGTGATGTGAAACTTACTCGTGTCATTTCAGCTAAATTAATCAATCATTTTAAATGTTTTGTTTATTGTTAATAACACGCGTAATAATGTTAACACATGTAAACACATGCTTAAATTGACTGATTGATGTTACTGCAAATTAGCTGGAGGCAAAAAACTTGTGTCCCCCCGATTTAATGAAGCGAAATTTAACGGATGAACAAAATGTACGCTGGAGGTGGCAGCAATATTTAGACCCTTACTTTAGACGAGGAGGGTATACATATATCATTTGCTAAGGGCTAAAAATGGAACACATCGAAGGAGTGACCAAAGACCCTAAATGTATTTGGTGGAAATCCATTTTAGAGCATTTTAAATCGTTTCAGCTATGTCCGTCCGTCCATCTGGCTGGAGCGTATGATAACTCATGAGATAAGTTGCCGATAGACTTCAAATTTTGTATGTAGTAATACATATACTCTAATCTCTGGCTATGATCGAAGATATACCATATTGGTCATCTTCTTATGATACCTCCCCCACAAAGGGTTACCATTTAGTGAAATATTGTAGTTACACAATTCTACTTAGTTGAATCTTCCGTATTTCCACAAATAGTAATAGTTTCTTAATCGCTATTTACTGGAGAAAAATGGGGGACATTATCACGCCGCTTGGTTACCTGGCTCACAAAGTGAAGAGTCGTACTAAAACTGAATAGTGCATAACTTTAAACCAGTTAACTCAACCCCTTGAAGTGTTGTACAATGTTGTGCTTTTATAGCCCCTACAGTTCGTATAAAAATGTGACTTCGATATCAATCCACACAAACACTTGAAATGCGACACTGTGCAATCTTTTTTATAAACCCACTGTTCAGCACAAAATGGCCGCATTTTTCAATCCCCTTCTGGTATCCCCCACACAAAGTGGCAAATTCATACGCATATATCTTCTATGGCATTCATCTGAATGTTTTCATATTCTGCAGTTTACACTACATTTCCAATGAATTTAGTCTGACAAAGAATATGTCAATATTTTTTCAGCGTACTGGCATTTCCCGCAAAAACTAAAAAATTTCATATCCCATTTCTCACAAAGTTATGTCGGTTTACTTGAATGCTTTTCCAATGAATAAAGAACGAGGAAAAATTGTCTATCGTTAAAAAAATCCTTAACACATTTCGCACACATTGATGGTATACTTTAGTTGGTTTACGTGACTGAAATGTTCTTACTAGTTTGTAGTACAGAGTACTATGTCTTCTTATGTCAAAAAAGGGAGATATTGGCCCATCATTGGTTTTACGAAGAAAAAAGCTTTTTTTTTTTTTTAAAAATCCAGGGATAAACGAAGAAGTTATGTAGATTTCTCTGGCAGAAGTAACACAATTTAAGTTAGGGTGGGTTAGGTTAAAGAGAGGAGACGTTTAAACGTCTCATGTCCATGGACTTACACTTAAGTCAATTTTCCAAGTTTATTACTTGAACTTATCTGCGCTTTGAAACAGTTTGCCCGTTCATTTCCAATCACTCCGTTGTGTCTTGGTGGCTGAGTAATCATTTATCGTTCTTTTACAGTCTAACACAGTTCTGAATTTGACCCTTTCCCTTGTTATTGCCTTGATCGCCATTTGGCTTTCTGTGAAGATATTGGCATATTTAGGCTTTGTGGTATTACTGAGCCAGTTCACACGCTCCGTGATTGCTCGAACTTCTGCTTGAAATACCGTGTTATGGTCTGGGATCGGAACTAAAGTTCAATTTTAGATTCATCAATAAAAAGGCCCCGAACCCGTCCTTCCTCCTAGCTTGGACCCATAAGCCGCACTTCAGGCATGCGTTCGGAGATTTCTGGTGTTTGAATGTGACCAACTACGAGTAGAAAAATCTTCTGATGGTACGACCTGTGGTCTCGATTTATCCATTCACCCATCACTTGTAGACGTCTTGCTGTGAGGGCTGCCTCATACTTTATACGGATGTCCATTGGTTGGATGTGCAGAATAGTCTCCAACGCTCTTGTTGGTGCGGTTTCAATTTCCTCGCTTATGTGGGGCAATTAGACGTTGCACTTCTAGTCCACTGATGTCCACCACGCGACACAGGCGTAGGTTATTATTGGTTTAATCACACTCTTGTAAAGCCAGTGAGTCATATTTGGACGTAGTCCCCATTTTGAACCTATAGCTCTACTGCTCTAACTCATTCTTCAATATGCACTTTCCAATACAGTTTCTGATCCAAAATTACTCCCAAGTATTTTACCTTTTTAGATATTGCAATTGTCTTATTCAGGAATCGAGGTACGGTAAACGTGGGCTCTTCGTTTTCTTTGTAAATAGACATACTTCTGTTTTGTCTGGTTGAACATTTAATCCAGTTGGTTGTGCCCAGTTATATGCTATGTTAAGTGCCCCCGCAGCTCTTCTGCATAATAGGTTTGGATGTATGCCCCCTAGAAGTATTACAACGTCATCTGCATAACAGACTGGTTAAAGTCCTTAATTTCAACAGAAGACGCATAACAGCATGTCTTGGGTCCACAACTTTAACAAGGTTTGTAAACAGAGGGACCCCAAAAGGAGGAGTACTGTCTCCACTAAAAAGAAAAATCGGTGATAGATAAATATTTTTTAAATATATTTCCTAAAGTTAATCTTTAAAAGAATTCTTTATTCACGATTTATGCGGACGACGTTGCAATCGCAGTGAGTTGCAAATTCGAAAACGTCCTCCGAGACATTCTACAGGTGGCTCTGAACAAATTGGCTACATGGGCCAGAAGCAGCGGTTTGGGCGTAAACCCAAACAAGACAGAATTGGTTCTCTTTACTAGGATGAATAAAGTCCCACATGTGGACCCTCCACCTCGGATAAATGGAACAGATCTAGTCTTTTCTGAAAGTGAAAATTTTTTAGGAATAATTCTAGATAGAAAACTGTTATTTAGACTTAACGTAGTGGAACGTGTAAGGAAGGCCAACGTCGCCTTATATTCCTGCAAAAAGGCTGTAGGGTCGCGGTGGGGTCTCTCTCCTGAAATCGTCCACTGGATATATGTAGCAGTAGTTCGTCCTATACTGATATACGGCATTGTGGTATGGTGGAAGGCAACTGACAAACTAACCATCACCAACCTACTAACAAAGGTTCAGAGAACAGCCTGTCTGAGCATAAGCGGAGCCTTAAGGACTACAGCGACCGATTCTCTACAAGCCCTATCCCATATACTGCGGATTAATATTGTGTCGAGAGAAGTTGCCACCAAAGCGGCAATAAGATTAAACTGCCTGAGGATATCAAAGTGTAGTGCTATGGTAACCGATCGAGTGGACTATATACCAACGGTGTACACCTTCGAAAGAAATTACATCACTATGATTCCCACCAGAGATGAATGGGTTGGAAGAATACCAGGTAATAGAAACCATATCCACTTTTACACGGATGGTTCGAAGCTTGATGAAAAGGTTGGCTTCGGAGTACACTGTGCAGAGCTTAGATTGGATATAGCTCACAGACTACCAAATACCTGCACTGTCTATCAAGCCGAAATAATGGCAATATGGGAAGTAGCCAAGTGGCTGAGTCGCAACATAGTAAACAACACTGGCGTTGTAATTTACTCGGACAGCCAGGCTGCCATCAATTCTCTGGAGCAACATCCCTAAATTCACAAACAGCCCTCGACTGCCGCAGATCTCTTAACGAGATGGCTGAGCAGTTTAATATACACATCATATGGGTGCCTGGGCATAGGGATATCCCGGGGAACTGCAAAGCCGATGAACTTGCTAGGAAAGGGACGACATTACAAATTCTCGAAGAATTTGCATATATTGGTGGGCCACTATCCACGTGCAAGCTTTGGCTTAGGCAAGAGGCAATCAGGCAGTCCAACGAAAGATGGACAGAAATCGGCACCTGCAGAGTAGCTATACAAATCTGGCCAAGGTATGACCTGAGAATATGAAAATATCTCCTCGCACTAGAGAGGCAAAGATGGTCTACGTTTGTATCAGTTCTGACGGGACACTGCTTGATCAGCGAACACGCCAAAAGATTGGGTATTGACTCTAATGACTTCTGCAGAAGCTGTGGAGATGAGGAAGAAGTGGAGAGCATTGAGCACTTGCTATGCGACTGCCCCGCTCTGAGTAAACGACGACTGGACATACTGGGGTCGGCTTTTCTAGGCAGCCTAACAGACCTTTCCAGTACCGATATTCGTACTATCGAAAAATTTGTATATGAGCTGGTCTATGTGAGCTTGTATAAAAAATACGGCTGCCACCCTAACATAAACCTAAGTCCTTCATTGGTGAGGGCTTTTAGGAGACTGTATCATCGTAACCCATAGAATAGGCGATAAAATGCCCCCTGAGGTATACCACGATTTACCTTGTCTCTAATGTCTTGTCTCTTGCGTCATATGACCCACAAATAATTCACCTATTCCTTAGCATACTGTTGATCCAGTTTTCCGGCGCCCGGTCGGCGTGAAACTCGTCTAAGGATTGGATAAGTGTATTGGTTTGAACATTGTTAAATGCGCCCTCAATGCCTATGCAAACAGCAAGTGTAAACATTTCTTTACTGAAGGACTCTTCTATGTGGTGCACTACCTCATGCAGAGCTGTTTCCACAGATCTTCCTTTGACATAAGCGTGTTGTTTGTATTTAAGCTATCGGGTATAAGAGTGAGATACGTCTTGTCAAAGAGTGGTTCAGTCATAGTGTAATCAACAGAGCCCGGAAGGTCAGGCATTTCGTCTAGTATGAAACGTTGTCGTAGCCATTTCCTGACCATAGTGATAGTTCCCTAAGTCTAATCGCAGTACTTGCGGCGTATTGCACCGCTATAATCCTTCTTTGCTCTTTCCAAAATATTAGGTTTGCAGTGCAACTTCCTGTCCAGTAAAATACCTACGTATTTTACGCTTTTAGAGAAGGGAATTCCAATACCTACCAAGGAGAAAAGTGTAACTGGTGGTACCTTATTTCTCCTGTTGAAAAGAATTAGTTCCGTCTTGATCGGGTGAACACCAAGACCATTGCCGAAAGCCCATCTTGCTGTTGTATGAAGGGCCTGCTGTAGGATGTCTCCGAGAGTATCCAGAAACTACCAACTAACAGTTATTGCCACGTCATCTGCATAGGCATCAACTCTGATACCCGTCATCTCCATAACATTGATCATGAAGAGCTTCCATAGCATAGGAGACAGAACACCACCTTAGGGCGTTCCCCTGCTGACAAGACAAATCTATGGAGGTCAGTTAGCCCTAAGCTAGCTGTAATGCGCCTTTTAGTCAGAAGGCTATGAATGAACCTACGTATACTGGTATCAACCGGCAGGGTTGCTAAGGCCGTAATAAAAGCGGCTAGATTTCTGTTATTACAGGCCTCCTCATTACCAAAGAAAGCTACCATAGTGTATTCCTTAACAAAGAGGGTTCCTTCAATAAAGCTGAACAGCTTATGCATGGCGGTTTCGGTGGACTTGCCCTTGCTATAGGCGTACTGTTAGACATTAACCTGAAATTGATGGCAAATATTTTTGTAGAACATTTTGACCCGTTAAACACCTGTTTTAGGGTTGATTTTTAACCTTCTCCACAAAAGGAACCAATCAGATCCCTAGATTGGGGAGCTAGAGGGTTAAAGTATTCAACAAAAATGTTTGCCTCAAATTTCTATTATTATTTCTGGCATTTAAGTTGGGCTTTGAGTTTTGGTGTATTCAGAGACTTATAGTAGAATTTATGGCAAATATTTTTGTAGAACATTTTGACCCGTTAAATACCTGTTTTAGGGGTGATATTTACCCTTCTCCACAAAATGGACCAAAAAGACCCCTAGATTAAACAGCTAGATGTTTAAAATGTTCAACAAAAATGTTCTCCGTAGTATTCTAAATAATGTTGCTCAACACATCGTATACCTAAAATGTAAAGGTCACAACGTGAGTGGACGGTAGCCTAAGGTAACAATCTATTAATCTCTCTAGGGTTTTAAGGACATGGGACATTTTCCATAAAAATGAATATTCCTGTTCATCAAAGCTTCAAGCTTCAGGGATGAAGCTAATTTTTGGTTGAATGGGTACGTAAATAAACAAAATTGTCACATTTGGAGTGAAGTTATCCACAATACCTTGACCGACACCTTTACATCCACAGAAAATTACTGACCCTTTATGGGTCATTGGTTCATAGGTCTTCAAAAAACGATGATGCTACTGTTAATGGTGAATACTATAGAGAACTGATTACAAGTTTTATCGTATCTGAAATAGCTGGCATTAATGTTGTTGACATGTGGTTTCGACAGGATAGACTCATATGTCGCACAACGCAATCTACAATTAATTTACTCAAAAAAGCTTTTGGGGTGAAAAATTTCACGTAATGGTCCTGTTAATTGGCCACCAAGAGATCGTTTGATATAACCCCATTGGATTGTATCCTTTGGGGTTATTTAAAGTCATTCATCTAAGTCGATGAACCAGAGATACCAGGGCGGTCCCAAAATCAGCCGACCAAACAAAGAAAACATAACAAATTTAGCTCGATACACCCTGTTTATAGTAAGAACTGTCTAGCTCCTGAAAATAGCCATAAACCGCAGCCTCCATCACTTCATTGCTGGCAAATATTTTCCGCCGAGCCATTTTTTCCAAGTTTGGAAACAAAAAATAATCCGAAAAATCTTAATCTGGCGAATAAGGTGCTTGCTGAAGCAAATCTAACTTTAATTCATTGATTTTGGCAATAGTGGATATATGAACTGGTGCATTGTCTTGATTATGAGCAAACGCGGCACTCATCTTGCGCACAGCTTTCTCATCATCAAATTTTCCGTCCAATATGCGATGTTTAGCATTTTTTGAAATGCCTATTACTTCAACTAGCTCACGAACCTTCATCCGACGGTAATTTCTGGCGTGAACACCTCAATTGGTGGACCGCTACGCTGTTCGTCTTGGCAGCTCGTACGGCCCCGTTTAAATTCTACGGCCCAATATTTTATATTTACAAACGAAGGAGCAGCCCCCCAAAAGTAGAATCCAGCTCGATTTTAACATTTGCCTGGACTGAGACCAATTTGTCCATGTTTACAAATTTACTGAGATCGTTTATTGTTGAGTGCTAAAAAAACTAAACAACGTGGTGCCTTCAAACTTAAAACATATGTTTTAGAAGGTTGCCACTTTTCATGGAAGTAACCTTTTCCAAACATGTCAGGTCGGCTAATTATGGGACCGCTCTCGTAATTGAACACCTGGAAATCAACATTCGGCGAGTTATTGGCGAAATACGGCCGCAAATGCTGAGAAAAGTTTTGGAGTTCCAGATTGCGCCATGTACGCGCCAGCCGTGGCGGCCGCATGACCCATATCATATTTAAACATAAAATGATCTATCCAAAAAAAGCCAGCTTAATTGATATTAAAAGTATTTTCTTTGCTTTATTTTAATTTATAGTTCTGTATCTCTGAAAAAACTCATTTATTTTTTGGTAAAAAGGATAAGTATTGTACCTTCGGCAAATTCAAATGGCTACATGTACGAATAGAATCGGGGAAATTGGGAAGCCCTTGTGAAAAAATGGAAGAGTCTTTCTACTGCCAAATCTTGGGTCATATGTTGCTATATTGTGGAAATTTCCAAACTAGCCACCAACATTTTCTAGCTAACACCTAGACAAAGTGCCTTTTGTGCAGTTTTCAAATCGTATTCTTTTTGTATTTTGTACGAGGGTTGCTATATATATTTCTGGCCAAGGCAACACTAAGTGTTGCCTGGCGCAATCTGAGATTTCCATTGGAAAGTGTGACATTTTTTAGCATAAACGTACTCAGAACTTTTTGACGTACGGCCATCATTTGTGTTGTTTACAGTGACTTGAAAAAATCAATTTGGCAAAAAAATTGAATTAAGTCGTGAACATATTCGTGCGATAATTTTTCACAACTTTCGACGTGGATTATCACGACAAAAGTGCATCGATAAACTTAAATCTTTGTATGGCGATGAAGCACCATCCTATACTGTGACAAACTGGTTTAATGAATTCAATCGTGGCCGACGCTCGCTCAAAGACGAAGGTCGTCCAAAAACGGCAGTTGTGCCAGAGAACATTGATGCCGTGCGTGAACTGATAATGCAAGATTGTCATGTGACATACAAGATTGTCATGTGAAAAAATACGATCGCGATGCTTCAAAAGACGTTTATAAGATCGTCACAGGTGACGAATCTTGGATCTATGCGTATGAGCCCGAAACAAAACAGCAATCGACCGTGTGGGTCTTCGAAGACGAGCCAAATCCAACGAAAGTTGTTCGTGGATGAAGCACTTCGAAGCAAATGGTCGCCTGTTTCTTCGGCAAAACTGGTCATGTGGCGACTGCTCCGCTTAAGCAAAGTAGGACGGTCAATTCTGAGTGGTACACTACAATTTGTTTGCCTGAAGTCTTCGAAGAAATTCGAAAAACGAACAAGAGAAGACCATCACAATGCGAGCTCTCACACATCGGCTCAAACCAGTGCCTTTTTGACCGGCCAAAACGTCGAATTGATGGGTCATCCGCCGTACAGCCCTGTTTTGACACCCAATGACTTATTCTTTCTTATTCACTCACATCAAGAAAAAACTGCTTGGTCAACGTTTTTCGACGCCTGAAGCAGCTGTCGAAGCGTTCAAAAACCATGTTTTGAAGGTGAATTTTCAATACACTGTAACCAAAACAACTCGCGCTCAAATGACAAAACGGTCTGAGTGAAGTTGTGCTAAAAATGTCATACTTTCCAATGGAACTTCCTGTTTTCATCTGGCAACACCAGCATTGCCAGGACCGAAATAAAAATAGCAACCCACGTATGTATGTGTTTAGTGTTTCAACATATGCCCTACTCTACGAGCAAACACATAGACATGGATTTTCATCAAGTAGGCCTTTTTTCTTCCCTAAAATGCGGACTATTCGAAAATAAATTAAAAATAGTTTCGTGGATTTTTTCTTTTTCTTTTATTTTTATGATTTTGGTGCTGCATATTATTATTTTTGATTAAGATTTTTTTTTGAGAATTTTTTAGAATAATGTACATATTTTCTTAAAGGTCCTCTAAATTTCCTTCTCTCACATTATAAAGTGAATTTTTAAGTTTTCGACTTTAAATGCGTGGCTGTATTGGTTCACTTTTCGATTTCCCAGCTATCGTTGTTTGCAAATATCTCAAAAAGCTGTAGCATATTACACTGCATTAATTTTGTAAAGTCACGTTGATGGTATTTGGAATCATTTTAAATTTTGTTGAATTTCTTGTTATTGTCTTCTCAAAAATATATTTTTTCTCACATTGCACAAATTAAAACTTTGGTATAATAAAATGGAATAATGAAAAAGTATCAAATTATCATTGTTAGCAATAGCTTTTCATAGATATCGAAAATCATACTCCTCCTTTTCCTTCTCCTCATCATCAGCATAATACAAATCATAATTATCTTCGTTTGTAGTCTTCGCACAAAAGCTAAATGTCCGGTTGCCAAACAACCGTTTGGGACTACCAAAAACCGAAGACGACGCAGATGAACAAAGTCGAAAACAATTTGAAATTAATCCGTTTTTAATTAATTTTGCAAAAGACTAACTACAATTGACACACTTTACAATCCTCATTATTATGTTAAAATATTTGTTTATTCAAAGCAAAAATTTAAATAAATACTGTTCACACACGCACATGTGTACATTCGAATCATGAAATCACGCCTAGACTGGAATCACTGCGTCGTTCATTGGGGTACTCTTCATTATTGTTATGGGGAATTTGAAATCTTGGAAATCTTTCTTCAGTTAATAACTTTATTAGCGAAGCCACACGTAATGTTATTAAAGTTTCTTCAGAAATGCAAATGAAGTTAGGCAGACAGACATGACGGACTAGATGGAAAGATGGACAGCATTTGTTTAGTAGATGCGGTTGCTGAGGTTAATGGAATAAAAATTATGATTAATTTGGCAGTCAATCAAAAGATTATGAGAAGAAGTGCAATATTGAATGAATATTTCATAATTAAATCCAATCAAAGCATAATTGGTTTAAGTAATAAAAGAACCATTTTAATTTCGAATGTTTCGAGGTTTTCTTTCGGATTTATTTCAATAATTATAAAAAGATATAGAGGTTTAACTACAGACTTTAAATGCTGAAGCTTCCGCACACTGTTATTGACCATAATTTGCTATATTGTGATCCACAGATCTGGACTCTAGAATGTCGTCTATGAGCGCCGAAAATATAACCTAATTTTTCAGATTTTAAACCAAAGACTCCACAGTGAGAATTTTTGAGATTTTGTTGAACATTTTGACCCTGTAATCACCCCTTAAACAACTGTTCTAGGGGCGAATTTTACCGTTCTCCACAAAAGGAACCAAAAAGACCCCTAGATTGAGGAGCTAGTGGTTTAAAGTGTTCAACAAAAATATTTGTCATAAAATTCTACTATAAGATCTGTATACACCAAAATTCAAAATTCAACTTAAATGTCGGAAATAAGTCAAAACATAAAATGAATTTTTTAGGTTAATTTTGTACTTTTTCGTATAGGCGCTAAACCTAAAAGTGGATTTTAAGTTTTGACTTATTTCTGGCATTTATGTTGGGTTTGGTGTATTCAGAGACATAGAGTAGAATTGTATGGCAAATATTTTTGTAGAACATTTTGACCCGTTAAACACCTGTTTTCGGGGTGATTTTTACCTTTCTCCACAATATTCACCAAAAAGACCCCCAGATGAGGAGCTAGAGGGTTAAAATGTTCAACAAAAATTTTCCCCACAGTGTTCTAAGTAATGTTGCCCAACACATCATATACCTTAAATGTAAGGATCACAGCGTTTCCTATGCCGATTCATCATAAGAATGTGCAAAAGGGGGAAATATTGATGCCCTCTAAAATTACAACAATACGTAAACTTTCAAAATGCCGATACACGTATATTATTTTTTTACCCCCTCTATCAAAATCCGTTGTCAGAACCTTGACATTTTTTGTTTTCTGTTCCACAGTTTTATTAAATGTTCAGAGAACTGCCAGCCTAGGTATAAGAGGAGCTTTAATGACTACAGGGACTGAGTCTCTACAATTCCTACTCCATGTAACTAACCGAGTGGACTGTATACCAACGGTGTACAGCTTCGAGGGGAACTTCACCACTAATATACCTGCCAGATAGGAATGGGTTGCCAGAAAACCTGGATATATAAATCGTCTCCAGATCTACACACATGGTTCGAAGCTTGATGATAAGTTTGGTTTCGTAGTAAACAGTAAAGAACTTAGCCATTTTATAGCTCACATAGTTCCAGATACCTGCAGTGTCTTATCAAGCGGAAATAATGACAATAAGGGAAGTCGCCAAGTAGCTGAGTAGCAACATAGTGACCAACACTGGCGTTGTCATTTTCTCGGACAGTCGGGCTGCTATCAATTCTCTGGCCACATCTCTAAATTCACGAACAGCACTCGAATATCGCAGATTTACAAATTCTCGGACGGCCTCATATCGGTTGCTAGCTAAGGGACGATATTACAAATTCTCGGCACCAGTAGGGTAGCTAAACAAATCTGGCCAAGATACGACTGAGAAGGTCAACATGTCTCCTCGCTCTAGAGAGGAAAAGTCTGTTGGCGTTTCTAGGAAGTCTGACAGATCTTTTCGGTACCGTTACTTGTACTACTGATAACTTTGTTTATCCAACAGGTTGTTTTCGATGAGGTTGATATTCTAGGGACCTACATTGGTCTACGTGAGCTGGAAAAGTTGGCTGCCACACTGACCTAAACCTATAGAACCTACAGACAGTGTTGTCTGGAAAGGAGAATTTTTCGATTTTTTAAGATTAACAATATATATTAGGACGCGTAAATTCTTTTTGCGACAAAGAAAATTCTGTAGTAGCTTCGGGATGAAGAAGTGGAGAGCTTTGGGCACTTGCTTTGCTACCAGCTAAGAAAAAAAAAACGTTTGCAGGTAGTTTATCGCAAACATAGTTCATTACCTCAATCGCTATACTTTTCCCGTAACGGTTGAAATAATTCTAGTGAATGAAATCGTTTATCGTAAACGTAGTTTCTCTTGTTGTCAACGAACGTTCTTTTATTCCAAAATTTTCAATTTACGTTTATGGTAAACGAAAAAAGTTTACAGAAACGTATTGTATTTAAACATGAGTGAATATTTTAAAGAAAATTGAGAGAACAAAGAGCGTAACTTGTTCTCATTTTGTCTACTTACCTCCTTCCGAATTGTTACACTATCTCACAATATATGTAATCGTTCTCAGCATGCGTAGAATCGTATGCTGTTGGGCCTTTAGTTTTGTACTGACGTTTGTGGTGTTTGGTACAAGCGCGCGTGAGTGCCAAAATGTTTATCAATGAACTCAAAATTATTGCAGTCAATGAATTAATTAAACCAAAGAATCTAAATTGTTGGAGGTGCGATGTCTCGCAAATATACTAGAGTTGTGTAGTTCGTGAACGAACTAGTTCAATTGAACGGGTCACTATACTGAACTGAGCGAACTAGTTCACACAACTCGTTCATTTCAGCTCTGTAGTTCACTATGTTTTTTTCTTCAACTATATCATTTCGTCCTCTCTTCTCAGCTGTTATGTGTTGTTTCCATTTTTATGTCATCATGAATGTATGATTCTACCTATACAAACGCCTTTGTATTTTTGGAAGGATTACAACTTTTGCAAGTTTCCACATTTTTGGAAAATAAGAATTATTGATCATATTGTTGAACAAGGTACAATATTCTAAAATTAAGGATTTGGGAACATGTTTCAATACGATATTGGGTACGTCATCTATACCGGAAGAAAGTTTCCCCTTCAATTTGGAGAATATATATATTATTTCTCCAGGTGTTACGAAATAATCACCTGCCATAGATAAATCTAATTCATTGGATTTTTTAACATCATTAAAAACGGTAAGGCTTAAATTCTCACTATCATAAGTAGCTTTTGTTTCCAAAAACTGCGTGTAATTTTCAGCCACATTGTTGTGAACAATATTGTTACTATTTGTTATCTTGGCAGAGTGGATATATTCCAAATACGAACCTACAACGTTTAAGATTTGGTCATCTCCATTTATCACGTATTTATTAGAAACAGTATCCCTTTGTAGATTTATTGGATCGATACCAGCTCGTTCTAAAAGATACTCATCTGTTTGATCAATATGAATAGAGCTAATTTCAAATGAATTATATTTCCGGAAATGTTTTTTAGCTTCCGAAAACATTTGAGAAGGATCTTTGGGGCTGATATTTTTCAGTTTATCTTCGAAATATTTATTTACTGATATAGTAAAATTGTCCAGCAAAAGTTTTTTAACGAGCTTCAATTTATTTTTTAAAAGTTGCAATTCACTAGGTGGAACAACGCATTCTAATCTATTATGTTTTTTAATTTTTGTAAGTATTAAGCTTTTTTCTTTGTGTAACTTTTTAATGATAGGATTTAAAAATTTTTGTATGTTGTCTTTTATTTTTACTTTTGGAACATATTTTGTAATGGCATTTGTTATCATTTCATTAAGCTTTTTTAGGTGGAAATCGATTTCAGCGTTCGAAAGATTTCTATTATTGGGAATTGTCGATTCGTTCAAAATGGATCTATTTAGTGCGAGGCCAAATTTTTTCCAGTTTGTATTTTTAAAATTTAACTGATTTAAAGGTTCAACTTGCAACAGAGAAAATGGTTCTTCATTTACATTTCTTGAAGCAATTATATGTAATGCGTTGTGATCGCTGTCATATTCTAAAATTTTAAGGCAATTTTTGCTGTTATTTTCTCTTTGGATGTTGATTCTATGATCTGATATGCACACATCGAGAAAAGAACCACAACGTGGATATGATGGTGAAACCGAAGTATAGAAATTACACCTGAACCGTATTTCATTATTAAATAACCAGTCTTTTAATATAATGCCTTTTGGATTATTGTTTGCATTACCCCAATCTTGGTGCTTTGAGTTCAAATCCCCCGCTAATATGTAAAAGTTATTAGGGTTATCTAATTGTAATGACTCAAAAAGTTGTTGCATTTCATTTCTAAAACAACCATTGTTATTGCCTGAGGAATAATATGCGCATATAATATAAAGAATTTGGTTTGCATCCATATGGAGCTTAACAATACAAGTCTCTAAATATTTAAAGGAATCTATTATATTATTGCGGTGCGTTTTGTAATTTAAAGATTTCTTTATTAAAATTGCTGTACCTCCTCCTCTAGTAGCTCCTATTCTATCTTTTCTCACAAAATTGTAATTTTCAAAAAAGATTGTATGTCTGTAATTTAGTTTTGTTTCATTCAACATAACAATGTCGGGGTTATTTTTAATAAGAAAATTAACTAAATCGTACCGTCTATGTAGTTTTATTAATGAATTTACATTTATCTCAATTATGTTTAATTTTTTTGATATTATATTATTCAAATCTGTATTCAGAACCATTACACTTCAAGAAATGAAAAAAGGGTATCAATTCTGGCTGCTTGGATGTTTAGTTGTTTCTGAAAATTTGTGATTTGATTTGATAAATTTTCTATAGAATGTTTGAGATCTTGAATAAAATAATTATTTTGATAATTATCGTTATTGTTATTATTGATGCTTTCATTTATTACGCCAGTATTGATACCATTCATTCTTAACATATTAGCAAAAGTTATATTTGGATTTATATTAGTATAGTTATTATTATTTTTATTATTTGAAAGATGTTGTCTTCTTTCTCTAATTTTTTGCTGCAGTTCTTTATACTTTTCGCAGCCTTTATATGAAGCTGGGTGTCCGTATTTGTTGCATAGGACGCAAAAGAGCTTATTTCTTTCATTTTCGGCAACATTTCCAATTGTACATTTTCCAATATCATGGTTCTGGTTACACTTCACACATCTTCTTTGTAAAAAGCAATTTGAAGCACTGTGGAAAAACCCTTGGCATTTTCTACACTGGGGGATTTCTGGTTTCTTTAACGCCTCCCACTGGATACAACGATGAAGCAATCCTCTAATTGACTTCAGCTGATTAATATTACTATCAGCGCTTATTTGAACCAAAAAAATTGGAAGATTGTACCCTTCCTTCTTCGATTTGTTTGTATAGTAATGTGCAACTTTTATAAATTCCACTTCATCTTTCTCCTGTTTACAGAGCTCTTCGTATATACATTTTGGGTCATTGTCGGCACTAAGCCCTTTTAGCAGAAATGTTTTAGTTTTAATACACTTTGGGGTGAAAATGAAGAAATTTGTATTTGTCACTTGTAAATGTGATTTAACGCGTATATAGTTTTCAATTGAATTTAGAAACAAAATAATTATACCCTCACTTTAGTGTGACGAGGGTATATATCATTTGCTACGGAAAAAAGTGTAACATATCGAAGGAGTGACCTAAGACCCCAAGTATGTTCGGCGGAAATCCGTTTTGGGTCATTTTAAGTCGAATGAGCAATGTCCGTCCGTCTGTCTGTCTGTCTGTCTGTCTGTCTGTCTGTCTGTCTGCCTGTCTGTCTGTCTGTCTGTGTGTCTGCTGGCTGGTGCGCACGATAACTCTCGAAAGGAGTAACCGATTGACTTCAAATTTCGTATGTGGTAATATTTTTTTCTATCTCCGGCTAAGTTCGAAGATGGGCCATATTGGTCCACTCCTTCTGGTACCTCCCCCACAAAGGGTTAAAATGTTGTGAAATATTGATTCTTTAATAACTGCTATTATACGTATTCGAATCTTCTGAAATTCCACACATAGTATTAGTTTGTTAGTCGCTATCACCTCGAGGAAAATGGGCGAAATTGCCACGCCCCTTTTGGTACCTCCCACACAAATGCACCATTTTGCACTAAAAGTTAAAAGCTTATAACATTAATACCAGTGTTTAGAAATACTTGAAATTTTGTACAGTGTAATGCTTTTATAGTGCCTACAGTCCAGTGAAAAATGGGCGTTATTGCCGCGCCCCTTTTGGTACCTCCCACACAAATGCACAATTTTGCACCAAAAGATAACAGCTTATAACATTAATACCAGTGTATAAAAATACTTGGAATTTTTTACAGTGTAATGCTTTTATAGTGTCTTTTGCACTGTGAAAAATGGACGCTATTTCCACGCCCCTTTTTGTACCTCCCACACAAAGGTACCATTTTGCACAAAAAGTTAAGAGCTCACAGCATGAGTACCAATGCACGAAAACGCAACAACATTTTGCACAGTGTAACGCTTTTGAAGTCCCTATAGCCCTGTAAAAAATTGCCGTTATCACCACGCCCCTTTTTGTACCTCCCACACAAAATGGCCAAATCATACCAAAATTTAATATTTCATAACGTTAATATACCAGTGCAAAAAACGTTTATAATTCTGCGCAGTGTAATGTATTTAAAGAATCTAGTATTCAGCGAAAAATAGGTGTATTTGTTAAAAACATTCTGGTACCTCCCATACAAATTTACAGAATAATTCGTTTAATATTCCATATTACATTACTCACAAAGTGAGGGTATACCTTAGTCGGTTTACCCGACTGAAACTTTCTTACTTGTTTTGTTTTGTTTTATGTATTTTATATACGATCAGTGCGAAATTCGGCAGAAAGAGGTTTCTTATTACTCGAAGGAATACTGCCAAATTCGGAGAAAATCCCCCCATATATATGTTACCACCGATTTGACATGTAAGCGCTGTAGAGACTGTATTTTATATCCGATCAGTACGAAATTCTACAGAAAGAGGTCTTTTTACATGAATGAGTATTCAGGGAAAATCGGTTCAGATTTATATATAACCTCCATATATATGTTCCTCCTGATTTGGTAACAAAGCGCTATAGAAGTTGTACTTTACTTCCGATCATTAACATTTTCCGGAAAGATGTTTCTCAATTTAGGAACAAATATTGCTTAATTTAGCGATTATCGGCTCAGAATTAGATAATATGTTGCTGCCGACTTACCAATTATTCCAAATTATTATCGCAATGACCTTTATCGCATTGTTAAGGAGGTGTAGGGCATTATATAGTCGGCCCCGCCCGACTTTCTGCCTTTCCTTACTGGTTTCAACTCATTCCATTCATATTCCAATTAGATTCCTTTAATAGCGGCTGATTTGAACTGGTGGTCTACTGAACGAAATGAACTGTTTAAGTAAAGTGAGCTGATGAACTAAAGGGCTGGTGAGCTAAAGATCTGGGGAGCTAAAGAGCCGGTGAGCTAAAGAGTTTGTGTGCTAAAGTGAACTAAATGAACGAACTAGTTCATTTCATTGAACTGAACTAAAACGAGCGATCACTTAAAAGAACTATAGTGCCCACCTCTAAAATATACTACGGACTCCAATTTAATGTTATAGGCAAATAAATGAAGATATTTAGGAAAATAACCACATAGTCAATAACGAAAACAATAGATCGAGCACTGCATGAAAATATTTAAAATTTTGTGGAAATCCGGAATACCAAAAAACAATATATTTTTTACACAAACTATGACGAACCATCTACTGTTTTTGTTAATGACTAAATGGTTTATTTTGTCCACATGCCATTAATTGTTAATAAGCAAATTAAAACTATTAACAATAAATCATCACACGTTTAGGTACTGAAGCTCCTAATGGTAATTGTGAAATAAATTTGTTGTCAAATCCATCGCCATCTCAATGAGGCACAATACACTGGATACTTTTGGAAACGGCTGACATTTTCAACACTAAAGAGATTTTTCACCCGAAATTTTTCATGTTATTTTCTGATGTAGTTTGGTATTCTATTCACAGAAACTTTTGAATGATCAGAATTTAGGTCAAAATTTTTAATATTGACCTATGAAGTTCAGTTTTGTTTTAACATACATGCTTTTTTATTGAATGTTTGTCTACTGTGCAATTAGAAGAGCAAAGTTCAAAAAGCCAATATCAGAAAAGCTCCCGGGTACTTTTTACTAAAAATTGTGAAATTTTTGATTATAAACATAATTTTATAAAACATATTAAATATCATAATTCAAAAAATTATTCTTTTGCCATAAACGTTTTCTCATTTATTGATAAACTGACGTTGCTTGTGACAAAAGCAATAACCGTTTGCAACAAACATTTTACAGAGTTTGTAATAAATAAAAATCATTTACGATAAGTACACTAACCGTTTGCCATAAACGTTTCTTAGGATTTTGAGATAAACATAAATCGTTTGCGACAAACATAGACCACAAAAAGAATTCGTTTGTTCTTATTTTTCATTTGGGAGTAACGAATTTTTTCTTTGCGTGTATATATATATATATATATATAATAATAATAATTATATATGTATGGGTCGATCGAACGAACGTACAATAAAAAAATATAATTAGCTATTGTAACGGGTTTTGTCATGATCTGTCATTTGTTTTTCATTGTATTCAGTACTGTTTACAATTTCATCATGGAGAGATATACGCAAAATAATCGTTCTCGAATTGCAACTTTTCGTGCGCTAAGTCAATTTTTTTTAAATCCAAAAAACCACTTTCCAGTCTGCCTTCGACCTTGACATCCATAGCTCTCTTTAAGAGCTATCTTTTTGCCATTGACCGATTCCCGATCAGACGTACCGTTAAGGAGCTAGAGCGAAAATAAACTTTCCGTTCACATTTGAAAATTATGCTAAGTCCTTTTTTTTTAAATCCAAAAAACCAGTCGACCTACGACATTGACACCCATGAGCAATATTTTAGCTCTCGTTCAGGGCTATCTTTTTGCCATAGACCGATTGTGGCTACGTGCCACACAGCAAATGGAACAATTGAATTGTTGCGAATCAAGTTTGGAGATTCGATTATTTCTAGAAATTGTGTTATTGAGTGGCCTCCAAAAAGTTGTGATTTAACACCATTAGACAATTTCTTGTGGGATAATTTGAAGTCATTGGCCTTTCGAGATAAACCAGACTCTCCTCAAGCTATACAAGTCAATATTGCACGTGCCATTCATGAAAAATTGGCAAAAATATTTTTTATTCAGTGTAACGCTTTAATAGTACTGAGTATGAGTGTTATGTCCGACCATAGTCGATGGAGGTGAAGTCGAATCGCCTTCTCCGGTCCTTCCAAACCGGTAAGCCGAGGCTCTCTAAAAGCCCGAAGGCATCTTTCAGTGTAGCCGTGATGACATTTATGATGATAAGCTATTTAAACTATCCTTTTTAAATTTTCATGAGGAAATATTCAAAAATCGCTTAAGGTCCTACGAAAGTATTTTTTTTATTTTCATTAGGAAATATCCAAAAATGGCTTAAGGTCCTACGAAAATTTAATGGCTTAGCCTTAGACGAGATGTGTGGCATTTTAAGGGGAACGTAATGCATTATTTTAGGATACAGTTTTTAAACAATTTAATATAATCTTGTTTTAAATTAAATTTTTTAAAAATATGCTCGACAATAATATTTATTTTCCAAAAAATAAAAAAATATTTCGTTTCTGCTATCGCAAAATTTGCGGTTTAAATAACCTCTAAAAATGCAGGTTTTCTTTTAATAAAATTGTCAGTTTTTACTACTTTTGGAATTGACCACTGGATATTAAAATCGGGACCATTATTTATAGGGCGACGTGAATTCCTTTAAAAAAATTTCAATATTAGATTTCTCAATTTTAGTGCATTTTTTACAAAATCGGATATAACTTCTACAATTTTGGTCCGATTTTCTGTTTTCATGACTCGTTATAGAACTGCTGATCTCTAGATTTAATTTTTATAAAACTAGTAAGAAAGTTTCAGTCGGGTAAACCGACTAAGGTATACCCTCACTTTGTGAGTAATGTAATATTGAATATTACACAAATTATTCTGTCAATTTTTGTGGGAGGTACCAGAAGGGGTTTAAGAAATACACCTATATTTCGCTGAACAGTAGATACTTTAAATACATTGCACTGTGCCGAATTGTAACCGTTTATATGGACTGGTATATTAACGTTGAGATATTAAATTGTGGTATAATTTGGCCATTTTGTGTGGGAGGTACAAAAAGAGGCGTGGTGATAACGCTCATTTTTCACTGGACTATAGGCATTATAAAAGCATTACACTGTACAAAATTTGAAGTAATTGTATACACTGATATTAATGTTATAAACTGTTAACTTTTGGTGCAAAATGGTGCCTTTGTGGGAGAGGTAACAAAAGGGGCGTGACAATAACGCCCATTTTTCAATGGACTGTAGGCACTATAAAAGCATTACACTGTACAAAATTTCAAGTATTTCTAAACACTGGTATTAATGTTATAAGCTTCTAACTAATAGTGCAAAATGGTGCATTTGTATGGGAGATACCAAAACGGGCGAGGCAATTTCGCCCATTTTCCTCGAGTTGATAGCGACTAACAAACTAATACTATGTGTGGAATTTCAGAAGATTCGAATACGTATAATAGCAGTTAATAAAGAATCAATATTTCACAACATTTTAACCCTTTGTGGGGGAGCTACCAGAAGGAGTGGACCAATATGGCCCATCTTCGAACTTAGCCGGAGATAGAAAAATGTATTACCACATACGAAATTTTAAGTCAATCGGTTACTCCTTTCGAGAGTTATCGTGTGCACCAGCCAGCAGACAGACAGACGGACGGACATTGCTCATTCGACTTAAAATGACCCAAAACGGATTTCCGCCGAACGTACTTGGGGTCTTAGGTCACTCCTTCGATGTGTTACTCTTTTTTCCATTCAAGTGAAAAAAATATACAATTCTCCTACATTTCGGCATATATTTCGAATAAAATTTATAAAATGGCTATTTTTGTGGTAATTTCAGGTTTTGAGGTTGAAATAATGCGTGTAGGATCATTTTTATTGCAATCAATTCGCTTTAACCCATTTGGGACCAACAATCTAATAAAAAGTTTACGGCCTTGAAAGGGTTAATTTTTCCTACAAATTAAATCTAGAGATCAGCACTTCTATAACGGGCCTTGGAAAGAGGAAATCGGACCAAAATTGTAGAAGTTATTTCCGATATTGTAAAAAATGCGCTAAAAATTGCACTAAAATTGAGAAAAAAAATGACTTTATATTGCAATTTCTGTCGCCATATAAATAATGGTCCAGATTTTAATGTCAAGTGGTAAACTCCTAAAAGTAATAAAAAATTGACAACTTTATAAAACGAAAACCTGATTTTTAGAGGTTATTTAAACCGCAAATAGTCCCTAATTTCGCGATCGCAGAAACTAAATATTTTGCGAATATACTTAAAACAAACCATATTTTCATGTTAGTTTTGAACAACGCGAACTTTTTTTCCGTCCTCACAAATGAAGACACTCTATTGCAGAATAGATATTACTTCTTTATTTTCCCATGAATTTTCACTCAAATACGCCTTAAATTTTTTTGAAAAAATAAGAAAAAAAAAGCTGAGGCATTAAATGTAATTTGACTAATTCTCATTCAAATTTTTATCAGGCTAATATTATTTTAATTGCTTTGATTCTTATTAATAATAATAAAGAATAAATACAATTTGTGATAATTTTTATTCGGGGCGTATTTCTTGAACCATCTGTTCCCGCTGGATAGTTATGTTTGCGATATTTGTAAAATGTTTGCATATCTTCACGAAAGTGGCATCCATCTAAGTGTTATTAGAAAAGTGGCCGAATAATAAGCAATTATTTCCAAATTAACATATCGACAAGGTTATTTGGTAATCATAAATTTTGTTGGGTAATATAATTAACAATGCTGGAAATCACGGATGAGTGGAGTAATACAATCGTCTTTTTAGAGAATTCTAGATTGTTGGCTTAGACTTTGCGCTAACAAACTCTGTTATGTACTCGTACCACCACCACTACCACATCAGAGCGCCACGCCAATAGTTTAAACATGTCTTGTGAAATAAAAATTACATTTGAAATTGCTGTCAGGTTTTGTTATGTTTTTTTTCTGCTCCTAAGTAATAAGTTTCCGCATCTTTAATTTTTCTCTCTTACAGATTTGACTTGTGTACTGCATTGCATTCGGCGGCGGCGGCAGCAGCTCTAAAGTGTTGCCACAACTATCCAACTAACTTAATACTTATTGCTCTGCCATCGAGTCATCTAGCCAGCACAAAAGTCATCCAGCCATATTGTACAGATAGATAGCCACGAAATTATTTATGCACAATTGACCAAAAACCGAAAACTTGGAAATACCTCAGCACAAGCCATTATGCATTGTGCTTTGTGCATCATGCTGCAGTGCAATAGCAATATATGTCGAAGTGCCGCCGCCATAGACAATTGCCAAGTCCCCAAAAACACCTCCCGAGAGTGAGGGGACGAACCAGTTGAAGCCAACTGGTTCGTCCGCTGTTGGTGTTGATGAAGAGCGAATAGCTTCTTAAGAAATTTTGTTGATGTTTCTCATCTCAACACTTGACTAATAATAATAAACATAGCAATCGAACACGAAGATGTTTTTCCCGCAAATGCGGTTTCTATTCGCTGGAATTCTTTATCTACTGGTTTGGCACAAAATATGCATAATTTTGCAAATATCTATGGGATGTCTGCAATTGTCCGATTTGAGAATTTTGAAAGTAACCTATAATTTTATTAAAGTGTTGGAATAATTATCCACTTTGACTGAAGGAGGTAAGTTATGATGATGATATTGATACTTCTTGCTTTGATACTCCACAAACGTGATGGTGTCCATAACATTAACATTCAAATCTCGACTGTAATTTATAAATCGTAATTTCTTTATTTCACAGCAACATCAAGGAAAGCTGAATATTATCTTAAATCTGAATCTACATTAAGGTCCGACTCAGACAAGGACTAATTCAATGGTCATGGCGACAATGAGGTGAGTGAATATTTTTTAACTTATATACATTTGTAGAAAGCTTGGGATTTCATACTCTTTTGTGAAAATAGAAATTTATCTAAGATCAAATAATGCATTTTCGGAAATTTGAGTGAAAAAACAAAAAAAATTACAGACTATTTATACCCGGCACCACACTGTGATAAGGGGTTGTAGTATGAATTTGTGCATTTGTTGTAATGATAGACCTATGTCAGTATGTCCATACATTAAAGGTTGATTTTGTAAACATTCTGCTTTTAAAAATTGAAGAAAACATACAATTTATTTTTACTTATAAAAGAAATATTTATTAGGATTGATAAATAAATACCTGCCATATACATTTTAAAGAATATTTCATGCAACTGCTGCCCTCTAGAGTGGCGTCAAAAAAAAGTTCGCGTTGATCATAGCTTATATGGACATTTGGTTTGTTTTAAGTATATTAGCAAAATATTTCGTTTCTGCGATCGCGATATTAGGTGCTATTTGCGTATGAAATAACCTCAAAAACAGGTTTTCCCTTAATTAAATTGTCAATTTCTATTACTTTTCTATTACTTTTAGAATTGGACATTAAAATCTGGACCACTATTTATAGGGCTACGTGACTTTCATTAAAAAATTGAAGTGTTAAGTCACTTTTTTCTCGATTTTATTGCAATTTTTAGTGCATTTTTTAAAAAAATCGAAAACAATTTCCACAATTTTGGTCCGATTTTCACTTTTCATGGCTTGTTATAGAACTGATGATCTCAAGATTTCATTTTTATAAAAAAATCAAGCCTTTCAATGCCGTTATTTGATTGTTGGTCCCAAATGGGTTAATGCGAATTATTTGCAATTAAAATGAAAAACCACAAAACTTGATATTATCACAAAATTGGCATTTTGTAAATTTTATTCGAAATATGTGCCATAATCTAAGACGACTGTTATATTTATCGACTTAGAATTTTTATTTTCACTTGAATTTGAGCAATTTTATAGAAATATGCACAAATTGTTCAACTTCTTAAACATTGTAGCTGTTGAGGTTAATATAATGAGTGTAGGATCATTTCTATGGCAATTAATTCGCTTTAACCCATTTAAGGGTTAATTTTTTATAAAAATGAAATCTAGAGATCAGCAGTTCTATAATAAGCCATAAAAAGTGGAAATTGGACCAAAATTGTGGAAATTGTTAAGATTTTTTTTAAAATTTTTCTAAAATTGCAATAAAATCGAGAAAAATGTGACTTTACATTGCAATTTTTTTAATGGAAGTCACGTCGCATGTAAATAATGATCCCGATTTCAATGTGCAGTGGTCAATTCGTAAAAGTAATAAAAATTGACAATTTTATTTAAGGGAAAACTGATTTTTAGAGATTATTTCAACCGCCCCTAATTTCGCGATCGCAGAAACGACATATTTTGCTTATATACTTAAAACAATCCAAATTTGCATATAAGCTATGATCAACGCGAACTTTTTTTGTCCTCACAAAAGAAGTCACTCTATTGCCCACTGCTACGCACAGTGGGACATTTGTGTCAACAACCCTATTATAAAAAAAAAAACAAACGAAGAGCCTGTAAAGCTCCAAATAACCAGAAGAAAATGGAAATGGGTAGGCCACGTACTACGAAAAGGTCCTGATAACTTCGCCAAAATTGTCATAGACTGGAAAACCCAAGGCAACAGACGACCAGGCACATCGGCTTTGGCTTGTCGACGCAAACACCTTTTTGGTACAAAATTTCGTAAAGATTTGAGATGCCAAATTGGGATGCACATATTCCATATATGGGAGCTGTATTCTTATATATACAAATCTGAACCGATATTTATAAAATTTTCAGGGGTACCTATTACCACATAGAAGTGCTAAATTTCATAAAGATCTGCCAGAAAATAAGGGTTTTATACCGATTTTTACCAAATTAATTGGCTTCGTCCTTGATGCCAGAAAAAAGTACAGAGTGTACCAAATTTCGTCAATATCGGAGTTATATTGCGACCTGTACTTTGTGAACAAGCTTAAGATGGACGAACAGACATGGCTAGATCGAATCTGCAAGAGATTCTGATTTTTTTAGGCGTATATACCCTGAGGGTATGTACCACAGTGTGGTGTAGGATATACATACATATTTACAACATACAACATTCTCGTGCGCTCCAACCAATCAGACAGACAGACAGGCGGACATTTTAGGTTAGGGTGCAGTCGTATTTTTTATTCAGCTCACATAGACCAGTTTAGGTCCCTGTGTTACACTTTTTGCCCGTAGCATGTAATATATGCCCCCGTTGACAACAGTGTGGGTCTAAAAAGTTGCATTGTGTTAGAAATTGAAAATGTGTCTTCGAGAAGGGACTTCCGAACTTTGACAGTTGGTAGCGGCCATATTGTTGAAGCCATATCTGTTGAATTAACTATCATTTATTCAGTATATTTTTCCAAATCACCATGAACGGATACAGCATTCAACAACACTGGCAAGTGACAAAGTTGTTTCATCAGAATTGAAGTTCTGCTCGGGCAACGTTTCATCGAAAAACCGGTAAGGAAAGACTAAAGTCGGGCGGAGCCGACTCTATGGGGGTTATATCAAAACATGGACCGATGTTCCCCATTTTCTTTAGGGACGCTAAAGTACAATATAAAGTATAAATTCTTAAATTTCAGCCAGATAAATTGAAAAATGTATTCTCTAGAGCGTCAAGAAGGGACATTGGTGGGGTCCTTTATTTGAAGGGCTATATCAAAAACATGGACCGATGTACACCATTTTTGCTTGGCTCGATTAGGTCCAATATAAAGTAAAAATTCTTAAATTTCAGATAGATTAATAGAAAAATACGTTTCTTAGAGCCCCAAGAAATGACAGCATAGGGGACCTTTATATGGGGGCTATACCAAAACATGGACCGATGTGCCCCATTTTTGCTAGGGAAGATAAGGTCAAATATAAAGTGTAAATTCTTAAATTTCAGCCATATCAATTGACATCTGTGAGGACCTTTAAATGTGTGCTTTATCAATACATGAACCGATATGCCCCTTTTTCTAAGTCCCTAGTCTGAGATATGTCCAGCTTTCGTAATGATCGCTTCATATTTAAGACCTGCTCTTTGATCACAAGAATACATGGACAGACAGACGGACAGACAGACGGACTTGACTAAATCGACAAAACGTGATTCTATGCAGATCGGTATAATAAACTATTGGCCTATCTCTTTGATTTTTAGGCGTAACAAACAAATGCACAAAGTCATAATACCCGGTACCACAGTGTGGTGTCGGATGATGAATGGCTACCACAACAAACAAATTTGTTGAATTTGGGATGATACCAATCCACATGACATATGTACCTTACTACATACATGACAATGCATCCCGAAAGAGTCACTCAGAGGTGCGAAATCTCAAAAAATGGAGATTAATTGAAAAAAGAAAATACGTTTTTTGAAAAATGTTACTTATTTGATTAAACAATTGTAAAATTCTACATCACGACTGAAAACTTCAATGTCAAAATGTTTAAACGTAATTTTTAAGTTTAAAAATTTTTGATTTTTTTTAAACAGTTGTGAAAATTTAAATTTGGCCTATTTTTAAAATTAATTCTTTATATTATGGAATCTTAACTATAGGTACTCCAATTTTAGTGTGACTCTAAACAAAATTAATTACCAATAGTGTTGTATAAATTTGTTTTAAATTTTTTTTTGTTGAAAATATGTCAAGATTTTGATTATTTTTAATAATTTATGTGGATTTTTAAATGGGAATAGGGTATAATTGAGTGAAGACCCAAAAACAAGAACTTCTGCTTAATTCGTTTAGTCAAGTTGGCTCAATTAATAATTTAATGGCCATACGACTTTTCTTGCTCAAGGTGCATTGTTAACACTTTTTCTATATCTTAACACGGTTATATCTCGGAATATCGTACGGAATATCTCTTTTGTGTCTGAAGCAATGTTGTAGATAGCATTTAATTTGATGACAGTTCACACTTAATAGTACCTGCAAAAGCTCGGACTATATATTAATACGAAGTTCAGAATTGATAAAATCAGTATAGATTTGATAGAATCATGGTTCAGAAATTTTTTTGAAAAACATTATATTTTCAGGAAAGTATTTTGTTTACTAAGTGCTTTAAATAGTCAAACGTTTTTAAAATTACAATTTTGCCGAAAAAATTCTTAGCAACTTTCAGCACTTATTTAGTTTTTGTTAAAAATTTAACGTTTAAGAAAATCTTTATATTGCATCAAATAACCCCAAGAAACCGCAATAAACAGTGCACCGCAGTATTGGGGTCAAACCTCACTTCTGGAAACCCTGGTTGATATTGCTTGTTCACTACCATCTGTGGTGGAACGTGGTGAGAAATTAGAAAAGCGTACAATAGGGAGGAGAGTACTTATCGATTACTGTCGTCATAGTCCGAAAAATGTAATTTGCCGCGAGGTGGGATTGAACTCGCGACCACATGGTTTCTGAATTTAGCATCATAACCACTCATTCGGCCATGCCGAATCTTATATACCTCCATCTGGCTCCTATGGCTACCGTTGTTAGTGTGAAATGTTCCGGGAAGAAATAAACCCTAGTTAACAATTTTCAGCCCGATCAGTTGGAAATTGTGGTCTCTATGACGTTAAGAAGTCAAATCAGTGAGATACTATATATAATAGGCCGGGTCGATTTGTGGAGAGGCAAAAAAGTCGGACGGACCGACAGACGGACGAACGGACGGACATGGCTAACTCGTCTTAGAATTTTACGACGATTAAGAATATGTATACTTTACGGGGTCTCACATCAATATTTTAAGGTGTTACAAACGGAGTGAATTAATATACCCCCCATCCTGCGGTGTAGGGTATAAAAACAAGGGTATGGTGTGGTTAATGGGGTGGTGGAATCATTTGTCCATATTTCTTTAAAAATTATGAAAATCGGAATGTTACCGTCAATGCTAACCATTATCGCACCATGTTAACGAACTATTCAAGCTCATGGTCTCGGTGAGCTCTGGTTTCAACAAGACGGCGCTACGAGCCGCGCGTGAGTCAATGACCTTGTTGAGTAATCATTTTGGTGATGTCACGTTTTGCTTAGGTAAATTGACCACCTGGATCGTGCGACTATTTTCTCTGGGGATATGTAAATTTTGAGGTCTTCAGGAATAAGCCGGCGACGATTGACGCTTTGGTAGCCAACATTACTCGTGTTATTCGCGAGATACCAGTCGTTATGCTCGAACGAGTCGTCCAAAATTGGATCTTCCGAATAGACCACTTTAGACGTAGTCATGTCCAACATTTACATGATATCATTTTCAAACAGTGAATGCCTTAAATTGTATCGATAATAAATTGTAGTACACTTTCAAATTTATGTGTTTTATTTAACATTATAAATTAAGCCTCGCGACGAATCATCCTTTATAATCCCATCAAAATCTGGTAAGTACATGTCGTTACCGACGGCATTACCATGTAATGATATGTCACTAACGCAAGCATTACTTTCGGTAAATAAATAACGACTAACTAAATTAGATTACTAGCATTATTTAGTTAGTCGTCATTTATTTACCGAAAGAAATGCTGGCCATTTAACCAACAATGAGCTTCATAAATAAACACGATTCTTTGATTTGAACTCTGCAAACAGATTTATTGTTTTTCAAAGTAAATTTCCTCAATTTCACGATAAACGATTCATGATGACTTGCCAAACCTTACTGAACAGAAATGTCGACACAGTTTGACATTATCAGCTGTCAAACCATAGTCATCGATATAGAAAGTTCTCATCCCAGCAAAATTTCTCATTTCCAAATAATCCGACGAGTAAGCAAAGTTCGATAATGGTAAGTACTTATTATTTAGCGACTTTTCTCATTATTTTAACATGGGGATGTCATTGGAGGAAAGTACTTCCTCCGAAAGCATACAATAAAGTAGCATAATAAGTACTTATTTGTAGCTCGATTTTTTGTACTTGAATAATGTAAGTTATAAAATAAGTAGTATTTATGTAGAAATGGCCATTTAAAACGATTTTTTGCATATTGTCGCGCATATTTTCATTCAAATCTGCACGTATTGTTTGAAAACATGTTGAAATATAAATAAATCTTGTACAATATCCCACATATAGTCAAAATTGCATTATATTAAAATTTGCCAAAATGATTTTGATAACAAACAATCACTTATTTCTGTTATTATTGGTAAGTCATTATTAATAAGCCGAAAGTAATGCAGCGAATAATGAGATGTCATTATTTGGTAATGCAGGGAATAATGACAGGTACTTACCAAGATTTTGCTGGGATGTAGCTTAAAAAACACTCGATTTAATATTATGTACAAAAATAGCCTAATTTCTAAGACAACTGATTCTTAATTCAAAGCCAGCAAGACGTCGAGCAATTTAGGGGTTTAAATAAAGGACATGAAAATGTGTACAATTTTATGTTCAAAGATATTAGATTTGGACAAATGACCTTGGATCAATGAATTTGGCATTTATTTAAAGACATTTTAGAAAGTAACACTAAAGTCAACCTGTATATAATATTAAGGACAATTGATTATAAAATTAAGGGCGATTGCCTATAAACGAATGAACATTTCTTTGAACTCAAGAAAAAAATGTTATCCCTTAGAAGACTAATGGGACATACATGTCACTTGCGAATTGTTCGAAATTGTTTATTTGAATAAGAAGAAAACCAATGAAATTTTTTGTATTCCCCTAAATTCGTTCGAAAATACAGGGTTTTCCAATAAGAGTGATATGATTTCTTTGACAAAAAACACACTTATTGTTAAGGAAATTCAAAAGTTTTTTATTTAATGTGAAGTACAATCGATACAATTAAGTTCTAAATAAAACGTCATTCAAATGGCCTCCACGACTTCTTCTGCAGGAAAGAATTCGATGAACCCAATTTTCGAGCATTTTTTCCACTAAATCAAGTCGTATGTCATGAATGGCACGTTCAATATTGACTTGTAAAGCTTGAAGAGAGTCCGGTTTATTTCGAAAGACCAATGACTTCAAATAACCCCACAAGAAATAGTCGAATGGTGTTAAATCACAACTTCTTGGAGGCCATTCAATGTCACAATTTCTTGAAATAATCGAATCTCCAAACTTTTCTCGCAACAATTCAATTATTTAATTTGCTATGTGGCACTTAGCCACAATCGGTCAATGGCAAAAAGATAGTTCTTAACCAGAGCTAAAATATTGCTCATGGGTGTCAAGGTCGTAGGTCGACTGGAATATGTTTTTTTTTTGGATTTAAAAAAAATGACAGCATCATTTTCATTTTGAACGGGAAGTTTATTTTTGCTCTTGTTCTTAACGGTACGTCAGATCTGGAATCGGCCAATGGCAAAAAGATAGCTCTTAACGAGAGCTAAAATATTGCTCATGGGTGACAAGGTTGTAGGTCGAATGGAAAGTGTTTTTTTGGATTTAAAAAAAAATGGATAATTTGTTAACGTTGTTCTTGCGTGTATTTCTCCATGATGAAATTGTAAACATCACTGAATACAATGAAAAACAAATGACAAATCATGACATATTACAAATGGCCAAAACGTCACTTCAAAATCATACCATCCCTATTGGAAAACCCGTTATATCAGGTCAATATTTTTTAGTCCAGAGTATGAACGATTAAAATTGCAAATGTAGATGTGGGCCTTGATTAATAGAATCCACTCAAAGTTATACTTATATATTCCAAATGAGTTTAGAAACAGAGAAGTTACACCAATTTAAAAATTGTTTATAACCTCGGTGGCCCACCTTAAATCTTAGTCGCGCCTATATAAGTTTGTCATTTCCATATCAATCGATTGACAGGTGATTGGGCATACTTGCTATATTAAAAATTCCATTTAAAACTTGATCGAAATTGAAACAAAAGCTGTGTTTGTCAAATATTTATCACATTTTATTGTTGGTATAACCAGGAATGCTAAATTTAGTAATATACTTTTAGAATTGATTTTTTGAGGAATCACCTTTGCGTCGAGATATTTCTGAACGCTGTCACATGAATGAGTTTTGTATTTCTATAAATAGTTTGTCAAACCACTTGGCTATGGTGATTGTTATTAAGATCATTATACACTCAAGTTCATGGAGTTTTTGTTCTACGGTGATGTTGCCCAATGTACTGTTGATGGTCATAGAAGATCTCTATTAATATCTCAAATTTGTGAAAGGTCTGTCAAACAATGGACATCGTTTAGTTCACTTTCAAAGATATTCATTCTATTCATATAAATTTAACAATATATCCCACAATAACCACAACCTCCTCCAACCCCGACTTTGTCAGGTAATATGAATATCATAAAGCACCTTAAGGCATACGAGTGTGTATTACTCGTTCATATTTAAGCCAAGTGTCATAGTTCATTGTGTGAACTCTAAAAATAAATGGGGTACATCATTTGACCCTCTAGGCAGGTGTTTACACCGTGGGGGCTCGGGGCTTACATTCGAACGACCATATGTAGATTTCTATAGCGTCTATTGTCTGGCAGTTAAGTTAGAAAAATGGCAGACGGCATAACAAATTATGTTTTGACATAAACGTTTCAGTTAAATGCCTAAACAGGTGTAGGACAACAAACCAACCTACCGACCCATCGTCTGAGGCATCTGTGGTTAAGACAAGCAACCATTTGTTATTCATAATTTTGTTAGCAGGTTCAATGTCACTCCGGCACCTCCATTCAGTGTTGATCTTTAGAAATACTCGTAAACCTCAAGACTCGAAAGACCCAAAGACAACACACACATAAAATTGTATCATTATTTTGCCATAAAAATAAAGAAGTCTCCGCCGGACAATAGACAAATTAAGCTTAACCCAATAAAGTTACAGTAGACAATACCTATTTTTATGACTCAATTAACAAAGAAATTGTGAAGCTTTAAAATGCCAGATAAAACATCCAAATTTAAATAAAAGCACTAATCTAATAATATTTCTTTTGTGATTCTCTATTATTAGCTACCTATTGTTTATATCCACCAGATTAATCAATCAGATTATTTAAATTATTGGCCTCATCGAAGATGATCTTCATCTCGATCATAATCTAAACTATCTGAATTGATTATAAAAAACCACAAACACAAAAATTTACCACTTGATCTATGAGTGAGTTGAAATAAGATATTTTGTGAATGGTAAATTATGTTGAATCGGTGTTAATATTATGGTTTATATTGAAAAATACAAGGTGTCTCAAAAAAATATATATATTTAGTGAATTGCCTAAGAAAGAAAGTCTTTTGTCGAAAAATGTGTATTTATTTTTTATTAAGACATTTTGGAATTAGGATTGTCCAAATCTAAACCCTCACATGTGCGACAGTCATTTAATCCAACAGTTTAATTTCTTATGACGTTTCGGCAGGTATACTGTGCATTTTTAACCGTTCTTGATACTCGTATACCAGAATTTTAGTTTTATAGTATTTTATCGATATCTTCAAACAATTTTACCCGTTTTCGAATGAAAGGAATACTTGGGGCTTAATTTATGTGTTAAAGCCGCCGGATTCCCGTTTTGGTAAAACTCTGGCAGGTACATCGCGCTATACTCCCTAAAATATCCATAGTAACTAAACTCCTAGGAACCAGTCTAGCTATTGGAATACGACCAAGTTGCAGTCTTGAAATATGCTAAACTAAGCTTTCTTTTGAGGTACTCTATGCAGAGCAGAATGGAGATTTGTAGAAAATAATTCATTTAATTTATGTTACAGATCAAAAATATTACACTATTAGGTACATCAAGAAAGATGATAGTTCTTATCCCGGACAAAACAAGAGGAATTTAATACATCAGTTGGGAAATCCGATGAAGAGCAGACCGCGTCAGCGAGATTGTAACCGAATGTAGAATTATTTGTTATTATTTGGCTGTAAAAAGCTTTAAACCTTTTATGCCGCCGGGACCAGACAATGGATTTCTGCCATAGCTATAGACTTCATGCCCATGCGCTCCAAACAGGAACTAAGGATTTCCGGCCGATTAGACATTTCTTCTTAAACCCCTGGATAGATTAATAGATACCCCCTGTTCTGTATTCCGAATGTGTCTGGAATCGTAATATTCCGCTCGGAATCGACTTTCTAAATTTGTTACTTCGGACCAAAATTATTTCCAATGTATTAAATATGTTTGAATGGGAAAATAAAGACAATCTGCGTTTACGGAGAATCTTTAACATCAATTATGGAATACAGAACAGGGGCGATAGTTAGTAGCCTACAGCAAGAGCAAATCCATCGACGCCTGTACGATCCAGTCTCCTTTATTGATGGGTCTCTATCTGTGAAGCAATGTACATGGTGTTTTTTTTAAAGGTTAAAAAATTTGAGTTGGCCACACTGCTTTTTTGAAACCGATTTAAAAGTCCATAGTTGTTTTTATTTAGTTTGCCATTTCATCATGGTTAGACTTACTCACACGAGAGCAACGCTTGCAAGTTGTTGAAATTTTCTATGAAAATAATAGTTCTGTTCGTCAAACTTCAACGATGAAGCTCATTTTTGGTTTAATGGTTTCGCAAATTGTCGCATTTGGAGTGAAGAAAATTATTGTTTGGTGCGCTTTATGGTCTAGCGGAGTCATTGGTCCATATGTTTTCAAAAACGATGATGGGGAGAATTTTAACGGTATAGAGAAATGATTACAAGTTGTTTAGTACCTCAATCAGGTGACATTAATCATGCTGATATGTGGTGCTTAGAAATAGAGAGGGTCTTCAATAACA
Organism: Eudasyphora cyanicolor; assembly: GCA_963930755.1. Taxonomy (NCBI): domain Eukaryota; kingdom Metazoa; phylum Arthropoda; class Insecta; order Diptera; family Muscidae; genus Eudasyphora; species Eudasyphora cyanicolor. Next base: position 214,371,405 of record OZ005734.1, on the reverse strand, counting down.
TAACACCAGCTGTAACAGTTATATCTATGGCAAGCCTAGGTGTTGATAACATTATATGTACGAAGGTTCGTTGATACATAACCTTCTTATAAAAAGACGCATTTAAGCTAGCTTAGGGTCGGTCAACTACATTCTCTGGAGAAGATGAATGTTATGTTTATTGCCTATGCATATGACGTGACAATATCAGCTAGAGGGAAGTTTCTGTATACTCTTAAAGACATCTTAAAAAGTCCCTTCTTACCGCCACCAAATGCGCTTCCGATAAACATTTTTTGTGAACCCGACCAAGACAGAATTAGTTCTTTTCAGCAGAAGATATATTGTATTGAAATTCCCCTAGGAAGATAACCTACAAACCCAACATTCTAAAAAGAGAAAAACAGGTGCGGTAGCGCTATGTACCTATAAAAGGTGCTGCAGGAAAACGGTTAAGTCTGAACCTGCGTATAAATAGTTTTGGTTGCATATGTCTGAACCACTTTTTGGCAAGATACCTGATAGATATGAATTGTAGCATTCCAGCATGTAGGAGATTCTCGAACTTCTATACAAACGGTTCTAAACTCAACAACCAGGTGAGTTTTTGAGTTTTTCTAAGGATTTTAAGCTACCCAATGTAAAAAAAACAGAAATCTTAGCTATTAGAGAGGAAGCAAAATTACTGAGAATTAAACCTCTGACTAAAATCGGTATCAATATTTTCTAATAATAATGAGTTTGCCATGTGGTCCCTGAAAGCTATCTTCCTGAATACCAAACCTGTCCTCGACAGTCGCAGATTACTTAACGATATTACTGATCAGCTCAATATTCACCTGATTTAGGTGCCGAGCCACAGGCAAAACCCAGGGAACATTACATGCTCCATGGGAACTGGAACATGTCGGCATGCTTCTAGCAACATGCAACCTTTTTTGAGAGATTAATCGCTTACGCCAACAAATAAGAGGATGTCACTAGTCAGGAACTGCATAAATTCCTAGCTGATGTGGCCCTGCTTAATATCTAAACGCACCAACGCTCGTTAATGCTGTCATTATCGAGCCCCGGTAACTCTGTTATCATGTCTGTTTCTGAATTCAAAACCTGTCCTCGACAGTTGCAGATCTCTTAACGATATGACTTATCAGTTCAATATTTGGACATGTCGATAGCGACATGCTAGCTTTTTTGGATAGATATAGCAACAACTGACAGTTGGTCACTACTCAGGAACTATATATTCCAATGTCATATTGGACGGCATGCAGATAGATTGTAGTTCTTGAGAAGATTAGAAAGAATCGGAGATTAAGATTAGATGAAGATTAGAAAGAATCATTAAAATACATTCTGCTTTATAAAGCCCAAAAGGTGGCGATTTTAACATCAGTCAACTCTGCTAACTTACCAAAGAAAAGAGAGGCTAGGTCGGGCCACAAACACAGAAGGTATTCTATTGATTCCTTCTTCTTTTCTTCTAATTTTTTATACTTCACGAGTTACAGAAAATCGGTACTAGACACGAATTTTCACAGTATCTTCCAGTCATATCTTCTTAGATGAGTCAAGTCTGGCAATATGTCGGCCCGAAATATTGGAATCTTGCATATGTGAAAGCCGGGCAGTGACACAGAAAATGTTCCATCGTTTCGATGTTTTCCCTGCATGCCCTGCATTCGTCGTTTTCTGCTAGTACGATGAAGATGTGCCCGCAAGCTTGAGTGTCCCGCTAGAACACTCATCATCGTACCAGTGGCAGTTCGTAGCTAACGAGCCCCAGTCATGTATTGCCGTAAGTGCGCTATCTATCAAGAAGAGCTTGCGGGTCGCATATTCTGCACTGTCGCAGATTTCTTAACGAGGTGGCTGAGTAGTTCAATAGTACCTGATTTAATGCCACGTCGAAGAGACAGCGAACTGGAAAGCAGATTAAATTGCAAGACTAGGAACTGCATTACAAGCACCAGGTTAACTGGAATGTGTGTACATACCTCTAGCGACGTGCAAGCTCTTGTTGATATACTCGTATAGTGCCTTTATGGCAATAAATGACAGTCAGTTACTAGTCAGGAACTGCATACATGGTTGTAGAGACCGGACGTCAACACTTATCATGTCATTTATAATTTAGAAAGGTCACATCAGCATAGAAAGTATACAGTTCGTAACTAGTGACCACCTGTCATTTATTGCTGTAAGGGCACTATCCCTCAAAACGAACAAGCAGGTCGTAAGAGGGTGTCCATTAGGCCGGGTCGCTTTGTGGGGAGGCAAAAAAAGTCGCCATTGCTCAGTGAAAATCGTATTCTAGGGATCAAAATAAGAAACTTTGCCGAAGGAACCATACCTCTCAAACGAATTCTGATGTGGACCAACATAGTCCATCTTTGACCTTAGCCTTAGATGGAAAATAATATTGACACATACTAAATTTCAAGTCAATCGGTTAGTCCTGTCAGAAGACAGACAGACGGATATTGCCAAAATTACTTAAGATGGCCAAAACGTATTTCAGCCAATTATTCTTGGGCTATCTTAGATCACTCCGTCGATGTATTACACTTTTGGCCCGCAGCATCTGGTATATACCCTTGTTCACAATAGTGAGGGTGTAAAAACCGAATTATGTTGACATTCTCTTATTTCTACCAAAAGTGCTATAATTTCTACATTTATCCATAGTTTTTCTTTCAAATAGACATTGTTTTCTTCGTTAGGATGCTAGCTTTCAAAAATTGGAACAAACATTTTTTTGCGAAAACATTTATAGTCCTCATAATTTCCTGTAATTTAAAGTGCATCCCGGCTTAATAGAGCATACATATAAAAATATGTATCCAAATACCTAAGGCACGTTTTAAGAAAAAAATAACTTTAAAGAAAAATTAAAAAAAAAAAATGTTCAGTAATTCGTCTTATTACACCAGAAAATGTTATGCACAGCCCTTCGACAAAAATTTTGTTGCATAGTGTAATAACTACTTATACGTTGGATATTCGTAAGCGTGGGAGTAAGTAGTTATTTGTTAACTCTTTGCATGCTTGGATGGAAGTACTTTCTTCTTCCAATATCATGCCCATGTAAAAATAATGAGAAGGGTGGCTAAATTGTAAGTGGTTATTTCTTTTTGAATTTCAGTTACCCGCCAGGCTACCTGGTAAAGAGAATTATTTGGAATACTATACGCAAAGACTAATTTCCGCGGCAATAATTTAATCATAGCAATTTTGGCAATACCAGCGTTATATGTCTAGATCGATGTACAGATAACACTGTGCAATAAAAAAATCTTTCCCGAACGAGACCCATTGGACATGATAGTACACCACTAGTATATCAAATGCAAAGTTAGCTCGAATTTTTGTTTTATAGGCTTTCGAAGTTTTGCTATTTATAGTCAAATTTCCTCTTTCGCTGCCGAAGTGACCCCCAAGATGCAAAAATATGTACATTGGCGAAAAGGACCCTTGCCCAAGGGCCTCAAATACGGTCCAAGGCCCACAGATAAACGATATGGTTTTTTAGGATTCAAAAAAGAATATAACCCAAAACCACGTCAAATATAAAAATCAATAAAATAAAATATTTAAGGCCTAAAATATTCAAAATTGATTCACTCCAAATTGTAAGACCTGGTTATCACTGGATTTCTTCCTTTTTTAACCCGCCAATGGTGACGTACTGGTCTGTGAGACCGGGTGTGTTAAAAAAATAGAATAACTGTAGAATAACTGTATTCAGGGAGCACACGTTGTGTATTTCTTTGACTAACCCGGTGCCTGAGACCGTGTGTCATTGTTTTTGTAAGCAAAACCCGGTTCGTGAGACCGTGTGTCACTGTTTATGTAAGTAAAACCCGGTGCGTTAGACCGTGTGTCACCATGTATGTAAATAAAATAATCAAAGCTTTACGAACGTGAACAGCGTCATCTGGAATACCTTCTACAAGAAATAACATTTGATGAGGACAGACCACCAAATTCTTCAGATAGTGATTCCGAGACTGATATTGAACCAGAGGAAACACAAATTTCAGACAGCGAAGAAGAAACTCTTTATTTTATATTGGAAAAGACAAAAGTACGAAATGGAGTAAGGATCATGCGCGCCTATCTGTTCGTACTAGAAGAGTCAACATAGTTTCAGAGTTACCTGGACCAAAGTGGGATGTAACCAATGAAAAACCTTCTTGCAATTTGGAAAACATTTTTGATGACTCTATTACGAGTATTGATATAATTGTTAAGTATACAAACCAATATATTGCTACCGCGAATGATAAATTTTGCAGAGAAACATATGCTAATGAGACTGATTTCAAGTAAATACATTGCCTGATAGGATTGCTCATTTTAGCTGCTGTTAAAAAATCTAATCATCTCAACGCTGAAGAGTTATTTGTGTCATTTGTTTGTGTTCTTTGGTGTCATTATCATTGTTATTTAGTGTCACACGTTCCAAGGAAAGGAAAAAAATCTTCTGTTTAGAACAATGCACAATGATGCTAAAGTCGGTGCCGAAACTCAAAAGCCCGATATAATTTTAAGCTACAATTATAGCAAGGGCGGCGTCGATGTCGTGGATCGTTTATGTGCAAATTATAATTGTGCTCGAGCAACAAGGCGATGGCATATGGTAATTTCTACGCTATGCTCAATATTAGTACCCAAAAGACACAAAACTTTACGTCGTATCTTTATTAGATCGGTAAACATACTTGAACTTGCCGCGATCAATGAGACTAAGACTGTCGGAGATTTTACATACATATGATGTAAAAGGGACATCGCGTCCTTCAAAAATTGGCCGGTACTATGAGTACGGATGGCAAAAAAAAAATGAAAAAGCCAAGTCATCTTGCCATAAATGTAAAACATATTTGTGTCTTGAACACATAGTGTCGTATTGCAGCAAATGCTTACCAGAAGAAATATAGTTTTTGAGATATATTTTTTGTTATTTTTTGTTTGGAAGGATACCAACTTATGTTTATTTTGTAAAAGTTCCGAGTGTCGAAAGACTAAAAAAACTATACTTTCATCTATGAATATGTAATTTTTTATGTTTTTCTTAATTTTAAGGAATGTATTACTAAAAACATTGTTATTTTTAATGCTCTAATTAAACAATTTTCGGAATTATAATATTGAAATAAAAGAGCTGAATTGAAAATATATTTGTTTTATTGCCAAAGAGCATAAATTGATATACTACATACAATAAGTGTACTATCATGGACAATTGGCTCGGGATAGATTTGATGACCCAAAATTTGTTGCTCAGTGTAATCGGCGAGGTCGTGGGCATACCTCAGATAGTGATTGAATCAATTAATGACTTGATGGCATTAACAAACATATGATTGATGTGCAAATATTTGATAGCCTGTAACTACAATATTTAAGTATATGAACAATTTAATTAAAATATTTTTATTTAATGAACTATGAATTTGTATTATTATCTAGTCATAGTAATTTTGGCTAAGACTATAACAGACCATTGGCAGAGGCAGTGTTTGGTGTGACTAACAAGACGATATGAGAACAAATACTTTTTAAAAATGATTTTGCATGTGAAGTTGAATAGGATATCTACTGTATTCAATGACCAGTTTTAATGACAAGAATTTAATCATAGCAATTTTGGCAAAACCTATAATATATGTCTAGGCAGATGTACTAATAATCGGCGAGATCTTGCATATCTCAGATGGCGATTGAATAAGTTAATAAATTAACAAATAGATGATCAATTTTTTTTGGCAATTGTTTGAATTTGTGTAAACAAAAACATGTCTTTATTGCAGGAGTTCATATTGCGTATTTTAGATTACCTTTCAAATGAAATGACAAAGATTGAACGAAATGTTTCCATCATTCTGGCATCTCACACACTAACTACTGAATTCTATACCACATTCTATCATATCAGTTACTATTTATTTATATAGTATGACTATCGCATGATGAAGATTGGACAACATTTTCCTGACCATTTCCGGTATTTCCCAAACATAAATTTTAATATTAATACATATATTTCTCTGAAGGTGAGTCGGTTATGTCGACTGTCACATTCTAAATTGTTTTTTGTATTACTAAAATCTATTGTTTAGCTTTTTATGAACTCATCATGAATTGAAGCTATGAAGAACGAATGTCAATCAACGAATTAATCTGATCTGAGGAAGACACTTTGCATTGTGTTTTTTTAGATAGACTCCACCCGAACTTTTCACTTTTTATGAAAATGTCATGGTGTGAAGATTATGTTCGCTGGTCAAGGTTTTAAAAAAAAAAAAACATTATTAATAGTATTTGTTTCCTTTTCAATTGTATATTTGAAAGAGCAGATAATAGCTACGAATATGCAGAAATGCCATCGATCTCTACACCTCCACACTAAATTTATCAAATACCAATCAACCAATGATAAATTCATAATTTCCCATTTATTGACACAGTGTCATCGTAAATATGAATATCGATTTCGATGCGATCGCATCTTAATTCCGCTATTCATAGCCATTCATGTATTATTACTCAATTTAGTTAAATGCGCTATCCATTGACAACGCTTGTAGCCATAGCCATAGTCATTGCCGTGGCCGCAGAAGTTTTTGTGTGTTTTGTTTACCCCACGGCTACACGATCCGGTGGACTTTAAGTCATCGTAAAATGTAGCATAATTGCCTTAAGCTTGATAATTTGATTTCATCTTTTTTAATGGCTCCATCTCACACAAAAAAATGCCCAAATGTATCACTTGGAATATCAAAACAAAACCACATCTTCATCATATAATCTTCATCGCCGTCATATCGCCACAGCGCCTCATCGTCACAATTCCGACATTTGCCGTCCAAATGAATTAACATAATTTCACACTTTATTCAAGACGTACGACCGCAACGACAAGACACAGTCAGACGGAGATAACCCCCAAACAAAAATGTTAACACAAATCACGAGTTCGACAGTTTTGTAGCTTTGTGCAAATAAATTCATTTGTAATTTCATTGATCAATTCATTTTTGAAAACTTCGTTTGCTTCGATTTTATGATGGTGTAAATCGGGTATTTAAATTAAACGCGATTTGCATGCGATTATGTTTGTGATTGGTTGCATTATTGATTTAATTCGATTTAGCTCCGATTTAGCAATTAATAGGATTGGTGCCACTTGTAGAATGTCTTGTCTTAATGTTGTAAATGAAAAACGTGTTGCCAATTATTTTCAAAAATTGCTATTGTATGATGCATTTGTTAAGCAAATTAGGTTGTGACGAAATGCTAGAGGTATGCATAGTAGGTAATAAAAGGTTAAGAGCTACGAGTATAGTAGACTAAACAATATATAAATCAAAGTAATTGAGAAAATCTGAGACGGCCTAATTATACATTTGATCTCTTTCTTTGTCAGTCTATAGTCAGTGGAAATATAATCTTAAATAAACAATTAAGATTATCGCTTCAGAAGTTATGGGAAATTGATTATCGTATGACTTTGTAGATTTGTATGGATGGTACCCGAAAGGTCTTGATAAAAACAGTGCATTGCACAGTGTCAGAATTCTGAAAAAGGGACATAATCTGCTGTTTCTTAATCAGTAAACGTATTGAAATTGAGCGTTGTATACCTTACAGCCACGAAGCAACAGGGCTTCGAAGTGGGCGTAGTATATCCAAACTATAGGTGTATACTCAAATTTTGCGGGCTACATATTATCTGTCTATTACTGCTTTGGTACACATGTCCCCAACATATGTTCACATTATCATCCATTTGTATACCCTAGACCACACTGTGTTGCATGGTATTAGTTAGTTTGTTTTTTAGCAGATGTATGTAACATCTAGAAATACTACATCAAGATCCAATTAAAGTATACCAATCGACTCAGGATCGCTGGATTTAAACATGTCTGTCCGTCCGTCTGTTTGTTATGTACAGGTCGCAATTTCACTCCGATCTTGTTGATATTTGGCATTAAGGAAAAAGTGTTAAAAATCGGTTTAGAAGTAGATATAGCAGCCTATATACGTTCCTTCCGATTTGAGCTTTTAGGGCTATAAAAGCCGTTTGAAATTTACCATGGTGGAGTTTTTTGATACAGTGATCATCATTACCGAGTTTGAAGAAAATCGGTTCGGATTTACATGTAGCCCTCATATATATATGTTCCTTCCGATTTGACCTTTTTGCGCTATAGAAACTGTATTTCAGCTTCAATCATTTTGAAATAAAGCGGGATAGTCTTTCTTCATCCAAAGATCCATATTGCCGAATTTGAGGAAAATCGGTTCAGATTTAGATGTAGCCTACATATATAAGTATATGTTCCTTCCGATTTGGGCTTTTAGCGCTATATAATCTATATTTCACATCTTATCATTTTAATTGTACTAAAAGCAAATTAATGTAAACAATTTTTTCTGAAATAATTAAATTATAATTAATAAAGTACATATTTCAGAGTTATTCGATATTACCGGTCGGCCCGCCCGACATAAGCCTTTCCTTTCTAGTTTTTTTGTCCAGATCCATTAAGGACAGAAATCGATCAGCAGATTGTTCTTTTCATATGTAAACAATAGGTAACCTGAACATGTCTGCCATTGCAGGTGGTAAAATTATCACCTTGTGTCATATCCAAGTACCGGTCTAAAAAAATATCTACAGTACCTGAACCTTCAATGTCAGACAGCATAAGTGACATTTAAAACCAATTGAATGTTTGCAATTCAATCGTTAGACTTCTAAAAATGACTCTAGCAGGTCCTCCTCCAAAGAATAGATAACCGAACTTGTCGCCTAGCAAGGAGTACATAACCCAGCTGCCCGCCTACCAATTGAATGCTTACTATTTTATCGTTGAACTCCGAAAACTAGTCCCAGCTGGTCATCTGCTAAGGAGTAGATAACATCTGGTCGTCCGCTAAGGAGTAGATAACCCAACTTGTGTCTACTAAAGACTATATAACTGAACTGTACTTCTAATAAGAAGTATATAACCCAGTTTGACGCCAAATCATGCCCAGATAACCCAACTGAGCCTCTACCAAGACGTAGATAATTCAACTGGTTGTCGACTAAGGAGTAGATAACCCAACTGGTCTTCTTATAAGGAGTAGATAACCTAACTCGTCGTAAATTAAATAGTATATAACCCAACTGGTCGTCAACGCAGAAGTAGACAAACTAAATAGTAGTCTACTAAGGAGTATATAACCCAACTGGGATTTGACTATGCAGTAGATAACCGAACTTGCCCTTTGCTAAGAAGCATTTAACCTCACTCGTCGTGTACTAAGGAGAAGATAGCCCAACTAGTCGACTACCATAGAGTAGATAACCCAGCCGACCGCCTACTAAGAAGTATATAATCCAACTTGCCGCCAACTATGGAGTAGATAAATCAACTACCCATATACTAAGAAGTAGATAAGCAAACGGTATCTGTATACTAAGTACTAGATAAACCAATTTGTTGTAAACTAAAGCGAAGTTAACTCAACCGAACCTCTACTAAGTAGTAGATAACCCAACAAGTTATATACTAAGAACTAGCCAACTGCATCTCTACTAAAAATAGATAACTCAGTTTGTCGTCAACTAAGGCGTAGATAAATCAACTGGGCCTCTCCTATGTAGTAGATAATCTACCTTGTCGTCTACTAAATAGTATATAACTCAACTTGCCGCCTACGAAGAAGTAGATACCCCAACTGTCCGTATACTAAGAAATAGAAAACCCAACTGGAACTGTATACTAAGGAGATGATAATACAATGTAACGTCATTTACTGAGTAGACCCAACTGGCCCTCTGCTAAGCAGCATATAAAGGGTGGGCCATTTATAATTTTAAATTTGATGTACCGATTTCTTTGACTTGTGATTTGAGCCCTTTGGTTTATTTTCTGTGGGGAGCCATTAAGGATAAATATTACGCAAAGCATCCAGAGACAATTGTAGCGTTGAAGCATGAAATCGAAGTTGCTATTGAAGAGATTCGAACCGAAAAAATCGAAAATGTACTGAAAAATTGGGTTGATCGGATGATCAACCGGCAGTACGAGCTAGTCGTGGTAGTCATATGAATGATATTGTGTTCCATTATTAAATGACAAAGTTCAACCTTTCCAATCGTCGATTCAAATTTAAAATTTTAAATGACCCGATCAAAACTTTCTGAGATATTCAAATTTTAAATAATGCCATGCCCACTTTTTTATTTTGTGAGAACCATCTGTGGCCAATAAGCTTTCATGTAACAAAAACATTTTTGGAACAAAACACCATCTTTGAAAGTTTAAGGAAATTACTCGTTATATTTCGATGCCACCAAAAAATGCAAAAAATCAAAGTTTTCAGGGGAGCCCTTCATGAACCGTCAGAAATCTAAAAATTGTGTGCATAACATTGGGTTGGCCGACTAACACCAAATTTGGATTGAATTGGTTCATATTTCGATATAGTCCAAGATGGGTCCCAACCTGTTTTTTTTATGTCATCGAAGTCGAATGAAACTTTCACGTAATGGTTTCCATTGGAGCAAATTTTCATATAGCATCAATGACTTATTGACGCGCTAGAAACCGGAAATAACACCAATTGTTCTAATATATCGGTAAATTGCATTTTTACCCATGTATTGCATTTTGCATGTTTTACCCAGAATCACTTTAAGGTGCTAAATTTACACAGTGCAACAACCAAAATGGGAATGGGATGAATGAGAGCTGAAATATTGCTCATGGATGTCAAGGTCGTAGGTCCACTGGAAAGTGTTTTTTTGGATTTTAAAAAAATGGACTTAGCGCACGAAAAGTTGCAATTGGAGAACGATTATTTTGATAATAAATTGTAAATTCTACTGAATACAATGAAAAGCAAATGACAGATCATGATATATTACAAATGGCCGAAACGTCACTTCAAAATCATATCATCCCTATTGGAAAACCCGTTATAAAGCAATTTAGAACCTTGTTGCTCTAAGGTCGCGAGTTCTTATGATATGATAAACAAAAGACTTAAGAAACGAACGTTTTTACATTGCCATTGATATTACTTGATGTGAACAATTTTTAAATTATTTTAGGACACACTCCTCAATGTCAATATTGAGAAACTTGGTGAATATCAAGAATATCCAAGGGTAGCCATACCACTACTTTAAATTGCTAAGTTCAAGTTTAATTGATTACTATCATAACGTAGACAGTTTGATTGTCTGCATGATGAAACATTTTCGGATTTTCTCTTTTCTGCAGTTAATGATTTACATTTTTGCGGCAGATGATGGGTGACATGCAATGTGACACCAAGTTTTTCTCCACATTGTGAAAGACATATTTTTTTCCTGCATTAATAAAAATCAAGTGACATGTGCATGTATATCCCTTGAATGTCTAGATCAGCATTTACATATGGAAAAATCAATGGCAATCAAGGCAAGGGACATTGTCCTTGAATTTTTGGCGTTTTTTTTTCAGTGTTTTTCCCATTATATTTACCAAAAGATTACACTTTATGTCTCCAACATTTACCGGTACTTATGTCACTAAATTATGCCGTAATAGTTGGGAGGAAATCGAAAGAAAAAAACTGAAAACCAACAAAAAAATTATGCGAAAAAATGAAGTCGCCAAGTCCATTGTGTATATAAGGTAATATATGTATATGTATGTATGTAAATATTTACATATATACAGCAAGTAGCAGTATATATTTGCAATTTTCCAGAGAATTTCCTATATCGATCTTTAATACGGACCTTTATATCGAAAATTTCGTTGGATTAATTATTCTAAAAAATTTCGTTAAATTGTTTTTTTCTACAAAATTTAATTCTCATTAATTTTTTCTAGAAAATTCCATTTCTTTAAAGAAATTCGTCGAAACTAAAAATATAATTTTTCTAAAAAATTTTGTTAAAATTGAATTTTCCTAGGAAATTGCACCAAAATTGCGTTTGCGTCAAAACTTCGCTGAAAATGCAATTTTGTAGTAACTTCTTGAAATCACATTTTTCTTGAAAATTCCGTCTAAATTGCATATTTCCAGAAAATTTGTTCATGGGTCTTTAATACAGTTGACATTTCTCTAAAAAAATTCGTTGAAATCATAGTTGTCTAGGAAATTTCGTTGAATTGCACTTTTCTAGAGAACTCTGTTAAAATTGCACTTTACATAAAAATTTCGTTAAAATTGCATTTTTCTAAAAAAATTTCGTTGAAATTAAATTTTTTCTATAAAACTCCATCAAAAGTACATTTTTCTAGAAAAATTCGTCGAAATTGCATAATACGGACCTTTATATCGAAAATTTCGTTGGATTAATTGTTCTAAAAAATTTCGTTAAATTGTTTTTTTCTAAAAAATTTAATTCTCATTCATTTTTTCTAGAAAATTCCATTTCTTTAGAGAAATTCGTCGAAACTTTTATATAACAATCTCTTGAAAATTTCATAAAAATATAATTTTTCTAAAAAATTTTGTTAAAATTGAATTTTCCTAGGAAATTGTACCAAAATTGCGTTTGCTTCAAAACTTCGCTGAAAATGCAATTTTGTAGTAACTTCTTGAAATCACATTTTTCTTGAAAATTCCGTCTAAATTGCATATTTCCAGAAAATTTTTTCATGTGTCTTTAATACAGTTGACATTTCTCTAAAAAAATTCGTTGAAATCATAGTTGTCTAGGAAATTTCGTTGAATTGCACTTTTCTAGAGAACTCTGTTAAAATTCCACTTTACATAAAAATTTCGTTAAAATTGCATTTTTCTAAAAAAATTTCGTTGAAATTACATTTTTTATGTAAAACTCCATCAAAATTACATTTTGCTAGAAAAATTCGTCGAAATTGCAATTTAATGGAAAATTTTCTGAAAATTTCATAAAAATTTGATTTTTTCCTACAAATTGCACCAAAATTGCGTTTAGCTTCAAAATTTCGTGAAATTGCATTTTTCTACATCTTTCGTGAAAATGTCGTCTAAATTTCATTTTTCCACAAATTTTTCTTCATCGGCGTTTAATACAGTCAACAACATTTCTCTAGAAAATGTCGTTGAAATCGCAGTTTTCTAGAAAATTTAGTTTAAATTGCACTTTTCTAGAAAATTAAATCACAATTCCACCTTGCTTCAAAATTTCGTTGAAATTGCATATTTCTACAATATTTCATTGCAATAAATATTATTTTTCTAAAAATGTTCATTGCACTGCATTTTTCTAGAAAATGTGAGAATCAAAAAAAATGCAGTGTAAATTCACTACTTTAAATTGCTAAGTTCAAGTTTAATTGATTACTATCATAACGTAGACAGTTTGACTGTCTGCATGATGAAACATTTTCGGATTTTCTCTTTTCTGCAGTTAATGATTTACATTTTTGTGGCAGATGATGGGTGACATGCAATGTGACACCAAGTTTTTCTCCACATTGTGAAAGACATATTTTTTTCCTGCATTAATAAAAATCAAGTGACATGTGCATGTATATCCCTTGAATGTCTAGATCAGCATTTACATATGGAAAAATCAATGGCAATCAAGGCAAGGGACATTGTCCTTGAATTTTTGGCGTTTTTTTTTCAGTGTTTTTCCCATTATATTTACCAAAAGATTACACTTTATGTCTCCAACATTTACCGGTACTTATGTCACTAAATTATGCCGTAATAGTTGGGAGGAAATCGAAAGAAAAAAACTGAAAACCAACAAAAAAAATTATGCGAAAAAAAGAAGTCGCCAAGTCCATTGTGTATATAAGGTAATATATGTGTACGTATGTATATAAATGTTTACATATATACAGCAAGTAGCTGTATATATTTGAGAAAAATTTCCGCAAACATGATCAACGTTGTTGATGTGTTTGTTGTTGGTGTTGGTTGGTGCATTGGTTGGCGGTTTCATCTTCATTGATGCCACCGGGCGGCTGCAAGCAATGTCAATGGCATTACATGACTATGAAAATTGAAGTTTCACTTTAAAGACAACAATACCTAACGGCGGCAACGGCAACGTCTACGTCGACGGCAGTCACTTGAAAACCGACAATCGACAACAATATACATACAGAGGCGTCTATGGCTGCAAAAGAGGAAAAAAACCGAAACAGTTGCCATGAAACCGCTTCAACTTCAGCCTCTTTTTTGGATTTTGTTGCTGAATTTCATAAACTTTAAACTTCCCCTTTATTCCCCTCCTCACTCAAAACAAGAAGAAATCCAAGACGACATTGCAGATGAGGATGATGATTTTTTTCTGATTAAACTTTTTATAGCCGATTCCGATGCCGTCCGTTGCAGCAGATGCTTGCTTAGATACTTGGCGTTGTGTATATGCATTACCGCGTTGTAAAATTTTTTAGGTATTATTATTATTATTGTTGAGCAAAAACCAAATTTTTGTTAGCAGTTATATTCGTATTATGATGGATTATTTATGAGGTAATGCTTCATTCGTCATGTAGCTCGTGGTAATAACTCGCATGCGCAACAATACTTACTTTGCAACTTAACCGGGAAATCTCTAAGAAAATCGGCTTTATCTTATTTTTGGGGGAAGGCATTTTTTTAGGATTTCGGTTCACAGCATATACGAGTATAGACATATTTATAAATAGTAAAAATAATTTATAAATATGTTAAATTGCAATGTATTCAGACAGCAATTTCACCTAGTCATAGTCGTTGTCGGTTCCTTGTTTAATGGCGGAGATCATATGAGAGACGTTGTCTCTATTAAAATAAAACGCAAAACGAAATTTTATAATCACATACAATGTTATATGTTCCCCCATGCGTGTGAAAATTGCCAGCTGCCCATTGGCATTTTTATTGTCAGAAATTCTTCGAAGAGCAAACAAAAGACTTAAGCCACAAACCTTATTCCATAATCAATGGATTGCTTTGTTTGCCTTGGACATGAAAATTCGATAGACAGACTTGTAAGACAAATAGCAATCAAACATTGTTTTAAATAAATAAAAATAATAAAGGCGGGTTTTGTCTAAAATTTCTTCATTGACTTCAAGAATATCCATTAATGGTTTAATATTAATTTCAGCATAGTTTCATCCTACATTAAGAATTTAACTGCAATAAAATAAATTGAATTTAAAACATGTACACGAGTATAATTAAAAGTAGCAGACAAAGGCTAATTTTATAATCCTACAAACCATTTAGAATAGTGTTAAAATTATCAGCTATCTATAGGTAGTTTTGTCTAAATTTTGTTGAACAAAAAACAAAAGAGCTAAGCAATAAACTTTATTTCACAATAAATGTTTTACCTTGTTTGATTTGAATAACAAAATTCCATAGTCGTCTTAAGTAGAAATTCAAGGTTGTAATGAATAATAAAGAAAGTGTTTGTATACAATTTTTTCCTCGATTTTCAGATAATAGTTTAATACCTATTTTCATTTTTTGTCTGAATGTTAAACTTTTCAAGTTTAAAATTTCATTGAATTTTCTACATGGCCTTTATCTACAGTCAACGATCTTTATCTAGAAAATTTTGTTGATAACGTATTTTTCTAGAAAATTATATCAAAACTATTCAAATTCTTTGAAATTTAATTTTCCACAAAATTTCGTTGATTTTACAGTTTCTTGCAAATTTCGTTTTCCAGATAATTTCCTTTCTCGGCCTTTGATACTGATGGTTGATGATCTTGAAAATTTTGTTGAAATTTCCTTTTTCTAAAAAAATTAAAGGACATTTCATTTTTCTACAAAATCCCATCAAAATTACATTTCTCCAAAAAAGTTCGAATTTTTTACATAATTTTTTTAAAATTTAAATTTTCTAGAAAATTCCACCAAAATTGCATTTTGCTTCAGATCTTCGTTGAAATTGCAATTTTCTAGAAAAAAATTTCGTGTAAATTGCATTTTTTCCAAAACATTTTCTTCATCGGCCTTTAATACAAAATATCGTTGAAATTGTAACTTTTTAGAAAATTTTTTAAAATTACATGTTTCTTGAAAATTTTGTCTAAATTGCATTTTTCCAAAAAATTTTCTTCATCGGCCTTTAATACAGTTAAAGACCATTCTCTAGAAAATTTCGTTAAAGTTGCACTTTTCTAGATAATTCCATCAAAAATGTTCAGAATTTCGTTTTTGTATTTATCTAAAAAATTTCATTGAAATTAAATTTTTCAAAAAAATATTGAATTGCATTTTTCAAGAAAATTTCGTTGAAATTATTTTTTCCGAAATTGTTTCTAGAAAATTTCTTTTATCGGCCTATAATAGAGTCAACGATCTTTATGCAGAAAATTTCATCGAAATTTCAGTTATCTACAAAATTTTGTTGGATTTTAAAGTTTCTAAAAAATTTCGTTGAATTTGAAAATGGACTTTAAACAGTCAACGACCTTCATTTAGAAAATTTTGTTGAAAATCCAGTTTTCTTAAAAATTCTATAAAAATTTAATTTTTTGTTGAAATTACATTTTTCAATTGCAATTTTCCAGAGAATTTCCTATATCAATCTTTAATACGGACCTTTATATCGAAAATTTCGTTGGATTAATTATTCTAAAAAATTTCGTTAAATTGTTTTTTTCTAAAAAAATTAATTCTCATTCATTTTTTCTAGAAAATTCCATTTCTTTAGAGAAATTCGTCGAAACTTGTATATAACAATCTCTTGAAAATTTCATAAAAATATAATTTTTCTAAAAAATGTTGTTAAAATTGAATTTTCCTAGGAAATTCCACCAAAATTGCGTTTGCTTCAAAACTTCGCTGAAAATGCAATTTTGTAGTAACTTCTTGAAATCACATTTTTCTTGAAAATTCCGTCTAAATTGCATTTTTCCAGAAAATGTTTTCATGGGTCTTTAATACAGTTGACATTTCTCTAAAAAAATTCGTTGAAATCATAGTTGTCTAGGAAATTTCGTTGAATTGCACTTTTCTAGAAAACTCTGTTAAAATTGCACTTTACATACAAATTTAGTTAAAATAGCATTTTTCTAAAAAAATTTCGTTGAAATTAAATTTTTTCTATAAAACTCCAAAAAATCAAAATTACATTTCTCTAGAAAAATTCGTCGAAATTGCAATTTAATGGAAAATTTTCTGAAAATTTCATAAAAATTTGATTTTTTCCTACAAATTGCACCAAAATTGCGTTTAGCTTCAAAATTTCGTGAAATTGCATTTTTCTACATCTTTCGTCTAAATTTCACTTTTCCACAAATTTTTCTTCATCGGCGTTTAATACAGCCAACAACATTTCTCTAGAATATGTCGTTGAAATCGCAATTTTCTAGAAAATTTCGTTTAAATTGCACTTTTCTAGAAAATTAAATCACAATTCCACCTTGCTTCAAAATTTCGTTGAAATTGCATATTTCTACAATATTTCATTGCAATAAATATTATTTTTCTAAAAATGTTCATTGCACTGCATTTTTCTAGAAAATGTGAGAATCAAAAGAAATGCAGTGTAAATTCATTTTTTTTTATAAAATTTCGTTGAAATTGTATTTTTATAGAAAATTTCGTTGCAATTATTTTTTCGATTTCATTTTTCTACAAAATGTCGTTCAATTTGATTGCATTTTTCTAGAAAATTGCATTTCTCTAAAAATGTTGTAGAAATGCCGTTTTTTTTACAAAACTTCGTTGAAATTGTATTTTTCTAAAAAAATCATTGAAATGGCATTTTTCCAGAACATTTCGTTGAAATTATTTTTTTCGAATTGCATTTTTCAAGAAAATTTCCTTTTTCGGCTTTTAATACATTCAACAATCTTTATCTACAAAATGTCGTTGAAATTGCATTTATCTAAAAAATGTTGTGCATTTAAATTTTTCTACAGTAACGACCTTTATTTAGAAAATTTTGTTGAAAATGCATTTTTCTTAAAAATTCCATCAACATTTATTTGTTCTAAACATTTCGTTGAAATATATCAAAATTGCACTTAGCTTCAAAATTTTGTTGAAATTGCATTTTTCTACAAAATGTCGTTGCATTTTTTTTTAAATGTTTATTGTGCTGCATTTCTCTAGAAAATTTTGTGGAAATTGCATTTCTCTAAAAAATGTTGAAATTTTTTTTCGAAAAATTTCCTTTATCGGCTTTTGAGTCAACAGTCAACAATCTTTATGTAGATAATATCGTTGAAATTGCATTTATCTAAGAAATTTTCTTAAAAATTTCGTCCACACATTTTTTTCATCGGCTTTTAATACAGTCAACGACTTTTCTCTAGAAAATTTCATTAAAATCGCAGTTTCCTAGAAAATGCCATCAAAATTGCACATTGTTTAAATATTTAATTGAAATGCAGTTTTTAGAAAATGTTGTGAAACTTGAATTTCTCCAAAAAATATTGTGTATATTAAATTTTTGTTTAAAAAATTTAGTTGAACTTGTATTTTTTAAAAAGTTTCATTGAAATTTAATTTTTACAGAAAATTTCGTTGAAATCGTATTTTTCTAAATCGCGTTTTTCCAGAAAATGTCCTTTACCGGCCTTCAATACAGCCAACAATCATTATGTAAAAATTTTTGTTGAAATTGCATTTATCTAAAACATTTTGTTGGATTATAACTTTTCTACAAATTCGTTGGATGTGAAATTTTTTAATTTTTCTAGGAAATTCTAGGAAAAATTAATTTTCTCTAGAAAATTTCGTTGAAATTGCATTTTTCTACAAAATTTAATTTTTTTGGGAAAATTCCATCACAATTACATTTCTCTAGAAAAGTTCGTCTAAATTTTTTTTCCAGAAAATTTAATTTATCGGTTTTTAATACAGCCAACGATCTTTATCTAGACAATTTCGTTAAAATTGCATTTATTTACAAAATTTTGTTGGATTAAAAACTCGTTGAAATTGCCATTTTCTGAAAAATTAGTTGGCTTTTAATTTTTCTAGAAAATTCCATCAAAATTACTTTTCCTAGAAAAGTTCATGAAAATTGCAATTTTATAGAAAAATTTAATTTTTCTACAAAATTTTGTTCAAATTGCTACAAAACTTCGTGAATTTAAAATTTTCTAGAAAATTTCATTGAAATTAAATTTTTCTACAAAATTCTTAATTTTTCAAAAAAAAAATTTTTTTCGTCGGCCTTTATTTAATACAGTCGACGACATTTCTCTTGAAAATTTCTTTGAAATAGGAGTTTTTAGAAAATTTCGTTGAAATTTCACTTTTCTAGAAAATTCCAACAAACTTGCACTTTGCTTAATAATTAAATTGAAATGCATTTTTTTTGAAAATTATGTGAAAAATGCATTTCTCAAAAAAATTTGGGGAAATCGAATTTTTTGGAAAATTCGTTAAATTGTATTTTTGTAAAAAGTCATTGAAATTGCATTTTTCTAAAAAATTTCATTGAAAATTTTTTTTCCGAAATTTAATTTTTTCAGAAATTTTCCTTTTTTTGGCTTATAATACAGTCAACGATCTTTATCTAGAAAATTTCCTTGAAATTGCATATATTTAAAAATTTTTGTTTGATTTAAAATTTTCTACAAAATTTGGTTGGATTTAAATTTTTCTAAAAATTCGTTGAATTTGAAATTTTCTAAATGGCCTTTAATATAATCAACGGCCTTTATCTAGAAAATTTTGTTGAAATTTAATTTTGTTGAAAATGCATTTTCTAGAAAATTCAATCAAAATTAAATTTTTCTAAAAGTTTCATTGAAATTGTATTTTTCCCGAAAAATTCGTTGAAATTACGGATAATTACGGAAAGGTAAAGAAATTTATTTTTTTGTTAATTAATTGTTCTAGAAAATTTCGTTGAAATTGCCATTTTCTACAAAATTTAGTTGACATTTCAGTGATCTAGAAAATTCCATCAAAATTACATTTCTCAAGAAAAGTTCGTCGAAATTGCAATTTTGTAGCAAAATGTCATCAACCTGCACATTTATTAAAATCGAAATATAAGGTGATCAAAGTAGAGATACTTTTTTCAATAGCCTTTTTTTGACAGATCACGTGTGAGTCGTGTCATGCTGTTATGTTATTTCTGTTAAGTATTGTTTGGCATTTCATCATGGAAAGACTTACGCCTGAACAACGTTTACAAATCGTTCAACTTAATTACGAAAATTCGACTATTACGAAAATTCACGCATCAATCAATGGATTTATTGAGGGAACACTTCGGTGAGCAGATAATTTCACGTTTTGGGCTGGTCGATTGGCCACCAAGATCGTGTGTTATCACACCGTTAGACTTTTTCCTGTGGGGATATGTAAAGTCTAAAGTTTATGCGGACAAACCCGCTTCGATTTAGGCCTTGACGCAAAACATAACGCTTGTCATTCGCCAGTTACCAGTCGAAAATTGGACTCAAAGGATGGACCATCTGAGACGTAGCCGCGGCCAACATTTGATAGACATAATCTTCAAAAAAAATAAATGCCAAAGAATGTTCTTTCAAATGATAATAAACATTCCCCATTCAATTTGAATTTCTGTGTTTTTTCTTTAAAAAAGTTGGGAACCTCGAAATGGATCACGCTATATTATAGAAATCTTCATTAAATTGCACATTTAGGGAAATTTTCAACTTTTAGAGAATAATTTGTGGAAATGACATTTTATTGTTCAATACGCTAAAATTGAATTGGCTTTTTTGACATTTGTGGAAATTGACGAAATTGCATTCTTGTAGATAGTAATTTTTATACCCTACACCACACTGTGGTACAGGGTATTATAACTTTGTGCATTTGTTTGTTACAACCAAAAGGAGAAGAAATAGACCCATCGTTTATTATACCGATCGACTTAGAATCACTTTCTGGGTTGATTTAGCTATGTCCGTCTGTCCGTCTGTGCATGTATTCTTGTAATCAAAGTACAGGTCGCAATTATGGTCCGATCTCGACGAAACTTTACACATATCTTTTTTTGGCCCAAGGACGATCCCTATTGGTTAAAATCGGTTCAGATTTAGATATAGGCCCCATATATATGTTAGCCCCAATTTGACATGTAAGCGCTGTAAAAACTGTATTTTATATCCGATCAGTGTGAAATTCGGCAGAAAGAGGTTTCTTATTATATGAATGAACACTGTTAAATTTGGAAAAAATCGATTCAGATTTAGATATAGCCCCCATATATACGTTACCCCCGATTTGACATGTAAGCGCTGTAAAAATGGTATTTTATATCCGATCAGTGCGAAAATCGGCAGAAAGAGGTCTCTTATTATATTAATTAGCACCGTTAAATTTGGAAGAAATTGGTTCAGATTTAGATATAGCCCCCATATATATGTTACCCCCGATTTTACATGCAAGCGCTGTAAAAAGTGTATTTTTAATCCGATCAGTACGAAATTCGGCAGAAAGAGGTTTCTTATTACATGAAATTATACTACCAAATTTGAGGGAAATCGGTTCAGATTTAGATATAGCCCCATATATATGTTACTCCCGATTTGACATGTAAATGCTGTAGAAACGGTATTTTATATCCGATATGTGCGAAATTCGGCAGAAAGGGGTGTCTTATTACTCGAAGGAAAACTGCCAAATTCGGAGAAAATCGGTTCAGATTTAGATATAGCCCCCATATATATGTTACCCCCGATTTGACATGTAAATGCTGTAGAAACTGTATTTTATATACGATCAGTACGAAATTCGGAAGGAAGAGGTTTCTTATTACTCGAAGGAATACTGCCAAATTCGGAGAAAATCGGTTCAGATTTAGATATAGCCCCCATATATATGTAACCCCCGATTTGATATGTAAGCGCTGTAGAGACTGTATTTTATATCCCATCCGTACGAAATTTGACAGAAAGAAGTATTTTTACATGAATGAGTATTCAGGGAAAATCGGTTCAGATTTATATATAACCTCCATATATATGTTCCTTCTGATTTGGTATCAAAGCGCTATGGAAGTTATACTTTACTTCCAATCATTAAAATTTTCCAGAAAGATGTTTCTCAATTTAGGAACGAATATTGCTTAATTTAGCGATTATCGGTTCAGAATTAGATATATGTTCCTACCCATTTACCAATTATTCCAAATTATTATCGCAATGCCCCTTATCGCATTGTTAGGGAGGTGTAGGGTATTATATAGTCGGCCCCGCCCGACTTTCTGCCTTTCCTTATTATAGAAATCTTCATTAAATTGCACATTTAGGGAAATTTTCAACTTTTAGAGAATAATTTGTGGAAATGACATTTTATTGTTCAATACGCTAAAATTGAATTGGCTTTTTTGACATTTGTGGAAATTGACGAAATTGCATTCTTGTAGATAGTATTTTTTTTAATATTAATTTGTTTTGCAAAAAAATTTCTGCGAAATAGCATACATATTTATATATTGCATTTTCTACGTAAATTGTTAAATTTTTTTTTCAAAAGTTATTTTTTCTAGAAATTTTTACCAGAATTTAATTTATGCGAAAAATTTCACAGAGTTCGCATTTATTCAGAATTTTTTTTTTTGAAATTTAATTTTATCATTTCAACCACCCGAATACATATCACTATAATTCTTCTTTAATTCTTAAAAAGTATACCTTAGCCGGTTTATCCGACTGATATTTTCTTACTTGTTTAATATTTATCCCCTCACCTTAGAGAGGAGGGTATATATCATTTGCTACGAGCCAAAAGTGTAACACATCGAAGGAGTGTCCTAAGACCCTAAGTGGGTAATTTTAAGTCGAATGAGCAATGTCCGTCCGTCTGTCTGTCTCTGTAACCGATTGACTTCAAATTTGGTATGTGGAAATATTTTGTTATCTCCGGCTTACTTCGACGATGGGCTATATTGGTCCACTCCTTCTAGTACCTCCCCCACAAAGGGTTAACTTTTAGTGAAATATTGAGTATTTAATAACTTCTATACTACTTATTTGAATCCTCTGAAAATCTACACATAGTATTGAATACCTCACTATTACCTCGAGAAAAATGGGCGAAGTTGCCACGCCCCACATAAATGGACAATTTTGAACCAAAAGTTAATAGTTTATAACTTTATTACCAGTGCATACAAATACTACAAATACTACGATACAGTAAAAAATGGACATTATTGCCACGCTCCTTTTGGTACCTCCCACATAAATGGACCATTTTGTAACAAAAGTTAACAGGGTTTAACTTTAATACCAGTTCATTGTTTAAAGTTATAAAATGCAATTTAAATTGATAATAATTTAATAAAAAACAAAAATAAAAAAATTTAATAATATGTTTTTTGGGAATCAAGGTGAGGGGATTCATAAGTCGGTTTACCCGACTGAACTTTCATACTTGTTTATACATATGTACTTTTTATGGAGAAATATGTTTGTTGCCATTTTGGAGCGAAATAATAAAATAATGATTTTAATTTGTGTTATACGCATCGTCTTAGAATAACTTTCTGAGTCGGTTTAGCTATTTCCGTCTGTCTGTCTCTCGTTTTTTTCGTATTCCGTTAAAAAAACACTAAACCACCTATCCTCTGAAAAAATAGCGTGATTCCCGAACAAATATCGGTTTTATAGGCAAATCAAAAAATTCGTAACTCATTTCAAAGATCTTCTAATTCAACTTTTCATTTTATAGGTTTTCCATGGTCATAATTAAACATGTGTGTATGGTTTGTGAATCAACTTTAAAAGTTCTTCAGATTTAGCCGAAGATTGGTATATTTTCCCATGCTAAACAAAATTAGACAAATGAATAGCTAATCTCTTCAGTATCTCAATTTATCTGATTCAAGTGTTTTATTATTTAGACATTCCGTTTACGCGGATACATATGTTTTTCTATATGTGTTTTGTTTTTCTTCTTCTCCTCCTAAACATCTGTATTATTGCGATCTGTGACAAGAAGATGGCTATGTAAGTAATTGTTAACAACTACATTCTCCCGTTTTCAAGCGTTAACTGAAAATTGTTTAATTCGCCGCGACAGCGGTAACAATTTTACATCTTTTTGCGGTGTGCGATGCGATTACCTCATGAAGAGTTGGCATTTACTTAGATCGCTCAGTCAGTTAGTCAGTCAGTGCCTTTGGCACAATGGTGTGAAATGAATAAAACATTTTTATTGTTAAACATTTTAAATTCAATTATGATAAACAAGATCTGAAATTTCTTGACGTTTAACAACGCAGATATACGAAATTAATTAGAGAAACAATTAATTACGCCCTTCATAAAGTTAAGTGGCGCCAGAGCCCAAACATTTGGGGTTTTCTAAAAGATTGAAATTGTTGTTGGGATTTTTAGTACGAGATTTTGGCGTGACTTGCCTCTATTATAATTATGGTTAATGAAATTTACCGGGGTTGCTCTTTAAAATATTTAATTCTTAAATCAATTATTTGTTTGGGAAATTGTTTTTGTAATTTGTCAGTATACAACATTTTAAAAAATGTTTTATTTCTGAAAAAAAAAAGTTTGAAGAACACAAAAATCACACAAAATTGAAATAAACTGAATTTCTTCCTAAATTTCTTCAGCTCGAAATTTTATTTACTAATTACAATTGTTGTAGTTTTTTCCATTTAGGCATTTTTTGTTTAAAAACATAAAATTTGAAGAAAATTGTTCGATGTATCCATCACATCGAGTCTGTCTGCCACAAGCTGAACGATGTCCGATGATATTTTCGTTCCAATCTCGGCGAAGAAGAATCTGTCAGGCATTGACCGTCTCATATTTGAAATCCTATAGGTTAAGCAATTTATTTTTTTTAGAAAATGTTGTGAAAATTGCATTTTTCTAAACAATTTTGCTTAAAATTTTCGTCGAAAATGTTCTGCAAACTTTACACGAAATTTCGTTAAATTTTCACTTTTCTAGAAAATTCCACCAAAAATTTCGTTAAAATTGCACTTTTCGTGAAAATTTTGCTAAAATTTCTTTTCTCAAGAAAATTCTGTGGAAATTGATTTTTATTCAGAATCCAGCAATTGTCTTTTTTTTAAATATCTTCGCCATCGCATATTTCTAGAAGTTTTTTTTATTTATTTATTTATATGAATTACAATACAAAGTAAATTTATATTCTAATTTTACGGTCCAGGGAAAAGCCGGGTTACAAAGACCATGTGGCTAGATTTTGCAGCGACAGACCAGAGCCTCTGGTGGGAATCGAACCCACGACCCCCAAACACATAGGCGAGTACGCTACCAACTCACCTACTGGGGCGCTCGTCAATTTTCTAGAAAATTCCACCAAAAATTTCGTTAAAATTGCACTTTTCGTGAAAATTTTGCTAAAATTTCGTTTCTCAAGAAAATTCTGTGGAAATTGATTTTTATTCAGAATCCATCAATTGTTTTTTTTTAAATATCTTCGCCATCGCATATCTCTAGAAGGTTTTTTTTAAATTATATGTTTTTTTTTCATTAAATTTTGTTGAAATGTGACTTTTTCTAAATAATTCCATCAAAATTATATTTTACTTCAAAATTTCGTTGAAATTGCAGTTTTCTACAAATTAAATTTTTAGAAAATGTCCTTAAAATTTCAGTTTTCTAGAAATGTTCCTTCAACGACCTTTAATATAATCAAGAACATTTTCTCTAGAACATTTTGTTGAAATGGCATTTTCTACAAAATTTCATTAAAAGGGCATTTTTCTAAAAAATTTCGTTGAAATTGCATTTTTCTACAAAATGTTGTTGAAGTTGCATTTATATAAAAAATTTCATTAACATTGCAATTTTCTAGAAAATTCCATCAACATTACATTTTGCTTGAAAATTTCGTTGTAATTTTTCTAAAAAATTCATTTTTCTAGAACATTTCCTTCATCGACCTATAATATAGTCAGGGACCTTTCTCTAGAAAGATTTGTTGAAATCGCTTTTTTCTAAAAAAATTGCCGAAAATTCATGTTTCTAGAAAATTCATCAAAATTTAATTTTTCTAGAAAATTTTGTGAAATTGTTTTTCAGGTAGTTTGGATGATTTAAAAATTTAAAAAACTAATGCAGTTATTAAAGAATCAATATTTCACAACATTTTAACATTTAATCAATATTTAAAAATTTTTGTGGGGGATGTACCAGAAGGATTGGACCAATATGACCCATCTTCGAACTTAGCCGGAGATAGAAAAAAAATATAACCACATACCAAATTTGAAGTCAATCGGTTACTCCTTTCGAGAGTTATCGTGCGCACCAGCCATCAGCCAGCAGACAGACAGACGGACGGACGGACATTGCTCATTCGTCTTAAAATTACCCAAAACGAATATCCGCCGAACATACTTAGGGTCTTAGATCACTCCTTCGATGTGTTACACTTTTTTCCGTAGCAAATGAAATATACCCTCGTATTACTAAAGTGAGAGTATAAAAATTTCGTCGAATTTGACTTTTTCCAGAAAATCTCCAAAATTTCGTTGAAAATGCATTTTTCTAGCAAAATTCCTTAAAATTGATTTTTTTGAGAAAATTTCGTTGAAATTGCATTTTCAACCACATTTTTTAAAATGTCCTTCATCGGCCTTTAATACATCAAGAACAACCTTCTTCAAGAAAATAGATATTTTCTACCAAATTTCGTTAAAAATGAATTTTTCTAGCCAAATTTCTCAAAATTGATTTTTGTGAGAAAATTTCGTTGAAACTGCATTTTCTACAAAATTACGTTAAAATTACATTTTTATAGAACATTTAGTGCAAATTTATTTTTCTAAAAAAAATCGTCTAAATCACAGTTTTCTAGACAATTTCGTTGAAATTGCGTTTTTCTAGAAATTGAAATTAATTTTTTTCAGAAAAATTGGATGATTTTAAATTTTTCTTCTTCAGTCAACAACCTTTGTCTAGAAAGTTTCGTTGAAATCGAATTTTTCAAAAAAAATATTGTGGAAAATTCATCTTTCCAGAAATTTCATCAAAATGTAATTTTTCTACAAAATTTCGATGAATTGCATTTTTCTAAAAAATTTAATTGAAATTGCATTTTTTTAGAAAATTTTGCGCAAATTGCGTTTTTTTTTACAAAATGTCTTTGAAATTGCATTACTCTGGAACATTCGTTGAAAATGCATTTTTCCACAAAATTTATTTTTTAAAATTTCTTTCTTCGGCCTTTAGTACAACAACATCAACCTTCTTCAAGAAAATAGATTTATTTTTACAAAATTTCGTTGAAAATGCACTTTTCTAACAAAATTCCTCAAAATTTATATTTTTTGAAACAATCTCGTTGATTTTTCTAGAAAATTTCGCTGAAATGAAATCGCATTTTTCTAAATAAAATTGCTGAAAATTCATGTTTCTAGAAAATTTATCAAAATGAATTTTTTTACAAAATTTCGATGAAATTGAATTTTTCTAAACGATTTAGTTGAAATTTAATTTTTTTTTAGAAAATTTTGTGGTAATTGCGTTTTTCTACTAAATTTCTTTGAAATTTCATTTCTCTAGAACATTCGTTGAAATTGCTTTTTTCCAGAAATTTTTCTTTTTAAAATCTCCTTTATCGGCCTTTAATACAAAAACAACAACCTTCTTCAAGAAAATATATTTTTTGTACAAAATTTCGTTGAAAATTCATTTTTCTAGCCAAAATCCCTCAAAATTGGTTTTTGTGAGAAAATTTCTTTGAAATTGCAATTTCTACAAAATTTCGTTAAAATTTTTCTAGAAAATATAGTGCACATTTTTTTTCCAAAAAAAATTCGTCGAAATCACATTTTTTTAGAAAATTCCGTTGAAATTGCGTTTTTGTAGAAAATTTTAGTGAAATTGTATTTTTTCAGAAAATTGGGTTGATTTTTCTTCTTCAGTCAACGGCCTTTCTCTAGAGATTTTTGGCATTTTTCTAAAAAAAATTGCTAAAAAGGCATGTTTCTATAAAATTCATTAAAATTTATTTTTTCTACAAAACTTCGATGGAATTGTATTTTTCTTATTTGGGATTTCGCCTTTTTCCAGAAAATCTCCTTCGTTGTTTTCTTCAAGAAAATAGATTTTTTTTACAAAATTTTGTAGAAATGCATTTTTCTAGCAATTTTTTTAGAAAACATTTCTGTGAATTTTTTTTCTACAAATTTTCGTGGAAATTGCGTTTTTCTAGAATATTAAACGTTAGTTTTTTAAGAAAATTCCTTAAAAATTGCATATTGCTTTAAAACAACGTTGAATTTTCTATTTTCTAGGACATATTGTTGAAATTCAATTTTTCCACAAAATTCGATTTTTTTTTGAAAATGTTGTTTAAATTCCATTTTTCGAGAGAATTTTCTTCATCAGCCTTTAATACATTCAACGAATTTTCTCTAGAAAATGCCGTTGAAATCGAATTTTCTAGAGAATTTCATTGAAATTGCACTTTTCTACAATATTTCGTTAAAATTGATTTTTTTAATAAAATTTCGTTGAAATTATATATTTTTTTCATAAATGTTGTAAATTATCTTTTCCCATAAAATTTAGTTGAAATTAATATCCGTCAAAAATTGAATTTTTCTAGAAAATTTCTTTGAAATTGCATTTTTTTACAAAATTTCGTTGCATTTCAATGTTTCTAAAAATTGTTGTGTAACTTGCCCTTTTCTTCAAGAAAATATATTTTTTTTTACAAAATTTCGTTGAAAATTAATTTTTCTAGCCAAAATCCCTCAAATTGGTTTTTGTGAGAAAATTTCTTTGAAATTGCAATTTCTACAAAATTTCGTTAAAATTTTTCTAGAAAATATAGTGTACATTTTTTTTCAAAAAAAAAAATTCGTCGAAATCACATTTTTCTAGAAAATTCCGTTGAAATTGCGTTTTTGTAGAAAATTTTAGTGAAATTGTATTTTTTCAGAAAATTGGGTTTATTTTTCTTCTTCAGTCTCTGGAGATTTTTGGCATATTCTAAAAAAAAAATTGCTAAAAAGGCATGTTTCTAGAAAATTCATCAAAATTTATTTTTTCTACAAAACTTCGATGGAATTGTATTTTTCTTATTTGGGATTTCGCCTTTTTCCAGAAAATCTCCTTCGTCGTTTTCTTCAAGAAAATAGATTTTTTTCTACAAAATTTCGTTGAAATGCATTTTTCTAGCAATTTTTTTTAGAAAACATTTCTTTTAATTTTTCTTTTTCTACAAAATTTCGTGGAAATTGCGTTTTTCTAGAATATTAAACGTTAGTTTTTTAAGAAAATTCCTTAAAAATTGCATATTGCTTTAAAACAACGTTGAATTTTCAATTTTCTAGAACATTTTGTTGAAATTCAAATTTTCCTCAAAATTCGATTTTTTTTTTGAAAATTTTGTTTAAATTCCATTTTTCGAGAGAATTTTCTTCATCAGCCTTTAATACATTCAACGACTTTTCTCTAGAAAATGTCGTTGAAATCGAATTTCATTGAAATTGCACTTTTCTACAATATTTCGTTAAAATTGATTTTTTTAATAAAATTTCGTTGAAATTATATATTTTTTTCATAAATGTTGTAAATTATCTTTTCCCATAAAATTTTGTTGAAATTAATATCCGTCAAAAATTGAATTTTTCTAGAAAATTTCTTTGAAATTGCATTTTTTTTAAAAAATTTCGTTGCATTTCAATGTTTCTAAAAATTGTTGTGTAATTTGCCCTTTTCTTCAAGAAAATATATTTTTTTTTTACAAAATTTCGTTGAAAATTAATTTTTCTAGCCAAAATCCCTCAAATTGGTTTTTGTGAGAAAATTTCTTTGAAATTGCAATTTCTACAAAATTTCGTTAACATTTTTCTAGAAAATATAGTGTACATTTTTTTTTCCAAAAATAAAATCGTCGAAATCACATTTTTCTAGAAAATTCCGTTGAAATTGCGTTTTTGTAGAAAATTTTAGTGAAATTGTATTTTTTCAGAAAATTGGGTTGATTTTTCTTCTTCAGTCAACGGCCTTTCTCTGGAGATTTTTGGCATATTCTAAAAAAAAATTGCTAAAAAGGCATGTTTCTAGAAAATTCATCAAAATTTATTTTTTCTACAAAACTTCGATGGAATTGTATTTTTCTTATTTGGGATTTCGCCTTTTTCCAGAAAATCTCCTTCGTCGTTTTCTTCAAGAAAATAGATTTTTTTCTACAAAATTTCGTTGAAATGCATTTTTCTAGCAATTTTTTTTAGAAAACATTTCTTTGAATTTTTCTTTTTCTACAAAATTTCGTGGAAATTGCGTTTTTCTAGAATATTACACGTTCGTTTTTTAAGAAAATTCCTTAAAAATTGCATATTGCTTTAAAACAACGTTGAATTTTAAATTTTCTAGAGCATTTTGTTGAAATTAAATTTTTCCACAAAATTCGATTTTTTTTTGAAAATTTCGTTTAAATTCCATTTTTCGAGAGAATTTTCTTCATCAGCCTTTAATACATTCAACGAATTTTCTGTAGAAAATGTCGTTGAAATCGAATTTCATTGAAATTGCACTTTTCTACAATATTTCGTTAAAATTGATTTTTTTTAATAAAATGTCGTTAAAATTATATATTTTTTTCATAAATGTTGTAAATTATCTTTTCCCATAAAATTTTGTTGAAATTAATATCCGTCAAAAATTGAATTTTTCTAGAAAATTTCTTTGAAATTGAATTTTTTTTTTTAAAAATGTCGTTGCATTTCAATGTTTCTAAAAATTCTTGTGTAATTTGCCCTTTTCTACAAAATTTCGTTTAATTTTTTTTTAGAAAATTTGGTTAAAATTGCATTTTCTACAAAATTTCGGTAAAATAGCTTTTTTCTACAAAATGTCTTCGGTATTAAATAAATTGAGTTTTTTAACAAAATTTCTTTGATATAATATTTTATTTTTTTCATAAATGTTGTAGAAATATTTTTTTTTCCTTTAAAATTTCGTTGAAATTAAATTTTTCTAGAAAATTTCGTCAATAATTACATTTTTCAGGAATATTTCTTTGAATTTTTTTTTAATATCGTTGAATTTGAATGATTCTTAAAAATGTTGTGGAATTTGCCCTTTTCTAATTTTTTTTAATGTGGAATTTGTCCTTTTCTACAAAATATAGTTTACATTTAATTTTTCTAAAAAATTCTAACAAAATTGCGTTTTTCTACAAAATATTGTTGAAATTGATTTTTTTTTAAATTTTGTTGAATCAAAATGCACGTTAATGGAAATCGAAGTTTTATAGAAAATTTTTCAAATTGCACTTTTATGGAAATTTTAAGGATATTGAACATTTACGGCCAATTCAACAATCTCCGGTTATCCTATAGTAAGAGCTAAGCACAGTTACAGCTGTCAAATTGTATGACATTTTTATTTTTTAACTGTGAGTTAGGTCTAACCGGAGGTTGTGAAATTGGGGGATAGAGAATAATTTGTGGTAATAGCATTTTATTGAAACATGACAATAAATTTAATTTTTTTTCCAGAATTTGCATTTCTGACATTTGTCGAAATTGACGAAATTTCATTCTTGTATAAAGTTTAATCAATATTAATTGTGGGCGAAGTGGCCCGACTCTTTTTTTTGTCAAGCCACTTTTGGTAAAACTTCTAAACGCAAGGTTTGGTTCCAATCGGATGAAAAATTAAAAATATGCAAAATTCCGAGATTTATATGACAGACTTTTTATTATTTGTTTTCATAAAATTTAATATTTTTTTTAAATGATTTCATTCAATTAACAATAAGTAAAACTCGTATCATCCAACATTCGATACACCTTGAAAACAATTCTCACTCATAAAAATTGGTAATACGACCGACTGGTTTTACCGTAGAGCGTAATCTCGTTAAGTGAACTTTGGCATATAAAAATACATATTTACTACCATATTACATAATTGAGTCTGACGGGGAACAGAAAAAAAGAAAGTGGACACCTCTGGCCTTCAATCGTTGGAAATACTGCATATTCAGCCATCCATTCGTGTGTCTGCGTGTCTGTGTGTGCATTAAATGAGGATATAAGTATTCATTCATGGCCATCATCCGTACCTTGGCTTTCTTCGTTTCATTCAAAAGAAAATAAACATTGAATAATGTCTATATATACTTACATTTATGAGTATGTACAGATGTGTGTATGTATGTACTATATATGAAATGTAATTTATTTACATATGAGTGTATACTCCGAAAAAATTCAGACACACATTCTCACACATAGATATCAATATTTAACCATCAGCCTTACCAACTATTTTTGAACCTAAAAATACATATTTGTATGTATGTATATTTGCGTGTGTTCATTCATGTTGATTATTCATAAAAAAATAAATATTTTTGCAAATTTCATGGCTTTGCATAATTGTATTTTCATATTTGTGTATTAGACGAAAATTTCTTTTTTTTATATTTGTTTTAAATTTAGACACACAGAAATTGTTTTCGTTTCAAATGGAGCTAAAGAAAATACTGTAGAAATAGCTTTTCTACTTAAAACAAATACCAGCGTTAAAGACCTCCAGAGATCACTCAAATTATTTACGTTTAAAGAGTTTTGCCTTTAAATTTATTACCTCTATATTAGTGTCAATATTTTTATGAGGTAAACGAATCAACGACCCAACAGACGACATTCCGGATGGAGATGTGCAAAACAAGTGAAGATGCGATGAGAGATTATGTAAGCCCAGTCATAAAATGAAAAGTGAAATTAAACAGTCTGCAACACCTCAGCTCGTCCCATCCCATGCCATACCCGTACCATGCCTTACCATCCCGTTCCAACCCAACCCATACGAAACTTCATTGGCATTAGCTGGGCATGGACAATCGAAATCTTAACCACAATTATGCAGACAACGAAAAACAGTCACGTTAATAATGATCATCTTCTACGTCTTCAGACGCAGAGACAGAGACATGTACAACACTCGAAACATTCGGGCAGTTGGCCAAAAAGCAACTAATCAAGAAATTGCATAAGTATACTTACAATTCAGTCGGTATTGGGGAGGAATTCGCAGAGACAATCATTAGTCTGAACAGACGTTGTGAAAAATAATGTTTTTAAAAAATCCTTTTTTTTGTTGGGTGTACAGATAAACGAGTTCGATATTAAAGGCTTTTCTACCTTCCTTCATAGAGCCGATGAAGGCTAAAGTGCATTTTACAGAGGCTACGAGTATATTTTACGTTAGGTTCATGTGGCTATATAGTCCATTTTGATCCTACAGGAACGGAAGGAAAGATATGGAATTTTCCTAATCCCTCCCGTTTAAGCAACCCAAGTCCCTCCAGTTGAAATGCTTTAAAAAGCCAAAGATTTGGCGGATGCTAACAACAACCAGGGTTGCTAACTCACCCAAGAAATGAGAGTCGAAATAGGGCTTCTCACCCGTATTGACTCTACGACTCCTTTGAAGATATGCGAACAGGTGAATTAGACATTTTCATATATAAATATCCTAAATTTAGTTCCCTTGTAAAGGGTTTTTCAACAAGAGGTTTTGGTATGGTATTCAAAGAAAAATGTCATTTTTGAGATAAATGATCGGATGTTTATTTCATAATAAAGAGGAAGGTATGCCGTTAATAATGAAAAACAACATCAGCCAAATGGCAACCACGGCCACGCTTACAGAACCATATCCTTTTCATGAAATTTTACATAACCAAATCGCAAAGTGTCTGCCCTATGTCCTCGATAGCCTCACGAATTCTATCTTTGAGGTCTTGAATCGACGCTGGGCTGTTGGCGTAGACATTATCTTTCACGTGGCCCCAAAGGAAGAAGTCTCAAGGTGTAAAATCACAAGATCTCGGTGGCCAATTGTGATCACCTCTTCGAGAGATAACACGGTCCGGAAACTTTTCCCGTAACAGAGCAATGCTTTCGTTGTTTGTGTGGCACGTAGCGCCGTCTTGTTGAAAGTAAACATTGTCCAGATCAATACCATCCAACTCCGACCAAAAATCATTAATCGTCTCTCGATAGCGCAATCCATTCACCGTAACTGTTGATCCAACCTCATTTTCGAAAAAGTAAGGTCCAATGACCCCGCCGGACCATAAATCGCACCAAACAGTCACACGTTGGGGATGGAGAGGTTTCTCAACAATACTCTTGGGTTTTCCGACAATTTTGACGTAGCCACCGAGGTGGAAATGGGCCTCATCAGTCAAGATGATTTTTCGATGGAATTCCGGATTATTGAATCGTGTGTCGTTCCATTTTTAGTAATGGCGTAGTTTCTACTTGTCAAATGTCAAAGAATAAAAGCTTCAAAAGTGACAGCTACCGAAATACCGGGTGATTCAAAATAACACCTCTTGTTGGCAACCCCTGTATTATAGTATAAAAGTTTGTATATTTCAACTCTCAATGGATTCCCTGGAGTACTGTAAACTCCCATTAGGTTGCCGCGGCTCCTCATTTGAGAATCCCGGTTCTAGAGAGAAGGCCGCAGAAATAGAAGTTGTTCTACAGATTTCTCCTTTTAATCGTCACTACAACTTCTGCAAAATTTATTTCCCCAGACTTGCATTCAATAAGACAGTGACCTGC
This sequence comes from Eudasyphora cyanicolor, assembly GCA_963930755.1. NCBI lineage: Eukaryota > Metazoa > Arthropoda > Insecta > Diptera > Muscidae > Eudasyphora > Eudasyphora cyanicolor. Next base: position 214,336,943 of record OZ005734.1, on the reverse strand, counting down.
CATGACAGACCAGACAAGTAAGACGTCCTGTCTCAATAACGATAGCAGGGCTCAAAAACCTTGTTCTGCGAACAGGTTAAGTAGACATTATCACATACAAAAAGTCCCAAATTTAGTTCCCCTGCTTTATAAAAGTTTGCCTATTTCCAATTTCAATGGATTCCCTGGAGTATTGTAAACGCCCACTAGGTTTCTGCGGCTCCTCATTTTAGGGGCCCTGTGCTAGAGAGACGGCCGCAGTGTCAGAAGGAGTTCTACAGATTTCTCCTTTTCGTGGTCACCACAACTTCTGCAAAAGTCATTTCCAAATACTTTCATTCTCTATGTTTAGCATCCAATAAGACAGTGACCCGTTATGACAGACCAGACAAGTAAAACGTCCTGTCTCGATAACGATAGTAGAGCTCAAAAACCCTGTTTTAGAGAAACATACAGACAGCGCAGACACATAAGGTGTCCTATCGATTCCTTCTCCCCATTCTCCCCGCAGCTTCGGCTAAAGACATTTCCCCAAATGTTTATGATCTCCAATTAAACAGCGCCTCGTCGTGACAAACGCGACAAGTGAGACGTCCTGTCCTGCTGTTGTCTTTCGAGTTAAGGCAGGGCCACATCAGCTTGGAATTTACACTGTTTCTGACTAGTGAACATCTGCCATTAGGGCAAGATCTCTCAAGAAGAGTTTGAACGTAGCTAGATTCATTCCAGTTCCAGTTCCAAAGAGCATGTAAGGTAGCCATGAAAATGCATCTGCATTACATTTCTCTGATATGTTCCTATGATCCGGTACCCAAATCTGGTGGACTTTGAACTGTCGAAACATGCTATTTATTTTTTGTTACAGACTTTGTCTATTTTTTGTTAGACTCGTTCCGGCATATATACGATTATCGCGGAAACCTTCAGTTGTTTTTATACCCTCCATCATAGGATTGATTTTGTCACTACGTTTGTAACACCTCTAAATATTGATCTGAGACCTCATAAAGTATTCTTAATCGTCGTAAAATTCTAAGACGATTTAGCAATGTCCGTCCGTCTGTTGTAATCACGCTACAGTTCGTAATAATAGAGCTAGGTTGATCAAATTTGGTAGAAATATTTCTTATAGTTGCAGGTTGTTTGGGATTGCAAATGGGCCATATCGGTCAATGTTTTGATATAGCTCCCCTATAGAGGTCGCTCCAAAATACTGGTTTTGAGCCATAGATACCACATTTTTAAAGCAATTTAGCAGAAACTTTGAGGTTTGTAATCTATTTTGACAAAAGTTCATCACAGCTAAAATTTTACAAATCGGTTCATATTATGTTATAGTCACCCTATAGAGGTCGCTCCAAAAATACGTATTTAAGCCATAAATACCATTTTTTCTAAGCATTTAAACTGCATCTTTGCAGTTTGTATTTAATTAAGACAGGAATTTATCGCAGTAAACATTTTTTAAATTAGTTTAAATTTTGTTATAGGCCACCTATAGATGTCGCTTAGATAGAAGGCTCATTTACGGCATAAACATCACATTTTCTAAGAAATTTAGCTGAAACTTTGCAGTTTTTATTCTATTTTGGCGAGAATTCATCTCAATAAAATTTATATAAATAAAATTTGTTGTAGTCCCGGTGTAGATGTAGCTCTCAAAAAAGCTATTTTAAACCATAAATTCCACATTTTTCAGGTGAAGAGTTTGGCTAAAGAATTTGCGGCCTAAAAATTGCAGCGTTCGTTTTTTTTAATAATTTACTTTAACAAAAAAGATCATTTCATGATTTGCTCCATATCCAAAGATTTTTCCAGTAATCAAAATTGAATGCAATCCATGGTGGAGGGTATATAAGATTCGGCATGACCGAACTTAACGCATTTACTTGTTTTGTTTTGAGTAAGATTCATTGTTGTCCAGATATTAATTAACATACTTTCTGCTAATCTTACAGAATGAGTGTTGTATGAGTTACCCGTTTCTATTCACCACTAGGAACGCTGCATTTGTGCTAATAGTCGTCATGATGTTATCTCTATTTTTAGCTTCCCTGTATCTTGGGCAATCAGATATTGTTGAAGTGGATCCGGTGAGTAGCGGCAGAAACTAGAATTATGATGAAAACATGAATTGTTGATGTTAAATATTTCCAGCGCCCTGGCTGGGAATTGAACCCAGTACCTTCAGAATCCACGTCTTACACACTAACCACTGCGCTACGAAGGCCGCCATTCTGTTAATACATCTGCCGAACTTATGGGCTGTTATTGAATTCTGAACCCAGGGATTTATTGACAGCCCGGCAATCAGAGATTATGTATATATATTTAAACATTTATCAGAGCGTTATGTTTCAGTCATTATGCCACCTACCTAATAGCCAACAGACAGCTCAGACAGACTACGAGTCATATATAGGGTGGTCTAATGTTGGCTTTCGACCACCCTATATATGGCTCGTATATTTATAAATAAAAAATAACCTAAAATCGTTTTATTGGTTTATTGAAAAATTTCCATTATTTATCGAACCATCACTCATGTGGCTGCCTTGTATGGCTTAGCAATAGCACATCCTGTCCCAAGACCTTGAGTCAGTTTCTGGCTCTATCTCACGAATGGTTTGCTCTAAACTGGCGTTAGGCTGCTTCTAGAGTAGACGCTGTTACATTAGTTGTTGCATGCGCGTTCAAACAGCGTCTACTCTGCAAGCAGCCTAATGTTGAAGGGACAACGCATGCGGAATGCAAGCGGCGTGTAAAAAAATTTGAATTTTATTTAATTCCTCCTCGCCGCCGCTTGATTTGGCATTGCCAGACACAATTTCTTGTTCAACTTTTATTGAAAACAACCACATGTTTTGTGTACGGTCAATGCTGAATTCGTACCGCGCCGCCTGACGCGTGCCTTGGCCCTTCACAATTAGGCTGACGGCAGAGGTCACGCTATAAGCGTGATCTCTGAAATGCCACAAACCATTTCAGAACCTACTTCGTCGCTTCTAGCTTCGCTCTCACTTTGACATGTCTCGAGCGATCACATGAAGAAACTTAACAGCACATTTTAGCACCATAACATAACATATGACATAGCTTACAGCCTGAACTCTACCGTCAGCCTTATGTGCCATTATCGATAATGGCATAACATTGGTCTTTCACGATAATCCACAATAAAGTACATAAATATGTTCCTTTTACTCCTCTGGGAAGCATAGGGCCGCAAAAAAGTAAAAAAAAAGAAAATCGGCGCATAAGCAAACACGACTAAAGCTATGTATACACGGTTGGACAACGTTACCAACGCTGTTAAAGTGCTGCAAATGTACGAACAATTACAAATTGTTAGGCAAGGGTGAAATGACAGTTCAGACGATTGTTCAAAACCTTACAATTTCATATACTGGTATTTACAATATATTTTGTAAATATTTATATGCAAGATTGCCAATAAAAATATTTTATAGACAGTGTTTTTTTTGGGATTTGGGATTTTTCGTTTGGGATTGCAAATGGGCCATATCGGTCAATGTTTTGATATGGCTCCCCTATAGTTTATGGGGGAGTCATATCAAAACTATCTTTTTTATAACATATGTAACTAATTGCAATAGGTATATATCATTTGCTACGGAAAAAGTGTAACACATCGAAGGAGTGACCTAAGACCCTAAGTATGTTCGGCGGATATCCGTTTTGGGTAATTTTAAGTCGAATGAGCAATGTCCGTGCGTCTGTCTGTCTGTCTGCTGGCTGGTGCGCACGATAACTCTCGAAAGGAGTAGCCGATTGACTTCAAATTTGGTATGTGGTAATATTTTCTTCTATCTCCGGCTAAGTTCGAAGATGGGCCACATTGGTACCTCCCCCACAAAGGGTTAACATTAGGGAAATATTGATTATTTAATAACTACTATACTACTTATTTGAATCCTTTGAAATTATACACATAGTATTAGTTTGTTAGGTACTAATACCTCGAGAAAAATGGGCGAAGTTTCCACGCCCCTTTTGGTACCTCCCACACAAATGGATAATTTTGAACCAAAAGTTACCAGCTTATAACATTAATACCAGTACATACAAAGACTTGAAATTTTGTACAGTGTAATGATTTAATAGTTCCTAAAGTACAGTGAAAAATGGGCATTATTGCCACGCTCCTTTTGGTACCTCCTACACAAATGGACCATTTTGTACCAAAAGTTGCCAGCTTATAACTTTAACAGTGCATGCAAATACTTGAAATATTGTACAGTGTAATGCTTTCATAGTGCCTAGAGTCCAGAAAAAAATTGGCTTTATTGGCCCGCTCCTTTTGGTACCTCCCACACAAATGAACCTCTTTGTACCAAAAGTTGCCAGCTTATAACTTTAACAGTGCATGCAAATACTTGAAATATTGTACAGTGTAATGCTTTCATAGTACCTAGAGTCCAGAGAAAAATTGGCTTTATTGGCCCGCTCCTTTTGGTACTTCCCACACAAATGGACCTTTTTGTACCAAAAGTTAACAGCTTTTAATATTAATACCAGTGCATACAAGTACTTGAAATTTCGTATAGTGCAATGCTTTTATAGTACCTAGAGTCCAGAGAAAAGTGGCCGTTATTGGGACGCCCTTTTGGTACCTCTCACACAAATGGACCATTATTGTACCAAAAGTAAACAGCTTCTAACTTTAATACCAGTACATACTTTAAAGTTATTAAATTCAATTTAAATTGATAATAATTTAAATAAAACATAAAAATAAATCAATTTACAAATATTTTTTTGAGACTCAAGGTGAGGGGATTCATTAGCCGGTTTACCCGACTGAACTTTCTTGCTTGTTGCAATGGACTTACTTACATTTTTGAAAAATTAAATAAAATTTTTTCCAAAAAACAATGAATGCACATTTCATATTTAAATAGTACTCTACTAAATTGCATCATTAGATTTTTAAAATTGAGTGTTCGCAAAATAGAGTTATTGACCCCAACATCATCCCAATGTCGCTGCTGTACTGCTGAACTGCGGGTCCCATGTTGCACTGATGAGTTTCTTCCAAGTAATCAGGGAAATGCTGAAGCTTCTGCAATATTTACTTCTATATGCTGATATGTGTTCACATATATTTTATTATAAATATAATTGGCCTTTTGTTATCAGTAGAAAAAACAGAATGAAGTAACTGAATTTGACATTTGCGTTCGCCCAGTTGACTGTTCGACAGACATTTTCTGAATTGTTTTTATCACCAGTGGTACAAGGATCCAGATACTGGTTCATCTATAGTTTTCAAATATTTTTAGCGGATTGCCTGTGTTATATGTCCAGATTGCATATCTGAACGTTTGCTATTTTCAGTTTTCATAAAAATTCCTCTCAGAGTTCCCATTCATTTTAACATCTTCTTATGTAGTAGGATCTTTAAAATTTGTCAGTAGAAAGGACTGTTCCGAAGACAACAAATTTTCAATTGATCTCGCTGAAATTTATGGATTTGCATTTTAATTTTGCCTATAATATTTCCTGGAAATATGTAAGATCGAGGATATTCACTAAACAAAACAAGATTTCATTAGAGATGCAGACAATCGCAATGTTTTTTTTTCGACCCGCACTAATGTACATAACAAATGAATCCTGTTTAACCACATTTCCCACAAAAAAGTGATGAGATTTTAACAAAAACTAGCTTTTTATTTATGTCAATAATATTGAAAATGTTATTACTCAATAATTTAATTTAATTTTAATTTAATTCCGATGAACACATTTACTGTTGTTTATAATCATATATTTGTTGATATTTCCCACCCCCCTCTTTTTTTCCAGATGCCACATTAATTACAATTACTTATTACTATTAATCGCAATTTGGTCTTTTGTTTTGTATTATTGCACGTCACTTTTGATGCTACCTTTTTTGCATTTTTATGGTAAATTCGAATTTCTTCGAATCTCAGGTATATTTTTACTTTTTGGCAATCTCAATAAATAATTGCTACAAATTATGATTTGTGGGTTATTATTTTCGTTTTTCGTGCGGCAGGCGGGCGAGGGTGTTGAGTTCATTATTTACAATTATTATTGTCTGGCGGTGATTTTCTTTAGTAATTGTGGGAGTTTCTTGTTTGTTATTCGAGTATTCCAGTATTTCATTATTTCATTACTACATTGCGGTATTGTTTTGTATTATTTGATATAGTCGGTCATTTCATTAAATGTTTATTGTATTAAATTTTCGTAAATTTCCGTTCGTAATAGTTACGTCCGCCTGTCCGTCCGTCCAACCGACCGACCGTGTGACAGTGTTCATTTAACAAATAAATATCATATTCACTGGCTATTAATATTAAGGTGTGTGTTAAGATATACTACACCTATTAAAGATTGTAAAATATGTAATTTTTTAAGAAAAACACCATGGGTGGTCCGGAAATCTGTGAACTTAATATGTCGCACAGTACTTCCAAAAAATATGTTACATAGGTCATGTGTGCAATAGAATAGATAACATATCAAATTTTTATTATCATGTGTTACGAAAACAAATAGGAAAGTTTAAGTCAAGTAAACCGACTATGGTAAACAAAGTGAGGGTCACTCACTTGTCAAAAAACTCTTGCTTGGAAACCATCATGTTTACAACAAGGGCACGTTTATAGAATCTGTCCTGCATGAACTGGTGGACCATATCGAATCGTCCCAACATTTCAAGGAATTCGCTATTGTTGGCTTTCTTCACATAGAAGACAATTTTTTAAAAACATTTACTCAGATGTTGTAATTGCGGTGCTGTAGCAATTAAGGTTGATTTGTATTTAGCTTTATCGGACTAAATTACCGTTGCCTGGAATCTAGCGATGCATTTAATCTTGTTTGTTCTAGAACGTTGTGGGTGCTAGGTAGAAGCATATGCGGACGACGTTGAAGTAACTGAGAAACTCCCCAAAGCCCTCAGTGACATTCTACAGGTTGTTCTGAACAAAATTAGCTAGATTTGCCAAGAGCAGTAGTAGTTAATCTAAGCGTGACAGAACTGGTTATTTTTACTAGGAATTATAAGGTTGAGGGTACTAATTGTGTAGTGATGCGACCCTCATAGCCTATGCTACACAATTATCAACCTTACCTATACGCTGTTGTTAACTGACGAGGCTCTGACGACCGGCCAAGAGCGGTATAACCCTCACATATGGTGGAGGTTAAATCTTCACCGAAGACTGTCTTCTTCGAGACCTACTGGCTGCCACAGATCCAGGATCGGACGTAGAAGACTAATCAGCTACTCATCTTACGGCGATTTCGTTTCTGGAAAAAATGTTGCCCCGTCGACGTAAAATACTAGAAAATATTTCCACCTTTTAAGTCGAAATTATGTATTCTCTCCAATATAACTTATCTCCATTTTTCAAATTTCCAAAATGTGTTAGAAAAGTGCTGTTATCGAAAAAAAAGCAAAGAAAATGCTGTACTTTTTCCACAAACGAAATCGACATTAAATATTCGCTATGAAAAAACTCAGCAGAAAAGGAATGCTAACAGGAAAACCACTGAGGAATGAACAAGGGGAGCTCGAAACATCAAAAACCGAACAGCTCGAAATCTTGGTGGAACCATTACTCGAGTCTTCTCAACATATGTCTCCAGAAACCATGTCTTCTACATGAAGAACGTGAAGATGTATCAACCCATTGCCACAATGTGGATGAAATAGAGAACGCAATTAAAAGTCTCAAGAATAACAAAGCCCCAGGGCTGGATAACATATCACCAGAACTCATCACCTCCGACCTATGCATAAGTGCCCGGATTGTAGATTCTGACTAACTAACACTCTGGATACGGAACTTAAAAAGGGAATGATATTCAAGATCCTAAAAAAGGCGACCCAACAGTGTACCAAAACTGGAGGGAGTAACAAGGTAATGGGACACATAACTTAAGGACGCAGAGGCATCCCCTGGCAGAACGGTCGCTTAGCAGATTTGGATTATGCAGAACATCTGCTTATTGGCTCTCAATTGCTCCGATATGCAGGGAAAACTGGACGATTTGGCAAGAGAAGCAGAAAGATACGGTCTTAGATTGAACAACTCGAACACTGAGAAGAAGTAGATTCCTTCTGCTATATCGGTAACATAATTACAATGTCTGGTGCTTACCATGAAGATCTTGTAAACCAGATAAATAGAGGTAGACAATCCTATGGGCAGCTTAATTCAATATGGAGTTTTAACTATCTCGAACACGCACAAAATGCGACATATTTAACAGCTGTGTGAAATCGGTGCTACTGTATGGATGCGAAGCGTGGAACGATGCAAATCGCGACGTAAACGCACTCCAAGAGCAACCAACAGTTATGGATCGGTCGGTTCAGAAAATGCAAAAATTTATAATCCCACATATGAAATTGTCCTTCAGACTTATGGCCAATTCCACAATATCCGGTTATCCTACAGTTAGAGCTAACCTACAGTTATAGCTGTGAAATTGTATGAAATTTTTAACTGTGAGTTAGCTCGAACCGGATGTTGTGAAATTGGGGGTTAATATAGTTGAACGGGTAGGGAGAGTCATCATCGCCTAATCATCCTATAAGAAAGCTGTAGTTGTATTATGGGGCCACTCTGCTAGTATCGTCCATTGATATACATTTAGAGATGTCAAACGGGATTTTTAAATTTCAAATCCCAGGATTTATTGTTTATAATGTTCACATTATTGTTTATAAGTTCACAACATCATAGCTATGGAATAAAAATTTTGGTCTAATTTCAGTTGGTTGTCTGAATTATTATTGACGTTATCATTTTCAATCATTAAACCACGAAAAATATTTTTTTGCAACTTGAGCGCCTCAGTAAGTGAGTAGGTAGCGTGCTCGCCTATGAGTTTGGGGGTCGTGGGTTTGATTCCCACCGGAGCTCTGGTCTGTTGCTACAAAAATTTAGCTACATGGTCTTTGTAACCCGGCTTTCCCTGGACCGTAAAATTTGAATATAAATTGATTTTGTATTGTAATTAAAATAAATACATTTTTTCAACTTGAGAAATAAGTTTGACTAATTCCGTTTTTGTGAGAAACATCGATTTTATATTTCATAAATTTTAAAGAATAGAATTCAATGTTCTTCGTTTTGTGGGACACAAAATCCATTTGCTTTCTTGTTTTATGTTAACTAGTTTATATTATATAGTTCTAACGGGACACTCAAGCTTACAAGCACATCTTCATCGCATAGGACTAGCAGGAAACGACGAATGCAGGGCATGCAGAGAAAACATCGAAACGATGGAACATTTTCTGTGTCACTGCCCGGCTTTCACACATGCAAGATCCCAACATTTCGGGTCCGACATATTACCAGACTTGACTCATCTCAGAGAATATGACTGGAAGATACTGAGAAAATTCGTGTCTAGTACCGATTTTCTGTAACTCGTGAGGTATAAAAAGATCATAAATAAGGAGCGCACAACAGGCCGAACCACTGGCTTAAGTGTATGTCCATGGACATGAGACGTTTAAACGTCTCCTCTCTTCAACCTAACCTAACCTAACCTAACTAGTTTATATGTTAACAATTTGCTTCATATGTTTACATTTTCGACAGAGTGTATCTATTTTTCACTTAATATCTTAAACGAGACAGCTTCATATATTATTATCAAAATATCCCGGGATTCATTTTAAAAAATCCCGGGACTCGGAATTTTTTGGGATCGGAATTTCCCGTGTGACATCAATATATACATTACATATATATAGGTTCATATATTCTTTCACCAGATAAAATCTGGAACTACGGCCACCTAGAGATATCACATTGCAGTGCAATAGTTACAGATCGAATGGACTATCTATAATGGGTGTACACCATCGAGAGAAAAATAACCACTAAGATACATGCCAGGCAGGAAAGGCTTGACAGAATTCTCTACACATATGGTTCGAAGATTATTGGAAAGTTCCGCTTCGGATTAAGATAGAAATAGAATTGCAAAGTCTAATAATTGCAGTGTCTACCAAGTTGAAATAACGGTAGAAAGGGCCCGATACTGGCGTTCCCTATTTACTCGGACAATCATGCTGCCATTAAATATCTATGGCTTGCACCGCGGCATAGGGATATTCCAGGGAATTGCAAAGCCGATAACGTTTCTAGGAAAGGGACTGCTTTTGGCTTAAGCTCGAGGAAATGGCCAATAGAAGATGAACATAAATTGACACCTGCACGGTGGCTAGAGAAATCTGGCTACGATATGAGCTGAGAAGGTCTAAATATCTCCGCGCCAATAGAGAGGAAAAAAATGTATACGTTAATGTCAGTTCTGACGGGACCCGGATATATTGTGTCAAATTACTTCCGCAGAACCTGGCTGGGGGAGGTTAAAGAAGTGGACACCACTGAGATGAGGGAAAATGGTAAGCATTGAGTAGGGATTGTGTAAAGGACGCCTGAATATACTGTGCTCGGCCTTTCTAGGAAGTCTGAACGATACTGGGCGATACCGATATCTATATGTACAATTGATAAGTTTATATATAAGCAGTAAGTAAGGACTATATGACTACCCTATCGGAGCAGAATAAGTAGAAATATTATAAATAATTGAAATATTTTATAGCATTTAGATTCAAAATCGGGATATAAGTATATCCCGGGGCTATATCTAAATCTGAAGCGATTTTATTCAAATTTGGCGATGTCCTTTCTCTGTTCAAGGAACTGTTATTTTCAGAATTTTATAAATTTCTGTTCAAAATTGCGGATTATATAGCTTTATAATCGGGTATATGGGCATATGGGTATATTATTAAAATCGGGTTACTCCTTTCGAGAGTTATCGTGAGCATCAGCCAGCAGACAGATAGACAGACGTAAGGACGTACATTTCTCATTCGACTTAAAATGACCCAAAACGAATATCCGCCGAATATACTTAGGGTCTCATGTCACTCCTTCGATGTGTACACTTTTGGCCCGTAGCAAATGATATATGTATACCCTCGTATCACTAAAGTGAGGGTATAAAAATGGAGGTGATGAACTAATAAAGCATATGCAGTGATTCATATGTAAAGTATGGGACACAGAAGTTATCCCACAAGACTGGCACTTTGGTGTAATTGTACCAGTACATAAAAAGGCAACAAAATGAACTGCGAAAACTATAGAGGAATCACACTACTAAACACTCCATATAAAATCCTCTCAAATATTATCAACGACAGGCTTAAAGAGGCTGCTGAGTCTATAGTCGGAGACCACTGTGGATTTAGACCAAACAGATCCACAATAGACCAAATATGTTTAGTGAGGCCATGGAGAAGGGTTTTGAATATAAAAAAAGATATACACAAGAGTATGATAGATGTAATCCCGGGATTACGTTCCCATAATAGAACATCAAGCTCTCTTTATGTTCTATTTGTGGGATGGGACTTGTTTCTCTATTAAAATAAATAAAGATAAACATCTAAATAATAAAGGTTGGACCACATATTCTAGCATAACTCGAGAACCATTTATAGTAACTTGTTCAGGATAGCATTACAGAATCAAAAATTAAGTAGCCTTCATCTTACTCTAATATAGGGTGATCAAAAGTAGAGATACTATTTTCAATAGCCTTTTTTTGACAGATCACGTATGAGTCGTGTGTATTGCTTGGCATTTCATCATGGAAAGAACGTCTCAGATGGTCCATCCGTTGAGTCAAATTTTCGATGACTCGATTATGTTGACCATAAGTTGAGCAAAGTGCACGAAACACATTCCTCACAGAACGTGCATTTTCGTAATAAAGTTGAACGATTTGTAAACGTTGTTCAGGCGTAAGTCTTTCCATGATGAAATGCCAAACAATACTTAACAAAAATAACGATACAGCATGACACGCCTCACACGTGATCTGTCGAAAAAGCTATTGAAAAAAGTATCTCTACTTTGATCACCCTATACGAGTATAACTATGTGAGATACTGACTCCGGCTGCCACTTTAACCTAAACTTTTTGCAATAGGCGGTTATTCCAGAAAACCACAGAACTAAGAGTATGTTCATCGAAAATCTGTTTCAGGTCTGGTTGGAGCACACTATAACTCTCGAAAAGAGTATCCGATTTACTTACTATTTTGTATATGGTAATATGTTCTCTTATCTTTCGCCAATTTCGTAGATGGGCCATATAGGTTAACGCTCTCTGATAACATCTACATGTCTTCATATTCTGTATTATCAATTACTTTTCCAATGGCTACAGTCTCACAAAGAATTAAAAAATTCTGCTGTTTTCATCATTCTCGAGTTAAACTAAAATGTATAATAGTGGTCCCCTAATTTATCATGGTGTTATAAACCGAGAGTAAACTATTCAAATTAAAAAAAAACTTATCTAATTACACATTTTGATTAAATAAAAATAGAGTTGTGAAATACACAACCACAAGGAAAAATATTACATTTTCAATGAGAATATGAATATTCGAAAGAAAACACATGAAGGTTACATAAATCGCCATAATAACTTTCCTAGAATGACTTGGTGATTTTATTGCTATTTTATGTAAAATAAGACTAGTTACTGTATTTCACGCTTGAAAACATCAGATTACTGTCAAAATTGTTTTGCCATTTCAAGCGAACAAAAAGTGGTGGAAAAAAAATCAGGAAATTTGTTAATAAAAAATATATCAAACATTATAAATTCATAATTGTGATAAATCAATGTCTCTATGAATAACATTAAAAATATATATATCTTAAAAATAGCCAGTGAGATTTTTATTTGCATTATCATGAAACAACAAAGGTCAATAAATGTTATTTATTATATTAATTTATAACAATATTTTATTTTTAGGATTTGTTTGGACAATTCAACAGGTAAAGACGGCACTAAGTTCATGGAGTCTCGTAAGTCAGTTAACATTGATACCAACAGGAAACTGGGCAAGGGTGAGCGTATTCCGGTGGGCCTATGCATTTGTAGGGAATATTTTATGTGGCATTGGGTGCAATAGTGACCTAACACAAGTGGGAAAATTTAGTTTTTTTATTTATTAAGTCTGTGTTTCTCTTTCGTTGTAATAAAATATATTGAATAAAATATGTTTATATTATGTGTACACGCTGAAAAAAAATCGCTTCTGTAGTATATTGTGCCAAACATATTCGGCTTGAAGCATATATATGTTTATGGTACACTCTAAATATATAATAATTGGTACACACAAAAATTATATATTTGGGAAGATGTTGTTCTAAACAAATCCTTGTTTCCACCCTAATACCTTTTATTTGGAATTTTAATTCCGAAACAAAAATGTAATTAAATTTAAGTACTCCGAAAATATTGAACCTTAATTGTGTTAAGTTTTTCAGTAATTTAATGATAATTTTTTAGAAATTTTTAATTGAAATCGTATAATTTTTGATAACATTAATTTACTCGAAGGAAAATGCTGACATGAAATACCCAGAAATTTAAAATGAGTCCCTTAAAACAGAATGCAATGCTGCTAATGGTATTTTTGACTGGGAGAAATAATTCGAAACGAAGGAAAAATTAAAAATGAAATTAGAAAACTTCACCAAAGTTTTGAAAATCTTTCTTAAATTATATATATTTGAAGATATTCCTAAACAATAATTTTATTGGTATATAAATACATATTTTATTTGAGAAAATTAGTTTGCAAATATATTTTGTTGTAATATATTAATATATGCGTTCCAAGTAAATTTTATTGATTTTCAAATAATATTTATTTACTCAGAAATATAAAACATTTAAAAATTTGTGTTCGAAATATATTTTCTTTCGATTCAAACATATCAAAAAAGGCGATTTTGCCCCGTGTAAATATTTATGAAACTTTATTAGAGTTTCGTTAAAACTAAAATTAATTATGGATATTTTTGTATAAAATTATAATAATAACTTGTAAATGTTTCTAAATATGTTTGAAGTTAGATGAGATTGGAACATTTTGATTACCATTTATCTTCTTGGTTTGTCTGAACTCCAGTGAAGAAATTTCCTCTAAAATTATGTTCATTCAAATAGCCATGCTGGTCTGCACAATGATTTTTTTATGATTAAAATCAATCTATAGACATTTCAGAAATTTTACACTCATCATCAACGTAAATGTTGGGCTAATAAAACAGTTCTGCCAATTTTTAAAATAACTCGGCATCGCAACATTTCTAAGCTCCGATTCAAAAATACCAACGCCCACTCGTTTTTATTTCTCACAAAGTTTCACTTCTGCTAAAGTTATTTCTATAAAATCTGTTAAATTATAAACTAAATAATAAGGAGCTCATATATCGCATATGATGTGTTCTCAAACTCAGAATCTTTGAATTGAAACTCGCTCGTCTAAATTTTGCATAACATTATCGCTTACATTATTCTCAACGAACAGACACACGATTCTGTTACAGAACTTGTCACCAGGCATTGTTATAACAGACAATCGTGCAATTTGTCTACAGCAGAATTCTATCTATGGAACTTATTTTGCAAATGGTCGTCAATGATGTTTTCTCTACGTCCTGCATATTATACTAGTTCAAAGCCTGCCAAATAGAAGTCTCATAACAGCAAGTCTTGTGTCCATAACTCTAGCAAGATTTGTGAACAGAAGAATCCCACAAGGATGAGTACTGTCTCCTCTAAGTTAGAACCCAGCTGTGAATGGAATCCTGGTAGGTCTAGAACGTTGTGACTGAAAAGTCGTGGCATATCCGGATGACGTGCCAATCGCAGTAACTGGACGACGTCCTCAAATACATGCTACAAGTGGATCTGAACGAATTGGCTAGATGGGCCAAAAGCAGCGGTTTTGGGCTTTCACCCAAACAAGACAGTATTGGTTATCTTTACTATGACAAATAAGTTCCCACATGTGGATTGTGGCATTCAGACGTAATGTATAATGGATATTTGTAGCAGTAGTTCTCTCAATACTGTTGTATGATATGTTGTGTGGTGGATAGGAACTGATAAACGATTCATTACCAACCAAATATCAAAGGATAGAGAGAACTGCCTGCCTATGCATAAGCGGAGCTTTAAGGACTACGGCGACTGAGTCTAAACAAGTCCTACTCCATCTACTGCCCATTGATATTTTGACGAGAGAATTTGAAGTATACCTTCACATTGATCTGTCTAGCAATGTGAAGGTATACCAAATACGGCCGCGTGAGGATATCACAATGTAGTGCTACGGTAACCGACGGTATACACCTTCGAGAGGAATTTCTCCACTAAGATAACTGCCAGAGAGGAATGGGTTGTCTCCAGGAAATAGAAAGCATCGCCACTTTTACACAGATGGTTCGAAGCTTGATGAAAAGGTTGGCATCGGAGTACACTGTAAATAACTTAGTCTGGATATAGCACGTAGACTATCAGATACCTGTAGTGTCTATAAAGCCGAAATAATAATCATTAAGTATACTGGGGAAGTCTGACAGATCTTTTCGTTACCGATACTGGTACTATTGATACCGTGGTAACACTAGGGACCTACATTGGTCTATGTGAGCTGGATGGCACCCTAACATAAACCTTTCAACGCAATGTTTGCGCTTGTTCTACATATATATGATTGTGAATAACGGAGTATGGGCGGGTACACACCGACCCTTCTGATATCGGCAGTTTTCTGTTGAGCCACATACAGTGCTGCCAGATATACCCACACTAACTTATCAAATATCAAATATATTCCATTTTGGTTGGGTCACGAGAATCGCTGAAAAATACATCTATGCCAAATATGAAGACAATTGATGCAATGATTTCCGGATACGCCCATTCTTTGTAAGGTTGTTGTTGTAGCAGCTTGGAGACGCTGAGTTGATAATCTTTTAGTCTATTTCAGTTACATACTTCGTTCCGGCATATATCCGACTATCGCGGTAACCTTATGTTGTTTTCATCTACTCAATGTTGTCCGGTTGTAACTTAACATTCGTCTGTTAACTTCAGGGAATGGATGATATTTGAGTGTTTCCGTTTTTATTCTCCACTAGAAGCGCAGCATTTCTTTTAATAGTCGTCATGGTGCTATGTCTATATTAGGCTTCCCTGTTGACTTGGGTGATCAGATGTTGATGTAGTGGTAGTGGCCCGGAAAGTTATTTTTAACTGCAGAAACTCAAATTATGATGAAAACATAAAATGTTTACGTTAAATTTTTCCAGTGCTCTGACTGGGAATTGAACCCAGCACCCTCGGGATCCAAGTCTAATCCACTCACTACTGAGCTAACGAAGGCCACATTCTTCCGATATTCATTGTAGGGTCATGAATGCTGCTGAAATATATACTACGCTAAATATAAAGAATTCAATGTTCAATGGTTCTCAGATATTTAGTTTTAAAAATGGGGTCGTGTGGGTGGCGCCACACCCACTTGTCAGATCCATCCTGCTAATTTTTGCACCATTCACGTAGACTGCAACCACCAGATGCATATGTTCACATTTTAAGCCCTCCAATTACTAAAATGGATACAGATATCTCGTCTTAAAACACTCAGTCATATGGGCGAGGCAACGCCCACTTGTTATATGAAAAACCTGAGTGGCCTATTTTAATTTGAAAAAGGTCGGTCCGGTCTGGTATTAAATCAAGTATATCCTTCATTAAAGTGAGGGTACAAAAAATGCAATTAAAATCCAAACAATACCATTGAAAATTCAAATAATATCAATTCTAAAGCCTAAAATTTTAATTTGAAATTAAAAAACGCTAATTGAGATTCAGAAATTCTAGTTGAAATTCAAAATAAGGCAATGGAATTTAAAAAGACATTGATTAAAATTAGAATTAAGTCAACTGAAATAAAAAAATGCAATTTGGAATTCAAATAAATTAATTGAAATTCAAAAAACTCCAATTGGAATTCCAGAAACATCAATTGAAATTCAAGGACGTCAATTGAAATTCGAAACACTGAAGTTAAAATTCAAGAAAGTCATTAGAATTGAAATTTTTATTTGAAAGTCCAAAAATGCAATTTAGCCTGTCTTAACTGTTTTGAATTACAATTGGAATTATTATGAAGTTTTGTGAATTTCAATTGACATATTTTTAAACTCAATTACTCTCAAATGAAAATTTCAAAATTTTAAGTTATTTAAGTTATGCATTTCAATTGATCTTATTCGATAGATGCAAAAATTCTATTTGAAATTCAAAATACGGCAATGGAAATTAAAATGATATAAATCGAAATTATAATAAATTTTATTTGAATTCAAAAAATACTATTTCGATTTCAAATAAGTCAAGTAAAAATTCAAATTCTTCCTTTTGAAATTCAAAAAACATAAATTGAAATTCAAAGATTATATTTGAAATTCAAAAGAAATCGATTGATATTCAAAACACATCAATCGAAATTCAGAGCAATTAAATTGAAATTTTTAAAAAACCTTTGGATTTTTTTTTATTTTCAAATAAACTCTTCTCCTTGAAATGAGAATATTTTGCATTTTAAATGGAGTTTTGTGAATTGCTATATTTAGAATTTGATGAATTATATTGATGCAAAATAAGTATTTCTGAATTTCAATTTATTTATTTTGAATTTCAAATAGAGTTATTGTATTTCAATTGATCTTTTCGATAGGTGCAAATTCAAAATTTTCTATTTGAAATTCAAAATACGGCAATGGAAATTAAAAAGATATCAATCGAAATTATAATAAATTTTATTTGAATTCAAAAAATACTTTATTTAATTCCTTTTGAAATTCGAAACATCAATTGAAATTCAAAGATTATATTTGAAATTCAAAAGACCTCCATTCAAAAACCATCATTTGAAATTTAGAATAATTCAATTTAAATTTTAAAAAATCTTTGGAATTCTTTTTTTGATTTTCAAATTAAATCTTGAATTTCAAGGAGAATATTTTGAATATTAAATGGCCTTTATGAATGGCCTACAATTGATACAATTTTCGATAGTTGCAAAAATTATATTTGAAATTCAAAATACGGCAATGGAAATTAAATATATATTAATCGAAATTATAAAAAAAATTTGAATTCAAGAAATACTACTTCGAATTCATAAAAGTCGAATGATATTTAAAAAACTCCAATTCTTCCTTTTGAAATTCAAAAAACATCAATTGAAATTCAAAGATTATATTTGAAATTCAAAAGATCTCAATTGCAATTTAAAATACATAAATTGAAATTTAGAACAACTCAATTGAAATTTTAAAAAATCTTTGGATTTATTTTTATTATTTAGATTTTCAAATAAATTCTTGGAGAATATTCAAGGAGAATATTTTGAATTTTAAAGGGAATTTTGTGAATTGATATATTTAGAATTTGATGAATTCAATTGATGCGAATTGAATATTTCTAAATTTCAATTTATTTATTTTGAATTTCGAATAGAGTTATTGAATTTTATTTAAAATAAAAAAAAAATTATAAACCTATTTGAAATTCAAAATATGGCAATTGAAATTAAAATTATATCAATCGAAATTACAATAAATTTTATTTGAATTAAAAAAATACAATTTCTAATAAAAATAAGACAAATGAAATTTAAAAAAAATCCAATTCTTCCCTTTGAAATTCAAAAAACATCAATTAAAAATCAAAGATTATATTAAAGAAATCAATTAAAATTTAAAACACTTCAATTGAAATTCAAAGCAATTCAATTAAAACTTAAAAAAAAACTTTGGAATTATTTTTTGATAAGGAGAATATTTTGAATTTTAAATGGAATTTTATGAAGTGATATATTTAGAATTTGATGAATTCAATTGATGCTAAATAAATGTTCCTAAATTTCAATTTAATTATTTGGGATTTCAAATATAATTGTTGAATTTCAATTGTTCTTATCTGAAATTGAATTAATTTTTGTCAAATTACAATCCAAAGTAATTTTCTCAAGTTCTAATTATTTTGATTGTAAAATAAACGAAAAAAATTTAGAAAGTTACTCATACTGAGTCTAAAGTTATGGCTTTAAAGTTAAAAATGGTTTAAAGATTTTTTTTCATTTTCGCGAAAAAGTACTTATAATAGAAACGACGATTTAGCTTTGTAGGCCTTTTCTTGGCAAATTTTTAACGAAAAATTGTTCTATATTTTCTATTATTATTTTACTAAATCAGCTATAACTGAAAATGCGAAAATGTTTTATAATCCATGCCTAAAAAAATGCAAAATTGTTGGCATATTGAAATTTTCTGTCAGGGAAGTGTATTTGCCTCTATAATTATTATGCGATTAAAAAATTAAATGTTATAATAATTACCTAATTACAATAAATACAATTATATAATTTGTATATCAAAAGCATAAACTTACCAACTTCATATTATGAGATTATCCAATTGTATTTTTTTCTTGTAAATATAAAATATAAACAAATCCGCTGCAATGTTTTATTTATTATTAATAGTGTTTTTTCCACTTTTTTTCTCTTGGCAAAATGTGTGAATATTTGCAGCTGAAATTTAACGTCTATTATTCATAAATGAAATTCAAATTACATGTGCAACACAACATAAACGAAAAATTATAACAATTTTTGAATATTTAATTAATTCCGACAAACCAACACTTTATGGATGAATGGATACGTCTATGTTACACATTAAAACACGCAAAGTAAATCAAAGAAAGTTTTGACAGTTTAACTAACTAATCGTTATTAATCAATTAACATTTCAAAAAATTTCCCCAGGAGTTTTCGATTTTTATGAATTTGAATTTGTTTTCTTTTTTTTTGTGAACACAAACCAACCGAAACGTAAAACGTTACTAACCACTTGTGAAGAAGTGTGAAGTTTTGGGCCACACCACTAATATTCGTAGTTCTTTTGGTTTATATTGGTTTTAGCTGGGGATATTTATTTATTTCTGTAGTTTTTTTTTTTTTTTTGTTTTATTTGGTTGGGGAAATAAGCCGCAAAAAATATTAAAGTTACCGCTTCCAACAACTCGACCGTTTGATTGTTCGTTGCAGACTGAGAGTGCGCGTGGAGTGGTACTTCCCTGAAATGCGGCACAAGGCACACCGAAAAAAGAAGAAACGCCAAACCAAAACAAAAACCCATGAAATATTTAATAATGAACATGATTGGCCCGCTGCGGCGGCGTCTCCGACGGCCTCTGTGTGTTTTGTTTGCACTTTTTTTTGTTAACTTCATCTTCTTAGCTTAAATGCTGTGCTGTATTGTTTTCCCCCCAAAAAAGTGATGTTCATAGCGAATGTTTAGATACATGTTGCTAAGGCCAGGAAGCAATTGCGCTGCATAACCGGCTTTTGAAGATTTGGGCGCATGCGCAAGTGAAATGAAGAGTTATGTGAAGAAGAAGCGCGCGCACAGGAAAAACTTTAAACTCCGTTGTAGTTTAATAAAGGCGTTAGTTCAACTAGGATGGATTGTGAAAAAGCTTATTCATCGAATTGTTAATTTAAATAAAAGTCAACCCGAGGCATTTCCTTAATAACATTTCATTGATCATATGACGTTTTCATAGTTCGCCAATTCTGTGAGATCTGCGGGCAAGTAGTAGATAATATTGTTAAAGCTCTACTAGCGGAAAGTTCCCTAGTAGATAAAATCTACAATAATTGAGCTACTTGAATGAAATTTGTTTAGATACTTCTTGTAGCTGCAGGTAGATTGGATTGAAATTGGCCAATATCTGTCAATTTTTTGATAACGCCACTCCCAAAATTACCATGATGTTATCCGGCAATACCAGATGCAGATGTAGGTATAGTACCACTGCCCAATAAGCACATCGGATCCGAATCGGATCCGAATCGGATCCGACTTCTCTGATTTGGTTTCGAGAACGGGTCCGATTCCGGTCCGAGATCGAACACGAGAACGGGAGCAATTCCCTCTTCGATATCGGACCGAGAATTGAGTCCGATTTCGAAATGATATCGGACCCGAACTCAAAACGATGTCGGAACCAACATCGAAGTGAGTTCGGATCCGATGTAGATATGAGTTCGGACCCGAACTCAAAACGATGTCGGATCCAACATCGAAGTGAGTTCGGATCCGATTTAGATATGAGTTCGTATCCGATCTCCAAATGATTTCGTATCCGAAAACGAAATGAATTCTCATCCGTTGCCAAAACGATTTTTGATCCTGCATAATTTAGCATAAAATAATAAGGCCGAACAAATTAAATTTTTACGCATTTATTTATAGCATAGGTAAGTATAAACGATTACAAACAATCTTATATTAATAAGCTGTTAGATTGCGATTAAGATTGGTAATCAATTAGATTACGTTTTAAAAATAATTGTAATAACTATATAATTCTCTATTAAACAATTCCTTGTCAATTAGTAATCAGAATTTGTCCTTGTCAATTAATAATCAGAATTTGTTTGATAGAGAATTATATAGTTATTACAATTATTTTTAAAACGTAATCTAATTGATTACCAATCTTAATCGCAATCTAACAGCTTTGGTAAGTATTTTATATAACATACACATAAACACCTAAACATATACTACATTTATAATATTTTTTCATTGTTATATTTTGTTTTTTTCGTAAATCTGTCCATTGCATATTGGAAGTATTTTTTGCTCCGCTGGTCCATTACTTACAAGGGCTCGTGAGGATATTTCTGTTGAAATGCTCCTGAAATATACATAGAATTGATAAAATTATATAAAAATGTAAATTAAAGTTTAGGGAACTTGAAGCTTACCTTTAATTGCGGCTGCCACTATCAGTTCCTTGGCCGCCTTTTAGTTTTAGAGCCGCACCAGGTGAAGTGCTGGGAAACGTCGTCGGCAATGACATTGCGCCAGCAGTTGCGCACGTACTCGGCTGATGTGCCGCCTGTCAAAAACAGAAGATCCCGCACCTGTTTCAAAAAAGGTATTACATTTATTAAATTGATGATTTTTATAAGGGAAAAAATTTAACTCACCAAGATGTTGAAAGCATCAGCGTCCTTCAGCTTCTCCTCTAACTCCGCAAGAGTTTCCATGCTGGTTATAGCTACTCGTGGCAGAAGTTTTCCTTCCTGAGTCCCTTGTAGTGTTTGCCGTTTTCGGGTCACTTCACGGCGGAGCGATATGATTTCCTCTGTCAAGCGACTAAACGCATTTTTCATCGTTTCTTCCAAGTCATTAATGCGGTTAAGCAGCGCACGATAATGTTTGTCGCCAGAAAGTAATTGACAAAGAAATTTTTAAAGAAATAAACTTAATTTCTTTGTTTTCTATAACCTTACCGCTACTCGTGGTGCTTTCCTTGCACACTCGGCGTTGCTTTTTGTTTGTTCCAATATCGCTGCCTTCCGAAGATGGTGACGTTGACATCAAGCGCTTTCCGTTGTTTGGCATTGTTTTTAATTAAATTAACTAAATTCTTCACTTTAATTAATTTTAGAATTTTTTTATTTTTTATTTCTGCCACCTGTATGTCAGTCAAGACATTTCAGTCGAAGACATTTCTTCTTCAATTACCATTAATATAAACTGTATATTCAAGACTAATAATATTGAGTTTGAAGATCTGCACAATGAGCACAACATATTACATATAAAAAAGGTTTTCAAAATGAAATTGACAAACGAATTGTATTTTGTACCACTTATACACTAATATGACGTCTGTTACATATGAGTCATATACTTATTAATATATTAAATTTTAATGTCATATTACTTTTCATCTAATTGTTGCTTATTTCACCACATATATACTAAGTAATAAATTCAAAATAATAAATAAATTCATTAATAAATACAAAAATACAACTCCAAATTTTTACTGCAAACCTGAATCGAAAGCGTCCGACATCTCGGACTCAAATCGGATCCGAATCGGAACAGAGAAAGCGGAGTCCGTCATATCGGACTCAAATCGGATCCGAATCGGAACAGAGAAAGCGGAGTCCGTCATATCGGACTCAAATCGGATCCGAATCGGAACAGAGAAAGCGGAGTCCGTCATATCGGACTCAAATCGGATCCGAATCGGAACAGAGAAAGCTGAGTCCGTCATATCGGACTCAAATCGGATCCGAATCGGAACAGAGAAAACGGAGTCCGTCATATCGGACTCAAATCGGATCCGAATCGGAACAGAGAAAGCGGAGTCCGTCATATCGGACTCAAATCGGATCCGAGTCCGACTTTGTGCTTATTGGGTGTACATATGTATATGTTTCATTTGATTACAGCCGTATTTTATTTCCCGTCATAATTAAATTTTGCTGAGGGAAGTTCCATCATTAATAATTTTAGATTTAGAGTAACAATAAATTCTGTTCATGTTCTTATTCTGAGCATTTAAAAGAAGAGAATTATCACTGAACCCAAAGATGTTAATAAGAACGACATACATTCATCAAATAAATGCAACACCAAAAAAGGAAATATTAAATTGCTTTAAAAGGGGTGGTGCAAAAGTAGTGACAAATAAGTACTTCCACGGGGCGACAAGCCATTGTTAAATTCATTGGTGAAAATCCAAATTAGAACAACTTCCGGATCATAAGTTGGGGATTTTTATCGCTTCTTTGCTGGGAATATAAAAATGCCTTTCCAGGATTGTTTAAATCCATTTAATCTGGATAATCACAAAAAATGCAATGTGACATTTCACTGATCATATGACGTTTTCATAGTTCGCCAATTCTGTGAGATCTGCGGGCAAGTAGTAGATAATATTGTTAAAGCTCTACTAGCGGAAAGTTCCCTGGTAGATAAAATCTACAATAATTGAGCTACTTGAATGAAATTTGTTTAGATACTTCTTGTAGCTGCAGGTAGCTTAGGATTGAAATTGGCCAATATCTGTCCATTTTTTGATATAGCTCTTGTTAAAAATTACCATGATGTTATCCGGCAACACCAGATGCAGATGTAGGTATAGTACCACTGTACATATGTATATGGTTCATTTGATTACAGCCGTATTTTATTTCCCGTCATAATTAAATTTTGCTGAGGGGAGTTCCATCATTAATAATTTTAGATTTAGAGCACTGTTGCCACTGGAAAAAAATTTTCCGACCAAAATTTTCCCTAAAACCGACCAAAATCCGTTGTAGCCGACCAAATTTATAAAATTAAAGTTGTTGGTAGCTTGGAAAGTTTGGTGACAAATTTTTCAGATTTTGATGAAACTTGGAATGTTTCGAAAAATTAATTAACATAAAAAATGCTAGTATTGAATGTATTTCAAAACAAGTAAAAATGTGGCCCATCTGAATTGTATATACCCAAATTCATGGATCGCAATAAATTATGTAATACAAAAAATGTCTATCTAAATGAGGGGATCCTGGCTTAATCTTAATATAACCTCCTTCAGTAAAATCGTTGCTTTTTAATATTTTTTGTATTTTAAGCATAAATATCTTCGCCAAATTCCCAAGATAGTCTTTTTCGCCCCAATGTGGCAAAAAGTCAATTTATAAATTGCAAAAAAATTTGTATAAATAAAAAGGAATTCTGCATTTAAATTTTCAATATATTTTCGTTATGATAGTTTCCACATTTTTGTTATCAATGCATTCCTATATAAATATGGAGTGTGAAATAAAACTGATAGAAGTCTATTTATATTTTTTTTTGTAAATCTTATAATATAATTTGAACATGTCTTTCGAAATTTGTATTGAGTTTTTCTTTAATTTAACTTAGACGCCTGAAAACAAGGAAAACGCTGAAGTGGTATGACATAGTTTTTCAAAAGGACTTGGTCAGTTTAACGACGATATCGATTGTGGATGAAAAATTTTACATAAAAATGATAACAAGTTACGATTTCTTGAGCAAACTGCAAAGTTAAAACGTAATTTATGACGAAGGCCTAAAGTTCCATAATACTATAGTACGCAATTTTGTTAATTGTAGGACGTTAAAAGTTAAAAAAATTAGTGAAATTTAGAAATTTACAAAATTTCAGCATAATACCAGAAACCAAAATTAATCTACCTGTATTTGACATGCTACACAACTAGTCAAGGATAGTAAACGGTAAACTATAAGTTTTACCGATATTCTATCTGCACTAAAAACTATCTTAAATCTAGCTACCAACAGTTGGTTAATAAAATTAGAGATTTAGTAATAGCCAACAAAAACAAAATTATTCTTTGCTGGGTACCTGGATACATCGGTCTAACTGGTAACAATTATGCGGACTCCGCAGCTAAACAAGCTTGTTCCTCGCTCTTAATTACTGATGCAATTATTTAAAAACAGGATAAAAAAGAAATTTCAATTGTGCTTACGGAACATTATTCGGACAACAATAAATTCATTCAACACCAACATTACAATTATATAAACCCCAAGATCATTGCTCCGATATATTCCACTAATATTGATAAAAGTAAGATAATAACATCAACCAAAATATCGGTTTAAATCCGCTCACGGAATACAGAACAGGAGTGAAAGCAAAAATTCTTCCCCCAGGGCCGATATTTTAGACCACTACAAAACACCTTTTATCGAACCTGAAATAAATACTTCCAAACTAATTTTTATTACAATATATTCGTGTACAATTTCGATCGATACAGCTTTCAGCTATCAACATAAATATTGGAATTCATAATAGTCATTTGAGGGTATTCCAAACGGTGAATGGCTTTAACTTTCAGTAATTTAGTTTGATATTAAACTCAAAATTATTCTGTATTATAATACGAATTAAATTTTCTAGAATAAAACCGACCAAAATGGAAATGGTCCGACCATCCGACCAAATATAAAAATTTCAAAAAGGAAATATTAAATTGCTTTAAAAGGGGTGGTGCAAAAGTAGTGGCAAATAAGTACTTCCACGGGGCGACAAGCCATTGTTAAATTCATTGGTGAAAATCCAAATTAGAACAACTTCTCATAAGTTGGGGATTTTTATCGCTTCTTTGCTGGGAATATAAAAATGCCTTTCCAGGATTGTTTAAATCCATTTAATCTGGATAATCACAAAAAATGCAATGTGGTCCGCAATGTTCCTGAAAATATAAGAAAGGATAATGGGTTGTGTTAAAATGTTTAATTGAGTAACAGTTGCCCTTGCCGAATATATAGAGAAGGTTTGCCATGTAATAATATGGACTCAGCCCATATCGAACCTATTATAGATGAAAAGGAACCAGAACGAGAATTTAATGATATTTACCCAGATCCCGAATTTTCGCCTGAATATTCTGACGCCGAATATGTAAAGGGTGGGAGGATGTTGATTTTAAATAAAACACAAATTATTTAGGAAATTATTGTCATTTCTTTTTATTATGATAATATTGGTATGGTTCAATTATGTATGGAACAAAATATCGGCCAAATGGCCGTCGCGACCTTGGCGGCACACCTCCATCCGATGGTCAAAATATTCGATGACGCTGAGGCATAATTGAGGTTATATGCCGTTAATGTGCCGAATTATCTCATCCCTTAGCTCTTGAATTGTTGCTTGCTTATCGATGTACACCATTTCTTTCAAATAACCCCAAAGAAATAAGTCCAACGGTGTCAAATCACATGATCTTGGCGGCCAATTGACATCGCCACGACGTGAGATAACACGGCCATTGAATTTGTTGCGCAAAAGAACCATTGTTTCGTTAGCTGTGTGCCAAGTGGCACCGTCCTGTTGAACCCACATATTGTCGACATCCATATCTTCCAATTCGGGCCATAAAAAGTTCGTTATCATCTCACGATAGCGAACACTATTCACAGTAACTAACTGACCGGCCTCATTTTGGAAGAATACGGCCCGATGATGGCGCCAACCCATAAACCGCCCCAAACAGTCACTCTTTGTGGCTGCATTGGTTTTCGACAATCACTCTTGGATTATCATCCTTGCGGCAATTCTGCTTATTGACGAATCCACTGAGGCGAAAATGTGCCTCATCACTGAAGATGATTTTCCTCCAAATTTGATCATCCACTGTTGCCATTTCTTGCCACCATTCTGGCCATTGACGACGTTTGGAATGGTCAAGAGGCTTTAGTTCTTGAGTCAATTGCACCTTGTAAGCCTGTAAATGCAAGTCTTTATGTATAATGTTCATCAACGACGAGCGTGGTAGGTGCAATTGTTGGGCACGAAGACAAGTTGAGGTGGACGGCTCTTCAGCCACACTATCGCGAACAACAGCTATATTTTCTGCAGTACGAGCATGCACTGGTGTTTTCATATCTCCTACAGACCCGGTTTGTTCAAATTTTTGCACGAATTTTCCGATTGTACCCACATATGGACGATTAAATTAACCGAAAAAATCACGAAGTGCACGATATGTATTTTGATTTGAACGTCCATTTTCATAATAAGCCGGAATAACTTTAATGCGTTGCTCGATTGTGTATCTTTCCATGGTTCAAATTGAGTTAGTCTGGAATTGAGAAATGTCAAATGAAATGCAGAAAAAAACATGACGTTTAGGTATGGTTCACATTCAACATCGGCCCTTACAATTTAACCACCCTTTATATGTATATGTTCCGTCCGATTTGGCTTCTAAAGCCTATAGAAGTTGGACTGTACACCACATCGAGGTAAAAATTGGCAGAGGGAAGTCTCTTAAGCCATTAAAAAAGACTATTCAATATAGTTGAAATCGGTTCAGATTTAGATATAGGCCCCATATATATGTTCCTTTCGATTTGGCTTCAAAGGCTTTTAGAAGGTGTATTTTACACCACATCGAGGTAAAAACAGAGACAAGTCTCTTTACCCACTAATAAAGACTATTAAATTTAGTGGAAACCGGTCCTTCCGATTTGACATCTAAGTGCAATATAAGCTGTATTTAACATCAGATCATGGAAAAAAGTTGTCAGAGAAAAGTCTCTTCAGCCATTAATAAAGACTACTCAATTAAGTTAAAATCGGTTCGGGTTTTGAACGTTTCGGGAGGAACGTATATATGGGGGTTATATACGTTCCTCCCGATTTGGCTTCTAAGAGCTGAATAAGCTGTTAAATTGGAAGAAGGGAGTATCTTGCTCTACAAATAAAAGCAACTAAATTATGAAGAAACTGGTTAAGGTTTATATATAATAATTTCGGTTATGCACGTAAGGACAGACAAAACTACATTTTCCAAACGATTTTATGCAGTTTAAAAAATCTAAATTATTGATCCATAAACCGATATCGTAGTACGAGTTTCAAGGTATTCGTTTCAATTTTAGATCAAGTAAATGCGTGCTTATTCTGCTCTATCAAGATGGTGTAGGGCATCATATAGTTGGCTCCACCCGACATTGTGTTTCCTAACTGGTTAATATTGGATATGTTTCTATACCCTACACCACACTGTGGTTTAGGGTATTATCGGCTTGTGTATTTGTCTGTAACATTCAAAGGGAGAAGAGATAGACCCCATCGTTTATTATACCGATCGATTTTGAATCACTTCCGATGAATCACTTCGATTTAACCATTTCCGTCCGTCCGTCTGTAGATGTATCCTTGCAATCAAATCGTACCTAAGGTCCCATCTTATGAAATTTAGCACAATGCTCTTTTTTGACCGAATGACGATCCCTATTGAAATTTGTGAAAATCGGTTCAGGTTTAGATAAAACCCTCTTATAAATACTTATTTATCATTTGCTACGAGCCAAAAATGTAAAACATCGAAAGAGTGACCTAAGACCTCAAGTATTTTTAGCGTAAATTCGAGTTGGGTAATTTTAATTCATTTGAGCAATGTATGTCTGTCTGCTGGCTGGCGCGCACTATAATTCTCGAAAGGATTAACCGATTGACTTCAAATTTGGTATGTGGTAATAGTTTTCTCTATCTCCGGCTTAGCATGAAGATGGGCCATATTGGTCCACTACTTCTAGTACATTTAGTACATACCAAACAAACGGACCATTTTGTACAAACCATTACACTTTTTGAAAAATAAACGAACTTGACAGTATAGGTTCGATTCTACTATCAAAGGGTGGTATAACCCTATACTCGGATCCTGGAAAAATGACAGACGAGCATATTCTTCAATATATAGAGATGTGCTCAGACATAGAAGATGGCAACTAAGCTGATGAAGATGAAGTGATGATTAAAGTCCTTTCAAAAAAGAGTGACTTGCCCATAAATACATATAGATGAACATGTAGATAATGACGGAATGCTGGATGATGTAGATCCAGAGGAGTATTATAATATTGCTGCGTTGACCGAATCTATAATCAAGAAATATGTTCCCGATATAGATACCTACAAACAAGCAAATATTGAAACTGATGACATTGAGAATTGTGGCCCTGGACCATCGAAAAGAACATGCCGTCGCCGTATGAAACCACCTGCATCGGTTGAGGCTGTAGAAACTAGAGTCCCTTCATCTATATCCCCGCTGCAGGATTACGTGTTTGTTGATAAGAAGACAATTGAATGGAGACGCATTAGGCACACCTTGCCAGAACCTACTGGTTTTAACGAAATTCATGAAGATATGGATGTTAAAACTCCTTATAGCTATTTTAAACAATATCTGTCTCAGGAATTCTTTGAGAAAGCAGCAGGGATACATGGGAATTTTACAATTTCCTCGAATCGAAATGTTTTGGCAAAGAGGTTTGTCATTGCCAATTTTCAGCGAAAATATGTCAAAAAATAGATTTTTTCAATTAAGAACTGCATTGCATTTGGTCGACAATAATGCAAGAGATCCGAACGATAACGATAAATTCTATAAGGTTAGACCAATTATGGATTTTGTTCGCAAACGATTGCTAAATATTCCACTAGAAGAAACCCTTAGAATCGACGAACAGCTGGTACCCTTTAAAGGCAAGCTAGCAATAAAACAATACATAAAGAATAAACCATATCCCTGGGGTATTAAATTTGTCTTCCTCTGTGGTAAAAGTGGAATGCCATATGATTTCGTTGCTTATCAAGGTGCTGCTACTGAAATAAGTAACTATGTTGTGAAGTCCATGGGATTTAGTGCAGCCGTTGTCGTTCACCTAGTCAATAGAATCCCTAAAGATGCTGTTGGACACAAATTATACTTTGATAACTTTTTTAATTCATATCATATTCTACACTACCTAAAAGCCAATAACATACAAACCGCGGGAACCGCTCGAATTAATAGAGCAAACCTCCATTACCAAGCGATGATGATTTAAAGAAAAGAGGACGCGGATCATCGGATCAAGTCATAAGTAGAGATGGAAGTGTTATTGTCACAAAATGGTTCGATAATAAAACTATTCACATGGCTTCCAATTTCCTTGGAGTGGGTATACCAGACGAAGTAGAGCGTTATGACAAAACATCGCGCACTTATGTAGAAATACCTATACCGGAAGTCATAAAAAGGTACAACCATGGAATGGGAGGCGTTGATCTTCTAGATCAATTTGTAGAATATTACAGAATTTTTATGAAATCCAAGAAATGGACTTTGCGGATAATTATGCATTTTTTTGATATTGCCATAACGGCGTCATGGCTTGAATATCGCCAAGATGCCGCAAATGATGAAGTAAACCAACGACTTGATCTAATGAATTTTCGAATGCAGGTATGCAGTGCGCTGATTTTAAAGGGAAAATCTGCAATCAGAAAAGCTGTACGTCCTGTAAGTAATCCTTTCCAGAAAGACACACAGAAAGATAAAAGGCGATTTGTGACTACGGCAAAAGACATTCGTTTAGATGGTGTTGGACACTTTCCATTTTTTGAAAATGCCACTGCGCCAGGTCGTTGTAAGCTGCCAACGTGTACAAAAAGAACCTACATAAAGTGCGAAAAATGTATGGCACACTTATGCATTCAACGAGGTAGCAATTGCTTCCTTACATACCACACAACTTAATATTTTTTATAATACACCCTAATGTCGCCTTATTTTTTATTTTTTTCGGAGAAACAAGTCTATGTATATTAGGGCGGGTTGATTTTTTTTTCTTTTAAATCGTATAGCAAAAACGTAAACTACATAAAATTCTAAGAAAATTCTCCGAAGAAACCATGTACCTAAAATAAAATCCTAATCCGCGCCTCTCGACTTGAAAATTTATATGCCCGCCGTTGCCACAAAAAAATAAATATTAGAAAAAAAAGGTTCTTCCAAAAAAAATCGAATTTTCTGAATAAAATTGTTTAGTAAGGCAGTTCGTTTGCACTTTATATCTTTTCCACACCCAACAATTTTTTTCATTAAAAAAAATTTTCACCCAAGTAAAAAAGTTTGTATATAATTTTATATTTAATATTTTTATAAGGAACGTAGATAAAAAATTTTTCTTTCATAATTTAATAAGAAAGATTGGAAATACAAAAAAAATTTTGCACTCAAAATTGTTCTCAGTATTTATAAAATAACCTTCTTTTGTTTCGATAGACAATTCTTATTTTAAAATGCAAATAAAAACGTGAAACGTGTTCTAACTATTTTTATATAGAACGCAAATCAGAGAAGATGCAAATTGGGGTTCAATTGCCTTTTTGATAATTGAATATTTTGATTAATCTCAAGACAAAACCTGTATTGCATAAACTATAATAAAGGGTCCGCCGAAGAAGAAGAAGCCGATTTTGCAAAAAAAAAAAATCATCTTTTCAGATGAAGCTCATTTTTATCTTGGCGGGTATGTAAACAAGCAAAATTGTCGCATTTGGGGCACAGAAAACCCGCACGCATACATTGAAAAGCCGATACACCCAAAACGAGTCACTGTTTGGTGCGGATTTTGGTCCAGAGGCATAATTGGGCCATTTTTCTTAGAAAATGAGCAAGAGGTGGCCGTTACAGTCATCGGGCCATGTTGAACGAATTTTTGTTCACAAAAATTGAAGAGGAGGATATTGGCAACATTTGGTTTCAACAGGACGGTGCTACGTGCCACACAGCCGAAGCTACACTCGATGTTTTGCGCCCTGTTTTTGAAGATCGCATTATCAGCCGCAGAGCTGATGTCGTTTGTCCACCTCGGAGCTGCGATTTGACACCGTTGGACTATTATTTGTGGGGTGCCCTCAAAGATAAGTGTTACGCCGACAAGCCAGAGACAATTGACGCTTTAAAGGACAATATTCGTGAAGCCATTGGTGAAATACAGCTGCACACAATCCATAATGTGCTTAAAAATTGGACCGATCGTGTAGGCTACTGCATGGCCAGTCGAGGCAGCCATTTGAATGAAATTATTTTCCATTATTAACCGGAAGGATTGTACTTTCAAATAAAAAAAGAAATTTTTTTTTTTTTTTTTTTATATATATATTCTTTATTTGCAATCTATTTAAATACAAAATAATAAGCAAATTTATTGATATCTTAAAGCTGACAGAGTCGTTAAGATCCAATGAACTTAACAAAATATTTAACATTTTCCATTGTTAGAATAAGTTTATATATATATATACATATTTATTTACAATATTAACTTAAAAAAGGGAGATCTAGTATGTGAGCTCTCTTTAATCTTCTTACTTCGTTGCTGTCATCTAATAAAGTTATGGCTAGGATATTTGGGTGATTACTTAGTCTATTAAGGTATTTAGTACTAAACCGTGCTATTTCATCTCTTACTTTAGGGATTCGAAGATCATTGTGAATACAGCTATTTTTGACAAACCAAGGCGCGTTGGATAATAATCTTAAAGTTTTAGATTGATATTTTTGTAAAATTTCAATATTTGATGAACTTGCTGTACCCCATAGTTCAATGCCATATGACCATACAGGCTTTAAAGTAGTTTTATAAAGAGTTACTTTATTTTCGAGACTGAGTTGCGATTTCGGGCCAAGTAACCAATACATTTTCTTCGTTTTTTTATCTGCTTGTTCTCTTTTAGATATAATATGGTCTTTCCAAGTTAGTCGTCTATCTATACGAAGTCCCAAGTATTTTACATTGTTTGATGTCGGAATTACGAGTCCATTTAGGGATACATGCGGGCATTCTTGAGTTCTGAGACTAAAAGTTACATTGACTGATTTTTCTGGGTTGACTTTTATGTTCCATTTATTGTACCAAGTTTGAAGTTTATCAATTTGTCTTTGTATAATAGCAGACGCTTCAACGGGATTTTGACTTACAGCCAATATAGCCGTGTCATCGGCATAAGTAGCAATGGTAATATCTTCGTTAGCGGGCATATCAGCAGTAAAAACAGTGTATAAAACTGGGGCCAATACACTTCCTTGTGGTACACCAGATTTTATATTTCCAATTTCAGATTCATCATCATTAATACAAACATAAAAACTTCTTTGGCTTAAATAAGATTTCAGTACCAAGTAGAAAGGGGCTGGTAGCAATTGTTTAAGTTTAAAGAGCAGTCCAACATGCCACACTCTGTCAAATGCTTGTTTGACATCTAGAAAAATTGATGAACAATACGATTTATTTTCTAGACATTCTCTAATGACCTTAACAACTCTGTGGCACTGTTCTGGAGCCCCATGATTCTGTCTAAAACCAAACTGGTGTTCAGGCATAATCTTCAGTGAATCTAAAATTGGAAACAGCCTCTTCAGGAAGAGCCTCTCGAACAATTTTGATAATATTGGCAGCAAACTTATTGGTCTATATGAGCTGAGGAGTTTTTCTGGCTTATTTGGTTTTAGCACCATAATTATTTTTGCATATTTCCATTGAGAGGGAAAATGGGAAGTTCTTATTATTGAGTTAAATAATGTTGTGAGAAAAATTATTCCTTTTTTAGGCAGATTTTTTAAAACTGTGGAGTTAATGTTGTCATATCCAGGTGATTTTTTGCCGTTTAACTTTTTTATTTCATTTTTAACTTCTTGAAGAGTGAAAGATTTGATTGGTAAAGACATTTGACATGGTATGTCAAGAAACGCACTAATTTTCTGTGAATCGGAGGAACTACAGAGTGAGAACGGAGTAAAAGTTTCTTCTAGATAAGTTTTAAAAGCTTTAGTTTTACTGCTATCAGATCTACACCAGGACCCGTCCGAATTTTTTACTGGAGTATTTCTCTTTTGAGGCCTTTTTAGATATTTTGTAGCTTTATATAAATTATACTCGTTGTTATTTAATGGGCTCAATTCACACAGATACCTTCCCGTCGAATCGCTTTTAATTTGCTGTAAACGATTTTTAAGGTTTTGAACAGCCCGATTAAAATTGGTTTTGTCTGTTGGGAGGCGAGTGTTTTGCCATATCTTTCTCAGTCGTCTCTTTACTTTAATCAGTTTTCTTATTTCTAGAGACACATATATATCTGTTGATTTATTAGAATCGTCTTGTGGAGTAGATTGAAACGCTGCTTCATGAATTAATTTTACAAAATCTTCAACTGCATCATCAACATCATTTCCAGTTTTAAGTGAAACGTTAAGAGTTAAATGCCTTTCGATCCAATCTTGAAAACATCTCAGATCTGTTTTGTGTGAAAAAAGTTGTTTATTTCTGGAAATTTTGGAGGGAACTGTTTTATAATTTAGCAGAATGGGGGTATGATCGGAGCTTAAATCGTCGCATGCAACAATATCCAGAAGCGATTGTGATATACCAGAGTAAACGAAAAAATCGAGCAAATCGGGAATATTTCGAGGATTGCTTGGCCAATATGTTGGACTTCCTGTAGATAAGGTACTGTAGTTGTGTTTGATGACACACTTGTGTAATTCTTTTCCTTTCGGATTACATAATCGGGATCCCCACCAAATGTGCTTGGCGTTAAAGTCACCACCAACTATGAATTTATTGCCAAGTTTTTTGAAAAAGTTCTCATATATATCACAAGTTATACTGTATCTCGGTGGGAAGTAAATGGAGT
The DNA here is from genome assembly GCA_963930755.1 of Eudasyphora cyanicolor. Taxonomy (NCBI): domain Eukaryota; kingdom Metazoa; phylum Arthropoda; class Insecta; order Diptera; family Muscidae; genus Eudasyphora; species Eudasyphora cyanicolor. The sequence continues at coordinate 214,302,131 of OZ005734.1, read as the reverse complement.
ATATAGATACTTTATTGTTACTGCCACATATAATTTTTACTCCAGCTGCCTGCAAAAATTTTTCTGAAATACTTTCCTGAATTTCGTATTTTATACCTCTTCTTATTAGAACAGCAGCTCCTCCGTGAGCTGTATTATCCGGGTGATTGGCGGCTACTATGTCGTACCCCCTTATGCGTATAAAAGACTTAGTGGTTAAATGCGTTTCAGATACTAAAAATAAATCTACACTGTTAAGATTAAGAAACGTTTCTATTTCATTTATATGATTAGAAATGCCATTTGCATTCCACTCTGCAATTATCAGATCTAATTGCATAATTTTGTTATTAATATTGACATCATATTCATTAGAGTGTTTGTCAACTCTATCTGTTTTTCCAGCATTGATTCAATTTTTTGTAAGAGTCTATTTCCATTGTTTTCCGTGCCAGTTATTGCTTGTGCGTATGTCATTGGGTTATTTGGATTTACAGGTGTATATATGTTATTATTGTTGTGGTTTACTCGTTCAACGTTAGGCCTGATAACTTTTGTTGTTCTTTTATTAACAAGATTTTGGTATATTTGACAACCTTTGTAGCTAGCTGTATGTTTTTGTAGACAATGTACACATTGTGGTGGAGTGTTTGGAGTTTTTGTGCATTCTGCAGTAGAGTGACCAAGGCCGCATTTGACACATCTAAAGGGTTTTCGGCAATATGATTTAGTGTGTCCAAATTCCTGACATCTAAAGCATTGCACAATATCATCATATTTTTTAGGAGCTACTACTTCAATAATTGCATTATCAAATGATCGGATGTTAAAAATGTCTTTGTTGTTCGGATTTGGGTCTAGATCGACGAAGAACATGGGAAGTGGAATTTTTGTACCTCGACTAATTACATTTCTAACACTGCGAACTTGATGTCCGAAAGATAACAAGTATGCTTTTATATCAGAGATTTGCGTCGAATGATGTAAGCCTTTAATCACTGCTCTGAAAGCTCTTTCAGGTTTTAGTTGAAAAGTGTGGTAACTCTTATTAGAACTTTCTAAATGTTTAACAATCTTGCGATAGTTCTCAACAGTTTTAATGACTAGCCTAACCTGACCGTCTCTTAGAGATTTGTAACTAAAATCCGAAGATGGAATTACCCTACTTAAATTAGTTACCATTTTATTTATATCGCCAACATCTGGTATGAAGATAGGTGGCGGTTTAGGTTGAGTCTCCACATCATTGACTTCTTCTTCCATTGCATCATTATTAAGACTGTTGAATCTATTCGACGTTCCTGCTTCGTTTTCATGGTGTGGGCGCTTTTGTTGAAAGATATTTGGAGATCCAGAGTTTTTTCTTTTTATTGGTACTTGCTGCCATCCAGAGTCGTCATCGCTGCTGCTGCTTTCTGCACTCAGATTTGCTGCTTTAGTTTTCATACTGGTCATCTAATATCGTGTTTGTTGTTGTCGTCGGTATTTTTGTTGTTGTTGTACAAGTAAGAATGTGCATCAATTGTACATACAATTGATGCACACTTTATGTCCGCGGCGCTGATCCGTTTATGATCGATGCTCAGTTTGTTTTTCAGACAAATGCACAAAACTGGTTTTTTTAAACAATTGTTTTTGTGTTGTTCACAGAGAACAAAAAAAAAAAACTATTTTTGTTAAACTCCGCACAATACGTCTTTCTATGCTCGTAGTTAGACAACAACTGAAAAAAAAAAAAAGAAATTTGAGAAAATATTCAGTAGTTTTCTTTACAGCATTTTCAAAAAAAAAAGTTATTTGGCGGACCCTTTATAATAAATAAGAAAGTTTCAGTCGGGTAAACCGACTAAGGTGTACCTCACTTTGTGAGTACTGTAATATGAAATACACGAATTAATCTGTCAATTTGTATAGGAGATACAACAGGGGGATTAACAAATACTCCTATTTTTCGCTAAACAGTAAACTTAAAATATATTACACTGTATAGAATTGTAAGCGTTTATATGCACTGGTATATTAAAGTTATGATCTATTCAATTTTGGTGTGATTTGGCCATTTTGTGTGGGAGGTACCAAAAGGGGCGTGGCAACTTCGCCCTTTTTTCACTGGACTGTAGGTACTATGAAACCATTACACTGTACAAAATGTCAAGTCTTTTTGTGCGTAGTATTAAATAATCAATAATTCACTTAATATTAACACTTTGTGGGGAGGTACTAGAAGGAGAGGACCAATATGGCTCATCTTCGAACTTAGCCGGAGAAAGAAGAAAATATTACCACATACTAAATTTGAAGTCAATCGATTACTCCTTTCGAGAGTTATCGTGTGCACCAGCCAGAAGACAGACAGACGGAAGGACATTTCTCATTCGACTTAACATGACCCAAAACGGATATCCGCCGAACATACATAGGGTCTTAGGTCACTCCATATATGTGTTACACTTTGGCTCGTAGCAATTGATATATACCCTCCTCTCTAAGGTGAGGGGATAAAAAAGAAAATAATTTAAGCGAATGAAGAGGAAAAAAATTTTCAAGTCGAGAGGCGCGGATTAGGTTTTTATTTTAGACCCATGGTTTCTTCGGAGAATTTTCTTAAAATTTAATGTAGATTACGTTTTTGCTATACGATTTTTAATTTTTTTTTTCATCCATACTAATCAACCCGCCCTAATGTATATGTACATAATAAACAAAAATAATGAATAATAAGATATGTCATCCCGGAGCGAGTAAGTTGTCAGTTACGAACGAATAGAAATTTCAACGAGTAGGACTTCAAAGAATGAGGTTTTCCGCGGATTTCGGACCGATTTTCCCGAATTTTTTGTAATTGTCACAATTAAAAAGTTCCTATTCGTTCGTAACTGATAGATTTTGACGTTTCTGGCTGATGGCACATCTGTATAATTTAAGGTCTGTGATAATAAATAACTGAAATGTGCTTCATAATTACAGAGAACAAAAATTATTCATGAAAAAACAAGGAGAGATAAGAAACTTTATACTGCCTTTGACTACCAGTGTACACTGTAGTGCACATTTTTTTTGGGTGAAGATGGGTTTGGGGAGCAAAAAACAAATTTTCTATTTTTTACATTTATTGTACTAGATATAAATCAAAAGTCAAAAAAATTATTTGTAATAAAACAAAAAGTCGGTAGTGAAAGGGTTAAAAATCGCAAAAATGCCCACAAAGTCATAATATATCTGTCAGTAAAATATTGAAAAATACGTATTATTCCGCACGGTATACCGAGAAAAAATGTAGAAAATGGGAAAACAATCCACCTTGAGCATAAAAATTCGTATGGCCATTAAATATTAATTGAGCCAACTTGACTAAACGAACGATGTAGAAGTTCTTATTTTTGGGACTACTTTCACGTCCAATTTCTCAGAATTGAGTCCCAAACTGTGTGTTCGAAATGATGGGAGCTGTTACCTATGCAGATGACGTGCAATAGCTGTTAGAGGAAAGAGTCCGAGTACTCTTACGCACATACTACAGCAAGCACTTCATACAACCCTAAGATGGGGTTCCAATAAAGGTCTTGGTGTTAACCGATCAAGACGGAACTATTTATTTTCACCAGGAGAAATAAGGTACCAACAAGTATACCTGTCCCCTTGGGGTTCCTGTAAAAGGGCAGTAGGAAAACGATGAGGCCTGAACCCGCGTATATTTTATTATAAGTATACGGCAGTAGCCATACCGATAATGCTGTTAGGCATTGTTGTCTGGTGGACAGCTCTGCAGAAATCCATCTTTTGCGCGACGCTAAACAAGGTTCAGCGAATAGCTGTTATATCTCTCTGGTGCGCTGAGAAGGACACCAACTAAATCACAAAATGTAATACTACATATAATGCCGCTAAATATGTTTGCAATATGCTGTATGTACTGCGATTAGATTTAGGGAACTGTCACTATGGTCTGGAAATGGCTACGGACATAGTGTCATTCTAGACAGATAGCCTGACCTTCCGGGCACTGTTGATTACACTCTGACTGAATCACTTTTTGACAAGAAGTATCTCACTCTTATACCTGATAGATCAGAACGGAATGGTCGTATCCCAGGACAGAGGTGATTCATTAACTTCTATACCGACGGTTCCAAACTTAATAACCAATGGGCTTTGGTATCTTTTCTGAGGAACTGCAGCTATCATTAAAAAAAAACTGCCTGATACCACTGCCTTAGCAGGCAGAAATCTATCTTGGCTATTAGAATGGCTGAAAATTAATGTTCTGACCAAAGTCGGTATCAATAATTTTTCTGATAGTCTGGCTTCTATTAAGTCCCTCGAAATTACATTCCTGAATTCAAAAACTGCCCTCGACTGTCGCAGATCTCTTAACGAGATGGCTGAACAGTTCAATGTTCACCAGATATTGGCGCCGGGGCCCAGGGCCTTAACGGGGAACTGTAAGGCAGATGAACTTGTAAGACTAGGATCTGTCAAGCTGCAAGCTCTTCTTGAGATATAGTGCACTTATGGCAACAAATAACAGGTGCTCACTAGACACCTTGTAGTAACAAGGTGGCGCAAAAGTAATCCTCCTATCAGAAAATGCTATAAATTTTGCGATTGGCCCCTAATGTCAGTTCTGTTTTGACATTTGTGTAGTAAACACATGCAAAATACAGGTTAATAAACAATGTTACGCTACACTGCTCCAGAACGCGGAATATTGCTGACTATTTATTTGACCAATAATCGGTCGGTGACTTTGGCACAGATTTCCTGGCCGTCCAACGCCTACTGGTGAAACACTGCGACGTTTAGCCGCTCGCCTCGAAGAGACTGGCACAACCGGAGATGCTGCCAGGCGTGGCAGACCCCGGAGTAGCCGTTCTGCAGAGAATATTGCTGCTGTTGCCGAGGATGTCATGGAAGCGCCATCGACATCGACCAGACGACGTGCCACGCAAATGGGTCGACGGTCTCTACAGCGAATTTTGGTACAAGATTTGAAGATGTTTCCGTACAAAGTCCAGACGGTGCATCAGCTTTTAGCTGCTGACCGCAAATCGCGTCTAACATAACATCGAAAGGTTACTTTTGCGCCACCTGTTACATACATTCCAGACTGCCGTGGCCCTTTCTTAAGTCCCTACGCAGCAACGCCCTGCTGTCGTTATCGAGACCGGACGTCTCACTTATTGTGTCTGTCGTGATGGGTCACTGCCTCATTGGACGGTACGCAGATACATTAAAGGTCTCTAAATTCCTTTTACAGAAGCTGTGTACACTAAGTGGAGGAGGAATCAAAAGAACATCTCCTGCGTGTGTGCCCCGCTCTCTCTAGAAGGCAGAAGGCTCTCACTTCTTCAGTAAAAAACTTCGCTGATGTTAATATCCGCAGTCAAATGGTATCAACGGGAGGGTCTAGGGAAAGCCCTTTCATTTTCCCTACTTCTTTGTGGTATCATAATGGGTTAAATAGTCTAAATGAGTCTTTCAGACATGCAGCCACTCTTAACATAACAATTAACTTATTGATGATTACAGAAAATTATGGTGATTTCGATTCTGAAAAAAATGTTGCCCCGTCGACGAGAGATTGTGAAAAATATTTGCCCTTTTTAGGTGGAACTGATGTAGTTCCTCGAATTAAATTTAGTTCATATTTCAAAATTCCAAAATGTGGTACAAAAGTCAAGTTTTCGCGAAAAGGGCAATGGAAATGTTGCACTTTTTTGCAGAAACAAAATCGTCATTAGATTCCTGCTTATTGAATGGGATCCCTGAAAACTACTTGAAGTATACCGCAAAGTCTGTTGGTTTTTCAAGCAGACATCTTTTTCTATAAATCCAAAGTCGTTATATAACATTCAAAATAGGTCTGTATGATTTGTCTGTGAATAGTATAATCTATTTACAAAATTGTAAAAAAATCTTTTTCAAAAACTGGATATGCGTCTACTGTGCAATGCACCTAGACAATGTGAAAAAAAACTCGTCCCTGACGTTTCGTCACGAATGGAGGACGCCAAAAAACCCCAAAAGGCAACATTGTTGCTGATGCAGTAATGATCCCAACAAACAATTGCAGATAACCGGCTGGAGGAGGGAGATCTGCCTACAATTGAAATGAAAAAGTATTTATTTCGACGATGTGTTTTTTCGGCAGTGCAAAATAAAGAAGCTCCAAAAGAAGGGTGTGTGTGAATGTGTAGAAGCTATACATATGCACGATCGAACATGTTTTGAATATTTCATTGTGTTCGGTGGACTTTATTTTATGAATACAGATTTGAGATTTTTGGCTTTTTTGTTTTGTGGGCTCCTCTCTCGTTTTACATTTGGTAATCACGACATAAATCATCCAGCATCATCAACATATCAAAGAAACATCATCAGCAGCAGCAGTATCAGCACCAGCACCAGCTTCAGCATTGCTTTCGGTTTAGGTCTTAGTATCGGTATCAACCTCGAAATCGGTATTAGCATCAACATTAGCATTAGCCTCAGTCTCTGCCATAGTCTCAGCCTCAGCTAGTATCATTATTGCCATCATTACGAGTATTGCAGACGGGCGTTTGGAAAACAATGAAAAATTGCCTTTTTCAGTTTTCGATAAAAACAATTTCATATTTCGAGTTTCAAGTATGACTTGAGTTAATTTATGAATATTCACTCCTAAACTGACAACAGAGATGTCACGTCTTGCATGTGGCGAGTCAGTGAGTGAGCGACTGCTGGTGCTCTTGGCTAAGATACCAATCACGAATGCTATAATCAATTACGAGTACTAATTATATCACAATTGAGATAGATCTGATATTGGGGCATCATAATGTTATCATACCTGTGTCGACCGACCGGCAAACTTGATATAATGCGATGGTACAATACTTATATTGAACACAGGTACAAAGGTCAAATTGATGATGGATAACAGGTGTAAGTGAAATTTTTAAATTTCAATTAAAATTTCTTCTTCGGTGTGCAGAAGAAATATGTGAAAAGCTTCCTTGTAATGTAATATGAAATTGAGATTAAATCACTAGCTATGGATTTTTTTGCGAATAGCCATCGCAATAGCGGATATGTGAACTGGTGTATTGTCTTGATGAAATAACACTTCCTTTTTCACCAAATACGGCCTTTTTTCTTTAATTTGATCACTTAAACGCTGCAATAAGTTAGCATAATACTCACCACTGATAGTTTTTCCTTTTTCAAGATAATCAACAAAAATTATCGCAAATGCATCCTAAAAACAGACGTCATGATCTTGCCTGCAGGTGGAACTGTCTTCGCCTTCTTATTCCAGTTCACTGCTTTGACTGTTCCGTTGTCTCAGGTGTGAAGTGGTGGGTGAACCCATGTCTAATCCAAGGTTACGAATCGACGAAAATTCCCGCTATATTGTGGTGAAACATCGCCAAATACTCTATTAAAACATCTTTACGACGTATTGTGAGCAAACGCGGCACCCATCTTGCGCACAGCTTTTTGAAATGCCTACTATTTCACCTACATAGCTCACGCATCTTCAGCTGACCTAAGCAATCAAAATGTTGGTTGTTTTGTTTAAACTCTGCCACCCAATATTTTTTGCTCGTAAACGAAGAAGCAGACTACCCTAGAGGAGAATCTACCTCGGCTTTAATATTGGTTGGACTAAGACCTATTAATGAAAGTATTGAGATCGTCAAAAAAAAAAAATATGAAAAGTGACATCTTCGAACTTAATACATATGTTTTTATAAGGTTCACACTATTCTCCAAAGTATTTTTTTAAAATTACGGCCGCCATCTATACGTCAAATCGGATAAATTTGGTACCGGCGTCGTATATTCATATCACTCGGTCGAAATGTTTATCACGGCAGATTGATATTCCACTTTTTTCGAAATTCCTCTACTGTACAAACCAAAAACGCTGGGAGAGAACATTCTCGGATGTGGAGTTGCAAACCAACCTTAGAATGTCAAGGAGTTTTAGATGGGCTATGCTCCTAACCAAGGAGGAGGGCAAAAGTGTCCAGAAACACGGAATTGTTTGGTACTTATGCACATTGTGCGCAGGAACTCACCTAAATCCAGAATACCTACTGTAATATTATTGCGGGTGATCTACGAATCCTATAGTCCCTATCTATTTCCAGGATAGTAATCCCATGGCTTTTTCGGGTCTAACTGGTAGTATCTTCGGCTAAGCAGTCTGACCATAGTCTTTAATATGGTACCACAGGTGTCAGGCGCCCTGGACATTTGGTTCAGGCCTGACTGTTGCTGTTGTCTTTTCGGGGGCATCTTGGTGGCTGTGGTTTATACCAAAATCGCTGGTAGAGTATAGTCTCGAATATTGAGTTGCAAATCAACCGTGTGCCATAACCCATGGAATGGTAAGGGTCAGATTCCAGACAAGGAGGAGGGAAGGAGTGTCAAAAAGCACGGAATTGATCGGTTATCATGTACAAAGTGTGTTGGGTGTTAGTCAACGCATGTATTCACCCGGGTGTTTAGGACACGGTGGAGTTAAGCCTAACGGCAGCACGGGGGAAATTCGTCTTTTTCGATATGTTTGAATTGAAAGAAAATATATTCAGAAACAACATTTTTAAATATTATTTGTTTGTAGACAGATACATTTTATTTAAAAATCAAGAATTTGTTTGGAACGCATATATTAAAATATTAGAACAAAGTATATTTGCGAACTGACTTTCACAAATAAAATATGTGTTTACACACAAACATAGTAATTGTTTAAGAAGTTCAAATATACTTTATTTAGATAAGTTTTTGAAACTTTACAGAAGCTGTGTAATGAGAAAAAAGTGGAAAGCATTTACCACCAGTTTTGCTGCTGTCGCTCATTAAGCGAAGTACGTCTAGATATACTGGGGTCTGCCTTTCTAGAAATTCTGACATATCTTTCTGGTGCCGATATTCATACTATTGAATGGTTTTTTGCGATGAGGGAAATTTGAGCCCGTGGTATCACTAGGGACCTAAATAAGTCTACATGTGCTGCTAAAACTGGTTGCCACCCTAACCTAAACCTAAATTTAGATATGGTAGTCGGCAGCAGATACTTAGTCGAAGAAAGCAACCAAAGCAATATTAGGGCGATATTCGAAGCGAGAGCGGACCAGATAAAGCTGAATATAACTGGTCCCAGATAAATATGTATGTCAAAAAATGTGTAGTCTATGCAAGCGAGAGCAACGCTTGCAAATTGTTGTAATTTCGCGAATAATTGAAATTTCACGAATAATAATGTTAATTTTTTTCGAATAATTCTACGTAATAGTTCTGTTAATTGGACACAAAGATCATGTGAGTTGACCTCATTGGATTATTTTCTTTGGGGATATGAGTTTTTCGTCTTTGCCTTAGGATATCAACATTGGGCGAGTTATTGGCGATTTATGGGCGCAATTTCTGCGAAAATATAAAATAAATCTGATTATTGGCTAATAAATTGTAGTTTTGATTCAAATTTTCTCTCAGTACAATTTTGAAGAAGGTATAAAACAGTTCGGAAAATTAAAATCAGGAAATTAAAAAATGAGTTCCAAAAGAATAAAAAAATGAGTTCCAAAAGAATATTCACATTTTAAATTTTACACTCTTGACATAGAAAATATGGCTAGCCAATCTAATTGCTTATTTGTCAATTTAATACTTTATTTTCAAATTTATATTAATACAACGTAATTTTTCTTTATTTCCAGGTGAGTGTAAAAAAGCTCTCTCTTATGAAATCCTATATGATATTCCAGGTAATTAATTAAACAGCAATTCTAAACCTTAAGATATTTTTTGGGGGGAAATTAATTTGCTCTGAAAAATTAAACAAATTTTAACGTTTTCCGTTTTTAAAATATTGTAAATCCCACTGCGGTCAAACGGACCAGTTGTTAGTCAAATTCTATACAAATCCCTGTCAATATCAGTATATCAAATTTTCCACAAATCCATGCCAACTGGAACCAAGTAAAAGCCCTGGCTGAAAATCGAAGTAGATGGAAATAAAATGTTCCACAGGTATCTTCCAAAAACATCTGAAATGACGATACAAACTATCGAGGATATAAAATGAACGGTAGAACGTGTTACTACAACTTTTAATGGTTCGTTACAACCACTTGTCCCAAAAAAATCCAAGGGGCACACAACGACCGTCATAGTGGCCGCCCGAGTTAGTTATGCTGAGGAAGTGCTGCAGGAACCTCTTTAATAATGCAAAACCATTATAGCCCTATAGGACTGGGACACATATAAGGAAGAACTCAAGCAGTACACGAAGGAGTTGAGAAAGGCTTAAAATTAATCCTGTATATATTTATGTAATGTTGTAAAAAGGTCATTCCAAACCTCAAGGTTACGGAAATGTTTAGCATCAACACCTTGTACTAATGATACCACTATGATAGTTCTTGGACAACGTCCAGGGAGGAATCGCTGGGAGTGCTCCTGAATACACTTTTCCCGGGCAACTCTAAAGAGACATTGAATACTTCAATTGGGGATTCCCTTGAAGTGCAGAGAGGAAGCATCAGAGGTCGCTTCCTCTCGCTTCGGTCAAACCGAATCTGCAACTCTTTGGGCTATCGAAAACTGGAAACCTTTTAAGTTGCCAGGATCAGACAATGTCTCGCCGCCGGAGCTATAGGTAGCGGCTAATACAATTGCTCTCTGGCTCACACATGTTGTCTCAATCTGGCCTATGTACCAACAAAATGAAGATAAACCAAGGTTGTTTTCATCGCCAAGGCGGGAAAGCCATCCCATACAGGAGCTAAGAATTTCCGGCCGATTATCTTACGTAATTTATCCCTAAAACCCTGGTGAGATTAATAGATAGTTACCTTAGGACTGAAATTGATCACAAGCTACTGTCCAATCAACAGCATGCCTACAGCAAGGGCAAATCCACCAACAGCCCTGCATGATCTAGTCAGCTATATTGCAGGATTTCTCCATGTTAAGGAATATACTATGGTAGCTTTCTCAGATATAGATTGGACCTTAGTAACTAACATAAATCCCACCGCTATATTTACGGCTCTATTAGCCCTGGTGGACGATAGAAGTATACGTGGGTTCATTCATAACCTTCTTATTATGAGAGGCATTTCAGCTAGTTTAGTGTCAACAGATTTGTTAGCACGAGAACACCCCAAGAGGGTGTTCCGTCTCCTCTGCTGTGGAATCTCGCTCTGAATAATACTCAGCTTTCTTTGGAAATGATGGGTGTCAGAGTTGTTGCCTATGCAGATGTCGCAGCAATAGCTGTTAGAGGGAAGTTTGACAGTACTCTTAGAGACATCCCACAGCAGGGCCTTTGTACCACCGCACGATGGGCTTCCGATAGTAGTCTTGGTGTTAACCTGTCCAAGACTGAAAATGTTCTTTTCAGCAGGGGATATAAGGTACCAACAATTTCACTTGCATCGAAGTAAAGAGTATTGAAAGCCAAAAATTGTTGTGTGTTTTACAAAATATGAAGTTTAACTTCAAACCCAACATTCTGCACAGTCCAAAGCATTCTGTGGTACTGATATATATCTGTAAAAAGGCCAATAGGAAAACGCTGGGGTCTGAACCCACGTATATGTAGTTTATTGCTTGTAACAAGTGGCGCAAAAGTAACCTTTCGATGTTATGTTAGACGCGATTGGCGGTCAGCAGCTAACAGCTGATGCACCGTCTGGACTTTGTACGGAAACATCTTCAAATCTTGTACCAAAATTCGCTGTAGAGACCGTCGACTGATACCCATTTGCGTGGCACGTCGTCTGGTCGATGTCGACGGCGCTTCCATGACATCCTCGGCTACAGCAGCAATATTCTCTGCAGAACGGCTACTCCGGGGTCTGCCACGCCTGGCAGCATCTCGTGTTGTGCCAGTCTCTTCGAGGCGAGCGGCTAAACGTCGCAGTGTTTCACCAGTAGGCGTTGGACGGCCAGGAAATCTATGCCAAAGTCACCGACCGATTATTGGTCAAATAAATAGTCAGCAATATTCCGCGTTCTGGAGCAGTGTAGCGTAACATTGTTTATTAACGTGTATTTCGCATGTGTTTACTACACAAATGTCAAAACAGAACTGACATTAGGGGCCAATCGCAAAATTTATAGCATTTTCTGATAGGAGGATTACTTTTGCGCCACCTGTTATATAGCAGTAGTCAGACCGACAAAGTTGTACGGCATTGTCGTCTGGTTCCAAACTCAATAACCAAGTGGGCATTGTTGGCTTTTCTGAGGAACTTGAACCATTGCAAAAATATACTAATGTAGTGGAATGGCTAAAAATTTATATTCTGATCAAAGTCAGTATCAATATTTTCTCCGATAGTCAGGCTGCTATCAAGTCCCTGGAAACTATAATCCTGAATTCAAAAACTGCTCTCGATTATCGCAGATCTCTTAACGAGATGGCTGAACAGTTTTATATTGGCCTGATATGGGTGCCGGACCACAGGGACTTACCAGGGAACAGCAAACAGATTAACTTACAAGACTAGGAACTACCTCACACGTTCCAGGGAAACATGTATCTAGCGATCTGCCAGCTCTTCTTGAAATGTTCTGCCCTTGCGGCAACAAATGACATATTCTTACTAGGACATGAACTGCATACATTCCAGGCAGATGTGGCCCTGCCTAAACTCCAAATGCACCAACGCACTAATATCTTTATCGAGTCCCGACGTCTCACTAATTGCGTCTGTCATGACGAGTCTCTACCTTATTGGACGGCACGTACACAGATTGAAGGTCTTGCGTAATGATTATTGCTTATATTTTGCATTACGTCGCTGTGGTAGCACAATGGACTATATAGTCTAAGTGTGTCTGTTATAGTCTTAACCTGACATATGTTTTAAATGAATATTTATTTTTTTGTATATCGATGGCTTATATGTGTGGTTTCGACATAAAGGGCCCATTTCGACATAATTTTTGTTATTGAAGTTTTTTGCAGAATTCAATACTCCCGATAGGTAGATATAATCCATTTAAGAACAGCTTCTCTATTACACTGTGCAGCAGTGAAAAAATACGCGGACTTGACAGTATAGGTTCGATTCTACTTCCAAAGGGTAGTATAACCACATACACAGTTTTGCGAAATTACAATTTTTTTTATGGGCGTCCAAAGTTTCTGAAAATCCGTGGGCCCCTCGAAAAAGGTGTCATCAGCTTTTGTCCAACAACTAATTCAGACATGGTGATACCGCATAACTACATTTGGCAATAATGTAGCTAAGAATATGCTGAACAAAGTTTCTTAACATTTTATGCGAAAAAAAATTTACCGTTACATTTTTTTGGAAAAAGTTTACTTAAAAGGTTACTTTAAAATTCTACTTTTTTCAGAATAGCCTTCGGGGACTCGTAATTTGTCACTAACAATGTTTGGCCAAAAATTACAGTTATGTGGGGAGCAAGAGGGTTATTGTGTTCCACAAAAACATTGGCCTTAATATTTTCTATAAAGACGCAAAACATACCCTACACCAAAAAAAATATTTTTGTTACATAATAGAGAAATACTAACTTTTTGGAGATAAAATTTGGTTTTTTGAGCTATTTAGGGTGCCTAGACAGGTTCAGAGTGTATTGATATGTTCAAAAAAATTGTTCAGATTTACGTTGCCTAAAATTTTGGCAGACATTGTTAGTGAAAAATTACGAGTCCCCGAAAGTTATGCTGAAAAAAGTAAAAAAAAATGGTTTCTTCACTTTTTCAAAAAAAAGTAACGGAAATTTTTTTTTTCGCATAAAATGTTAAGAATCTTTTTTCAGCATATTCTGAGCTACATTATTGCCAAATATAGTTAAGCGGTATCACCAAGTCTGAATTAGTTGTTGGAGATAAGCTGATGACCCTTTTTCGAGAGGCCAACTGATTTTCAGAAACTTTGGACGTTCAAAAGAAAAATTGGTCACCAATTTCGCCAAACCGAGTATAGGGTAGCAGAATCCAACCTATACTGTCAAGTCCGTGTATTTTCACTGTTGCACAGTGTAATATATAACCTCTCACTAACCTTTCACTAAAGTAAGGGTTTTTTTCACATCAAAGATTTTTTAAAGATGCTCTCAGGCACTGAGTTCCGAAAGAATATGCATATGCAGAATATGGTCCACTCCTTCTAGTACCTGCCCCCACAAAGGGTTAAAATTTAGTGAAATATTGATTATTTAATAACTTCTAAAATACCTATTTGATTCTTCTGAAATTCCACACTTTGTTTTAGTGTAGTAGTCACTATCAATTCGGGAAAAATTGGCGAAGTCTCCACGCCCCTTTTGGTACCTTCAACACAAATGGACCATTTTGCACCAAAAGTTAACTGCTAATAGCTTTAATATCTCTTCATGTTAATACTTGAATGTACAGTGTAATGCTTTTATAGTACCTATAGACCCCTAAAAATTGGGAAGTGGGGAAAAGTGAAATTGACACGCCCCTTTTGGTACCTCCCACACAAAGGTAGTATTCAGTGTATAGTTTCCTACAATCCTGTTAAAAATGGGAGTTATGTGCACATCCGTTGTAGTATCTCTCATACCAATGGCCAAGACATACCAAATTTAAAAAGCTCACAATATTAGTACAAATATTAGTACATATTTACATTGCTCACAAAGTGAGGGTATATCTTATTCGGTTTACCCGACTGAAATTCTTACTTGTTTTGATTGTAGTTGCTTATTTTCCACTCAATACTTTATTGTCAAATTTATTTTAATATAACTCTATTTTTCTTTATTTCCAGGTGAGTTTAAAAAATCTTTTTCGTCTGAAATTACGTGTGATATTCAAGGTAATTAATTAAACCCCTCTTATATACCTTAAGATTTTTTACTTTGCAAGATCTCCTGTACAACTACTCTGTTAACCGTCAGGACAGTGTTTACCGGCAGAACAATAGCCTTCTATTACATTTTAGTAAAATTAATCGCCTTTTGAATAAAACATTCAATTTCATTTATTAAAAAATTGTTGCCTTCCGAGAAGCCGCTCAAACGATTTGGAAGGATGCCAAACGAAGTCCTAGCAATTTGATAATTTCATATGGAATTTTAGTTGGCCTTGCTCCAAGTAATGCACCGGAAGCTGAGATGTAGGTGCACCTTAAGTAGTCGTTCACAGTCGTATGTGTTTCGAAAACGTCTGTTTTTTAGTTTGTCTGTGTGTTTTGGATTTTTTTATTTCAACTTTTTCGACCTTACATAATCATTGACACTTTTCCAGTTGACGTACAAAAGTAGCAGTAAGTTGTACCATCCGAAAATACAACTACTTATGTACATGACTCTTTTTTAATCCCCGTTTGCCAAAATAAAGAAGAAAAAAAAATAAAACTCTGTACTCATCTTCAAAGAAAAAACGTTAACAAGTCTTTCAAGTCTGACGTTGTTTTGTGGGGATTTTTCGGGTTTCAGATTTGGTATGCGGATGAAACCTTTTGCTGCAGCACTGATGATGCTGAAGAAGATGTGATGCCATCCATCCACCTTGCAGCTCACAACAAGCAGTCAGCAAGTGAGCAAGCCAAGCGCAAGCATCGATGGATAGACGTATCATCTTCGTTCCTTGGTTGGCCAACACCACCACCACCCCTTTCCAAGTCCCAGTCCCAGTCGCAGCATCAGTTGTCACAACCACCATTCATCCATACACATTGTGGTGTCTGCCGAATGTGGAAATTGTCTTTGTATCTTTGTCTTGCAATATTTGGTTATCTTTAGACAAAAACTGATACTTTTCGTATAGTTCCCCCCAAAAAACAAAATAAAACAAAGTTGTTTTACTCGTTATTAAAAGACGTGAAACACGTCTTAATGAGCAGACAATTGCCATTAGTCTAATGTCTTATCCGCCAAAGTATTATGTTCAGATTGTGGTTCAGTTGGGGTGCACATTTTAAAGATGAGTTTTTATTGTTTTTATTTTTATTATATCCGATATTAAGTGGAATCTTTAGCATTTCACACTTTGTTTTAAACACGACAACAAAATAGGGTCTTTATTATTAGTTAAAGTCTTCCTTAATATCACTTTTCTAGTATTTATTGCTGACCGCGTGAGTTGTGAAAAATATTATTACAAATTGAATATAGATTGTGAAACAATACTGAACACCTCATGTATAATTTTAATGGAAACTAATGGTGATTTTGATTGTGAAAAAAATGTTGCCCCGTCGGCGCGAATTTCTGAAAAATATTTGCCCTTTTTAGGTGGGACTGCTGTAGTTCCTCGAATTAAACTTAGCTCCTGAGCGCCCCAGTAGGTGAATTGGTTGCGTACTTGCTTATGAGTTTGGGGGTCGTGGGTTCGATTCCCACCTGAGGCTCTGGTCTTTCGCAGTAAATTTTAGCCACATGTTCTTTGTAATCTGGCTTTCCCCAGCATCTTAAAAAATTAAAATTTGTGAGTTTGGAGTTTAGCAAAGGTCACATCAGCCTGGCATGTATGCAGTCCCTGGCTAGGGACCACCTGTCATTTGTTGCCGTAAGGGCACTACCTATCAAGAATATCTTGCAGGTCGCTAGAGGCATGTGCTGGTCTGTCCCTGTAGCCGGAAACTATTGAACTGTTCAGCCATCTCATTAGACGATTTGCGTCAGTCGAGGGCAGTTTTTAAATTCAGGAATACAGTTTCCAGAGACTTGATAGAAGCCTGGCTCTCAGAGAAAATATTTATACCGACTGTAGTCAGAACACGATAACTGAGACATTGGGTTTCGATAACGACGTTGGCGGTGTTGCATGTGGAGTTTAGGCAGGGCCACATCATCCTGTAATGTACACAGGTCCTGACTAGTGACCACCTGCCATTTTTGCTGTAAGGGCAAGACGAACTTGCAGATCGCTAGCGCATTGTCCCGATACGTTACTGTGGCGCGGTACCTACATCGAGTACAGTCGATCACAGTTTTTGAAGTCAGGAATACAGTTTCCAGGGACTTTATAGCAGTCTGACTATCAGAGCAAATAATCTGCAGCCAAAATTACTAGTATGTAATTTGGAAATATACTAGTTGCTTTTTAATTTAAACCAGTAACATATCTGTCCTTTTTTTCATATAACGAACTATCGATTTTTACATTTTGACAGTTGGGCGCCTGTGACAAGCTATAGGCGCCCAACTAAAGTTAGTCCATTTTTTACAATTCAGTACTACATAAAGCTAGTTTAGTTATTACTATATTTGAGAATAAGAGAGTAAGAGAGAATGTCACTCCCCCACCACCAAGCAAGTACATGCTCGTGAAACAGCTCTGACAATCGTTGTTGCTTATTTCTCTGCTATTGACGGCAGAGAGACGAACGTTTTTGCTGGCAGAGATGCGAATGGGTTTGCGACATTGCAACTAGTTTATGACTGGTTCTATATCGGTACCGGAAAGATCTGTTAGACTCGTCGTTTACTCAAAGCGGGACAGTCGCATAGCTAGTGATCAAAGCTCTCCACTTCTTCCTCATCTCCATAGCTTCTGCAGATATCAATCTTCTGGCGAGTTCGCCGATCAGGCAGTGTCCCGTCAGAACTGATACTAACTTAGACGATCTTTTCCTCTCTAGTGCGAGGAGATATTTTGACCTTCCCAGGATAGACCTTGGCCAGATTTGTCTAGGTGCTGATTTCTGTCCATCTTTCGTTGGGCTGTCTGATTGCCTCTTGCCTAAGCCAACGCTTGCACGTGGATAGTGGCGCACCAATATGCAAATTCTTCGGAAATTAGTAATGTCGTCCCTTTCCTAGCAAGTTCATCGGCATATTAAACTGTCATTTTGTTAAGTCTGTGACTTATATCCAGACTAAGTTCTTTACACTGCACTCCGAAGCCAGCCTTTTTATCAAGCTTCGAACCATCCGTATAGAAGTGGAGATGGTTTATTTTACCTGATATTCTACAAACCCATTCATCTCTGGCTGATATCATAGTGATGTAGTTCCTGTCGAAGGTGTACACCGTTGGTATATAGTCCACTCGGTCGGCCACCATAGCACTACACTTTGATATCCTCTTGTGACCGTAGATCTTGTACCACCACATTGATAAGCAGTATAATCTTTCTGCCGCTCTGGTTGCAACTTAGACTGTAGTCAGAAATGTAACGTTCTGCCATTCTGTTACGTCTTTAATAGCAAAGCTTTCTGCCTGGTAGACACCACATAATCGAGGGGGTTTTTTTGTAATGGACAGCTCAAGTTCTTCAGAAAAGACACCAAAGCCCACTTGGTTCTTGAGTTTGGGACCGTCTGTATATAAGTAAATGAATTCCATATGTCATGGGATACGACAATTCCATTCTGAACTATCAGGTATATGATAATGCCCGGAAGGTCAGGTTTTGTGTCTAAAATGGATTTCTGCAGAGTTGTCCACCAGAGACAATGCCGTACAATATTATCGGTCTGACTTCCGCCGTATACAACATATAAACGGTACGTCACAATGCCGTACAATATTATCGGTCTGACTTCCGCCGTATACAACATATAAACGGTACGTTAGAATTGGACACTTTAGTTATATTAAGTGATCGCTCATTTTAGTTCAGTTCAATTGAATAAACTAGTTCGTTTATTTAGTTCACCGGCTCATTTTAGCTCACCAGCTCATTAGTTCACCAGCTCTTTAGCTCACCAGCTCACTTTAGTTCGACAGCTCCTAAGTTCATCATCTCTTTAGTTCGCCAACTGACTGTAGTTCAACCGCTTATTTCGATCACCGGTTCAAATCAGCCGCTATTAAAAGAATCTGATTGGGACTTCAGTTGAATGTACAAACACGTTTGTTTAGCTAAAATCGCACATTTATATGGTTATGTCAATATGTCATGGTTAAAGCAAAAGACATGTTGAACTACTGAGCTGAAATGAACGAGTTGTGTGAATTAGTTCGCATCTTTCAGTAAGGTGACCCGTTCAATTGAACTCGTAGGTGGTTAACTAACTACACAACTCTTCCTTCTATCAGACGACTCCGGTTACTGCCGTAAACAATCAAAAAACTATACGCGGGTTCACACCCCAAATGAACCCGCGTTCTCCTATTATTCTTTTACAGGTATATAGCGCTACCACAGCCTTCATTGCTCTTTCTAGAATGTTGTGCTTGAAGTTGAACTTCCTGTCTACTAAAGTATTTTGGGCTTTTAGAGAAGGGAATTTAAACAACCCCAAGGAGAGAAGTGCAAATCTATGGAGATCATTTGACCCAAAGCTAGCTGAAATGTGTCTCTCAGAAGGTTATTAATGAACCTACGTCTACTGCTATCAACCCCCAGTATTGCTAGAACCGCAATTAAAAAGTCTGCATTAATGCTATTGATTTCTTCCTCTGTATCTAAGAAAGCTACCATAGTATATTCCCTAACAGAGAGAGAGACCCTTCAATAAGGCTGACTAGATAACGCAGGACGGTTTCGGTAGATTTGGCTTGCTGTTGATTGGAACCTGTGATTTAATTTAGTCGTGAGGTAACTATCTATCTCCAGGGTTTTAAGGAGAAATGACGATAGACTACTAATTGGCTGGAAATCCTTAGTTCATGTATGGGATGGCTTTCCCGCTTCTGGGATGAAAACAACATTGGTTTCTGTCCATTTTATTGGGATATACATATGCCTGATTGATAGAGCATGAGCCAGATAGCAATTGTATCAGCCACTGCCTGTAGCTCCGCCGGCGAGGCATTGTCTAATCCTGGCGCGTTAAAAAAATGTCAAGCTTTTGATAGCCCAACGGATTTTAGATTCAGTTACAATATCGTTGGCGATCTTTGATGCAAGCATTTCAACGGAATCTCCAGTTGACGTACGCAGGCGGTCCCAAAATTAGCCGAGCTAACCAAGACAACACAACATATTTGGCAGTTTTTTTCTTTATTTCTCAACATAATCTCATTTTAGCTCGATAAACTTTTTCCATCGATTTACGATAGCTTCGATTCCATGTTTATACTGTCTAGCTCCTGAAAATAGCCATCAACCGCAACATCCACCTCTTCAGTGCTGGCAAATCTTTTTCCGTCGAGTTTTTTTTTAGTTTGGAAACAAAAAATAATCCGAGAAAGTTAAATATTTCGAATAAGGTGCGTTCTGAAGCAATTCGAGCGTTAGTTCATTGATTTTGTCATTGCAACAGTGGATGGTGCATTTTCTTGATTGTGAACAAACGAGGCACCCATCTTGCGCACTGCTTTCCCATCATCATATTTTCCGTCAATATTCGATGTATAGCACTTTTTGAAATG
The DNA here is from genome assembly GCA_963930755.1 of Eudasyphora cyanicolor. NCBI lineage: Eukaryota > Metazoa > Arthropoda > Insecta > Diptera > Muscidae > Eudasyphora > Eudasyphora cyanicolor. Next base: position 214,281,883 of record OZ005734.1, on the reverse strand, counting down.
CCTATGACTTCAGCTAGGTCACGAACCATCAAACGACGGTCATCAAATACCATTTTGTGTTTTTTTTTTTTAAACATTTCTGGGGTGGGCTCCTCAGTTGGTCGACCACTTCGGTATTCATCTAGACAGCTCTTACGGCCCCGTTCAAACTCTACCCAATATTTTATAGTTATAAACGAAGGAGCAGCATGTTTTTAGGGAGATTGCATTTTTAATTTCTAAATATTCCTAATTATATTCAGACAACATTTGGTGTTTATCCGTCAATCCAATCAAAAGTTATTCACATAACAGCAATTCCACACCATAAAGGAATTTTTACATCATAAAGGAATTCCACACAAATTTAAAAAATGCATCAAACTTTGATCGCCTCTCTTGAAAAACTACCTTTTTGCACCTAGCATAGTTACTTTTACTTTACTTTTGATACCCTACACCACACTGTGGTACAGGGTATTATAAGTTTGTTTCACGGCAGATGTTTGTAACACCTGAAAATAACACAGCTACCCCCTTCTTAAAGTATACCGATCGACTCAGAATCACTAGCTGAGTCGATTAAAGCATGTTGTTCGTCGACTACAGGTCGCAATTTCACTCCGATCGTTCTGAAATTTTGCAGTTTAGAGCATTTCGCAGCTGTTAAGATCCCTATTGAATTTGGTTGAAATCGGTTCAGATTTAGATATAGCTCACATATATATCTTTCGTCCGATTTGGCCCTTTAGTCATATAGAACCTGTATTTTACAACCAATTGTTTTGAAATTTAGAATGGTAGAGTTTCTTGATCCATGAACCAACATTGACGAATTTGAAGAAAATCGGTTAAGATTTAGCTATAGCTCTCATATATATGTTTCGTCCGATTTGGCCCTTTAGTCCTATAGAAGCTGTATTTTACATCCAATCGTTTTGAAATTTAGAATGGTAGAGTTTCTTGATCCATGAACCAACATTGCCGAATTTGAAGAAAATCGGTTAAGATTTAGCTATAGCTCCCATATATATGTTTCGTCCGATTTTGCCCTTTAGTCCCATAGAAGCTGTATTTTACATCTAATCATTTTGAAATTTAGAATGGTAGAGTTTCTTGATCCATGAACCAACACTACCGAATTTGAAGAAAATCGGTTAAGATTTAGCTATAGCTCCCATATATATGTTTCGTCCGATTTGGCCCTTTAGTTCTATAGAAGCTGTATTTTACATCCAATCGTTTTGAAATGTAGAATAACCAATTTATACATGAATTACAAAATTTATATTTCAGAGTTATTCAATGTTACGAGAGTGGTGTAGGGTATTATATAGTTGGCCCCTTCCGACTTAGCCTTTCCTTACTGGTTTCAATAGCCTTTGTTTGCCAGATCACGTGTGAGTCGTGTCATGTTATTTTTGTTAAGTATTGTTTGGCATTTCATCCAATTCAAATCGGTTCAGATTTACATATAGCTCACATACATATATATTTACCTCCTATTTGACCTATATGTACTGTATAAGCAACATTTTATAACCAATCTGTATAAAAATTCAACAGAGACAAGTCTCTTGATACGCTTAGAGACAATACTAAACTTCTGGAAAATTGGTTCAGATTTAGATATAGACCCACTATATACATATGTTTCTTCCGATTTGGACATTCAATAATTTTGATATATTAAAAACCGTTGAATTGCCATAAAAGTGTTTTGTGGGCACCTATAGTGATTTTTTACAAGGAATCTTTTTGTCGAATACGAGGTATGTTCAAAAAATATCGCGAATTTTTTATTTTTTCAAAAAGTATTTATTTATTCATGAACATCTATTTTGTCCCCATTAAAGTAATTCTCCTCGTTTATAATACACTTCTGCCAAAAGTTTTTTTCCAATCCTTGAAGCACTTCAAATAATCATTTTTTGTGATCTTGTTCAGCTCCTCCTTCGATGCCGTCTTTATCTCCTCAATCGTGGAGTAGCGTCGTCCTTTCATGTTCCTTTTCAGTTTTGGGAACAAAAAACAATCACAAGGGGCTAGGTCAGGGGAATACGGTGGCTGCGGCACCATTACTGTGTTGTTTTTGGCCAACTATTCGCGCACAAGCAACGATGTGTGTGCAGGGGCGTTATCATGGTGCAAAAGCCAGTTTTTGTTCTTCCACAAATCCGGGCGTTTTTGGCGGATTGCTTCGGGCAATTTGCGCATAACTTGCAGGTAATATTCTTTATTGACCGTACTACCCTGTGGCAAGAACTCATAATGCACCACGCCCCTGCAATCAAAGAAAACTGTGAGAAAAAAGGGCGTCCGGCACGCTTTTCGTCCTTCGCATCTTCTCGGCCCTCTAAGAACATTTTGTACCACCGATATACGTTGCTTTGGTCGAAGGTAGCTTCACCATATGCCACAGTCAACATTCGGAATGCGTCAGCGCACTTAATTTTGTTTTTCACACAAAATTTGATGCAGAACCAAATTAGGTCCATTTTCTGAAATATATAAAAATCGAAGACAAGTTAAAACACATCCAAGCACAACGACTGTCAAAAATTAACTAAACATTCAAAATGGGCGGCCTTGTCAGCATAAGTAAGGGACATGAGTACCAACATAACGCTACAAAAATATCAAAAATCAAATACACGTAGCCAGCGGAAATTAAAAATTCGCGATATTTTTTGACCATACCTCGTACATCACCAAAAAATCCGTCGATTTATATTACTTTTAATATATAGTTATATTTGTAGGGAGATTATCACTGGTAAAGGGATCAGCGGGGGTGGCAGGTGTTTTGGAAGAAATATTTCCTGAAGTGTCTCCTTTATTTAGTTCATTGACGAGGAACGTCTATTCCGGAGCCTTCAAACCACAACTAAAGCGGCTTGCAGCAAATTTTTATATTTTTTTTTAAAAAATTAAAAAAAAAATAGGAATAATATTATGCCCACTTCCATCCAAATCTTATACAGGGTTCTTCAACAAGAGGTGTTATTTTGAATCACCCGGTATTTCGGTAGCTGTTACTTTTGAAGCTTTTATTCTTTGACATTTGACAAGTAGAAATTACGCCATTACTAAAAATGGAACGATACACGATTCAACAACGCATTGAAATTATCGAAAAATTATCTTGACGTCAACAAGCAAAATTGTCGCATCTGGGGCTCGGGAAACCCAAGAGTTATAGTTGGGAAGCCTCTCCATCCTCAAGGTGTGACTGTTTGGTGCGGTTTATGGTCCGGCGGGGTCATTGCACCTTACTTTTTCGAAAATGAGGTTGGATCAACAGTTACGGTGAATGGATTGCGCTATCGAGAGATGATTAATGATTTTTTATGGTCGGAGTTGGATGGTATTGATCTGGACAACGTTTACTTTCAACAAGACGGCGCTACGTGCCACACAAGCAACGAAACCATAGCTCTGTTACGGGAAAAGTTTCCGGACCGTGTTATCTCTCGAAGAGGTGATCACAATTGGCCACCGAGATCTTGTGATTTAACAGATTTTAAAGAAAAAGTCTACGCCAACAGCCCAGCGTCGATTCAAGACCTTAAAGATAGAATTCGGGAGGCTATCGAGGACATAGGGGAGCCACTTTGCGATTTGGTTATGGAAAATTTCATGAGAAAGATATGGTAAGCGTGGTCGCGGTGGCCATTTGGCTGATGTTGTTTTTCATTATTAACGGCATACCTTCCTCTTTATTATGAAATAAACATCCGATCATTTATCTCATAAAATGGCATTTTTATTTGAATAGCAAAATAACACCTCTTGTTGGAAAACCCTTTATGATAGATAATTAATAGAAGTTTAAAATATAAAAAATACGCGAAAATCGGAGAGTACAAACAATTCAAAAAATTACATTTAAATATCAAAACATAAACATGGCACACAAAAAATTTTAATAATTTTTATATTTTTTTTGAAAAGTACCGAAAAATACCAACATTTCAAAAATTTTCAAATCGGACCATAACTTAAGAAGTTATGACTAAAAACCCGATACACAGAGTGATTTGTTAACGATTTTTTAAATATCGATAACTTCTGAACGAGTTATAGGAAAAATTTATACAAAATTCCACAAAGCCTTTCTGCAGGTGTAATTATTATTATTTATTGCTTTTTACTCCATTGAGGAGCATAGGGCCATAACAAAGTTATTCCATTCAGATCTGTTAAATGCTAAGTACTTTATTTCACTCCAGCTTCAACCCAGACTTGTAGCCTCCGCCTCCAGGGATCTTCTCCAGGTTTTTGCAGGCCTACCTCTTCTGCGGCTACCTTGCGGGTTCCATTCCAGCGCCTGTCTTGCAATATCGTCTCTTGCCTTTCTTAATGTATGAGCTATCAATTTCCATTTACGTTCTCTTATTTCTTGGCTTACTGGTTTTTGTTTGGTTACACTCCATAACGTTGCATTTGATATTACATTAGGCCAGAATATCCTCATGATTCTTCGCAGACATCTGTTTATGAAGACCTGCAGTGCCTTTATCTCAGCCAATTCTAAGTTCCATGTCTCACATCCATAAAGAATGACAGACTTAACGTTCGAGTTAAATATCCGCAGTTTCGTCTGCCTTGAGATGATCTGAGAGCGCCACACATTTTCTAGTGCTCCAAAAGCACCATGTCCTTTTTTGAATCGGTGTAGAACTTCTTTGGTTCCACCGTTGTCATTTATTATTCTCCCAAGATACATGAATGAGCTAACGGTCTCAATTACTTTTCCATCGATAGTGATGTTTGGGGAAAGGCGTAGTATTGATAGACATCAATACTACCAACATGTTTAAGCGAGCATTTTCGCTTTTTGAAATTGCAGCAACGAATCTCGTTGGGCTTAGTAGCAATACCAAGTCTCTTGACGTCTCAGCAACTTTTCTTTAAAATAAAACGCCGATTTCCACTTTGGCCACTTTGTGGCAGTTAACAATATACTTTTATTTTATTCTTCAGTGCCTTCGGCACGTACACATTTATTCTTTTGCTTAAAATTCAATTTAAATTTGCCGAAGAAAGAGACGATCACGCCGCTGCGAATATTTTTTATTCAATGCCAAAAATGATTCGACAACAAGTGTTCGGAAAGGCTTACAAAACAACGATTCGACCACTGGCCTAAATGAAGTCCTATGAATAAAGCGTATTTAGTGATTCTAATTCAAAGGCACATCACTAAATGAAATGCGTTGAGTTTCTACGCATTTCAAACGAAATTTACGATTTCTATTTACGATTTCAAACTAAATTGACTACTAGTTATTATGTAAGTTCAAACGTTAAACTAGTTCAATAATATATATATATATATTACGAGATTTCTCAGCTCTCAACTGCTTCAACACAACATTTAACTTCAATCCTGCTCTAGCTGCATAAGCGTGGATATTATGTAGGTTTTCTGACATATGTGCATTGTTGTGAGTAAGCAGGCAAATGTCATCTGCATAATCAAGGTCAAGCAGGCTTCCTTGCAGTCCCCACTGTATTCCTCGCGAATTTCTCATGGCGTTGTTCATTATTACGCCGAGTACGATGTTGAAAGGCAGAGGAGAGAGCACACAGCCTTGCCGCAGGTGTAATAAAAAATATAAAAAATTTGGAAAAATCAAAACGGACATTTTGTTGAATCCGTCGATTTGTCGTGGAATTCCACATATGTTCCTTCTGATTTTGCACTTAAGCGTTATATAGAAGACAAAATCTCATAATGGTCCAAACGGAAGTGTAGAAACTGAAAACTAACGAATGAATACGAATGACAAAACAAAGTTTAAAAAAAAACAAGTAAGAAAGTTTCAGTCGGGTAAACCGACTAAGGTATACCCTCACTTTGTGAGTAATGTAATATTGAATATTACTCGAATTATTCTGTCAATTTGTGTGGGAGGTACCAGAAGTGGTTTATCAAATACACTTTTTTTGCTGAACATTAGATACTTTAAATTCATTGCACTGTGCCGACTTATAAGCATTTATGTGCACTGGTATAAACGTTATGAGACATTAAATTGTGGTATGATTTGGGCATTTTGTGTGGGAGGTACAAAGAGGGGCGTGGCAATAACGCCCATTTTTCACAGGGCTATAGACACTATAAAAACATTACACTGTACAAAATTTCAAGTATTTTTATACACTGGTTTTAATGTTATAAGCTGTCAACTTTTGGTGCAAAAAGGTACCTTTGTGTGGGAGGTACCAAAAGGGGCGTGACAACAACACCCATTTTTCCCTGGACTGTAGGCAATATAAAAGCATAATACTGTACAAAATTTGAAGTGTTTTTACACACTGTTATTAATGTTATAAGCTGTTAACTTTTGGTGCAAAATGGTGCATTTGTGTGGGAGGTACCAAAAGGGACGTGGCGACTTCGCCCATTTTTCTCGAGTTGATAACGACTAATAAGCTAATACTATGTGTGGAATTTCAAAAGATTCGAATAAGTAGTATAGCAGTTATTAAAGAATAAATATTTCACAACATTTTAACCCTTTGTGGGGGAGGTACTAGAAGGAGTGGACCAATATGGCCCATCTTCGAACTTAGCCGGAGATGGAAAAAAATATTACCACATACCAAATTTGAGGTCAATCGGTTACTCCTTTCGAGAGTTATCGTGCGCACCAGCCAGCAGACAGACAGACAGACAGACAGACAGACAGACGGACGGACATTGCTCATTCGACTTAAAATGACCCAAAACGGATTTCCTCCGAACATACTTGGGGTCTTAGGTCACTCCTTCGACGTGTTACACTTTTTTCCGTAGCAAATGATATATACCCTCGTCACACTAAAGTGAGGGTATAATTAAATTAGTAAATATATAGTTTTCCAAAAATATTTCATTGATGACAAGATATTTTATAAATAACTAGTTTTCATTTCCAACATTCTCCCATTGCTATTTAGCTTCCCTTCTATTTTTTCATAAATTCTTTTTAAGCGTCTGTTGGTAAATTGTTGTTGTCGTTTTTCCCCGCGCCTCTTCATAAATATATCTTGTAAGTCAATATAGTCATCAGCACTTCTCGATACACTCGTACACGCGAAGAAAAAATTCGTTACTCCCAAACGAAAAAATAGACAAACAACTTTCGTTTGAGGCCTATGTTTGTCGCAAACGATTTATGTTTATTCAAAACCCCAACGAAACATTTATAGCAAACGGATAGTGTAATTATCGTAAATGATTTATATTTATTACAAACCCTGTGAAACGGTTGGTGCAAACGCTGATTGTGTTTGTCACAAGCAATGCTTGTTTATCCCAAACCCTGTGGAAAGTTTGCTGCAAACGGTTATTGCGTTTGTCGCAAGCAATGTCAGTTTATCAATAAACGAGAAAACGTTTGCCGCAAAAGAATAATAAAAATTCCCCAATTTTAAGTCAAATGTACCCGGGAGCTCCCTGGCAAACACATCTTCTATAATTGGGTTAAAATCGTTTAATTTAGTTTAGACAAACAGTAAATAAGAAAGCATATATTTTATAACTTATTACAAAATTTAGGAGGCCATTGTATGGATCAAAGCGAGAAGTTATCTTACCATATATCAAACTTTTTAGTCAAAGGGAACTTCATAGGTCAATATTAAAAATTCTGGCCTAAATGCTGATCATTCAAAAGTTTCCACGTCCGTGAATAGAATACCAAAATACATCAGAAAATAACATGAAAAACTTCAAGTAAAAAATTGTGTTGCATAGTGTCTTTACGAGACAGAGTTTACCTCTTTATTATTGAAAATGTTATCTGTTTCCAGAAGTATCCAGTTGTAATGTGCCTGATTGAGATGGTTATGGGTTTCAGTACCTAAACGTGTGACGATTGATTGTTAATGTTTTAATTTGCATTTAATTTAAGATGTGTGGAAAAATAACCACTTGGTCATTAACAAAAATAATAGTTGGTTCGTCAACGTTTGTGTTAAAATCCATTGTTTTTTGGTGTTCCGGCTTTCCACAAAATGTTCAATATTTTCATGCAGAGCTCGATGTTTCAGTTCATATCATTTGTTGTTTCAATATATATTGAAAAATGTTTTCGCAAATCGTCGCTTTATTTAGTTTTTGTTGCATCAGCCACCACTAAAACGTCGGAGGCAACCCAAAAAGGCAGTGGCACTGTTGTTGGAACGAAATCTTCCACATTGTAAAGCATATGAAGAACCAAAACATACCTTCAGTCAATACATAAAACCACCATCAATGTCATCCACAATAACAGTGCCATTGTCTGTTTGCGTCGTGTTTTTGATCAATGAAACTCCAAATAAAATAAATTGCAAACATCGAAAATATGAAAATATTGAACATTTTGTGGAAAGCTGGGATTCCAATATATACAATAGACTCACTGGAACAATTCACTATCTGGTTATTTTCTCACATGTTTAAGTTTAATATTATATGTAGGTAAATGAAGTGAAACCTACATATAATATTAAACTTACTTGCGAGTTCACTGATAAAAACATTTTAAATTTTGCTACACACGCGCACAAATACCAGTACAAAAATAAAGACCCAACAACCCAGTAAACAATTATTTCCGACGTGTCGGACGTCGGCAAATTCTCGTAAGTTTCATTAGACATTCAACCGAATTGTCTAAATTTCCTTTAGACATTTAAACGCTTTTCTGTACAATATCGGTCAGACAATTCTGCACATTCTCTAAAATTCCATACGAGATTTACACGAAATTTCTGCACATTCTCGGAAGGAATTTATTGTTTCTTTTTCTTAATCGTGAATTATGCGACGTTTCTGCACATTATCGAAAGGGATTTTATGTTTTTTCTTGATCGAGAATTATTCGACGTTTCTGCACATTATCGAAAGTGTTTATTGTTTTTTTTTCTTAATCGAAATTTATACGACGTTTCTGCACATTCTCGAATGGTGTTTTTTTCTTTTCGGAAGGAAATTTTTGTCTTGTTTTATTTCAGTAACCATGTGCCAATAATTCAATTCCCGCAAAATAGCTAACTGTTAATTTTCATGGAATAGCAAGAGCTGGTTTTTGTAGTTGTTTTGCATACATTCTTTTGTTTGTTTTCTTACATCACCTCTTATTTTCAATTGTGCCACAAAAGTATCAACACGTCGCGGATAAGCATTTATTTTTATTTATTTATTATTATTATTATTATTTATTTTTATTCATATTTTATTTATTTATTCAGAAAAGTCGAACAATTTAATGCATTTCGGATGTTTGGTTAGACTTCCTTCCGAAATTGGTCCGAGATATAGCACGAATTACCTCAATAGATTGAGTCTACATTCGAATTTATTGGCCATAACACTTTTAGATGACAGCAATGAATCTAGAAGACTGAAACGACTTAATGTCCTTGATTTGCCCTTTATTACATAACTACCACATATTTACATTAAATCTTAGTAAAAATTGTAAAATTATCTAAAAACTTATTATTTAGTTTAATGTGTTATTTACAAATGCAACAATGTTAAAATTTTTTGATAAGTTCGCTGGAACTTAGCAAAACTGTTATTTGTAAGTTTTTATACAATTTGCTGAATATTTTCCTTGTAAATAGATTGCAAATAAAGAATCTCGAAGAAAAAAAAAAAAAAAAAAAAAAAAAAAAAAAAAGACTTCCTTCCGAAATTGGTCCGACAAAACGGAAAAATTGTCGGAGAAGTCGGACCAAATTCGGATGTTTTGTTAGACTTCCTTCCGAATTTATTGCGCCATATCGGACACATATTCAGAAAAATGTCGGAGAAGTCGGACCAAATTCGGATGTTTGGTTAGACATCTTTCCGAAATTGGTCCGACAAATCGGACAAATTTCCAGAAACTGGTCGGAAATTCGGACCATTTTCGACTATTTTATTAGACTTAAGGCCGACTTAATTGAAACTTATCGAAAAATCCTTCCGAATTTCCCTCCGATATTTCTTCAGATTTCTGACAGAGATGTGTCCGAAAACTCTGCACTATCATCCGAATTTCCCAAGACAAACGTTACCGAAGTCGTGTCAACCGCTCACACAGTTTTCTGAACAATTTCGAAACAAAGACGGCATCAGAATCGGCTACTTGTGCAGAGTTTCTGACCGACTTCGGACCGAATTCGGAAGAAATTGTTTGCTGGGAATTCCCATTCTCAGCAGGATTAGAGTCGTATGTTAACATACGACTCTAATCCTGCTGAGTACGATTGCAATTGTAGTGAAACGGTACAACAGTTCAGAGGGAGGAATGCGGAGACAAATTTCCACCACCATCTGCAGCACTGTAAATAAAACAACGCGGGCAAACAACGATTTTTTTGTGTTGGGTACACACACATATTATTGCAACAAATAAAAACATATAAAACCGCACTCTCACAAATTGAGAACAAGTTACGCTCTTTGTTCTCTCAGCTCTCTTTAAAATATTCAATCATGTTTAAATACAATATGTTTCCGTAAACGTTTTTCTTTTACCATAAACTTAAATTATGAAAATTTCGGAATGAAAGAATGTTCGTGTACAGCAAGAGAAACTACGTTTATGATAAACGTTTTCATTCACTAGAAATATTTCAACCATTACGGGAAAAGTGGATCGTTTGAGTCAAAAGATTTATGTTTGCGATAAACGACCTCTAAGCGTTTTTTCTTTGCGTGTAGGAAATCCAACATTTGCAGGAATTTCAGTTGATACTGTTGGTTCTGAAGCTTGATTAAACGGCTTTATATTTGTAGAGTTATTAGAACTGTTGGTTGATTCATTAAGAGGAAAGTGTTCTCAATATTTTGTGACTGCCTTGGCTCATGATTAACTGGGTCACTTGGATGTAATAAATATGTCAATATCAATATTTCTTGCCCGTGGTAATATGAATTGAGTGGAAATTTGATTATCATAAGTATTTGATAATGTACTGTATTTGTACTGAGAATTAGAACAGCCCTCCAAGTAATAAAACATTGAAATCATATAAATGAGCTATATTACCTCTAAAAGGATTGCTTAATGTCGAAGTGGAGATTGACAATTAAAGGCGAAATTTAGTCCTGTATTTTGCTAATATGAAACATGTTTCTACGAGGGTTACTATTTATATTTCGGGTCCAACAATAAAAAAAACAATCATTTATCATTGGAAATTGTTTTATTGTTTTTCAAAATATTCTCTGTGAAGAACAATACACGTTTGCTTGCGCTCAAACCAATTTTCGAAGCACTTTTTCCAGTCCGATTGAGACACCTCCAACCATATATACTTTATGGGTTCCCAGATCAATATTTAGAGGTGTTGCAAAACGAATATACTCCCATCCTTTGGTGGACGATATAATAAATCCCTAATAGGAAATTTCTTTGCCAAAATGTTGCTTAAGACTGCCACACAATTCCTTTTAAGTAAAAAGGTACATGACCAGCTTTTTCGGAAACATATACATAATATATATATTCTCTAACGTACAATAATACTTAATCCCCAAGAAAAGTTTTTCTTTGTATGCTGCTAAAAATTCTCTGAACTTTTTTGTAAGTCTAAGATATTGTTCAAGGAAATCATGTAAGTCATCTCTGTCCTGGAAAATATCCTTAATGCTCTTCTCGGCATTGTTATTGAGAACAAATATAAATTTGTATTGCCATGTTAAATGGAATCTGCTATTGGCACAATCCAAAAACCACACAATAAATACCCAAAAAAAAAAACAGTCAGACAGATAGACCAACAGACAGAGCGACCGGCAGACAGACAGCAGTAGCATGTTACGTTTATTTAAGTACAATGACAATTTACAATCAATAGAAAAAGAAGAAAACAATTTCGTGGCAAACAAAAGTTCACAATAGCAAAAATATCAACGGTCATGAAGAAAGCAGGTTGGGCGGGTTATGGCTACAAGACTCCCCCCAGCCTCTCTCCTTTTTATGTCTGCGACATTTTTTTGGGGGAATCGAAGACACAAAAGTAAACAAATCTGTTGGAAATCCCTGAACCGTAATATAGACTGACAGAAGTGCACTCTATATTTGGGAACTACAAGTGCTATCAGTGACTTGGAAACTGTAATATAATTTGGTTACAAAAATATTTCTTTTTTTGTTGGCTTACGAGTATTCCCTAGACAATAGGTCTTCCACTATGAACAATGAAGTTTGTAATGTTAGGGCAACTTTCCATTTATTAATTGCATCCAAAAGTGGAAATTTGATACTTATGATGATGAACTGCTAACCTCTCATTCTCTCCGACTTAGTAGATCATTAAACTGTTCGGACTTTTTACCTTCATATATTAGATCGAATTTCTTAGCCTTTCAATGGCCACCAACTCAGGCAGTAACCCACAATAATACTTACCATGAGTACCGCCATTATCTAGTATTGATTATTGTTAGCAAACAATTGGAGACATGGGTAACCGATACAAGCTGAGGACGGAAAAGCTAAATTGGGCGCAAACCGCCAAAAGATGTGCGAAATAAATTAAATGAAAATCGCGTTCTTTTGTCTGCACACAAAACCCCAGTCAGGCCGCCAGCCAGCATATCAAGCCAGGCAAAGGGACGGACTGGAGTACGGACATGACAATGATGATGCATCGTTTGTGGCATGCACAGCGATTTTTCGTTGGCAAAGAGCACAAGTTTTACCATGATGACGACAATGCCAGGCCAAGCCAGGCGGGCATCTTGCAACAACATGGAGGTGTTGTAAATTAGATTGGAACGATATTGATTTTTATAAATAGACATTTAATGACCACGGATCCATACAACAACTTTTACTATCAAAAAATTTCTTATATTAGTGATAAAGGGTCCTTCATGAAGCGCTTCCTATATTTAAATTTAAATAAAACAAAGTATGTGTTAGATGTCATCGAACTTTATTCCTACAAGAGCAGAAGAGAAGTAAGGGATGGTATTCGAAAAATACTGTAAACTAATGTAGTATCTGCAAAAAATATCGTTTCCGACCTTTTTCCGACGCATGCATGGAAAAACTCTTTACCAAAGGATCTAAAAAATACTGTTGGGATGAGTCCTGTGAGGAGGTTGATTTAGCGGACACCGGCGATGAGGCAGATATAGCGGTAGTGATAAACATTAAACATTCAAAAGCTGCCATCCCTGCCCTCAAAACCCTGTTGATACATGGAGAGACATATGTGGTTCTAATCTAGAAACCATAGTTGAAAGGAATATGGTTTTGTGCGCTTAGGATACCTGGATTTAATCTTATTCAAGGTACAGGTAGTGAAAGGCATAGATACTTTATACCTGCCAAGAGCAACCTTAATGATTATCTTCGTCTTTATCGAAGACATAGCAGAAGCCAGTCTGAAGTTCGAAAACTCCCATATGTTTGTTGACTTTCGTTTATTTGCTACACGACACCGAGATACCACCCTGTGCCCTAAGATCACTTCAACATCCTATAGCAGACTATGACAGCAAAGAATGCTGTGGTAGCCCTATATACCTGTGAAAGAGCAATAGGGAAACATTGAGATCCGCGTATGGTTTATTGGTTGCATACGGCAGTATACAGGCCCACCCCTTTTGGTACCTCCCACACACACGCAAAGAAAAAATTCGTTACTACCAAACGAAATTCGTTTGTGGTCTGTTTGTCGAAAACAATTTATTTTTATCCCAAAACCTAAAGAAACGTTTATAGCAAACGGTTAGTGTTATGAGTGTACATGATTTATATTTATTACAAACCCTGTGAAACGTTTGGTGCAAAGAGTTATTGAGTTTGTCACAAGCAATGCCTGTTTATCCCAAACCCTGTGAAACGTTTGTTGCAAACGGTACACGTTTGTCGCAAAAGAATAATTTGTTTGAATTATGATATTTAATATGTTTATAATCAAAGTTGTCACAATTTTTAGTAAATTTAAATTCTTAGTACCCGGGAGCTCCCCGACAAACACCTCTGCAATTAAAATGCTTCTTACATACTGTTCAAACTGATTTGAATCTACATATTCTAAATATCCTAATGTACTCGTATTATGCAAGGACGCCTAACCGAGCTCGTTTGTAGTTCATTCAGATGAGAAGTGATGTGATGGTAGGTGCATGGAGAGAGACATGGAGAGGGATTTTCAACACTTAGCAGTAGTTATAAGTATGTATTCATATTAAACTCCACTCCGGCCTATTATACCCACAACATTCGTTTTTTTTTGTTATATTGTTTTTCTCCCCTGGATAAATATTTTAGTTTTGTTTGCCAAATAATTTCTACAAAACAAAAAACAACATGTGGGATTGCGGCGGATTGCATTGGATGGTACTTGTGGCTCATGCAATCCTATGGAATATATCAACAGTATTGGTTTGGAATTGTGTGCGCCGCGGCAGAGTAAAGTTTTGAAAATGTACCAAAAATTGTACAACATTTGTTGAGTGGAGAAAAGACAACAGATGCAACAAATCCAAAGAAAACAACAACAACAAAATAACAAAAACCTAAAACCTAAAAAAAAGTATAAAGAAAAATGTGCAATGACGACATGCTTCAGTTTGAGATGAAAGGTCGTCCACCACTTCGTTTGTATCCAAAAAAAAGTTCATATTATTGGTTTCTGTTTTGTCTTTTCGGTGTTATTTCCAAAACAATATTTCTTTCAATTGTTGTCGGATTCGTATTTGTATTGTTTACATTAGCCTCTTTTGGTAAACAAGTGGGTGGTGCTTGTAGATACATCTCGAGTCTGGGGAACAACACCTACTTGAACATTTAACAAATCTCATAGTAGAATTTTGATACAGAAAATTGACAAATGATCGATATAGTTCAGAGAATAAATGCATAGAACAATAACACAAATAAATCATTTGTAGCAAGTGTATATTAAACTGGGTCACTCTCCGTATAAAAGAGATTAACTCGAAAAATATTATATATTATTTATATTATATGCTATTAAATATATTTAGAATGTACCCTTAATATATTGTGTTTCGAGCAGAATATTTTTGGGACAATATAGTGTGGCGATTTGTTTTCAGCGTATGGGATTGTCACAACCTTTTATACCCTCACTTTAGCGATACGAGGGTATATATCATTCGCTACGGACCAAAAGTGTAACACATCGAAGGAGTGACAAGACCCTAAGTATGCTCGGCGGATATCTGTTTTAAGTCGAATGAGCAATGTCCTTTCGTCTGTCTGTCTGCTGGCTGGTGCGCACGATAACTCTCGAAAGGATTAGTCGATTGACTTCAAATTTGGTACGCAGTAATATTTTTCTCTATATATTGGTCCACACCTTCTAGTACCTCCCCCACAAAGGGTTAACATTTAGTGAAATATTGATTCTTTAATAACTTATAGAATCTTGTGGTATTCCACACATGGTATTAGTTTATAAGTCGCTAACACCTCAAGAAAGATGGGCGAAGTTGCCACGCCCCTTTTGGTACCTCCCACACAAACGGACCATTTTGCACCAAAAGTTAACTGCTTATAGCTTTAATATCAGTTCATAAAATACTTGAAATGTTATACAGTGTAATCTCTTTATACTACCTAGAGTCCGGAGAAAAGTTGCCGTTAATCCCCTTCCGTGACGAACTTTTGTATTATAAGGAATCATATCAAAGCCTCGTATTTCCAGTCGTTTGGATTGCGAGGCTGTACCATCTAGCATCCATTTTTGTTTTGTACCATCCATTCTTTCACGATATCGAAGTCATTTATCAAAATTACTATGATTACAAACTAATGGATTTTTTACAAAATGCATTTATTAAAATTGATTTGCCTTTACTCGCAGGTTTGGACATTAACTTCCACAGCAGTTTGTAAAAACATTGTGTCCGCGGCAAAGATGCTTCATTGTTTCTTGGCTTCGTCATAAATTTAGGCGTAGCCGTCATAATTTCATCTTCATATTTTATAGTATAAAAAACTAGTTTTCATGGCTGGTGTTTTTGCCATTACAGTTTATGGTATAAATAATATTTTATTTGTCCTGACGTTTGTCGCATCCAAGAAAGGTGAATCTCAGTATCTACAACAAATTGAAGATGACACAGGAAAATCTTGGATTAAAAATTGGTGTATTTCAGAAAATGCTTATCATATGTACAACCCACTGGGCATTATATTTTTGTCTTAATCACTGTGAGTAGAAGTGAGTAGAGCCGCCCATATTGTTGACTTATGACCGTCAATCAATTTTTGGTGTGCTTTTTGCGGCAACTGAAATTCGCCAATATTGCATATCGGTGTTTTCAGCTTTGATGAAAAAGATATAAGTTCATCTTGTGGAAAATCAAAACAAAACAAAAGACTAAAGTGAAATAAAGCAAAAAAAAAATCACAACGGAAATGAAAATATTTATCAATGAAAGTTTGCAGAAATATGTCAATGCATTAGTACGTATTTGCATATATACATATGCGTTTTTTCATTGGCATATTCGGAATATTATTCGTATATCGATAGTTCATTAAAGAAACGACCTAAACCGTAATTTTCATAAAGATGGAAAAAGTCAAGAAATACATATTACATACTTTAAATAACGGGTTTTTCTGGATAAAGACCGAAAATATGTTTATCATTAAAACAATGAAGAACATCTTTGAAGGAAAGAAATGTTACATTATTTTCCAATCGAAGAAAACTTTTCTATATTCTTTACTTCCAAAAAACGTTTCCTTAGAACATTTTCTTGAAAATAGAGAAACGTTTCTTTGGAATAATTTGATAACGCTTCGCTTTAAAACACACTAACAAATGTCCTAATGTTAAAGACGTGTCCTTGATTTGGCACAAAAGATAATTAAATATTAAGATGTGGACATTTTGTACTTAAACTAAAGAACACTTGACACCTCACATAACGAAAACTTAGGTTAAGGACATTTATACTTAAAATATAAGAAATTTACATAGTACTAATAAATTATCATATATCGAATTTTTTTAGTAGTTTCATCATTGCTACCAACTTGGTCATTAAGTCAAGGACATTTTATACTTAAACTATAAGAAATTTACATAACACTAATAAATTGTCCTATATCGAATTTTTTTAGTAGTTTCATCATTGCTACCAACTTGGCCATATGTTCTGGTACCAGCCTCACAAAATATTCAATTCAATATTATATATTTCTGAAAGTTAATGAATGCCTCCACCATGGATAGCATGTGACCTCACAAAATAACTCAAACCTAAAGATAATAACACCGAAAACACAAAAAATATAGTAGATGAGAACAGTAGGAATCACAACAAGTTAGATGCTATATATGGGAGCTATATCTAAATATGGACCGATATGGCCCATTTGCAATCCCAAACAACCTGCAACTATAAGAAGTATTTATACCAAATTTGATCAACCTAGCTCTATTATTGCGGACTTTTGCGTGATTACGACTGACGGACGGACGGACAGACGGACATGGCTAAATCGTCTTAGAATTTTACGACGATTAAGAATATATATACTTTATGGGGTCTCCAATCAATATTTAGAGGTGTTACAAACGGAGTGACAAAATGAAAATACCCCCCATCCTATGGTGGAGGGTATAAAAATACAATTTTTTATAAAGTAAAGATGCACTTTTGCGATATTAAGCATTTGATAAATGCAAGGACATATTCTCATAGCCACCATGACTTGTAATTATGAAATCACTTGCAAATTTAAGTATGAAGGAGTTTTTATAAATTCGCTTATGAATATGTGTAAGTTAATGCAATGAACAGACTAGTTCGAAATTATAGCAGTTCGAATTATATCATATTCATAAACCCCTCGAAGTGATGTAGGTGTAAGTAAGTATAATGTGAGCGCCCCAGTTGGTGAGTTGGTAGCGTGCTTGCCTATGAGTTTGGTGGTTGTGGGTTCGATTCCCACTAGAGGCTCTGGTCTGTCGCTGCAAACTACAGGAACAAACTACTTAGAATGAGGAGAAAAAACCGAAATAAGCCTGATATTCATGACCGCCTGAAAAGAATAATCAAAGTCATCAAATTGTGCAATAAGAAACTAATGGATAATTATTATATTTCCAACCTGAAATCGTGTGGTGGTGACGTAAGGAAGACTTGGCAGTTTCTTAATAAAGAATTGGGTCGAAATATGAAGCCGATTAATGAAATACTATTGGATAATGGAAACAGTGTTGTGGAGGATATGGATAAAGCTACTGTTTTGAACACACATTTTGTCGAATCAGTAAGAACGTTGAAGCTTAATATTCAGCATTGTGTAAATGACGAGATAAATATATTTGGAACTCTTGTAATGGAACAGAGTACTTTTCATCTTACTAGAGTTGATAAAGGACAGGTTATAAATATATTGGACGCTTTGGACATGAGAAAGTGTGGTGGTTATGATGGTATCACCCCTAGAATGTTGACGGCAAGGAAATCCATTGTCGCTGATATGTTGGTCAAAATCTTTAATAACATGGTTGAATGTGCAAAATATCCGGACATTCTCAAAGTTCATAAAATTGTTCCTATTCCCAAAAGAACCGGCTCTAAGAACATTCGATATTTTAGACCTGTGGCCGTTTTATCAGTGTTGGATAAAATCTTTGAAAAGTTAATTTTTGGACAACTTGCAAACTATATCGAAGAAAGAAACATTTTATATGAAAATCAATTTGGATTCAGGAAAGGTTCAGGAACAGAGGAAGCGTTGGTTAATGTAATAGAATACGTGTGCGGCGGAATTGATGCTGGGTTTAAAGGTGTAGCTGGTACCGTCTTTGACTTTTCAAAGGCGTTTGATTTAGTGGAACACAACATATTAATTGAAAAGCTAAAATTCATGGGATTATCAAACGAAACCATTTTATTCTTCGAAGATTTTCTAAAAAACAGATACCAGTACGTCCATCTGGGCAGTTCAAAAAGCAGTTTGTTACCTGTACGTCATGGCGTTCAACAAGGTAGCGTTTTGGGTCCACTTTTATTCAACATTTACATAAATGATTTAAAGAATATGAACTTCTATGGAAAACTTGTAATGTATGCAGATGATATATTTTTGTTTTATAGATACAAACATGATAAAGTTCTTCAAGCACAGATTGAGTATGACGCTGCATTACTAGCTGAATATGCTGGGGTAAATAAGTTAATACTCAATTCTCCAAAAACAAAAATTTTATAAGGTTTTCACCACATTCGGATGGAGACAGAATGGAACCTCTGTTACGGAATCCGAGAGTGTAAGATGTTTGGGAGTTACATTGAGTCATAATCTTGTGTGGGATTTGCATATTGAGGAATTGAAAACAAAGGTATCTTTAGCTACGGGGATTCTTTACAAATTTAAAAGTAAACTAAACATAGAAACCAAGATGATGATTTACCAGGCATTGATACATTCGCATTTAACATATTTACCCATAATATATGTTTGGGAGGAAGGATAGCAACTCATTAAAGACTCTGCAACATGCTCAGAACAAAGCACTGAAACTTGTTCTCAATTTACCACTACACTATTCGACTTTAAGTTTATACAAAGTCAAAGCTAAACCGATTTTACCAATTCGAGGATTATATAAGCAGCAGCTACTGCAGTATGTGTTTAAGTCAATCAGTGAATTTGGTTCGAGATCAGTTACTTTCAATCAGAATTATTTGAGGACTGGAAGAAACACAAGACAAGCAGGTAATCTACAAATCATGAGATGCCGATTGGATTTGACAAAGCAGCGTATTGGATATACCGGACCAAATGAATTTAATAATTTGTCCAGATCAATACCATCCAACTCCGACCATAAAGAATCATTAATCGTCTCTCGATAGCGCAATCCATTCACCGTAACTGTTGATCCAACCACATTTTTCGAAAAGTAAGGTCCAATGGCTCCACCGGACCATAAACCGCACCAAACAGTCACACATTGAGGATGAAGAGGCTTCTCAACAATAACTCTTGGGTTTTCCGAGCCCCAGATGCGACAATTTTGCTTGTTGACGTGGCCACCGAGGTGGAAATGGGCCTCATCACTCAAGATGATTTTGTATCGTTCGTATCGTTTTTTGATCGTCTTGTATCGTTCGATGATCGTGTATCGTTCCATTTTTAGTAAGGGCGTAATTTGTACTTGTCAAATGTCAAAGAATAAAAGCTTCAAAAGTGACAGCTACCGAAATACCGGGTGATTCAAAGTAACACCTCTTGTTGGAAAACCCGTTAGAATATAAATTTACTTTGTAGTGTACTTCATATAAATAAATAAGTATAATGCGTCTATTAATGTTTGGAAGAAATTAATTTCACAGCGTTTTAAGTTATTTCAGACCGGCAGTTATTGCTGCCAGTTTGAGTTAAATCGGCGGCCTTTTTGGTACCTCCCTCAAAAATAGAGTAATTTTATGTGTTTTATTTAATTTAACAACTCAGAAAAATAATACCAATGCCAACTGTTGTACTGTGTAAAGCCTTTGCGGGGCCTATTGCGCAGCGCAAAATAGGCGTCTTTGTCTAGTGGCCGCTGGTTTACAAAATTTATAAAGACTCCTTCACAGTCGTCTATAAAGGCTACCCCACAGTCGTCCATAAAAACTCCTTCACATTCGACTATAAAGACTCCATCACAGTCGTCCATAAAGACTCCATCACAGTCGTCTATAATGACGTCCTTCACAGTCGTCTATAATGACGTCCTTCACAGTCGTCTATAAAGACGTCCTTCACAGACGTCTATAAAGACGTCCTTCACAGACGTCTATAAAGACGTCCTTCACAGACGTCTATAAAGACGTCCTTCACAGACGTCTATAAAGACGTCCTTCACAGACGTCTATAAAGACGTCCTTCACAGACGTCTATGAAGACGACCTTCACAGACGTCTATAAAGACGTCCTTCACAGACGTCTATAAAGACTTCTTCACAGTCGCCTATCAAGACTCCTCCACAGTCGCCCATAAGGACTCCTTCGCAGTCGTCTATTAAGACTCCTTCACAGTCGTCTATAAAGACTCATCCACAGTCGTCTATAAAGACTTCTTCACAGTCGTCTATAAAGACTTCTTCACAGTCGTCTATAAAGACTCCTTCACAGTCATCTATAAAGACGTCCTTCACAGACGTCTATAAAGACTTCTTCACAGACGTCTATAAAGACGTCCTTCACAGACGTCTATAAAGACTCCTTCACAGTCGTCTATAAAGACTCCTTCACAGTCGTCTATAAAGACTCCTTCACAGTAGTCTATAAAGACTCCTTCACAGTCGTCTATAAAAACTCCTGCATAGTCTATAAAAACTCCTACATAGTCTCGTAGACGACTATGAAGAAGTCCTTCACAGTCGTCTATAAACAGTTCTTCACAGTCGTCTATAAAGACTCCTTCACAGTCGTCTATAAAGACTTCTTCACAGTCGTCTATAAAGACTCCTTCACAGTCATCTATAAAGACGTCCTTCACAGACGTCTATAAAGACTTCTTCACAGACGTCTATAAAGACGTCCTTCACAGACGTCTATAAAGACTCATCCACAGTCGTCTATAAAGACTTCTTCACAGTCGTCTATAAAGACTTCTTCACAGTCGTCTATAAAGACTCCTTCACAGTCATCTATAAAGACGTCCTTCACAGACGTCTATAAAGACTTCTTCACAGACGTCTATAAAGACTTCTTCACAGACGTCTATAAAGACGTCCTTCACAGACGTCTATAAAGACTCCTTCACAGTCGTCTATAAAGACTTCTTCACAGACGTCTATAAAGACGGCCTTCACAGACGTCTATAAAGACTCCTTCACAGTCGTCTATAAAGACTCCTTCACAGACGTCTATAAAGACTCCTTCACAGTCGTCTATAAAGACTCCTTCACAGTCGTCTATAAAGACTCCTTCACAGTCGTCTATAAAGACGTCCTTCACAGACGTCTATAAAGACTTCTTCACAGTCGCCTATCAAGACTCCTCCACAGTCGCCCATAAGGACTCCTTCGCAGTCGTCTATTAAGACTCCTTCACAGTCGTCTATAAAGACTCATCCACAGTCGTCTATAAAGACTTCTTCACAGTCGTCTATAAAGACGTCCTTCACAGACGTCTATAAAGACGTCCTTCACAGACGTCTATAAAGACGTCCTTCACAGACGTCTATAAAGACGTCCTTCACAGACGTCTATAAAGACGTCCTTCACAGACGTCTATAAAGACGTCCTTCACAGACGTCTATAAAGACTCCTTCACAGTCGTCTATAAAGACTCCTTCACAGTCGTCTATAAAGACTCCTTCACAGTAGTCTATAAAGACTCCTTCACAGTCGTCTATAAAAACTCCTGCATAGTCTATAAAAACTCCTACATAGTCTCGTAGACGACTATGAAGAAGTCCTTCACAGTCGTCTATAAACAGTTCTTCACAGTCATCAATAAAGACTCCTTCACAGTCGCCTATAAAGACTTCTTCACAGTCGCCTATAAAGACTTCTTCACAGTCGCCTATAAAGACTCCTTCACAGTCGCCCATAAGGACTCCGTCGCAGTCGTCTATTAAGACTCCTTCACAGTTGTCTATAAAGACTCATCCACAGTCGTCTGTTAAGACTTATTCACAGTCGTCTATAAAGACTTCTTCACAGTCGTCTATAAAGACTCCTTCACAGTCATCTATAAAGACTCCTTCACAGTCGTTTAAAAAGACTCCTTCACAGTCGTCTATAAAGACGTCCTTCACAGTCGTCTATAAAGACTTCTTCACAGACGTCTATAAAGACGTCCTTCACAGACGTCTATAAAGACGTCCTTCACAGACGTCTATAAAGACGTCCTTCACAGACGTCTATAAAGACGTCCTTCACAGACGTCTATAAAGACGTCCTTCACAGACGTCTATAAAGACGTCCTTCACAGACGTCTATAAAGACGTCCTTCACAGACGTCTATAAAGACGTCCTTCACAGACGTCCTTCACAGACGTCTATAAAGACGTCCTTCACAGACGTCTATAAAGACGTCCTTCACAGACGTCTATAAAGACGTCCTCACAGACGTCTATAAAGACGTCCTTCACAGACGTCTATAAAGACGTCCTTCACAGACGTTTATAAAGACGTCCTTCACAGACTTCTGTAAAGACGTCCTTCACAGACGTCTATAAAAACTCCTTCACAGTCGCCTACAAAGACTCCTTCACAGTCGCCTATAAAGACTTCTTCACAGTCGCCTATAAAGACTTCTTCACAGTCGCCTATCAAGACTCCTCCACAGTCGCCAATAAGGACTCCTTCGCAGTCGTCTATTAAGACTCCTTCGCAGCCGTCTATTAAGACTCCTTCGCAGTCGTCTATTAAGACTCCTTCACAGTCGTCTATAAAGACTCATCCACAATCGTCTATAAAGACTCCTTCACAGTCGTCTATAAAGACTCCTTCACAGTCGTATATAAAGACTCCTTCACAGTCGTCTATAAAAACTCCTGCATAGTCTATAAAAACTCCTACATAGTCTCGTAGACGACTATGAAGAAGTCCTTCACAGTCGTCTATAAAGAGTTCTTCACAGTCATCTATAAAGACTCCTTCACAGTCGCCTATAAAGACTTCTTCACAGTCGCCTATAAAGACTCCTTCACAGTCGCCCATAAGGACTCCGTCGCAGTCGTCTATTAAGACTCCTTCACAGTCGTCTATAAATACTCATCCACAGTCGTCTATTAAGACTTATTCACAGTCGTCTATAAAGACTCCTTCACAGTCGTTTAAAAAGACTCCTTCACAGTCGTTTAAAAAGACTCCTTCACAGTCGTCTATAAAAACTCCTACATAGTCTCGTAGACGACTATGAAGAAGTCCTTCACAGTCGTCTATAAAGACTTCTTCACAGTCGTCTATAAAGACTCCTTCACAGTCGTCTACAAAAAGACTCCTTCACAGTCGTCTACAAAAAGACTCCTTCACAGTCATCTGCAAAAAGACTCCTTCAAAGTCGTCTATAAAGACTCCTTCACAGTCATCTATAAAGACTCCTTCACAGTCGTCTATAAAAACTCCTGCATAGTCTATAAAAACTCCTACATAGTCTCGTAGACGACTATGAAGAAGTCCTTCACAGTCGTCTATAAAGAGTTCTTCACAGTCATCTATAAAGACTCCTTCACAGTCGCCTATAAAGACTCATCCACAGTCGCCTATAAAGACTCATCCACAGTCGTCTATAAAGACTCCTTCACAGTCGTCTATAAAGACTTCTTCACAGTCGTCTATAAAGACTCCTTCACAGTCATCTATAAAGACTCCTTCACAGTCGTCTATAAAGACTCATCCACAGTCGTCTATAAAGACTCCTTCACAGTCGTCTATAAAGACTTCTTCACAGTCGTCTATAAAGACTCCTTCACAGTCATCTATAAAGACTCCTTCACAGTCGTTTAAAAAGACTCCTTCACAGTCGTCTATAAAGACTCCTTCAGAATCGTATATGAAGACTCCTTCACAGTCGTCTATAAAGACTCCTTCACAGTCGTCTATAAAGACTCCTTCACAGTCGTCTATAAAGACTCCTTCACAGTCGTCTATAAAGACTCCTTCACAGTCGTCTATAAAAACTCCTGCATAGTCTATAAAAACTCCTACATAGTCTCGTAGACGACTATGAAGAAGTCCTTCACAGTCGTCTATAAAGAGTTCTTCACAGTCATCTATAAAGACTCCTTCACAGTCGCCTATAAAGACTTCTTCACAGTCGCCTATAAAGACTCCTTCACAGTCATCTATAAAGACACCTTCACAGTCGTTTAAAAAGACTCCTTCACAGTCGTCTATAAAGACTCCTTCACAGTCATCTATAAAGACTCCTTCACAGTCGTTTAAAAAGACTCCTTCACAGTCGTCTATAACGACTCCTTCACAGTCGTCTATAAAGACTTCTTCACAGTCGTCTATAAAGACTCCTTCACAGTCATCTATAAAGACTCCTTCACAGTCGTTTAAAAAGACTCCTTCACAGTCGTCTATAACGACTCCTTCACAGTCGTCTATAACGACT
This sequence comes from Eudasyphora cyanicolor, assembly GCA_963930755.1. NCBI lineage: Eukaryota > Metazoa > Arthropoda > Insecta > Diptera > Muscidae > Eudasyphora > Eudasyphora cyanicolor. The sequence goes on along the minus strand of OZ005734.1, from coordinate 214,256,858 downwards.
CCTTCACAGTCGTCTATAAAGACTCCTTCACAGTCGTCTATAAAGACTCCTTCACAGTCGTCTATAAAGACTCCTTCACAGTCGTCTATAAAGACTCCTTCAGAATCGTATATAAAGACTTCTTCACAGTCGTCTATAAAGACTCCTTCACAGTCATCTATAAAGACTCCTTCACAGTCGTTTAAAAAGACTCCTTCACAGTCGTCTATAACGACTCCTTCACAGTCGTCTATAAAGACTCCTTCACAGTCGTCTATAAAGACTCCTTCACAGTCGTCTATAAAGACTCCTTCACAGTCGTCTATAAAGACTCCTTCACAGTCGTCTATAAAGACTCCTTCAGAATCGTATATAAAGACTCCTTCACAGTCGTCTATAAAGACTCCTTCACAGTCATCTATAAAGACTCCTTCACAGTCGTTTAAAAAGACTCCTTCACAGTCGTCTATAACGACTCCTTCACAGTCGTCTATAAAGACTTCTTCACAGTCGCCCATAAGGACTCCGTCGCAGTCGTCTATTAAGACTCCTTCACAGTCGTCTATAAAGACTCATCCACAGTCGTCTATTAAGACTTATTCACAGTCGTCTATAAAGACTTCTTCACAGTCGTTTAAAAAGACTCCTTCACAGTCGGCTATAAAGACGTCCTTCACAGACGTCTATAAAGACGTCCTTCACAGACGTCTATAAAGACGTCCTTCACAGACGTCTATAAAGACGTCCTTCACAGACGTCTATAAAGACGTCCTTCACAGACGTCTATAAAGACGTCCTTCACAGACGTCTATAAAGACGTCCTTCACAGACGTCTATAAAGACGTTCTTCACAGACGTCTATAAAGACGTCCTTCACAGACGTCTATAAAGACGTCCTTCACAGACGTCTATAAAGACGTCCTTCACAGACGTCTATAAAGACGTCCTTCACAGACGTCTATAAAGACGTCCTTCACAGACGTCTACAAAAAGACTCCTTCACAGTCATCTGCAAAAAGACTCCTTCACAGTCGTCTACAAAAAGATTCCTTCACATTCGTCTAGAAAAAGGCTCCTTCACAGTCGTCTGTAAAGACTCCTTCACAGTCGTATTTAAAGACTTATTCACTGTCGTCTATAAAGACGTATTCACAGTCGTCTATAAAGACTCCTTCACAGTCGTCTATAAAGATTCCTTCACAGTCATCTATAAAGACTCATTCACAGTCGTCTACAAAGACTCCTTCACTGTCGTCTATAAAGACTTCTTCACAGTCATCTATATAGACTTCTTCACAGTCGTCTATAAAGATTTCTTCATAGTCGTCTATTAAGACTTGTTCACAGTCGTCTCTAAAGTCTCCTTCACAGTCGTCTCTAAAGACTCCTTAACAGTCGTCTCTAAAGACTCCTTCACAGTCGTCTACAAAAAGACTCCTTCACAGTCAACTGCAAAAAGACTCCTTCACAGTCGTCTACAAAAAGATTCCTTCACATTCGTCTAGAAAAAGGCTCCTTCAAAGTCGTTTGTAAAGACTCCTACACAGTCGTCTATAAAAACTTCTTCACTGTCGTCTATAAAGACTTCTGCACAGTCGTCTGGAAAGACTCCTTCACAGTCGTCTGGAAAGACTCTTTCACAGTCGTCTGTAAAGACTCCTTCACAGTCGTCTGTAAAGACTCCTTCACAGTCGTCTGTAAAGACTCCTTCACAGTCGTCTGTAAAGACTCCTTCACAGTCGTCTGTAAAGACTCCTTCACAGTCGTCTGTAAAGACTCCTTCACAGTCGTCTGTAAAGACTCCTTCACAGTCGTATTTAAAGAATTATTCACTGTCGTCTATAAAGACGTATTCACAGTCGTCTATAAAGACTCCTTCACATTCGTCTATAAAGACTTCTTCACATTCGTCTAAAAAGACTCCCTTACACAATGTTTCCATTTTTTATGGTTTTTTCGTGTCAGCAAAAACAATTTTTGTAAAAAATCCATTTTTTTCCAATTGTTTCAATGACAATTACTAAACTTCTGTTTCTAAGTTAAATTTTTTTTATGTTTTGTGTTTAAAATGATATGGTCCAAATACTAAAGGAATTTTCCAAGAAAAACGGAAAAAATACCATAAAATTTGCCCTTCTGCAAAAATTTTGATGCATAGTGTTATTGGAAATTCAGACAAAAAAATATTGTAACAATCGCAATATTTTTTTGTCTGAATTTCAGTCTAAACTGCTTCGATTGCATATACATTTTTTTGAGCCTGCGCTTGAGGGCTATTTTCAGGAGCTATTCAGTTGTTAGTATAAACAAGGTAACGAAGCTATTGGAAATCTCTGAAAAAAGTTTATCGATCTAAGCGGAGATTATGTTGAGACATAAAGAAAAATGTTCCCAAACTTGTTGTGTTTTCTTTGTTAAGTCGGCTAATTTTGGGACCGCTCTCGTTCGAGTCTTTAGTGGAAATTCAATTTAGGACATTTTAAGTCATTCGAGGTATGTCCGTCCATCGGACTGGTTAGGGATTGATTGAGATTGGTGTTAAATTACAACTTCTTGGAGGCCATTCAATATTACAATTTTTGAAATAATCGAATCTCCAAACTTTTCTCGCCACTATTCAATTGTTTCATTTGCTGTGTGACACGTAGACACAATCGGTCAATGGAAAAATGATAGCTCTTAACGAGAGCTGAAATATTGCTCATGGGTCGACTGGGAAGTGTTTTTTTGGATTTAAAAAAAAAATTGGACTTAGCATCATTTTCTAATATGAACGGAAAGTTTATTTTTGCTCTAGCTCCTTAACGGTACGTCGGAGCGGGAATAGGTCAATGGCAAAAAGATAGCCCCTAACGAATCGTACTCATGGATGTCAAGGTCGTAGGTCGACTGGAAAGTGTTTTTTGTTTGGATTTAAAAAAAAATTGACTTAGCGCACGAAAAGTTGCAATTGGAGAACGATTAATTTGATAATAAAACTGAATAATTTGTAAACGTTGTTCTTGCGTATATCTCTCCATGAAATTCTAAACACTACTGAATACATTGAAAAACAAATGACAGATCACGACATATTATCACTTCAAAATCATATCATCGCTATTGGAAAACCCGTTATATATGGTAATAGTTTCTTTATCGCTATAAACTTGAGAAAAATTGCTGGGCCATAGGTTCTGGAACCCTTCGCACAAAATACTTAATTCAATATTATATATCGCTAAAAGTGAGGGAATGTCTTTCAATCTTTTTACACGATTGACATTTTCTGACTCCCTTTTTTTAGTTTTTACCCCTAATTCTTTTACGTAAAAATTTAAAATGTTTATTTTCATAAAATCGATATACGCTTTTTTCTTGTTAAGCATTCGATAAATACATGGACATATTTTCATATCCATGACTTGTGTAAATTATAAATTTACTAAAAAATTTAAGTATGAATGAGCTTTTATAAATTCCCTTATGGACACGTGTAAGTTAATGCATTGAACAGTTAAGATCGAAATAATAGCAGAGTAGCATCGTCAGGTAGGTTATACTCGTATATAATTTGCTACGAACCGAAAGTGTAACATGTCGTAGGAAAGACCTTAGACCTCTTAAGGATTTTCCATATTCGAGATTTTTTTTGAAAATTAAAAAATAAACAAAATTCGACTTTCTTCATGGCAATCATCAGAATGTCATCAAATGATCTATTTTAGATTACCTTTCCTATGACTTTAGTGGTAAATAATTGAGCAAATTATCCTACTGTTCTGGCATCTTCCATACAAAATATCAAATTGCATATTACACCGTGGAACACAAAAAAACAGGTTCTGGCAATGGATTCTGATAGAGGGGTTACAAAAATAATATACGTGATTTGAAAATTTACGTATGGTAGTCATTTTAGGCGGGAATTAATATTTCCCATTTTGCACATTCTTATGATGAATCGACATAGGAAACCGTGTGATCCTTACATTTTAGGTTTAGGATGTCTTCAGCAACATTACTTAGAACACTACGGGGAACATTTTTGTTGAACATTTTAACCCTCTAGCTCCTAAGGGTAGGGGTCTTTTTGGTCCATTTTGTGGAAAAGGCGAGTCAAAATGGTTTACAAAATTGTTTGCCATAAAATTCTACAGTAACGGCCAATTCCACAATCTCCGGTTATCCTACAATTAGAGCAAACCTACAGTTATAGCTATCAAATTGTATGATTTTTTTATTTTTTAACTGTGAGTTAGCTCTAACCAGAGGTTGTGAAATTGGGGGTAAGTCTTTGAACTCACCAAAACTCAAAGTTTAACTTTAATGCCAAAAATAATACAAAACTTAAAATCCATTTTTAGGTTTAGCCCCGAAATTAACCTAAAAATGGATCCCATGTTATGACTTATTTCTGGTATTTAGGTTGAGTTTAGAGTTTTGATGTCTTCAGAGACTTATAGTAGAATTTTGTGCCAAATATTATTTTAACCATCTATCTCCTCAATTTAGGGGTTTTTTGGTCCCTTTTGTGGAGTATGGTATACATTGTTAGGAAATAAATTTAATAATATTTGTGCTCTGTAGCCCTGTCTACACCACAAAATAATATATGCTGCCATTTTTGTGACTGCAGCTGTAACTGTGGAGTGTGACTGACATTGGTTTCATTCATCGCATCTGCGGGTCTGGTCAGTGGCTGCTGATTGCATAATCAACTTTTCATTCATTGTAAAGATTCATTGAATGGAGACAAGAGAAAAAAAATTGGTCGTAAATGCATTTTCTTGTGTGTTATCAAGGTCAAGAGATTGTTCAGCGATTTTGTTAAACAAAAAATGAAGATGGCCATGCATTTCTCTTTAAATGCCCTGCGGCATGGGATGACCAGTAATATTGGATATCGGTATGTTGAAAGAAAGGGGAGGATTGGAATTTGCCAAACATTTCATGTTTAATATCCTGTCCGGTTTGGTTTTAAATTGTAAGAAAATGTTGTTGTATTTGGGATATTTACTAAATTCTATTTAAGTCCAAAGAACCACACTAATATATATTTTTAATTAGTATTTTTCAACTCGATGGAAAATGAAATAATAATCTATTTTGAATCGAACGACCGCTTTGTAAACAGAAAATAGTGTATGATATCATTGAACTTTTACTAAAAATTGAATTACCTCTGATTTCAATTGTAATTATACTTATAAAATATAGGGTCTATTGAATTACTCGTATACCTTAAAAAATCACTTCATTAAAACAATGACAAACATCATGTGAATCACATCAGTCATCTTATAATGAATGTTCATAAGAGTACAAACCCATCAAAGATATAACCGATCAATTAAATATTCAATCAATATGAAACATAATAAATGAACGAAAGGCATTTACCAATTCACAATCACAGTTGGACAACTAATTGATATGTTTTTATATTACCTTTCACACAACAATCGAATGTGTTATAATCTCGAGCGTAACTTTTTCTAATGGTAAAATTTGATTTTGGAGATTTACTGCTCATATCGTAGAAAGTTTATGTAGAACTGTATTCCAGAGCCAAGTAGATGTATGTGAAAATGAGACGACAAATAAATTATAAAATAACAGATGGTATTCCAAGGATGCATCGTGTAATAATTTGAAACAATAATTGTGAGTAGAATTTGGTAATTGGTGTGTAAAATGCCAGAACTCATTATTTGTTAGTCTTTATTCGTAGTCATAGGAAAAGTTAGACTTAACATTTAGATTATTGCACTGGTACTAAAATATTGATTTTCGAATAACCGAAGATTCCAGCCGAATCATCTGTAATTCCACAGTAATATTTCGAGGATGGGCCATATAGGTCCACTGCTTCTAATATCTCCCCCATAAAGGGTTAACATTTAGTGAAATATTGATTCTTTAATAAAATCTATACTACTTTTTCGAATAGTCCGTAATTGAATTTTGAAATTCTTGGGCTACGTGCATTCGATTAACCTTTTTTTATGTTGGCACACTTGTCTCGAACATACGAGTATGTTCTTAGTTAACTTTGTTTCTGTTTAGTTTAGTTTTTATTTGTGAGAGACATAACAGCGATTCTGTTTTTATCTTCTCAATCGCCGGAAAACGCCGTCCTTTCATGGATATCTTCAATTTTGGGAACAGGAAAAGTCGCAAGGGGCCTAATCTGGTTAATACGGTGGTTGAGGCATGACTACGGTATTCTTTTCGGCCAACAAATTCGAATAACCGACGAACTTCGTTGCCACACGCTTTATGCCTATAATGTGCGAAAACATTGTATGGCATGAGCCAACCCATATGATCTACAACATCTCTAAAAGTGATTCGACTCTTGTCCATAACTATTTTTGCACTTTCTCAACAGTTTAATCGGCTTTTGATGTGATGGATCTTCCAGGACGAGCAGGACGTCATTCTTCTTTGACAAGCTTGTACCAACTATAAAAATTGTTCTAACTCAGAGTACAATCACCATATGCCACTCTCAACATGTCAAGTACTTGTGAGAACTTAATTCAATTTTTTATACCCTCACTTTAGTGTGACGAGGGTATATATCATTTGCTACGAAAAAAAGTGTAACCCATCGAAGGAGTGACCTAAGACCCCAAGTATGTTCGGCGGATATTCGTTTTGGGCCATTTTAAGTCGAATGAGCAATGTCCGCCGTCTGTCTGTCCTCTCTGTCTGATGGCTGGTGCGCACGATAACTCTCGAAAGGAGTAACCGATTGACTTCAAATTTGGTATGTCGTAATATTTTTTCTATCTCCGGATAAGTTCGAAGATGGGCCACATTGGTCCACTCCTTCTATGTAGTACCTCACCCACAAAGGGTTAACATTTAGTGAAATATTGATTATTTAATAACTTCTATACTAATTATTTCAATCCTCTGAAATTCTACACATATTATTAGTTTATTAGTCACTATTACCTCGAGAAAAATGGGGGAAGTTGCCACGCTCCATTTGGTACCTCCCACACAAATGGACAATGTTGAACCAAAAGTTAACAGCTTATAATTTTAATACCAGTGCATATAAATAATTGAAATTTTGTACAGTGCAATGCTATTAGAGTACATAGAGTATAGAGAAAAGTGGTCGTTGTTGGCACGCCACTTTTGGTACCTACCACACAAATGTACCATTTTGCTCCAAAAGTTAACTGCATATAACTTTAATATCAGACACACAAATAACTGAAATTTTGTTCAGTGTAATGCTTTTATAAGACCTACAGTCCAGTGAAAAATGGGCGTTATTGGTAAGCCCCTTTGGTACCTCCCAAGAAATGGACCATTTTGCACCAAAAGTTAACAGCATATCACTTTAATACCAGTACATACTTTAAAGTTATTAGATGCAATTTAAATTGATAATAATTTAATTAAAACAAAAAAATAAGTAAATTTACTAATATTGTTTGGGACTCAAGGTGAGGAGATTCATAAGTCGGTTTACCCGACTGGACTTTCTTACTTGTTTACTGGACCGTAGGTACTAATGGGTGGTTAAATTGTTAGGGCAGATGTTGAATGTGAACCACACCTAAACGTCAAGTTTTTTCTGCTTTTCATTTGACATTTCTTAATTTCAGACTAACGCAATTTGAATTATGGAAAGATACACAATCGAGCAACGCGTTAAAGTTTTTTAAGCCTTTTACGAAAATGGGCATTCAAATCAATATGCATTTCGTGCAGGAGATGTGAAAACACCTTGCATGCTCGTCCAGTCCGTTTGGTGCGGCTTATGGGCTGGCGACGTCATCGGGCCATACTTCTTCGAAATGAGGCCGGTCAGGCAGTTACTGTGAAAGGTGTTCGCTTTCGTGAGATGATAACGAATTTTTTATGTCCCGAAGTGGAAGATATGGATGTGGACAATATGTGGTTTAGACAGGACGGTGCCACTTGCCACACAGCTAACGAAACAATGGCTCTTTTGCTCAACAAATTCAATGGCCGTGTTATCTCACGGTCCAGTCCACTTCGTTGCCCCAGATTTAGATTTCCGATTCCGTCCATTTTTGAACCAATCACGATGACTTCCACCAAAAACACCTCCATAAAATAAGAGCACTCTGATAAAGAAAATATTATTTTTGAAACAGGAACCTACATAAAATTTTGAAAACATCAATATAAAAACCGTTGACATCATTTGTGCATATCCATCGATTTCAAAATGCAGTTTTATATGTATTTATACTGTTTACATTGCTAACTTCTCTATTGACTTTTTTTTTTTTTTTTTATTTATTAGATTGAAAATTTCATAATATATATAATACAATATGTGTTGCCTCGCGCCTATGTAGGCTTAAAGAGGCGTGTTGACAAAGAATATTTATACTGAAATATGCATATGCGTATATACAATAAATATGTACATATGTATATTAATATTTTCTTTTAGAATATTGTTTACTTCATTTCGTATTAGGTGAGCAAAAAAACAAAAAAAAAATATATTAATAATATATTATATAGAATATAATCAGTAATCAAGAAGAATTTCAATATTATGCAAAATATACTCTTTCACAGTTCTTTTAAAAATAGATATTGAAGTACAATTTTTAACATTACTTGGCAAATTATTAAAAATTACACATCCAGCATATTCAATCCGCTGCCGAGTAGTTTCGAGCCTGCATCTTGCGATTCTAAGATTTGATGAGTTTCTAGTGTTACAAATATTCTGATTTACCGATAAGTTGATAAATCTAGATCCAATGTTATGCACTGATTTATATACGTACAATAATAGTTGTTTCTTATATAATCCATAAATAGGCATTATAGTTTTACAATAATCTTTATATAAACCTATCGTATTATGTCTGATATCCAAATTAAAAACACATTTCAAAGCTTTATTCTGTGCTGATTGAAGAATTTTCAATTCATTAGTTTTCTTGAAAGCATAAACTATTGCCATATACTCGAGATGGCTGTGAATTAAAGACTGATATATCAATAGTTTATTTTTAGTCGCCAGTTTCCTACTTAATTTGAATAGCAATCCAGACGCAGATGAAATTTTTGCTCTTAAAGATTTAATGTGACCATCCCAAGACAAATTGCTTTTTAGAACAATTCCCAAATATTTGATTTCATGTTCCTCTCTTACTAATTTTCCATTGATATATATGGAGAAATCACTGTTTATTGACGGTGAATGTGGTCTAAATCGTAACAATTTAGTCTTATCTGGGTTCAGAACAAGACCGTTTATTCTAGCATATTCGATTATTAATGATGCGTCTCTTTCTATTTGCGTTTTCAGAACCAAATCATTCTTATAGGGGTAAAAAATGGAAACATCATCAGCAAACATCACAATGGTGCCAAACAAACCAAGATTATTAAGGTCATTCAAATAAATTGTAAATAGTAGAGGACCCAAAACACTTCCCTGTGGAACTCCACAATCTATGGGAAGTATAGAACTTTTATACTCGCCAATTTGGACGTATTGTCTTCTGTCTGCTAAATAACTTTCCATGAGTTTCACTGCATTTCCACTTAAACCATAGTACGTAAGTTTCTGGAGAAGAATCTTATGATCAACCAGATCAAAGGCTTTGCTGAAATCATAAAAAATACCCGCTACGCCATTGAATCCCTTGTCCAGTCCTTCACATATGATATTAACTACTTTGACAACCGCATCATTCGTACCAACTCCCTTCATAAACCCAAACTGATTCCTGCTTAAAAGCGATTCCCTTCCCATAAACTCCAAAAGTTGCGTATGCATAACCCGTTCAAATATTTTATCAACAATAGACAATAATGCTATAGGTCTATAATGTGTTAATGTATTCGCTTGTGATATTTTTGGTATGGGTATGATCTTATGCAGTTTCAAAATATCTGGGTATGTGCACGTATCTACCAAAGAATTGAAAATCCTTGTCAAATGCGGTACTAAAACATCGCAAGAACTTATTAACAAATTTGAAGAGATGTTATCATGCCCAGGACTTTTCGATTTCTTTAAATTCATTATAATTTCACGCAAATCTTCTGATGTAACACTTTTGAACAAGAAACGACAGCTGTGACTTCTCAAAGTCCTTAATAAATTACAATGGTCGTACTGATATTTTGGAATATTGCTTTTCAGATCTTTCACCACATCCACGAAGTATCTATTAAAAATTTCACATTTTACGCTATTGTCTGTCACAAGTATACCATTTGCATCTACTATATCGTTTGAACGTTTCTTTACACGACCCATTATGTCATTTAAAAATTTCCAGCAACTCCTAGGATCTCCTTTATACTTTAAAAGATTTTTCTCATAGTAATCATTCATACATTTCCGTGTACTCCTTCTTATAACCTTACTAATTCTTTTAAGTTTCTCATTGATTTCTTGGCTATTTCTATTCCTTCTCCTCAACTTCAAAAGTTTATTTTTTACCTCCATAAGAGACCACAAATTTGAATTTATCCAAGGTGCTATTTCTCGTTTTATATTTTTTGTTACTGTGGTTTTTGATGTACTTGACATAATTGCTTCATTAACTACGTCAATCAGATTTGAAGTAATTTCAGAGGGATTACCACAAAACGTAATATTGGGTATATTAATATTTAAGTAATTTGTAACATTATGGTAATTACAGTGGGATTTTTGTGTCACATTCTGATTGTACGGTTCAATATCGGATTTTAATTTGCAAAAAACAATATTGTGATCACTTAATTTACATTCTATTGAATCAATTGAAATATCACTAGAAATATTGCTGTACACATGGTCAATACATGATGCACTTGTCGGCCTTGTAATTAACGTGTGACAATTTTCAAAACCAAAACTGTTTAATAATTCCATAATATCACTGGATGACGCATTTTCCTCAAGCAGGTCTATATTGGAATCACCCACAATCACAAATGGATTTCGCCCAAAAAGTTCCAATTTGCTTTCCAGAATTGTCAAGAAAGTGGCAACTCTACATTTTTGTGAACGATAGAACGACATAAATTCAAGTGGTTTGCCAAAAATTTTAAAATTATCAATTTTAAGATGTATCAAATCAATATAATTATCGCTTTCACAAACATTTACAGTGAATTTGAGTCTCTCACTGATAAAAATCGACGTTCCTCCATAATTGTCACTTCTACAGCAATGAATATGATTGAAATGTGGTATTGTATACATTTGAGAAATCTTTTCATCAAACCAAGTTTCCTGTATTGCTAAGATATCAGGTAATCTCGGAAAAGTCGCAAGAAAGTTCTTGAAGTTGTTGAATTTTTTAACAGATGAAATACTCCTCATATTTACTGACATAATACTTAAATATGTGTAAGAAATTTTATCCAAAGAATATTTAAAGGAATTTATATTATTGAAATAATGATTCATAATATACCTGTATATAAATTTATTACAAAATAAAAATATATATATTTGAAATATTTATGATTAATGTCGTACAGGTGACACAAAATCTCCTTCTGCTTCTTCATCACTAGTTTCAACATTGCAAGCAGCTGCTGCACCTCTATTCAAAGATCTTCCTCTTGACTTCTCTGTGCTCGCTTCCAACAGTAGTGCATCAACATCATCTTCATTCTTTAAAACTCGTGCTCGATATATTTCGTTTTTTTTTACCAATATTTTCCCGTTTCTCGGATAAACAAATTTATATCCAACACTCTTTAAGGTTTTAGCATAGTTGAACAAGGCTAGAGTCTCTTTACTGAGGAAATCATTAACAAATGTTTTTTTAGTTTCTTCACTTTTTTGCAGTTCCGATTTAGCAGCCATAAATTTTATTTTCGAATTATTATCGGCAAATTTAACAATTATATTTTTATTTTCAACATTGCTCCTACGATTATTTAGGAAATAGGCATCGGCAATATTTTCCTTTGATATCTCAACTCCAACATTTTTAGCCAAATTAACTACGGCATCAACAGCAGACACATCAGTTGTATTTTTCACACCGATAACAATGCATTGATTTTTTACCCGTTCATCATTTAAAATTTTAACGGATGTTTTAAGATTTTTAACTTCTTCTTTCAACTGTCGATTTTCTTTTTTTATATCGTCCAGCTGTTTTTTGTTGTCTTTCATCACTTTAATGACATCATCGTACTGTTCCGATAAAAAAGTTATCGATTTTTGAATTGTTGTCAGCTGACTTAATTGACATCTGATAAACTTCAATTCTTCTTTGATTGACATGTCGTCTCCTTCACACAAATGACATATATATTCAACACTCTCATTCTCTAACAGGTGATCGTATTGTTTCTTGTCTAACTTCGTGCATTGAGCATGGAATACTTTGTCACATTTATCGCATGCGATATTCTCTTCCTTTTCTTTTATTTCGAGTTTGCACTGTCCACATTTTATTGTTTTTTTAACACTTCTGCGACTTGTCATGGGCATATTTTAATAAAATTCGAAACTTCAGAATTTTCTAATGCTTATAAAAGTTATTTCAAATGTTTGTACTTGTTTATTATATTTTAATTTATTTTTTAAAGGAGTCGGTACGGAGCCACTACACAGTTGCACTTGCTTCAGCCAGGGTTGCCAACAGACTTCGTCTGCATATTTTATCAAGGGTCTTATTGCGGTATATAAATTAATTAACAATCCTTTCTAATTGAAATGTAGGTATACATAAAAATACATATGTTCAGCTTCACATTTCAAGAAGTTTTCATCTCTATAGTATGCTCAAGGCAGAATCCGCTACTTCTGATAATATATGTATATAATCGGTTTGCCATTTATATGATGCTAAAAGCTAAGATTTTGCCGATCTTCACTATTAGTCAAGTTTTATAAAAATCATAATCAATTTTTTTGAAAGAAATCTTTAAAAATTGAACATAAATATTACAAATATTGCACAGATTATAATATCCCAGCAAAATCTTGGTAAGTACCTGTCATTATTCCCTGCATTACCAAATAATGACATCTCATTATTCACTGCATTACTTGCGGCTAATTAATAATAACAGAAATAAGTGATTTTTTGTTATCAAAATCGTTTTGCCAAATTTTAATATAAATGGAATGTTTTCAAATAGTACGTGTAGATTTTAATCAAAAATATCATAAATATTTTTGTATGTCTTAAGATGTTAAATCATTGAAGAATTTTTCAACTGGAGGTTTGGGTTCAGAAATTCGAATCTGGCATGAGGAAATTGTTTGTTTCGAGAAATATGCGCGACAATATGCAAAAAATCACTTTAAACGTCCATTTCTACATATCTACCATATATACTACTTATTTTGAACATACTGGTAATGCATTATTCAAGTACATAAACTCGTGAAAATATAAGCGCATATTTAAGAGGCATGCCTATGCTACAAATAAGTGCTACTTTATTGTATGCTTTTGGGAAGTACTTTCCTCCAATGACATCCCCATGTTAAAATAATGACAAAAGTGGCTAAATAATAAGTACTTACCATTATCGAACTTTGGTTACTCGTCGGATTATTTGGTAATGAGAAATTTTGCTGGGCTTATATCATAAATGAAATTGGAACAATTACCAGGGACGTATCTAGGGGGGAGGGCCCGGGGGCCCAGCCCCCCCCCCCGAAATGTTTTAAACATTGGCATAAACTATTGAAAATTTTCAAAATCACTCAAAAAAAATAAAACACGAAAAATATTTGGAAGGCAGATCAAAAAAAAACAATACAAAAGCGTAAAAAATGGCAACAGTAAAAGTAATAACAACTAAAAATAAAAAAAGTGCATGTTTCACGATTTTTTGATTGGTGCTAGCCAGAAATTAGCTGAAATAAGTATATGGATTAGCTGAAATAAGTATATGGATTAATTACACTATGCAACAAATGAACACTTTTTGAAAAATACACGGACTTGACAGTATAGGGCCCCCAAAGTTTCTGAAAATCAGTGGGCCACTCGAAAAAGGTATCATCAGCTTTTGTCCAACAACTAATTCCGACTTGGTGATACCGCTTAACTAGGTTTGGCAATAATGTAGCTAAGAATATGCTGAACAAAGTTTCTTAGCATTTTTGCGAAAAAAAAGTTTCCGGTACTTTTTTTTGAAAAAGTGAAGGAAAAAATATTTTGTTTTCACTTTTTTCAGCATAACTTCCGGGGACTCGTAATTTTTCACTTGCTTGGCAAAATTGTAGCCAACGTAAATCTGAAAATTTTTTGTAAACATATCAATACAATCTGAACGTGTCTAGGCACCCTAAATAGCTAAAAAAACCACATTGTACCCCAAAAGTTTAAGTATTTCACTGTTATGTAACAAAAATAAATTTTTTTATAGGGCATGTACAGCAACTTTATAGAAAATATTAAGGCCAATATTTTTGTGGAACATTTTAACCCTCTAACTCCTCCAAAAAACTGTAATTTTTGGCCCCATTTTATCAAATCGTAAAAAGCACCTCTTAAAAAGGGGAGGGCGGGGATGAAACGTTCTACAAAAATGTTCGCCATAAAATTTTACTATATAAGTCGGAACACACCAAAGCCCAAATCTTAACACAAAAACCCAAAAAACGGTCAAATTCCAGTCAACAACGCTCTTTACTGCTATCTTTATTGCTTCGAATACTAAATCGTACGACTAACATTGCTTCACGAACAGGAATTTGACCTTTTTTTGGTGTTTGTGTTATGTTTTGAGCTTTGGTGTGTTCTGACACATACAGTAATTTTATGGCGAACATTTTTGTAGAACATTTCATCTCCTCTCTCCCCATTTTAAGGGGTGTTTTTTACGATTTGTTAAGATGGGGCCAAAAATTACAGTTATGTGGGGGAGCTAGAGGTTTAAAATGTTCCACAAAAATATTGGCCTTAATATTTTCTATAAAGTTGCTGTACACGCCCTATACCAAAAAAAATATATTTTTGATACATAACAGTGAAATACTTAAATTTTTGGGGTACAATGTGGTTTTTTGAGCTATTTATGGTGCCTAGACACGTACAGATTGTATTAATATGTTCACAAACGTTGTTCAGATTTACGTTGGCTACAATTTTGCCAAGCATTGTTAGTGAAAAATTACGAGTTCCCGGAAGTTATGCGGAAAAAAAATGAAAAAAAATATTTTTTTCCTTCACTTTTTCAAAAAAAAGTACCGGAAAATTTTTTTTTCGCGAAAAATGTTAAGAAACTTTTTTCAGCATATTCTTAGCTACATTATTGCCAAACACAGTTAAGCGGTATCACCAAGTCTGAATTAGTTGTTGGACAAAAGCTGATGACACCTTTTTCGAGGGGCCCACTGATTTTCAGAATCTTTGGAGGCCCATAAAACAAAATTGGTCACCAATTTCGCCAAGCCGAGTATAGGGTTATACTACCCTTTGATAGTAGAATAGAACCTATACCGTCAAGTCCGTGTATTTTTTTCACTGTTGCACAGTGTTATTGGAGGCAGAAGAATGATAAGCCATCAAATGCATTAGATGCTATTTTAGTTTTTGTTCTCGACGTTAAGAAGAATAAAAACGTATCTACGGAACAGAATGGAAGGAGGAAGGCTATCTTATCTGGCTTTGATGTCTATATACAAAGATGAAGTCAAAATCGATGAAATAATTGATCTATTTCTTTCAAAAAATCGAAGATTACATTTTTAACCTTTACATATTTTATTGTTAAACGTTTTAATGATCTCGTACTAAAGTACATATTTATATTTAGGAATAAAATTCGAATAAAAAAGTAAGGAAATTAACTTCCCTTACCTACACAATAAACGCAATTTTTAATTGTTGATCTTTGTTATGGAAAAAAAGGTTGGCACCCCCCCCCCCCCCCGAATTAAAATCCTGGATACGTCCCTGACAATTACCTATTATAAATAAAAACATGAAGTGTTTAAAATAAAATTTTTAAATAAATCTTAATTTAATTGGAATATGGTTACATATTGAATTTGCACTACGCTTATTTTACGTCATCTAACAAAATGTTGAGCATTATTTATTAAAAAAGAAAAACCGAAAATAACCGGTTTTTAATTTTCGGTTAAACCGAAAACCGGTTTTAGAGTTAACTTAATTTTCGAAGAAACCGAAAACCGTATTTTAAAAATAACCGGTTTTTTGATCTCCCTACACCAGATACATATGCACAAAATCACAGCACCCTCGCCAAAAAATTGTGCAAGATATCTTAATTTTAAGATTTGGCTTATATGGGCCGGGCACGCCCTTTATTCCGATCACGGCCATTTTTTGGCCAATCACGTAGACTACCACCAGATACATGTGCACAAAATTACAGCGCTCTCGATAACAAATTGTGCACGATATCTAAATTTCAAAATTTGGCTTATATGGGCAGGGCCACGCCCTTTGGTCCGATCCCGGATATTTTTGGAACAATCACGTAGACTACCACCACATATGTACAAAATTACAGCACTCTCTATAACAAAATGTGCAAGATAATTCAATTTCAAAATTTGGCTTATATGGGCGGTGCCACGCCCATTGACCCGATTCGGCCCATTTTTAGACCAGTCACGTAGACTGCCACCAGATACGTATACACAAAATTCCAGCACTCTCGCTAACAAATTGTGCAAGATATAACATTTTTTAAATTTGGTTTATATGGGCGGTGCCACGCCCATTGCTGCGATCCCGCCCATTTTTGGACCAATCATGTAGACTGCCACCAGATACATATGTACAAAATTACAGCACTCTCGCTAACAAATTGTGTAAGATATCTTAATTTCAAAATTTGGCTTATATGGGCGGTGCCACGCCCTTTGGTCCGATCCTGGCAATTTTTGGAACAATCACGTAGCCTACCACCAGATATATATGTACAAAATTACAGCACTCTCTCTAACATATTGTGAAAAATATCTAAAATTCAAAATTTGACTTATATGGGCGGTGCCACGCCCATTGGTCCGCTTCCGCCCATTTTTGGACCAATCACGTAGACTACCACCAGATACATGTGCACAAAATTACAGCACTCTCGATAACAAATTGTGCAAGATATCTTAATTTCAAAATTTGACTTATATGGGCGGTGCCACGCCCATTGGTCCGATTCCGCCCATTTTTGGACCAATCACGTAGACTACCACCAGATACATATGCACAAAATTACAGCACTCTCGCTAACAAAATGTGCAAGATAAGTCAATTTCAAAATTTGGCTTATATGGCCGGTGGCACGCCCATTGACCCGATTCCGCCCATTTTTAGACCAGTCACGTAGACTGCCACCAGATTCGTATACAGAAAATTCCAGCACTCTCGCTAACAAATTGTGCAAGATATAACATTGTTTAAATTTGGCTTGTATGGGCGGTGCCACGCCCATTGCTGCGATCCCGCCCATTTTTGGACCAATCACGTAGACTGCCACCAGATACATATGTCCAAAATTACAGCACTCTCGCTAACAAATTGTGCAAGATATCTCAATTTTAAAATTTGTCTTATGTGGGCGGGGCCACGCCCACTTAAGATATCGAAAATTCAAGTACCCTATTTTCACCACGCCCCACACATGTACATTCTGTGAAAATTTCAAGAAGATCGGTCCAGCCGTTTAGACGTCTATACGGTACAAACAAACCCACAAACACACATTCTTCTTTATATATATAGATAACTTTTTGACTCTATCTTCACTCCCTTTCATATTACGCCTGTTCGTGTCAAGGACTTCCCTCCCACCAAATTTCATGATTCCTGCTTCAGCCGATTGGGCTGGGAAGTGATCAGCCAGTCAAGCAATCAGTCAATCAATTATTCAAGCAATCAACCAGTCAATTAGTCAGTCACGCAACAATTATATATGTACATATATATGGATGAACGATGGCACCATTTGCCCCTATTTCACGCAATCTGAAAATATTGTTTGTAAACTATCTAACACTAAACAACACACATTTGCAATCTACAACAGTTCAATTCGTGTAGACCAGTGTCATTAATAATATTCGTTCGTTCGTTCGTTCATTTGTGCTTGTTAAACGTTCAACTACTGTTTCACAGTAACTGACAGCTAAATTATCTATAGTTACGCATGCGCAATGCATCAATAAACAAATTTGCGTTCGATCATAAATTATTTGAATATTTCACGCATTTCGGAAATGAAAACAAAAGCTCTGCAAAGATATTTTCTTCAATTGCCATTGTAATTTGAAAATAAATACGAATGGATGGATGTTGTGTACTCATGAAACTATTCAAATATTTTGATTGTACAAATTTGTTTTGTGGGCAGTAATTTGAAATATGAATTTTTAATTGATTTGCTTTTTTTCGTTTTGTTTATTTTTGTATAAGTAATATTCAGACCTCCTCCTCCACCACATCTATCTTATCCGTAATCTCTAGGAATTTATGTAAAAGTAAAACGGTAAATAAATAGAAACGCGTGAGAAAGGCTGTCTTGTCTGTGTACACCTTTGGATAGGATGGCATTTATTTTATTATATTATATTCATTGTGGTTCGTAGACACAACTCATTTTGTCTTTTTACTTCATTATTATCACCCCCCGCCTTTCCACCGGTCCAATACATCGGAAATTGACAGCAAAGGGAGTGTTTGTTAATTACAAAGAAACTACAGAGACGGATGAATTGCGAGAGAAACTTCTGTTTTTTCACAAATTCATAAAAGTTTCGATTGCGTGTACATACTTTGGCTACGGCTGGACGACAGTAACGGCCGAACGGCAGTCGTCGTTGAATTGTCCAAGTGTCTGAGTTGTCCATCAATTTGTGGCCACTGACTCAAAAACTATGAACCTCCGCATCAATGGACAAAATCCCCCAAAAAAAAACTCCGTCTGATGCTGAGAGGTGAAAGCTAAGAGACGCATAAATATCAAATTGGAAATGCATATTTATTACTCGTAAAAAAAAACATAAAAATACTATACAAGACATGTCGCCGTAAAGCGACATTTGTCAGTTAGGGTTAAGTGCAATTAACATGGTTAAATGACAAAATTGAATTTGATCAGATAAAAGTTAAGTTTCAGATATATTTTAAATAAATATGTCCATTAAATTTAAATATTGAATATTGAACACGAGGTGATTAACCCGATAAAAAGAAAGCATATCAATCAAATCTCGTAATTGTAATTGTACGTGCAGGGTGTCTCAGAAGAATATTTGTCTCTTGAATAAATGTTAATTAATTAAATTTCATGGGCCTTGGAAGGGATATTTTAAAAGTATATATATACCCTCACTTTATTGGAGGTGGGTCTATATCCTTTGCTACGGACCAAAAGCATTGACCTAATACCCTAAGTATGTTAGGCGGAAATCCGTTTTAGACATTTTTAGTCCTTTGAGCAATTTCCGTCCGTCCGTCTCCTGTCCTGGCTGATGCGGATGACAATTCTGGAAAGAAGTAACGGATTGACTTAAAATTTCATGCCAAGTGAGTCAATTTTTAAAACCGATGTCTTCTGATCAGGGTAAAACTTGTACCAAGTTTAGTCCTATTGGATAGTATACGTAGTTATGACACAAAATTTCAACGAGATCGGTTAAGGACTGCCCGAGTTGGAGGGTGTTGAATTTTGAACATTTTAGTCAATCGGTCGTGTTTTCCCTTCCATATAACTTATTACCTTTGGTATTTAGAAAATTGTGCTCAACATTTTAAAAAATTTCGCAAAAATATTTTTTGTGGGTTTTATTTTGCGAAATTAAAACTTGTTTTGAAATTTTTGTCAAAAAAACATGTTTTTATTTTTTTTTCTCAAACGGAAGTTAAAAGTAAAGGGTGGTTAAATTGTAAGGGCCGATGTTGAATGTGAACCACACCTAAACGTCAAATTTTTTTTTGCATTTCATTTAATATTTCTCAATTTCAGACTAACTCAATTTGAACCATGGAAAGATACACAATCGAGCAACGCGTTAAAGTTGTTTAAGCCTTTTGCGAAAATGGGCGTTGAAATCAAAATGCATTTCGTGCACTTCGTGGTGTTGTTTTGATCAGCATCATCGACCAAATGTGTCCACAATCGGGAGAATTGTGGGCAAATTTCAGCAAACCGGGTCTGTAGGAGATGTGAAAACTCCTGTGCATGCTCGCCCAGTTCGTTTGGAGCGGCTTATGGGCTGGCGACGTCATCGGGCCATACTTCTTCTTCGAAATGAAGCCGGTCAGGCAGTTACTGTGAATGATGTTCGCTATCGTGAGATGATAACAAACTTTTTATGGCCCGAATTGGAAGATATGGATGTGGACAATATGTGGTTTCAACAGGACGGTGCCACTTGCCACACAGCTAACGAAACAATGGCTCTTTTGCGCAACAAATTCAATGGCCGTGTTATCTCAAGTCGTGGCGATGTCAATTGGCCACCAAGATCATGTGATTTGACACCGTTGGACTTCTTTCTTTGGGGTTATTTGAAAGAAAAGGTGTTCGTCGATAAGCCAGCAACAATTCAAGAGTTAAAGAATGAGATAATTCGGCACATTAAAGGCATAGAACCTCAATTATACCTCAGCGTCTTCGAAAATTTGGATCATCGGATGGAGGTGTGCCGCCGAGGTCGCGGCGGCCATTTGGCCGATATTTTGTTCCATACATAATTGAACAACACCAATATTATCATAATAAAAATAAATGACAATAATTTCCTTAATAATTCGTGTTTTATTCAAAATCAGCATCGGCCCTTAAAATTTAACCACCCTGTATTTCCTTTAAGAGCCTTGTGGTTTATTAATGGGATGAGACTTGTTTATCTATCAACATATATATAAACATCTAAAATAATAGAGGTTAAACCACGTATTTTAGCATAACTCGAGAAATATTTATCCTATTTGGTTCATGAAATCTTTAATGAATCCTAAATTCATCTTCTTTAAATATAATTTTTTCATTCCATCAGTGGTTTCAAACATATTTTACAAGATATTGCAAACAATCCAATTTTTCCCTCACCTTAGAGAGAAGGGAGTGAAGGAGTGACCTAAGACCCCAAGTATGTTTGGCGGAAATTCGGGTCATTTGAGCAATGTCGAAAGGAGTAACCGATTGACTTAAAATTTGGTATGCGGTAATATGCATACTAGGGCGGGTTGATTTTTTTTTGTAAATCGTATAGCAAAAACGTAAACTACATAAAATTCTAAGAAAATTCTCCGAAGAAACCATGTATCTAAATTAAAATCCTAATCCGCGCCTCTGAAAAAATTCGTGGCAAAAAAAAATAAATGTTAGAGAAAATAGCTTTTTCCAAACAGAAATCGAATTTTCTGAATAAAATTGTTAAGTAAGGTAGTTCTTTTGCACTTTATATCTTTTCTACACTCAAATTTTTTTTATTAAAAAAATATTCACTCAAGTAAAAAAGTTTGCATATAATTTTATATTTAATATTTTTATAAGGAACATAGATAAAAAAATTCTTTCATTATTTAATAAAAAAAGATTGGTATGGGAGGTACCAGAGGGGGTTTAACAAATACTCGTATTTTTCGCTAAACATTAAACTTCAAATATATTGCACTGTATCGAATTGTAAGCGTTTATATGCACTGGTATATTAAAGTTATGATCTATTAAATTTTGGTATGATTTGGCCATTTTGTGTGGGAGGTACCAAAAGGAGCGCGTTGATATCGCCTATTTTTCATAGGGCTATATGTACTTTAAAAATATTACACTGTTCAACATTTTGTTGTATTTTTGTGCATTGCTACCTACGCTATAATCTCCTTTTGGTATAAAACGGTACATTTGTGTGATAGGTACTAAAAGGGGCGTAGCAATAATCCCCGTTTTTCACTGGACTGTAGGCACTATAAAAGCATTAAACTGAACAAAATTTCAAGTATTTTTGTGCACTGGTATTAAAGTTAAAAGCTGTTAAATGTTGGTGCAAAATGTTCCATTTTGTGTGAGAGGTACCAAAAGGGGCGTGGCAACTTCGCCGTCGGTTTACCCGACTGAACTTTCTTACTTGTTCTGCTGAGCCATTTTTACAAGTTAGGAAACAAAAAATAATCCGAGGGAGCTAAATTTGGCCAATAAGGTACGTGCTGAAGCAATTCGAGCTTAAATTCATCGCAATAGTGGATGTGTGAACTGGTACATTTTCTTGATTCTGAGCAAACGCGGCACCCATCTTGCGCACAGCTTTCTCACCATTAAATTTTCCGTCAATATGCGACATATACCACTTTTTGAAACTATGACTCCAGCTAGCGCACAGACCTTCCACCGACGACCTTCCAATACCTTTTTTTGGATTTTGTAAACCAAGGTTGCCACTTTGCGAACTACTACCGCCCACGTATATATATAATCGAAATAAATATTTTTTAATTTAAAAGGAGATTATGTATTTCATTAATAACAACATTTAAATGTTAACAGTGAAATATATTTTAAATGCATAAGATACTGAGTTGCAAGCAAATTTTCATTTGTTTTCGCTTTACAATATTTAGGTGACTTTACTAGAGTTTTGCTTTGACAAAATATAATTTTTTAAGTTTACGCTGTTTTTATACCCTACACCACACTGTGGTACAGGGTATTATAACTTTGTGCATTTGTTTGTAACACCCAAAAGGAGAAGAAATAGACCCATCGTTTATTATACCGATGGACTTAGAATCACTTTCTGAGTTGATTTAGCTATGTCCGTCTGTCCGTCTGTCTGTCTGTCCGTCTGCCTGTCTGTCCGTCTGTGCATGTATTCTTGTAATCAAAGTACAGGTCGCAATTATGGTCCGAACTCGACGAAACTTTACACATATCTTTTTTTTGGCCCAAGGACGATCCCTATTGAATTTGGTTAAAATCGGTTCAGATTTAGATATAGCCCCGATTTGACATGTAAGGGGCCGTTCAAGTATTACGTAAGCACTATAGGGGGGTGGGGGGGTCTTTGCTTTGCTTATTTTTTATGACAAGGGGGGGGTGTTGGAGATGGTGATTACGTCAGCAGTAGTTCTTTACTTTTTTCCACATATGACAACCCACACAGATTGTGATTACTTCAGCAGTAGTTATTTACTTTTTTACACATATGGCAACCCACACAATGTCTAAGCTCGAAAACAAAACCCATATTCGGGGATTCCCATAAATAATGAGTACATTTAGGTACTCGCTTAGAATTTCTTCAATCAGTTTCGTTTCGGTACGATTGACGATTTGACGTGGTGTAAGCAAAGCAAAGCAAGTAAATATTTGTGTTACCGTTGATCCACTTTCGCCAAAGTGGAATTGTTTAAGATGTCGTTTCAAATAGACAAATCCAAGTTATACCAACAATTGTTTGAAAGTTTTAAAAAATCTCATACAAATACAAAACTACAAAAAGTACAGAAGTTAGTTAACGAAGTGTGGCGTAATTATAAGTTACAAGCAAAATCGGACAAGGAACTTGATATTATTGTCTCTAAGAGAATTGAAGAAGAATTGCAAGCAGCGACTAAGAATAAATCCAATCTACTACGATTTTTTTCCAAGGTGAGTGATGAAGTTAATGTAAATTAAACAATCACCCCTATCGCAGAAAAAATTTCACGTGAAATGTTTTGATCCCTAGAAAATACAAAGTAGAAATTGAAGTCTATAGGTATATTATTCTGCGTTAAAGAGATTTGCAATGAAGAAAATTATAACTACTCGTCTTAAAAGTCTATTCAAGTGGAATTATTTTCACTTTCCATTTTGATTATATCCCTTCAATTTTTCTGGGGAGCAAAACTTTTCACATGGAATTTTATTCACGATGGGGGTGAATATTAAATGTACTCACTATAGTGTGTATGTATTAATAAGACAAACATTAGCAGTACCTATAAAATGTTTTAATTTTTAGGCAACGAATACCTGTAAGCCTGCAGAAAAACAACAAATTATACAGCCAGCTTCAAATTCTAAAGAACAAAAAGACGACATAAACCCCGGAGTGGAATCACAACAGCAATGCGAAAACACAGAAAATACAGATAAACAGCCGAGAGCAAAACCTTCGCAGGAAGCTATGAAAAATAAGATTGCTCTACTCGAAAAAAATCTGAATGCTTTGTATTCTGCCAGAGATAGTATGCCAAGCCGTGTTGAAGTTGATAAACAAATCAATAAGTTGCGCGAAGAATTAAAAACAGCGAAAATGTCTCTAAACAGGAAGATTCAAAACGAAGTTGCCCAGAAGAAACACAGAGATGGTATGAAAAGAAAGTTAGAAGATATTTCTCATGCAAATCCAGAAATAGAAAAAAACTATCCATGAGGGATTCAGTGGGACGGCCTAGCCTAGAAAATGATCAACCATTATTATTGAAAACAATTGCGGATATTGCTTTATTTGGCAGTGCAGCAGATGATAGAAGACGAACAGAATCTATTCGCAGTGTAAAAACTCTTGACGAATTAACACAAGAATTACGAAAAATAGGATTTGACATTAGTCGAAGTGGGACATATCTTCGTTTGATTCCCAGAAAATCTAATTCTGCAGAGGGACGAAGACATGTATCGACAGTCCCTGTAAAGCTCTCTCGGGCTCAGACTGATCAGCACAAAAGCCACTTAGATAGCAATTTCGCTGAAACATCAATCCATTATTTGGAGAACATAGCATCCATACTTGGACCAGATCAAGTATTTTTCATATCTCAAGATGATAAAGCTCGGGTCCCTATTGGTGTAACTGCGGCAAATAAGCAAGCACCTCTTCTAATGCACATGGAATATAGAATCAAATTGCCTGATCACGACTGGGTAATCGCTGAGCGGCATAAATTAATACCATCAGTTTATGCTGGTATCAAAATCACTTCAAGTATGCTAGGACAACCGCAAGCCGTTGGATATTCTGGACCAACATACATCGCTATTCGAAGTGGAAAGCATAGTTCATCTACTGCAAATACTCATGCTCATGATTTCGAGACGCTTCTCGAACTTGAAGAGTTTCAAGCATTAGCTAAAACTGACCATGGGTTGGTAAAACCAGTAGTAATCATGACGGTCTCGATGCATTGTTTTTAGCTACCAATGCTCCTGGCAGAAGTGCGTATAACAGAGTAGAGCGCAGAATGGCTCCTCTTAGTCGGGAACTGGCTGGTTTGATATTGCCTCATGACCATTTTGGGTCACATTTGGATGCACGTGGTGTTACAATTAATGAACATTTAGAAAGATCCAATTTCGAGTTTGCAGGAAATGCTGAGATATGGAGTTCAATGGAAATTGATGGCTATCATGTTACTGCACAATATGTTGGGCCGGGCGAACAAGATCTGCCTGATTTGCCAGATATTGAATGGTATTCAGAACATGTGCGTGAAAGCCAATACTTACTTCAAATTGTAAAATGTAGAAACATAGAATGCTGTCGTCCAAGAAGTGTCCTATTTAGATTACTAGACAACAGGTTTCTTCCACCACCAGTAAAAGTAAAACAAACAGTTGATGACTTGGTTTTGGATGATGGAGGGCAATTTCTCAATCTTCCAGTCAATTTAGCTCTACGCTTAAATTCTTCACTCAAAGATTTCCTACAAATGCCATACGATTATTTTTGTCCGACGGTAAAATTGAAGCTATTAAGTCGAACATGCAAAACGTGTGGTCTTTATCATACTTCCGTCAAGTCACTAAATCGTCACATCTAGAAGATCCATAAAAAAGTAAACACGCACACTGATATGAAAGTTAGGCCTTTAAGAGTGGCTGCTCGTCGTGCTAATGAACTGATGTGCATTATTCAAAATTTAGAGCACCAAGATGTTGAATGGCTCGATGAAAACGACGTAGACATTCCAAAATCGAATGAAAGTGAGCAGACACACAACATTGAGCAGCAAACATCCAATGTCATCGAAAACTTAGAATCATGGATTCGGGTGTCATGGACTGAAGACTGTTAATTGGAATTAATATGTACACCAAAAATTTAAAAGAATTTTGTTTAGTTCGTAATATTACTTAATAAGATTATAATATTTGTACTTTACTCTATGTTGAATACCGTATCAATAAAGTTTGTTTAAATGAATATTATGTGCGTTAAAGTCCTCTATCCTAAGCCTATTTTTTTATTTCTAGAATTTTAACTACTGCTCATGAATGAATAACAAAAATAGAATACATTAAATGAAAAATGCATATAACAATGTTTACGTAAGCATGGGGGGGGATAAG
Source organism: Eudasyphora cyanicolor (assembly GCA_963930755.1). Classification (NCBI taxonomy): domain Eukaryota; kingdom Metazoa; phylum Arthropoda; class Insecta; order Diptera; family Muscidae; genus Eudasyphora; species Eudasyphora cyanicolor. Next base: position 214,230,650 of record OZ005734.1, on the reverse strand, counting down.
AGCTTTGCTTACTTTTGATGACAAGGGGGAGAGGGGGGGTAAATAATTGCAATAAATCTGCTTACGTAATACTTGAATCCGATCAGTATGAAATTCGGCAGAAAGAGGTTTATTATTATATGAATGAACACTGTTAAATTTGGAGGAAATCGGTTCAGATTTAGATATAGCCCCCATATATACGTTACCCCCGATTTGACATGTAAGCGCTGTAAAAATGTTATTTTATATCCGATCAGTGCGAAATTCGGCAAAGAGAGGTTTCTTATTACATGAAGGAATACTGCCAAATTCGGAGAAAATCGGTTTAGATTTAGATATAACACCCATATAGATTTTACCCCCGATTTGACCTGTAAGCGGAGGTCGGAGAAAATCGGTTCAGATTTAGATATAGCTCCCATATATATGTTACCCCCGATTTGACATGTAAGCGCTGTAGAGACTGTATTTTATATCTGATCAGTACGAAATTCGACAGAAGGAGGTTTTTTTTTACATGAATGAGTATTCAGGGAAGATCGGTTCAAATTTATATTAAAGCTCCATATATATGTTCCTCCTGATTTGGTATCAAACCGCTATAGAAGTTGTATTTTACTTGCGATCATTAACATTTTCCAGAAAGATGTTTCTCAATTTAGGAACGAATATTGCTTAATTTAGCGATTATCGTTTCAGAATTAGATAATATGTTTGTACTCATTTACCAGTTATGCCAAATTATTATGGCAATGACCCTTATCGCATTGTTAAGGAGGTGTAGGGTATTATATAGTGGGCCCCGCCGACTTTTTGCCTTTCCTAACTGGTTTTATATTAAAACACTTTCCTAAGGAGCTGCATCATTCGATTTTTTAATTAATTGTCGAAAAATTGATTTTTGCCACAAAAATACTTCTGTGGACGTAAGGAAAACATTATTTATCTCTAGACTCTCCCGTTGAACCAATTTTATAGATTCCTTCTCCTCTTCGTCTCCACAGCTTCTGCAAAAGTCATTATGCAAGATCTTCAATCTCTCTGCGTGCCATCCAATTAGACAGTCGTCCGTCATGACAGACACGATAAGTGAGACGTATGGTCTCGACAACGACAGCAGAGCGTTTTCGGTCTAGGCCGGGCCACATCAGTCTAGAATGTATGCAGTTCCTGACTAGTGACCACCTGTCATATGTACACGATCTCTCAAAAAGAGGTCGCTAGTGGCATGCCCATATGTTCCATTTCCCTTGGAGAGTAAGATAGTTTCTAGTCTTGCAAGTGCTTCTGCTTTGTAGTTCCCTGTGACCTTTCACCCGTATCAGGTGAATTTTGTACTGTTCCGCCATCTCGTTAAGAGATTTGCCACAGTCGAGGGCACTTTTTGAACTCAGGAATATAGTTTCTTGGGATTTGATAACAACCTGACTATCAGAGAAAATATTGATACTACTAGACATGATTTTTTTACCCATTCCGTGACCTCTGTAACAGCTAATAATTCAGCTGCAGTGACATGGAGACTTTTTGCAATGGATTAGCTCAAGTTCCTCCGACAAGACACCAAAGCCCACTTGGTTATTGAGTGTGGAACCGTCTGTATAGAAGTTAACGAATCTCCTATGTCCTGCGATATGACCATTTCGTTCTGGTATAAGAGTCAGATACTTCTTGTCAAAGAGTGGTTTAGTCATAGTTTAAGCAACAGTGCCCGGAAGGTCAGGCATTGTGTCTACAATGACACTATGTCCGTTCACATTTGCTGTCTATAGTGACAGTTCCCTAATTATAATCGCAGTACATGTGGCATATTGCACTGCTCGAATGTCTAGCGGCATTAAATACAGTATACAATTTAGTGCCTTAGTTGGTGTCGTTCTCAGCGCACCAGTGATACATATAGCAGGCATTCGCTGAACCTTGTTTAGTATCGCACAGAAGATGAATTTCTGCAGAGCTGCACTGTCGTCGTACAGCATTATCGGTCTGAGTACTGCCGTATACAGCCAAAAAACTATTGGCTCTTTCCAAAAAGTTGGGGTTGAAATGCAACTTCCTGTCTAGTAAAATACCTAAGTATTTTGCGCTTTCAGAGAATGGAATTTAAATACCAAGGGAGACAAGTGTTACTGTTGGTCCCTTATTTTTCCTGGTGAAAATAACTAGTTCTATCTTGGTCGGGCTCACACCAAGACCATTGTCGGCAGACCATATTGCTGTTGCATGAAGGGCCTGCTGTAGGATATATCTAAGAGTACCCAGAAACTTCCCTCGAACAGCTATTGCCACGTCTTCTACATAGTCAATAACGTTTACACTCATCTTCTCCAGAGAAAGCAGAATATTGTTCTTGGAAAAGATACCATAACAGAAGAAACAAAACAATCCCCTGCTGACAAATCTTTGAATGTCTGTTGACCCTAAGCTAGCTGAAATGCGTCTCTTAAGTTTTTATTACTATCAACCCCCAGTTGCTAGAGCTGTAATGATAGCGGTTGGAATTATGTTATTGAAGGACCCTCTACATCTAATAACACTACCATAGTGTCTTCCTTAACAGACAGAAACTCTTCAATAAAGCAGTCTATATCATGTAAGTCGGTTTAGGAGGATTTGCACGTTGCTGTTGGACAATTTCCAGTGATACATTTGTGTCCTAAGGTAACTATATATTCCTCTCTCCAGGGTTTTAAGGAGAAATGGCTATAGACTAATCGATCGGAAATATTTAGCTTTTGCAAGGGACGGCTTTTCCGCTTTTTGGATGAAAACAACCTTGGTTTGAAAACAACCATTTTGTTGGTATGACTGATACAGCAACTTCAGGTCCCTTTGAGCCAGGGAACTATTGTATCAGCCACTGCCTGTAGCTTGCCGTTAAGGAATTTTCTGGTCATGGCGACTTTAAAGGTTTAATGCCTTTGAAAGTCCGAAAAATTCTAGATTTGGTTACAACCTCGCTGGCGAACTCTAAATGTAAGTATTCAATGCCTCTTCAGAGTTGCCCTGGAAATGTGTATCCAGAAGCACTCGCGACGATTTCTCTCCGGACGTTGTCCAATACTTTCTTGATATACCATCTAGTACAAGGTGTTTTACGTCATTACAGAAATCTGTCCAGGAGTTATTTGAAGCCTTTCTCTACTCTTTTTATACCCTACACCACACTGTGGTACACGATATTATGACTTTGTGCATTTGTTTGTAACACCCAAAAGGAGAAGAGATAGATCCATTGTTTATTATACCGATCGATTTGTAATCACTTTCTGAGCTATGTCCGTCTGTCTGTAGATGTATTATTGTAATCAAAGTACAGGTCGCAATTATGGCCCGATCTTGACGAAACTTTACACATATATTTTTTTTGGCCCAAGGACGATCCCTATTTGATTTGGTTAAAATCGGTTCAGATTTAGATATAGCCCCCATATATATTTTACCCCCGATTTTATATGTAAGCGCTGTAAAAAGTGTATTTTTAATCCGATCAGAACGAAATTCGGCAGACAGAGGTTTCTTATTACATGAAATAATACTGCCAAATTTGAGGGAAATCGGTTGAGATTTAGATATAGCCCACATATATATGTTACCCCCGATTTGACATGTAAGCGGTGTAGAAACTGTATTTTATGTCCGATCAGTAAAAAAATTGGCAGAAAGAGGTTTCTCATTACGTGAATTAACACTGCCTAATTTGAGGGAAATTGGTTGAGATTTAGATATAGCCCCCATATATATGTTACCACCGATTTGACATGTAAGCGCTGTAGAGACTGTATTTTATATCCGATCAGTACGAAATGCTACAGAAAGAGGTATTTTTACATGAATGAGTATTCAGGGAAAATCGGTTCAGATTTATATATAACCTCCATATATATGTTCCTCCTGATTTGATATCAACGCGCTATAGAAGTTGTACTTTACATCCGATCATTAATATTTCCGGAAAGATGTTTCTCAATTTAGGAACGAATATTGCTGATGTTCCTGCCTACATACCAATTATTCCAAATTATTATCGCAATGACCTTTATCGCATTGTTAGGGAGGTGTAGGGTATTATATAGTCGGCCCCACACGACTTTCTGCCTTTCCTTACTGGTTTGTACTGCTTGAGTTCTTGCTTATACTTATATATGACCCAGTCCTGGTGAAGCTCTTGTGGCCTTTGCCTTATTAAAGAGCTTCCTGCAGCACTTCCTCAGCAGAGAAAGCAGAGAAGACAGAGCACCATCTTGAGGCGTTCCCTGCTGACAAATCTATGGATGTCAGATGAACCTAAGCAAGCTGAAATGCGTCTCTTAATCAGAAGGTTATAATTACTTCTATCAAACCCCTTGCACGTTTGAGCTGGGCGGGATCCTCGCCAAGTCACGCAAGAATTGCATGTACGAGTACAAATATAAAGATTTAAGATACGAGAAAATAGATGGGAAACAAATTGAATAAAATATAATAAATTACTCTCAATGTTAAAAGAATTTTTGCGTTTAAGACAAATCACATCTTGAATGTAACAGGTTATCTTAGTATGAAATATAATTTATTATTCGGTGTCTATCTCGCTTCAACTCCAGCCTACATGTACATTCAACGCAAAATAGTACAACATAGGCTGGCCTAAGCCCATCACTGGCACTAATATCAAGAGTTAACGAAAAACCATTTATATGGTCGACATTACTTTTCTTGGCTACAGTTTTACTTTAAAATGCGTTCGTTCGTTCGTTCGTTCACGTGTGTCCTCCAAAAATCGTCTTCTATTACAAGTAATCCAAACCCAGTCATTAATTATGCATTTAATTTGTCATTTTAACTATTCCGGTAATATTGTTATGTGCTCTAGTGCCGCTTAAAAGGTGTTGAATTAATTTGATATGTTTTCATATACGTGGCGTGGCGTGCCGTACGAGTAGAGTGCCACAATATAAATACTCATAATATTCATATTTCACACCCACGGGGATAACCACGAGTCCATATGGGGCCCCGTGTTAACTTATGTGCGTATTTATAACACAATGGACGAACCGCTTTGCGACACAGGCAAAACAAGCAACACAGGCAAAACAAGCAACACAGGCAACACAGGCGACCTGTAAACAATAAACAATGGCCATTCATAATCTATTGCATTAAAAACTGTGACTAATTAAAGTACGTGAATTCACCAAAATGCGGCTATTGTTCGATATGAACGCCCACAGATCGGAGGTTGGGTATTAATGCGATTTTTTGCATGGAAAGCCACAACAAGCGACAAATAAACGCAAACGTTCATGACGATGATAAGGGTGATGGAAAACCCGGTTTTTTTCTACAAATTATTTTTGTTCAAAAAATTTTAATTTAAAAAATTGCATTCCAGTAAAATTAGGACAAAGTCCTTCGGAGCCGTTCACATTTGACATAACCTTCTTTGTACCAAATTTAGTAGTGGCCATCTGTAAAACGCGACTTCTATAGGGCTTAGGTGTCAAATCGGAGTATATAATCGGGTGTTGTTTAGAGTTACAGAAATTTAAATTAAATTAAAGCAACGAAAAATATTTTTAATATCAATTAATCTGGCTTTATTGGATAGATCATTTTATGCCATTAATGTTTAAATATGATTTGGGCCATGTGACTTCCACGGTTGGCACGTACATGGCGCAATCTCGAACTCATACATTTTCATACATTTTTGCAGCATTTGCGCCTGTATTTCGCCAATACAGGCGTCTAATGTTGATTTCCAGGTGTTCAATTGTCTCTGGTTTATCAGCGAAGACGACTGGCTTTGCATAACCTCAAAGAAAAAAATCCAAATGGATTATTTCACACGATTTTGGTGGCCAATTAACAGGACCATTACGTGCAATTATTAGTTCATCAAAAGTTCCTTTGACTGAATTAATTGTAGCGTGCCCTGTGTGGCTCCGTCCTGTTGGAACCACATGTCAGCAAGAATAATTCCAGTGCGAAAATCTCATGTAATAATTTTTCTATACCGTTCACCGTTGACAGTAGCATTCTTCCCATTATAGTTTTTGAAAACATATGGACCAATTAATCGCGGGTCCATAAAGCGCACCAGACACGGACGCCACGCAAACTGTGACAAGAAGATATGACGTAAAAAACTGCAATCTGCAGCAGCACCCGGAAGGTTCACCGAAGCTAACGGGTGATCTAAGTAGAGATACTTTTTTCAATAGCTTTTTTTTGACAGATCACGTGTTAGTCGTGTCATGCTGTCTTGTTATTTTTGTTAAGTATTGTTTGTCATTTCATCATGGAAAGACTTACGCCTGAACAACTTTTACAAATTATTCAGTTTTATTATCAAAATAATCGTTCGCCAATTGCGCTAAGTCCATTTTTTTTAAATAAAAAGAAACACTTTCCAGTCGACCCACGACCTTGACACCCATGATCAATATTTTAGCTCTCGTTAAGAGCTATCATTTTGCCATTGACCGATGCCCGATCCGACGTACCGGAATCATCGGTCCATATTTCTTAGAAAATGATGCCGGTGAGAAAGTAACCGTCAATGGCGACCGTTATCGTGCCATGATAGCCGACTATTTGATGCCTGAAATTGAAACTCGTGATCTCGACGACATTTGGTTTCTCACACTTCCCACACATCGCATCAATCAATGGATTTATTGAGAGAACACTTCGGTGAGCAGATAATTTCACGTTTTGGGCCGGTCGATTGGCCACCAAGATCGTGTGATATCGCACCGTTAGACTTTTTCCTGTGGGGATATGTAAAGTCTAAAGTTTATGCGGCCAAACCCGCTTCGATTCAGGCCTTGGAACAAAACATCACGCGTGCCATTCGCCAGTTATCAGTCGAAATGCTCGAACGAGTCATCGAAAATTGGACTCAACGGATGGACCATCTGAGACGTAGCCGCGGCCAACATTTGATAGACATAATCTTCAAAAAATAAATGCCAATGAATGTTCTTTCAAATGATAATAAACATTCCCCATTCAATTTGAATTTTCTCTATTTTTTTCTTTAAAAAAGTAGGGAACCTCGAAATGGATCACCCTATATAATGAACCGCTATGAAGGCGTAGTTGGCAATACCAGAAGACAGTGGACACGATTAAAGACGTTTTCAATGACACCGCCAAACAACAACTCGGATTCAAGCAAATCAATTGTAAAACATGGATCTCTGATGAAACCTGGAGGCTTATCGAACAAAGAGCTCATCTCAAAGATGCCATAAACACAGCAAATACAAAGAACTCCGAATACTACATTTTAGACCGAAAGGTAATAGGCAGCGCCCGACGATACAGGAGACGCTGGATAACACGAGACCTATCCGGCAGGTGAAATGGCATCGACCGGCAACTGGCAATATGGTCCGACTACTATGCCGACATACTGTATGTTTCGGACTCCGACACCACATTTCGGTGTCAATGCGAAAACCATACCACAAGAACCAATATAAGTATAACATGTCCAGACAAATCAGAAATCACCTCGGCTATAAAAGCATTGAAAAACGGCAAAGCCGCAGGCGTGGACAATATAAGTCCAGAGTTGCTCAAGGCTGACCCCTCTATCAGCTCAAAGCTCATACATCCCATCATTGAAGACTTCTGGAACTAATATTCACTACCACCCGAACTCAATATTGATGTAATCATAAAACTACCAAAAGAAATTGGAGGTTCGTAACCCTACTTCCGATGGTTAACAAGGTTCTTGCTCACATTATTCACGCAAGGTTGTCCTTCTCTATTTCATCGGAACTTCGCACCGAACAAGCAGGATTTAGAGCTCATCGTTCATGTATCGACCACATCAACAATCTCCGAATTGTCGTCGAGCAGTCGGTGGAATGGCGCGCTCTCTAATATTGTATATTCATTGACTTTGCTAAAGCTTTCGACACCCTTGATCACCAGGAAATTTAGCAAGCGATCGAATGTACAGGGGTTCCTGGGTAAGTAATCGATCTCATAAAAACCTTATACTGACATTCGACATGCAAAGTTCTACCGAACGCTGGTCAGGAATTTTTGTGTGAGCACAGGAATACGTCAAGGCTGTGATCTTTCCCCGCTGCTCTTCAATATTGTTCTCGACGTTGTAATGTTGCAACAAACCACTATAAGGGGCATCACATGGGGCCTGAATGGACGTATCGAAGACCTCGACTATGCCGATGGAAAAGGTTGGCTTCGGAGTACACTGTACAGAGCTTAGTTTGGATATAGCTAACAGACTACCATCAAGCCAAAATAATGGCAATATGGGACGTAGCCAAGTGGCTGAGTCGCAACATAGTAACCAACACTGGCGTTGACATTTACTCGGACAGGCAGGCTGCCTTCAATTCTCTGCAGGCAACATCCCTAAATTCACAAACAGACCTCGACTGCCGCAGATCTCTTAACGAGATTGCTGAGCAGTTTAATATACACGTCATATGGGTGCCTGGGCATAGGGATATCCCGGGGAACTGCAAAGCCGATGAACTTGCTAGGAAAGGGACGACATTACAAATTCTCGAAGAATTTGCATATATTGGTGTGCCACTATCCACGTGCAAGCTTTGGCTTTGGAAAGAGGCAATCAGGCAGTCCAACGAAAGATGGACAGAAATCGGCACCTGCAGAGTAGCTAGACAAATCTGGCCAAGGTATGACCTGAGAAGATCAAAATATCTCCTCGCACTAGATAGGCAAATATTGTCTACGTTAGTATCAGTTCTGACGGGATACTGCTTTATCGGCGAACACGGCAAAAGATTGGGTATTGACTCTAATGACTCTGCAGAAGCTGTGGAGATGAGGATGAAGTGGAGAGCATTGAGCACTTGCTATGCGACTGCCCCGCTCTGAGTAAACGACGTGTGGACATACTGGGGTCGGCCTTTCTAGGCAGCCTAACACATCTTTCCAGTACCGATATTCGTACTCTCGATAAATTTGTATATCAAACTGGTTGGTTTCGATGAAGGGTATTTGAGCCCGTGGTAACACTAGGGACATAAACTGGTCTATGTGAGCTTGTATAAACAAAAAAATACGACTACCACCCTATCCTAAACCTAAATGCCGACGGTATATGTCTGCTTACCCATAATTTCTCGGATATGGCCTCAAAACTGCAAGAAGTACAGAAAATTGCGAACAACGCAGGTCGACATATAAACATCGAAAAGACCAAGATTCTTCGCCTAAACACCAACAATACTTCGAAGTTCAAAATAAACAACATCGAACTCGAAGACGTTCAATCCTTCACATTCTTGGGCAGCATTATATCGTCCACAGGTGGCTCACGTGAGGATATTGCTCACCGTCTCAAAAAGGCGAACCAGGCTTTTGGAGCCCTCCAAATAGTGTGGAAATCTCGCTAAATCCACTTAAAAACGAAACGTATCGGGTTTTTCAATAGGGACGCTACAAAAGTAGACCGACAGGGACAGCAAATGACGCCATATTTTTTGCCGCTCTTTTGACATTTCTCTTCAGTAAGGTTTGCCATTTCATGATGGAAGGATATACGAGCCAACAACGAGTCAAAATTATAAAAATTTTCTACCGAAATTCGGAGTCAGTGGCCTCAACGTTAAGAGCGCTACGTCCAATTTATGGTCGATGAGCGATGAGGCTCATTTCTGGCTGAATGGCTTCGTCAATAAACAAAATATGCGTTATTGGTCAGACAGCAATCCACACGTACTCCATGAGTCATCATTGCATCCCGAAAAAATTACGGTTTGGTGCGGTTTATGGGCCGGCGGCGTCATTGGGCCGTACTTCTTCCGTGATGATCAAGACCGGCACGTTACTGTGAATGGGAATCGCTACCGTTCAATGATAACCGAATATTTTTGGCCCCAATTGGATGATATGGACTTGGAGGACATTTGGTTCCAACTGGACGGCGCCACAAGCCACACAGCGAATGCCACAATCAATTTATTGCAAACCAAGTTTGGAGATCGTGTTATCTCACGAAATGGTCCAGTCGATTGGGCGCCTCGGTCTTGCTATTTGAGGCCGTTAGACTATTTCCTGTGGGTCTACGTCAAGTATATGGTCTATGCCAACAAGCCAACGACGATTGATAAACTTCGTACGAATATCGAACGTGAAATTGCAGCAGTATCGGCCGATTTATGATTGAAAACCGTCGAAAATTGGGTTCAGCGTCTGGACTTCTGCAAGCGTGCCCGTGGTGGCCATGCAAAAGAAATCGAGTTCCATACATAATGGCATCGAACGTACTTTCACAGGAATAAAGAATTTCATTGATATCCAAACCCGTTTTTGTTTTATTTAAAAAAACTTTTGTAGCTCTCTTTTTGAAAACCCCCTACAATCCGTTCTACTTTACGGATCTGTATCTTGGAACACCTCAGCCAACGACCTGCAAATAATGAAACGAAAGCGACCTGCACACGGAATTATGGGCAAGAGCATGACAATGGTCAATCCGTAGCCAAATAGTTAAAAGGAAATGGAATTGGTTCGGCCATATCCTAAGGAGACCGCATAATGACGTAGCGAAAATGACAATATAGTGGAATCCTCAAGTCAGCAGAAGAAGGAGTAGACCTGTCAATACATGGATGAGAAAAATTGAAGCGGATGTTGGCTTGGTGGAAGCTGTTCCCAGTTTCATTTCTGCTTCAGTAAATACTTGTTCTTGTTCTTACGTTCCTGTCTTTTCCATGTCCTGTTTACTTTATTTTTTTCTCCTTGTCATCATCTTTTGTCTTCCAACTTCATTCTGTACCTGTTATCCACAAAGATATTTCGATTTGTATGCCTTCTTATCTTTTAATGCATTACATTTTCACTTTCATATATTGAAATTTAGTTAATTTTTGCTTAATTTAACATGTATTTTATTTTATTTTCATTTTATGCAATCTTACGATTTTGTTATTGTTTTTTTATTATATTTTACTATATATGTTATCGAATTACTATCTATTTACATTACTAAATATTATATTATATATTTTTCGGCTGATATTAGCTAAGATAACAAATAAATAAATAGAGGTCGCTCTCAAATATGCTTATTAAAGCCATAAATATTCGCTTTCTTCGGCAGTATACCAAACCGCGAATAATAATAATTTTGTTTACTCGAAGTAAACATTTAATTGCAGAAATAATTTTTCAGCTCCAATAAACAAATTCGTACCACCGTAAGACATTTCTTCTTTGCAGAGGCAAGCAAAAAATACCTGCTAAACGAATAACCGCGGTTACAGACTTCACATCACTAATGCGTACATATTTTGTGGGAGCTGTGCCGCCTTTTGGTTTTGTTGCTTCAGCTCAAATCAATAAAGGTCAAATGTTACATTCGCTCTCCCGATATTATGCGATACCACCAGTAATGGATATTTGCGCTGGACTGGGTTCAATTTGTATTGCACTTTCCCACCTAATTTTTGCATTAAGTTGAAAGCTATTTTAAAGCGGATGGTATCGTATTACAAAACAAAAATATTTGGTTTGGATTTGTGGTTAATTAAAAGTTCATAAAATTGCAAATTTTTGGTTTATCAATTCTTGTTGGTATTGGTATGCGAAAATGAATAGTTTTCAATTGAATGTATTAGTACAAATACCATTTCAATATATAATGATTTCTATTTCTATTTGAATGGATACAGTTTTTTAATTGAGAATTTAGAAGAGATTGTTCAATCATTTTCATGAAGTTTTTAAAATATCGGATGTTGAAAGTCCTTAAACAATTTTTAGTTCTGTGATTTTAATCCGCTCGGTAATTTTGGTGCCATCTAGTTAGTTATGAGACAAACATTTTTATTTTTTAATACATTTTTATTTAATATTTAGATAAAAAGATATGCGAACACACAAAGACAGCAATATATATGTTAATATATATTTAATGTCAGATATATGAACACACAAGAACATCCCCAAGAACAGCGACGTGTCTCATCACTGGATCACTGTACGCCAATAAGAATACATACCGATGAACAGCCAGATTCTGTTCAAGAGCTGCCAATGCACCCTGAACAATACACTGTTTGGTGCAGTTTATGGGTCTGCGGCAACATTGGGTCGTAGTTTTTCAAAGACGATGATGGATGCAACTTTACGACAATCCATGGAGCAAGTGACCGTTGGTTAACATGTGGTTTCAACTGGTTGGTGCAACATGTTACACTGCACCAATTGAAAGGGAGTTATGTGAGCAATTAATCTCACGTGTTTTGCGGGATCAATTTGCCGCCTGATTCGGGCTTTTTGACACAACTTGACAACGAGATTTTTGATGGGGGCTCGTGAAATGTCTCATCTATTGGGACATGCCAACCACGATTGCTGCTTCAGTGTTAACATATCAGTGTTTGTTGGAGAATCTTTAATCCGGGGTAGATGACCTTAATCCGAAGTCATTGACCGCCGATTAAAGGTTAATGACCCCAGGCTAAAGTTTAACCCCGATTAAATGTAATTGGCCCCGATTAAAGGTCATTATCTTCAATTAAAGGTCATTGACCCAGATTAAATGTCATTGACCAAGATAAATGGTCATTGACCCTGATTATAAGTTATTAACTTCGGATTTAATGTCTTTGACCCCTATTAAAGGTCATTTACCCCGACCTAAGGTCATCGACCCCGGATTAATTGCCTCAGTTTAAAGCTCATTGACACCGAATGAATTTAATTACCACGGATTAAAAGTCATTGAAGATGAATTGCATCGATAAAAGGTCACTGACCCCGGATTAAAGGATCACTGAACCGATTAAAGGCCATGGACCTCAAATGTCATTGGTCCCGATTAAAGGTCAATGACCCCTACTAAAGGTTATTGACTTTGGATTAAATGTCATTGGTCCCGATTAAAGGTCAATGACCCCTATTAAAGGTTATTGACTTTGGATTAAATGGGATTGGTCCCGATTAAACGTCTATGACCCCTATTAAAGGTTGTTGACTTTGGATTAAATGTCATTGGTCCCGATTAAAGGTAATTTACCCCGTCTTAAGGTCATCGAACTCTAATTAAAGGCAAATGACCACAGTCTAAGGGTCATTGACACCGAATGAACAGTCATTGACCCCAATTAAAGATGAATGGCCCCGATTAAAGTCATTGATCCCGTATTTAATATCATTGATCCCGGATTAAATATCATTGATCCGATTGTCATTGGCCACGATTAAAGTTAATTGGTCCTGATTAAAGGTCAATGACCTCAGATGAAAATTCAAGGACCACGGATTATAAAGGGTGGGCCATTTCAAATTTTACATTTGAGTCGGCTATAAAAAAGGTACTGATAATTTGTTCAAATTTCTGGTTTGGAAAGTGTGAACTTTGTCATTTAATAATAGAACACAATATCATTGATTGACCCAGATTAAATGTCATTGACCACGATAAATGGTCATTGACCCTGATTATAAGTTATTAACTTTGGATTTAATGTCATTGATCCCTATTAAAGGTCAATTACCCCGACCTAAGGTCATCGACCCGGATTAATTGCCTCAGTTTAAAGCTCATTGACACCGACTGAATTTAATTAACACGGATTAAAAGTCATTGAAGATGAATTGCATCGATTAAAGGTGACTGACTCCGGATTAAAGGTCAATAAACCAGACTAATGGTCATTGACCCCGACTAAAGGTAATTGATCCGTATTAAAGATCATTGAACCGATTAAAGGCCATTGACCTTAAATGTCATTGGTCCCGATTAAAGGTCAATGACCCCTATTAAAGGTTATTGACTTTGGATTAAATGTCATTGATCCCGATTAAAGGTCAATGACCCCTACTAAAGGATATTGACTTTGGATTAAATGTCATTGGTCCCGATTAAAGGTCAATGACCCCTATTAAAGGTTATTGACTTTGGATTAAATGGGATTGGTCCCGATTAAACGTCTATGACCCCTATTAAAGGTTGTTGACTTTGGATTAAATGTCATTGGTCCCGATTAAAGGTCATTTACCCCGTCTTAAGGTCATCGAACACTAATTAAAGGCAAATGACAACAGTTTAAGGGTCATTGACATCGAATGAACAGTCATTGATCCCGTATTAAATATCATCGATCCCGGATTAAAGATCATTGATCCGATTGTCATTGACCACGATTAAAGTTAATTGGTCCTGATTAAAGGTCAATGACCTCAGATGAAAATTCAAGGACCACGGATTATAAAGGGTGGGCAATTTCAAATTTGAGTCGGCTATAAAAAAAGGTACTGATAATTTTTTCAAATTTCTGGTTTGGAAAGTTTGAACTTTGTCATTTAATAATAGAACACAATATCATTCAATGACTTACCACGAATGTCTCGGCAACTAAGAATTTTTAGGGATGAATGTACTAAACAGAAAAAAACTACTAAACAAATCATTAATTAATTAAAAACAACTAAAATACAAAATGTTTATGGTAAATTTTTTTTCAAAGCATTTTTCTTTAAAATTTCCTTTTTGTTGGATGGTGGCTTTAGTATTTGGAAGATATTTTGAAGTATATGTTCGATAATGCTGGGATACGCTTCAAATTAAAGGAAACTATGAGTACTACAAATGGTATTAACGACAATTTCACGTGGAGACGGAAGTTTAGTAACTGTTGTTAAAATAATTTTATTTTTTTTTGCTGTTGCGACAAAAAACATAAAATAGAAAAAAAATCTTAAAAAAAATTGTTTGTTCTAATTTTTGAAAGCTATCATCCCAATGAAGAAAACAATGCCTATTTGAAGTAAATCTATTGGTAAATGTAAAAGAATAGCAATTTTGGTAGAAAAAAGAGAATTTCAACAAAATCATGATCTTATACCACCAATATTGTGAACGGGGGTATATATTAGGGATGTAACGGGCCAAAAGTGTAACACATCGATGGAGTGGCCTAAGAGACCTCAAGAATATTTGGCGGAAATCCGTTTTGGGCGATTACTTTCGACAGGATTTGTCGATTGACTTCAAATTTGCTATCTGGTAATATTTTTTTCTATCTCAGGCTAAGGTCACAGATGGACTATGCAAGTCCACTCCTTCGAGTACCTACCCCACGAAGGGTCAACATTGAGTGAAATGTTTATTATCTCATAACATCTATGGTATGTACTACCCACAAGCTTTTATAATTCCACACATAGTAGCTCGATGCAGTTTTACCAGCGATTTTCAATAGCTTCGATTCCTTGTTTATAGTAAAAGCTGTATAGCTCCTGAAAATAGCCATCAACCGCAACTTAATTGTTGGCAAATATTTTTTCGCAGAGCCTTTTTTTCTAGTTTGGAAACAAAAAATAATCGGAGCGAGCTAAATCTGACGAATAAGATGCTTGCTGAAACAATTCGATCTTTAATTCATTGATTTTGGCCAACGCAATAGTAGAGGTGTGAACTGATCCTTTGTCTTGATTGCGAGTAAACGCTGCACCCATCTTGCGCACAGCTTTCTCAGCATACAATTTCCCGTCTATATGCGATGTATAGCACTTTTTGAAATGCCTATGAATTCAGCTAGCTCACGAACCTTCAACCGACGGTCAGCCATACCACTTTGTGGATTTGTTTTAACCATTTCTTGCGTGGACACCGCAATTGGTCGACCACTGGGGTGTTCGTCTTGGAAGCTCGCACAGCCCCATTTAAACTCTACCATCCAATATTTTATAGTTGTAAACGAAGGTGTAGACTCTCCCAAAGTAGAATTTAGATCGGATTTAATATTGGTTGGACTGAGATATTTCAAATGAAAGTATTGTATTACATATCGGTGACAAATTTGTTTCATCTTTACAAATTCACTGAAAACGTTTACTTTTGAGTGCAAAAAAAAGAGCTCAACAAAGT
The DNA here is from genome assembly GCA_963930755.1 of Eudasyphora cyanicolor. NCBI lineage: Eukaryota > Metazoa > Arthropoda > Insecta > Diptera > Muscidae > Eudasyphora > Eudasyphora cyanicolor. The sequence continues at coordinate 214,214,788 of OZ005734.1, read as the reverse complement.
GGAACCTTGAAACTTAAAACATATGTTTTAGAAGGTTGTCCCTTTTATTGAAAGTATTTTTTCAAACAACTACCGCTATCTGTATGTCAGATCGGCTAATTTTGGGAACGCCCTCGTAATTAAAAAAATCATAAAAAGTGGAAAATTGAGAACAACTTGTGGATTTCAATAATTACATCTTCACCACTGTTGTGCAATTTTTTTTGGTAGGATATAGATTAAATTCGTATATACCAAATTTCACGATTGATTCAATAGTTCCCCAAGTGTAGGGTTTTCAATAAAGGAAACATGTATAAGGTACCATCAAATTTTAAACTCTTATACCAACGGCACTCCAGACGTTACGAGTTCAAAATTAGGGTCTTGCGGGGGGCCATCCTCACTGATACTATGCCGGCCTTTTTTTTCGGTCACTCATATTCCTCTCAAATGCACACATGTATAATTTAAAGGCGACAAACCACGCAGGACAAAGACATAGGACATATGACTGATTAAGGACCATTGAACCCAGGTTACAGTTTGTTAACCCCGATTAAAAGACATTCAACATGATTAAAGGCCATTGACCGCGTATTAAATGTCAATGACTTCGAAAAAGGTTAATCATCTCGGCTTAAATGTCATTGATCCCGATTAAAGGTAACTGACCTCGATTAAAGGTCATTAACCCCAGAGTATAGGTCACTGACCCTGATTAAAGGTCAACGACCTCCGATTGAAGGTCATTGAGCCCGACTAAAGGTCAATGACCTGCATTAGATGTCAATGCAGGTCATTAAAGGAGTAAAGGTCAATGACCAGGCCAGGATTGGCGCAGGATTTAAGGTCAATGACCTCGTATTAAAAGTCAGTGTCCCTTATTCTAGGTCAATTAGCTCGGACTAAAGGGAAATGATCTCGGATTATAGGCCACTGATCCCAATTAAAGGTCGTAGCCCTCGGATTAAAGGTACCTGATCCCGGATCACCGGAATAAAAGTCATTGACTTTGGAATAAAGGTCACTGATTGCAATTAAAGGTCATTGACCTCGACTAAAGGTCATTAGCCTTGGATTAAAAGTCATTGGGCTCGGATTAAAGGTAATTGACCCCGTTTAAGGGTCACTGACCACGGATTAAAGGTCAATGACTTAAGATTAAAGGTCGTTGACCCGATTAAAGTCAATGACCCCAGGTGAATGGCGTTTTTATAGGTCATTGAGCTCAGATTAAAAGTGATTGAGCTCGGGTTAAAGGACATTGACTGCGATTATAGGTCATTGCCCAAACTGAAGGTCTTTAGCCTCTGATTAAAGGTCATTAGCTTCGCATTAAAGGTCACTGATCCCGATTAAATGGCAGTTACCCAAATTAAAGGTCATTGACCGCTGAGTAAAGGACATTGACTCTGATTAAATGCCAATGACATCGATTAAAGGTCAATGACCTCGCATTAAAGTTAGTTGGCCCCGATTTAATGTCATTTACACCGATTAGAAGTCATTGACCCCGTTTAAAGGTCATTGACCCCGGATTAAAGGTCAATGACCTCATATTTTAAGTCAATGACCCTGAGTAAAGGCCAATGTCCTCGGATTAAAGTGCAATGCTATCGGATTAAAGGTCATTAACCCCGATCATAGACCACGGATTAAATGTTACTGATACCGTGACCCCAATAAAAATACATAGACCTCGGATTAAAGGTCATTGGTCTCATATAAAGGGTCAATTACTTTAGATTAAGGGTCATTGACCCGATTAAAGGTCATTGACCCCGAATAAAGGTCAATGACCCCAGATTAATATTCCAAGAAGTCTCACACATAGCTGACCATCGATATCGAACAGGTTTGTTGCGATTGGCCCTAATCTTGACCCTTGGTAACACAAGGCACTTCAAATGGTCTTTATGAGATGGTGCTCCGATCCTTGTATAGTCACCCGACTTTAGACTTTCTTCACTTATTCTCCTTTGATTCAAATACTTACTGCACATTTTCCTCTCGAGGATTGATTAACAAAAAAATACACATTTTATATTATCACATCTATATAAACACTTTATTGAACAGATATCTGATGCGTTATTTATCTTGTTGTTTGTACAGTATAATAAAAAATCTAAAAATGTTCTAAAATAAATTTCTTAATAAAATCATTATGGTTGTGTGTTTTTTTTTGGTTTTTTTTATTTTACTTCCTTTTTCAATACTTTTTAGTTCATGAAATAAAAATGGCATCTAAAAAATATACGTACGTACATATATATACTTATATAATATATATGTTAATTTATCTGTATATGTATATAAGTGATTAGTGTATATGTGTGTGTGTGTATAATGTGGATACACTTAATATAGACTTGTTACATTTATGTATGTATGGATGTTTTTTATGTCTAAATAGTTAGTCCAGTGTTCATACTATTCCATGGATGGAGTTTACATTAAATTCAAACGAAACAGAGGTGGATTTTTTCCCATATCTAACATAAATTCTTAGTATACGATTATTATTTTATTATAAAGCTTTTATGTTTTATTATTATTATTATCTAGAATTTCTCATTAATTAGATGGATTTCCTTTGTAGTATCATGTAAATACTTATCTGTGTAAGTATGTATGTGTGTGAGTTATCGGCCAAAGGAAATGTACCCATTTCTTGGTATTCTCAATGTAGTTTTGGAAAATAATGGAACATTTATGTACACAAAATACTTATACTCTATTTTTGTCTCATACTCGTATAATTACATTACTGAGAATGACTATTATGGGTATCCATTTCAACATTTATCTAATGATATTGATATTGGTGATGTCTTATTTTATATATCTTCATCTGAAATCCAAAATAACGTAACATCAAAAAAATCAAAATTGATTTTATGATTGATTATAGTCTATTACACTAAACTACACATTCCTACAAAATTTTAGAGTTCACTATCTAAAATTGACCATTTTATGAGTGGAATTCAAAAAGACGTCACAGCAAACAAGGTCATTAATAAGGCGGAAAGATTCATAAAATTTAATTTTTTTATTCAAAATGTACGCCACAATTAATTGCATTACATTTGATTTCGTCTTAATAGCCAGGAAATCCATAAATCTGGTCAAAAGATTAAAATTACTTTAATTTGTTTTTGGCTTCTCCTGAAAAAGTATGAACATGTGAGTTACGTTATTTTGGATTTCAGGTGACGATATGTATGTGTGTATGTATGTTTTTCATACATATTAGAATGGTTGGTTGTGTTTGCGATTTAATACTTTGACATAATTGTTTACAGAGGAAAGTGCAATACTTTCCCTTGTAAACATTTGCAAACATAAATATTATTACACGAAGGATTGTAGTAAATTGTTAGATTGACGATTTCACAGAAAAATTATTTGTTTCATTTCTTTTTATTAAGTTCGGCCATGTCGAATCTTATACCCTCCAACATGGATCATGACGTTAAGAAGTCAAATCGGTGAGGTGCTTTATATGGGGGCTATATCAGAAAATTGAGCGATATTGCCTATTCCCAACATACCTGTAGATATAAGAAGTATATGTACCAAATTTCAGCCACCTAGCTCAAGTATTGTAGATTGTAGCGTGATTACAACAGACGGATGGACAGACGGACATGGCTAAACCGTCTTAGAATTTTACGACGATTAATAATAAATAGACATACATTATGGGGTCTCAGATCAATAATTAGTAGTGTTACAAACGGAGTGACAAAATGACTATATCCCCATCCTATGGTGGAGGGTATAAAAACGTTAAATTTATGGAGCGTTTTTTTACTGTGTCCAGCTCTTGATAGAAATGATATATAACAGGTGGCGCAAAAGTAATCCTCCTATCAGAAAATGCCATAAATTTTGCGATTGGCCCCTAATGTCAGTTCTGTTTTGACATTTGTGTAGTAAACACATGCGAAATACACGTTAATAAACAATGTTACGCTACACTGCTCTAGAACGCGGAATATTGCTGACTATTTATTTGACCAATAATCGGTCGGTGACTTTGGCACAACCCAAAGGCCGATTTCCATCGTAGCGGGTACGTAAATAAGCAAAATTTACGCTTCTGGGGCACTGAAAATCCGCGTGTAACCCACGAAGAGCCATTACACCCGCTCAAAGTCACTGTATGGTGTGCTGTTTTCGCTGGAGGAGTCATCGGACCTTTTTTCTTCGAGGACGTCGCGGGCCGAACGGTTACTGTGAATGGTGAGCGCTACAGAGCAATGATCAACGAGTTATTTTTGCCGCAACTTGATGAATTGGGATTGGAAAACATGTGGTTCCAACAGGACGGTGCAACGGCACACACTGCACACAACCGATATGCTGAAGGATGCATTTCCCGGGCGCCTAATCTCCCGTTTTGGCGATTTGCACTGGCCAGCAAGATCGCCTGATTTGACCGCTCCAGACTTCTTTTTGTGGGGCTTTTTGAAGTCGCGGGTTTATGTCAACAAGCCTCAGACTCTTGCAGCTCTTAAAGACAATATCCGTCAAGAATGTGAGGACCTATCGCCGGAAGTTTTGGCCAAAGTGATGGAAAATGCCATAAAAAGGGCTCAAATGACAATCAACTGTGGCGGCGGTTGATTGTCATTTGAGCCCTCATCATATTCTCGACTTGATGTAAAAAAAATTAAAAGACCAAATAAAAATAATCCACAAGAAAAATTAAAGTTTTTCATTTTTTTTAAATTACAGCCAAAAAACATCGAAAGGTTACTTTTGCGCCACCTTGTATATATATATGGATTATACAAATGTAAACTTCTTCAATTTTTCATATGAATCTTCAACAATTACCTTTTCATTTCCATACAAATGAAGCCACTCTAGTATACATGTGTGTACTATAAAATTGCATATATGTACATATAATACGATATACTAAAATGTCATTAATTAAAATATGGTTCATGTACATTATCAGCATAGAGGGAAGTCGTTCTTGAGAAAGAGAAGAAGACAAAGTTACTATGAAATTAATTAATGTCTTTAGTCTATCCAAATAATCCCACTGCGAAGCAATGGAAAGCTCTATTAACCAGCAGCATCCAATATATGCTCTCCGACCAACAAAAATGAAATACTGGATGAAGTGATAATTTATGACCCCTATTTAAAACAGATACAAGTATAGGGTTTTCCAACAAGAGGTGTTATTTTGGTATTCAAAGAAAAATTAAATTTTTTGAGATAAATGATCGGATGTTTATTTCATAATAAAGTGGAAGGCATGCCGTTAATAATGAAAAACAACATCAGCCATATGGCCACCACGACCATATCCTTTTCATGAAATTTTCCATAACCAAATCGCAAAGTGGCTGCCCTATGTCCTCGATAGCTTCACGAATTCTATCTTTGAGGTCTTGAATCGATGCTGGGCTGTTGGCGTAGACCTTATCTTTCACGTGGCCCCAAAGGAAGAAGTCGCAAGGTGTTAAATCACAAGATCTCGGTGGCCAATTGTGATCACCTGTTCGAGACATAACACGGTCCGGAAACTTTTCCCGTAACAGAGCAATGGTTTCGTTGCTTGTGTGGCACGTAGCGCCGTCTTGTTGAAAGTAAACGTTGTCCAGATCAATACCAATAAACTTCGGATAGCGCTCAGAGTTTTAACGAAGTTGAAGGCCGTTGAGGTTTCGACTCTTACCGAAAAACAAAAAGAGTCACTAAGGTGTCATAGAGGTTTCCAAAGCCAATGATTGGACTGAAAAAGCCACAACTTCAGCTGTATTAACGGTTCGTAATAAAGCCAAAAGAATCTGATCATCTGATGACCCCCTGCCTACGAAAAAGGCAAGAGGCCATAATGTCTCCATCAACAGGACCAAGCCTTTAATGGAGTGACGAAAGAGTGTATAGTGATGGCAGACAAAAGTCGTGAGGATGGTACCATCCCCAAGCACAAATGGAGCCAAATGCGATCGGCCAATATGGCCCAATACCTCCTTGTCCTCATGCCGGACACACCTCCAATCTGCACCCATGTAGGGTGGCGTCGGGGGAGAGTAAAGGTTTTAGCTTCCGGTGATGCCAGACCAGTAGACCTGTATAAGGCAGCTCTGAGTCGAGTGTGTGAGATCTGACCGGGGGCACAGTTGGATGTTGTCGAAAAAACAACATCCCTAGTCAGCCCACACAGAGCCGAAAATACAATGATTTTTTTAACCATGTGTCTGGTTAAATTTTTCATGGTAAATGTTTGATTACGAAGACAAAAATAACCTTATATAAGTTCAAATGTACATGAAAAATGGTTAAGTTAACATTATATATGGTTGGTTTTTTTGAAAGAGAGGCAGAAAAATGTGCGAGATAAACAACAATTCGGCTCTGTTGTGGTCGACGTTTTTCAACTGCTTTGTGTTAGACGAAGTTGAGTATGAAGTTAAACGAAGTTGAAACGAATGCGACTGTCGTCATAAGAGAATTTATCTCGCTCATTCAAAACACCACCAAATGCCAGCTTCGGTGCTTGATCGAGTGCGGGAGTTCAGTTGGTGTTGAATAGTCGATGGGACTAGTGCTGTTGTCGGAAGCTGTTGGTATAGAGGTAAGTAGTAAAACATTTTGTAAAGAACTACATTCATAAGTATGTGTATTTTAAAAGTGAAATAATAAAATATGTGTGTTAAAATTTTAATAGTGTTTTGTGCCTGTTTAATTATAGTAAAGGCGAATGTAATATTAATATTATTTTTTGTGATTATGCCATTAAAATTGTGAAATTCAGTGGTTAAGAGTGGAAAAAAATATGTACACGCTGTCGCATTAACTGAGCATGAAAAAACAACCAACAACAATGTATGTACGTAAGTACAGGGTCTCCCATATTCGACGGACCCATCTGGCAACGCCATAACTTTTGACAGAGATGTCAGATCGCTTAATGACATACCGCGTTTGAAGCGTCAGTCCAAGCAGATTTTTACCATGGAACAATACACGCCACGCGAGCGCTCTGAAATAGTTGAAATTTACATTCAACAGAAGAAGTCAAGTCAACGTGCTTTTAAAATATTAAAAAATGTGAGAAGTGCGCCTTCTAAAATTTTCGACTGGTGAGGCTCTTTCTAATCCGAAGAGGCCAAATAAAAGTCGACCAAGGCGATCGGCCGAGAATATCGCTGCCGTACGAGCCAGTGTTGAGAGGTCCCCAAGAACATCCCAAAAACGCCGTTCTCAGCAGTTGGGCATGGCTCGGTCCACTTTACAACGGATTATTCGCGTTGATTTGCATTTGTTCCCGTACAAAATTCAATTGACGCAAAGATTGTTGCCTGCGGACAAGCCTCGTCGATTGGAATGGGCCCAACGAGTCCGTGGGTCCGTCGAATATGGGCAACCCTGTATATGCAGCAGCAAGCAAACATACGGAGAGAAGTGATGTGTACGTGTGGGTATGTGTTCATCTTGTCTTTTCGTTTGAACACTTGTGGCTGCTACGTTAGTTTTTTTTGGTTGTGCGATGTTGATACTGTTAAATGTACATACATACATATGTTGTTAGAAGTGCTTTCGTAATACCTACATACATACATATAAACGATATTTTTGTTTTTTTCTTTTCAGTTGTTTCTTTTTCTGTGGCTTGCGGCAGCTTGTGCTGGGAGTCCGGCCTTGAATCTGTTGGTAAGTTGTGCCAATACTAGTTGTAGTGTGCGAAGTAATTACAGGAAAAGTGGTATGCATGTATACATTTGTTTTTTTATACCCTCACTTTAGTAATACGAGGGTATATATAATTTGCAACGGGCCAAAAGTGTAACACATTGAAGGAGTGATCTAAGACCCTAAGTATGTTCAGCGCATATTAGTTTTGGGTCATTTTAAGTCGAAAAGAGTAACCGATTCACTTCAAATTTGGTATACGGTAATATTTTTTCTATCTCCGGTTAAGTTCAAAGATGGGCCATATTGGTCCATTCCTTCTGGTACCTCCCACACAAAGGGTTAACATTTAGTGAAATATTGATTCTTTAATAACAACTATACCTTGGTCGGTTTACGCGACTGAAACTTTCTTACTTGTTTTTAATATACAATTCAGTGCACTTCCTTGAAGTATCATCCATTGACTTACCCAATCCTTGATTTTTATATCTATTCCGATTATGATATTGGTGGGACATCGGCTTTCTATCAGATTGCCTATGTTCTTAATCTCCTCTCTCCTATAAGTTTGCCGTAAGATCGGACTAAGCTCAGTACCCCAAACTAAGTGCCTAACCGTCCTGGGCCCTTAATAATCGAAAGATTCAGGGAGTTTACGTGGACGGCACCTTTTGAGCGGGGACTGATCACATGTTGGTCAAGCACAGAAACGTAGGCACTTAACTTATAGTCACAGAGCAGATTTTTCCATCAGATCAGCCCATCGGTAAATGCTTATGCTCTTTGAACTACAGAATTTAGGTAAAAAGTCAAAAGATCTTCTTAGAATTGCACCCTTTTTTACATTTATACTTATATTTTCTAACCTTTTTGTTTTTTTTCTTTTCAGGCGTTTCTTATACATACATATATATTAACATATATTTTGTAAATAAAATAAAAATGCGAAAGTTAAATTTTTCTTGTTTTATTTAATATAAATATTAAAAATTATTGAAACAACTATGTTTCTGGTTACATGAAGTAACCACTAAATAGTTAAATTAACAATAAAAAAGGTTTCAATAACAATCTTCATAGTTAATAATATTAACAATTTCATTGTTAAATTGAACATGCATTGTTTCAATAAATTAACTATGAAATGTTAATATTAACAATTTTCATGGTTAAAAAATTCAAAAATGCATTGTTAAAGTAACAATTATTATTATAATATTAACAATTTTCATGGTTAAAAAATTCAACCATGGAATAGTTAAATTAAATATTATTATTGTTAAATACCAGTCAACAAGAAAATGTTCAAATTAACCTTATATAACGTAGACTCCAAATCATGTTTATTTATGGTTAAGTTAACCTTATATAAGGTTAATTTTTGGCTCAGTGCAGAGCCCTCACTTGGGTTACAGAAGAACCATCCAAATCGGCTGACATACTTGAGATAATCCTGGTATGCCGACCCATTATTGGAGAATTAGTAAGAATAGAAAGTCGGTTGGTAAAAACTAAGATTAAACTGCCTATCAATGTGGAGGTACAAGAACTACGGTCACATGAGGATATCGGGTGGCTGCTATGTAATGCAACAAAGTAAAGCGCTATATTTTTTTAATTATTTTTTTAAATTTTATTGTTCAAAAGCAAAAAATTTCGGAAATAACATAAAATTTTAGAAACAGTTTAGATTTGTTCGAATTGCCCACCTTTGGCACGAATTATGGCCTTCAAACGGCCGACAAAGCCATCACACGCTACACGAAAGTGGCTCTGCGGTATTTTGGCCCATTCCCAGCGAAGCGCCGTCTTGAGATGATCGATACTTTGGTATTTTTTAGTGCGAACCTTACTCTCTAAAATGCCCCAGGCGCAAAAGTCCAACGGATTGAGATCCGGAGATCTTGGTGGCCATTGTGCGGTAGAAATGAAGCGAGGAACCTCCTTTTCTTGGTTGACGCGTGCTGAGTGCGATGGTGCTGGGTCCTGTTGGAATGTCCATGGTCTGCGGCCGAAATGTTTGTCTACCCAGGGCTTCAATACTGTCTTTAGGACATTTTCCCGATAATATTCAGCATTTATTTTGACCCCATGGTCGATGAATACGAGCGGGGAGCGACCATCGGCCGTTACGGCGGCCCACACCATTACCATCGGCGGCGCTTGAGTTCTGATGGCCAATCGAAGGTGTACATTTTCAGCTGACCTCTTTGGCAAGTAAACCCGATCATTTTGTTTGTTCACAAACTGCTCAATTTGGAATGGCTTCTCATCGGAGAAAACCAAATTCGGTAACTGGCCACTTTCGTGCAAGCGAAGCAACTCCTTGGCTCTTTCCAGTCTAACTTTTTTTTGTGCATCGGTGAGCTCTTGCACTTTTTGGAACTTCAATGGCTTCAGTCCAAGCCCATTTTTTAATATGTGTTGTATCCGTTCTCGCGATATATTCAGCTCACGAGCAATTTTTCTACCACTGCGGCGTGGATTTCGATCAAATCTGGCCTTCACTTTTCGGATCATTTCTGGTGTTGTTACCGTTTTTTTTCGTCCACTTTTTGGACGCGATGCAACACTGCCAGTATCACGGTAACGAGCAATGTTACGAGAAACAAAAGATTTATTCACATTTAAATGCTGGAGGGCTCTAACGATAGCCACTTGTGTTTTTCCACCCAAATATAAAGCAATCACACTATCACGCTTGAATTCCATCACGAATAACTTTTTTCTGAATGCAATAGATCAAAATGCTTTTGTAAGCTTGTAAAGAATAAAATGAACTGTCACTGAAATTAATCTGTCCGCTATCAGACTAGCGGTTTAGAAATGATAGCAACCCGAAGTTGGTTGCAATACATATCAGCCACCCGTAAGTGTAGTGCTATGGTAACCGACCGAGTGGACTATATGCCAACTGTGTACACCTTCGAGAGAAATTACATCACTATGATTCCCGCCAGAGATGAATGGGTTGGCAGAATACCAGGTAATATAAACCATCTCCACTTTTACACGCATGGTTCGAAGCATGATGAAAAGGTTGGCTTCGAAGTACACTGTGAAAAACTTAGTTTGGATATAACTCACAGACTACGAGTACAAGAAACCCGCAGTATATATCAAGCGTAAATAATGGCTGTAAGGGAAGTCGCCGTTTGGCTGAGTCGCAACATAGTGACCAACACTGGCGTTGTGATTTACTCGGATAGTCAGGCTGCCAACAATTCTCTGGAGGCCACATCCATAAATTCACAAATAGCCCTCGACTGCCGCAGTTCTCTTAACGGGATGGATGAGCCGTTCAACATTCATCTCTTATGTGTGCCTGGCCATAGGGATATCCCGGGGAACTGCAAAGCCGATGAACTTGCTAGGAAAGGGACGGCATTAGAAATTCTCCAAAAAATTGCATACATTGGTGCGCTACTTTCCACATGCAAGCTTTGGCGTTGTCAAGAGGAAATAAGGCAGTCCATGAAAGATCGACAGAAATCGGCAATTGTAGGGTAGCTAGATAAATCTGCCTATGATATGACCTGAGAAGATCAAAATATCTCCGCGCATTAGATAGGAAAATACTGTATACATTAGTGTCAGTTCTGACGGGACACTGCCTGATCGGCGAACACGTCAGAAGGTTGGTTGGGTATGGACTCCAATGGCTTCTGCAGAAGCTGTGGAGATGAGAAAAAAAGAGAGCATTGAACACCTGTTTTGCTACTGCCTCTCCTTAAGTATACGACGTTTGGATATCTGTCGTCGGCCTTTCTAAGAAGTCTGACAGATGTTTTCGTTGCCGATACTATTGATAACTTTTTTTTTCAAACAGGCTGGGCTCGACGAGGGGCATCTGAGCCCGTGTCAACACTAGGAACCTACATTGGTCAATGTGATCTGTCAAAATCGGCTTCAACCCTTAATTAAAACTAAACCTATCAAGCCTATCAATGTGGAGGTGCAAGAACTACTGTCACGTGTGGAGATCAAAGTGTAGTGCTATGGTAACCGAGCGAGTGGACTATATACCAACGGTGTGCACCTTCGAGAGGAACTACTTCACTATGATACAAACCAGAGAGGAATGGGTTGGCAGAATGCCATCTCCACATCTGCACAGTTGGTTCGAAGCTTGATTGTATGGTTGGCTTCGGAGTACACTGAAAATATCTCAGTCTTGCTCGCATACTACCTAAGAAGTCTGACAGATGTTTTCGTTGCCGATACTATTGATAACTTTTTTTTTCAAACAGGCTGGGCTCGACGAGGGGCATCTGAGCCCGTGTCAACACTAGGAACCTACATTGGTCAATGTGATCTGTCAAAATCGGCTTCAACCCTTAATTAAAACTAAACCTATCAAGCCTATCAATGTGGAGGTGCAAGAACTACTGTCACGTGTGGAGATCAAAGTGTAGTGCTATGGTAACCGAGCGAGTGGACTATATACCAACGGTGTGCACCTTCGAGAGGAACTACTTCACTATGATACAAACCAGAGAGGAATGGGTTGGCAGAATGCCATCTCCAAATCTGCACAGTTGGTTCGAAGCTTGATTGTATGGTTGGCTTCGGAGTACACTGAAAATACCTGCAGTATATTTCAAGCTTAAATAATGGCTATAAGGGAGCAGTTTAACATGTACATCATATGGGTACCTGGGCATAGGGATATCCCGGAGAACTGCAAAGCCGATGAACTTGCTAGGAAAGGGGTGTCATTACAAATTCTGGAAGAATTTGCATATATTGGTGCACCACTTTTCACATGCAAGCGTTGGCATTGACAGAGTTATTTCATTATGAAATTAGTCCCGATGCATTGGGACTTATTTCATATTTTTGTTGAAAATAAAAAAAATCCCAATGAGATTTTATTGAAAGTTATTTCAATCGATTGATCATTGGGAGTTATTTCATTTTTCTTGGGAGTTATTTCATTCCGGCTAGGCGGACCAAATGTGTTTTTCGTGGTCGGATTAAAGATTTTATCCTCTGGGGTATGTTCGAAGTGTTTATAAGTATCCGGCCTTCGACCGGGATTAAAGATTTTCTGTCCTGGTGTATGTCCAAAGATGGATACACGGACCACAATCTTTCTGCGTGGCCGACCTTCGGTCGTAATTAACAATTGTCTCCTTTGGTTTATGTCCAAAGACGGCTATGCGGACGAAAGGTCCTATATATATTTCCTTTTACTTCACGTGGAGCGTAGGGCCATTACGAAAGTTGTTTTAGTTCGTTCCATGTTGTATTCATTTGGCGGATTTCGTTATTTGTGCTTCTTCGCCCTGCTGTTTTTGGTCCTTCTTGGATTCTTTGAGGGTTCCACCATAGGGCAGATCTGCAGGTTTCTTAGACATCCTTTCTTAATGAATGACCAATCCATCTCCGCTTTCTCCTTTATATTTCAATCTCAATTGGGATTTCGTTTGTAGTTTCGTAGAGTTGTTGGTTAGAGATCACTTTGGGCCACCATATTCGTAGAATATGTTTTAGACAGCGGTTAGAGAATGTTTGCAGCTTCCAAGTAAGGTTTGCTGTCAGTGTCCAGGATTCACAGACGTACAGGAGTATTGATTTGACATTCGAGTTGTATATTCTGAGCTTCGTATTATTTGAAATTTGTTCTGATGCCCATATATTATGGAATGTGAAGCCTTCGGCGGTACCACCAGTAGGAGTTAGTATGCTTCCTAGATAGCAAAACTTTTCAGTTTGACGGATGGGTTCATCGTTTATTTTGAACGTCGGGGATTTTGTGACGTTGACATGAATTCTGTCTTCTTCACGTTGATGCGAAGCCGCAATTTTCAGCTTGTTGATTAAGATGATAAAGCTTTATCTCCATGTCCGGTCTTTTTCTTGATAGAAGCGCGATATCGTAGGATAGTTCTTCGAGGATTTCAAACATACCACGTAGATCTACTGGGATATGCATTTCTGCGTAGCCGTCTTTGGCCATACCGCAGAGGAGAAAATATTTAACCCAACCGAAGGCCGGTACCCCAGAGAAGAACATCTTTAATCTCGGCCAAAAACCGACCACTTACGAGAATTGGTATTTGGTTAATACATCGTTGTTGGGACTTATTTCATTGGGAGTTATTTAACTTTTTTGAGTTCAGTATGAAATAACTTCCAAATATTGGGACTAATTTCACTAGTACTTTGGGAGTTATTTCACTTTTTAAATTGGGGATTTATTACACTTTGGTGGGACTTATTTAATTGGGATTTATTTCATTGGAACTTATTTCATTTGTGAGTTATTTCACGATCCCTTTAGCACCTGCTATGCTACTCACATTGAGTAAACGCTTCTGGTATACTTAGGACGGTCTATCTAGAAAGTTTGACAGATCTTTCCGCTGCTCATATTCGTACTATTGATAACTTTGTTTATCAAACAGGATGGTTTTGTCGAGGGGCACCTGAGCCCATGGTAACACTGGCAAAACTGGATGCAACCCTACCCTAAACCCAACGCTTGGGCGATAATTCGCATAACAGACCATAGCTCGCTCAAAAATTTCATATACATCTCATTTTTTATTTCTTGGTTACTATATGTAATGATTACTATGCAAAAAATTAATACCAGCATCACATATAGATAAAAAAACTATATATTTTTTTAAATAATGCCAAATGTCATTAATTTAGATCTTGTCTTATTATTTCTCAGGGTTGCCGATCAATATATTAAGAAGATGCCTTTCCTATTTAAAGTAATACTTCGACGTACATGCAGTAAAAAGAAAGAGGGTAAGAAAGAAAATCTAAAGGCATAGAAAATTAAATTTTTGGTTTGTTTAAAGGCAAAATTTTAAAAGTGCCGAATTTGAACGAATCCCTTTCACATTAGCTTCATATACAATAGGGCGGGTCGATTTAAAAATCGTCCATTGCTCAGTGAAGATCGTATTCTAGGGATCAAAATAAGAAACTTTGCCGAAGGAACCATACCTCTAAAACGAATTCTGATGTCCCGGAAAAAATCCCACTTTGACCCATTTAGAGTGCTCCAATCGAGTCCAAATGTATGACCGACCACTGGCATGAGTGGGTCGGGCCTCCAAAGTTAGTGGGGGTCGGTCATACATTTGGACTCGATTGGAGCACTCTAAATGGGTCAAAGTGGGATTTTTCAAAATTTGCCCCTACCCAATAGTTCGACCCAAATTCCGGGACATCAGAATTCGTTTTAGAGGTATGGTTCCTTCGGCAAAGTTTCCTATTTTGATCCCTAAAATACGATTTTCACTGAGCCATGGCGATTTTTTTCCTCCCCACAAATCGACCCGGCCTAATATACAATATTTGTCTAGATTTTACATTTAAGCATTGAAGAACCCACATTTGCTAGCCGACCTATCATGCAGCCTACTCCACCTGTTTAAGCTTCTCTCCCCATGTTCATACCGTAGTTGGGAGGATTTGCATTTAGTTTTGGTTTAGATTTGTTAAACAATTTTGAATTATTTTACCCATACAAATATTGATTTGGACGATTTTCTTCTGGACTACTTCTATTGCACTGTAAAAATAGATTTTTCTTGATATTCATGAAACTCTCTTTAAGTTTCATTAAAATTAAGAATAAATATAAAGAATAGTTTAAGAAATTGTGCGAAATACTTCATTATTTGTTAGAAAAATTAAATAAGAATTGACGGTTTTGGTCGTTCAAAGTTAATGCTCTATTGCGGCAGCTGCATTTGTAGCTGATCTTCTGTTTACATCGATCGATCGACCCGTTGCGATTGTTCATACCAATAACATTAAAACATTTGCATGAATTATTAGAATACTAGCGAAAAGTGGATGTTCGTGCATGAGTTTGGATGATGCTTACCGGAAACTCCTTCTTATGGAGTGATATGTGTTTGAAATATAATTCTCATTCACAATAATTTGAGCTGTGGTCAAATAGGTAACAAAATAATTATTATAATAAGGGTGGGTGTATTATGACCATTTTTAGGAAGATGTTACGTCAGAGAAATTATGGCTGTGTATAAGTAAAGAAGACTCGGATAGTTCAGTAAATTTTTAACGATTTTTGTGGGGAAGATACTAGATGTATTATTAAGAACGACCCAAAAGCTCTACTGATCTGGGACAAATATAAGTAGATGGCGGCACATCAATAAAATATGGGACACTTAACATGACAATTAATTGAGTTTTAATGAGAAATGAGTGACGACACAAAATTAGTTAATAATTAAAACAGACATTTTTTCTGCTTCACTTGTTAACACCAAAAATATACCAATTTATACATACATAAAACAATATTTTTATATCCAGATAAAAATAGATTTGGCCCTCTTAAGAATATCTACTTTAGTTTAGTTTTTTGTCTGAATTATATTTTGGACAAATTATGATCGATAATTGCCTGTATCCGATGCATACAGTCCTTTTGACGAGCCGCCGTGTTGTCAATCAAATGTTCTATGAATTGGCTCAATTCGTTGGTGGCATTGTATGACACATCCTGGGTACATGATATGTAACGATTAAAGATATCCGTATTCAAAGATCTTGAGCGATAGGCATCATCGCCTTGTTGCTGGACTTTACTTAGATTTTGAGCTGAGGCTAAAAGTTTCGATTTGATTTTTTGATGGGCATGTAATTCCTGTAAATTCATATAATCAGTACTCGAAATGTCGATGGTGTGTTGGGAGTCCTTGGACTCTATTGAGGTGCCGAGAGGTTTTTTAGTCAGCAACATGCGAATATGATTTTTACGTTCCGATACAAAATTACCCAAAAGATAACCTGAAAGAATTCACAGGAATATTATTAGTTTCAAATTATTTGTCTCGTCTCGAATCTGTCTCTCTCTCTCTCTTACCCGATATCAGTGTAAAAAAGGCTATTGTCAATACCAGACTAATGCAGGTCCTCTTTGTGACATATTCGCGATACTCGGAGGAAGAAGTGTTGGCACGCACTGCAGTTTCATAGCTTAATACTTGATGCATTTTATTATTATTATTATTATATTATTGTTATTTCTGCGAGTTTGCTGTTGTTAGCTGGATCTGCGAGTGAAAGTTTTCCAGTGGATTATGTGGAAGTTTCCATCTTCAAGTAGTTCCGTTTATTCTTTGGCATTAGCGTCGTCAGACGCATCTTCGAAGTTTGTCTTTTAATGTTTACACACTTTCCTGGAAGTTGCCGTTGAATTAATAAACTGCAAAAAAAGTCGCAAGAAGAATATAAGTTTATTATACATATTTATATTTTTAATGTCAGATAAACAATTGCATTGCATAAAGTTAGTCATGTATTCATAATATATAAAATAATTCAAAGTGTAAGTATATCTCCATGTTATGAAATAACGTTTTTAACAAAAAAAAAATAATTATAAAAAGTAATAAAATCGTGTGTGTTATTCATTGAAAATTCATTTCTTTTCACTTTCACATTCACTTTATTCATACTTATTCTGGTAACATAAAAGCACATAATTAAACAATTTAAATTAATCCAATAAAATACAAATTCTACTATTTAATAATATTAACATTTTCTTTACACTAATAAAAAATTTTAAATAAAGGGAAATTTAAAAAAGGATAATTATTCGTCTGATTCTTTACCAGTTAACCAATTGCAACACAATTTGGAATGCTTGTAGAAGAAGTTCTAGAGAAGTTAAATTTTTAATTTGGGCCCTCTATGGTATACAGGGACGGAGTTACAGGGTCTGAAAGTTCGCCACCCCGGATGAATAAAGTGTTTAAGAGCGTGTAACTTTCGTCTTTTTAGTCTGATTCGTAAAGCTTTTTTTGTGTGCAGTGTACTGACCGAGGTCTACAAAAGGCAGTTTAAACCAAAGATTTATTTCGTATACAGAGTGGCTGATATGTATTGCAACCAACTTCGGGTTGCTATCATTTCTAAACCGCTAGTCTGATAGCTGACAGATTTATTTCAGTGACAGTTCATTTTATTGTTTACAAGCTTACAAAACCATTTTGATCTATTGCATTCAGAAAAAAGTTATTCGTGATGGAATTCAAGCGTGATAGTGTGATTGCTTTATATTTGGGTGGAAAAACACAAGTGGCTATCGTTAGAGCCCTCCAGCATTTAAATGTGAATAAATCTTTTGTTTCTCGTAACATTGCTCGTTACCGTGATACTGGCAGTGTTGCATCGCGTCCAAAAAGTGGACGAAAAAAAACGGTAACAACACCAGAAATGATCCGAAAAGTGAAGGCCAGATTTGATCGAAATCCACGCCGCAGTGGTAGAAACATTGCTCGTGAGCTGAACATATCGCGAGAACGAATACAACACATATTAAAAAATGAGCTTTTACTAAAGCCATTGAAGTTCCAAAAAGTGCAAGAGCTCACCGATGCACAAAAAAAGTTAGACTGGAAAGAGTCAAGGAGTTGCTTCGCTTGTACGAAAGTGGCCAGTTACCGAATTTGGTTTTCTCCGATGAGAACCCATTCCAAATTGAGCAGTTTGTGAACAAACAAAATGATCGGGTTTACATGCCAAAGAGGTCAGCTGAAAATGTACACCTTCGATTGGCCACCAGAACTCATGCGCCGCCGATGGTAATGGTGTGGGCCGCCGTAAAGGCCGATGGTCGCTCCCCGCTCGTATTCATCGACCATGGGGTCAAAATAAATGCTGAAAATGTCCTAAAGACAGTATTGAAGCCCTGGCAGACAAACATTTCGGCCGCAGACCATGGACATTCCAACAGGACTCAGCACGCGTCAACCAAGAAAAGGAGGTTCCTCGCTACATTTCTACCGCACAATGGCCACCAAGATCTCCGAATCTCAATCCGTTAGACTTTTGCGCCTGGGGCATTTTAGAGAGTAAGGTTCGCACTAAAAAATACCAAAGTATCGATCATCTCAAGACGGCGCTTCGCCGGGAATGGGCCAAAATACCGCAGAGCTACTTTCGTACAGCGTGTGATGGCTTTGTCGGCCGTTTGAAGGCCATAATTCGTGCCAAAGGTGGCCAATTCGAACAAATCTAAACTGTTTCTAAAATGTTATGTTATTTCCGACATTTTTTGCTTTTGAACAATAAAATTTAAACAAAAATTAAAAAATATAGCGCTTTACTTTGTTGCATTACATATCAGCCACCCTGTAGTTATCGAGATATCTGCCACTACAAATTTATTTTTTCCCGACCCTGTCGTATTATTTTGTGAATAACGGAGATATACTCGTACACCCAATTCTTTCACATCCCTGTTTATGAATTGGCCAAAAATTTGCCATATTATGAAAAAAACTCGATCATATACCCAGGGCTGCGGAGTCGAGTCAAAACTACTCGACTCCGACTCCCGGAGTCGGATTTTAAAATGGTTCGACTCCGACTCCAGCTCCGACTCCCGCAGTTAAATAACATAAATTTCTGAAATTATATATCTACTAAAACTTGTATTCATTTAATGGAAAATAAGATATAGCTTTGTTAAAAAAAAACACAAAACAGTAGGTATTAAATACCAGTAATTAAATTTTTATTATTTATCGACGCCTGACTTGCAAATAATATGACAATTCTTTCAAAATGAAATCATGATAAAATTTTCTACAATCACTGCCTCTGGTTTAATACTCGTATACCTCAATTTTTGCAAATTATATACGCTTCAGGCATCCACTTTCTTCGTTACAGGGGGTTATAACTTTGTTTTTCTTGGCAGATTTGTAAAAAATACTACAGATAGACACACCTTAAAATATTCTCTGCGACTCCGAATCACTAGCAGTACGTCAGTCTGTCTGTCCATCTTAAGTTGTTCGTTGAGTTCAGATCAAAATTTCGCTCCGATCCACTCTTTCACAACAGGGAGGAAACCTATTGCAATTGGTCAAAATCGTTTCAGATCGATATTGCCCCCATATATAAATGATTCTTTAGATTTGGCCTTGTAGCGCCAGTATTCTGTATTCCACATTCAATCATTTTGAAATTTAGTGGGGTAGAGTTTATTTATGCAGGAACGCATATTGTCGAATTTGAGCAAATTCAGTTAGGTTTAGTTTTATAATTATTATTTATGTTTCATATTTATATTTGCTATATCTGAGCTTATTCTGCTCTAACAAGGTGGTTTACGATATCATATAGTTGGCTTCGCCAGTCATTGGTATTTTCTTACTGGTTTTTTTCTCGCTTGGGAATAGCGTATAGTCCTGAAAAATTCTTATTTTGTTAGCAGCATATTCATCTTGCTAAATTGATCACATATATAAACAGAACTTTCCTAAAACTGTCTTTATACAGGGTGGGCCTAAAGAAACCAAGGGGTGTAAAAGTTTAATAACTTTTTCGTTTATTAATTTTTTTAATTTTTTCTTCCAGATTATATAATATACAAAAGGCAAATTTTTTTACACTAAGTATGAAAAAAAATGTCTCTTAAATGACCACCGTTTTCAGCTTCGCACTGATGAATGGCTCTTGGATTTTGAGAACCCCAGAACCTACAGTTTTGCTTATTAACAAAGCCATTCAAATGAAAATGAGCTTCATCACTCATAATCAAATTTTTAATAAAGTTGATTTCATTTCTGGCCAACTCTTGAAATTTAACTGCAAAATTTAGACGTTGCCGATGATCTGAGGGTTTTAATTCTTGCACCAATTGAACCTTATATGGGTATAACTGTAAATCTTTTTTTTAAAATGCGCCGTAGTGACGTACGAGACATTTCTAGCTGAGCAGAACGCCTTCTGACAGCTGTTTCTGGTGCTTCGTTAACACTTTGCTGTACTCGTTCAATATTTTCCGCAGTGCGACTTACACGTGATCTACCGGTTCGAGGCAAATCTCTTACGCTGCCATGTTGGTGATGACGATCAACTAAGCAACGAATCATTGCTTCAGAGGGCGAAATTCTGACGTTTAAATGTCGACGATATGCTCTTTGGGTTAAAATAATTGATCTCTGGTTTAAATAATAAAATTCTATTGATCTGGTTCTCTGTTCAATTGTAAACCTGTCCATTATAAATTCTCCAAGTGTTGTCTATATAATCTGAAAGAAAAAATAAAAAAAAATTAATAAACGAAAAAGTTATTAAACTTTTACACCCCTTGGTTTCTTTAGGCCCACCCTGTATAATATAATTTGGTTGGCTTTATAGATATCATTTTGTACCAGAATTGTTTTCCCAAAAATTGTTGAGTGCAAAAATTCAATCGCATAAATGGTAAATTTTGCACAATCCATCTCGGAGTCGGAGTCGACCATAATTTTTCGATTCCGGACTCCGACTTTCAAATTCAAATTACCCCAAAGAAAGAAGTCAAATCACATGATCTTGGCTGCCAATTGACATCGCCACGACGTGAGATAACACGGCCATTGAATTTGTTGCGCAACAGAGCCAGTGTTTCGTTAGCTGTGTGGCAAGTGGCACCGTCCTGTTAAAACCATTCGGGCCATAAAATGTTCGTTATCATCTCACGATAGCAAACACCATTCACAGTAACTGCCCGACCGGCCTCATTTCGAAGAAGTATGGCCCGATGACGTCGCCAGCCCATAATCCGCACCAACCGAACTGGGCGAACATGCACAGGTGTTTTCACATCTCCTACAGACCCGGTTTGTTGAAATTGGCGCACAATTCTCCCGATTGTGGGCACATGTGGTCGAATATGCCCATTTTCGTAAAAGGCTTAAAAACTTTAACGCGTTGCTCGATTGTGTATCTTACCATGGTTCAAATTGAGTTACTCTGAAATTGAGAAATGTCAGAAATGATTATTTTGATAATAAAACTGAATAATTTGTAAACGTTGTTCTTGCGTATATCTCTCCATGATGAAATTGTAAAAACTGCTGAATACAATGAAAAACAAATGACAGATCATGGCATATTACAAATGGCCGAAACGTCTCTTCAAAATCATATCATCCCTATTGGAAAACCCGCTATTAGATCCGGAGACAACAACATTTTTTTATTGACTGAAAAAATAGTGCCATTAGATATACCCGATGAGACAAAGTTCATGACCATTTGAAATTATACTGGTTTAGTAACAGTCGTTCAAAAATTAGAAGGTTTTTTTTTAAAAAGAATTTTTTGCTGGCACGCCTAAAATCATGGAAAATAGTAAAATAAATCACAAAAACATTTGTTATTCCATTTTCAATAGCCTGTATCCTTACGAAGAAAATAATGCCATATATGGACAATACCTGGATAAATGTAGAAATTATAGCCCTTTTGATAGAAGTAAGAGGATTTCAACAAAAGCATGTTACACCCCCACTATTGTGAACGAGGGTATATATCAATTGCTGCGGGCCAAAAGAGTAACACATAGAAGGAGTGACATTAGATACCCCAAGAACATAACGAAGTAACAGATTTACTTCAAATTTGTTATATGTCTATATGTTTCTATTTATCAGATGGATCATGTTGGTCCACTGCCCCACAAAGGTTTAACATTTGAAGAAATTTCAAAAAGTGACACAAACAGAGGATTTTTAAAAAAGTGGCACAAACACGTTATTTTTATACCCTCACTTTAGTGATACGAGTGTATATATCATTTCCTACGCGCCAAAAGTGCAACACATCGATGAAGTGACGTAAGACCATAAGTATGTTCGGCGAATATTCGTTTTCGGTTATTTAAAGTCGAATGAGCAATGTCCGCCCGTCCGTCCGTCTGTCTGTCTGCTAGCTGGTGCGCACGATAACTCTCGAAAGGAGTAAGCGATTGACTTCAAAGATGGTATGCGGTATAATTTTTTTCTATCTCCGGCTAAGTTCGAAAATGGGCCATATTGGTCCTCTCCTTCTAGTACCTCCCACATAAAGGGTTAATATTTAGTGAAATACTGATTCTTATATAATTCCTATACTACTTAGTCGAATCTTCTGAAATTCCACACATAGTATTAGTTTATTAGCCGCTATCACTCCGAGAAAAATGGTCGAAGTTACCATTCCCCTTTTGGTACCTCCCACACAAATGGAGAATTGTGAACCAAAAGTTAATAGTTTATAACTTTATTACCAGTGCATACAAGGACTTTTAATTTTGTACAGCGTAATTGTTTAATAGTACATAAAATACATTGAACCAGTAAGGAAAGGCAGAAAGTCGGGCGGGGCCGACTATATAATACCCTACACCTCCCTAACAATGCGATAAGGGTTATTGCGATAATAATTTGGAATAACTGGTAAATGGGTAAGAACATATATATGTGGATATATCTAATTTTGAACCGATAATCGCTAAATTAAGCAATATTCGTTCCTAAATTGAGAAACCTCTTTCTGGAGAATTTTGTAATGATCGGAAGTAAAGTACAACTTCTATAGCGCTTTGTAATCAAATCAGGAGGAACATATATATGGAGCTTATATATAAATCTGAATCGATTTTCCCTGAATACTCATTCATGTAAAATAGAAACCTCTTTCTGTCGAATTTCGTACTGATCGGATATAAAATACAGTCTCTACAGCGCTTGAATGTCAAATCGGGGGTAACATATATATGGGGGCTATATCTAAATCTGAACCGATTTTCTCCAAATTTGGTAGTATTCCTTCGTGTAATAAGAAACCTCTTTCTGCCGAATTTCGCTGTGATCGGATATAAAATACAGTTTCTACAGCTATTGAATTTCAAATCGGGGGTAACATATATATGGGGGCTATATCTAAATCTGAACCGATTTTCTCCGAATTTGGCAGTATTCCTTCATGTAATAAGAAACCTCTTTCTGCCGAATTTCGTACTGATTGGATATAAAATACAGTTTCTACAGCGCTTACATGTCAAATCGGGTGCAACATATATATATACCAGTAAGGAAAGGCAGAAAGTCGGGCGGCGCCGACTATATAATACCCTACACCTCCCTAACAATGCGATAAGGGTCATTGCCATAATAATTTGGAATAATTGGTAAATGGGTAGAAACATATTATCTACTTCTGAAACGATAATCGCTAAATTAAGCAATATTCGTTCCTAAATTGAGAAACATCTTTCTGGAATATTTTAATGATCGGAAGTAAAATACAACTTCTATAGCGGTTTGATACCAAATCAGGAGGAACAATCAATATAAATCTGAACCGATCTTCCCTGAATACTCATTCATGTAAAAAGACCTCCTTCTGTCGAATTTCGTACTGATCGCATATAAAATACAGTCTCTACAGCGCCTACATGTCAAATCGGGGGTAACGTTTATATGGGGGCTATATCTGAATCTGAACCGATTTTCTCCGAATTTAGGAGTATTCCTTCATGTACTAAGAAACCTCTCTTTGCCGAATTTCGCACTGATCGGATATAAAATAAGATTTTTACAGCGCTTATATGTCAAATCGGGTGTAATGTATATATGGGGGCTATATCTAAATCTGAACCGATTTCTTCAAAATTTAACAGAGTTCATTCATGTAATAAGAAACCTTTTCCTGCCGAATTTCATACTGATCGGATATAAAATAAAGTTTTTACAGCGCTTACATGTCAAATCGGGGCTATATCTAAATCTGAACCGATTTTAACCAAATTCAATAGATCGTCCTTGGGCCAAAAAAAAGATATGTGTAAAGTTTCGTCGAGATCGGACCATAATTGCGACCTGTACTTTGATTACAAGAATACATGCACAGACGGACAGACAGACAGACAGACAGACAGACAGACAGACAGACGGACAGACAGACAGACAGACAGACAGACAGACGGACATAGCTAAATCGACTCAGAAAGTGATTCTAAGTCGATCGGTATAATAAACGATGGGTATATTTCTTCTCCTTTTGGGTGTTACAAACAAATGCACAAAGTTATAATACCCTGTACCACAGTGTGGTGTAGGGTATAATTATACAGTGCATATATGTCAAATCGGAGGTACATATATATGGGAGCTATATGTAAATCTGAACCGATTTTAACCAAATTCAATAGCGATCGTCCTTGGGCCTAAAAAAAGATATGTGCAAAGTTTCGTTAAGATCGGACCATAATTGCGACCTGTACTTTTATTACAAGAATACATCTACAGACGGACAGACAGACGGACGGACAGACAGACGGGCATAGCTAAATCGACTCAGAAAGTGATTACAAGTCGATCGGTATAATAAACAATGGGTCTATCTCTTCTCCTTTTGGGTGTTACAAACAAATGCACAAAGTCATAATACCCTGTACCACAGTGTGGTGTAGGGTATAAAAATGGGCATTATTGCCACGGTCCTTTTGGTACCTCCCACACAAATGGACCATTTTGTACCAAAATTTACCAGCTTATAACATTAATACCAGTACATAGAAATACTTGAAATTGTGTACAGTGTAATACTTTTATAGTACCTAGAGTCCAGTGAAAAATTGGCGCTATTGGCACTCCCCTTTTGGTACCTCCAACACAAATGGACCTTTTTGTACCAAAAGTTAACAGCTTTTAACTTTAATACCAGTGCATACAAATACTTGAAATTTCGTACAGTGCAATGCTTTTATAGTACCTAGAGTCTAGAGAAAAGTGGACGTGTTTGGCATGTCCCTTTTGGTACCTCCCACATAAATAGACCATTTTTCACCAAAAGTTAATAGCTTAAAACTGTAATACCAGTGCATATAAATACTTGACATTTTGTAGAATGTAATGCTTTTATAGTACCTAGAGTCCAGAGAAAAGTGACCGTTATTGGGGCACCCCTTTTGGTACCTCCGACACAAATGGACCATTTTGTACCAAAAGTAAACAGCTTTTAACTTTAATACCAGTACATACTTTAAAGTTATTAAATGCAATTTAAATAGATAATAATTTAATTAAAACAAAAAAATAAATTTTCTAATATTTTTGGGACTAAAGGTGAGGGGGTTCATAAGTCGGTTTACCCGACTGAACTTTCTTACTTGTTGTACCCTCCACCATAGGATGGGGGGTATATTTATTTTGTCACTCCGTTTGTAACACCTCTAAATATTGATCTGAGACCCCATAAAGTATATATATTCTTAATCGTCGTAAAATTCTAAGACGATTTAGCCATGTCCGTCTGTCCGTCCGTCCCTCCGCCCGTCCGTCCGTCTGTGGTAATCACGCTACAGTCCGCAATAATAGAGCTAGGTTGATCAAATTTGGTACAAATACTTCTTATAGTTGCAGGTTGTTTGGGATTGCAAATGGGCCATATCGGCCCATATTTAGATATAGCAGCCACATATAACATCTAACTTGTTGTGATTCCTACTGTTCTCATCTACTATATTTTTTGTGTTTTCGGTGTTATTTTCTTTAGGTTTGAGTTATTTTGTGAGGTCACATGCTATCCATGGTGGAGGGTCCCAGCAAAATTTCTCATTACCAAATAATCCGACGAGTAAGCAAAGTTCGATAATGGTAAGTACTTATTATTTAGCCACTTTTCTCATTATTTTAACAATGGGATGTCATTGGAGGGAAGTAGTTCCCAAAAGCCTACAATAAAGTAGCATAATAAGTACTTATTTGTAGCATAGGCATACCACATAAATATGTGCATATGTTTTCACGATTTTAAGTACTTGAATAATGCATTACCAATAAGTTACAAAATACGTAGTAGATATGGTAGATATGGCCATTGAAAGTAATTTTGTGCATATTGTCGCACATATTTCGAATTTCTGAACCCAAACCACCATGTGAAAAATTCTTCAATGGTCTAACATCATACGGTATACGTAAATATTTTTGGTTTTTTCATTCAATTTGCACGTATTTTGGAAAACTTGTTGAAAATAAATAAATCTTCTACAATAACCCACATATAGCCAAAATTGCATTATACTAAAATTTGCCAAAAATTATTTTGATAAAAAATCGCTTATTTCTGTTATTATTGGTAAGTCATTATTAATAAGCCGAAAGTAATTCAGCGAATATTGAGATGTCATTATTTGGTAATGCAGGGAATAATGACAGGTACTTACCAAGATTTTGCTGGGGTATATAAGATTCGGCATGGCCGAACTTAACGCTTTTTTTTCTATTTTTATGATTTTTTCGTGTCAGCAAATAAGCAATTTATTGAAAAAGATCTTTGTTGTTAATTTTTTAATGACTGTTACTAAATACATAGTGTTTTTTTAGACGTGTGATTTTCAATCTGACAATCCTTTTTTCGGAGTTGGTCTTTTGACAGCTGCCACTTGGTTTGCCATTTTATAATGAATAGACTTACTCCGGAACAATATTTGCAAATCGTGCAAATTTGTTACCAAACAAGTAAGAAAGTTTCAGTTATACCCTCTCTTTGTGAGTAATGTAATATTGAATTTTCCACGAATTATTCTGTCAGTTTGTATGGGAGGTACCAGAACGGGTTTATCAAATACACCTATATTTCGCTGAAAAGTAGATACTTTAAATACATTGCACTAGCCGAGTTGCAAGCGTTTATATGTACTGGTATATTAACGCTACGAGATATTAAATTGTGGTATTATTTGGCAATTTTGTGTGGGAGGTACAAAAAGGGGCGCGGTGATAACGCCCATTTTTCACAGGGCTATAGGCACAATACAAAATTTCAAGTATTTTTATACACTGGTATTAATGTTATAAGATGTTAACTTTTGGTGCACAATGGTACCTTTGTGTGAGAGGTACCAAAAGGGACGTGGCAATATCGCTCATTTGTCACTGGATCGTAAGCTCTATAAAAGCATTACACTGTACATAATTTTAAGTATTTGTATACACTGGTATTAATGTTATAGGATGTTAACTTTTGGTGCAAAATGGTGCATTTGTGTGGAAGGTACCAAAAGGCGTGCGGCAACTTCGCCCATTTTTCTCGAGTTGATGGCGACTAATAAACTAATACTATGTGTGGAATTTCAGAAGATTCGAATAAATAGTATAGCAGTTATTAAAGAATCTATATTTCACAACGTTTTAACCCTTTGTGGGGGAGGTACAAGAAGGAGTGGACCAATATAACCCATCCTCGAACTTCGCCGGAGATAGAAAAAAATATTACCACATACCAAATTTGAAGTCAATCGGTTACTCCTTTCGAGAGTTATCGTGCGCACCAGCCAGCAGACAGACAGACACACGGACGGACATTTCCCATTCGACTTAAAATGACCCAAAACGAATATCCTCCGAACATACTTAGGGTCTTAGGTCACTACTTCGATGTGTTACACTTTTGGCCGTAGCAAATGATATACGAGTATACCCTCGTATCACTAAAGTGAGGGTGTAATAATTTTTTTTGTGTCCTAGACCTAAAAATATTTTTTTGTAAAGATTGTGGCATACTGTTATATAAAATCAAAACCAAAAATTTTTTTATGGTTACATTTTTTCTTAAAAAATTTTTTATTTAAAATACTATTATCGTCGAAGGTACCCTTAGTATTTGCCCTATAATTTTTGGGCTATATGCCCGATCAGGTCGACTTATACGTTAAATTGAAGCTATTAATGTGGGCTACCAATGTTGGAAATACCTCTTTCATTTAGAAACAGTGGTTCATTAACAGTCATTAAACAAATTGGAAAAAGTAGTTTTTAAAAAAAAAAAAAAAATCCTGGGACAAAAAAAAACATAAAAGAAAGACAAATAATTTATTTTATTTTTTTAAAAGTTTGCATTCTAGCGAAGAAAATAATGGCTATTTGAAAAAAATCTATGGAAAAATGTAGAAATTATAGCCCTTTTGGTAGAGGTAAAAAGAATTTCCAAAAATCTTTTTTTTTTAATTTCTGTTTAAATAGCGATTTAATTTATTACTTTTATTTATGTTATGTACATTTGAGTTTATTTACATGAACAAGTTTCGTTAGAAGTAATTGTGAGTTCTTTGTTGACGTTTGTAGATTTCGGAATGAAAGAATAATCTCCCATCATTCTTTCATCCCAGTGCCCTTGGTAACGCCACTCGGTGGACTTCAATTCTTGGTGAAACCTTTCGCCATGTTCGTCACTTACGTCGCCAAGATTCTGGGGGGGAAAGTTTAAATGAGAATGAAAAAAAATCATTTTGAGGGACATATTTACACCTGTTGGAATACATAACGCGAAAAATAAGTTGGAAGAATACATACATATGTGTTATATACATAAATATAAAAAAATATAGTTCTAAACAATTTTTATACCCTTACTTTAGTGTGACGAGGGTATATATCATTTGCTACGAAAAAAATTGCAACACATCGAAGGAGTAACCTAAGACCCCACGTATGTTCGGCAGAACCGTTTTGGGCCATTTTAAGTCGAATGATCAATGTCCGTCCGTCTGTCTGTCTGTCTGCTGGCTGGTGCGCACGATAACTCTCGAAAGGAGTAACCGATTGACTTCAAATTTGGTAAATTGTAATATTTCTTCTATCTCCGGCTAAGTTCGAAGATGTCCCATATTGGTCGACTCCTTCTAGTACCTCCCCCACAAAAGGGTTAAAATGTTTGAAATATTGAATCTTTAGTAACTGCTATACTACTTATTCGAATCTTCTGTAATTCCAGTTTATTAGTCGCTATCAACTCGAGAAAAATGGGCGATGTTTCCACGCCACTTTTCGTACCTCCTACACAAATGCACCATTTTGCAGCACCTATAGTCCGGTAAAAAATTGGCATTATTGTACAGCCCTTTTTGGTATCTCTCACACAAATGGACTGTTTTATACCAAAAGTTAACGGTTTGAAATTTCGTACAGTGTAATACTTTTATAGTACCTAGAGTCCAGTGAAAAGTGGGCGTTAGTCACGCCTGTTTTGGTACCCACACAAACGTACCATTTTGCACAAAAAGTTAAGAGCTTATAGCGTGAGTACCAATGCACTAAAATGCAACAACATTTTGCACAGTGTAACGCTTTTAAAGTGCGTATAGCCCTGTAAAAAATGGGCGTTATCACCACGCCCCTTTTTGTGCCTCCCACACAAACTGGCCAAATTATACCAAAATTTAATATCTTATAACGTTAATATACAGGTGCACAGAAACGCTTATAATTCGGCACAGTGCAATGTATTTAAAGTATCTAATTTTCAGCAAAAAAATAGGTGTATTTTTTAAAAACCTTCTAGTGCCTCCCACACAAATGTACAGAATTCGTTTCGTTTAATATTCTATATTACATTACTCACAAAGTGAGGGTATACCTAAGTCGGTTTACCCGACTGAAATTTTCTTACTTGTTTCATAAGTTTTTAACAAATCATTAATCATTGTTTCATATTGCGGGCTTTTATTGGATCCAAGGAAATTTTAAACTACAAGCCTAAACGACCTCCATGCTGCAATTTCATCCGACGTCAAATATGATTCGAAATTCACATCTTTCAGTTTCCTTATTTTAGGCCCATCAAAAACTCCTTCTTCGATTTTTGGAAAAGAAAGGCGTTTAAATAAACTTTTTAAATATGAGAGTGAGTGGGCATCTTTCCTTAAGGCTTTTACAAAAAAAGAGCCCCAGCTTAATATGCGGTGGTGGCCAAATATCAGCTATTATACTATTATACTTTTTATTTTTATCTTTGGTCAGTTCCAAATCTCTCACTAGATCAATGAGTTGAAACTGAGTTAAAAGCGATGACTTCTGACTCAAACTTGAATCGCTCAGAGTTGAGTACTCAGTTGAACTTGATGATGTTTCCGTTATTAGGCTGTTGGCTATACTTGGACACTTCCTACTCCAATCTATTAACATAGACAAAAATAGCAGTCCGTATCGTGAATGAATGGTTGTCTCCAAATCATTGGCATTCCAAATTGCACGTGAAGTCTAAAATTAAAACGTTTTATTCCACAAAACATTGTAATACATTAATTTTAAGGTTTTTACCGCATTCTTCCACTAGTCCATCGAGTAAGATTT
This sequence comes from Eudasyphora cyanicolor, assembly GCA_963930755.1. Lineage (NCBI taxonomy): Eukaryota > Metazoa > Arthropoda > Insecta > Diptera > Muscidae > Eudasyphora > Eudasyphora cyanicolor. The sequence goes on along the minus strand of OZ005734.1, from coordinate 214,184,231 downwards.
ACATGGCACGAATTACACAAAATACTAGGTGTCCACGGTTCGTTCATATTTTTAACTCGTATACCAAAATATTACACATACATTTCTTCTATTATTTTACTAAAAGCACGTACATTTTTTAATTACATATTTTCCGCATACCTTGGTTTTTTCATAAATACCGGGTTTAAGGTTCATAAGTTGACATGACATATAGTTTGCTTCGAAAGTAGACACCCTATATTTTCAAGACTGCCGCGTACTACTTTGTATTCCGCACATATATTTTTACAATCTGTATATACAACTGGGATGTCCATGCCCCTAAAAGGCGTAACTGAATGGAAACCTCATAAATAAAAAACCACAAATATTGTTGAATGACCCTCTACCTGAGTGGATCTCATCCAATATAGCACTCACATTGCATATCATGTTCTATGGAGGGTTACGAACGGCCATAAAACCTCGTCCTCTCTATAATTTTATAATGTTTGACATCAATCCTCATAAAATAAAATACAAGTGAAATGTCTCTTATATGTCTCTCTCACATATGGCAAATTCAATATAAGCAAAAACATCAATTAAAAACAAAAAACATGAAAGAAGATTTTTTTAAATTTCCCTAACATTTACAAAATGGCTCATAACTTTTAATTCTATCCATAGATTTTTTTTCAAATAGACAGTGTTTTCCTTGTTAGCATGCTGGCCTTTTAAAAATGTGAATAATTTTTTCGATTCTTTTCTATTTTTAATGGTTTTTTTTGTACCATGAAAAAGTTTTTTTTTTTAAAAAAAAAAAAACATTTAAAAAAAAGAAACCTTTTTTTTAATATTTGACGACTGTTACTAAACCAAAGATTCTACGTGAAAGCAATAATTCCCTTTATTTGAGGCATAACACGGCTCAATCAGGCTTATACTTCAAAATTATGGTCCACATACTGAATGTACTTTCCATGAAAGCTGGAATTTAAAAAAAAATACATATACCATAAAATTTTTTTTTTTAATATTTTTTTCGTGTTTGTGACACCTAATTGCACTGATAGAAAAAGCTTCGTCATGACGACGAATTTGTACATCATCACGATTATTTTTTCGTCAAAAGTCAGCTAACGTCCTCATGATGAATTTGTTCGTCACCATGACGAATCTCTGTTTCCAGCAAACTCCATTCATCACCACGACGAATCCATGCCCCCGACTATTTACATTTTTAAAATTTCAATAAATATTCATCTGGTTTAAGACCATTAAAAATAAAATTACTTGACCGCTTTGTCTGGTTCAGTTGTGATTATTCGGTTCGAAACGCAGTTCTTATCAGGAAAGGCTGAAAGCAAGCGAACGAGAAGTATTCATTGCTTCTGATATTTTAAATCAAAAATAATCTCATCAAGTAATGTATTAGCCAACAGACGAATCCCATTCATCACCACGACGACTCCCATTCATCACCACGACGAATTCCATTCATCACCACGACGAATCCCGTTCATCACCACGAAGAACTCCATTCATCACCATTACCATTATTTTTTAAATTAATCTTGTACAACAAATTATTTAACTAAGGTAATCAGAACAGTGCAATTAAGCACAAACTATAAATTGATTGCTTCGTTTTATCACATTTTCAGCACAATGGTCAAATAAATCTTTTCGTCGTGGGGATGAAACCGTATCGTTCCCTCGACGAATTTCGAAATCACCAAAAACATGGGTTGATGATCGTGTTCGTTCTATTGACAAACAAAATCATCGCATGTACGAAAATTTTCGTCACCAGTACGAAGATATATTGACGAAACTGATTCGTCATGGTGACGAACGGTTTTTCTATCAGTGTGCACCAGAAACTGTTATCCACATCCCTTGGACAAAAATTTTGTTGCATAGTGTAATTAAATGATATTCATTAGAGTATTCGAACATAAACTAAGTTTGTAGAAAATATTTCCACACACAAATTGTGAAGTTATTCATTCCCTCACTCCTTTCGGAAGTTATCGTCTGTACCAGACAGGCGGACGGACGGACAGACAACTCATTGGTATACACATGCAGCTCAAATGCTCGTTCCCTCGACGAATTTCGAAATCACCAAAAACATGGGTTGATGATCGTGTTCGTTCTATTGACAAACAAAATCATCGCATGTACGAAAATTTTCGTCACCAGTACGAAGATATATTGACGAAACTGATTCGTCATGGTGACGAACGGTTTTTCTATCAGTGTGCACCAGTAACTGTTATCCACATCCCTTGGACAAAAATTTTGTTGCATAGTGTAATTAAATGATATTCATTAGAGTATTCGAACATAAACTAAGTTTGTAGAAAATATTTCCACACACAAATTGTGAAGTTATTCATTCCGTCACTCCTTTCGGAAGTTATCGTCTGTACCAGACAGGCGGACGGACGGACAGACAACTCATTGGTATACACATGCAGCTCAAATGACTATAAATATCCTGAATCAGATTTCCCCTCAAACATATGTACATATACAACTCCCCAAACAAACGTACATTTGTATATACCAAACAAAGTAAATATACATTACCTCCTGAAAAGTGAAGGCGTAAAAAATCAATATAAAACAAGAGTATAGTGTTGTGTTGTTGAGGGTAAGCAACAACCAATGAACTTTTGTGCAGTGTGTCAATCATGCTGGGATTTCCATGTCAACGTGCAAACGTAACATTGTTATCGCCCACCACAAAATTGGTTCTTTCATAAGGCTGTGGCAATAGCAATCGTTACCACAATTCCAATTTATTTTCACATGCATCCATAAATACAATTAATTATAAAAAAAACTATTGCATATTGTCAAAATTAAATCGTATAGCTGACGTCATATAATGAATGCTGTTCTTTAATCATCGCGGGACAAAATTGCCTTTTTTGATATGTTTGAATCGAAAGGAAATATATTTGTAACACAAATTTTTAAATATTATATATTTCTGAGCAAATAAATGTTATTTGAAAATCTTTAAACTATACTTAGAATGCAAAGATTAATATATTACAACAAAATATATTTGCAAACTAAATTTCTCAAATATAATATATGTTTAAATACAAAAAAAAATATTGTTCAGGAATTTATCTAAATATATTTTATTTAAAAAATAATTTCAAAACTATTTTTTCGAATTTCTGTTTAAATTGTTCTTCAGTTTCGAATTGTACCTCCCAGTTACAATACCATATGCAACATTAACTTCTGTTTAAATCAATCATATAAAATTTCTGAGTATTCCAAGTCATCTTTAGTTGTCAATCGTCCAAGTAATTTATATTGATCCAAGATTATACGATTTTAGTTATTATTATTTATCATTTTTACAAACATTAAAAATTTCTAAAAATTTAACATTGAATTGCTGAAAAATTTAACACAATTTAGGTATTTCCTGAATACTTAAATGCAAATATATATTTGTTTCGTAAAAGTTTATAGTTTAATTTAAAAATCTAATAATGGTGATGAATGGAATTCGTCATGGTGATGAATGGGATTCGTCTATTAGATTATTATACCCTACACCACACTGTGGTACAGGGTATTATAACTTTGTGCATTTGTTTGTAACACCCAAAAGGAGAAGAAATAGACCCATCGTTTATTATACCGATCGACTTAGAATTACTTTCTGAGTTGATTTAGCTATGTCCGTCTGTCCGTCTGTCTGTGCATGTATTCTTGTAATCAAAGTACAGGTCGCAATTATGGTCCGATCTCGACGAAACTTTACACACATCTTTTTTTTGGCCCAAGGACGATCCCTATTGAATTTGGTTAAAATCGGTTCAGATTTAGATATAGCCCCCATATATATGTTACCCCCGATTTGACATGTAAGCGCTGTAAAAACTTTATTTTATATCCGATCAGTATGAAATTCGGCAGAAAGAGGTTTCTTATTATATGGATGAACACTATTAAATTTGGAAGAAATCGGTTCAGATTTAGATATAGCCACCATATATACGTTACCCCCGATTTGACATGTAAGCGCTGTAAAAACTTTATTTTATATCCGATCAGTATGAAATTCGGCAGAAAGAGGTTTCTTATTATATGGATGAACACTATTAAATTTGGAAGAAATCGGTTCAGATTTAGATATAGCCCCCATATATATGTTACCCCCGATTTGACCTGTAAGCGCTGTAAAAACTGTATTTTATATCCGATCAGTGCGAAATTCGGCAGAAAGAGGTTTCTTATTACATGAAGGAATACTGCCAAATTTGGAGAAAATCGGTTCAGATTTAGATATAGCTCCCATATATATGTTACCCCCGATTTGACATGTAAGCGCTGTAGAGACTGTATTTTATATCCGATCAGTACGAAATTCGACAGAAGGAGGTCTTTTTACATGAATAAGTATTCAGGGAAGATCGGTTCAGATTTACATTAAAGCTCCATATATATGTTCCTCCTGATTTTACTCCGATCATTAAAATTTTCCAGAAAGATGTTTCTCACTTTAGGAACGAATATTGCTTAATTTAGCGATTATCGTTTCAGAATTAGAATACGTTTCTACCCATTTACCAATTATTCCAAATTATTATGGCAATGACCCTTATCGCATTGTTAGGGAGGTGTAGGGTATTATATAGTCGGCCCCGCCCGACTTTCTGCCTTTCCTTACTGGTTTTATATCCGATCAGTCTGAAATTCGGCAGAAAGAGGTTTCTTATCATATGAATGAACACTGTTAAATTTGGAATAAATCGGTTCAGATTTAGATATAGCCCCCATATATACGTTACCCCCGATTTGAAGTGTAAGCACTGTAAAAATGTTATTTTATATCCGATCAGTATGAAATTCGGCAGAAAGAGGTTTCTTATTATATGAATGAACACTGTTAAATTTGGAAGAAATCGGTTCAGATTTAGATATAGCCCCCATATATACGTTACCCCCGATTTGAAGTGTAAGCGCTGTAAAAATGTTATTTTATATCTGATCAGTAAGAAATTCGGCAGAAAGAGGTTTCCTATTATTTGAATGAACACTGTTAAATTTGGAAGAAATCGGTTCAGATTTACATATAGCCCCCATATAAACGTTACCCCCGATTTCACATGTAAGCGCTGTAAAAATGTTATTTTATATCCGATCAGTGCGAATTTCGGCAAAAAGAGGTTTCCTTCTACATGAAGAAATACTGCCAAATTCGGAGAAAATCGGTTCAGATTTAGATATAGCCCCATATATATGTTACCCCCGATTCGACATGTAAGCGCTGTAGAGATTGTATTTTATATCCGATCAGTACGAAATTCGACAGAAATATGTCTTTTTACATGAATGAGTGTTCAGGGAAAATCGGTTCAGATTTATATATAACATCCGTACATATGTTCCTCCTGATTTGGAATCAAAGCGCTATAGAAGTTGTACTTTACTTCCGATCATTAAAATTTTCCAGAAATATGTTTCTCAATTTAGGAACGAATATTACTTAATTTAGCGATTATCGGTTCAGAATTAGATAATATGTTCCTACCCATTTACCAATTATTCCAAATTATTATCGCAATGACCCTTATCGCATTATTAGGGAGGTGTAGGGTATTATATGGTCGGCCCCGCCCGACTTTCTGCCTTTCCTTACTGGTTTTTGATATAAAATATCGGAAGTAATGAATACTTCTTGTCCGTTTGCTTTAAGCCTTTCCTGGTAAGAACTACGCAATTCAGTTCGATGTGCTGATGAATGGAGTTTGTCGTGGTGATGAATGGGACTCGTCGTGGTGATGAATGGTTTTCATCGTGGTGGTGAATAGGATTCGTCGTGGTAATGAACTCGATTCATCGTAGGGATGAAATGTGATCATCCTGAGGAGAAAGACTCGGTCGCTGTAGTCCTTAAGGCTCCGCTTATGCTCAAGCAGGCTGTTCTCCGAACCTTTGTTAGTAGGTTGGTATTGGTTAGTTTGTCAGTTGCCGTCCACCATGCCACAATGCCGTATAACAGTATAGGATGAACTACTGCAATATACATATATCCTGTGGGCGATTTTAGAAGAGAGGCTCCACCGCGACCCTACAGCCTTTTTACACGTTCCAATACGTTAAGTCTTAATAATAGTTTTCTATCTAGAATTATTCCTAAAAATTTTGCACTTTCAGAAAAGAATAGATCTGTTCCATTTATCCGAGGTGGAGGGTCCACATGTGGGACTTTATTCATCCTAATAAAGAGAACCAATTCTGTCTTCTTTGGAAACCGAGACTCGCCATGGTGACGAACAAATTCATCAAGGATTATTCCGTACGTTAGCTGATTTTTCACGAAAAAATAATCGTGATGATGTACAAATTCGTCGTCATTACGAAGCCGTTTCTATCAGTGTACGAATGTTGTATACGCTCATCAGGGATTGTATTCAATGTTATTACCGGGAAATGATTGAAGTGCAAAATAAGAAAATAATGGAGCGATATACTTATAGAAAGTTCAGTCGAATAAACCAGAATACCTTCAGGGTACCATAAACAAATTCCCAAATGAAATAATTCCCACTGGGATTTTATTGGGAGTTATTACAGCTATTACGGGTTCCGGTAACGCGGACCAAAGTTTCTTTACGTAGACGGCCTTTGGCCGGGATTAAAGATTTTTCAAATGGTGTATGTGCAAAGACGGCTACGCGGATCAATGATTTTAAGCGTTTTTATGCCAAGCAAAGAAACTCCCCAAAAAACATAGTTAATCCAATAGATTAAAAATGTATGTTATGTTGATGGTTAATAAAACATTTTTCCTTTGCAGAAATCATTGCTGCAATGTACTATTTTTATAACCCTCTCTAATACACTTAGAATATCTGCTGTCATTTCACCAAAATTTTCTCTGGACAAAAGCAATGAATGACACTGTTCAGCAAAGCATCACAGCATGAGTTTTATTTATTAAATTTCGTTGAGGATTTGGAAAACATAGAATTTTTTAAAAGATATCTGCCCTTCAATACTTATCTGATGGACGGATGATTGATGTGATGACGTATTCCCTCTTCTATTGTAATGAACAAATTTGGAAATGTCATCAGTACTCAGGGACCCACAAAAAAAACAGATGGGGCAAAATACATTGAGAGGTCATAGATTTCATCCTATCGATAATGGATTTCGGAAGTTTGAAATTGTCATAGGATATCAATTTTAATCAATCTGAATTATATTTAGCTCAATAGACCATTTTTCAAGTAAACAAATATTAAAAGTGAACAAGAGGAATTTTGGTAATAATAAATCAGTTCGAATGATTGAAGAGGGAGTAAAGGGAAACACATTGCGCAGTTGGAAACTTGGAAACTTATCAATAAAACAAGTAAAAATATTTCAAAATTTTGTTAAAATTTCATTTTTCTTGAAAATTTCGTCAAAATTGCATTCTTCTGGAAAATTTCATTGATATTGAATTTTTCTTAAAATTTCGAAGAAATTGATTTGTGCCTGAAATAAAGTTGGTAAACGAAAAATTAGGCTTTTTTTGAAAAAAAAAAATAATAAAAAAAACAATTTTATGGGAATTTGAAATTACATAAGTAATAATAGAAAAAATAATTTTATGAGGATTTGAATTTGTAAAAAAATTTCGAAAACTTATATTTTGTTTTTCCAAAATATTCAATTGCTCTTGAACGGCTGAACCGATTTTTACAAAGTTAGCATCGCTTGAAAGAGAACATAACGTATAATTTTTAATGGAATTATTTTTTAAAAATATTTGTATAAAATTTTAAATTTTACACGCAGAGTTTTGCAGAAACAGAAGAAAAATGTCAGACCTGCCTTAATATTTCGTCAATAACTTTCACAAAAATTGCGTACCCAAAAATCCAATTACTGTTTTGGATTTGTGAGGAAATTTTACAAGTTCTTTTTAAAATGGTAATTTTAAAAATAGATTTACGTTAATTTTTATAAAGTTTTTAAAAAAATAAATTTTATAGGTTTAGGCTTAGGTTAGGGTGGCAGCCGTGCATTTCAGCCGGGCATTTCAGCCCGTGTTACCACGGGCTGAAATGCCCCTCATCGAAACCAACCTGTCTGATATACAAATTTATCGATAGTACGAATATCGGTACTGGAAAGATCAGTTATGCTGCCTAGAAAGGCCGACCCCAGTATGTCCAGTCGTTGTTTACTCAGAGCGGAGCTCTCCACTTCTTCCTCATCTCCACAGCTTCTGCAGAAGTCGTTAGAGTCAATAGCCAATCTTTTGGCGTGTTCGCCGATTAAGCAGTGTCCTATCAAACTGATACTAACGTAGACAATCTTTGCATCTCTAGTGCGAGGAGATATTTTGATCTTCTCAGGTCATACCTTCGCCAGATTTGTCTAGCTACTCTGCAGGTGCCGATTTCTGTCCATCTTTCGTTGGACTGCCTGATTGCCTCTTTCTTATGCCAAAGCTTGCACGTAGATAGTGGCGCACTAATATATGCAAATTCTTCGAGAATTTGTAATGTCGTCCCTTTCCTAGCAAGTTCATCGGCTTTGCAGTTCCCTGGGATATCCCTATGCCCAGGCACCCATATGAGGTATATATTAAACTGCTCAGCCATCTCGTTAAGAGATCTGCGGCAGTCGAGAACTGTTTGTGAATTTAGGGATGTTGCCTCCAGAGAATTGGTGGCAGTTTGGCTGTCCGAGTAAATGACAACGCCAGTGTTGGTTACTATGTTGCGACTCAGCCACTTGGCTACTTTCCATATTGCCATTATTTCGGCTTGATAGACACTGCAGGTATCTGGTAGTCTGTGAGCTATATCCAAACTAAGCTCTGCGCAGTGTACTCCGAAGCCAACCTTTTCATCAAGCTTCGAACCATCCGTGTAAAAGTGGAGATGGTTTCTATTACCTGGTATTCTTCCAGCCCATTCATCTCTGGCGGGAATGATAGTGATGTAATTTCGTTCGAAGGTGTACACAGTTGGTATATAGTCCACTTGGTCGGTTAACATTGCACTACACTTTGATATCCTCATGTGACCGTAGTTTTTGTACCTCCACATTGATAGGCAGTTTAATCTTGTTGCCGCTTTGGTTGCAACTTCTCTCGCCACAATATTAATCGGCAGTATATGCAGTAGGGCTTGTAGAGTCTCGGTCGCTGTAGTCCTTAAGGCTCCGCTTACGCTCAGGCAGGCTGTTCTCTGAACCTTTGTTAGTAGGTTGGTGATGGTTAGTTTGTCAGTTGTCGTCCACCATACCACAATGCCGTATAGCAGTATAGGACAAACTACTGCTATATATATCCAGTGGACGATTTTAGGAGAGAGGCCCACCGCGACCCTACATTCTGTCTTGTTTGGGTTTACGCCCAAACCGCTGCTTCTGGCCCATCTAGCCAATTTTTTCAGAGCCACCTGTAGAATGTCTCGGAGAACGTTTTCGAATTTGCCACTCACTGCGATTACCACGTCGTCCGCATATGCCACGACTTTGCAGCCACAACGTTCTAGATCTAGCAGGATTTCATTCACCGCTAGGTTCCAAATTAGTGGAGACAGTACTCCTCCTTGTGGGGTCCCTCTGTTTACAAACCTTGTTAGAGTTGTGGACCCAAGACATGCTGTTATGCGTCCTCTGTTGAGCAGACTTTTTTAGTCTAATCAAACTAGATGTGACAGTGCTGCCATTACTGCATCTGAGTGAATGTTGTTAAAAGCCCCTTCTATGTCAAGAAATGCCACAATGGAGAATTCCATGAAATGCGGGGACGATTCGATAGTGCTCACAAGTTCGTGCAGGGCTGATTCTGTAGACTTCCCCTTATTGTAAGCATGTTGGTTCACCGACAGGAGTTTTGTATCCAGGTTTTCCCTAATGAAATAATCTAAAAGTCTTTCCAGACCTTTCAATAGGAAGGAGGATAGGCTAATTGGTCTGAAGTCTTTTGGTCCAGTGTGTGATATTTTCCCCGCTTTAGGTATGAATACCACTTTGGTATCCCTCCATCGATTCGTGATGTATGAAAGCCTGATACAGCCTACATAAATTTTCTCCAGCCTGGGGATAATGTACTTTAATATTTTCTGCATTTCTGCTGGAGTAATGCCGTCTGGTCCAGGTGACTTGAAGGGCTCAAAGCTGTTAATAGCCCAGCTTATTCTGGATCTCTCAGTCAACAAGCAAGCAACGTTCGCAGTCCACTCGCATTCTTGGTGGTCTTGTTGATCTTCGGGCTCTGTTGGTGAGTCCCCGGGGAAAGGGGTGTCGAGCAGTATATTCAGCGACTGCTCACGGTTTTTTGTCCAGTTATTTGCCTTATCCTGCATTTACAGGGTGAAGCTGATAGTATTTTCCTCAGCCGGGCGGCGTCGGAGACCTTTTCCATTTCGCCACAGAAGGTATACCAAGAGCGTCTTTGCGCCTTTCTAAGCTCCTTCTTATAGATCTTGAGTTGCTCTTTATAGGCATCCCAAACATTAGCGACCCCTGTAGATTTAGCCTTGTTGAATAGCTTGTTGCAGGTCTTTTTCATAGCCGTTAGCTCAGAAGTCCACCATTGGGGTTTAGTTTTACCCTTGTACCTTGTTTTTGGACAGGTTTCTTCAAGGGAACTATAGAATGATGTGGTGATATGCTCGACCAGATTATCCAGACCGGCTTTTGCATTCGGTTCGTACAGAAGTTTGGAGTTGAGGACTTTCTTGAAATTCTTCTTATACAGGTGCCACATTGTCTTTCTCACATTTCTGCGGACGGCAGGTTCAGGCGCCCAATTATTTTGTCTGACAGCCGGTCACGTCTAGTACTTCTTGTCTGTCTTTAAATGTAAAGGTCGGTTTATTACCTATGTTACAAATACTTAGGTTGGTTGTTAGAAAAAAGTTTCATAGGTTAATGGTAAAAATTCTGACCCATTATATTAGAAATATTCCGATTAACACCCTTAATCCGTGCATTTCGGCCTTTAATCCGATTATTGACCTTTAATCTAATCAGTGGCCATTAATTCTATCATCGGCCATCGACCTTTAATCCGATAACTTTCCCCGGTCGTTGACTAATGACCGGATTTGTGAGTAAAGTTTGATGAGCGGACTTAGCGTCGTTGATTAAGGGCCACGATTACAGAACGTTGAGTCGGTTAAATGACTTTGTCCCCTACTTAGTAGAAACTGCCGAAATAAAGGTCATTGACTTTATAAATGAAAAATTACGTTTCTTAGAAATTTTGCGAAAAAATTTTTCGAATTTTCTAGAAAAAATTAATTTTGATACAATTTTCTAGCAAAAAGTGCAATTTTCAATAATGATGTATTTTTGACAAAAATTTTTTAAAATACAATTCTGAGAAATTTTCTAGAAAAATTCACTTGTGAAGACATTTTATATTTTTCTACAAAAATTCAATTTCTACGGAATTTACAATAAATATAAAACTTTTATAAAATTTGCCACAAAATAGTAATTTAGGCAACATTTTCTACAAAAACACAATTTAGTCAATTTTGACGAAAAGTAACTATATTTTGGCCAGATACAGTCCACATGACTACTTATATAATATGATTGTGTCGAGGCTATAGTTTGATTGAATGGAGACCATTATATGGATGCCTCGTAACCAGTGTACGTTTGGTTGTGAAACAATTTTATGGCAAAATTTGAGTTGTCATAGTTTTGGCAATATTAGGAGAATCAACAATTTAGTTGCTGATAACATGTTGTGGCATAGATTGCAATGTATATGGTTATAGTTATCAATATATACAATCAAATATGTTATCTGCATATGAGTTGGTAGCCAGTTAAAAAGTTATAATGAACTTAAAATCTCTTCATATCATTTTGGACTACGCTATATTTCCTTTATCAATTTAAGGTTTTAAAACTTAAAAAATCCCCCCTATTAATTAATCAATTAAAGCTATTGTTGGTCAGAGTAATTGAATAATAATAATATGCAGATATACAAACCAAGTCATTGATACAATACACTATGTGTATAACCCACCCTAAGACACTACGAGTATTTGCTGTCATGACACAGAAAAGTTCAGGTAATCCAGACAAGAAGCAATGAATGACACAGTTCAGCAAAAATCATCACAGCATAAGTTTTATTTATTCAATTAAATTGAGGGATTTGGAAATTATAGAAATGAACTTATACATATTTTGAAGAGATATCTGCCCTTTTATACTTATATGATGTACGGATATGTGATGTGTATTCCATCGTCCGTTGTAATGAACAAATTTGGAAACGTCATCAGTATTCAGGGATCAAAAAAAAATCAGATAAATGTAATAAATAGAATATGTACAGTTTGCTCCCTTTCAATAATGGATGCCGAAAGTTTGGAAATAGCATAGAAAATCAATATTAATCAATCTGAATTACATTTAACTCAATAGACCATTTTCATCAATTGCACAAATATTGCAAGTAAACAAAATTGAGTTTGGTAATAATAAATCAGTTCGAACAATCGAAGAGGGTGTAGAAGTAAACAAGAGAATGCTTCCCATGTAAATATAGAAAAACGATTAAGAAAGTTTTTGGTCGTGTTTAAGGAAATATATGAAGGCTGATTTAAGCTCTTCTACGCCCAATCGATGAATGATGACGTCCAAGTGGTATTCATCATACCAAAAGCGAAAAACACATATATACACTCAAAAAAATGTTCTCATTTTCAGAATGACTCCAAGGACGTCTTTAATATTTGAAAAAACTTGGTTTTGTATTAAAAATTGAAATTAAGAAAATTTACTTAGTTTTAATCAAATAACCTACACGGGGCAAAATCGTCTTTTTTGATGTTTGAATCGAAGAAAAATATATTTGAAACACAAATTTTTAAATATTAATTACTTCTGAGCAAATACATTTTATTTGAAAATCAATAACATTTATTTGGAACGCATATATTAATATATTACAACAAAATGTATTTGCAAACTAATTTTCTCAAATAAAATATGTGTTTATATACAAATAAAATGATCGTTTAGGAACCTGTCCAAATATATTTTGTTTAAAAACGTTGACAATTTTTTAAATTTTATTTCTACTTTTTAATTGATTTTAAGTTATACCTTATAATTAAAAATGACTTATGAAGCAATAAAATTCGTTTTAAAGCACTAATTTTTAAATTATATTTATTCCAAGTCATCATTTGTTGACAATCCACCTTGCATAATACATCATTTCGCAGGATTATACGATTTCAATTATGATGGCTTTTTACGAACATTTTAAATTTCCGAAAAAATTAACGTTGAATTACTGAAAAACATAAAACGCCTCTTAAAGTTAAGACATTGCTTTGTTTTCTGAATACTTAAATACAAATAAATATTTGTTCCGTAAATAATAGTCCCAAATAAAAAACATTAGGACGGAAACAACGATTTATTTAGAACAACATCTTTCCAAATATATAATTTTTGTGTGTGACAAATATAATATACTAGCTGAGCCCGGTGCGCTTCGCTGCCCATGTCAAAATTAGCGCTGTAGAAACTGTATTTTATATCCGATCAGTACGAAATTCGGCAGAAAGAGGTTTGTTATTACAAGTATGAACGCTGCCAAATTCGGAGAAAATCGGTTCAGATTTAGATATAGCCCCCATATATATGTTACCCCCGATTTGACATGTAAGCGTTGTAGAAACTGTATTTTATATCCGATCAGTACGAAATTCGGCAGAAAGAGGTTTCTTATTACATGAAGGAATACTGCCAAATTCGGAGAAAATCGGTTCAGATTTAGATATAGTCCCCATATATATGATACCCCCGATTTGAAATTCAAGCGCTGTAGAAACTGTCTTTTATATCTGATCAGTAAGAAATTCGGCAGAAAGAGGTTTCTTATTACATGAAGGAATACCGCAAAATTCTGAGAAAATCGGTTCAGATTTAGATATATCCCCCATATATATGTTACCCCCAATTTGACATATATGCGCTGTAGAGACTGTGTTTTATATCCGATCAGGAGGAAATTCGTCAGAAACGGGTTTCTATTTTACATGAATGAGTATTCAAGGAAAATCGATGCAGATTTATATATAACCTCCATATATATGTTCCTCGAGATTTGGTTACAAAGCGCTATAGAAGTTGCACTTTACTTCCGATCATTACAAAGTTCTCCAGAAAAATGTTTCTCAATTTAGGAACGAATATTGCTTAATTTAGCGATTATCGGTTCAAAATACATTTACCAATTATTCCAAATTATTATCGCAATGACCCTTATCGCATTGCTAGGGAGGTGTAGGGTATTATATAGTCGGCCCCGCTCGACTTTCTGCCTTTCCTTACTGGTATTAGTAATAAATTCACTAAATGAAAAAATACCGAATTCAGTGGAAAGTCCTGAAAATGGAAATGTATACTTATAAAATTTCCAAATTCTTGTTTCATTGGTCATGCATCACATTATCGTATTGCGATTGTATTGGAGTGAGCAGCTGTAATTATCGCATACCGAGCATTTTTGTTCATGTATTTCCTATATAATACTTGCAAGATATATCAAAATGTGGGCTGTGCCACGCCCACTGGTCTTATTCCGCCCATTTGTAAGCCAATCACGTAGACTGCTACCAGATACATATACGCAAAATTTCAACACTCTCGCTAACAAAATGAGCAATATTATTCAATTTCAAAATTTGGCTTATATGTGCGGTGGCACGCCCATTGGTCAGATCCCGCCAATTTTTGGACCAATCACGTGGACTGTCACCAGATACATATGTACAACATTACAGCACTCTAGATAAAAAATTGTGCAAGATATATCAATTTCGAAATTTGGCTTATAAGGACAGGACCACGCCCATTGGTCCGATCCCGCCCATTTTCTGACCAATTACGTAGCATGCCACCAGATACGTATACACAACATTGCAGCACTCCCGATAGCAAATTGTGCAAGATATCAAAATTTGGTCTATGTGGGCGGGGCCACGCCCATTGGGCCGATCCCGCCCATTTTTGGACCAACCACGCAGACTGCCACCATATACATATACACAAAATTCCAGCACTCTCGCTAACATATTGTGCAAGTTATATCAATTTCAAAATTTGGCTTATATGGGCGGGGCCAAGCCCATTGGTCCGATCCCGCCCATTTTTTGACCAATTACGTAGAATGCCACCAGATACATATACGCAACATTGCAGCACTCCCGCTAGCAAATTGTGCAAGATATCAAAATTTCAAAATTTGGTCAATGTGGGCGGGGCCACGCCTATTGGTCCGAACCCGCCCATTTTTGGACCAATCACGTAGATCGCCAACGGATATATATACACACAATTCCAGGTCTCTCGCTAACAAATTGTGCAAGATATCACATTTTTAAAATTTGGCTTATATGGGCGGTGCCACGCCCATTGGTTCGATCCCGCCCGTTTTTGGATCAATCACGTGGACTGCCATCAGATACATATGTACAACATTACAACACTCTAACTAACAAATTGTGCAAGATATATCAATTTCAAAATTTGGCTTATATGGGCGGGGTCACGCCCATTGGTCCGGTCCCGCCCATTTTTTGACCAATTACGTAGAATGCCACCAGATACATATACGCAACATTGCAGCACTCCCGCTAGCAAATTGTGCAAGATATCAAAATTTCAAAATTTGGTCTATGTGGGCGGGGCCACGCCCATTGGTCCGATCCCGCCCATTTTTGGAGCCATCACGTAGACTGCCACCATATACATAACATTCCAGCACTCTCGCTAACAAATTCTGCAAAATATCTCAATTTCAAAATTTGGCTTATATGGGCGGGGCCACGCCCATTGGTCCGATTCCGCCCATTTTTGGAAAATTCACATAATCTGACACAAAATGCATACACACGAAATTTCAGCACTCTAGCTAAAAATTTTTCTCAATACCAAAATTTGACCCATATGGGCGGGTCCACGCCCACTTGATACATCGAAAATTCAAGTACCCTATTTTCAGCACCCCCTACACATGTACATTCTGTGAAAATTTCAAGATGATCGGTCTAGCCGTTTAGACGTCTATACGGAACAAACATACAAACAAACAAACCCACAAACAGACACTCTCTTTTATATATATAGATTTAGAGTGTACCCTAAATATTTGTATATTTCAAGCAGATTATGTTTGGGACAATATACTACAGAAGCGATTTTTTTCAGCGTGTATATTTTAAGTTTATACTAAGAACGTGTTTTGAGCCATTCTTTAATTTTATGGCCAATTTTTTTCAGTGTATGTTACACATAATATCAAATGACTTCAGCCTTATGTCTATCCTCGTTCCTGCAGAAAAGATTTGAAAGATTCAAAAATTTGTCGGGAAGCCAAACTGTTAAGATAGGAAAGCAAATCTGAAAAATCTACGCCTTATGAACTGGTGGACACCTTAGAAACAATTTCTTGGACTACTGGCTTTGGACATTAACTCGATCCTCCTCGGCCAAATGAAACTGAGCTACTCTTTGCTGAAAGTTATAAATTTATTGCTCTAATCCTGGATAGCAGGCCAAATGTATTAAAATAGACAAGGAAGGCCAATGTCGCCATTTATTGAAGAAAAGCTGTAGGGGTACATTGGGGCATATCTCCTAAAATCGTTCATTGTAATTTTGTACATATGATTAAGTCGACCAGTGGTGGACGGCGACAGATGAATGATCCACACCTTTTAACTAATGAAGTTTCAGAGAATTGCATGCCTCAACGTCAGCGGAGCAACAGAGTATCTACAAATCCTACTCCATATACTGCCAATTGATATCGTGACTGGAGAAGCTGCAACCAGAGCGGTATTAGGATTAAATTGTCTGTCACTGTCAAGGTATAAGAACTTCGGAAACATTGATTATTCCCATTGCGGTAACCGACCGAATGGACTATATAACAAAGGTATCTAGTCCACTCATTTATCCTTCGAGAAGAAATTTAGAACTCAATTACCTGTTAGGGAAGAGAGCAGTGGTAGATCGCTACCAAGTAGTGTCTAGTACCGATTTTCTATAACCCGTGTGGTATAAAAATCATAAATAAGGAGCGCGCAGCAGGCCGAACCACTGGCTTAAGTGTATGTCCATGGACACGAGACGTTTAAACGTCTCCTCTATTCAACCTAACGTAACCTAACCTAAGAGGAAATACATGTGGCATCCCTATAATCATGGAAAGTATTTTGGATATTAATAAATAACAAAAACAAATGCGGATTTCAGGCTTTGAATCCAACTCCATCCAGGATAAACCTTCAGGCTCCAATGTAGCTGGTTTCAAGTCGACCTACCAAAACCGATACAAAAATTCCCCCAATACGTCTAATATGTGGTACAATAAAAAGGGATCGTCACTTCCGACCGCCATAACGCAGGCACGGCGTGCAGCAGATAGCTCTCAGAGTTTTGACGAAGTTTGAAGCAGCTGAAGTTCCGACTCTTAGCGAAAAGTAAAACGTGTCACTTACCAGGGCCGAGAGCGTCATTGATGCTTCTAAAGCCACAGTGTTGCCTTATAGGGCTACAACTTCTACTGTGTTAACGGCTGGTAATAATGCAAAAGAAACAGATCACCTGATCACCTGAAACCATTACCTTCGAAAAAGGCTAGAGACGATAACGGAACTGTCAATAGGACACTCACCAAAGCCATCAGTGAAGTGGAGAAGAAGTGTCTAGTGATGGCTTCGGAAGAAGCTAGAGCCTATAACGTAGTCGTCAACAGGACACTCACCAAAATCTTCAGTGAAGTGGCGAAGGAGAGTCTAGTGATGGGCGTTATAGACAGAAGTGATGTGGATCGAACCATCCCTAAAGACATGTTGAATCGGTCACCATGGCCAATTACCACGCTGTCCTTATATAAATTACAAAAGATTTTATTTTACTTCTTTGTAATTCAGGTTCAGTTTATTTAATAGTGTTTATTTATATAAATTTACATTAGAATTCATTAGTCACTTAAATTCAATCATAGGCTTAGCGTTATTCCTCTATGAGGATTTTTGGCTTTCGTCTCTATTCTCGACTGACTTTACATTCCTCATTTTCTTATCTTCTACCCTATCATAAAACAAAGAATCAAACACATCTCTTATCATGCGATTATCATGATTACAAAGATTGAAAGCAGAATCGAACTCCACCATTTGATCTCTGCTTAACTTTACTTGATAAAGTTGCGCCAGACCAAGCAAGCTGCAACGGTGAATTTTATCATTATTCTCTGCTCACTCATGTTCATACGTTGAGAGCAGACATCATTAAGTTATTAAAGCATAGCACAACAATTGACCTGTAGGAACCAGTGACTAATTAGAGACTAATAATTAGATCTGTTCTTAACTTATAGATGCCAGGTACGCCACCAGTCTTCAAAGACGCAAGGTGGCATCAGGGGAGAGAAAAGCTATTGGCTTTTGGTGATGACTGATGCCAAAAGTCTGCTCTAAATCGAGTGTCTGAGGTCTGGTCAATCGCCCAGTTGTATGTCACCAGGAAAGTCTAGTCGCGCCAGAGCCCTCACCTGGGTTACAGAAGAACCATTTGAATCGGCTGACTTATCGAACGGTTAAGAGTTTACCAACTAGGTTTGCCTCACCCATAACTGGAGAATTGGCAAGACTTGTAAGGTGGATAGTCAAAAACGGCAGATCAATTTGATCGTAAAGCTAAATCCATAACTCATATAATGCGTTTTTTTAGCTGCATGAAAATTTTGTATATTGACAGCTGATAATGTCAAGGTGGATAGTCAAAAGCGGCAGATACATTTGATCCTTAACCCTCCGTCATGCACATGTATCTGGTCAGACATTTTACGAATATAACTGTGATTTAAATATATTTCTAATTTACCTAGGGGTTTGAGTCTTCAGGTACCCTCTACAAATATTGTTACTTATCGTTTTATGAAAAAACACATTAAAATAAAAAATAACAATAACAATTTATGTGGATTTTTTTCGTTTACACATCACATACGTTGCACATGTGTCTGGCCAGATACACACATATTTTGTATGAAGAATAATGCACGCTACTTGCATTTTTTATTTTTCTTTGCGTTTATTTACTCAAATCAACTCACTCAAGAGGCAGATATCTCTTGGGATTTTATATGCGCTCTGTATGGTTGTAGCTGTGAAAATCGAATGAACAACATTCACATCAGCAAACAGTTCAGCCACCATAAAATGTATGCTTGATTGATATAACATTTGCCCTTCATTTCTTATTTTCCCCGTTTTTCTTTTTTTTAAATAGAAAATATATATTTGCCTGTCGTGATAACAATATAACAATGTAATATTATCACTAAAATGCCATATTTTTCATATAAATTTATTGAAATACATAGTGTGTCTGGCCAGATACATATGCTACGTATGTGACTATCGGAACATGTGCATGACGGATGGCTAATGCTAAATCCATACCTCATGTAATGCGTGTTTTTTAGCTGCATGAGAGCTTCATATATTGATAACTACGGTTTGACAGCTAATAATGTCAAACTGTGTCGACATTTCTGTTTAGTAAGGTTTGACCAGTCGTCATGAATCGTTTAACACCAGAAGAAAATTTTCAAATTGGGGAAATTTACTTTAAAAAAATCTGTTCGCAAATTAAAGAATTGTGTTTAGTGAGGAAGATCATTTCTAGTTAAATGGCTACGTCAATAAGCACAATTGCCGTTTATGGAGCGATACAATCCTCAAGCCGTTAACGAATAACCATTAAAATGCATCATCCATGAAAATTGACTGTTTGATAGGTTACACGCTGGCGGCATGCCGTTACGGTAAATGGAGAGCGCCATCGAGCCATGCTGACTGAATTTTTGTTTCAAAAAATTAATCAGCTAAACATCAACTACATTTGGTCCGACCAAGATGACGCAACTTGCCATACAGCGCGCTTAACAATCGATTTATTGCAAAATCAATTTGCTGACAACTTTATTTCCAGAAGTGGTCCTGTTCACTGGCCCCATCGTTCGTGGGATTTAACGCTTCTGGATTTCTTTTATGGGGCTATGCTAAGTCATTTGTTTATGCCGACAAACCAGCAACGCTTGAAGCGTTGGAAGCCAGTATTCAAGCCACCATTGACGCCATACGGTCAGATTTATTGAATAAATTAGTCAAAAAATTGGGAACGATCGAACTGACCACGTAACTCGTAGCCGCGGCGGTCATATGCCGGAAATCATAATTATAAAATAAATGCCATGAAATTATCTACCAGATTGTAATGAAGAATTTCCTTCCAACAATATTTCTGTCTTGCATTATCTCTTTAAATTCTCAAGCTTTTAATAATTCTAAAGCTTGCGCTAGGGACCTTAATTGGTCTATGTGAGTTTGAAACTCCTGCGGCCACCGTAACCTTACCTTACCTGCCAAAGAGGAGTGTGTTGGCAGAATACCAGGAAATATAAAGTATCTCCACTTCTATACATATGGTTCGAAGCTTTATAGAAATATGGACTTCGGATTAGACTGCATTGATATAGCTCACGGACAACAGATATTTGCAGTGTATAACATGCCGAAATAATGGCAATAAGGAAATCGCCCAGCGACTGATTGCTTACATAGTGACCAACACTGGCGTCACCTTTACTCGGTCAGACAGACTGCAATTAAATCTGTGGAGACGACATCAGCCTCCACTCACGATAAGCAGTCCTCGACTGCCGCTCTCCTGTTAACGAGATGGTAGAGCGGTTTAACGGAACGACTTTCATGTCGTCTATATATCATACAAGCGATGGACTCGATAGAAAAGGAACAACTTTACAAATTTTCAAAGAATTTGCATATACTGATACGCCACTGTCCACATGCACGCTATGACTTAGGCTAGAGGCAGTCAGGATGTTCAATGAGAGAAATTAAGTAGTAGTAGCTAGACATATTTGACCATGATAAGAACTGGCACTAGAGGAGTGTAACTTCTGAAGGCACGCTGCGTGATTGGCGAAATGCCAAGTGGTTGGATCCAATGAGTCCAATGATTTATACAAAAGTTGTGGTGATGAGAAGGACTCGGAGAACATTGAGCACCTGCTTTGTTCCTGCTCCACATTGAGTAAACGACTTCTTGATATACTGTGTCGGCCTTTTACAAAGTGCGACAGATCTGACGGTCGATGTAGATATTCCTATTATTGATAACTTTGTCAATCAAATAGGTGGGTTCCGATGAGGGGCTGCTGGGCCCTTGGAAGCACCAGGGACTTCAGTTGGTCTATGTGAGCTGGTGTCTCCGGCTGCCACTTAAGCTAACATAACCTCGTTCAGAAAAAATTACTTACGGAACCTGGAATTTTGTATGCAAGTTCGGATGAGTTTTTTTATCATTCTTTGTCAGATAATTGTCATGGCAAAAGTAATCTAAAACATCGTCTTTGGGGACTTGGTATTTTGTGTGAATGATGCCACAACTCACATGTTTCAGACCATTCTTAAAATTGCGACTTTGAGGTTATCTAGATGATTATCCATTTGTAATTCATATGAGAGGTACCAGAGGGGCTAGACAAGTAGAACAGTAGGCACTTCAAAATCTATCTTAAAAACCTGTTGCTAATTTTTTAAATCAATTCAGCCTTAGTGAGGGAAGTACCAAAATGTCGAATTAGTTCGGTGAAATACGGTTTTGATTAGTAGTTCTTTTCACGCTAATTTACTACTTCCATAAGTTATTGCCATTGAACTCTAAAGAAGATAGAGTTGTGTCTACCGAAACTGCAGTCAGTTCTACCAAGTAATGAAAGTCGTTGTCATTTTTTGGAATTAGCATCTATTTAATTTTTGCAATAAAGCGAATGTAACTGAAATCCAAACCAAAAGAAATTCTAACTTAATATTAAATATTTCTGGCAGATCTTATTTTGTCCTATTTACTATCAACTAGTGATGCAAAGTGGTGCTCAAATTCACAACGAACCTGTTTCAGCGAATGTCAATAACCGGTTTTAAAATCCTAATCACTGTGGCAGGACTTTGCGTAGAATACAGACAAAGTACACGCTTTTATTAGTTTTGTTTTGCTCCACCATTCGTACATTAACACGGAACACTGAACATTGATATGAACCATAAAACAATAGAAACGAATGGCAATTTAATTAGCCTTTTTTCTTTGCAAATGGAAAGTTTTTTGCTCATTCATTATGCGGCAAGAGAAAAACTAGAGCACAAACGAGAACTGAGAAGGGCAGAAGCAGACGAAGGGCTCGGAGGATGTGACAAGTTCTGCGATGCAGTTTATATTAAAAAATTGCACATTGAAGTATCTGAAAAGATGAAGAATTTACATAAGTAGTCAATCTTCAGTTCTGGCATTATGGATTTACATACATCAGGGAGCAGCTGTAGGAAGAATTCCTATGTCTGTTTTAAGTTTTTATTTCTTTGATGTTGTATTTAAAGGATAAATATTTTATATCTTTTAAATACAATTACAATTTTATATTTTTATTATAAAACTAATTCACACAAACAAATATAAAGACGACTTTCCTGTCGTCTATAAAGACGACTTTCCTGTCGTCTATAATGGCGACTTTCCTGTCGTCTATAATGACGACTTTCCTGTCGTCTATAATGACGACTTTCCTGTCGTCTATAATGACGACTTTCCTGTCGTCTATAAAGACGACTTTCCTATCGTCTATAAAGACGACTTTCCTGTCGTCTATAAAGACGAATTTCCTGTCGTCTATAAAGACGACATTCCTGTCGTCTATAAAGACGACTTTACTGTCGTCTATAAAGACGACTTTACTGTCGTCTATAAAGACGACTTTACTGTCGTCTATAAAGACGACTTTACTGTCGTCTATAAAGACGACTTTCCTGTCGTCTATAAAGACGACTTTCCTGTCGTCTATAAAGACGACTTTCCTGTCGTCTATAAAGACGACTTTCCTGTCGTCTATAAAGACGACTTTCCTGTCGTCTATAAAGACGACTTTCCTGTCGTCTATAAAGACGACTTTCCTGTCGTCTATATAGACGACTTTCCTGTCGTCTATAAAGACGACTTTCCTGTCGTCTATAAAGACGACTTTCCTGTCGTCTATAAAGACGACTTTCCTGTCGTCTATAAAGACGACTTTCCTGTCGTCTATAAAGACAGTCGTCTTCTTCTTCCTGTCGTTTATAAAGACTAGTTTCAGTTCGTCTATAAAGACGAGATTTCAGGTCGTCTATAAAGACGACTTTCCTGTTGTGAAACGTCTTTCAACTGTAAATTTTTAGCTTGACCCATTCTCTATTATTATTTCTAAACATTTCGAATAAATTTCTATCATATCACAATAAATAGAAATTTTATACAAATTAGTATATCTATTAAAAAGTAATTAAAATTCGTATTGTCAGTTTATTTACAAAAACCATTGCACATTATGTATTTATCAAACGTGTCACATTTAATAAATTCCATTTGACACTAACTATTATTTACATGTGATTAAAATTCATTAAATGTACATTCAACAAATATGACGAACATAATTACAACAACAACTTCAATTTGCAGATAATCAAACTAATATGTCGGGCGACAGGTTTTAATTAAGTAAACAAGAGTGGCGACGTTTTTGTTTTTATTTTTATTTGAACTTAATTGAAGGTAATTAATACTGTGTATATATCCATAGTAGCCATGTTAATTAACGTCCCAGTGTGATATCGTTCCTCACTCTCGTTGTCTGACTGAATGTGGGAGTAGGTTTTTTTGTTATAAAGTCCTGCAGATATACTCGTATATCTCCATCTGTCTGTCTGTCCGTCTGCGTGTTTCTGTATCACTGGAAATTAATTTAACGTTATATGAAAAACTAAAAAAAAATAAGGAAAAAACGAAAACATGGGAAAATTACAAATGTACGAAATATATGGGTTTTCAAGCGGGTAAGTCACCCACTTTCTTTGGAATTTATGTATGATTTTATTAAAGCTTTAACATGAAATTACAGCTGCCATGCAAGTATTTTGTATGTGTATGTGTGTATGCTACATGTATTTATATCCTCGTACTTATAATGCTATTCAATGTCAAGAAACTATTTGCAATACTATGGGTTTGTCCATTGCACGCGTGGCAATATTGTTTGTTCATTGCCACAGCCACAGCCGCAGCCTTCCCTGTCTATTCGTTTAGCTTGTAAAATGTTCGCAATATCCTTCCAACGAATATAATATATTTTGTGCAAAACATACAGACTGTGTCTGGATACATACACCTACATAAAGTATATTAAATCCTTGTTTAAGGACAATACTTTTCATTTTCTTCGTCTTATATTATTTGTCGGGGTTAAATTTGAGAAATCATTTACATTGACATTGTGCGTATCTTAGGTTTGATTACACCGGACACCACTCTTTTGCGAGGTGGGGGAGGAAATTTCATTTGACAAATGGTAGCTCTTTCTGGGAATTACAAATCCTCCCCAGGAAATGTTCGCCGAAGTGTAAACTTGACCACACTGACCTATATTTTTTATTTTTCCCTCCGAATGGTTGTAGAAAATATTAAAAAACAACAAGGGTAAAGGTGCAAGGGTAAAACTAAACCACAATGCTGGACTTCAGATCTGCATGTTAGAAAAAAGACCGGCGACAAGCTATTCAACAAGGCCAAATCTCTGGGATCACTAATGACTGGGATACATATTAAGAGCAACTCAAAATCTATAGGATGGGCGAAGTAAGTATCGCGACATATACACGCAGTGCAGGTGGTTGTTAACCGCTGTCGGCGACGAATGTTTAGGTTATTCTGGCCTACAGCTATCTCAAATGAACAGCTGCGGAGCACAACCAACCATTGGCCTATTGAAGTAGAAATATTGAACCGTGAATGGAGGTGGATCGGCCACACGCTGCGTAGACCCCCACGACTTAGCTAATATCGACATCGACTGGACCCCACAGGGCAGAACTCAAGGAAGAGGACGCCCTTCGTATACATGCCAACATCGGCACGAAATAACGCGCAGAGGAATAAGCTGGAGAGAAATTAAAAACTTGTCATCGAACAGAACCGAATCTAATCATTTCGTCCTGGCCCTTTGTTCCTAATAGGAACCACGCTGCGTAAGTTATTATCTGCTACAACCTGTACAGTGGGCTACCTGCAGGATGTGGTCAACAACTGGACAAAAAACAGTGAACAGTCGCTGAAACTACTGCTAGACACACATTTCCCGTAGAACTCAAGAGGGCGAAGTCTGCAAGCGTCGCTGACCGAAATCCAGAATCAGCTGGACGATTAACAGCTATGATCCCTTGAAATCACCTGTTCCAGGTGGCATTACTCTAGGAGAAGCGGAGCGTTACAGTGACTAAATCTCTACACGACCTACTCCATCTACTGCGCTTGGATATTATGGCGAAAGAAGTTGCCACCAGAGCGGCATTACGATTGATCTGTCTTATCAATGTGGATGTATAAGAACTACGGCCACATGAGGATATCACAATGTACGAGGTATGTAACTTTTAATTTCCGCGGGCTACGTGTATTTGATTTTTGATATTTTTGTAGCGTTATGTTGGTACTCATGTCCCTTACTTATGCTGACAAGGTCGGCCATTTTGAATGTTTAGTTAATTTTTGGCAGCTGTTGTGCTTGGATGTGTTTTAACTTGTCTAATTCAGAAAATGGATCAAAGAATCAAATTTTGTGTGAAAAACAAAATAAAGTGCTCTGACGCATTCCGAATGTTGACTGTGGCATATGGTGAAGCTACCTTGGACCAAAGCAACGTTTATCGGTGGTACAAAATGTTCTTAGAGGGCCGAGAAGATGCGAAGGACGAACAGCGTACCGGACGCCCGGTTTTCACAGTTTTCTTTGATTGCAGAGGCGTGGTGCATTATGAGTTCTTGCCACGGTTAATAAAGAATATTGCCTGCAAGTTATGCGCAAATTGTGCGAAGCAATCCGCCAAAAACGCCCGGATTTGTGGAAGAACATAAACTGGCTTTTGCACCATGATAACGCCCCTGCACACACATCGTTGCTTGTGCGCGAATATTTGGCCAAAAACAACACAGTAATGGTGCCACCGTATACCCCTGACCTAGCCCCCTGTGACTATTTTTTGTTCCCAAAACTGAAAAGGCCCATGAAAGGACGACGCTACGCCACGATTGAGGAGATAAAGACGGCATCGAAGGAGGAGCTGAACAAGATCACAGAAAATTGTTATTTGAAGTGCTTCGAGGATTGGAAAAAAAACTTTGGCAGAAGTGTATTATATCCGAGAGGAATTACTTTGAAGGGGACAAAATAGATATTCCTGAATAAATAAATACTTTTTGAAAAAATACAAAATTCGCGATATTTTTTTAACATACCTCTTATGTTAGAGGGAAGTTTCCTAGCACTCTTAGAGACATCCTACATCAGGTCCATCATACAACCTCAAGATGGGCTTCCGATAATGGTCTTGGTGTTATCCCGACCAAGACGGAACTAATTCTTTTCACCAACAGTTGCACCTGTTTCCTTGGGAGGTATTGAAATTCTCTACTCTGAAAGCGCAATACTTAAGTATTTTACTAGACAGGAACTTAAACATCAAACCAGTAGTCCGACCGAACATGCTGTACGGCATTATCGTCTGGTGGACAGCTCTGCATTAATCCACCTTATGTGCGATACTAAACAAAGTTCAGCTAATGGGTTCAATGAGCATATGTATCACTGGTGCGCTGAGAACTCAATAAATGCTACACTACATTTAATACCGCTAGACATTATTAGATTGCTATTAGACTGTCACTATGGTCAGAAAATGACTATGGACATAGTGTCATTCTAGACGCAATGGCCGACCTCCCGGTCATTACTGATTACCATATGATTGAATCACTTTTTGACAAGAAGTATCTTACTACCATACCTGATAGATAAGAATGAAATCGTAATTTGAAATATATGGTATCTGGATATGGATGTCCTAAAAACGCGCAAGTCGGATTAGCATTCTTTGGAATGAAGATGTCATAATATCAATTGTCACTAATGGCACATACATTATGAAAATGCGGCACATCGGTCCGTGTTTTTGATATAGCCCCCATATAAAGGTCCCTTCAGACTAGTCATGTCAAACGGGAAGTCCCGATCCCGAAAATCCCGGGAAATCCCGATCCCAAAAAATCCCTAATCACGGGATTTTTTTAAATGAATCCCGGGATATTTTAATAATAATAAATGAAATGTCTCGTATAAGATATTAGGTGAAAGATAGATACACTCTGTCGGAAATGTAAACTAATTAAGCAAATTGTTAACATCAAAAAACTTTGACAAAATCCGGTAAAAAAATTAGAAATTTGGAGAAGAATTACAAAATATATCATAAATTTAATTATAAACAAGTAAAATTAAAACAAAACCACAAATGGAGTTTGTGTCCCACAAAACGAAGAACATTGTATTTTATTCTTTAAAATTTATGAAAAAATCCTAATATAAAATCTGATTTGGATCGACACATCGATTTGGTTCTCATAAAAACGGAACTAGTCAACCTGATTTTTCAAGTTAAAAAAAAATATTTTTCGTGTTTTAATGATAGAAAATTATAACGTCAATAATAATTCAGACAAAGAACTGAAGTTGGACCATTATTATTAAGTAGCTAAGATGTTGTGAAATATTTTAATAAATGTTAGTATTTATACCCTACACCACACTGTGGTACAGGGTATTATAAGTTTGTTTAACGGCAGATGTTTGTAACACCTGCAAATAACACAGATAGACCCACCTTAAAGTATACCGATCGACTCAGAATCACTAGCTGAGTCTATTTAAGCATGTCTGTCCGTCAGTCCGTCTGTCCATGTAAAGTTGTTCGTCGACTACAGGTCGCAATTTCACTCCGACCGTTCTGAAATTTTGCAGTTTAGAGTATTTCGCAGCTGTTACGATCGCTATTGAATTTGGTTGAAATCGGTTCAGATTTAGATATAGCTCCCATATATATCTTTCGTCCGATTTGTCCCTTTAGTCCTATAGAAGCTGTATTTTACATCCAATTGTTTTGAAATTTAGAATGGTAGAGTTTCTTGATCCATGAACCAACATAGCCGAATTTGAAGAAAATCGGTTAAGATTTAGCTATAGCTCCCATATATATGTTTCGTCCGATTTGCCCCTTTAGTCCTATAAAAGCTGTATTTAATCGTTTTGAAATTTAGAATGGTAGAGTTTCTTGAACCACGAACCAACACTACCGAATTTGAAGAAAATCGGTTAAGATTTAGCTATAGCTCCCATATATATGTTTCGTTCGATTTTGCTCTTTAGTCCTGAAGAAGCTGTATTTTACATCCAATCATTTTGAAATTTAGAATGGTAGAGTTTCTTGATCCATGAACCAACATAGCCGAATTTGAAGAAATCGGGTAAGATTTAGCTATAGCTCCCATATATACGTTTCGTCCGATTTGGCCCTTTAGTTCTATAGAAGCTATATTTTACATCCAATCATTTTGAAATTTAGAATGGTAGAGTTTCTTGATCCATGAACCAACATTGCCGAATTTGAAGAAAATCGGTAAAGATTTAGCTATAGCTCCCGTATATATGTTTCATCCGATTTGGCTCTTTAGATGCAATCGTTTTTATACCCTACACCACACTGTGGTACAGATCCCGGGATTTTTGAAAACCAATCCAGTTTGACATCTCTACTTCAGACATTTAAGTACGTACGCTATCAGCCTCATAAAATCTTCCCAGTGAAAATGGGTCATATCGGTCCATGTTTCCGATTTCATTTCATGAAGCCCTAGACGCTCTACTCGTTTTGTAATCGATCGTGCTGAAATGTAAGAATTTACAGTTTATGTATCATTAATTTGACTCCGGTGAAAATGGGACTCATCGGCCCATGTTTTGATATAGCCCCCAATATAAAGGTCCATTCCGATTAGGTTTCTTGAATGTCTAGAAAACATATGACACTAATGTAGACAGTTTTCCCTCTCGAGTGCTAGGAGACAATATGATCTTCTCAGTTGGTATCTTCGTAGATTTGTCTAGCTACCCTACCATCTTTCATTGTACTGCCTGTTTGTTTTTGGCTATGCGAAAGCCTGCATGTGGACAGGCTAACGCATAGTGTCGGCTTAACAGACACTACATATATCGGGTAGTCTACATGTAGTAGGTACAGTGTTCTTCGAAGCCACCCTTACCATCAAGCTTCGAACCAGCTGTGTAGAACTGGATATCGTTTTTCTTTCCTGGTAATCTGCCAACCCTTTTCTCTCTGGCTTGTATCTTAGTAGTGAAGTTCCTCCCGAATGTGTATACCGTTGGTGTATAGTCCACTGGGTCGGTTTCCATAGCATTACATTGTGATATACTCATGTGGCCGTAATGCCGCTTTGGTGGCAACTTCTCTCGCCGCAATATCAATGGGCAGTAGATGTAGTAGGACTTCAAGATAGTCCTCAATGCTCCGCTTATGCATAGCTTTAAGGACTGAACCTGTGATGGATAGTTTATCAGTTGCCGTCCGCCACACCACAGTGCCGTACAACAGTATTGGACGAACTACTGCTATATATATATGTATATATCCAATGGTAGATTTTAAGAGAGCACCCCAACGCGATCCTTCAGCTTTCCTACAGGTATACAATGCGACCTTGGCTCTCCTTATTCATTCCAATACATTAAGTCTGAATAACATGTTCCGATCTACTTATATAATAATACCTAGAATTCGTTCCATTTATCCGAGAAGGGTCCACATGTGGAATCTTATTCTTCCCAGAAAAGAGAACTAATTCTGCCTTATTTGGGTTAACACCCAAAACACTGCTTTTGGCCCATCTAGCCAATTTGTTCAAAGCCTAATGTAGGATGTCTCTGAGGACGTCGAGGAATTTGCAAGTTGCTGCGATTGCCACGACTTTACAGCCACAACCCACACCGCTGCTTCTGACTCATCTAGTCAATTTGTCCAGAGCCACCCGTAGGATGTCTCTGAGGTCGTTGGTGGATTTGCCAGTTAGTGCGATTGCCACGACTTTGCAGCCAGAACGTTCTAGATCTAACAGGATTCCATTCACCGCTAGGTTCCAAATTAGTGGAGACAGTATTCCTCCTAGTGTGGTCCCTTTGTTGACAAAGCTTGTTATAGTTGTGGACTTGCTGTCATGCGTCTTCTATTGCAGACTTTAAATTTCCCTTGTTGTGGGTATCTTGGTGCCGCGACAAAAGTTTTGTATACAGGATTTCTCTAATAAACGAATATTAAAGTTTTTCCAGACCTTTAAGGAGAAGGTGTCCTGAAGTCCTTTGGCATAATATGCGATATTTTTCGCGCTTTGGGTATGAATACCAACTTGTATCCCTCCATCGATTGGGGATGTAGGAGAGTCTGATGCTGCTTTTATAAATTTTCTCTAGCCAGGGGATAATGTACTTCAGCATTTTCTGCATTTCAGGTGGGGTGATGTCGTCTGGTCAGATTTTAAGCATCCGTATCATCTAGGAACATGTCCCCGCCAGATGCGTCAAATAGTCCGCAGACTCCCCTCAGCCCCTCAGTGCTTTTTTGAATTAGTGCTTTCTTCCTCAGAGAAGGACGTTACAGATCTTCTGTTGGAGTCATCCAGGAAGCCGTGCATCAGCCACGTTGGACGACTCGCCTTCCGCAGCGGATGCCATGCCCTTCAAGACTATAGTTTCGAAACCATATTGCCTGGTTACACTTGCACGTTGTATATGGCATTTTTATTTTTACCAACCGCCTCATCCGCCTTGCTAATTCTCCAATTATGGGTCGGCAGACCAGGAATGACATTTTTTATTATATCTAATATGTGATGGCTCTAGGGTGACTTGGGATGTCGTTTTTTCGACAACATCCAACTGGGCACCCGGCCACACCTCACCCACTCGACTCAGAGCAGCCTTATACAGGTCAACTTATCTGGCATCACCAAAATATAAGAACTTTAATCTCCTCTGAGCTTTACTCTCCATACTACATCTTTTCAAATTGGTGGCTTGCCCAGCATTTATCTACGGATATCGAGGCAATGCGCCATAATGACTGATTGCACATGGCTTCATGAATGGAGCCATCCTCACTACTTCGGTCAATTACAGCCATCAATTGACTCTCTTTCGCCACTCTATTTAAGTGCTTGGCGAGTGTACTGTTAAAGGTGACATTAGGGCTTGTTGCCTTTTTCGAAGGCATTGGTTCATCGGTCATCTAATTATTTTGACTTTATTAGATGTTACACGCAAAGAAAACATTCGTTTCTTAGAATCGAAATATTAGACAACTACAATTCTAGTTTACGACGACTGAAATTCTTTTGGTCAGAACAAAAAATTGCTTACGCGAAATAAGTTTTTGTCACAACAAACGAAATTTCAGTTCCGGCAAACGAGAATTGTAGTTGTCTAATATTTCGTTTCGCAGAAACGATTTTTTTCTTTGCGTGTAACACAAGCCTTTGTTCTTCGATAAGAGCCGAAACCTCAACAGCCTCCAACTTCGTTAAAAGCGGTCGTTGCCGGTCGGAAATGACGTTTTCACCTCACCGTGCCAACTTTTGTGAGTTTTTTTTCCTTTATTCATTCCATTTGGGAACATAGGACTTCTACAAGTAAATTCTATTTTACTCTATCATTACAAAATGTTTTTACTTCATCCCATGACTTGTTTAAACGTCTTATTTGTAGAGAAACAGTTCTGCGTCATGTGTTTCTAGGGCGGCCTGGTCGTCTGGTGCTTTGAGGGTTCCAGTCTAGGGCAATTTTGGCGATGCTATCGAGACCCTTTCGTAGTGTGTGGCCTATCCATTTCCAGTTTCTCCTGGTTATTTCTTCCAGAGTTCTAAGTTAGTAATTGTTTTTGGCGAAAAAATACGGCAGATGATGCGTAAGCATTTGTTTATAAAAACTTGCAGTCTTTGCGCTATTGAGTTTGAAAGGAGCCAGGTTTCACTTCTGTAAAGTAAGACTGATTTTACGTATGCATTGAATATTCTCAACTTCGTTTGGAGATGAGTACTGGGGGGAAATTTTCAAAATTTTTCGTGTGGTCGGCTTTGGTCAAAACCAACGGACGGACATTGGGACGATTGGGGAAGCCCGCTCCATCGGAACATGAAGGCATCCCCGTTAATAGAATTTATTTTTTTGTCTGTATTAGCCCGTAATAGGTACTACGATGTAGGCCTTAAATAAGCGTGTGGCTTATTATATGACTTAAATAAGCGTCTTTTGGGGCAACCTCTATAGGGGGAAATACAAACTGCAAAATTTCAACTAAACCGCTTAGAAAATGTGGTATTTAGGGCTTAAATAAGCGTATTTGAGATCGACCTCTGTGGAGGGACTACAACAAAACACTAACATATAAAAATAAAAAAAATTATAAAACCGCACACTCACAAAATGAGAACAAGTTACGCTCTTTGTTTTCTCAACTGTGTTTAAAATATCCAATCATGTTTAAATACAATAAGTTTTCATAAAAGTTTTTCGTTTACCATAAACGTAAATTATGAAAATTTTGGAATGAAAGAATGTTCGTTGACAACGAATAAAACTACTTTTACTATAAACGTTTTCATTCACTAGAAATTTTTTAAGCGTTACGGGAAAAGTAGGGCATTTGAGGCAAAGAACTATGTTTGCGATAAACGACCTCCAATCGTTTTTTTCTTTGCGTGTACTGGGATTTACAGCGAGTGCAACATATGTACGTGCACACTGTTTATTCTAGGTGGCTGGAAGAACTTAAGATTGCCCTGCAGAAATCCTCCCACTGCTGGAGTTGTTCCTTGTTGGATGTCATAAGCTCACCTGGGTTGTTTCTCAGAAGTTTTCTATTGGCAGCAGCATTCACCGGTTTTTTATGCTGTTTCTGCGTCTGCCTGTGCTTCCTTAGCATGTTTTCAACCCATTTGCGTTTATCACCTATTCAGACGATTAGGCCTTTCCTGCGGTACCACCTTGCTGGTACATGTCCGGCACGAGTTTAGTATGACTTTGGCCTCTTTCCTCTCAAGCACAAAGTTCCATGTTTCATCTGAGATCTATTTCTTGCGGGTGTTACTTTAAAATCCGATATGCTTTTGGGCTGCTCGGTGATTAAATTCCGGTCAAACTGTAATTTATCGTTGGTTATATGAGTGTTTTGATGCAATGCCGATTTAAATTCCTCGGAGTAGATATGAGCCGTTTGGGGTTGTTTAAGTTTTCCCATGTCCAGCCTTGTTGGCTACTTATCTCGTATTACTTCAACTTTAAAACGAATAGTTACAATTGCCAAGTGGTGGTCGGTGGCGATATCGGTTCCTCTTTTGCTACGGACATTTAAGAGCGAACCCCGCCACTTTCCACTTACAATTGCCATTGTCAATTGATTCTACTACGTATACCTGTCTGGTGACACCCACCCTTAAAAGAGGGTATAATTAACGATTGGTCTATCCCATTCCATGTGATTTATGATATTATTAATACCTGAAAAACATTTTCGAATTAACATCAATATTGTCATACAATAGTTCTGTTTGTATAATAGAGAACCGTAGAGGACAATGTACACAGCCATTTTTCCGTGCAAACAGCTCCTGACCTTTATTGTAGGGAGACTATATATTCAAATCAAATAACAAATATTTTGCCCCGGTCTTTTCCAAGAATCTTTTTCTTTAAATTGTGCACTCTATCGATTTGGTGTCGCTGCCATCAGAAGGAGAATGAAGAAGAAAATTGCAAATATCATTAGAGGTGGGGGACAGAAGGTACATTTTCTTCCACAACTGGTAAATAAAATAAATTCCTAGAATTCCTATTTATGTCATTTCAAAGAACCAATAAGTTGTGGAGGGAGTACACAGATAAAATCTCCACTTATATTAAAGACATTGTCGCAGATGTCAAGCAAAGGCCATACAAGTGTTTAATATTTAAACTGAAGACATTTTGCGTAATATTAGGTAAATTGTCTGAGTATTGAGCAATTTTTGTTTAAATTTAAAAATGTAGGTACTTATTTTTAAATCTAAATTACTTTGGCTTAATAACAATTCTTCCATATCTAATATATTTTATTTTTTCAGTGTCAGCCTCTCTTCTTAAAATTGTTTTCTTTCATCAATAACAGTTCAAGTGTAAAACCTCATACTTTTAAGCAAAAATCTCACCTCACCTCCGCTACCATCACCGTGTGGAGAACGTGTGCGTATGTACTTATACTATATTAAAAAGACAATATTGTCATCGCAACTAGTACCTTCATACATATGATGCCTTTGGGAAAGCTCTATGATTAACGACCCTGGCGCCTGGGACAGCCCCGAGCCGAAAATTCTCGCAGCTAAGCAAATATTATTGCTTCTAATTGTAGTGACATCGATAATATGTTGCTACCTTCAAACTCGTATGTATGTAATAGAATAAATGAACAAGCAATAGATATATCCAATTTGAAAATGGGTGTGTGCAGGATGTAATATTCCTGTGTCATAAAGTAGATTCAAAATATTGAAGAACAATAAGAATATTGCAGTCGAGTACTTAAACGAAATAAGGGGTGATATTTTAAGCTTTTGGCTTTTGAAAATTGAATGAAAAACACAGAAAATTGTATCTAGACTTCACGTGCCACACAAATAATAATCTAGTGGGATCAAATCGCACGAACGAGGCGGCTAATTGACATGGCCAAAACATGTCATTAACTGCTCACCGAACCCGCCTCTCTATTGTTTCCCCTCACCTTCAGTTCTAAAAAATATTCGTAAATTTATTTACTTTTTTGTTTTAATTAAATTATTTTCAATATAATCCATTTGTGTGGGTGGTACCAATATTGGCGTGCCAATGAACCCAATTTTTCACTGGACTCTAGATACTATAAAAGCATTTTGGCTCGTAACCGATGATATGAACCCTCCTCTCTTAGATGAGAGGATAATAATGTTTATGGTATTTTTCCGATTACGATTTTCATGGAAGGTACCTTTAGTATTTGAACGATATTTTTGAAGATAAGCCCGATAGAGCCGTAATACGCAATAAATTTAAAATGCCACATACCAAATTTGAAGGGTTATCGTGAGCACTAGCCAGACAGTCGGAGGGAGGAACTTTGCTCAAATGACTTAAAGTGGTTCAAACCGGATTTCCGCCAAATATGCTTAAGATCTTACGGCACTGCTTCGATGTGCCACACTTTTGGCCCGTAGCAAATGATAGTGAAGTTATAAAAACATAAGTTGTTATAATTCTCTTACTTCTTCCAAAAGGGTTATAATTTCGACATGTATAGCTTAGATTCTTAGTCGATAGAAA
This sequence comes from Eudasyphora cyanicolor, assembly GCA_963930755.1. Lineage (NCBI taxonomy): Eukaryota > Metazoa > Arthropoda > Insecta > Diptera > Muscidae > Eudasyphora > Eudasyphora cyanicolor. Next base: position 214,148,815 of record OZ005734.1, on the reverse strand, counting down.
TATAATTTATAACAAGTAAGAAAGTTTCAGTCGGGTAAACCGACTAAGGTATACACCCTCACTTTGTGAGTAATGTAATATATAACATTACACCAATAAATCTGTCAATTTGTGTGGGAGGTACCAGAAGGGGTTTTCCAAATACAGATATTTTTCGGTAAACAGTACATTCTTTAATACATTGCATTGTGCTGAACTATAAGCGTTTATATGCACTGGTATATTAAAGTTACGAGCTATGTAATTTTGGTATGATTTGGTCATTTTGTGTGGGAGGTACAAAAAGGGGAGGTGTGATAACGCCCACTTTTTACAGGACTATAGGCACTATAACAGCATTACACTGTACAAAATTTCAAGTATTTGTATGCACTGGTATTAAAGTTACAAGCCGTTTACTTTTGGTACGAAACGGTCCATTTGTGTGGGAGGTACCAAAAGGGGCTGTACAATAATGCCCATTTTTTACCGGACTATAGGCGCTACAAAAACATTATACTGTAGAAAATTTCAAGCATTTTTATGCACTTGTATTAAAGTTATAAGCAGTTAAATTTTGATGCAAAATGGTCCATTTGTGTGGGAGGTACCAAAAGGGGCATGTCAAATTCACCCATTTTTCTCGAGTTAATAGCGACTAATATACTAATATTATGTTCAGAATTTCAAAAGATTCGAATAAGTAGTATTGAAGTTATTAAAGAATCAATATTTCACTAAATTTTGACCCTTTGTGTGGGAGGTACCAGAAGGAGTAGACCAATATGGTCCATCTTCGAACTCATCCGGAGATAGATCAAAATATTACCACATACCAAATTTGAAGTTAATCGGTTACTCCTTTCGAGAGTTATCGTGCGCACCAGCCAGCAGACACACAGACAGACAGACAGACAGACAGACAGACAGACGGACGGACATTGCTCATTCGACTTAAAATGACCCAAAACGGATTTCCTCCGAACATACTTAGGGTCTTAGATCACTCCTTCGATGTGTTACACTTTTTTCCGTAGCAAATGATATATACCCTCGTCACACTAAAGTGAGGGTATAAAAATCTGAACCAATTGGTAATGTTGGTTTCTGCATCAAACCCCTCTGCTAAATTTTATAATGGCCAACCGATTTCTTCAAATTTGATAGTTTTTAAATTCATATAGACTTTTATATCAGAAACACTTAGCTGTGAACATTACGACAAAAGGTGAATATATATGGATACTATATCCAGATCTGATTCGATTTGTTTGACCTTAGAGGTTGACTATCACCGAGGACGATCTCAGTGGTCGACCGTATTATACAGGACGACCTCACTAGTGGACCGTATTATAGAGGAAGACCTCAGTGGTCATCAATAGCATAGGGAAAGACCTCAGTGATCGACTCTAGAGTAAAGGAAGAACTCAGTGGTCGACTAATATAGAAGAGGATCTCAGTGGTCGACTGTGGTAAAGAGGAAAACCTCAGTGGTCAACTGCAGTATAAAAAGACATTAGTTTTCGACTCTAGTATAGAAGAAGACCTCAGCGTCCACTCTAGTATAAAGAAAGGCCTCAGTGCTCGACTCTAGTATAGAGGAAGACCTCAGTGGTCGACTCTAGTATAGAGGAAGACCGCAGTGGTCGACTCTAGTGTAGCGAAAGACCTCAGTGGACGACTCTAGTATAGAGGATGACCTCAGTGGTCGACGACAGTATAGAGAAATACCTCTGTGGTCGACTACAGTATAGAGGAAGACATCATTGGTTGACTCTAGTATGGAAGAAGACCTCGGCGTCTATTCTAGTATAGAAGAACACCTCAGTGATCGACACTAATGTAGAGGAAGATCTCAGTGGTCGACTGTAGTATAGAGGAAACCCTCAGTGGTCGACTCTAGTATAGAGGAAGACCTCAGTGGTCGACTCTAGTATAGAGGAAGACCACATTGGTCGACTCTAATATAGAGGAAGACCACATTGGTCGACTCTAATATAGAGGAAGACCTCAGTGGTCGACTCCAGTATAGAGGAAGACCTCCGTGCTCGACTCTAGTATAGAGGAAGACCTCAGTGCTCGACTCTAGTATAGAAGAAGTCCTCAGTGTCCACCCTAGAGTGGAAGAACAGCTCAGTGATCGACTCTAGTATAGAGAGATACCTCAGTGGTCGACTCTAGTATAAAGGAAGACCTCAGTGGTCGACTCTAGTATAGAGGAAAACCTCAGTGGTCGACTTTAGTATAGAGGAATACCACATTGGTCGACTCTTGTATAGATGAAGACCACAGTGGTCGACTCTAGTGTAGCGAAAGACCTCAGTGGACGACTCTAGTATAGAGGATGACCTCAGTGGTCGACTCTAGTATAGAGGAAGACCTCAGTGGTCGACTACAGTATAGAAAAATACCCCAGTGGTCGACTACAGTATAGAGAAATACCTCTGTGGTCGACTACAGTATAGAGGAAGACATCATTGGTTGACTCTAGTATGGAAGAAGACCTCGGCGTCTATTCTAGTATAGAAGAACAGCTCAGTGGTCGACTCTAGTATAGAGAAATACCTCAGTGGTCGACTCTAGTATAAAGGAAGACCTCAGTGGTCGACTCTAGTATAGAGGAAAACCTCAGTGGTCGACTTTAGTATAGAGGAATACCACATTGGTCGACTCTTGTATAGATGAAGACCACAGTGGTCGACTCTAATATAGAGGAAGACCACATTGGTCGACTCTAATATAGAGGAAGACCTCAGTGGTCGACTCCAGTATAGAGGAAGACCTCAGTGTCCGACTCTAGTATAGAGGAAGACCTCAGTGCTCGACTCTAGTATGGAAGAAGTCCTCAGTGTCCACCCTAGAGTGGAAGAACAGCTCAGTGATCGACTCTAGTATAGAGAAATACCTCAGTGGCCGACTCTAGTATAAAGGACGACCTCAGTGGTCGACTCTAGTATAGAGGAAAACCTCAGTGCTCGACTCTAGTATAGAGGAAGATCTCAGTGGTCGACTCTAATATAGAGGAATACCTCAGTGTTCGACTCTATTATAGAGGAAGACCTCAGAGGTCGACTCTAGTATAGAGGAAGGCCTCAGTGGTCGACTCTAGTATAGAGGAAGGCCTAAGTGGTCGACTCTAGTGTAGAGAAAGACCTCAGTGGTCGACTCTAGTATAGAGGAAGATCTCAGTGGTCGACTGTAGTATAGAGGAAGACCACAGTGGTCGATACTAGTGTAGAGGAAAACCTCAGTGGTCGACACTAGTATAGAGGAAGACCTCAGTGGTCGACTCTAGTAAAGAGGAAGACCTCATTGGTCATCTCTAGTGTAGAGGAAGACCTCAGTGGTCTACTCTAGTATAGAGAAGACCTCAGTGGTCGACTCTAGCATAGTGGAAGACCTCAGTGGTTGACTCTAGTGTACAGAAATACCTCTGTTGTCGACACTAGTATAGAGGAAGACCTCAGTGATCGTTTCTAGAATAGAAGAAGACCTGAGTGGTCGACTCTAGAGTAGAGGAAGACCTCAGTGGTCGACTCTAGTATAGAGGAAGACCTCACTGGTCGACTCTAGAGTAGAGGAAGACGTCAGTGGTCGACTATAGCATAGAGGAAGACCTCAGAGGTCGATTCTTATATAGAGGAAGACCTCAGCGGTCGACTCTAATATAGAGGAAGACCTCAGCGGTCGACTTTTATATAGAGGAAGACCACAGTGGTCGACTCTAGTATAAAGGAGGGCCTCAGTGGTCGACTCTAGTGTCGAGAAAGACCTTCGTGGTTGACTCTAGTATAGAGGAAGACCTCAGTGGTAGACTCTAATACAGAGGAGGATCTCAGTGGTCGACTGTGGTATAGAGGAAAACCTCAGTGGTCAACTGCAGTATAAAAAGACATTAGTTTTCGACTACTAGTATAGACGAAGGCCTCAATGGTCGAGTCTAGTATAGAGGAAGACCTCAGTGGTCGACTCTAGTATAGAGGAAGACCTGTGTCCGACTCCAATTTGAATACAAGTGTTCGTAAAGCCATAATCTTTATTTGATTCATTTTCATTGTAACATATTGGTATTGTTAGGAACATTAGTTATCAAAATCATCTAATCCTCATTTCTTATAGAATGATGGATATTTTCAATTATTATGAGTTCGTCCATAAATATTGGCACACTGCTATATTTGTTTGCTGTAAAATAATGTGGGAACCTTTGCCAATTTTCTTTTCAATTCCAATAAAAATAATAGCAATTTTTTCTTTTGATGTCATATAATAACAATTATTATTATATGTAATTTGGATATGTAGATAGATACATATCCACATCTGGCGATGAAAATAATACTCGTAAAAGTCCAATCGATTATTGGCTTATAGAGGATGTAATCATTTACATTTATAAATGCTAGGGTCTCCTAGGTCGTTATGATTGTTTTGGCCGTATATAATGCAGGTCAAATACAAACTATATAGTACTTAATATTTTTTGTCCATTTTGCATTTGTGTCCAACTGACATATGGATTTAGTTTCCGATGTACTCCGATGTGTGAAATTTCATATGTACTTTGCACACGCGAGTAAATAAGAGGATTAAATATTTTTATCCTCCCAAAGTGACCATAAAAAACACAATCACTGAGTTGTTGTTCTGTTTTTGTTGCAGCAAGTATTTTTTATTTCTTTCACTCATCAAAGAATGTATGTATGTATGTTATTTTTATTATGTTTCATCTCTTTAATTTGAATTCCTGATATAAAAACAAGAAATATTTTAAGAACAATTTTTTAATAAAATGATGCAACTATGAATAAAATGATGCAAGCTGTATGCATATTAGGGTGAATAGACTTTTTATACCCTACACCACACTGTGGTACAAGGTTTTATGACTTTGTGCATTTGTTTGTAACGCCAAAAAAGAGAAGAAATAGAACCATAGTTTATTATAACGATCGACATAGAATCACTTTTTGAGTCGATTAAGCCATGTCCGTCTGTCTGTCCGTCTGTCTGTCTGTCTGTCTGTCTGTCCGTCTGTCTGTCCATGTATTCTTGTAATCAAAGTACAGGTCGCAATTATGGTCCGATCTGGACGAAACTTTACACATATCTTTTGTTTGGCCCAAGGACGATCCCTATTGAATCGGTTCAGATTTATATAAAGCCTCCATATATTTGTTAGCCCTGATTTGACATGTAAGCGCTGTAAAAACTTTATTTTATAACCGATCAGTATGAAATTCGGCAGAAAGAGGTTTCTTATAATATGAATGAACACTGTTAAATTTGGAAGAAATCGGTTCAGATTTATATACAGCCCCCATATATAAGTTACCCCCGATTTGACATGTAAGCGCTGTAAAAATGTTATTTTATATCCGATCAGTGCGAAATTCGGCAGAAAGAGGTTTCTTATTACATGAAGGAATACTGCCAAATTCTGAGAAAGTCGGTTCAGATTTAAATATAGCGCTCATATATATGTTACCCTCGATTTGATATGTAAGCGCTGTAGAAACTGTATTTTATATCCGATCAGTGCGAAATTCGGCAGAAAGAGGTTTCTTATTACATGAAGGAATACTGTCAAATTCAGAGAAAGTCGGTTCAGATTTAGATATAGCCCCCATATATATGTTAGCCCCGATTTGACATGTAAGCGCAGTAAAAACTTTATTTTATATCCGATCAGTATGAAATTCGGCAGAAAGAAGTTGCCTATTACATTAATGAACACTTTTAAATTTGGAAGAAATCGGTTCAGATTTAGATATAGCAGACAGATTTAGATATCGGTTCAGATAGATATATACGTTTCCCCCCGATTTGACATGTAAGCGCTGTAGAGACTGTATTTTATATCCGATCAGTACGAAATTCGACAGAAAGAGGTATTTTTACATCAATGAGTATTCAGGGAAAATCGGTTCAAATTTATATATAACCTCCATATATATGTTCCTCCTGATTTGGTATCAAAGCGCTATTGAAGTTGTACTTTACTTCCGATCATTAAAATTTTCCAGAAAAATGTTTCTCAATTTAGGAACGAATATTGCTTAATTCAGCGATTACACTACGCAACAAAAAAAAATTTTTTTGTTTCCTAGACCTAAAAACTATTTTTTGTATAGATTGTGGCATACTGTTATATAAAATCAAAACCAAAAATTTTTTTATGGATAAATTTTTTTTAAAAAATTTATTAAGAATGCTATTATCGTCGAATGTACCCTTAGTATTTGCACTATAATTTTTGAAGTATATGCCCGACCAGGTCGACTTATACGTTAAATTGAAGCAATTTATGTGGACTACCAATGTTGGAAATATCTCTTTTACTTAGAAGCAGTGGTTTAGTAACAGTCATTAAACAAGTAGATTTATTTAAAAAAAAATAAAAAATCCTGGGACAAAAAAACATCAAAAATCGAAAAAAAATATTTTATTTTATTTTTTTAAAGTTTGCATCCTAGCGAAGAAAATAATGTCTATTTGAAAAAAATCTATGGATAAATGTAGAAATTATAGCCCTTTTGGTAGAGGTAAGAGAATAATAAAATAATAAAATAATAGAATAATACGTCACTGCATTTTAGTGGAATGGTACTCGCGCTATAAGCGGTTAACTTTCGGTGCAAAATAGTCCATTTCTGTGGCAGGTACCAAAAGGGGCGTGTCAATAACGCCCATTTTTCACTGGACTATAGGACCTATAAAAACATTACACTGCACAAGATTTGAAGTGTTTTTGTTCACTTGTATTAAAGTTTCCCATTTTTCTCATGGTGGTAGCGACTAATGAACTAATACTATGTGGAATTTTAAAATATTCGAATAAGTAGTATAGAAGTTATTAGAGAGTCAATATTTCATTCAATTTTAACCCTCTGTGGAGGAGGTACTAGAAGGAGTGGACCAAAATGGCCCATTAAAAGTTTGCATCCTAGCGAAGAAAATAATGTCTATTTGAAAAAAATCTATGGATAAATGTAGAAATTATAGCCCTTTTGGTAGAGGTAAGAGAATAATAAAATAATACGTCACTGCATTGGTAAACACTATGTATCAAGTTGTAGACGGTATTCGAACAGAGTAATTTATGGTGAATCTAGAATTACTCCAGTTGGTTTATACGTTTGCGACCTACTTTCAAAATTTGTCGATAGAGTTGTCCAACACGATAACGAGTACCCAGCAAAATTTCTCATTACCAAATAATCCGACGAGTAAGCAAAGTTCGATAATGGTAAGTACTTATTATTTAGCCACTTTTCTCATTATTTTAACATGGGGATGTCATTGGAGGGAAGTACTTCCCCAAAGCATACAATAAAGTAGCATAATAAGAACTTATTTGTAGCATAGGCATACCACATAAATATGTGCTTATGTTTTCCACGATTTTAAGTACTTGAATAATGCATTACCAATAAGTTACAAAATACGTAGTAGATATGGTAGATATGTAGAGATGCCCATTGAAAGTAATTTTGTGCATATTGTCGCGCATATTTCGAATTTCTGAACCCAAACCACCATGTGAAAAATCTTCAATGGTCTAACATCATACGATATACGTAAATATTTTTAGTATTTTCATTCAATCTGCACGTATTTTTGGAAAATTTGTTGAAAATAAATAAATCTTCTACAATAACCCACATATAGCCAAAATTACATTATACTAAAATTTGCCAAAAATTATTTTGATAAAAAAATCACTTATTTCTGTTATTATTGGTAAGTCATTATTAATAAGCCGAAAGTAATTCAGCGAATATTGAGATGTCATTATTTGGTAATGCAGGGAATAATGACAGGTACTTACCAAGATTTTGCTGGGTATGTTTCTATCATTTACGATATACAGAAACATTTTAACTGGGCGAATACAAATTATTTGTCACCAATCGGTTATATTAATGAAGTCCCTGCGAATTTTGATATTTCCGTCAGTATTCGACATGGATTCTATGAGAAAGTATTGTCGAATACGCATCGGGGGTAGTACGAGATGCTTAGGAATTTAATTTAATTTTACTTTTTTTTTGTTTATTTATTATTTATTTATTATTTATTAGATTTTAAGTTTAAATGAGAATTTTATACTCTCAAGCCACTGTAGTCCCGGGAGCAAGGACATTTATGCACACTATTATTAATAATTTAATACTAAATTCACTATATCTGTGCTATTTAAAAAGCATGGAGCTGTTTTTCATATTTGTTATAGTAATTTAAGATATTACATTATAGTCTTAAGTTATCTTTAAAATATGTAGCTAATAATAATGGAGTAATTATAACGATTTAAAAGAAGGCTCAATAAAACCTTAAACCTAAACCTTTAATTTCTGTTTAAATAGCGATTTTATTTATTACTTTTATTTATATTATGTACATTTGAGTTTATTTACATGAACAAGTTTCATTAGAAGTAATTGTGAGTTCTTTGTTGACGTTTGTAGATTTTGGAATCGGTTTCTCTAATGAGGAACCAAATATAATCTCCCATCATTCTTTCATCCCAGTGCCCTTGGTAACGCCGCTCGATGGCTTCAATTCTTGGTGAAACCTTTCGCCATGTTCGTCACTTACGTCGCCAAGATTCTCGGGGAAAAAGTTTAAATGAGAATGCAAGAAATGAATTTTGAGGGACATATTTACACCTGTTTGAATACATAGAGCGAAAAGTAAGTTGGAAGAATACATACGTGTTATATACATAAATATAAAAAAATATATTTCTAACCAATTTTTTTATAATTTTTTAACAAATCATTAATCATTCTTTCATATTACGGGCTTTTATTGGATCCAAGGAAATTTTAAACTACATGCTGCAATTTCATCCGACGTCAAATATGATTCGAAATTTACATCTTTCATCAGTTTCCTTATTTTAGGCCCATCAAAAACTCCTTCTTCGATTTTTTGAAAAGAAAGACTTTTAATTTTAAATAAACCTTTTAAATATGAGAGTGAATTGCCGTCTTTCCTTAAGGCTTTTACAAAATTTTTAAAGAGCCCCATCTTAATGTCTTCTTTTTGGACGAGAGGTGTGTATTTAATGTCGTTTTCACCCAATGTAATGTGTTTTCTTGTTGGACATTTGTTTCTTCTGTAGTGATCTTCGCGAGCACGGCTAACCCAGAGGCATAACATACCAACTACTTTTAAATCGCAACAAATTTTCCAGTCATGTTCATAGTTTATGTATTTTATCAATTTAGCCATTGTTTCGTATGATTCCTTAGTGTTGACAGCATGAGCATTGGGAATCGTCGGTTCCTGATTTCATTTGTGTACAAGTACTGCTTTCAAACTTTCTTTACTGCTGTCAACAAGTAACCGCCATTCCTTTGAATTGTATGTTTGATTAAGTTCATCGAACAATCCGGGAATGTCCTTGCAAAAGCATCTGTTATCCACAGTTGTATAAAATTGTTTGTAAGGTATATCACGGACTATATAATATGATATTTTGACATCTGGGGCCAAAATATTGTACTGTTTCATCCCAGATGCAAGTAGTTCTGCCCTATCTTTGGTCAGTTCCAAATCTCTCATTAGATCAATGTGAGAATGAATGGTTGTCTCCAAATCATTGGCATTCCAAATTCCACGTGAAGTCTATAATTAAAACGTTTTATTCCACAAAACATTGTAATACATTAATTTTAAAGTACTTACCGCATTCTTCCACTAGTCCATCGAGTAAGATTTACATGGCACGAATTACACAAATACTAGGTGTCCACTAGGGTTCGTTTATATTTTTAACTCGTATACCAAAATATTGCACATATATTTCTTATATTATTTTACTAAACGCACGTCAATTTTTTTAATTACATATTTTCCTAAGATGTAGCAGAAATTGTCGGGATCATTTACACATTGAAAAGTTCTTTGCCGTTCGAAATATAATTTTATAATATTTTTCAGAAAATCGACTTATCTCTTTAAGGCGCTGAATTACACTAATTTATTAAAAAGAAATTTCATTCACAAATTCCGGGTTTAAGGTACATAAGTTGCTGACATATAGTTTGCTTCGAACGTAGAAACCCAATATTTTCAAGACTGCCGCGTACTACTTTGTATTGCGTACATATAATTGTACAATCTGTATATACAACTGGGATGTCCATGCCCCTAAAAAGCGTAACTGAATGGAAACCTCATTAATAACAAGTAAGAAAGTTTCAGTCGGGTAAACCGACTAAGGTATACCCTCACTTTGTGAGTAATGTAATATATAACAATACGCCAATCTGTCAATATGTGTGGGAGGTACCAGAAGGGGTTTTCCAAATACACATATTTTTCGGTAAACAGTACATTCTTAAATACATTGCATTGTGCTGAACTATAAGCGTTTATGTGCACTGGTATATTAAAGTTACGAGCTATGTAATTTTGGTATGATTTGGTCATTTTGTGTGGGAGGTACAAAAAGGGGCGGGGTGATAACGCCCACAATATGCACTATAACAGCATTACACTGTACAAAATTTCAAGTATTTGTATGCACTGGTATTAAAGTTACAAGTATTAAAGTTACAAGCCGGAGGTACCAGAAGGGGTTTTCCAAATACACATATTTTTCGGTAAACAGTACATTCTTAAATACATTGCATTGTGCTGAACTATAAGCGTTTATGTGCACTGGTATATTAAAGTTACGAGCTATGTAATTTTGGTACGAAACGGTCCATTTGTGTGGGAGGTACCAAAAGGGGCTGTACAATAATGCCCATTTTTTTACCGGACTATAGGCGCTACAAAAACATTATACTGTAGAAAATTTCAAGCATTTTTATGCACTTGTATTAAAGTTATAAGCAGTTAAATTTTGATGCAAAATGGTCCATTTGTGTGGGAGGTACCAAAACGGACATGCCAACTTCACCCATTTTTCTCGAGTTAATAGCGACTAATATACTAATATTATGTGCAGAATTTCAAAAGATTCGAATAAGTAGTATAGAAGTTATTAAAGAATCAATATTTCACTAAATTTTAACCCTTTGTGTGGGAGGTACCAGAAGGAGTAGACCAATATGGCCCATCTTCGAACTCATCCGGAGATAGATCAAAATATTACCACATACCAAATTTGAAGTCAATCGGTTACTCCTTTCGAGAGTTATCGTGCGCACCAGCCAGCAGACACACAGACAGACAGACAGACAGGCAGACAGACAGACAGACAGACAGACAGACAGACGGACGGACATTGCTCATTCGACTTAAAATGACCCAAAACGGATTTCCTCCGAACATACTTAGGGTCTTAGATCACTCCTTCGATGTGTTACACTTTTTTCCGTAGCAAATGATATATACCCTCGTCACACTAAAGTGAGGGTATAAAAACCACAAATATTGTTGAATGACCCTCTATCTGAGCAGATCTCATACAATATAGCTCTCACATTGCATATCATGTTTTATGGAGGGTTACGAACGGCCATAAAACTCTCTATTATTTTATAATGTCTGACATCAATCCTCATAAAATAAAATGCAAGTGCAATGTCTCTTATATGTCTCTCTCACATATGGCGAATTCAATATACGCAAAAACATTTAAAAACGAAAAAATATGAAAAACGATTTTTTGGAATTTCCCTAACATTTACAAAATGGCTCATAACTTTTACATCTATCTATAGATTTTTTTCAAATAAACAGTTTTTTCTTCTTTAGCATGCTGGCTTTTGAAAAATGTAATAAAATACATTTTTCTATTTTTTAAAAAATCATTTTTTTTTCATATTATTGACGACTGTTTCTAAACCAAAGGTTCTACGTGAAAGCGGTATCTACAGCATATGTAGCCCTCATAATTCCCTTTAATTTGAGGCATAGCACGGCTAAATCAGGCTTCTGGTCCAAATACTGAATGTACTTTCCATGAAAGCTGCAATTAAAAAAAAAAATAAAAAAAAATTACCTTAAACATTTTTTTTAATATTCTTTTGTGTTTATTACCTAGTTGCACCAGAAACTGTTATCCACTTCCCTTGGACAAAAATTTTGTTGCATAGTGTTATCGGTTCATAATTAGATATAGCCACATATATATATGTTCCTACCCATTTGCCAATTATTCCAAAAAATGACCCTTATCGCATTGTTAGGGAGGTGTAGCGTAATATATAATCGACCCCGTCTGACCTTCTGCCTTTCCTTACTGGTTTTTCCCTAAAAAACAAAAATCTCTAAAGCGACAACTTTTGGCAACATTTTTAAATTTGCCCCACTGTGTGATTTTTAATATTTGTGTCACAAAAATAGTCCTTGACTACAATCTGGTTTCTAACGAATTAAAAAAAAAACAGTAAGGAAAGGCTAAAGTCGGGCGGTGCCGACTATATAATACCCTACACCACTCTCGTAATATTGAATAACTCTGATATATAAATTTTGTAATTCATGTATAAATTGTTTACATAAATTTACTTTTGGGACATTTTATACTTAAATAATACCCTGCACCACAGTGTGGTTTAGGGTATAAAAACGATTGGATCTAAAGAGCCAAATCGGATGAAACATATATATGGGAGCTATAGCTAAATCTTAACCGATTTTCTTCAAATTCGGCAATGTTGGTTCATGGATCAAGAAACTCTACCATTCTAAATTTCAAAACGATCGGATGTAAAATACAGCTTCTATAGGACTAAAGGACCAAATCGGACGAAAGATATATATGGGAGCTATATCTAAATCTGAACCGATTTGCTTCAAATTTGGCAATGTTGGTTCATGGATCAAGAAACTCTACCATTCTAAATTTCAAAACGATCGGATGTAAAATACAGCTTCTATAGGACTAAAGGGCCAAATCGGACGAAACATATATATGGGAGCTATAGCTAAATCTTAACCGATTTTCATCAAATTCGGCAATGTTGGTTCATGGATCAAGAAACTCTACAATTCTAAATTTCAAAACGATCGGGTGTAAAATACAGCTTCTATAGGACTAAAGGACCAAATCGGACGAAAGATATATATGGGAGCTATATCTAAATCTGAACCGATTTTCTTCAAATTCGGCAATGTTGGTTCATGGATCAAGAAACTCTACCATTCTAAATTTAAAAACGATCGGATGTAAAATACAGCTTCTATAGGACTAAAGGGCCAAATCGGACGAAAGATATATATGGGAGCTATATCTAAATCTGAACCAGCTTCTATAGGACTAAAGGGCCAAATCGGACGAAAGATATATATGGGAGCTATATCTAAATCTGAACCTATTTCAACCAAATTCAATAGCGATCTTAACAGCCGCGAAATACTCTAAACTGCAAAATTTCAGAACGATCGGAGTGAAATTGCGACCTGTAGTCGACGAACAACTTTACATGGACAGACGGACGGACGGACGGACAGACATCGTTAAATCGACTCAGCTAGTGATTCTGAGTCGATCGGTATACTTTAAGGTGGGTCTAGCTGTGTTATTTTCAGGTGTTACAAACATCTGCCGTGAAACAAACTTATAATACCCTGTACCACAGAGTGGTGTAGGGTATAAATACTCAGGCAAAAGTTACAATATTTTGGACTTTGGAAATGGATTTGAAACACTGTGCGTTGGACAATTGTTATTTAATCGTCTTCATTCTACCTTAAAATTATCCCGCTAAATTACTATTCTTCTTTATTGCCCAGTAAACTATTTTTGGAAAATTGGGAGGGTTAACATTGTCAACAGTAGTCAATTATTTTATTCTGAGAAATATTTATTTTCTGAATATGAAATTTTCATATTCATTATTATTCATTCCTGGAATATAATTGTTTGTTTTTTCCGGGGAGTTTGTGTAAATATTGACATTCCTGCTATTGGTGTACGTACACTCAAAAAAATTTATTTCCTAAATTTTAGTAAGATCCATACTCAAATTTAGTTCAATGTTTTTATTGATATTGAATTAATTTTTTCTTAAAACTGGGAAATTTTATTTAGTACTACCAAATATTGTTTTTTTGGGGGATATGCAGAATTGTTCGTTAACTAAAAATGAGGACATATTTTTACTAAAATAATATTTCTTGAAAAAAGTTCGAATATTCATATATATGTATCAAATTTACACATATGCGGTGGACACCCAACATAGACATAAGGAAATTATGAACTAATAATGGAAAGCATGATTTTTAGGAAATTCTAACGAAAAATAATCATGAATCCTTATTTCGAGTCCATGAATTTTAACTCAAAATTAGGAAAACATAATAAAATCAAGGAAAAATTAACTATTTTCGGACTATGTTGTAGTTCTAAAAACACAAAAAATTCTGTCCTTTTTCGTTTCGCAATTTTTATTTTTTCGCAAATTGTTACTTGCAGAAACTTAAATTTATGGAGAAACATTAAAAATGTTACGCCCGGGACGAGAGTCGAACCGATAACTTTATGATAGTGAGCCAGACACACTACAGGGTTGCCCATATTCGACGGACCCACGGACTCGTTGGGCCCATTCCAATCGACGAGGCTTGTCCGCAGGCAACAATCTTTGCGTCAATTGAATTTTGTACGGGAACAAATGCAAATCAACGCGAATAATCCGTTGTAAAGTGGACCGAGCCATGCCCAACTGCTGAGAACGGCGTTTTTGGGATGTTCTTGGGGACCTCTCAACACTGGCTCGTACGGCAGCGATATTCTCGGTCGATCGCCTTGGTCGACTTTTATTTGGCCTCTTCGGATTAGAAAGAGCCTCACCAGTCGAAAATTTTTCGTATAAACGCTTAATGGTGTTCTTAGAAGGCGCACTTCTCACATTTTTTAATATTTTAAAAGCACGTTGACTTGACTTCTTCTGTTGAATGTAAATTTCAACTATTTCAGAGCGCTCGCGTGGCGTGTATTGTTCCATGGTAAAAATCTGCTTGGACTGACGCTTCAAACGCGGTATGTCATTAAGCGATCTGACATCTCTGTCAAAAGTTATGGCGTTGCCAGATGGGTCCGTCGAATATGGGAGACCCTGTATATATCGAGCTACGAAACTCTTTTGGGATTGATATGAAAATGTCATTCATAATAAAATTTTTTCGTCGCCTATAAATAGAGTATATGGCAACTCTATTTATCATTCAATGATTGCAATCCTTTTATCAAATTCAAGTGTACATAAAAATACATTGTTTCGAAAATTTTGGTATATATAATTGTATTTAAAAACAAATTTGTCATAAATATTTAAGTGTCTACGTAGCTCAGGTTCTGGGATCGAATCGCATTCGGAGGTAAACTTTTATATATGTACATAATGTTTAATGTTTAATAAAATAAATTTCAATTCCTAAAATAAAGCAGAAGAGAGAAATCCAAAGAGGAAGTGGTAAGAGAGAGAGATTCCAACATATAAATGTGGAGTAGGAAAGGATTGAAGTAGGATCAAAAGTCGCAAAAAAATCATGGACTTTTTCTTTTCTTTTTGAATAAATTTAATTAAAATTTCCTAAATTTGAGTAAAAATGTACTTGCAATAAGGGCAAAAGTATGCTGAATTTGCATAATTTCAAGTCAGAATTTGCTAGTATTGAGTAAATTTTCCATATTTTAATTTCAATAGTTACTTAAAGAAAGTACGAGTTAACTAGAAATAAGTTAAAAATATTTCGTAATTGTGAGGAAATGTATGAACTTGATATAAGGAAAAATAGCTTTAGCGAAATACGAAATTCTCTAGGTTTCACTTTTTTTTGAGTGTATGCCTATATAGAGTATGCCAAAATGTACGATAGGCTTTTATTAAGTAGAAAATATATAACTCTCGAACGGAGAGATCGCTTGACTTTCTAATGTTGAATATAATAGTATTTTCTCAGGCGAAGTTTAAGGATGTGTCATATTTGCGCACTACTTCTGGTATCTTCCCCACAAATAGTTAAAATTTAGTGAAATATTGAATCCCTTACAACTTATATACAGAGCTCGTATTTTTGCATATTTTAAATTTTTCAGCCGATTGGAATCAAACTTTGTATTCAGATGTTTTATTGTTCAAATATAGAAAATTTTAGTGCATATCGAAAATATACAAAAAATTTATTTGAACGATAAACAGTCTAAATGCAAAGTTTGGTTCCAATCTAATATAACAGAATTAAGAAGTCACCTAAGACCCGACGTGTGTTCTGCGGAAATCCGTATTGGCACATTTTAAGTCATTTGAGCAACGTCCGTCTGTCCTTCTGTCTGCTACCCATGGTAACTCTCCAAAGGACCTATTGACTCCAAACTTTTTGGGTGATAAAATTCATTTCTATATCAGCCCTACATCGAAGATGGACACTATTGATTAACTCCTCCGGTTTTATGTAGAAATTTATATTTTCTCCCTTTTTTACAATCCTAAATTCTCAGCAATACAAAATTGACAGACAAATTGAAATATTGACTTCTAGGAATCTCTGTGAGTCCGTACATAAAACAAAACTACTATAAAATTCAATGGAATAATCCACGTTTTGCTTGTAAGCAACTTTGTATGAGCTGAACATAAACCTATATACCACGAACTAATAAAATTTGTTTACAATCCTTCTCTTTGGAACACCAACAACGACAACTGGTAATGGGAATGGGAATGGGAGGGGACGGAAGTGGGTCCTTAAAATAAAATGTTTCCAAAGATTTGCTGTCATGCATTTCATTGAATTTTAGAGATTCCATTTGAAGTAGCGTTAGGTCACGCTTGTATGGATTATAAAATATTTTTTTTGCTGGTTAAACTTCAATTTAATTTTCAAGGAAATTGTAATGTACATTTGTGGTTTGTGATGCGCATCAACAAGCAAACATTTCTGAAATTCGATTGTACATATGTACTCGTATATGCAAATGTGGTATTTTGTTACAAACATATGGGTTGGTTCAATTTTCATTCGCATCATTTATCCAATATGTACGTTGTTGCGGCAACGAGGGAATATATCCAAGGATAATGAGCAGTTGGGGAAAGAGGAAATAAATAACAGCTTCGTTTACGCCAAAAAATATGAATGAAATATGAAACGTAATTTATTTTCTTGTCATCTGGAAAAATTCGAAATCATAGAGAATGCTTTTTTGTGGAAACAGTTTTGCAATTTATGATTAAATATAAAATTTTGCGTATTAAAGAAATTTAAAAATAGTAAGAAAAGACAAAAAGTCGGGCGGTCCGACTATATAATACCCTAACAATGCGAAAAGGGGCGTTTCGATAATACTTAATGAAATAATTAGTTTTGCTTCAGTTAACAAAGTACTTAGCTTTACCTCCTCATCAAGACTTATTGCAAGGAGGAGTTGAAGATGTCGATCATAATAAACTAGATTTGAAACGATATTCTTAAAATGCGCAGTATTCTTTCATAGATCAAGAATCGGATGGAGCAAATAGATGGGACTATGCATAATCTAAACGGATTTTCATCAACTTAGATCAAAAACGTAAAATAATGTAAAGATCAAACGTAAAACACAGTTTCAATAGCGCTTAAATACTAAATAGGCTTGAACATAGTATATATGTATATAAATCTGAACTGATCTACACTATGCAACAACATTTTTGTCGAAAAATTATTTAAAAAACATTTCATGTTAAATTTCACGAAAAAATCCATAAAAAAGAACAAAAAATCGCACAAAAATCCAGCTTATGAAAGCTATCATCTTAACGAATAAAACAATGCCTATTTGAAGAAAATCTGTGGATAAATGTAGAAATTAGAGAACTTTTCTTATAAATAAGAGAATTTCAACATAATCAGGTTTTTATACACTTACTATTGTGAACAAGGATATATCGTTCATTCCATATCAAACCGAACACCTTTTTTTGGGTAACCATTCCCAATTTCAAAATAAATTTGCATTTCGATTCTATGTTTAAAATAAAACACTTTATATATATATTAAAAACAAGGTCCCAAAAAATATTAGTAAATTTATTTAATTTTTTGCTTTAATTAAATTATATTCAATTTAAATTGCATTTAATAACTTTAAAGTATGTACTGGTATTAAAGTTATAAGCTGTTAACTTTTGGTGTAAAATGGTCCATTTGTGTGGGCGTGCCAATAACCGCCACTTTTCTCTAGACTCTAGGTACTATAAAAGCATTACACTGTACAAAATTTCAAGTATTTGTATGCACTGGTATTAAAGTTATAAGCTGGTAACCTTTGGTACAAAATGGTCCATTTGTGTGGGAGGTACCAAAAGGAGCGTGGCAATAATGCCAATTTTTCAGTGTAATGTAGGTCCTATTAAACCATAACACTGTACACAATTTCAGGTCTTTGTATGCACTGGTAATAATGTTATAAGCTATTAAGTTTTGGTTAAAAATTGTCCATTTGTGTGGGAGGTACCAAAAGGGGCGTGGTATCATCGCCCATTTTTCTCGAGGTAATAGTGACTAATAAACAAATACTATGTGTAGAATTTCAGAGGATTCATATAAATAATCAATATTTCATAAATGTTAACCCATTGTGAGGGAGGTACTAGAAGGAGTGGACCAATATGACCCATCTTCGAACTTAGCCGGAGATAGAAGAAAATATTACCACATACCAAATTTGAAGCCAATTGGCTACTCCTTTCGACAGTTATCGTGCTTACCAGCCAGCAGACAGACAGACGGACGGACATTGCTCATTCGACTTAAAATGACCCAAAACGGATATCCGCCAAACATACTTAAGGTCTTATGTCACTCCTTCGATGTGTTACACTTTTGGATCCCAGCAAATTATATATACCCTCCTCTCTAAGGTGAGGGGATACAAATTTCATGGTATTTTTTTTTTAAATATTTCTTTAAAATTTCCATTTTCTTTAGTATATTGATCATATTATTTGAAGAATGCGCTTGATAAAAGGAAACACTTTGAATTTAAAGAAATTGCAAGGACTACAAATGTTAACAACGGCACTTTCACATGGAAACAAAAGTTTAGTAACTGTCGTTAAAACAATTAGAAAAAATAGATATTTTTCACAAAAAACGTTTTTTGTTGGCACGAAAAAAACCATACAAAGTAGATAAAATCTCAAAATATTTGTTTGTTCCAGTTTTTGAAAGCTAGCATCTTAACTAAGAAAACAACGCCTATTTGAAGAAAATCTATGGATAAATGTAGAAATTATAGAACTTTTGGTAGAAATAAGAGAATTTCAACATAATTCGTTTTTTATACACTATTTCCACTATTGTGAACTAGGTAATATCAGTTGCAGCGGGCTAAAAGTGAGGTACATCTAAGTAGTCACCTAAGAGACCCCAATAATATTTGGCGGAAATCCGTTTTGAGCCATTTAATGTTCGTTAGCCTGTCCGTCTGTCTGTCAGGCTGGTGCGCACGATAACTTTCGAATGGAGTAACCGATTGACTTCATATATGGTATGTGTTAATAATTTTTTCTATCTCAGGCAAAGATCGAAGATGGATTGTGTTGGTCCACTCATTCCACCACGAAGTGTCAACATTTAGTGAAGAATCTTTCACAATTCCACAAATATTCTTAGTTTATTGGTCGCTATCATCTTGAGAAAAATGGGCGAAGTTGCCACGCCCCTTTTGGTCCCTCCCGTACAAATTAACCACTTTGCACAAAATGTTTACAGCTTATAACTTTGATTCCAGCCCACAAAAATAATTGACATTATGTAAAGTGTAATGCTTTTATAGTAAGTACAGTCCCGAAAAAATGGGCGTTATTGCCACGACCCTTTTGGGTCCTCCCGAACAAATGGATCATTGTGAACAAAATCTTAACGGCTTATAACTTCGATTCCTGCGCATTATAACACTTTGTACAGTGTAATGCTTTCGTAGTATTCATTGTACATCAAAATTAGCGTTATTGCCACACCCCTTTTGGTACCTCCCAAACAAAATGGCCACAATAAAAAATAATTTTTTTAATTTCCTTTACTTTTACAATATGGATCATAATTTACACATTTATTCATAGATTTTTTTAAAAAGTCATTGTTTACTTCGTTAGGATGCTGGCTTACATAAATGTAACAAAAAGAATTTTGATGAATTTCTATCTAAATATATATTATGTTTTTGTTTTGCGCCATCGAAAAACGATTTTATTGGAAAAAATTGTTTTTTTCTAATTGCTTTAAAGACATTAACAAACCACTATTTCTACGTGAAAGTGATATTGCCCACATTTGTTGCCCTCATAATTGTCATTCATTTAAAGTGTACCACGGCCCTCTTTTAAAGGGTTTTCCAACAACAGAGGTATTATTTTGGTATTCAAAGAAAAATGCCATTTTTTAGGGTAAATGATCGAATGTTTATTTCATAATAAAGAGGAAGGTATGCCGTTAGTAATGAAAAACAACATCAGGCAAATGGCCACCACGACCACGCTTACAGGACCATATCCTTTTCATGAAATTTTCCATAACCAAAACGCAAAGTGGCTGCCCTATGTCCTCGATAGCCTCACGAATTCTATCTTTGAGGTTTTGAATAGACGCTGGGCTGTTGGCGTAGACCTTATCTTTCACGTGACCCCAAAGGAAGAAGTCGCAAGGTGTTAAATCAAAAGATCTAGGTGGCCAATTGTGATCACCTCTTCGAGAGACAACACGGTCCGGAAACTTTTCCCGAAACAGAGCAATGGTTTCGTTGCTTGTGTGGCACGTAGCGCCGTCTTGTTGAAAGTAAACGTTGTCCAGATCAATACCATCCAACTCCGACCATAAAAAATCATTAATCATCTCTCGATAGCGCAATCCATTCACCGTAACTGTTGATCCAACCTCATTTTCGAAGAAGTAAGGTCCAATGACCCCGCCGGACCATAAACCGCACCAAACAGTCACACGTTGAGGATGGAGATGCTTCTCATCCGATGGATTTTCCGAGCCCCAGATGCGACAATTTTGCTTGTTGACGTAGCCACCGAGGTGGAAATGGGCCTCATCAGTCAAGATGATTTTGTATCGATCGTATCGTTTATTTGTTCGATAGTTTTTTGATCGTTTTGTATCGATAGATGATCGTGTATCGTTCCATTTGTAGTAATGGCGTAGTTTCTACTTGTCAAATGTCAAAGAATAAAAGCTTCAAAAGTAACAGCTACCGAAAAACCAGGTGATTCAAAATAACACCTCTTGTTAAACATAGAAAAAATTGGACAAACATTGGTTGTAATACAACACTTTCATTTGAAAGGTCTCAGTCCAAACATTATAACAACCGAGCTAGATTCTACTTTGGGGGAGTCAACGCCTTCGTTTTCAACTATAAAATATTAGGTGGCAGAGTTGAAATGAGGCCGTACGATCTACCAAGAAGAACCTCTAGTGGTCGACTAATTGAGGTGTCCACGCCAATAGTGGTTAAAAGAATCCACAAAATGGTATAGGATGATCATCGGTTGAAGGTTCGTGAGGTAGCTGAAGTCATAGGAATTTCAAAAAGAGCTACATAAAGCATTCTAACGAAAAATTTGATGATGAGAAAGCTGTGCGCAAGATGGGTGCCTCGTTTGCTCACAATCTTGATAATACACCAGTTCACACATCCATTATTGCAATATCCAAAATCACGGAATTAAAGTTCGAATTGTTTCAGCACGCACCTTATTCGCCAGATTTAGCTCCCTCGGATTATTTTTTGTTTCCAAACATGAAAAAGTGGCTCGGCGGAAAAAAGGTTTACCAACAATGAGAGGTGAAGGTTGCGGTTGATGATATTTTTCAGGCTCTGTCCCAGCATTTTGTTAATATCAGTGCAGATATAAAAGGAAAAGGAAAGGAAGATTTTAAGCATTGTATACTTCATTATAAGCAATCGCAAATATTCAGAATGTGAACACGTTCTGGAATATGATATGTATGTTTCTGGAAAGGTCTTTGGAAGACCTATTCATAGATACACACTAGATAAACCCACTCCTAGTAGTTTTGGCACAGTGGGATCTTCTGTTAACAACTGGTCAAATAGAAAATCGCAAATATTCAGAATGTGTACACGTTCTGGAATATGATATGTATGTTTCTGGAAAGGTCTTTGGAAGACCTATTCATAGATACATACTAGATAAACCCACTCCTAGTAGTTGTGGCACAGTGGGCTCATCTGTTAACAACTGGTCAAATAGAAAATCGCAAATATTCAGAATGGAATATGATATGTATGTTTCTGGAAAAGTCTTTGGATGACCTATTCATAGATACATACTAGATAAACCCACTCCTAGTAGTTGTGGCACAGTGGGCTCATCTGTTAACAACTGGTCAAATAGAAAATCGCAAATATTCAGAATGGAATATGATATGTATGTTTCTGGAAAAGTCTTTGGATGACCTATTCATAGATACATACTAGATAAACCCACTCCTAGTAGTTTTGGCACAGTGGGCTCTTCTGTTAACAACTGGTCAAATAGAAAATTGCAAATATTCAGAATGTGAACACGTTCTGGAATATGAGATATATATTTTTGGAAAGGTCTTTCGAAGACCTATTCATAGATACATACTCGTAGTAGTTTTTGAACAGTGGGCTCTTCTTTTAAAATATAGTCAAAAAGAAAATTGCAAATATTCAGAATCTGAACACGTTCCGGAATATATGGTATACATTTCTGGAAAGGTCGTTGCAACCCCTATTCTATTTTTATTCGAGAGATTCTAGCGTTTTTATCAATTTCCTCGTTTTTATTTCATTAACAGAGCTCTGTTAACGAGAAAAGGTTTGTGTCTTTGCTAGTTAAATTCGAATTTATCTTCACACACATAAACCTTCCCACGAAGGGAATATATATTAGAGCCGAATATATACCGATTACCTTTTCTCTGCAGGGCATGCAGAGAAAACATCGAAACGATGGAACATTTTCTGTGTCACTGCCCGGCTTTCACACATGCAAGATCTCAACATTTCGGGTCCGACATATTACCAGACTTGACTCATCTCAGAGAATATGACTGGAAGATACTGAGAAAATTCGTGTCTAGTACCGATTTTCTGTAACTCGTGAGGTATAAAAAGATCATAAATAATGGGCGCACAACAGGCCGAACCACTGGCTTAAGTGTATGTCCATGGACATGAGACGTTTAAACGTCTCCTCTCTTCAATCTAACCTAACCTAACCTCTCGTTATACTTCTCTGGATATACAACATGAAAATTTAATTGCCATTTGATATTCCCTTTGAGACAAAAGGTATCGTTATTTGAAGTCTGTATAAAAAATTTAAAAAAAAAGTGTGTAAAGAATTACTTCAAATGACCATAACTTCTGTCTCATATCATCTCATATAGCCAATTCAGAAAAGGTAATATGAAAGAAATCGGTGCATATTCTGCTCCGATATTCACAAAATTCTGGGACAGGGCCAGAGGATAAATCCGACGAAAAAAAAACACAAAAGATACACGAGCTTAAACATTTTTCCACTCAAATTTAAAAATTATCTACTCAAATTCCTCTTCTATAAACATGTCAAATTTTGTCGCAATCGGATGGAATAAGCAACGGTCGAGTTATTTCCCTTTTTTTGATAAAATAAGAGAAAACTGTCGATAACACTTTAAGAAAAATGTTCTAAATACAATTGAACATCTTGACCAAAATGTCAAAATTCACATTACCCATTTCCAACTCACTCGGGGCTTCACCGATCAGTTGAAACTTTGTGTCATAACTACTATTCAATGGGACTAAACATAGAGAAAGTTTCATCCTGATCAGAAAACAGCGGTTTTAAAAGTTGAATTGAAATTGATTAAATTGTAAGGGCCGATGTTGAATGTGAACCACACATAACGTCAAGTTTTTTTCTGCATTTCATTTGACATTTCTCAATTTCAGACTAACTCAATATGAAGCATGGAAAGATACACAATCGAGCAGCGCGTTAAAGTTTTTTAAGCGAAAATGGGCGTTCAAATCAAAATGCATTTCGTGCACTTCGTGATGTTTTTTGATCAGCATAATCGACCAAATGTGTCCACAATCGGGAGAATTGTGCGCAAATTTCAGCAAACCGGGTCTGTAGGAGACGTGAAAACACCTGTGCATGCTCGCCCAGTTAGTTTCGTACGGCTTATGGGCTGGCGACGTCATCGGGCCATACTTCTTCGAAATGAGACCGGTCAGGCAGTTACTGTGAATGGTGTTCGCTATCGTGAGATGATAACGAACTTTTTATGACCCGAATTGGAAGATATGGATGAGGACAATATGTAGTTTCAACAGGACGGTGGCTCTTGCCACACAGCTAACGAAACAATGGCTCTTTTGCGCAACAACTTCAATGGCCGTGTTATTCCACGTCGTGGCGATGTCAATTGGCCGCCAAGATCATGTGATTTGACACCCTTGGACTTCTTTCTTTGGGGTTATTTGAAAGAAAAGGTTTACGTCGATAAGCCAGCAACAATTGCCTCAGCGTCATCGACAATTTGGACCATCGGATGGAGGTGTGCCGCCGCGGTCGCGGCGGCCATTTTGCCGATATTTTGTTCCATACATAATTGAACCATACCAATATTATCATAATAAAAAGAAATGACAATAATTTCCTAAATAACTTGTGTTTTATTCAAAATCAACATCGGCCCTTAAAATTTAACCACCCTTTATAAACATGCCAAATTTTGTCTCAATCGGATGGAATAAGGAACGGTCGAATTATTTTTTTTTTTAGCTTTCCCCAATGCGCGCTGCTGGGATGAAACAATATATTGGAAGTTGAAGGGTACCTTATTTAGGATTCTTGAGCAAAAAAAAATATAAAGTTTTTGATCTTGTTTTTGGCTTTTTCTATTTAAAAAAAATAAGAGAAAGACTATCGATAACACTTTAAAACAAATTTTCTAAATACAATACTTATATGGATGGGATAAAGAATAGTTTGACCAAAATGCCAAAATTCATATTACCCATTTCCAACTCACTCTGTCCTTAACCGATCATGTTGAAATTTTGTGTCATAACTACTATTCAATAGGACTAAACTTGGAGAAAGTTTCATCCTGATCAGAAAACAGGGGTTTTAAAAGTAGAATTGAAGTTGACTTGAAAAGCTCATTTGAAAAGTTTACTTGACTTGACACTTGATATCAGCAAGTGTGCTATGCAACAAAAATAAAAACCATTTTCCGAACATAATGCCATTTATTTCTAATCATTTTTATTATTGGATCTTTCAATGATTATTATTATTTTTATTATTAATTTGTAATTGAAACTCAAACTCGAAGTCAGGCTTTGTTATATGTATAAGTATTATGTTTAATTATTTCTTCAATATTTTGTCCTTCTTTGCGGAACATCTTCAGGAAAATTAAAAATAAACAAACGTAAACTACTTCACGGATTCAACTCGACAGACAACGACAAAGAAAGACAAGAGTAGTTTATATTTATTTGTTTTAGTTTACATTTTCCTGAAGATGTTATCTCAAAGAGATACGAAATATTGAAGAAATAACACAAAGAATGCATAAAATAACTGACCTTGGGGTTGAGTTTCAATTAAAAGTAATAATAGAATTTGTATTATATCCTCCAATAGAGGATGGCGGTATATTAATTTTGGCACTCCGTTTGTCACCTTTAATATTGATCTGAGACCCCATAAAGAATATATATATTTTTAATCGTCGTAAAAATCTAAAACATTTAGCCATGTCCGTCCGTCAGTCTGTTATAATCACGCTACAGTCTACAATGATTCAGCTGGGTGGCTGAAATTTTTTACATGTACTTCTTATATCTGCAGGTATGTATGTTGTATATAAGGTTGGCTTCGGAGTACACTGTGAAGAACTTAGTTTGGATATATCTCACAGACTACCAGATACCTGCCTTTCGGCCTTTCTAGGCAGCCTAACAGATCTTTCCAGTACCGATATTCGTACTATCGATAAATTTGTATATCAAACTGGTTGGTTTCGATGAGGGGCATTTCAGCCCGTGGTAACACTAGGGACCTTAACAGGTCTATGTGAGCTTGTAAAAAAAATACGGCTGCCACCCTAACCTAACCTATGTTGGGATTAAAAATGAGCTATATCGGTTCATTTTTAGATACAGCCCCCATTTATAGCATCTCCCCGATTTGACTTCTTACCGTTATAGAGACCACAAATGTCAACAGATCGGGCTGAAAATTGGTAACTGGGGTTTTTTTCAGTTTGGTATGATTTTGCCATTTAGTGTGGGAGGTACAAAAAGGGGCGTGGTGATAACGCCCACATTTCTCGAGGTATTAGCGACTAATAAACTAATACCATGTGTGGAATTTCAGAAAATTCGGATAAGCAGTATATATGATATTAAAGAATAAATATTTCACTAAATTTTAACCCTTTGTGAGGGAGGTACTAGAAGGAGTGGATCAATATGGTCCATGGCAATATGGCCGGAGATAGAAAAAAAATATCGCATACCAAATTTGAAGTCAAAAATCCAATTAATTTTTGGATTTGTAGTGCATATTCTGTGTAAATTTTGTTAATTTCGAAGCGGTAAAAATTTTTTAAATTAAAGTTTTCAAAAAATGTTCGAAAAAAATTAAAATTTTTTTTAAAAACAAGTTCCATAAAAATTGGCTTTGTTGCCACTCCCTTTTCCTGCTTCCCAAACAAAATTGCTAAAATAAAAATATGAACAATTATTTTTCTGAATTTCTCCTTTTTTACAATATGGATCATAATTTGTATATTTATCCATAGACTTTTTGCAAATAGGCATTGTTTTCTTCGTTAGGAGACTAGCTTCTAAAAATTGTAACAAAATTTTTTTGCGAATTGTTTTCTTTTTTTACTTTTATTTTTTCGTGCCAGCAAACAACGATTTTTATACCCTCACTTTAGTGTGACGAGGGTATATATCATTTGCTACGAAAAAAAGTGTAACACATCGAAGGAGTGATCTAAGACCCTAAGTATGTTCGGCGGATATTCGTTTTGGGTCATTTTAAGACGAATGAGCAATGTCCGTCCGTCTGTCTGTCTGTGTGTCTGTCTGTCTGCTGGCTGGTGCGCACGATAACTCTCGATAGGAGTAACC
This sequence comes from Eudasyphora cyanicolor, assembly GCA_963930755.1. NCBI lineage: Eukaryota > Metazoa > Arthropoda > Insecta > Diptera > Muscidae > Eudasyphora > Eudasyphora cyanicolor. The sequence goes on along the minus strand of OZ005734.1, from coordinate 214,121,730 downwards.
GATTGACTTCAAATTTGGTACGTGGTAATATTTTTTTCTATCTCCGGCTAAGTTCGAAGATGGGCCATATTGGTCCACTCCTTCTAGTACCTCCCCCACAAAGTGTTAAAATGTTGTAAAATATTGAATCTTTAATAACTGCTATACTACTTACTCGAATCTTCTGAAATTCCACACATAGCATTAGTTTATTAGTCGCTATCAACTCGAGAAAAATTGGCCAAATTGCTACGCCCTTTTTGGTACCTCCCACACAAATGCACCATTTTTCAGCAAAAGTTATCAGCTTATAACATTAATACCAGTGTATAAAAATTCTTGAAATTTTTTACAGTGTAATGCTTTTATAGTGCCTACAGTCCAGTGAAAAATGGGTGTTATATTCACGCCCCTTTTGGTAGCTCCCACACAAAGGTAACATTTTGCACCAAAAGTTAACAGCTTATAACATTAATACCAGTGTATAAAAATACTTGAAATTTTCTACAGTGTAATGCTTTTATAGTGTCTATAGCCCTGTGAAAAATGGACGCAATTGCCACGCCCCTTTTTGTACCTCCCACACAAAGTTACAATTTTGCACAAAAAGTTAAGAGCTCACAACATGAGTACCAATGCACGTAAATGCCACAACATTTTGCACAGTGTAACGCTTTTGAAGTGTCTATAGCCCTGTAAAAAATGGCCGTTATCCAGGGTATGAAGCCGACGCGGCGCAAATCGGCGGCGCGCCACAGCCGGCCATTTATTTCCAGTCGGCGCCGCCGCCGATTTTAGCGGCTCACATCGGCTGAAACTCAGCCGCCGAACATTATTTAGTGAGTCAAATCGATTTATTTTATGCAACCATGAAAATTAAGAAAGTGACTACTAAGTAATACAATATGGTCAGAAATTTTAATAAAGTTCATTTTTGCATAAAAATTTATAAAAAGTTTCTAAATTAATCTCGCTATCATTTATTTAAAGAAATGCGTGTTTTGGTTTTTACGGAAAATACAATAGCTCTTGAGCGGCCGAACCAATTTTTACAAAGTCTACGTCGTTCTAGAGAGAAAACAACAGGCGGTATGTCATTCACAATAAATTCTCTTTCACAACAAAGACTAAGTAGACATTTATTGAACTGATTTTCGACATTAAATCAAAATTTCCTTAACTTTTCTTAAATTTTTGTGTTAATTTTTTTGTGTTTAATTGTAAATATCTTAAAGCGCCATTTTTGCCTGAGATTGACATTCGTGCGCCACCGTTTGTTGGAACTTTGTCGGCTCAGCCGATTGTTGAAATTTGATCGGCTAAGCTGATCAGCCACCGCCGCCGATCGGTATTTTTCAATGCGCCGCCGCCGCCAATAATTTTGGTCGGCTTCATTGCCTGCCGTTATCACCACGCCCCTTTTTTTACCTCCCACACAAAATGTCCAAATCATACCAAAATTTAATATCTCATAACTTTAATAAACCAGTGCAAATAAACGCTTATAATTCGACGCGGTGCAATGTATTTAAGGTATCTACTATTCAGCGAAAAATAGGTGTATTTGTTAAACCCGTTCTGGTACCTACCATACAATCTAACAGAATAATTCGTGGAATATTCAATATTACATTACTCACAAAGTGAGGGTATACCTTAGTCGGTTTACCCGACTGAAACTTTCTTACTTGTTTTGAAAAAAAAAATTTTTTTCTAATTGTTTTAACGACAGTTACTAAACTTTCGTTTCTATGTGGAAGTGATGTTTTCAACATTTCTAGTCCTCATATTTCCTTAACTTAAATGGTATCCCCGTTTTATCGAGCTTATGCCTCAAAAAATATGGTCCAAATACTAAAGGTACCACCCATGAAAATTTGAATTTGGTTTTCTCCGATGAGAAACCATTCCAAATTGAGCAGTTTGTGAACAAACAAAATGATTGGGTTTACTTGCCAAAGAGGTCAGCTGAAAATTTACACCTTCGATTGGCCACCAGAACTCAAGCGCCGCCGATGGTAATGGTGTGGGCCGCCGTAACGGCCGATGGTCGCTCCCCGCTCGTATTCATCGACCATGGGGTCAAAATAAATGTCGAATATTATCGGGAAAATGTCCTAAAGACAGTATTGAAGCCCTGGGCAGACAACCATTTCGGCCGCAGACCATGGACATTCCAACAGGACTCAGCACGCGTCAACCAAGAATGGCTTAAAAAGGATGTTCCTCGCTTCATTTCTACCGCACAATGGCCACCAAGATCCCCGGATCTCAATCCGTTGGACTGGTGAAAAAAGGCAGGAAAATCGGTTTTTACCCGTAAATTCGGATTTTGGGGGTGCCCGGCAAATTTCGTAGAACAAACGATGGTCTACTCGGCAAGACCTACAAGAAAAATAGTATAGCGGTTGTTGGTTTTTGGACCGTTGCACTGTGTAATCTAAAAGCCATTGTTCGGACTCCACAAAAAGTCACTTGCTGAAGTGTCAACAGCTGATCTTCAACACCAGCGCCCCCAAGAATTATTTTGTTTAAAGTTGAACAACATCGCCACCGATTAAAACTGAAAACTCAGTGATGGTAACGCCGTCGCTGTGACATTTTAGGTAATCAGTTATCAACTCACCCGCTTATGGCACACTGCCAAACCGCCAGGCTCACGGCCTAATAAATAAAATAATTAAAAATAAAAAATATATAAATGTTGTGTTTTTCTTTTTTAACTCCCGCCACTCTTGTGCGGAGTTAGAATTGGTCCTTCGAACCGGATTTGATCCGGTGATTTTTGTGTTAGCGTTCTATTTATGCTCTATTTATCGATACCTTCATTCTAAAGTGTGCTTAGTCGAAACAGTCTCCGTCGCTTCACCATTGTTTCATTACGTGAAACAAGGCTTCACGAGCCAGCGACGGACGACAAAAGACAGTGACACTCTCCTCTGATCTGCCTAGTCTCCGTCCCTATACCATTTTTTTATTACATGAAACAAGGCTTCACGAGCCAGTGACGGACGATAAGACACCAAACAATCATCTTTAAATAAGGAGCAGCCGAAGTCGATATACGGGAATATGCAGCGGCCACAACAACTATAGCCACATCACTACAAGCAGTAAACAACATCGGTATCAAACAACAACAAACTGTCGAATCATTTTGCATGACATTGCACTTGTGCAAGAGGGGGAGGGCGGTATGTTGAAGTGTCAACAGCTGCTCTTCAACACCAGCGCCCCCAAGATTTATTTTGTTTCACGTTGAACAACATCGCCACCTATCGACACCGATTAAAACTGAAAACTCAGTGATGGTAACGCCGTCGCTGTGACATTTTAGGTAATCATTTCTCGCCTCACCCGCTTATGGTACACTGCCAAACCGCCAGGTTCACGGCCTAATAAATAAAATAATTAAAAATAAAAAATATATAAATTTTGTGTTTTTCTTTTTTTTAACTTCCGCCACTCTGACGGGGAGTTAGACATCACTTTTTGGTGTGCTCTATGGGCAGAGGGTCCATATTTCGGATTGGTCCATATTTCTTCAAAAATGAAGCCGGCCATAATGTTACAGTCACTGGGAAACGCTATACATAGAGCCATGTTTAATGACATTATCGTGCCTAAATTGGAGGAAGTTGATGTGTACGACCTTTGGTTCCAACAAGACGGCGCTACATGGCATACAGCCAACGAAACAATCAATTTATTGAAGGAAACTTTTGGTGAGCGCATTATCTCGCTTCATGGGCCTGTGGCGTGGCCTCCAAGATCGTGCTATTTAACACCGCTGGACTTTTTTTTGTGGGGTAATGTGAAGTCGCTTGACATTATCGTGCCTAAATTGGAGGAAGTTTATGTGTACGACCTTTGGTTCCAACAAGACGGCGCTACATGGCATACAGCCAACGAAACAATCAATTTATTGAAGGAAACTTTTGGTGAGCGCATTATCTCGCTTCATGGGCCTGTGGCGTGGCCTCCAAGATCGTGCTTTTTAACACCGCTGGACTTTTTTTTGTGGGGTTATGTGAAGTCGCTTGACATTATCGTGCCTAAATTGGAGGAAGTTGATGTGTACGACCTTTGGTTCCAACAAGACGGCGCTACATGGCATACAGCCAACGAAACAATCAATTTATTGAAGGAAACTTTTGGTGAGCGCATTATCTCGCTTCATGGGCCTGTGGCGAGGCCTCCAAGATCGTGCTATTTAACACCGCTGGACTTTTTTTTGTGGGGTTATGTGAAGTCGCTTGACATTATCGTGCCTAAATTGGAGGAAGTTGATGTGTACGACCTTTGGTTCCAACAAGACGGCGCTACATGGCATACAGCCAACGAAACAATCAATTTATTGAAGGAAACTTTTGGTGAGCGCATTATCTCGCTTCATGGGCCTGTGGCGTGGCCTCCAAGATCGTGCTATTTAACACCGCTGGACTTTTTTTTGTGGGGTTATGTGAAGTCGCTTGTCTACGCAGATAAGCCCGACACGATTGACGCATTGGAAGAGAATATTCGGCGCGTTATTGCTGACCTTCAGCCCCAAATGCTGCAACAAGTGGTCGAAAACATAATTTCGGGGGCCACTTGCCCGAAATCATTTTTAAAACATAATGGCAAACCCTTATCTGTATAATAAAGCTAAATTCTTGGCCATAACTTTAAATTATATGCGTTTTATTTCTTCTTGAAAACCACATGTCTAAAAAAACACCCTTTACATCGATTTTCTTCGGAATTGTCTCATTTTATTATCCATAAATAATTCCATAAAATAAGAAAAATGTACGCATTGTGTGCTTTTCGAGGCTTTATATAAAAAATTATAAAAATTTTCGCAAAAAATTGGATTTTTTCGCAATATGTTGTAAGATTTCTATGAAACATCTGATAGGATGAAAAAAATATATTAGAAAAAGATCAAGGCTACTTAATTAAGGATTATTTTCCTGAACCATTTACGATAAATGGTTTTCCAGTTATGCTAAAATATGTTGTTCAACCTCCATTTTTGTAGATGTCTATCTATATTTTAATATACATATAAACGAGTCCCATCCCACTAATATACCACAAAGCTCGTAAAGGATATAACCTAAGCTTTCCTTTCAGCAAAAAAAAAATTAAATATAACGGGTGATCCAAATAGAGATACTTTTTTCAATAGCCTCTTTTTTTGCAGATCACGTGTGAGTCGTGTCATGCTGTCATGTTATGTTTGTTAAGTATTGTTTGGCATTTCATTATGGAAAGATTTACCCCTGTACAACGTTTACAAATCGTTCAACTTTATTACGAAAATTCACGTTCTGTGAGGAATGTGTTTCGTGCACTTCGCTCAACTTATGGTCAACATAATCGGCCTACTGAGCGTACTATTCGCAACACCATCACCCATCTTGAGACCCAGCATTCATTATTGGGTAATATTTGGCCGAATAGACCACGTCCAGCACGCAGTGAAGAAAATGTAGCGGCCGTAGCGGAGAGTGTACACGAAGAACGTGGAGAGTCGTTTCGGTACCGTTCGCAGCAACTCGGACTGACGTATGGAACGACTTGGCGCATTTTACGTCGAGATCTTATATTGAAAGCATACAAAATACAGCTTGTGCAAGAACTGAAGCCGCCCGACCTTCCCAACCGTCATCGCTTCGCTCTATGGGCTCTTGAAAAGTTCCAAGAAGATCCGACGTTTTCCGACGCCAAATTTTGTTCAGCGATGAGGCCCATTTCTGGCTCAATGGGTATGTAAAGAAGCAAACTTGCCGCATTTGGGACGAAGAGCAACCTGAAGAGATTCATGAGCTGCCACTTCATCCAGAAAAAACAACGGTTTGGTGTAGTTTGTGGGCCGGTGGAATCATCGGTCCATATTTCTTCAAAAATGATGCCGGTGAAAACGTAACCGTCAATGGCGACCTAACGGTCGCCATGATAACCGACTATTTGATGCCTAAATAGTCGGTTATCATGGCGATAATAACCGACTATTTGATGCCTAAATTGAAGCTCATGATCTCGGCGACATTTGGTTTCAACACGACGGCGCCACTTCCCAACACATCGTATCAATCAATTGATTTATTGAGAGAACACTTCGGTGAGCAGATAATTTCACGTTTTGGGCCGGTCGATTGACCACCAAGATCGTGTCATATCACACCGTTAGACTTTTTCCTGTGGGGATATGTAAAGTCTAAAGTTTATGCGGACAAACCCGCTTCGATTCAGGCCTTGGAGAAAAACATTACCTGTATCATTCACCAGTTACCAATCAAAATGTTCTAACGAGTCATCGAAAATTGGACTCAACGGATGGACCATCCGAGACGTAGCCGCGGCCAACATTTGATAGACATAATCTTCAAAAACTAAATGCCAAAGAATGTGCATTCAAGTGATAATAAAAACATACCCCATTCAATTTGAATTTTCTGTGTTTTTTTCTTTAAAAAAGTAGGGAACCTCGAAATGGATCACGCTATAAAACATCGGTTTTTTGACAAAAATGCAAAACAAAATATTTCTCAAAAAAAAAAAATCAAAAAAAATACTTTTGCAAATTTTTTTATTTTCTGAAAAAGATTGAAGAAAAAGCTATAGAATCCTCTTTGGACATTTTCTAATTACAATAGGTAATTTGTTATATGGATGAAAAAAGGGGTTGTTAAACCCAAAATTTCAAAATTCAACACCCTTCAACTCGGACCGTTCTTAACCGACCCCTTTGAAATTTTGTGTTATAACTACTATCAACTAGGACAAAACTTGGTGCAAGTTACATCCCGATCAGAAGACATGACTTTTAAAAATGCACTCACTTGACATGAAATCCCCCATATATTTAAGAGCATCTACTACAGAAGAGCTTTATCAATAGTTGAAGGTGTTGCAATCGGAGTGACAACGTTAGGATACCACCATCCTATGGTGGAGAGTAATAAAACCTTAAAATTGTTCAAAACACTGTGCTTTAATTGAAATAATCCCCACATTATAAATGAAATAACTTCCAGACATTAAAATTATACCGAAAATATTATTTTCTATACAATTTACTTAACTTTTTTTTATTTGCGGGTTATGTTTCATTGGGATTATTCGTAGCGCCTTGTAAGTACATTTATTTTTGCTGACTGTTGTTGTGGTTTGTAAAATGTTCTTCGGCACTCTATAAATCCATGTCCGGGAAATAAACGAACGCCCAGCTTAAATATGCAGTTTTTGCATTTTTTTCCTTTGTCAAATGTCTCTGATAAATACTCGCAAAACCACGAAACCAGAAAAAGACCCTAAACCTCTTTCAATTTCCGCCATGTGTCGTCTGGAAATAGACAATAGATAGACATGTTGGAGGGGGGAAATTCACCTCAACCCACGCCTCCGCCCCTACCCAAAATCCAACTCCCCGAATAGGAGAAAACACTAACCTAGACATTGAAAGCAATGTCGTCCTGCAGTATCGCCAGTGCAGCCACAATAATGTTTGGGGGTTACACCCAAAGGATGTAACGACAAAGTCCTTGATAGCTTTTTGTCAATTTAAAGTTTCATGACAAAAAACGTTTGCCGAGCACACACTCGCCGCTCACTCACATAAATTGAGAAACCAAAAAACCACTTACATATCTGAGGCATCGTTTTAGTTGTTTTGCTGTTGTATTAGTTGTTGTCTTATCATTATTAAGTATTCATAGATAGCATTCGGCATTCCTTTCTGAGTCCACGGAATGGAATTCTAATGATGACTAGGCTAGCTAGGTAGATAGATAGGTGGGTGGATGGGTGTGAATTCTGAGTGCTGGCAAATCAATATTAAAGTGTTTGTTTTCCCTATTTCTTTTTCTCCGGCAAATGAACGACCAACCGACCGACGAACGACACTTCAACCGACTTTAGTTAAAGTAACATTTCCGTCTTCGATATTATTGGCATTTTTATTGGATTACTGGCATTAACTTTTGTTTTATGTACAGCGAAAAAATTATTAGCTTTAAGTGTCTGTGTTATTGTTGCTTGCGTTCAATAATCAAATAGAAGAGCGCGCGACTTTATTTAGCCGGAATTGTCACTCGAATTTATCCGATAGTGTGAATGTACTCCGCGAACTCGTAATGGATACTGACTGAATGAATACTCAAAACAATAGCATATCTTGGGGAGCAGTGAGAAAGCTTTCGCTGTTACAATGTGCGGTGTGATGGTGAATTTCTAGTTCTCACCTATTCTCTCCGACAGTGTTGCCACGTTCACTGTGTGTTTCTAAGCTTTTGATAAAATCGCTAAAAATAAAACTAGTATTGGTGAATAGCCCATGTACGCGGAATGCAGAGCGGCGTTTTAGAAATATTTAAATTGCTCAAGTTCTCCGCCCGCAGTTGATTTGGCATTGCCACATTTAATTATTGAGTTATTGAAAACAAACACATGTTTTTGTACTGGTAATGCTGACACCACGCCGCACAGTGGGCTAAAATGGAAAAAAATGGACATAATTCTGCCATTTCAAAACCACTTATCGTATGGCGATGAAATTTTAGGTGTGTATACAAGAGGTGTTAGAGAGTTTAAGTTCGGAACTTGGGACCCCTATCTCATACAGGGGCGGACCTACAGGTCCATAAAATTCTTAAAAATGTATACATTTCGATGATTTTTTTTTTTAAGTTCTTTATTTTGATATTAGAAATAATAATCGAACGCAACATGTGGAAATTTCTAGTGGAAAATCCCTCAATTCCAAAAAAATACATCCAAAATCCCCAAAAATGGGATTTTTACTTTTAGTCCTATATCTTCGATACGAAAAGCCGCGCTCGGGATTCCCTTGGCAGTCGATTTTGTTACATCCAAATACAAATAAATAAAAAGAAAAATTTAACAATTTAACTTTGCGATTGGAGAAAATCCATCAAACTTTTAATATTTATGTAAAAAAAGGTCCAAATCGGAGAAGGGTGGCAACCACACCAATTAAAATGTTGGCTTCGGATTTCCTCTAAAAGATTCTGTGCAACGTCTTCTTTAAAATGAGTATAAATTTGATATACTTTGTGTAACAAACTTTTTCTACAAGACCTAAAGACGAATTGGACTTTTTTCGCCAAAAAATCTCCAAAAATGAAAATTTTCAAAAATTTGACTTTAGAGGGCCATAACTTTCTTATTTCTTCACATATCTTATCGATTCTTTTTTTCATGATATTGAAAATTTTTTTATCGATGCCTCCATTCCAAACTATGCTAAGTGCAAAAAGGTAGTTTTTCAGGAGAGGCGATCAAAGTTTGATGAATTTTTTTAATTTGCGTGGAATTCCTTTATAATGCAAATCGAATGACATGTACTGTTTTGTGAATAATTTTTGAATATAATTTGGAATATTTAGAAATTAAAAATGCAATCTCCCTAAAACTGTGCTAAGTCGACTTAGCATGTTTTGGAATGAAGGTATCGATATCTCGGAAACTATTCAAGATATCTTCAACCTATAAAATGTTTATTGTAGGTCAGATCTAGGAGTATCCACAGAAAAAAGACGCCACTATTCAAAAGCTAGAAGCCGATGAAAATTTTATATACCCGAGGTGGTCAACTTTAGGACCTAAAATTTCATCGCCATACGATAAGTGGTTTTGAAATGGCAGAATTATGTCAATTTTTTTTCATTTTAGCCCATTGAGCGACGTGTACATTGGCCCAAATAGAAATAAATTGTTTACTTCTTACTTGGCGTGGTTCCACGTGTGATGCCTCATTTGTCTGTGGGATTGACTCAGCATTAAGGATCAACTTGATCTACCTCTTTTGACTATCCGGCTTAACAATCTTGTGAGTTCCCCAAATATGGGTGGACAGACCAGGAGGTCGGGTTTCTCGACAACATCTATCATATCCATTCTTCTCAGATCGGCGTTACACAGGTCTATCAACCTGCAACGCCAAAAGCTATGAGCCTGACGCCGAGTCGAAGCCTCAGCTCCTTCCACCTTCGTGAAAAGTCTGGGCGCTATACCTTGCTCGTTGTTCTTACGTTTTCACCGTCGGACATGAGGATCCGCTTTTGTTGTAGCACTTGCTGTCACTACTTGAGGACTATTAGCCAAAACCAATGGACGGACAATTAAAGGCACACGCTCCATTGGAAATTTAACATTTCTTCTCATATTTGCTGTTGTATTCAGAGACAGCAGACGGCATTTGTTTTTGTCCATGTTGTTTTATTAGTTGTTTGGTATACATATATTTAGTTCTCACGAGTGTAGGGAAAATACATGTCCATCGTAGAATAGCCCCCAATACTGTTCCTCCTACACTTAGGCGCCCAGGTAATATCAGCAAGGCTCCGTAAAAATACAGTCGAATACCCCTGACTGCAAACCACAACACCGATGGGCACGAAGTCGCATTACACCCCGGTGTCACCACTACACGGTATAATAAAGAAAATGGGCAATTTTACAAAATATAAAAAACGGAGAATCTCTGTATGGGAGCTATATAAATAGGTTAGGATGGTTCAGACTGGCAGCCGGAGTCAATAGTTATCAATAATACGAATACCGATATCTGCCAGATCTGTCGGACTTCCTAGGAAGGCCGACCTTAGTATATTCAGACAACGCATACTCAATGCGGAACAGGAACAAAGCAAGTATTCAATGGTCTCCATTTCTTCATATTATCCACAATTCAGTAATTTGACTCGTGATATGTGTTCTAACATATATAGTAAAATTTTATGATCAACATTTTTGTAGAACATTTCATCTCCTCCCTCCCCATTTCTAGGCGTGTTTTCTACAACTTGTTAAAATAGGGCCAAAAATTAAAAAAAAATTGGGAGTTAGGGGGTTAATAAGTTGCAAAAAAATATTGACCTTGACATTTCTAGAAAGTTGCTGAACATACACAACACCCTACCCTTTTTGATGAAACAGAAGTCGAAACAGTTTGGCTTCAAAGAGCAGAGAACTTCGAGTAATAAACATGGAAAATTGGAAACCTTTCAATGCCACGAAGCATGAGTTGAAGCACTGGTTTGTGATGGCTCACAAAACTGTGTGGAATAGCGCAACAGTAGGAGCTACTGCAAAGATACTGTGGGTGAATCAAAGAAAAGAAAACAAGTGGAAAATTTCAGTCGGGTAAACCGACTTAAGAAGATACCAAAAGGGACGTACCAATAGCGCCCACTTTTCTCTGGACTCTAAGTCTTTGTATGTACTGGTATTAAAGTTAAAGCGGTTAACTTTTTGGTGCAAAATGGTCCATTTGTTTGGGAGGTACAAAAGGGCGTGCCAATAACGCCCATTTATCTCTGGGCTCTAGGTACTATAAAAGCATTACACTGTACAAAATTTCAAGTATTTGTATTAAAAAAGTTATAAGCTGGTAACTTTTGCTGCAAAATGTTTCATTTGTGTAGGAGGTACCAAAAGGGACGTGGCAACTTCGCCCATTTTTCGTGAGTTGATAGCGACTAATAAACTAATACTATGTGTGGAATTTCGGAGGATTCGAGTAAGTAGTATAGACATTATTAAAGAATCAGTATTTCACTACATGTTAACCCTTTGTGTGGGAGGTACTACTTATAGAAGAAGTGGACCAATATGGCCCATCTTCGAACTTAGCCGAAGATAGAGAAAAATATTATCGCATACCAAATTTGAAGTCAATCGGTTCCCCCTTTCGAGAGTTATCCTGCGCACCAGCCAGCCGACAGACACACATACGGACGGACAGACATTGCTCAAATGTCATAAAATGACCGGATTTCCGCCGGAAATACTTAGGGTCTTAGGTCACTCCTTCGACGTGTTACACTCCTCTATATGATAAGGGGATAACAAGTAGTTTTCGGAAACTAAACAAGAGCGAGATTAGTAAGATGATTAGTGTTCTTACGGGACACTCTAGGGAAAACACATGTAGGGAAAACATCGAAACTATGGAACATTTTCTGTGTCACTGCCCGACTTTCATACATGCAAGATCACGATATTTCGGGTCCGACATATTGCCAGACTTAGCTCATCTTAGAGGATATGACTGCAAGATACCGAGAAAATTCGTGTCTAGTACAGATTTTCTCTAACTGGTGAGGTATAAAAAGATAATAAATAAGGAGCGCGCAACAGGCCCAACTACTGGCTTAAGTATATGTCATTTAACATGAGACGTTTTTAAACGTCTCCACTCTTCATCCTAACCTAACCTACGAAAGACATATTTTTGTTTTAGAGTTACAAAATAGTGAAATACTAACAGTTTTGAGGTACAATCTGGGGGCAAATCACGGCATTCGATATTGCGTACTTTACCATCGAAATCTGTATTTTATTATCGTTAAAAGAGTATAAGCTTCTGTTGAATTTAAGTAGATTCTTTAAATACGTTCTTATACAGCTTTTCTAGATAGTTTTTAATAATTTCCAATGTTCACTTTTTCTTATTAACAAAAATTAAAAAGGGGCGTGATTTGGCCCCTGGTCTTTGTGAGGTATTGAGGGTGCCTAGACACGTTCAGGATTTATAATTATGTTCGCAAAAGTTGTTCAGATTAATCATGGCTACAATTGTGCCAAGTATTGTTAGTGAACAATTAGGAATCTCTGTAAGTTACGCTGAAAAAAGTGAAAAAAAATATATTTTTCCTTCACTTTTCAAAAAAATACAGGAAAAATTTTTTTCCCACTGATTTTCAGAATCTTTTGAGCTCCAAAAAAAGGGTCACCGATTTCGCCAAACCTAGTAACCGAGTATAAGGTTATAAAGGTTGGCTAAATTTTAAGGGCCGATGTTGATTTTGAATGAAACACAAATTATTTAGGAACTTATTGTTAATTTTTTTTTATTATGATAATATTGTTATGGTTCAATTATGTATGGAACATAATATCGGCCAAATGGCTGCCGCGACCTCGGTGGCATACCTCCATCCGATGGTTCAAATTTTCGATAACGCTGAGGCATAATTGTGGTTCTATGCCGTTAATATGCCGAACTATCTCATCCTTTAGCTCTTGAATTGTTGCTGGCTTATCGACGTACACCTTTTCATTCAAATAACCCCAACGGTGTCAAATCACATGATCTTGGCGGCCAATTGACATCGCCACGACGTGAGATAAAACGGCCATTGAATTTGTTGCGCAAAAGAGCCATTGATTCGTTAGCTGTGTGGCAAGTGGCACCGTCCTGTTGAAACCACATATTGTCCATATCCATATCTTCAAATTCGGGCCATAAAAAGTTCGTTATCATCTCACGATAGCGAACACCATTCACAGTAAATGCCTGACGGCCTCATTTCGAAGAAGTATGGCCCGATGACGTCGCCATCCCATAAGCTGCACCAAACGAAATGGGAGAGCATGCACAGGTGTTTTCACATCTTTTACAGACCCGGTTTTCTGAAATTTGCGCACAATTCTCCCGATTGTGGACACATTTGGTCGATTATGCCGATCAAAAAACATCACGAAGTGCACGAAATGCATTTTGATTTGAAAGCCCATTATCGTAAAAGGCTTAAAAAACTTTAACGTGTTGCTCTATTGTGTATCTTTCCATGGTTCAAATTAAGTTAGTCTGAAATTGAGAAATGTCAAAGGAAATGCAGGAAAAAACTTGACGTTTAGGTGTTGTTCACATTCAACATCGGCCCTTACACTTTAACCACCCTTTGGTAGTATAATCGAAACTATACTGTCAAGTCTGTGTATTTTTCAAGAAGTGTTCAGTTGTTGCACAGTGTTATCAGTCGCCGTCGATGATGTACCTACAGTATTCTTATAGGTATATAGGACGACATTAGACTCCTTACCATTCCCAAAATATTAAGTCTGAAGGACACTTTCAGAAAAGACTACGCCATTTTCAATTGTAATTCGAAAAAATTAGTTGAAATTCAAAGATTCCATTTGACATTCGAAAAACGTCAATTGAAATTCGAATATTCCATTTGAAATTCGATTATTCCATTTGAAAGTCGAGTATTCCATTTGAATCTCGCAAAAGGTCAATTGAATTCGAAATTATCAATTGAAATTCGAAACACATCAAATGAAATTCGAAAAACATCAATTGAAATTGGAAACACATCAATTGAAATTTGAAACACATCATTTGAAATTCGAAATACGTCAATTGAAGTTCGAATTTTCCTTATGAAATTCGTAAAACATCAATTGAAATTCGAAACTCATAATTTGAAATTTGAAAAATGTAAACAAAATCAATGCTGTATATTAGCATTTAATTATTAGCATTTAAGTGATTTGATTTGTCTGTTTAGAACCTTTAATATTAAAAAATTGAATATGTTTTGTTTTATAACTTTCAACTAATTTTGAATTAATATTCTTACAAGATAAGATCATCTATGTGTTTTCTATTCGTCACATTATATGTTAAGATTTAATCGGCATAAAATATTTAAATAATTTCTACCCAATCCAGGTTTGTACAGGTTTGTTTACATTTTCGAATTTCAATTGATATTTTTCGAATATCAATTGGTGTATTACGAATTTCAAATGAAAAAAATTGAATTTTAATTGATGCTTTTCTAAATTCAAATTATGTGTTTCGAATTTCAATTGATGTGTTTCGAATTTCAATTGATGTGTTTCGAATTTCAATTGATGTATTTCCAATTGCAATTGATTTTATTCGAATTTCAATTGATGCTTCTCGAATTTCAATTGATTTTATTCGAATTTCAATTGATGCTTTTCGAATTTCAAATGGAATCTTCGAATTTCAATTGATCTTATTCGAAATTTAATTGATTTTTTCGAATTACAGTTGAAAATGGTGTAGCTCATTACATATCCACATATTTTCCTACTACAGAAAACCTATTCTGTATTGTTTGGGTTAACGCCAAATATAGCCATATGTATAAATATAGCCATTTATATATATAGATTATCTACCACAAAATGTCTGAAGAGTGCTTATTAACACATATCAGTCTCTACAAACATTTTCGTCACTTAAATAAAATCGAAATCTGTATGAAAATAAAGATAATTTTATTGAAGTGATTTAGAAGATTTTTGGATAAATTGATCTGACAACACTGGTAATGATGGCGAAAATTCATTTGAGGTGAGTTTTTGAATTCTAAAAACTGAACAAAAGGAATTAAAAGAAAATTAAAATTGATTATCAATATACGTCTTCTCTGTTGCACCTTAAGTATACTAATTTTCTTTTCTGTACTTATTAGAACAAATGTGAAAAAAATTAAAGACAATCAGACTAAATTAAAATTCTCCAATTCGCCGTCAACTTAATGGCGGCATACGAGTTTATATTCACCCATTCAGTCAGCTGATTTACATGGTGGCTCTTGCGTATTGATTCTCTTTGGCAGCAAAGTTGTGGTGAACATAATTTTTGAGCTTAAAATCGTAAACATAAAGCTTTGATAAAGTACCACCGGTTTTATGATTTACTTATATATGAGTTCGTGCTGTAAAATGTTATGGTGTACATTATTATTATCAGCAGCAAATTTTAAGTTTATTCATGATGCAATGTCAAGGTTAACCAAACATTTTTGACTTTGACGCATGTCACGAATCACTCGTGATCTGCCACAATCTTAAGCCTGAAAAATCAAATAGCAAAAAAAATATCGGTTAGTAACACAATACAACACATCGAGCCATAACGGCCAAAAAGACGTAAGCGCCACTCACAAAAATGTAGAGGAGAAGGTTTCTTTTGCCATTATTTTTTGTTTAAATGCATATGTAATGCATACATCTGTTTATATAACTGTGAAATTTAGTATAACGGTACATTTTGCAGCTATAAATTTCGGAAACATGATGCCATTTGTCATAAGTAAACGATTTCGCTCAACAAGTTAAAGTAAATCATGGTGGCGCTTACGTCTTTTTGGCTGTTAGGGCTCGACATGATTTTGGGATTCAATTCTGAGAATTGGACGTGAAAGTAGCCCCAAAAATAAGAACGTCTGCATCATTCGTTTAGCCAAGTTGGCTCAACAATTAATTTAATTGCCATACGATTTTTTTTGCTCAAGCTGGATTTTTTGCATTTTTCTATAATTTTTGTTCTCTGAAGCAAAGTTGTTGATATTGAATAGGAGAAAAAAAATGCGGCACAAATCTACCCGAGAAATGTGCATCCAGTGCCTTAAAAATGGCAAAAATGACTACAAAGCCATAAAATATCAGTCAGTAAAATATTGAAATATATGTATACGTAATACATATAAAACATTAGAACAGAACATTATGAAACAGAACAGAACATTTTTGCGATTTTTAAGGCACAGTTTCAGTTTTTTCGGATAGATTTGTTCCGCATTTTTTTTCTTCTATTCAATATCTACAACTTTGCTTCAGACACAAAAGATATATTCCGTACGGTATACCGAGAAAAAAATATAGAAATATTGCTAAAAATCCACATTAAGCAAAAAAAAATCGTATGGCAATTAACTTATTAAATGAGCCAATTTGACTAAACGAATGATGCAGAATTTCTTATTTTTGGGGGCTGCGTTCACGTCCAATTCTCAGAATTTAGTCCCAATTCAATGCGCTGGAAAATGTGTTACTGTGTAATGAATGCAATCCATTTTTACTTTCGTTCTTACATGTTTTACCTAAATTACGAAATGAAAACACATTTTTTCCAAAACACATTTCAAAAAACTTCATCATTTTTGTTTTTACAAAGGTATAGAAAATTAGCAAACAAACTGAAAATAATTTTTTTTTGTGGATTTTTATAATGTATCATTTCTTATGGACATTGCGATCCAAGAAGGAGTACTAAAGATATGTTGGCATTAAAATTCTTGTCACATTAAATTAAAAATATTCTAATTCGTTCAATTTTATGTTTATATTTTAGTTAAATATACCATTTTAATAAAATTTAGTTCTTCTTTATTTTCAGGTGAGTGTAAATTCACTTTATTCATCTAAAAATTATATATATATACCATTTACATTCAAGGTACGTTATATAATAAACCTCAATTTTAAACCTTATATTTTTTTTTGAAATTTTTAATTCATCAATTCCTTTCAAAATGTTAACATTTCGTGAAAATCACACTTGATCACTTGAATCTATAAAAACGTTTGTTCTACAGGGTGGCTCTAAATGACTAAGGGGTTTGAGTTCGTTATAACTTCTTATTTAAGACATATTTATAATTTTTTTTTAATTAATGGAGAATATTCGTAACCTAATTATGAAAACCAAGTAAGAAAGTTTCAGTCGGGTGAACCGACTAAGGTATACCCTCAATTTGTGAGTAATGTAATACTGAATATTCCACGAATTATTGTGTTAGTTTGTAGGGGAGGTACCAGAACGTGTTTAACAAATAAGCCTATTTTTCGCTGAACAGTAGATACTTTTAATACATTGCACTGTGCCGAATTATAACAGTTTATGTGCACTGGTATATTAACGTTATGAGATATTAAATTGTGGTATTGTTTGGCCATTTTGTGTGGGAGGTACAAAAAGTGGCGTGGTGATAACGCACATTTTTCACAGGGCTGTAGGCACTACAGAAATATTTTTATACACTGGTATAAATATTAAAAGCTGTTAACTTTTAGTGCAAAATGGTGCATTTGTGTGGGAGGTACCAAAAGGGACGTGTCAACTTCACCCATTTTTCTCGAGTTGATGGCGACTAATAAACTAATACTTTTCTGATGATTCGCATAATTAGTATATCAGTTATTAAAGAATCAATATTTCACAACATTTTAACCCTTTGTGGGGGAGGTACTAGAAGGAGTGGATCAATATGTCCCATCTTCGATCTTAGCTGGAGATAGAAAACATGTAAAAGCGTTAAGTTTGGCCATGCATGCACAGAGCCGAAAATACAATGATTTTTTTAACCATGTGTCTGGTTAAATTTTTCATGGTAAATGTTTGATTACGAAGACAAAAATAACCTTATATAAGTTCAAATGTACATGAAAAATGGTTAAGTTAACATTATATATGGTTGGTTTTTTTGAAAGAGAGGCAGAAAAATGTGCGAGGTAAACAACAATTCGGCTCTGTTGTGGTCGACGTTTTTCAACTGCTTTGTGTTAGACGAAGTTGAGTATTAAGTTAAACGAAGTTGAAACGAATGCGACTGTCGTCATAAGAGAATTTATCTCGCTCATTGAAAACACCACCAAATGACAGCTTCGGTGATTGATTGAGTGCGGGAGTTCAGTTGGTGTTGAATAGTCGATGGGACTAGTGCTGTTGTCGGAAGCTGTTGGTATAGAGTTAAGTAGTAAAACATTTTGTAAAGAACTACATTCATAAGTATGTATGTACATATGTGTATTTAAAAAGTGAAATAATAAAATATGTGTGTTAAAAATGTTAATAGTGTTTTGTTCCTGTTTAAATATAGTAAAGGCGAATGTAATATTAATATTATTTTTGTGATTATGCCATTACAATTGTGAAATTCAGTGGTTAAGAGTGGAAAAAAATATGTACACGCTGTCGCATTAACTGAGCATGAAAAAACAACAATGTATGTACGTAAGTATATGCAGCAGCAAGCAAACATACGGGGAGAAGTGATGTGTACGTGTGGGTATGTGTTCATCTTGTCTTTTCGTTTGAACACTTGTGGCTGCTACGCCGTACATACATACGTTAGTTTTTTTTGTTGTGCGATGTTGATACTGTTAAATGTACATACATACATATGTTGTTAAAAGTGCTTTCGTATTACCTACATACATACATATAAACGATGTTTTTGTTTTTTTCTTTTCAGTTGTTTCTTTTTCTGTGGCTTGCGGCTGCTTGTGCTGGGAGTCCGGCCTTGAATCTGTTGGTAAGTTGTGCCAATACTAGAAACTGTTGATAAGCTGTATCAATACTAGTTGTAGTGTGCGAAGTAATTACAGGAAAAGTGGTATGCATGCATACATTTGTTTTTTTATACCCTCACTTTAGTAATACGAGGGTATATATCATTTGCAACCGGCCAAAAGTGTAACACATTGAAGGAGTGATCTAAGACCCTAAGTATGTTCAGCGCATATTAGTTTTGGGTCATTTTAAGTCGAATGAGATATGTCCGTCCGTCTGTCTGCTGGCTAGTGCGCACGATAACTCTCGAAAAGAGTAACCGATTCACTTCAAATTTGGTATACGGTAATATTTTTTTCTATCTCCGGTTAAGTTCAAAGATGGGCCGTATTGGTCCATTCCTTCTGGTACCTCCCACACAAAGGGTTAACATTTAGTGAAATATTGATTCTTTAATAACAACTATACCTTGGTCGGTTTACCCGACTGAAACTTTCTTACTTGTTTTTAATATACAATTCAGTGCACTTCCTTGAAGTATCATCCATTGACTTACCCAATCCTTGATTTTTATATCTATTCAGATTATGATTTTGGTGGGACATCGTCTTTCTATCAGATTGCATTTGTTATTACTCTCCTATAAGTTTGCCGTAAGATCGGACTAAGCTCAGTACCCCAAACTAAGTGCCTAACCGTCCTGGGCCCTTAATAATCGAAAGATTCAGGGAGTTTACGTGGACGGCACCTTTTGAGCGGGGACTGATCACATGTTGGTCAAGCACAGAAACGTAGGCACTTAACTTATAGTCACAGAGCAGATTTTTCCATCAGATCAGCCCATCGGTAAATGCTTATGCTCTTTGAACTACAGAATTTAGGTAAAAAGTCAAAAGATCTTCTTAGAATTGCACCCTTTTTTACATTTATACTTATATTTCCTAACCTTTTCTTTTTATTTTCAGGTGTTTCTTATACATATATATATTAACATATATTTTGTAAATAAAATAAAAAATAAAAATGCGAAAGTTAAATTCTTCTTGTTTTATTTGATATAAATATTAAAAATTATTGAAACAACTACGTTTCTGGTTACATGAAGTAACCACTTAATAGTTAAATTAACAATAAAAAAGGTTTCAATAACAATCTTCATAGTTAATAATATTACCAATTTCATTGTTAAATTGAACATGCATTGTTTCAATAAATTAACTACGAAATGTTAATATTAACATTTTTCATGGTTAAAAAATTCAAAAATGCATTATTAAAGTAACAATTATTATTATAATATTAAAAATTTTCATGGTTAAAAAATTCAACCATGCAATAGTTAAATTAAATATTATTATTGTTAAATACCAGTCAACAAGAAAATGTTCAAATTAACCTTATATAACGTAGACTCCAAATCATGTTTATTTATGGTTAAGTTAACCTTATATAAGGTTAATTTTTGGCTCAGTGTGTGACCTCACAAAATAACTCAAACCTAAAGAAAATAACACCGAAAACTCAAACAAAAATATAGTAGACAATGGACTCGATTGGAGCACTCTAAATGGGTCAAAGTGGGATTTTTTCCGGGACATCAGAATTCGTTTTAGAGGTATGGTTCCTTCGGCAAAGTTTCTTATTTTGATCCCTAGAATACGATTTTCACTGAGCACTTCACTGAGTGGGGGTCGGTCATACATTTGGACTCGATTGGAGCACTCTAAATGGGTCAAAGTGGGATTTTCTCCGGGACATCAGAATTCGTTTTAGAGGTATGGTTCCTTCTGCAAAGTTTCTTATTTTGATCCCTAGAATACGATTTTCACTGAGCAATGGGCGATTTTTAAATCGACCCGCCATACTGTGCATACAAAGACTTGTAATTTTGTACAGTGTAATGATTTAATAGCACCTACAATAGAGTGAATAATGTGATTTATTGCCACGCTCCTTTTGGTACCTCCCACACAAACGACACATTTTGTGCCAAAAGTTACCAGCTTATAATTTTATTACCAGTGCATACAAATACTTGAAATTTCATACAGTGTAATGCTTCTATAGTACCTAGAGTCTAGAGAAAAGTGGCTGTAATTGGCACGCCCCTTTTGGTACCTCCCACACGAATGGAGCATTGTACACCAAAAGTTAACAGCTTATAACTTTAATACTAGTGCATATAAATACTTGAAATTTTGTACAGTATAATGCTTTTATAGTACCTAGAGTCCAGAGAAAAGTTACCGTTATTGGGACGTCCCTTGGGGTACTTATCGCACAAATGGACCACTTTGTATCAAAAGTAAACAGCTCATAACTTTAATACCAGTACACACTTTAAAGTTATTAAATGCAATTTAAATTGATAATAATTTAAATAAAAAAAATAAATAAATTTACTAATATTTTGTGAGACTTTTGAGACTCAAGGTGAGGGGATTCATTAGTCGGTTTACCCGACTGAACTTTCTTACTTGTTATTATGATAATATTGGTATGGTTTAATTATGTATGGAACAAAATATCGGGCAAATGGCCGCCGCGACCTCGGCGGCATACCTCCATCCGATGGTCCAAATTTTCGATGACGCTGAGGCATAATTGGGGTTCTATGCCGTTAATGTGCCGAATTATCGCATCCTTTAGCTCTTGAATTGTTGGTGCACAATTCTCCCGATTGTGGACACATTTGGTCGATTATGCTGATCAAAAAAACATCAAGAAGTGCACGAAATGCATTTTGATTTGAACGCCCATTTTCGTAAAAGGCTTAATAAACTTTAACGCGTTGCTCGATTGTGTACCTTTCCATGGTTCAAATTGAGTTAGTCTGAAATTGAGAAATGTTAAATGAAATGCAGAAAAAACATGACGTTTAAGTGTGGTTCACATTCAACATCGGCCCTTACAATTTAAATACCCTTTACAAAGAAAAAAAGCGTACTGAGAATCAATGAAATTATCCTAACCTTTGTGATTATGGCTTTGATTTGGCGTCAATGATAAAGATCATTAAATCAATTAAATTTTGGACTTCAATTAAAGACATGAAACGACTTTAAATCAATTACATCTTGGTCTTCAATTAAAGACATGAAACATCCCTAACTCAATTAGATGCTGTAATTTACTACAGTACATGTTGTGCTAGTATTTATCATCAAGAGTATACTGAAGCTAGACCCAAGTTAAGAATGCTGTTCAACTCAGAATCACTAAAAGGGGACAAGGTTTTGGTTTATCTCCACATGTTCATCCTTATTGGTTTTGTTGTTATGAAAACGCGACAATTTTGATCAAAATTTCGCCGTCTTTTTCTTCATTTTTGTTGAATTTACAAACTTTAGTATAATTGACATACTTATAGCTTTACAGTGTAACGCTTCGACGACTTTTCCAAAAAGTTTCAAAATTTCCAAAGAAAATTAAAAATGCCTATATTACTTTTTATAAAAATAAAATAAGATAAAAATAGTTGACCGTAAATCGAAAAGTATTGCCCAACACATTATATATGTATATTTAATGTTATTTTTAGGTAGAGTTCGACAGGTGTTCACGTGTAGTCAGTACAGGACTTTACTGAAAAATGTTGATGACTATAAGATAATCGGTACACGACTTCGGTACTTCTTGAAACTTGGTGGACTGATAAACCAATATGTGGAATAGGCTTCTTTAATTTTTCGATTTTCCGCCACGTGATTTTCAACCACAGAAGCTCCTACGAGTAAAAGAGATAGAAAAATTATATTTTGTGCGAGTAGATCTAGCATTGTTGTCCGACAATTGGACAGTTCAGACCAAAACAACAAATCTTTAAAACAAAATCATTTGTCTATAAGGTTATGAACTAAAAGGCATTATTTCTAAGATAATATAGTTTTAAATACAATGATGTGAAAATATCGTACTAAAAATTAAGCATTTGGGCTTGAAAAGTATGACATGGAAATGTATGTAATTTTATGT
Source organism: Eudasyphora cyanicolor (assembly GCA_963930755.1). NCBI lineage: Eukaryota > Metazoa > Arthropoda > Insecta > Diptera > Muscidae > Eudasyphora > Eudasyphora cyanicolor. Next base: position 214,098,923 of record OZ005734.1, on the reverse strand, counting down.
TCAAAATCATTAAAACTATTGACATTTATCCCGGAATTACTGACTAATGCCATTGGATCAATGAATTTTACATTGATTTAAAGTATTTTAGAAAGTAACACTGAATTCAACATGTGCATAATATTAAGGACAATTGATCATAAAACTAAAGGGAAATGCCTTAAAACGGATGAAAATTACCTTAAAATCAACTAAATTATGTTATCTCAATTGTCTTCTCGCAAATACAAACGAGCTCATCCTATCAAGTAAAACTACATATCTATAATACAATGTACAAAAATAGCATTATTTTAAAGACAACTGAGCCTTAATTCAAAACCAGAAAAGGGTCTAAAATGAAGGACATTTTGCCTTAAAAAATGGCATGTAAATGTGTAGTTAAATCATTAAAACTATTAACATTTATCCCGATATTACAGGCAAATGTCATTGGTTCAATTAATTTTTTAATGATTTAAAGACATTTTATAAAATAATAATAATGTCAATCTGTTCATAACATTAAGGACACTTGATCATAAAAATAAGGACTAATGCTTTTAAATGGATACAACTTTTCTTGAAATCAAGTAAATTATCTTAAATTTAAATAATTTCGCTCTTTAAACGATGACAGAGGAAATCCTTAATTTAAAAGCAATAGTGCCATTAGTTGCAGGTAAATTTTTTTAAGTGTAACAGATAATCCGAAAGAATATCTACGTTTCAGCATTTAAGTTTATGTCGCATAAAAATTCAAAAGATTGTAATTGAAAAAATTTAATACGAGTATTTTAATAAAATTTAGTTTTTCTCTATTTTCAGGTAAGTGTGTAAAAATGAAATTTTTACATCTGACATTCGTATTCTATGTACATATATTCAAGGTAAATTATAAAAAAAACATTTTATTTGTCAATTGAAACCACTTTTCCTTTTTTCAAACAAATGTTTTCCACTTTTTCGAACAAATGTATAGAGGACATTTTTATCTCCACTATTCAAGGATTTTCGAACAAAATTTGATCTCAGTTACAACAGTAATACCAGTACAAATGACAAATTACAAATACCAGTAAAAATATACAAGTTTTTGAGATACCTACTGTGCGATTCAAAATAGGCGTATTTGTCCAGACTCTTTTGGTACCCCTCACACAAATCGACCGATTCATTCGAAAATAATTTCCCTAAAATACGAGTATCTATAGCAATAATCTATATATTTTCATATTACAATATTTTGAGTAACTACATTTAAGCATAACAAATGCGGTATGTAAAAGCACTTTGGGACATTTGACATTTGCCCTTTTTGGGGCAATTATTTAAAGCCACAGGAAAAATTTAGCATCAGCTCAGACAGATATACTCATAACAAAGGCATTACACATACACACGTACATACAAAGGGGATATCCATTGTCCTTAAATAAGATGATAAGATATCATCACATCATCAGACTGTTCATGTGAGTATAAGAGTACCAACATTGGTAGGTATACGTACACGTACCTTCATAATGTCGACAACAGGACGAATGTCCTACACGAGAGTGTACGTACCACTAAGTGCAGCAGTCCTGACTAATAGACTGTGATGTTTGTTGCTCATGAGTGGACGTAAATCTTCGAATGTCACTTATGTTGAATGCCGGCAACACTTACTTGTCAAGTGCCTCATCATGTACTCGTACTCAAAATGTATGATGCTAATGATGCATCTGATATCTCATGTCAGAACAAAGGTAGGAGATAGGAGCTTGAACTGAAATACTAATATACATACATTGTATATGGGAAGGCATTATAAGGACAATCTGTTCGTCCTTATTGCGAAGATACATACAACGATTTTTTTAGGTAAGAAATAATCCACTATTATTCAACCTTGGCAAAAGTGCTAAAAAGTTTTAAAATCGTTGTGCTTTGAAGAACCCACAAAACTTTAAAACAAGTAATCTTAAACATTCATCTTTCGAAATTACGAAATCATCATCATATCATAAGGGTGATTTAATGTGGGTTTTCACAAAAAATTGTTAAAAACAAGTGAAAGTTAAAAACGTTGTAAAGTTAGGCCTTCATCATGGATTGCATTCTGCAGTAATAATAAGAAACATTATGTAAAACATTTTAATAAATTGCCTAATTTCAGTCCAATTGGTGGGAACTTTTGGTTTCTACGGACTTAACTGAAAATGGGGTTAAGCTCGACTTAGTTTCGGACATTATCTCCATTTCCGATATGGAGATTATGACTATTTTTAATGAAATAATCTCTTTGGAAATATTTATGTTAAAATTTATTGATTAAGAATTGAATTGAATAGAATAGTGAATAATTGATTTAGTGACAAAGAATTGAATTGAATAGAAGAGTGAAGCACTGAATTCCTAAAAAACTTTAAACCATCCTAACCCAAAGGCGCGAAAGACAAAAAACGTACAAGCTTAATATCTCAAAACTACTGAAACGGAGATGTGACTTTCTTCATTTTAGGTGGGCGGCGGAGTAGGAATAAAGTTGCCGATAGAATGCAACCTTGTTTGACGTCGCACAATGGGAAAAAAGTGGTAAATACGCGCGCATAGCAGTATTTTCAATCTCATTACTATACCGTTAGATATAGAGTGCTACGGTTTGGACCATCTTCAAGAGAATTCTTTGGAGAAGAAATTGGTGTACCCAGATTTTATTTTACTGTTACCATGTACCGCACACTGGGGCTACAAAAGCGACTTTGTGGAAATTAGTGTGAAAATCAGAATATCGTACCAACTTCAGTGATCTTGGTTTTATATTAAAGCTGACAAAATTTATTTCAAAATCTATTTGAGTTACTTAATTTTGTGTTGCTGCGTTTTAAATATATAGACCATTAAAGTTCAAACATTTTTTGTGAAAATTGCGTTAAAAGTCTACAAAACGGGCAATGTTGAAACCAAAACAACATAAATAGGATAAAATTGCAGTCAGCAATATTTTTGAAAGCTGAAGTTTTGCACTAATGCAATTACACAATGGCTTGACAACTGTTAATAAGAGAAAAGTTAGATTAAAAACAAAAAAATAATCGATCCACCCTAATATACATAAACTGCAGAAGCGTTTAACTATATTTTTATAGTTTTTTTAGAAGAAGTAAACTATAAAAATTACACATATAATCATAATAATATTAATTAGATCGATAATGTTGATCGCAGAACTCTACTAACTTGCAACCGGACTTGTACCGGTCTTGTTTATTATCCGATTTTGCCGAAATTTCGTAAAAGTTATTTTTTTGAACCAAGAAAATAGGTCCATATGTTTCGGGAAAATCAGTTCATAGATAGATGTAGCTCCCACACAAATTTTCTTTATTTAAAGTTAAAAAAAACACATATTTAAAGTACAGAAATCGGTCATAATCGCAAAAAGTCGCAGATAAACTAGGTGCCGTTGGATTCACCACTAAGTCACCTCTCTTCTCTATGTCATATCGTAGTGATCCCACGTGATCCAAAAAATTTGTATTCCATTTACTGCGGATACATTTTTTTTGAACAACAAAAAAAACTGTATTTTTACTTTGAAATATTTCTTCATTTAAAGACGATAAAAACACTTTTTATACACAAAAATGTAGATGATCATAACCTTATTATATGTTACAAGTCCGGTCGCATTTCAGCAACAAACGAGAATTCTACAAGTATTTTAGTATATACATTTTATCATCGCAATTTGATTTGCATTTATTAGTAAAAAATTCAAAATTTGAAAGGTCATAACTCGGAATCGCCCAGAGATATTTTGATAATATTTGAAGGTATTTTCATTAAATGTTATCCACAATAAAATAGCATTCCCAAAAAACGGATTTTTGAAAGTTGTTTTCAATGTCCTATGCGCGCATATTTCATCATATTTTCCCATCGTGCGTCGCTTCTGGATGTAAATGGAGTGCTTACTGAATTGTACGTATACAGGTAGAGGCGCCCCTGTAGAGCTCACGTATAAAGTTTAGTACACACAATTTCCAGATCGGACAATATTGGCAGAAAAATGGCGGAAAAATGCAACCCTATGAGCGTACAACCGTGTGAACATACAATTTTTGTCTTGCAACGTTAGCATAAAAGACATTGTGAGATAATTTGCATATTGGTAGATGTGCGATGTTTATGCATGTGACAACGGCGCCATTGTCTGAAAACATTTTATTGGCAACACTGTCTATAAAATATTTTTATTGGCAATGCAGAATATTTACAATAATATATGAAATTGTAAGGCTTTCTTGCAATCGTCTGAACTGTCAATTCACATTTGCCTAACAATCTGTCATTGTCCGTACATTTGCAGCACTACAACAGGGTTTATAAAGTTGTCCGATCTGGCAATCGTGTGTACTTAGCTTAAGTTATATCATTTGATCGTGAATTCCCTTTCCTCAGCTAGAGTGGCCCAGAGAGAATTTCTTGGGATTGTTTTGAAGGCTCTTTCAAAATCGGCAAACAACAACTTAAACAAACAACTCGAATGTTAGAGTTATATTCCTTCGATTGCTCGATGATAATTCGCAGTGTGTTGATATGCTCTGCACACTATCTACATTTTCTAAAACCGGCCTATACCTTACGTAGTAATGCCTTCACCGCTTTTGCGTTGAAGTAAAGGGTGAACCAGGTAGAGATACTTTTTTCAATAGCCTTTTTTTGACAGATCACTTGTGAGTCGTGTCATGCTGTCATGTTATTTTTGTTAAGTATTGTTTGACATTTCATCATGGAAAGACTTACGCCTGAACAACGGCTCATATGGTCCATCCGTGAGTCCAATTTTCAATGACTCGATTATGTTAACCATAAGTTGAGCGAAGTGCACGAAACACATTCCTCACAGAACGTGAATTTTCGTAATAAAGTTGAACGATTTGTACTTGCCACACACATACATGCGGCTTTTGAAGTACCTATAGTCCTGTGGAAAATGTGAGTTACCACCATGCCCCTTTTTGTACCTTTCCAACAAAATGGTCAAATTATACCAAAATTTAAAAGCTCATAACGTAATACAGGGTTTTCCAACAAGAGGTGTTATTTTGAATCACCCCGTATTTCGGTAGCTGTCACTTTTAAAGCTTTTATTCTCTGACATTTGACAAGTAGATACTACGCCACTTCAAAAAATGGAACGATACTCGATCATCGAACGATACAAAACGATCGAACAAAAAAAACGATACGAACGATACAAAATCATCTTGACTGATGAGGCCCATTTCCACCTCGGTGGCTACGTCAACAAGCAAAATTGTCGCATCTGGGGCTCGGAGAACCCATGAGTTATTGTTGAGAAGCCTCTCCATCCTCAACGTGTGACTATTTGGTGCGGTTTATGGTCAGGTGGGATCTTTGGACCTTAGTTTTTTGAAAATGAGGTTGGATCAACAGGCACGGTGAATGGATTGCGCTATCGAGAGATGATTAATGATTTTTTATGGTCGGAGTTGGATGGTAATGATCTGGACAACGTTTACTTTCAACAAGACGTGAGCATCGCAAGCATCGAAACCATTGCTCTGTTACGGCGTCGATTCAAGACCTCAAAGATAGAATTCGTGAGGCTATCGAGGACATAGGGCAGCCACTTTGCGATTTGGTTATGGAAAATTTCATGAAAAGGATATGGTCCTGTAAGCGTGGTCGTGGTGGCCATTTGGCTGATGTTGGTTTTCATTATTAACGGCATATCTTCCTCTTTATTATGAAATAAACATCCGATCATTTATCTCAAAAAATTAAATTTTTCTTTGAATACCAAAATAACACCTCTTGTTGGAAAACCCTTTATATTTGTGCACATAAACACTTATAAATTGGCACAGTGCAATGTATTTAAAGTATCTACTGTTCAGCGAAAAATAAGTGTACTTGATAAACCCCTTCTGCTCCTCCCACAAAAATTTACACATTAATTCTTGTAATATTCCATATTACATTACTCACAAAGTGAGGGTATACACTCAGAAAAAAATGAACCCAAAGATAAGTTAAAATGAACTAAACTTCAGGAAAATTGAACTTCATATGGCGCTAAAGCAATTTTTTCCCAAATCAAGTTCACATTTGTCCTTAATATTAGCAAAAGTTTTGAACTTAGTTTTAATTAATACTAACTTGAATTTAGTAAATATACCTTTATATCTAGTTCAATTGAACTCATATTAAGGAAAAATTAACTCAGTTTAAGTAAAAATTTACATGAAATTTGGAAAAAATCTAGTTAAATTTTCACTAAAATCATGTATATTTTAAACTAAAATCAAGTAATTTTTTTACTAAGATTAAGTTAAATTTTTACTAAATGGAAGTAAAATAATTCCTCAAATCAAGTTCAATTTTACTTGAATATACGAAAATTAAACTAAAATGTAAGAAACGTTTAACTATAAATGAGTAATTTTTGAACTTGCAACATGTAGAAGTAAACTAAATTTTAGTTCATTACTACTAATATAATTCAGCAAAATATTCTCGGGAATTTTCCAATAAATATTTTGCTCCAATGTATTTGAAACAAATTCAAAAAACCTGAAACAAATAGAATTCTCATTCAATGTCTCAATCTTATGTCTTAAGTATTTCACATATAATCCTATATATTTGCTGCGAAGTTAAATTACTTAACTTCGCAGCTGCTGTTTGAAATGATATTTGAGCAGTTAAGGAAAGAATCTCTTGAAACGAACGGGAATTTTTTGCTTAACGAATATTCAAGGATTATTTGAAAACCGTATTATAAATTTCAGAAAAACATGAACTAGAACTAAGAAAATTCGGATATTTCTAGTTAACATTTCCTAAAATGATTTATTTTCGAGGAGTAGTAAATGTTTCTTCGACGCTAGGAAATCCTTCCTCGGTAAAAGTCAAAATTTACCAAATAGTACGAAATTTTTACTTGGTCGATGGAATTTTAAGTAAGTAAAATCATATCCCATTTCCGAGTATGTAACCAAATTGCTATATCTTTGAATTTAGTTCAATTTACTCATTGAAAGTAAAATTTCCCAGTTTTGAGGAAAATTTAACTAAACATGAGTAAAAATCTTGAACTAAACTGAGATATAGATTTTACTCACATAAACGATTGCCATTTTTCTGAGTGTACCTTAGTCGGTTTACCCGAATGAATCGTTCTTACTTGTTTTAAATCATTTGAGTAATGTCCGTCCGTCCGTCTGTCTGTATGTGTGGCTGGTGCGCACGATAACTCTCGAAAGGAGTAACCGACTGACTTCAAATTTGGTATGCTGTAATATTTTTTTTATCTCCGGCTAAGTTCGAAGTTGGGCCATATTGGTCCACTTCTTCTAGTCCCTCCCCCACAAAGGGTTAACTTTTAGTGAAATATTGATTCTTTAATACATTCTATGCTACTTACTCTAATCTTCTGAAATTCCACACGTAGTATAAGTTTAAAAATGGGCGAAGTTGTCACGCCCCTTTTGGTACCTCCCACACGAATGGACCATTTTGCACAAAAATTTAACTGCTTATAGCTTTGATATCACTTCATACAAATACTTGCAATTTTGTACAGTGTAGTGCTTTTATAAAAGAGAAAAGTGGGTGTCATTGGCTTGCCCCATTTGGTTCCTCCCACCATTTTGCAGCAAAAGTTAACAGCTTTGATCTTTAATACCAGTACCTTTAGTTTGAGGGATATAACAAAACACAGACGAATGATGGATATCGTCACAATTATACCGCCAAGAAGTCAAATCGGGAAGGATCTTTGTGTGGACCATTACGACTGTAGTTCGTTTGTATGGTTCGTTGGTCTGCCTATAAAAGGCTTCTTATTAATATTTAAAAGAACAGTAATTTTTAGGGGAAATCATGTTTATTTCATTGTTAGCGATAGTATGCCATTAAAATGGAAATTATTTTGCCTACATCCATTCCAAATTAAATTCGCATACAATGATCCTCCCTTATTTTAATATTCTATGTATACTTTCATTCCACCTTTCTTCCTTTCTCGACAGGAGATCCATGGTGACCAGGCGAAATCGTGGTATTTACGATCATGTCTGCCCGATCTTATAGCCGTTTATACGTGTTAGAAATTTTGGAAAAGCTATTGTGAAATTTCTGCAAATAGGCTTTATTTTCTTCTTTGTCCTCTGCTTCAAAACCACTACATAGTAGTAAAAATTATTAAATGTAACCATAAATTTCAATTTCGAAAATATGCCAAAAAATATTCTTCATTTGCCTTTGGACAATATGACTGTTGTATAGTCAGACATTCCCCGCTTTATTGCCCCAATGTGCCAAGAGGGACGAGTCAGTCAACTGACGGTGAATTTTCACCAACTATATTCGGTTCTAATGTTTAGTTAAATCGCATGTCATTAATCAGTAAAATAACATTAAAGGTTTTAAAAACATATACAAAAAAAAGTTATTTATATTATATTTAAAATACTAAAATATGATTTGTCAGAAGTGGGATTTGAACCCACGCCTACAGAGTAGACTGCGACCTGAACGCAGCGCCTTAGACCACTCGGCCATCCTGACTGTCAACCGACTGTAGGGTATCACACTTTCAGTTATGTCCGGTGATAACAGAATTGTATTCAGATGTTTTGATATTTATCTAATAAAAATTTAAAGTATTTCAATTATCTTATAAAGAAATATACTCGTATCTTAAAATAATCTAAAACTTACTGTATTGATTAGAACAAGGCTTTTCAGCCGTTCTGGCTTTACAGCTCCCTTGAAGCCGTTGAAAGATTCTCACTTAGAAATACCCTAAATGTAATTCCCAGTATTACAAATAGTTTGCATTTTTCAAATCCCAACGGCACCCCTGATGTAGTGAGAAAAGGGTCCCCATTTGAGAAGCACTAAAATAGTTTGTCAGAAGTGGGATTTGAACCCACGCCTACAGAGTAGACTGCGACCTGAACGCAGCGCCTTAGACCACTCGGCCATCCTGACGATATGTTCAGTGTAAGGTATCGGATGAGGGGTCCCTCTCGACTTTTTATATTCTTAATCGTAGTAAAATTCTAAGACGATTTACACATGCCCTTCCATTCGTATATTGTAATCACGGTACAATAAATAATTGTGATAGATGATTGAAATTTGATCAAAATACTTCTTATAGCTGCAGGTAATTTGGATTGAAAATCGACAATATCGATCAACTTTTCTATATAGTCCCTATATAAAGCGTCTTCCCGACTGTACCTCTTTACGCCACAAGGCCACAAATTTCAGTTAATCTAACTGTTTTAGCTAAATCACGCTATAGTCCGTAATAATAGATATGATCAAATTTGTTAGAAATATATCTTATATTTAGTTGGCCGAATTTAACAGAGCTTTTTCTGGTCCTTCGATTCGAGAGTCCTTCGGGAGAGGCCATACGACTTTCATTTTTATACCCTCTACTGTAGGATGTGGCGTTTAGGCTTTAATCACTCTACAATCTGAAATCAGTAAGCTAGATGACTTAATCTTACTACATATACCTCTTATAGTTCCTGAAACCATTCACATGCGATCCATGGTGGAGAGTATATAAAATTCGGCATGGCCGAACTTATTGCCCTTTTACTTGTTTCAATCTATTGACAGACCAGTAAAGGAAAATTTAATTGCGTAAATCTCATGAACGACTTCTAGTCGCAATTTTTCAAGCCTCCAAAAAATAAAACGTGCCAAAAAAGTCACTCATGTGCTCTTAATTAATCTCTTTAATTTTATTTAGTGTACTACGACTGTCGACCATCACAACTCATTTTTTTGTCAGAATAAAACATAACTTCATTTAGTTGATGTTGTTTAATCTAAAATTTAAAACGTTTCAAATGACCTTTCAAACACCACAGTTTTAATCTTTTCCAAAAAAATTGTTTGCATTCTTCTAATCTATTAAAGAACACTTCCCTCCTCGCTTTAAACCATTTAAAGATTTGTATATTGATTAAAACACACAAAAAAGTTTGTCAGAAGTGGGATTTGAACCCACGCCTACAGAGTAGACTGCGACCTGAACGCAGCGCCTTAGACCACTCGGCCATCCTGACGGTATGTTCAGTGTTTAGTATCGGATGGGCCATCGACAACAAAGTACCTTTTCGTTTGCGTATGATGACCAAGCCCTTCTTGAAAATATTCCTTCGATTGCTTTTGTAGTTTCTAAGCGATCGATATACATACAAGGTGGCGCAAAAGTAATCCTCCTATCAGAAAATGCTATAAATTTTGCGATTGGCCCCTAATGTCAGTTCTGTTTTGACATTTATGTAGTAAAAACATGCGAAATACACGTTAATAAACAATGTTACGCAACACTGCTCCAGAACGCGGAATATTGCTGACTATTTATTTGACCAATAATCGGTCGGTGACTTCGGCACAACGTGAATTTCGTCGCAGATTTCCTGGCCGTCCAACGCCTACTGGTGAAACACTGTGACGTTTAGCCGCTCGCCTCGAAGAGACTGCCACAACACGAGATGCTGCTAGGCGTGGCAGACCCCGGAGTAGCCGTTCTGCAGAGAATATTGCTGCTGTAGCCGAGGATGTCATGGAAGCGCCGTCGACATCGACCAGACGACGTGGCACGCAAATGGGTATCAGTCGACGGTCTCTACAGCGAATTTTGGTACAAGATTTGAAGATGTTTCCGTACAAAGTCCAGACGGTGCATCAGCTGCTAGCTGCCGACCGCCAATCGCGTCTAACATACGCTCAAGCCATCCTTAATCACAACCAAGAGGAAGATGATTTTTCATCAAGAATAATCATGAGTGATGAGGCCCATTTCCATCTTAGCGGGTACGTAAATAAGCAAAATTTACGCTTCTGGGGCATTGAAAATCCGCGTGTAACCCACGAAGAGCCATTACACCCGCTCAAAGTCACTGTATGGTGTGCTGTTTTCGCTGGAGGAGTCATCGGACCTTTTTTCTTCGAAGACGTCGCGGGCCAAACGGTTACTGTGAATGGTGAGCGCTACAGAGCAATGATCAACGAGTTCTTTTTGCCGCAACTTGATGAATTGGGATTGGAAAACATGTGGTTCCAACAGGACGGTGCAACGGCACACACTGCACGTGCCACAACCGATATGCTGAAGGATGCATTTCCCGGGCGCCTAATCTCCCGTTTTGGCGATTTGCACTGGCCAGCAAGATCGCCTGATTTGACCGCTCCAGACTTCTTTTTGTGGGGCTTTTTGAAGTCGCGGGTTTATGTCAACAAGCCTCAAACTCTTGCAGCTCTTAAAGACAATATCCGTCAAGTATGTGGGGACCTATCGCCGGAAGTTTTGGCCAAAGTGATGGAAAATGCCATAAAAAGGGCTCAAATGACAATCAACTGTGGCGGCGGTTGATTGTCATTTGAGCACTCATCATATTCTCGACTTGATGCAAAAAAAATTAAAAGACCAAATAAAAATAATCCACAAGAAGAATCAAAGTTTTTAATTTTTTTTTTAAATTACAGCCAAAAAGCATCGAAAGGTTACTTTTGCGCCACCTTGTATACGTATATGTATGTCAAATTTTACAATAATCTAATGTAAACTGCGACTTTTGTACGGCTTAGCTGTCATTTCGGAAGTAACATACATATATCGATACCTCCAATCTAAAACATGCCAAGTCGACTTAGCATGTTTATAGGGACATTGCATTTTTAACTTTTAAATATTCCAAATTATATTCAGTCAAAACTTGGAGTTTATCTGTCAAGCCAATCAAAAGTTATTCACAAAACAGTGCAGGTCATTCGATTTGCATTATAAATGAATAAAATACAAATGTAAAAAAATCATCAAACTTTGTTCGCCTCTCTTGAAAAACTACCTTTTTGCACTTAGCATAGTTTAGAATGGAGGTATCGATATATGTGGTCGCTATATCTAAATCTAATTCGCTTTGATCGGTTGAAAAAGCCCTACACGAAGTGGTAGGTTTCATAGATCACTATCTTCACTACAAAGAATACACTATGGCGGCCCTTCTGGACGTTGGAAGATACTTCAATAATGTATACATACGAGTATCATCGATAATTTCCGCCTTAAACGACACTGGTCTAAATTAGGGCATAACCCAGTGGACCGACAAAATGCTGAAAAGCAGAGTGATAAACGCATCCCTAGGGGACACAGTGGTCAGTAAGCGTGTCACCCGAGGCACGTCGCAAGGTGGTGTAATTTCACCGATATTATGGAACGTAGTGATAGATAAAATAGTACTTGATCTAAACAAAGGAGGTACTAAAGCAGTCGCATATGCCGACGAGATAAATCAGAGATAAATTTCTACCTACGATTAGTGATATCATTGAAAGATTACTAAAGAGATTATCGAAATGGGCAAACCAAAATGGTCTATTCTACCAAACGAAATAAAATTCCCGAATTTAAACCCTCAACACTAAAAGTAGACACACTGCACTTGTCAAAGAAGGAGGATAAATAGGGTGTAATCATCGACTTTAAGCGTTCTTGGAAGCGAAATACTGAAGAACGAGGAATGAAAGCACTATTCACATTCTACACAAGCAAGGAGATGTTTGGAAAGAAATGGGGCATTAAACCAAAGATGATATACTAAATGTATACAGCATTTATAAGGTAAATCTTGACTTACGGCGCATTGGTATGGTGGAATCCTATAAATAAGAAAACTTATCTCACAAACCTCACTAAAATTCAGCGACTGGTCTGTGTAGGCATTACAGGGGCACTAAGATCAACACTAAAAGCTGGACAAGAGACAGTACTGAACATGCAACCGATATATGTATGTATATTTTAATGAAGAGCTGAAGTTGCGATTTGACTAATAGAACTTGGTATACTTAAGAGCAACACACACGAAAACATCTAAATTCTACAAAAAATCTATAGACCGATGGTAAGCTAGACCATATGTCCGACTTCCTACAACTACATGTAAAAACGGCCAGATATTTCAAGATATACATTTCATGGAGGAAAGATTGGGCAACTAACTTTGTGATCACAGTGGATGAAATCTCAATCTACACGCACTGCTCCAAGATGTAGTCGGGAACAGGGTCAGGAGTCTATTCTGACCTCAGGATCTCGCAATATGGGCGGAAATGGGAAACTATGGCCAAAATGCCAAAATTTACGAAACCTATAAATATTTCAAGCGTCTATATATGATTTCATACCTCATAAACCATGACTTACATTAATATGTAACTATTTTCGTCCAATTTGTTTTTGTTGCAAACATGGAAATGAGGTTAGTATGAGAAGCGATTCACAATTGTAGAATCGCAAGGAATCTGTGATCGAACATAAGTCAGAAGAGAAGAAACGACAAGGTGACATTTGGCAAAACGTCACTAAGAACCTTTACATGGGTCCTAACTGAACACTGTACGATCAGCAAGATGGCAGAACGTATTGGGATTCCACAGGGGGTCTACTGTAGCAGTTGTTTAGATGTAGAAGAATCGATTGAGCACATAGTCCATATTTACATTGGCTGAATGTTCAGCAGATTATCGGCGTTTTGTAGGAGAGAGAGGCAGTCGGCAAGAGGGGGGAAAAAACTCTCTCGTACTCGGGCTTATCGGTCTGAACGTTTTGTGTTTTTCACTCGGCCTTTGCAACAACAACAATTCACACAGAAATATCCGAAACAAAATTATGTGTCTAAACGCAGAGGCAAGTTTAAAAGAGAATTAGCGGCTAAGCTGCTGAAAAAAATATACTAGTGTAAATCCGGACATACTGTGTACATGCCAAGAACTTCAAAGTAAAAGACACTTCTACCGTGGAAGTAATCACTTCTCAAGCCAGGCCGACTTAGCAAACGTTCCTCCAAAAAACCTTTTCAACTTCGTAGAGCAATCTAGATGGTTCCGCAAGAACCAACCCGATTAATCTCGATAATCCTTCATCTAACAACTATTTTCCCTCTATATCTCTCCCTCTATTATATTATTCCCACGAGTAAACTCGCCGAATAAGGTGGACTAACCTAACTCGATTTTCTTTTATATGATAGATAGATCCAAATTTAAAGAGGTTTTCTTAAAAATTTGAGGTTTCGTTCTTGGACACTAATAAAGGTCGCTCCTAAATATTTATATCTAAGCCGTATATGCCGGATTTGTCAAATAATTTGGCTGAAACTATTAATTCCGATTTTTTACAATAATTCTTTACAGTTTGTGTTTTGTTTATTCCAAAAGTCTGCACAACGTAAAATTTACCATACTGCTATATATATTCGTATGTTGATATAGTCTGATTAAATCATACATTCTACGGGAATGGGTCAATAATACCGTGACTTTTAAACGAAACACAGGTTTTTGGATACAAAATCGATTTATTTTTCAATGTGGAGACTACATCAGCTCTATACACTTTGTCCAACGATCCTCCAATTTGTGTATCCCTTCTAAAAACTATGATTTGCCGAGGTAATCTAAATAGGTATTTTTTTGTGAGATCATTTCATCGTTGGAGTCAAATATTTTGCAGTCGAGTCATTTCTTCCTGTTTGGAAACAAGAAATAATCTGTCGGGTCTAAATCCGGAGAATAGGACTGATGAGGGAGCAAATTCGTAGCCTAATCCATTGATATTTGCCATGGAATCTGCGCATTTATGCACTCTTGTATTTTTCCTGGTTGAAAATATAATTTTTCTTGCCCAAATGCGCTCGTTTTTTTTCAAATCCTCATTAAATCGACCCGATATTTCAGGTCCGACACACTACCAGACTTGACTCATCTCACAGGATATCACTAGAAGATACTGAGAAAATTAGTGTCTAGTACTCTATAAGGAGCGCACAACAGGCCGAACCACTGGTTTAAGAGTACACGTATGTCCATGGACATGAGACGTTGCAAAGTATTCTCTCTTCAACCTAACCTAAATCGACCCAATAAATTGGCATAATATTTTCAATTGATTCTTTGACGATTTCCCTTGTGAAAGTTGTAAATTTGGACTATACCGCGTGCATCCCAAAAAAAACGGTCGCCATGACAAACCCAACTTGCCTTCTTTGACGCCGATTCACTCCGAGAACCCACCATTTTGACTGCTGTTTGGTCTCTGGTGTATTGTAGTGAATCCACGTGTCGTCCACGGTTGCTAAACCGCTCAAAAACTCGTTCGAATTGCTCCTAATCATTGCCAAAAACACACCTTTTAAGTGGTCACAGCGTTGCACTTATGGTCGAGTGTGAGCAATCGCGGCAGCTATCGCGGGGAAAGCCTTTTAATATCCTCAGCCATCTCACCCAATTCATTCTCCGATAGTCCAATATCAATCCATGGATTTCATCGGCTACTTCTGGCGTGACGAACTCTTTTGGGCGAACTGAATGTTTGAGTCTCTGCCGATTGTTTCCATCGGCGCCTTCCTGCAGATTCCAGTCAGGGGTTGTTAGGGTAATAGCGTCCTGCGGTTTTCTGAACGTGTGGCTATCCACATCCGAGTTGAATGTTTTAATTTGTGTGCTTCTGGAGATGTGCGTTGATATCCAGATTTTCTCAAAGTAGCTGAAGTCATAAAATGCGACATACTCGTATTATATCTTCTGCAGGACCTCCCTTAGCTCATAACCGTTTGTTTATTATGTGCGCGATTATCGATTTTTACCATACTGAGTAATGTTATATCTCCGTCAAGTTTACTTTGAGGTTTAGTTTAGGGTTACATCCAGAGTTACCAGCTCACAAAGACCAATTGAGGTTCCTAGTACTACCACGGGCCCAGTTGTCCCTCGTTGGAAATAACCTGTTTGATACAACGAGTTATCAATAATACGAACATGCAAAAATCTGTATCAAATTCAGTTGCCGTCCACCACACCACAGAGAGAGATTTACTTTCTTTGGCAACAGAGTGACTGTTCCTTTGAGGAGTTCAAGTGGCGGTGCTTCATAAACTCAGATGTCATCAATGACACTGCGTAATAACGGGTGATTTATCGTGAGGTTTGATTTTCAGTATGCTTTTTTTACACATCACGCGTGACTTTACACATCACAAAATTACTGCTTTGTCATTTTTCTTGAGTATCGTTTGGCAAGTCATCATGGAAAGACTCACAGCGTCTCCAAATTGTTCCAAATGAAAATCCGCTGCTTTATCGTGAAATTTTGTTCACCGATGATGTACGTTTCTGGCTCAAACACTAAAAAAAAGCGTACTGAAAATCAATGAATTTGTCGTAAAATTTAAGATTTCGGCAATGATTTCGAGCCAAAGACAATCGCTATAAAAATAAGAAGGTTTTATAGTTAATTTAAAGACGTGAATAGTACTTGGTTTGAGGATGCATTTCATAGAATTAAGAATTTTGGGCAATAAAAATAATTATGTTTGGTCTTAAACTAAGCACATTTTGGCGTAAATTTAAGTTTTCCGCGTGCTTATTTGTAGTAAAATATCCTATAATTTAAAACTTTATCGTAATAAAATTTAAAATGTCTGTCCTTGATATAAGAATATACTGGTATTAATTTAAGGCATACATGGATTTAAATATAGTTTTTTAAGATATGTATGGAAAATTCGTTACATTGTATTTATTATAATGTTACTATCATTAATGTGTTATTTTCTTTGAAATCATTTAATATTCATAAAAAATATGCTTCGTGCAAGTTATAGTGTTAACTTATAAATTCAAAACACAACGTTTTCTCTTTCTAAATATTGGATTTATTATATTTTTTATTGGAATATACAAAAAATTTATAATACGTATTACGGAGAACATCGTACATTTTACAATTTAAAACAATATTTTAGTTGTATAAAGACAAACCGGCCAACACACTATCGTAATATTGTTATTATTGGTATGTATCGATTTGTAAATCTATAGTGAGATTCGTTCTCCATTTGTTGACTAAGAACAATTTTCATTGGAACTGACATTAATTTTTAACATGGAATTTGGCTGGAATTTAAATAGAAATTGTATAAAATAATTGTTATATAATTAGTTTTACATATCATATAGTTTGTATGCTCACTTATTTGCTGCAATTTGTATATTTAATTTTCCACTGAATTTTTCATATATCCAAATAAAGTTCATTACCGATCTAAAATTAAAATAATCTAAAAAGAAATCAAACGGAATGATTTATATACGAAAAAGTATAAAAATAAATTTTATCATATCACAGTAAAAATATGTGAAAAATAAGAGGTATATTTAAATCTTTGACATGTATTACTTTCAGTGAAATATTTGGTACAATTGGTCACTCTTCTACGACACAAATACTCATAACCCAGCAAAATTTCTCATTACCAAATAATCCGACGAGTAAGCAAAGTTCCATAATGGTAAGTACTTATTATTTAGCCACTTTTCTCATTATTTTAACATGAGGATGTCATTGGAGGTACTTCCGAAAAGCATACAATAAAGTAGCATAATAAGTACTTATTTGTAGCATAGGCATACCACATAAATATATGCTTATATTTTCATGATTTTAAGTACTTCAATAATGCATTACCAATAAGTTATAAAATAAGTAGTAGATATGGTAGATATGTAGAAATGGCCATTTAAAGTGATTTTTTGCATATCGTCGCGCATGTTTCTAGAAACAAACAATTTCCTCATGCCAGATTCGAACTTCTGAATCCAAACCAACATGTGAAAAATTCTTCAATAAACCTACATCAAACGATATACGTAAATATGTATGGTATTTTCATTTTTTGAAAACATGTTGAAAAATAAATAAATCTTGTACAATAACCCACATAGAGCCAAAGTTGCTTTATATTAAAAATTGCCAACATGATTTTCATAAAAAAAAATCAGTTATTTCTGTTATTATTGGTAAGTCATTATTAATAAGCCGAAAGAAATGCAGCGAATAATGAGATGTCATTATTTGGTAATGCAGGGAATAATGACAGGTAGTTACCAATGTTTTGCTGGGAATAGATCCATTCAAAAATTGCTTTACTAAAAATTGTAAAAATATTTTTATATAATATATTATTAATTATTTGGACTGTGTTTTGAAAGTGACGTCAGCGACATTTTTACATATAAATTGAGTTAGGGATGGACTCGGCATCAGGCTAGGCGCATATAATATTATCAAAAATAATTTTCTCAGAAAAGACTTAGATTTTAAAAACTTAGCAAACAAAACTACAAAAACGTTTTTTTAAGTACGGTGAATATTTAAAATATTAAAAAACCGTGGATTGTTTTGCAGAACATATGATTTATTATTACAATATTGTTAATATACTACTACAATTGTATGCACTTTTGATTATTATTCAGCTTAATTAAAATGCAACTTCTTCTTAAAAATACATATAACTGCAACAAAAATTAAAAAAGGGTTTTCATTTAAAATTGAATTGTATCTACACTTTTTTTCATAAACATTAATTTAAATAAAAATAATGGTCTTTTCTTTTGTGCCAAAAAATGATAAATTGTTTCTGCCTTTCGCCCTAAAACGGTTTTTTGATTTCGTTTATGAGAAAATACTGCAATGCGAAAGGGGTTTAAAATGCTGCTCTCTGACAGGGCACCATATTTTTTTAGAAAAGAAAACATCATAATATTATACTATTCCATGAGGTTGCTTATTAAAGATCATTCTTAGGTAGGTAATGCATATTTATCTTATGTAAGAACATTTTATTAAAAGCGGAAAACAAACCACCAGGAACGTTTCCTAAGTTACTTAAAATAATTCACTGACGTATTTAATTTAAAAAGTTTGTTTTGAATGTGGCTTAATTACATTTACCATTGAAAAAACGAGTTAATAGAACCTAAACACGAACAATTTTACACCATACAGAACTTTGAAGTCCTGCGATGAGCTGAATATAAATATTTAAATTCTATTATTCACGAATTGGAATATTTATTAATTAAAAATTAGCTCTGTAAACCAGAAACAAATGCTGCTTATGACATTCTTAACTCTGCTGTTTGATTAGCAAATATGTACAAATCATAGATTAAGATACTATTTGGTCCATATTACATTTTTCATACAAAATATATCTTTAACCCAATAATTTATATTTATTTTTATTCAAAACATCGCGATAAGGAAGCAGCTTATTTACAAATTATTAAGCAAAAAAGGCTTATTATTTTGATTTCAGAAAAACAAAAATATCCCTTAGACCAAATTATAAGGTAATATATGTATATTACCGTTCATAAAGGAAACGATGCAAAAATTGAACCAATTTGGCCTAATGTAACAGCAGGTTTAACTATAAAGTACGAGTATAACACGAAATCGAAAAAAATTAAATTGTATTTTCGTTTGCTTTGTATTTCGTTTGTGTGTGTATTTAAATTAAAACTAGAAAAAGGTAAAAGTTTTAACTCTTTTTTAAATAAAATATATTCGGAAAACAATAACATTGTTGGTGTGATTTTACATATTTTATTTGTGAAAGTCAGTTCGCAAATGTATTTCGTTGTAATCTATTAATATATGCGTTCCAAACTAAGTTTCTTGATTTTCAAATAAAATTTGTTCACAAATACATAATACTTACAAATTTTGTTTCCAAGCATATTTTCGTTCCCCTGTGTAGGGGGATGTTTGAATTTATGAATTATTTGTTGTAATTTACAACAAATAATTACATTTATCTTCAAATATTTCGCGATATAAAACCAGTAAGGAAAGGCAGAAAGTCGGGCGGGGCCGACTATATAATACCCTACACCTCCCTAACAATGCGATAAAGGTCATTGCGATAATAATTTGGAATAATTGGTAAGTAGGCAGGAACATATTATCTAATTATGAGCCGATAATCGCTAAATTAAGCAATATTCGTTCCTAAATTGAGAAACATCTTTCCGGAAAATATTAATGATCGGAAGTAAAGTACAACTTCTATAGCGCTTTGATACCAAATCAGGAGGAACATATATATATGTAGGTTATATATAAATCTGAACGGATTTTCCTTGAATACTCATTCATGTAAAAAGAAACTTCTTTCTCTCAAATTTCGTACTGACCGGATATAAAATACAGTCTCTACAGCACTTACATGTCAAATCGGGGGTAACATATATATGGGGGCTATATCTAAATCTGAACCGATTTTCTCTGAATTTGGAAGTATCCCTTCATATAATAAAAAACCTCTTTGTGTAGATTTTTTTACTGATCGGATATAAAATACAGATTGTACAGCGCTTACATGTGAAATCGGGGGTAACGTATATATGGGGGCTATATCTAAATCTGAACCGATTTCCCTCAAATTTGGTAGTGTTAATTCATGTAATGAGAAACCTCTTCTGAAAATTTTTTTTACTGATCGGATTTAAAATACAATTCTACAGCGCTTACATGTCAAATCGGGGGTAACATATACATATATGGGGGCTATATCTAAATCTGAACCGATTTCCCTCAAATTTGGCAGTATTAATTCATGTAATAAGAAACCTCTTTCTGATGAATTTCACACTGATCGGATATAAAATAAAGTTTTTACAGCGCTTAGATGTCAAATCGGGGCTAACATATATATGGGGGCTATATCCAAATCTGAACCGATTTTAACCAAATTAAATAGGGATCGTCCTTGGACCAAAAAAAAGATATGTGTAAAGTTTCGTCAAGATCGGGCCATAATTGCGACCTGTACTTTGATTACAAGAATACATCTTCAGACAGACAGACGGACATAGCTAAATCGACTCAGAAAGTGATTACAAGTCGATCGGTATAATAAACAATGGATCTGTCTCTTCTCCTTTTGGGTGTTACAAACAAATGCACAAAGTCATAATACCCTGTACCACAGTTTGGTGTAGGGTATAATTAAAATTGTTCTGAAAAGAATTCAAATAGAATGATTAAAGAAAATACAAATAAATGTCATCATATCACGATAGGAAAACGCTGAAAACTAAGAGAAATATTTCAATCGTTCATATATAATACTTACGTTGAAATATTTGGTAGAATTTGTCACTTTTTCTACGACCGAAATATTTCTAAAAGACCCATTCTAAAATTGTTTCACAAAAAAATAAAAAGATAGTTGTATAACATACTATTAATAACAAATTTCTATATTGCCAGAAATAATTTTACATTTCTGCTTGATGCGCTGTTAGCAGTTATTTTTAATAAATATATAATTTCCAATTGAAATGTGTTTTGTTAATTTTGTAATCACCAATAGGTTGTTTATTTCAGGACTATGTATTATATTTCACTCATGTAAACATTTTCTTATTGCCTCTTCCAGTATTACAAAACCTAATACCCGCATTTTTATTGTCCATTTTTTAATGTTCGCATAAATCTCTTCACAGGACTTTCTAACAAGATCACTTCAAAAATGTATGTACATACATCACCATATAAAACATACAGCAAAAATAACTACGATGCACGCACTCCCTTATAACCGAGATCGATGGAGACGCCGACGGCATAACCACATACATACGCACATGTACACGAATCCTCGTGATTCACAACTGCCGTTATTTTGAGTTTCAATCCTTGTTGTTGCTATGGTATGGTGCCAAGCAACATGCACGTATACTTACATATTCACCGCATTTTAATTTTTTTACAATCCGCGTCTCAAAACACACAACCACTTCCCTCCATAGCTTCCAAGTAACTGATTTGAAAGAAAACGAACAACAGAATATTCTCTATACCCAGAGGGCTCTTCTAACATTCCATAACAATTATTTATACACACATTAACAAACAACTGTAATTCTCCGAAAGAGAGAGAGATAACATAATTCTCTCGTATGTATTCTTAAAAATAATGGCAATAATCATAAAATTTATTACCAAGACAACTTTTCTTTAAAGGGGAGCATAGCCTTAAATTTCGCATACTTAATTTAAGAATGTGTCGTCATTAATTTTATTACTATTTTTTTTTTCAGTGCAGGAACGAATTCGATGAACCCAATTTTCGAGCACTTTTTCCACTAAATCAAGTCGTATGTCATGAATGGCACGGTCAATGGCAAAAAGATAGCTCTTAACGTGAGCCAAAATACTGCTAATGGGCGTCAAGGTCGTAGGGCGACTGAAAAGTGCATAAATACTTCACATCTATATGTAACTGGTAGATTTTTGTGTTGACTTTTTCGAAAAGTGATTTTGACGATATTTGTTCACTCAATTAGATGATTTTGGTCCAAATTTGTCTAGTAACACTGCGCTAAACAATAAATCTTATCCACTGAGCTCAAATTCGGAGTTAGGGTTTTATTTTACAATCTATTACTCCTTGACGCCACAAAAGCGATTTTTTTATTATTTTGCTCAAATTCATTGAAAATAAAAAGTGTTTCTCTTGTTTTGCTTTTTTTTAGATATAGCTCCCATAAAAGTATCTTCCCTTATTTAAATATTTTATATAATATCCTTCCAATTTTCGTTATCAAATCAACATTGCTCTCCACCCAATCTGCCTGACAGAACTTATCGCCGTTTTTATTTGAATTTTCTTCTAATATGTCATATTTTCGTATTTTTTATAAATAATTATCTTCGTAACAATTGTTGTCAACATAATTACCTAAAATCTGATGAATTCGGTGTTTCCGAAATGATTGTTAAAATCATAAAAGTAAAATTTAGAAAAAATCCATATTTTTTAAAAATATATTTTTTCAATTTCTAAACGCGAATATGCGTTCAATAACATTAACTTCGCTTGACAATATGACAGTTGGGTAGTGTTATCAGTCATTCTTCGTTTTATTGCCCCAATGTGCCGTGAACAATGAGAGTAACGAATCAGTCACCTGACAGCGAATTGTCGTTTTGTATATTAAGAACAATTTGGGACATCGGTAAAATCAACAAATATGTATTTTCGGTTGTAATGTTTGTTTAGTTTAATAACACCTCATTAATCAGTAATATAACATTAAAGATTTAAAAAATTATTTATATACTTTAATATAACAAAAATAAGATTTGTCAGAAGTGGGATTTGAACCCACGCCTACAGAGTAGACTGCGACCTGAACGCAGCGCCTTAGACCACTCGGCCATCCTGACTGTTGGCGTGCCGCAGCGAAAAGCTTGTTAAAAGCTTTGCGTACATGATAATACATTCTGTGCTTTTTTTGTTCTGGCATTTATAATAGAAAATGTGCTATTATTAAACCCATTGATAATTAAGTACGACGAGAATTACACGCCGATGTTGTTAGTCATGTTCACCTATGGCTATAGAGAAGAGCTATTAAAAGCAATTATCAATCAACATAGTTTGCATCTGTGGTCATAGTTTATTTAAATTAAAAAAATATAAACTATAAGCAACAATTTCATTCCCGCATAAACATATCTACCAAGTCGAAGGTTGAAGATTGACTAAGATTGACACTTAGCACGAATAAAAAAAATGTCCAAAAACACTGTAAGTTTGAATACCTTTGCCATAGGATAGGGGTATACTCATTTTGTCACTCCATTTGTAAAGTATATGGGCATTTCCACAGAAAGATCAACCTGTATCATAAATTAAAATGTTAATAAACCAATTATATTACAAAAATGTCTGCTTATTACAGTAGTCATTATGTGAAAATTTGCCTGAAAACTGAAAATACATATATTTTTTCAGTCTTCTTTTAGCTATTTTTAATGAAATTTTCTCTTTCGAGTTTATTGATTGTAAATATATATATAAAATAACTGCACACTTCCTGTGAAATCTTTTTATCAATATCATATGAAAACAAAAAATACACTGCCGCTCAACTGAATAGGTTTACGATAACTGCGTAAGGATTTGGCCTGTAAATCCTTAACCAATGTTCCGATTTACGTAATTTTTTTTTCTTATAATTTAGAAACCTTTTGTTAATTAGATAAAAAAGTATGATTCTCATAAACATATTATTTATTCTTAATTTTTATTTTTTCTGAAGGAGTAACAAAATTGATGATTTGTTCTCGGTCATCTGAATAGGTTCAACATATAAAAGAATTAAATTAAATAAAAATTTAAGCTTATTCTCATTTTTTTTTGCTTTTCACTTATAGTTTAGTATATTTTTAAAGAAATTTCAATTGAGGTTAGTAATGGGTAAATCCTCCCTTGTTTGAAATAACTTCAAATACACGGTTGGGTAGCGAGCTATACAAATTTTCCAGTATTTGCAATGAAATTGTTGTCCATGCCAATTTAATTGCCGCAACTAATGTTTCCTTGCAGTCGAATTGTCTGCCTCCTTCATATACCTTACGCGATAACAATCCCCATATATTTTCCATTATATTCAGGTCAGGTGAATATGGAGGCCATTCGAGTAAGTTCACGTTCTGAGCCTTAATCCATTCTTTTACTACCCTAGCAGTATGTATGGGGGCATTATCGTGCTGGTAGGCCCATTTAATAGTGTGAAAAATATTTGTATAGTGTGGAAACGCCTTTTGAAGTAAAGATTTATAGGTTTCCGCTTTCATTTTGGAAGTCACAAATTCAAGGTCGCAAGTAACAGGTGGCGCAAAAGTAACCTTTCGATGTTATGTTAGACGCGATTGGCGGTCAGCAGCTAACAGCTGATGCACCGTCTGGACTTTGTACGGAAACATCTTCAAATCTTGTACCAAAATTAGCTGTAGAGACCGTCCACTGATACCCATTTGCGTGGCACTTCGTCTGGTCGATGTCGACGGCGCTTCCATGACATCCTCGGCTACAGCACCAATATTCTCTGCAGAACGGCTACTCCGGGGTCTGCCACGTCTGGCAGCATCTCGTGTTGTGCCAGTCTCTTCGAGGCGAGCGGCTAAACGTCGCAGTGTTTCACCAGTAGGCGTTGGACGGCCAGGAAATCTGTGCCAAAGTCACCGACCGATTATTGGTCAAATAAATAGTCAGCAATATTCCGCGTTCTGGAGCAGTGTAGCGTAACATTGTTTATTAACGTGTATTTCGCATGTGTTTATTTATAGCATTTTCTGATAGGAGGATTACATTTGCGCCACCTTGTACCATACAATGATACTGATCCCCACGCCATTACGCCTCCTTCACATGTGTGGCGACGGCTCAGGAAGTGCTCGTCTTTTCGTAGATCGTGATAGTAACAGTTGAACCATCTGTGCCGTCTAAATTAAATTTCTTTTCGTCGGAAAAGACCACGTTGTGCCATTCCTTCGTCCAGCTCATGTGCATGCGCGCAAATTGCAGTCGTGAAGCTTTGCGTGCATCATTTAATGGTGTTTTTTTGTAGTTTTAAGCGCTTGAGGTGATCAGCCGACAATATCACACGTTTTACTGTTGACACACAAATTTCCTTAATTTTGGGTGCTGAGAGATGCGAATTGGATGCAGTTCGAAGAATATGCCGACTGTCTGCCGCAGTGGTCGCGTGTTTGGCACCGCCTTTCATATTTTTGTCGTATTCGGCTTTGTTTCTTAAAAAATTACATTTTGGCTTCTTCCGATTTTTTGAGCGATTTTGCGATGACTAAGACCGCTTTCATGATAAGCTTGTATTTGGCCTCTTTCGCACTCGTACAATTGCTCTCTGCGACCCATTTTGCATTTAATGTAAACAAAGTTATTTAAATTTTAAATTTGTAAATCAATTTGGTCGTCGAATTTCATCACAAACTGAAAATCAATCAGCTGAACCTATTCTGTTGAGCCGAAAAATTGCATAGGATTCAACGAAAAAGATAAGAAAACAGAATATGCAAAGTAACGGCACTTTGCTAGCTGTACTTTTCAAGAGTATACCGATTGGTACACATACATAATTGCATTGATTGAGCGGCAGTGTAAATAAAGAAACCAAATAAATTTTCTTTTGACCTTGTCATGTTCCAATATCGCATTAGGGTACTTAAAACATCATTTGTTATCACTACTCCAGGATAGTTCTAATTGCGTATATTTTTCAATTGATCATGCTGAAATTGACGCATTTATTTTGCATTAACTCGTCCCCATTGAAAATGGGGCACATAGGTCTATGTTTTGGTATAGCCCCCATAGCAAGATCGCTTCGGATTAGACTTCCTGATGCTCAAGAGAAAACATTTTTAAATGTATCTGGCTGAAATTTAAGCATTTTAACTAAATATCGCACATAATCGACCCAGGTGAAACTGGAGCACATCGGTCCATGTTTTTATATAGTCGCACATAATCGACCCAGGTGAAACTGGAGCACATCGGTCCATGTTTTTATATAGTCCGAATCGACTTATTGTCTTTCTAGGGGACGCCTTTGTAAACCTACCATGCTGAAATTTAAGCTTTTAAAATTTGTATTGTAGTAAATCGTGCCTGTTAGGATAAATACGAAGGTTTACCAATTTTGCTTTAAAATTAATTGAACTAATCCTTATTACAAAGGTGACGGGAAAACAAATTTCGTGTGCTGAAACTTACTAAAGGTTGTTAACAAATATCCATTGAAAATATATGTCAACATGTATTTATCAACAAAAATTCACATTAGTCCATTTTCTCAAATTTTTGCAATTTTCCAGATGCAGCCGAAAGTTCGAGATCCCACGTTTATTGCCAATATATTGGAAACCACACATCGATAAAAGCTACGTACGGTTAGCACTAAGAAATTGTATCACGATAATACCAAATTTCCAAAAGTGCAAAATTGTATTTGTTTTTTTTTTTACGTTTATTTTGATATTTTTGTCCCTCCGTTTGTGTAACATCGAAATATTGATCAGGTATCCTATAAGGTATATATATATCTGGCCTTAACCGGCTGGGCATCGCAGCCCCATCTTTTATTTGTTTTCTGTTTAGGGTACTGTAAAATAGCTATACCTCATTCTTTCAAAATGACATGATTATTATATATGGTGCAAAATGAAGAAGATTTGTTTACGTTTATACTATAAAATACGAATCCTCGTTACATTCCTAGTTTGTGTTCCAAGAGTTACACTGACATCATGGTACAATATTTATCGCTTTCCACACTGTATCTCTGAACAATGAAAAACAATTTTTTGGATTATACGTTAGTAACTTTCCCCTAGTTTGTGTAGCAACATTCAAACCCTGGTACAATATAAAACCATGTTTGTCCCACTGTGTCTATAAAGGTACTAATTTAAAAAGCTAAAGTGAATCGCTCCATTGTGTCACATTTAACCCTTTGTGTGTCATAATTAACGAATTTTTCACGATTGTACAATATTTAAAAATCATAATTGATATTTCAAGATCCAAATTCGCAACTTTAGGCCGTATTTCAACATTGATGTCCCCTATATGTGCCATTTATTTAACTTGTTTTCCCCACGGTTTAAGTCGAAGAACCTATTTGGAAAAAAACATTTCTTAGCTTTGGTTTATGCTGTAAGAGCTACCTTTGCACTCTGGGACCACATTCAACACTTTATGCACCACTGTTCCATGTTAAACTCTTTTTATTACTTTGTGCTTCTAAAGTACGAATTTTTATACATATCTGGGACTATTGCTTCCTCTTTTTCCCCCACTTACCACATTTAACCATTTTACCGTATTTAACTTTTTTTGGCTTCACGGTACCATATTTAACTCTTTTTGCTCCACTAAACCATATTTAACACAATTTCGCCCCTCTGTAACATATTGAACAATTTTTGTTCCAACTTCATCATAATTTTGACCTTTTTGCACCACAGTGCTACTAAAAGCATACATTAAAAAAATAAAACATTATTATTTCATATTTAAGTTACCCTCTCTCACTGCATGCATATTTTTTGCCCACTGTACTAAATGTACGCTTTTTGACACACTGTACCATATTTAACCATTTTGGGTCCACTGAATCATATTTAACACCTGTTTGTCCTACCATATTTTGTCCACTATATTTAACCATTTTTGCCCCACTGTACCATAGTTAAAACATTTTTGTCCCACTGTAACATAGTTGAAGCTTTTTGCCCCACTGTACCATATTTAACCCATTTTGTCCCACATTACCATATTCAACTAATTGTGCCCCACTGTACCATAGTTACCCCTTTTTGGCCCACTGTGTCATATTAAACCCTTTGTCTCACTGTACCATATTTAACAGTTTTTGCCCCATTGTACCATATTTAACCCTCTATGCTCCACTGTATTGTATAGTTAACCATTTTTGTCACATTGTACCATATTTAACCCTTTTTGCCCCACTGTATCATAGTAAATACATTTTTGCCCCACATAGTTAACGCTTTTTGCCCCACTGTACCATTTTTAACCCATTTTAAAACACTGTATGGTAACATAACTTTTTTTTGCCCCACTGTACCATAGTTAAGCCTTTTTGCACAACTGTGCCACATTCAACTGTTCATCTGACTGTACAAAAAGGTTTGCCCCACTGTAGTTTTGTTATATAGTTATTTTGAAAAAGTTTTCCTTTTTATACCCTCACTTTAGTGTGACGAGGGTATATATCATTTGCTACGGAAAAAAGTGTAACACGTCGAAGGAGTGACCTAAGACCCCAAGTATGTTCGGAGGAAAACCGTTTTGGGTCATTTTAAGTCGAATGAGCAATGTCCGTCCGTCTGTCTGTCTGTCTGTCTGTGTGTCTGCTGGCTGGTGCGCACGATAACTCTCGAAAGGAGTAACCGATTGACTTCAAATTTGGTATGTGGTAATATTTTTTTCTATCTCCGGCTATGTTCGAAGATGGGCCATATTGGTCCACTCCTTCTAGTACCTCCCCCACAAAGGGTTAAAATGTTGTGAAAAATTGATTCTTTAATAACTGCTATACTACTTATTCGAATCTTCTGAAATTCCACACAAAGTATTAGCTTATTAGTCGCTATCAACTCGAGAAAACTGGGCGAAGTCGCCACGTCCCTTTTGGTACCTCCCACACAAATGCACCGTTTTGCACCAAAAGTTAACAGCTTATAACGTTAATAACAGTGTATAAAAAAACTTGAAATTTTGTATAGTATTATGCTTTTATATTGCCTACAGGCGAGGGAAAAATTGGCGTTGTTGCCACGCCCTTTTTGGTACCTCCCACACAAAGGTACCTTTTTGCACCAAAAGTTAACAGCTTATAACATTAAAACCAGTGTATAAAAATACGTGAAATTTTGTACAGTGTAATGTTTTTATAGTGTCTATAGCCCTGTGAAAAATGGGCGTTATCGCCACGCCCCTTTTTGTTCCTCCCACACAAAATGCCCAAATCATACCACAATTTAATATCTCATAACGTTTTTACCAGTGCACATAAATGCTTATAATTCGGCACAGTGCAATGAATTTAAAGTATCTAATGTTCAGCGAAAAATAGGTGTATTTGATAAACCCCTTCTGGTACCTCCGACACAAATTGACAGAATAATTCGAGTAATATTCAATATTACATTACTCACAAAGTGAGGGTATACCTTAGTCGGTTTACCCGACTGAAACTTTCTTACTTGTTTTATTTTACTTTCAAAACCACAAGTTGCACTGAAATGGTAACACAAACTGTTTTTTACATTTTTGTAAACTAGTGTAATCACTGCATTTATATTATTCTGCTTTTACTTAACGTTTGTTTATACTGCAATACAGCGCAATCGCTTTACCATCCCGTATTGTCTAGTGGTTAGGATATCCGGCTCTCACCCGGAAGGCCCGGGTTCGATTCCCGGTACGGGAAAATCTTTTTTATATTTTTAAATATTTGGAATAACTGATTAAAATTGTTTAAACACTTTTTATATATGTACTAGATGAGCCCGGTGCGCTACGCTGCCCATGTAAAAATTAGCGCTGTAGAAACTGTATTTTATATCCGATCAGTACGAAATTCGACAGAAACAGGTTTCTATTTTACATGAATGAGTATTCAAGGAAAATCGATTCAGATTTATATATAACCTCCATATATATGTTCCTCCAGATTTGGTTACAAAGCGCTATAGAAGTTGTACTTTACTTCCGATCATTACAAAGTTCTCCAGAAAAATGTTTCTCAATTTAGGAACGAATATTGCTTAATTTAGCGATTATCGGTTCAAAATAAGATATACATACACACACACACCACATTTACCAATTATTCCAAATTATTATCGCAATGACCCTTATCGCATTGTTACGGAGGTGTAGGGTATTATATAGTCGGCCCCGCCCGACTTTCTGCCTTTCCTTACTGGTATTAGTAATAAATTCACTGAATGAAAAAATACCGAATTCAGTGGAAAGTGCCGACTTTCTGCCTTTCCTTACTGGTATTAGTAATAAATTCACTGAATGAAAAAATACCGAATTCAGTGGAAAGTGCAGAAAATAGAAATGTATACTTATAAAATTTCCAAATTCTATTTCATTGGTCATGCATCACATTATCATATTGCGATTGTATTGGAGTGAGCAGCTGTAATTATCGCATACCGAGCATTTTTGTTCATGTATTTCCTATATAATACTTGCAAGATATATCAAAATATGGGCTGGGCCACGCCCACTGGTCGTATTCCGCCCATTTGTAAGCCAATCACGTAGACTGCTACCTGATACATATACGCCATTTCAACACTCTCGTTAACAAAATGAGCAAGATTATTCAATTTCAAAATTTGGCTTATATGGGCGGTGGCACGCCCATTGGTCAGATCCCGCCAATTTTTGGACCAATCACGTGGACTGTCACCAGATACATATACACAACATTGCAGCACTTCCGCTAGCAAATTGTGCAAGATATCAAAATTTGGTCTATGTGGGCGGGCCCACGCCCATTGGGCCGATCCCGCCCATTTTTGGACCAATCACGCAGACTGCCACCATATACATATACACAAAATTCCAGGTCTCTCGTTAACAAATTGTGCAAGATATCACATTTTTAAAATTTGGCTTATATGGGCGGTGCCACGCCCATTGGTCCGATCCCGTCCATTTTTGGAAAAATCACGTGGACTGCTACAAGATACATATACACAACATTGCGGCACTCTCGCTAGCAAATTGTGCAAGATATCGAAATTTCAAAATTTGGTCTATGTGGGCGGGGCCACGCCCATTGAGACTGTCACCAGATACATATACACAAACTTGCAGAACTCTCGCTAATGAATTGTGGAAAATATTTCAATTTCAAAATTTGGCTTGTATGGGCGTGGCCACGCCCATTGGTCCGATCCCGTCAATTTTTGGACGTGGACTGTCTCTAGGTACTATAAAAGCATTATACTGTACAAAATTTCAAGTACACGTATGCACTGGTATTAAAGTTAAAAGCTATTAACTTTTGGTTCAAAATAGTCCATTTGTGTGGGAGGTACCAAAAGGAGCATGGCAATAAAGCCCATTTGTCACTGCATTGTAGGTACTATTAAACCATTACACTGTACAAAAGTTCAAGTCTTTGTATGCTCTGGTAATATAGTTATAAACTATTAACATTGATTCAAAATTGTCCAGTTGTGTGAGAGGTACCAAAAGGGGCGTGTCACCTTCGCCCATTTATCTCGAGGTTATACCGACTAATAAACTAATACTATCGGGTCTGTTCTGTAATCACGGCGATTTGATATCACGGTGATTTTAAAATCACCGGCGACTTAAAATCAGTTTTGGGGTTCGAAATCACCCGAACAGAATTCGATCAATCTTTTTTGGGAGGCTATGAATAATAAACAGGGCGATTTCTAACCCCAAAACTGATTTTAAGTCGCCGGTGATTTTAAAATCACCGTAATATCAAATCACCTTGCTACAGAACAGACCCGTATGTGTAGAATTTCAGAGGATTCAAATAAGTAGTATAGAAGTTATTAAATAATCAATATTTCACTAAATGTTACCCATTTGTGGGGGAGGTACTAGAAGGAGTGGACCAATATGGCCCATCTTCGAACTTAGCCGGAGATAGAAGAAAATATTACCACGTACTAAATTTGCAGTCAATCGGTTACTCCTTTCGAGAGTTATCGTGCGCAGCAGACTGACAGACAGAAAGTATAACCAGTAAGGAAAGGCAGAAAGTCGGGCGGGGCCGACTATATAATACCCTACACCTCCCTAACAATGCGATAAGGGTCATTGCCATAATAATTTGGAATAATTGGTAAATGGGTAGAAACGTATTATCTAATTCTGAAACGATAATCGCTAAATTAAGCAATATTCGTTCCTAAAGTGAGAAACATCTTTCTGGAAAATTTTAATGATCGGAAGTAAAATACAACTTCTATAGCGGTTTGATACCAAATCAGGAGGAACATATATATGGAGCTTTAATGTAAATCTGAACCGATCTTCCCTGAATACTTATTCATGTAAAAAGACCTCCTTCTGTCGAATTTCGTACTGATCGGATATAATATACAGTCTCTACAGCGCTTACATGTCAAATCGGGGGTAACATATATATGGGAGCTATATCTAAATCTGAACCGATTTTCTCCAAATTTGGCAGTATTCCTTCATGTAATAAGAAACCTCTTTTTGCCGAATTTCGCACTGGTCGGATATAAAATACAGTTTTTACAGCGCTTACAGGTCAAATCGGGGGTAACATATATATGGGGGCTATATCTAAATCTGAACCAAATTCTTCCAAATTTAAAAGTGTTCATCCATATAATAAGAAACCTCTTTCTGCCGAATTTCATACTGATCGGATATAAAATAAAGTTTTTACAGCGCTTACATGTCAAATCGGGGCTAACATATATATGGGGGCTATATCTAAATCTGAACCGATTTTAACCAAATTCAATAGGGATCGTCCTTGGGCCAAAAAAAATATATGTGTAAAGTTTCGTCGAGATCGGACCATAATTGCGACCTGTACTTTGATTACAAGAATACATGCACAGACGGACAGACAGACGGACATAGCTAAATCAACTCAGAAAGTGATTCTAAGTCGATCAGTATAATAAACGATGGGTCTATTTCTTCTCCTTTTGGGTGTTACAAACAAATGCACAAAGTTATAATACCCTGCACCACAGTGTGGTGTAGGGTATAAAAATTGATCCACACAACAAGTAGAGATACTTTTTTCAATAGCCTTTTTTGACAGATCACGTGTGGGTCGTGTCATGCTGTCATGTTATTTTTGTTACGTATTGTTTGGCATTTCATCATGGAAAGACTTACGCCTGAACAACGTTTACGAATCGTTCAACTTTAATGCGAAAACTCACGTTCTGTGAGGAATGTGTTTCGTGCACTTCGCTCAACTTATGGTCAACATAATCGGCCTACTGAGCGTACTATTCGCAACACCATCACCCATCTTGAGACCCAGCATTCATTATTGGGTAATATTCGACCGAATAGACCACGTCCAGCACGCACTGAAGAAAATGTAGAGGCCGTAGCTGAGAGTGTACACGAAGACCGTGGAGAGTCGATTCGGCGCCGTTCGCTGCAACTCGTACTGACGTATGGAACGACTTAGCGCGTCGAGATCTTTAATTGAAAGCATACAAAATACAGCTTTTGTGCAAGAACTGAAGCCGCCCGACTTTCAAAAGCGACATCGCTTCGCTCTATGGGTTCTTGAAAAGTTCCAAGAAGATCCGACGTTTTCGAGCCAAATTTTGTTCAGCGATGAGGCCCATTTCTGGCTCAATGGGTATGTAAACAAGCAAAATTGCCGCTTTTGGGACGAAGAACAACCTGAAAAGATATAAGAGCTGCCACTTCATCCAGAAAAAACAACGGTTTGGTGTGGTTTGTGGGCTGGTGGAATCATCATGCAAAAATGATGCCGGTGAAAACGTAACCGTCAATGGCGACCGTTATCGTGCCATGATAACCGACTATTTAATGCTAGCGATCTCGGCGACATTTGGTTTCAACAAGATGGCGCCACTTCCCACACATCGCATCAATCAATGGATTTATTGAGGGAACACTTCGGTGAGCAGATAATTTCACGTTTTGGGCCGGTCGATTGGCCACCAAGATCGTGTGATATCACACCGTTAGACTTTTTCCTGTGGGGATATGTAAAGTCTAAAGTTTATGCGGACAAACCCGATTCGATTTAGGCCTTGGAGCAAAACATCACGCGTGTCATTCGCCAGTTACCAGTCGAAATGCTAGAACGAGTCATCGAATCAAATTGGACTCAACGGATGGACCATCTGAGACGTTGCCGCGGCCAACATTTAATAGACATAATCTTCAAAAAATAAATGCCAAAGAATGTTCTTTCAAATGATAATGAACATTCCCCATTCAATTTGAATTTTCTGTGTTTTTTTTTTCTTTAAAAAAGTAGGGAACCTCGAAATGGATCACGCTATATATACAAAAGATCAAAAGTGTTGCAGTGTTATTTTGCAAATAGTTGTCCGTATATTTGTATCCCCTCACCTTAGAGAGGAGGGTATATATCATTTGCTGCGAGCCAAAAGTGTAACACATCGAAGGAGTGACCGAAGACCCTAAGCATGTTCGGTGGAAATCCGTTTTGGCTCAATTTAAGTCATTTGGGCAATGTCCGTCCGTCCGCCTGTCTGTGTGTCTGTCTGCTGGCTTGTGCGCACGATAACTCTCAAAAGGAGCAACCGATCGACTTAAAAATTTGGTATGTGGTAATATTTTTGTTCTATCTCCGGCTAAGTACGAAGATGGGCCCTATTGGTCCACTCCTTCTAGTACCTCCCCCACAAAGGGTTAACATTTAGTGAAATATTGATTATTTAATAACTTCTATACTACTTATTTGATTCCTCTGAAATTCTACACGTAGTATTGGTTTATTAGTCACTCGAGAAAAATAGGCGAAGTTGCCACGCCCCTTTTGATACCTCCCACACAAATGGAAAATTTTGAACCAAAAGTTACTAGCGTATAACTTTATTACCAGTGCATACAAAGACTTGAAATTTTGTACAGTGTAATGGTTTAATAGTACCTACAATACAGTGAAAAATGGGCATTATTGCCACACTCCTTTTGGTACCTCCCACACAAATGGACCTTTTTGTACCAAAAGTTAACAGCTTTTAACTTCAATACCAGTGCATACAAATACTTGAAATTTCGTACAGTTCAATGTCCTTATAGTACTTAGAGTCTAGAGAAAAGTGACAAGCCCCTTTTGGTAACTCCCACACAAATGGACCATTTTACACCAAAGTTAACAGCTTATAACTTTAATACCAGTGCTTATAAATACTTGAAATTTGGAACACTGTAATGCTTTTATAGTACCTAGAGTCCAGAGAAAAGTGTCCGTTATTGGGACACCCCTTTTGGTACCTCTCATACAAATGGACCATTTTGTACCAAATCTAACCAGCTTTGAATTTTAATACCAGTACATACTTCAAAGTTATTAAATGCAATTTAAATTGATAATAATTTAAATAAAACAAAAAATAAATAAATTTACTAATATTTTTTTGAGGCTCAAGGTGAGGGGAGATTCATTAGTCGGTTTACCCTACTGAACTTTCTTACTTGTTTTTTGTTTCAAAAGCCATTATTTGTACTAAAATTGTAGCACAGACTATTTTTCTTTGTATTTTTGTAAACTAGTGTAATCATCTATATTACCGAATTAGAATCACTGCATTTATATTATTCCGCTTTTACTTAATGTTTGTTTATATTGCAATACAGCGCCACTGTTTTACCATCCCGTATTGTCTAGTGGTTAGGATATCCGGCTCTCACCCGGAAGGCCCGGGTTCGATTCCCGGTACGGGAAAATCTTTTTTATATTTTTAAAAATGTGGAATAATTGATTAAAGTTGTTTAAAAACATTTCCGTATTATTGGGATAATCTACATGAATATATTTTATATACATAAAATATTTTTATATATCGCAAAAAAAATATAATTTTTTTGCCGATTAACTAATAGGTCTCCGAAGCGAGATTTTGGTATGTGTTACTCCATATTCACATTTTTAACATATATTTTTTCCCAGGACACCTTGTCGGAGTTTCGCAATATAGAATTTTCAAACTATATTTTTGATGTCCTTTAATCCTGAAATAATAAAATAAGAATTTACATACAATAAGACTTCGCGCGAAGATAATTGTTTTTTTTTGTCCCTTAAAAATTGAGTTGGGTCGCGAAAGGAATACTATAATATTAAAATAATGATAATAACATTTCATCAATATTTAATTTTCGTATTTTTTTCAAAATTGCATTTTTCTCAAAACATCATCTAAATTAGAATTATCTCGAAAATATCTTCGAAATTGATTTTTAGCAGCATTTTTCAAAATATGTTGTACACTGTTACAGGATAAAAATATTGTTATCAAATTAAGAAAATTTCGGTAGGCATAGAATATAATTGTGTAGGAGGCTTTAATAATAGTACATACATACTAAATTATTACAATGTATGATATTCTTAATTTTACTTATACTAACTTTTCCTTTATTACATATTTCTATTCGAGTAAATAACTTTCATAAACTAAAGCAATGTAGCAAGTTTTTTTTTGGGATTTCTGATTTCTTCAATTGTATGTACATACATTCAATGCAAACAAAGTCTACTGAATTAAAAAGCTGCAACAAAGTCTGTCTGCACAGATTCTCATTAAAATATCGTGCAAGTGTTTACATATTGTCGTGGAAATTTCTATGAGTTGGAAAAAAAAGTTTCATAAACTTTTTCATTGACAAAATCAAATAGCACAATTCAATTAGGAGGTTCTCAAAGGCAATGATGTACAAACATATGTACATATGTACGCGTCTGTGATAGTATACTGTAGTGAACTTTTATAATATAGTTCACAAAAGAATTCAGATAAATACACTTGAGGTAAAAAGTCTGCCTACTCAATGGCGCAGAGTGGGAGAATTTCGGCAAAAAAAATCGGTCGCTTCTTAATCAGTCGGTTAATTGCTATAACATTTCACACATTTATAGAAAAGAGATTGTTCAAACTCGTGCAATTTTAACAACTACTAATAGGGTTTTAATTTATTAATTTGTTTTACAGCGCTTTACTAAATATTATCTTTACTATTGGATAAAATAAGCTAATCTTTTGAAATTTACATAATATAGATATCAGTAGAGAAATGTATGGTTTGTAGCACTTACCGAAACCTCAAGTAACCGAGAATCACTTGACATAAAGTAGAAAAATCAAAGTATGCTACTCTTTATAACAAACATACAATTTTATAACATTAAAATAATGATAATAACACTTCATGAATATTTAATTTTCGTAATTTTTTTTTTCAATATTAAATTTTTCTCAAAACATCATCTAAATTAGAATTTTCTCGAAAACACAATTTTATAATATTAAAATAATGATAATAACACTTCATCAATATTTAATTTTCGTAATTTTTTTTTTCAAAATTGCATTTTTCTCAAAACATCATCTAAATTAGAATTTTCCCAAAAATATCTTCAAAATTAATTTTTTCACAAAATTGTGTGGAAAGGTTTTTTATTTTTTTTTTGTCGAAATCGCATTTGTAAAAAAACCTCACCGATATTTAATTTTTCAAAAAAAATCTTGTCTGAAATGCTTTTTTCTAAAAAAATGATCGAAATTGAATTTTTCTAGAAATTTTGAGAAAATTGCCTCTTTTGGGCAATTGCATATTGTTAGAAAATTTCGTCGAAAATGCACTATTCAAGAAAATTCCATTTTCTAGGAAATATAATTTTCTCATTTTATAGAAAATAAAATTTCTGAAAAATTTTATAAAAGCAATTAGACTTCTAAAAAAAAACTTTTTCTCGAAATTTAATTTTTGTGGAAACAATATTACTGTATTTAAATTTTTGCCAAAAAAAATAACCTTAAAGATTTTTTAGAAAAGTTAAAATTCCAAAAAAAAAGGTAGACAAAATAAAATTTAATTTATCTGTAAAAATTAGAATTCGAAAAATTTTCTAGAAAATATAACTTTGACCTAATGTCAACGCAATTTTCGAGAATAATTTAATTTCATAGACATTTTCTATTTACTTCAAACAATATATGGTCCAAGTCCTAAAGAAGCCTTCCAAAAAATGGAAGTTTTAAAGAAATTAAAAAAAAAAAAAAATACCTAAAAATGTTTCTAGAAAAATTAAAATTCAGAAAAATTTGTAGGCAAATTAAAATTTTTGAGAAAAATTTAATTTCATAAACATTTTCTATTTAAACAAAATTTCTGTAAAAAATGAAGACTAGCCATTTGGATGTGTGTGCGGAGCTAAAAAATTCTCCATATTTGATGGAAGTACCACATTTATCCATTTTTGCCCCACTATAACCCTGAAAGTACGATTTACAAATTAAGGCTAAAATATGCTATATTTAAAGAAAAAATGATAAATCGTCAATAAATAATTTTCGTAAAAAATTTTCGAAATTTAATTTTTTTCTCAAAAATATCATCTAAATTGGAATTTTGCAGAAAATATCTTCGAAATTGTTTTTTTTTCACTAAAATGTTGTGGAAATTAAGTTCTTCTAAAAAGCTTTGTGGAAATAGTATTTCTCTAGAATATTTTCATCGAAATAGAATTTTTCTAGGAAATTTCATCAATATTTGAACTTTCTATGACAGAATTGTCTAGAAAGTTTTAGACATTTTCTAGAAAATAAAATTTTGTTATTTTTTTCATACAATTTTATTTTAAATTAATTTTCTGAAATATTTCATAAATTCTAACAATTTATTAAAATTCGAAAAAAATCTAGAAAAATAAAAAAACAATATTTTCTGGAAAAGTTTAATTCGGCCAAATTTCAACGCAATTTTCCAGAAAAATTAAATTTCCAAGAAATTTTATATTTAAACAAAATGTCTAATATTTTATAAAAACCAATAATGTTCCACAAATTTTATAAAAAAAGTAATTTTTTAAGAAAAATTATAAAGAAATTAAAATTCGAAAACAAAAATCTAGAAAAATTAAAACTAGACAACATTTTCTGGAAAAATTTAATTCGACCAAATTTTAAAGCAATTTGCGAGAAAAATTAAATTTCAAAGCAATTTTCTTTTTTAACAAATTTTCTTTAATTTTGTAAAAACTTTTAAAGTTCCACAAATTTTATAAAAAAATATTTTTTCTACAAAAATTAAATTTTGAAGAAAAATTTAATTTTTGCAAAAAAAAAATATCTAACAATTTATTAAAATTAGAAAAAAATGGAATGAAATTAAAATTCGAAAAAATCTAGAAAAATTAAAACAAGTTTTCATGAAAAAGAAATTTTCTATTTAAACAAAATTTCTTTGGCGAAATTTTCTATAAATGAATGTAAATTCGACGAAGTTTTCAAGAAAATAAAATTTCCGCTTATTTTTAGAAAGGCTGGTGTTTCGACAAAAATTTACGAAAAAAGAAATTTAATTAAATTTCGGCAAAATTTTCAATTCAATTTGCACAAACATATGTAGAAAGATGCAATTTTGACGTTATTTTTCAAATTTTTATTTGCATTTTTCGACAAACTTATTTGGAACAAAAATTTTTTCTAAAAAATATTCTAGAAAAATTTAATTTCCAACAATTTCTACAAATATACAAGTTATTTCCGTGAATATTAAATTTCGAAGGGATTTTATAGAAAAATGCAATTTGACCAAATCTTCTAGATGGAATTTTTAAAAATATACAAAACACATGAAATA
The DNA here is from genome assembly GCA_963930755.1 of Eudasyphora cyanicolor. NCBI lineage: Eukaryota > Metazoa > Arthropoda > Insecta > Diptera > Muscidae > Eudasyphora > Eudasyphora cyanicolor. The sequence goes on along the minus strand of OZ005734.1, from coordinate 214,059,267 downwards.
TTCTAGAAAAGATGTAATATTTCGACGATATTTTCCTGAACATTTTCCGAGGTGTTGTTTTATTTAAAAGTGCAAGTTTTATGTGAAAATCAATTTACACTTAATTTCGTAGAAAGAAAAATGTTTTTTTTTTCAAAAAAAAAAATGTCTAACTATTTGTAAAAATCAATTTGTAATGAAAGTAAAATTAGAAAAAATTTTAGAAAAATTAAAACTTGAGAATGTTTTCTGGAAAAATTTAATTCGGCCAAATTCCAACGCAATTTTCGATATTTAATATCAAAGAAATTTTATATTTAAAAAAATTTTTGGTGAAATTTTCTATAAAAAATGTAAATTTGACGAAGTTTTCTAGAAAATTAATTTTCCGATTATTTTTAGAAAGGCAGGTGCTTCGACAAACTTTACGAAAAAAGAAATTTAATTAAATTTCTAGAAAAAGAAAATTTCGACGAAATTTTCTAAATATATACAGAACATCAAACATTCTAGAAAATGTGTAATATTTCGACGTTATTTTCCCGAACATTTTCCGACGAGTTTTTTTGCAACATACAATTTCGGCGAAATTTTACAGAAAAAATCCAATTTGACGAAATATTCTGGAAAAAGACAATTTTGACGGCAATTTAAGAAAAATGCATTTATTAAAATTCTAAAACAATATGTAAAGAAATTAAAATTAGAAAAAAAAAATTCTAAAAAAATTAAAACTTTCTGGAAAAATTTAATTCGACCAAATTTTAACGCAATTTTCGAGAAAAATTAAATTTCCAAGAAATGTTCTATTCAAATTTCTTTGGCGAAATTTTCTATAAAAAAAATTAAAATTCGTCGAAGTTTTCTAGAAAATTCAATTTCATAGTATTTTTGAAAAAGCAATAGATTTTTCCACAAAAATTTACGAAAAAAGAAATTTAATTAAATTTTTGCAAAATTTTCAATTCACTTTGTACAAAAACTTGTAGAAAGATGTAATTTTCGATGGCATTTTATAGAAAAATGCAATCAAACGAAATTTTCAAAAAAATACAAAATATGTACATAAAATATTCTAGAAAAGGGTGTAATATTTTGACGATATTTTCCCCAAAAATTATCCGACGAGCCTTTTTGAATAATGAAATTCGGAAAAAACACTATATTTTCTAGCAGAATAAAATTTCGTTATTTTTTCTAGTAAACTTTTTTCAAAAATAAATTTTTAAAAAATAAATTAAAATTTTAAAAAAGTCTAGAAAAATTTAAACGGCAAAATTTTCTCGGAAAATTTAATTCGACCAAATTTCAACGCATTTCTCGAGAAAAATTAAATTTCCGAGAAATTTTCTATTCAAACAAAATTTCTTTACAAAATCTGGAAACATTTTAACCGAGCAAATTTCAACGCAATTTTACACAAAAATTAAATTTCCAAAAAATTTTCTATTTAAACAAAATTTCATTGCCGAAATTTTTTATTAAAAAATGTAAATTCGACGAAATTTTCTAGAACATTAAATTTCAGAGTATTTTTAGAACGACAGGTGTTTCGACAAAAGTTCACTAAAAAAGAAATTGAATTAAATTTCGGCAAAATTTTCAATTAAATTTGACGATCAGTTTGATCAATTTTGACGATATTTTCTAGAAATATTCAAACTAATTAATTTGCATTTTCGACAATCTTTTCTTCTAAAAAAAATTCTAGAAAAGTTAAATTTTCAACAATTTTTAGAAATATACAAGTTCTAGGAAATATCCGTGAAAAATTCAGTTTCGATGGAATTTTATAGACAAAATGGAATTTGACCAAATCTTCTACAAAAAGGCAATTTTGACGAAATTTTATAAAAATATACAAAACAAATGACTTTTCTAGAAAGGGTGTAATATTTTTTGGGATTTGACCAAATCTTCTAGAAAAAGGAAATTTTGAATAAATTTTCTAAAAATATACAAAACATACAATTTTCTAGAAAAGGTGTAATATTTCGAAACAAGTTTCTTGGAAACATCTGTTTACACTTAATTTTCTAGCAAAATACAAATTCGGGGAAATTTTATAGAAAGATCGAGTAACGATGAAATTTCCTAGATAAATTCTCTTGTGACGAAAATATTCTAGAAAAATAAGGAATTCGAGAAAATTTCTGTGGAATTTTCTTGAAAAATTAAATTTAGACAAAATTTTCCAACAATATGCAATTTGACGAAATTTTCTGAAAAATTAAATTTTTGACAAAATTTTGCAGACTTTAAGAAAAATGTATTTTAGACGAGATTGTTTTGAATAATTATGTAAATATCGGTGAGATTTTCTACAAATGCAACTTCGACAACATTTTTTAAAAAAGCTAAATTTTTACAAAAATAAAATTCGTGAGAAAATTAAATTTTGAAGATTTTTTGAGAAAATTTCAATTTAAATTGATTATGGACTATGTTTTCATTCTTTTAATATTATAAAATTGTGTGTTTGTTATTAATTTATAGAAATTCATACTTTTAGGGTATAGTGGGCCAAAAATGGATAACTGAGGTACCTCTATCAAATATGGTTAAATGTTGTAGCTTCGCACACACATTCAAATGCCTAGAGTTAAAAAAAGGTTTTTCGGTAGAAATTTGTAATTATTTGTATTAATTTTGTACAGGATTTTTTTAAATAGATAATTTCTATGAAAATTACGTTTACATTAGGTCAAATTTAATTTTTCTAGAAAATTTTTCGAATTCTAATTTTTCTAGAAATATTTTTTGAATTTTAATTTTTCTACCAAATTCTTGGAATTTAAAATTTCTCTACAAAATTCGTCAGATTAACATTTTTTGGCAAAAATTTAAATAAAAAATTTTGTTTTTCTACAAAATTGTCCTGAAAAATTATTTTTTTATAAATTTTTTCGAAATCTAATTGTTTTTATATAATTTTTTAGATATTTTATTTTCTATAAAATTACAAAATTTGATTTTCCAGAAAATGTAATTTTCTTGAAAAACACAAAAATTTATTATTGTCGAAGTGTTATTATCATTAGTTTAATATTAAAAAATTGTGTGGTTGTTAGTAAGAGTAGTTGATTTTTCGACAAAAAGTGCGAATTTCTATAAATTTTAATACAATTTTGAGCAAAATTTAATTTAACGGACATTCAAATGCCTAGAGTTAAAAAGGGTTTTCGGTAGAAATTTGTAATTACATATTTGTATTAATTTTGTACAGGATTTTTTTAAAATAGACAATTTCTATGAAAATTGCGTTTACATTAGGTCGAATTTAATTTTTCTAGAAAATTTTTCGAATTATAATTTTTCTAGAAAATGTAATTTGCTTGAAAAACACAAAAATGTATTATTGTCGAAGTGTTATTATCATTATTTTAATATTAAAAAGTTGTGTGGTTGTTATTAAGAGTAGTTGATTTTTCGACAAAAGGTGCGAATTTCTATAAATTTTAATACAATTTTGAGCAAAATTTAATTTCAACGAAATTTTTCTAGAAAAAATTAATTTTGAAAACACTTTTTGTAGAGATTGTTATTTTAACGATTTTTTTGAAATTTAAATTTTAACGATATTTTTTTTAGAAATTTTCAATACGAAAATTTAGGAAAATGAATTTGACAACATTTCACACAACAAAAAAATATAATTTCAACAAAATTTTGTATAAAAAAATTAAATTTTGACAAAATTGCATAGTTCTAAAAATTAAAAAAAACTCGCCCTAAAATCGACTCAAAAAATCCCGTAATATCAAATTAATTACGCAGCAATAAAAAGTAAATTACATATACAATTATCACATGTTTATTATTTAGTTTGGATTTACAAACGAACTTTTCGAACTTTTACATTCAACGCCATCTGAATGATTATACTAACGTATACATCGATACATTTACATATATTTAGTGTTGGCAATACTGTCTGAATAATAAAAACACGTTATTTTATATTTTAAATTAAACATATAGCAGTACAATAAAGCTTGCTGGTATCCACAAACCGCAAGCTTTCTAAGAGTAAGCTTTTTAAGAGCATATTTAGTAAGCAAACTTTCATAAGAGCAAATAATGAATGAATGTCTTTAAGTGGGCACCAGTGATGGGAAAAACACTATTTTCAGTCGTGTAGCACTTTCGGCCTTGAAATTGCACTAAATTTCTGTTTCATTTTCTAATTATGGATGGGTTTTTCGTTCCTGTGCACGAACTCATTCCACAATATGATTACTAACAAAATATTTTTAATACAAATTGCAGCAGATTTTCCTAAAATTGCTTTAAGATTTTTCGAGAGGAGGTTTTTACATTGTTTTAATTACCAGCCACATTTTGTACACAATTTCAAATGTACAATTTCAGAGATATTCGCATTTTGATGCCCCCACCATAATGGGATGGGGGTATACTAACTTTGCCATTCCGTTTGTAACACCATGAAATATTGACCTGCGTCCCCATAAAGTATATACATACATGTATTTTTGATTGTCATGAAATTCTAAGACGATTTTGCCATGTCCGTCTGTCTGTCTGTTGAAATCACGCTACAGTCCCTAATAACAGAGCAACAGTGAGGAAAATTGTCGTTTTTATTATGTTTGAATAGAAAAAAAATATATTTGTAAACAAAATTTTTAAATATTATATAAATTTTATTTAAAAATCAAATTTTATTTGAAAAAAAAATCAGAAGCAACATTAGCTTTTGCTTTACAGCACCAATTTTTAATTTATAAATGTTCCAATTAATCAATGCAATTTATAGTTACGAAAGATTATACGATTTAAATTTTAATTGAATTGTACAAACATATACAATTTTTAAAAAATTTTACTTTCAACTTCTGAAAAACAGAAAACTTGCCTTTAAATGAAGGCAATAATAGATTCCCAAAATACTTAAATATATTAACATTTATGTATAAATATGGTTCCAAATACAAAAATATTAGGACGGAAACATAGTTTTGATTAGAACAATTTCCCCCCAAAACATATAATATTTGCGTGTGTCAAATATTATATATTTAACCTAAACAAATATTATAACCTAAACATATTCATATTTCAAGCAGAATATGTTTGGGACAATATACTACAGAAGCGATTTTTTTCAGCGTTTAGATTGATCAAATTTGGTAGAAATACTTCTTATAGTTGGCAATATATAAAATTCAGCATGGCCGAACTTAACGCTTTTACTTGTTAAATATTAAACACGCCAAATTAAAAAAACGTTAACCTTTCATCAAAGACTCTGCAACATCACATAAAGACTTTGAATCCCCAACGTTTTTAACAAGACAAAGTTCCAGCCTATTTTCTTCACAACAATAGCCATATTCCCAGGACCTAAACCTAATTGAATATTCGATATAGACTAATAAATATGAGAAGGTGAAAGCCCAAGTGAAGCCTGTGTAGCGTGTGAAACCTTCCCGGACAGAATCTATGCTTTTATCTGCGATGTTTCTATGATATACCGAAATTGCAGAATTTCTAATAGGTAACATTTCGACCGTCGACCAATGTACATTCAAATTTGGTCGTGTCAGCGAAATGCAAACAGATGTACTTGTTAGACTAGAAACTACCTTACATACTCCAGAAGAACTGGAATATATGGATATTCCTCTAGTAAATAGCAAGCTCTTCTATGGTAAACAATTGCGTAAATTTCAGGCTAATTTGATCCTGCCTAAACTGCAAACGCACCCAGGCCCTGCTGTCGATATCGAGACCTCGAACCTCTCTCTAATTGTGTCTGCCATAACGTCTCCCTTTCTTATTGGATGACATGCATAGATATTGAAGGTATTTCGAAATGACTTTTGCAGAAGTTGCGGAGACGAAGAGGAGGAGGAATCAATAGAGCACATTTTGTGTATGTGCCCTGCCTACCCCAGACTCTCTTATGTCTTATTTATATGACAACTATGTTAAGGTTTGGCTATATATATAGGGGTTTCCAATAAGAATGATATGATTTCTTTGAAAAAAAACACACACTTTTTGTTAAGGAAATTCAAAAGTTTTTTATTTAATGTGAAGTACAATCGATACAATTAAGTTCAAATGGCCTCCACGACTTTTCGAGCACTTCTTCCACTAAATCAAGTCGTATGTCATGAATGGCACGTTCAGTATTGACTTGTAAAGCTTGAAGAGAGTCTGGTTTATTTCGAAAGACCAATGACTTCAAATAACCCCACAAGAAATGGTGTTAAATCACAACTTCTTGGAGGCCATTCAATATCACAATTTCTTGAAATATCGAATCTCCAAACTTTTTCGCAACAAATCATTTGCTGTGTGGCACGTAGCCACAATCGGTCAATGGCAAAAAGATAGATCTTAACGAGGTCAAGGCCGTAGGTCGACTGGAAAGTGTTTTTTTTGGATTTTAAAAAATATGGACTTAGCGCACGAAAGGTTGCAATTGGAGAACGATTATTTTGATAATAAAACTGAATAATTTGTAAACGTTGTTCTTGCGTATATCTCTCCATGATGAAATTGTAAACACTACTGAATACAATGAAAAACAAATGACAGATCATGACGTATTACAAATGGCCGAAACGTCACTTCAAAATCATATCATCCCTATTGGAAAACCCGTTATAATTATATACCTAAATTCCCTTCGTTCCTATAAGGAGCATAGGGCCTCAACAAATTATCTCCACTATGATCAATCCATTGCGATTGCCATAACCATTCGGTGTAGTTATGGCACAACTGATATATGTCGTCGGCATAGTCTAGATCCTCTAGCCGTTTGCCGAGCCCCCACATTATCCCTCGTTCTTCACTATGTCCACCATGGCGACATAACGCATCCCTGTCGAGCACCTTTAAGTACAGGGATTCGGCGGCTTAGTTGGTTTTCATGCAGGATTCCACAACTTGTTTCTCTGTGTAATACATTTAACTATGAGGTTGATCACTTTTTCAGGAAAGCTAGTTGTTATTCCCTTAGCTCTGGTGGCAATTTGTCCGATATCCTATTATAGACGATTAGGGCGTTAACATTATTAATGCTACTGAGCAAAATTATATCCCTCCAGTTGCTCCGGTCAGTTAAGTCCCCTTTCTTTGGAAGTTTTACGATGATACCTTCCCTGAGCTCGTCTGGTAATTCCTCGTCAGCCCATATTTTACTTGTCATTGGCAGGATTATTTTGTCACTTAATAGAGGATCGACCTTTAACATCTACGGTGGGATCCCGTCGCACCGAGGCGATTTGTTATTTTTGAAGGCGTTGGTGCACATCACAATTTCTGCAATATCAGGGCAATCTGGGAGCATGTCCGTTCTATATGTAAGTGATGCATAGCTGAATATTGAATTTGCCGTGGATACAATTTCGGAGAGCATTCTTGTGTAGTAATCAGCCAATAGTTCTAGTTGCTCTTCTCTTGATGTTATAAGTTCGCCACTGTCTTTCTTTTCCAGATGCCAGTTTCTTTATATTTTTATACAAGTCCCGCTTCTGTTTGCTTCAGCTGCCTTTTGAGCTTCTTCGGCGAGATTGTTTGACCACTTCCGCTTGTCTTTTCTGGCACTACGTTTAACTGTCCGGTCGAGCATGTTTTAGTTGTGCTGCAGAGCTGGTGTAGCATTTAACTTCATTCCTGTCACGTGCCAAGTTCCATTTATGGTCTGATATCCATTCTTTCCGCCCAGGTTCTGCATACTCTACATGTTCCTTTTCTGCATCAATCATTTATTTCGGTTACGTTAATCGGTTATGTTTATTGGTGCTGATTGGACTTCCGCATCCCATCCTAATGCCAGGGCTACCAGCAATACCTCCTAGCAGAACTCCAGTTGCAAGTTTATAAAGCGAAACGCTTGTTACACGTCAGGCTCCCATTTTCGACCGCATCATGCTATGCCGTTGGTCCTATACGGATTTATCCGCCTTCGCTGCATAGAGGGGCAGAATCCCGAAAAATGGAGATAAATTAAAAATTGAAATTTGTTTTTATGAAAAAAATGTTCTTAAATTAAAAAGTATAAAATTCGACATCACTGCCGAAAATGTCAAAGTCATATATTGTTTACTTTTCCAGCAGCACCGTCATAAATCAAAAAAGTTTTGAGTTTTTCTTGAACAGTTGTGAAAATTTAAATTTGGCTTATTTTAACGCTTAATATATTTTTTTCATGCGTAAAAATTAATAATATTGTTATGTTCAACTTCAGTTTTTTTAGCGTGATTCTTTTAAATATGTGCTATTTTTAAAATATATGTGAATTTTTAAATTTGAATAGGTTGAAATTGGGTAAATGTGTATAGTTTGTATTAAACTACATGAAAGTATGCTTCCATATTCTGCAAAAACATTTTGCGCGTATTTGAGCCAATTAGTTTTATTAAATAAATTGTGAAAATTGTCATTTAATTTTTTTTAATTCCGATATTCTTCTCTGCTGCCTTTAGTATTTGGACCATATTTTATTAGTATAAGTTGGATAAAAGCGGGATACCCTTTAAATTAAAGGAAATTATGAGGGCTACAAATGTTGAAAGTAACACTTTTATTTATATACACGGGGCAAAATCGCCTTTTTGATATGTTTGAATCGAAAGAAAATATATTTGGAACACAACTTTTTAAATATTATGTGTTTCTGAGCAAATAAATTTTACTTGAAAATCAATAAAATATATTTGCAAATATCTTACAACATATAATATTTGCAAACTAATTTTCTCAAATAAAATATGTCTTTGAATACAAATAAAAGTATTGTTTAGGAATTTCTCCAACTATATTTTATTTAAAAAAGATTTTCTAAACTTTTGTTGAATTTTTCGAATTTCAGTTTAAATTTTTTTTTGGTTTCGAATTGATTCTCCCAGTTATGGTACCAAATGCAGCATTATCTTCTGTTTTAAATCAATCATCTAACATTTCTGAGTATTCCAAGCCATCATTAATTGTCAATCCTCCAAGAAATATATTTCGATCCAAGATTATACGATTTCAATTATTATTATTTATTATTTTTAGACATGAAAAAAAGTTAACATAATTTAGGTAGTTTCTGAGTACTTAAATGCAAATGAATATTTGTTTCGGAAAAAATAGTTCAAAGTAAACACATATTGGGATGTAAACAAAGATTTGTTTAGAACAACGTCTTCCCAAATATATAATTTTTGTGTGTACCAAATATTATATGTTTAGAGTGTACCCTAAACATATATATGTTTCAAGCCGAATATGTTTGGGACAATATACTACAGAAGCGATTTTTTCAGCGTGTAGAGCAGAAGTTTAGTAATTGTCCTTAAAACAAAAAATTATTGCCCGTTTGGTAGAAGTAAGAGAATTTCAACAAACTTCTTTTTTTATAACCTCATTATTGTGAACGGGTGTATATATCAGTTGCTGCGGACCAAAATGTAGCACATTGAAGGAGTGAGATAAGAGCTGCAAAGAATGTCTAGCGGAAATCCGTTTTGGACCATTTTAAGTAATTTCAGCAATGTTCGTGTGTCCATCTGGATGACGCCTACGATAACATTCGATGTCCGCTATTATCTTTTGAATAATGGGCAATGTTTCCACGCCCACAAAAAGTTAAAAGCTTATAACTTTTATTACAGTCAATATAAATTTTGTGCATTGTAATGATTTTATAGCACCTACAGTCCCGCGAAAAATGGGTGTTATTGCCAATCCCCTTTTGGTACCTCCCCTACAAATGGAAAATTTTAAAAATTTATTTTCTAAGAAAAAAAATTTTACTCTAAAATGTAGCCAAATTTACTTTTATTTTACTAAATACCGATTAAATATAAAAAAAAAAATTTGGCCCGAAGGCTTCCCTGAATTAATTTCAATTTTTCGTGATTTCGCCCCACTGTGCGCTGGTGGGCCAATGCTTATTTAAAGTCTCTGATTGTTTGGTTTGCCTAGCCCAGTCTTTAAATTTTTTCATTCGACCCCGTTTGGAATTTTTTCTTTCAGTGTATGTAGGCAATTTTTCACACAAAATATGAAGTAAGCTACTGCGAATACTTCTACCAAAAGGTTGTTGAAACATTTTAAGCATTGGGCTTTTTGGGTACAAAATACTGTACCAATTGACCTGATTGTTCCAAACCCAAACATACTTTGCAAATGAGCACAGAACTTTGGTTTGGTTTGGTTACCACAACAAAACACAAACATTGGAGTTGAGAGACACGCGCGCGAATACTCTATCAACAGAGCGATGAAATGAGAGTACACAACACTTACTCGTATTTCGGTTGTCTGCTTCTTCTACAACACCATTCACTCACTCACCACTGTGGGTGAGATTATGTATTGTTGGTGATTGTCATTGTCATTGAATGAAAATGGAAGTGCGGATAGGGATGGGAATGCGAATGGGGATGTGAGTTGTTGTGAGTGGCGTGGAGGAGAGCGCCACAAACTGTTCTAAGCTGACAATCAGTATTCAGTATTGCGGTAAACGAGGAATAGAGTAAACGCGTTTCGACAAAACACACAGAGTCAGTACACAAAACGATTCAGTTCGATTCCATTCCAGGGCCTAAATGAAGAAGTGGTGCTACGGTATAGAATATAGTTAACGAACGAACCAACCAACCACTAGTACCACTAGAAGACGCAGCGTTATATTAAAGAAAATTCTGCACGGATACAGATGCGTAGCAAAAAATAAGATAGAAATTAATACAAAAGTGAGTTCGTATTGAGAAGTGTGTGTGTGTGTGAAAAAAACAGATGAAACAAAAAAATTACAAAGTTCGCTAAATTATTCATAAATGAGAAGATTACGTTTCAATTGAAAACTGATAACGCGAAAAAAATATAACAAAATCATTTAGAAATAAAACTAAAATTAGACACAAAATTTCATACGCATTGGCGATGAAGACGAGTCTTTTAAGAAAAACAAAAAATTCATGAAATTAAACAGTGTTCCATAATACAATCAAAAACGAAATTAAAACGAAATCCAATAACAACAACAATACAGTGCAAAGTAAATCACGTGAAATATGATGTGGAGATATATAGTCGAAATTGACAATGATGATGATGCCAGTGCCAATGGCGATGGCGATGTCGATAACATTCAATCCAAAAAGACGCGATGACGTCGAGTTGTGCATTTTTCGTTTTTTTTGGGGGGGTTGGGGATATGTAACCAACCAACCCCCACCCCTGCACAACACCAATCTACTGTCGTTGACGTTGTGCCAAGACTGTTTCTGGTCGATTGGTCATAGGGACGTTTCACAGTGGGGGAATTTCGAAGAAGAATGGAAACGCATTAACCAAGAAGAGGCAATACACATACGCTGAAAGAAAATATCATAGAATTAGTATTGCCATTGCCATACTTTGGTTACATTGAAGCAATGACAACATTTCTTTGATGTAATGAAATCTAACACTATTTTTGTTATTTTCTAGAGCCATTAGAGGAATGGCACCTGTTACATTTATGGAATGAAAATATTTTTATCCCCTCACCTTAGAGAGGAGGGTATATATAGTTTGCTACGAGGCAAAAGTGTAACACATCCAAGGAGTGACCTAAGGCCCTAAGTATCCCCCCTGTTCTGTATTCCGAATGTGTCTTGAATCCGAATTTTCCGCTCGGAATCTAGTTTCTAAAATTGTTACTTCGGACCCAAATATGTTTCCAATGTATCAAAAATGTTCGAATGGTAAAATAAAGGCAATCAGGGTTTACGGAGGATCTTCAAAAGCCCTCAAACAGAAATTATGGACAATTTTATGAATTAGAAATTCGGATTCAATCCGCTCTCGGAATACAGAACATGGGCATATGTTCGGCGGATACCCGTTTTGGGTCATTTTAAGTCGAATGAGCAATGTCCGTCCGTCCGTCCGTCTGTCTGTCTGCTGGCTGGTGCGCACGATAACTCTCGAAAGGAATAACCGATTAATGTAACCGATATGTTGTAATATTTTCTTCTATCTCCGGCTAAGTTCGAAGATGGACCATATTGGTCCACTCCTTCTAGTTAGGGGTTAACATTTAGTGATATATTTATTATTTAATAACTTCTATACTACTTATTTGAATCGTTTGAAATTCTACACATAGTATTAGTTTATTAGTAACTATTACCTCGAGCGCCCCTTTTGGTACCTCCCACACAAATGGACGATTTTGAACCAAAAGTTAAAAGCATTTAACTTTATTACCAGTGCATACAAAGACTTAAAATTTTGTACAGTGTAGTGGTTTAATAGTACCTACAATATAGTGAAAAATTGGCATTATTGCCACGCTCCTTTTGGTACCTCCCACACAAATGAACCATTTTGTATCAAAAATTACCAGCTTATAACTTTATTACCAGTACATACAAAGACGCGAAATTTTGTACATTGTAATGGTTTAACAGTACCTACAACACAGTGAAATATGAGCATTATTGCCACCCTCCTTTTGGTATCTCCCACACAAATGGACTATTTTGTACCAAAAGTTACCAGCTTATAAGATTAATCCCAGTGCATAAAAATACTAGAGTCTAGAGAAAAGTGGCCGTAATTGGCGCGCCCCTTTTGGTACCTCTCACACAAATAGACCAATTTGTACCAACAGTTAACAGCTTATAACTTTAACACCAGTACATATTTTAAAGTTATTAAATGCAATTTAAATTGATAATAGTTTAATTAAAACAAAATAATAAATAAATTACTACATAATATTTTTTGGGACTCAAGGTGATTCAAGGGATTCATAAGTCGGTTTAGCCGACTGAACTTTCTTACTTGTTATATATATTTATTTTTATTGCTGTAATCTAAGTTACAATATATTTGGGTGAAATGCGAAAAATTACTTCAATATTTAAACTCGAGTTGGATACACTATGCAACAAAATTTTTGTCGAAGGGCTCTGGATAGCATTTTCTGAATTTCCCTAAACACGAAAAAATATTAAAAATAAATTGTATGTGTTGTTGTTATTTATTGTTGGTCTGTGCTTTTGTTATTCTGTCAGAATATATTTGGTTCCAGACCATATGTCTCATTTACCTTCTGTCTATTGCAAAAAAGTAATAGAAACAAATACAAAATGCAGTATATTCTGCCAAGCAATTAAAACTCTCTACCAATTTATGTATTTGATTCTATTACTTTTTTACAATAGACAGAAAGTGAATGAAACATATGGTGCGAACTAAAAAATTCTGACTGAATAAAAAAAATTGTATGGTAAATTTTATTCTTAAAAATTTTTCTTTAAAATTCCCATTTTCTTGGAAGTTGCCTTTAGTATTTTGACCATATTTTTTTAAGTATATGCTTGCGTAGTTGCCACGCCCCTTACAAATGGACCATTTTGCACAAAAAGTTAATGGCTTATAACTTTGATTCCAGTCCTTACAAATACTTAACATTTTGTGAAGTGTAATGTATTTATAGAATCTTGTCACGTCCCTTTTGGTACATCCCATACAAATGGACCATTTTGCACAAAAAGTTAATGGCTTATAACTTTGATTCCAGTTCATACATATACATAACATTTTGTGAAGTGTAATGCATCTATAGAATCTACAGTCCCGTAAAAAATGGGCGAAGTTGTCACGTCCCTTTTGGCACTTCCAATAAAAAGGGACCATTTTGCAAAAAAAGTTAATGGATTATAACTTGGTTTCCTTCACATGCAAATACCTGCAATTTTGTACAGCGTAACGTATTTATAGTACCCATAGTATATTACAATATGGGCGTTAATGCATCGCCCCTTTTGGAACCTCCTAAAATTGTCAAAATAAAAAATATGAAAAATATTCCCTATTTTTAAATATGGAGATAATTTAAACATTTATCCATAGATATTTTGCAAATAGGCATTTTTTTCTTCGTTAGGATGATAGCCTTCAAGAAATGGAACAAACATTTTTTGACGATTTTTTTTCTATTTTTTATGGATTTTTTCGTGCCAGCAAAAAATGATTTTTTTGGAAAAAAATCAAATATTTTTTAATTGTTTTAACTGCAGTTGCTAAACTTCCGTTTCTACGTGATTCTGATGTTTTCAGCATTTCTTGTCCTTATAATTTCTCTAATTTATATGGTATCCCGGCTCTATCGAGCTTGTACTTCAAAAGATATGGTCCAAATACTAAAGGTAACTTCCATGAATATTGGAATTTTAACAAAAAAGATTAAAAAAAAATGTTGTCTGGTTTCATGAAATAGTATGCCTCAATCTATACAAAAAAAGTTTTTAGGACTCGAACACAAACATTTTTTTGTTGCATAGTGTAATCGATTTGAGTTGATCGGGAACTTTATTAGTTAATAACGATTTAAAATTAATCGGGAACAATTCGCTTCGACAGCTGCTATTCGAATCCCGCCAAATATGGAGACATGTCGGATCGACAAAGCGCTAAGAGAAGTCTCGACTTGAAGCAACCACCTCAGTGTTGGTACTTCGCTTGCTCGACAAGCAGATCGGTCCGGGATTTGGTAAAGTTCTCGGCTTGAATGTATGTGCTGCAATCGATTCAGCGTCGGTATTCGGTGTGCTCGGCAAGCGGATCGATTCGGTATGCGGAGCGAACGGTTCAGCATCGGGACCGTGTACGATCGGCAAACGGGTCGTTTCGGGATTTTCTGAATATGCACTGTATTGAAAATATATATATATATAAAGGGTGGGCCATTTAAAATTTAAAATTTGACATTTTACATCGAAGGAGTGACCTAAGAGACCACAAGAATATTTAGCGGAAATCCGTTTTGGTTATTTTAAGTCATTTGAGCAATGTCCGTTAGTCCGTCCGTCTGTCTGGCTGTAGCGCACGAAATCTTTCGACAGGAGTAAACGATTGACTTCAAATTTGGTATGTTTTAATATTTTTTATACTTCAGGCTAAGATCAAAAATTTACCATGTTATTCCACTTCTTCGCGCACCTCCCCCACGAAGAGTCAACATTTGATTATTTAAGATTATGATTACGATTACGATTTCATAAGATTATGAGGAGTTGATTTCAATGTGGTACATACCAATGTAATGGAAGTAGTATGTTTCGGTGTTAAAATTTTTGCACATTAAATAAAATATAAAAGCAAAATTATCATTTGAATTGAATATTCACAAAATTTGGAGAGGCTTTAAATATTTACTGAACATTTACCTAAAGAAAGATATGTAGACTTGTGCCTAGTCTTTATTATTTCCATTGGTCACTTTTTCCTACGACTAACCGCTCCCGCGTTAATTGGATTTTATACTAAAATAATTCGGATTTAAAAGTGTTCTTTCTCGAAATTTTTTAATGGCAGAATGGCTATCGCGAAATATTGTATAATATCTTAAATCTTAGTTCAAAACCAGTAAGGAAAGGCTAAAGTCGGGCGGGGCCTACACCACTCTCGTAATATTGAACAACTCTGATATATAAATTTTGTAATTCATGTATAAATTGTTTACATAAATTTACTTTTGGGACATTTTATACTTAAATAATACCCTGTACCACAGTGTGGTGTAGGGTATAAAAACGATTGGATCTAAAGCGCCAAATCGGATGAAACATATATATGGGAGCTATAGCTAAATCTTAACCGATTTTCTTCAAATTCGGCAATGTTGGTTCATGGATGAAGAAACTCTACCATTCTAAATTTCAAAACGATTGGATGTAAAATATAGCTTCTATAGAACTAAAGGGCCAAATCGGACGAAACATATATATGGGAGCTATAGCTAAATCTTAACCGATTTTCTTAAAATTCGGTAGTGTTGGTTCATGGATGAAGAAACTCTACCATTCTAAATTTCAAAATGATTGGATGTAAAATACAGCGAAATCGGACGAAACATATATATGGGAGCTATAGCTAAATCTTAACCGATTTTCTTTAAATTCGGCAAAGTTGGTTCATGGATCAAGAAACTCTACCATTCTAAATTTCAAAACGATTGGATGTAAAATACAGCTTTTACTGAACTAAATGGCCAAATCGGACGAAACATATATATGGTAGCTATAGCTAAATCTTAACCGATATTCTTCAAATTCGGCAATGTTGGTTCATGGATCAAGAAACTCTACCATTCTAAATTTCAAAACGATCGGATGTAAAATACAGCTTCTATAGGACTAAAGGGCCAAATCGGACGAAACATATATATGGGAGCTATAGCTAAATCTTAACCGATTTTCTTCAAATTCGGCAATGTTGGTTCATGGATCAAGAAACTCTACCATTCTAAATTTCAAAACGATTGGATGTAAAATACAGCTTCTATTGGACGAAAGGGCCAAATCGGACGAAAGATATATATGGGAGCTATATCTAAATCTGAACCGATTTCAACCAAATTCAATAGCTATCTTAACTGCAAAATTTCAGATCGATCGGGGTGAAATTGCGACCTGTAGTCGACGAACAACTTTACATGGACAGACGGACGGACATCGTTAAATCGACTCAGCTAGTGATTCTGAGTCAATCGGTATACTTTAAGGTGGGTCTAGCTGTGTTATTTTCAGGTGTTACAAACATCTGCCGTGAAACAAACTTATAATACCCTGTACCACAGTGTGGTGTAGGGTATAAATAGTATGGCGTTTATGCCACTTTCAAAATAAACGTTCATTTGTTTAGATCAACATATATGTTTAGATTCCGAAACATATGTATAATATTTGTTTGCGTCAAATATTATATATTTGGAGTTGTTGTCTAAGAAACAGTCGATTTATTTCCAATTTTCAGAAATTCCTCCACTGTGCGATGCTCTGGTGATAGGGGAGTGATTTTGGAATTTCCATCGTCTGAGATACAATGAACAAAAGTAGCTTCGAGATCGAAGAACAATATAAGTTTATTATTTGTTATTAATCTTCTTCACTTAAGTGCGCTAAGAGTGCTAATTAAACGAACGCGTCGACAGTCGACGCTTTCTACGGCCACAGTCACAGTAAACGGCGACGACAGACATCATCATTAGGGTTGCCAGACGGTCGGGATTCGTCGGGATTTTCCCGACTTTTCGCCTATTTACAGAGTCCCGATTATTGAAGTAATTTAGGGAGGAAATCCCGACTTTTTTCCATTTACTCTCTACACTATGGAAAATAAAATCGCAGTAAAAAAAATAATACAGAAAATACAAGAAAATGCTATTTTCATATGTACTTGTTATGTACATTTGTAATTTTTCCGTCACTAATCTTTCATCTTTCAAGAAATGTAAATTTTGAACGAATTCAGCAATTACAAAAGTTATACAAATTTTAGATGCAGTGTCCTATGAAATGTTGTACATCGACTACTGCAATCTTCGAGCTATTTGTAAAGAATTGCCACGGATATTTATACCCTTGTTTCATGGCAGATGTTTGTCAGACATAGAAATGTTACAGCTAGACCCACCTTAAAATATACCGATCGACTAAGAATCAGATATAGTTATACAGAGCTCATTAGTTATAAAAGCTGTATTTTACATGCAATTGTTTTGAAATTTTGAATGGTAGAGTTTTTTATCCAGAGAACAACTTTGCTCAATTTGACGAAAATCGGTTCAGATTTAGATTTATACCCTAAGAAAAAAAATCGCTTCTGTAGTATATTTTCTGGAAACATATTATATTTGGGAAAAATTACTTTTTTCCTATAGGTATGAAAACTAATTCTGTAGTCGATTTAAATATTTCCCCTTTTTAAAGATAACTTGCACCAAAACTCCGAAAAAAATAACATTGACAAGAGAGATATTCAAACTTTTTTTCCGGTATTTAAATATAAAATATTTGCACCAAAGTATATTTTATTTAAATTTTGATCCCAAACATATTATGCTTCCTGTTTTTTTCTCCGTGTATCCCATATATATGTTTCGTCCTAATTGGCCCTTTAGCCCTATAGAAGCTACCCGGGGCAAAATCGCCTTTTTTTGCTATGTTTCAATCGAAACAAAATATATTTGGAACACAAATTTTTAAATATTTTATATTTCTTTCCAAAGATATTTTATTTGAAAATCAATAAAACATATTTGGAACGCATATATTATTATTTTTCAACAAATAATATTAATTTCTCAAATAAAATATGTGTTTAAGTACAAATATAATTATTATTTAGGAATTTTTCCAAATATATTTGTTTTAAAAAATATTTCCAAAACTTTTGCTGCTAAGTACTTTATATTGCTCTAAGATTTTACGATTTCAATTATTATTTTTACGAAAATTAAACATTTCTAAAAATTTAACTTTGAATTACTGAAAAATTTAAGACAATTTATTTATTTTATGAATACTTAATGCAAATAACTATTTGTTTCGGAAATAACAGTCACATTGGGATGCAAACAAATATTTGTTTAGAATATCATCTTCCCAAATACACAATTTTTTTTATGTTTAGAGTTTATTATATGTTTAAAGTGTACCATAAACATATACAGAAGCGATTTTTTTCAGCGTGTATAGTTTACATCCAACCGTTTTAAAGTAAAAGCGGATTTCGTGAAGTATAACACAAAGAAAGTATTTGTGGCAAACATAATATTGACCTATAGTGTATATAAGTTATTTTGAATATTCTTATGTTAGACTTTTATTGAAACTGTAATGAGTTTTTTTAAAATGCCAAAACCAATAAAATATGATCTTTTTATTTGTCCCGACAAATCCCGCTTTTAAGTCTCGGTTATCCCGACTTTTCGAATACGGTGTCTGGCAACCCTAATCATCATCCGCGCGGCATTAACAATATCACGTCTCCGACACCTAGTCCCAAACACAAACACAACCACCACTCCTGCCTCCACTCACCACTCACCGTAGCAAATGCTCTACCCACAAGTAAAACAATTACAACAACAGCAAATATCAATTACAAAAACGAAAAAAGTCAATGTAAACAAAACGGCGAAAAGTAAAATATAATTTAATCGAATGCACAGATATTTAATCGACTAAAATTGTTATAACAGAAATGGTGATTGTGGCAGCAGTAGAACAGACAGAGCACCGACACAGAGGGCGCGAGTATTAATGGAAAAGCGAAAAAAAGACAACAAACACTTAGCTGGATTTGCGATAAAAATACTCACTCCCTCTCTCTCTCTCTCTCTATCTCTTCCAACTATTCCTAAATGGTTTGTGAAAACCACAAATCCCTGCAAACATACACATACACATACTTTAACAAACAACCCGGTAAGCAAAATTTGCCGTTGCAGATAATATCGGCAATAACTCACCAATGATTTGTCGCGAGAGTTAAATGTCGATCAAATCTTGTGAAATGACGTATGGAAAACATTCACGATAAACTGCAAGGAACACAAGTAAGAAAATTTCAGTCGATTAAAACGATTAAGTTAAACCCCTACATTGTGAGTAATATAATATTGAATATTGTTCTTTATTTGGGAGATGTCAGCATAGTGGAAAAAGTTTGCTTATTCGCCGTCACTCTGTAGTAATTTCAGAAGTTGTCTAAAGTACAGAAATGGGAATATTTAGATCATTGCTGCAGAAGTTATTGGTGGAAAAAGTTTGCTTATTCGCTGTCACTCTGTAGTACTTTCAAAAGTTGTCTAGAATACAGAAATGGAAATATTTAGATCATTTCTGCAGAAGTTATTTGGAAATTGTGTTCGAATGAATCCGTCAATTGGTGTGGCGATACCAGAAGTGGCATGTGATCACTGGTATTAAAATTATGATATATTATCATCCATAAATGTATCCTAAGATATAGGTATATATATGTATGTTACAACATACAAATCGATCAATCGGTCGCTCCCTTCGAAAGTTATCGTGCGCGCCAACCAGACAGACGGACGGGCTTTACTCAAATGTCGTAAAAAATATACTTAAGGTTAGGTCACTTGTTATAAGTTATACTGAGGAAGTGCTGTAGGAAGCTCTTTATTAGGGCAACGGCCACCAGAGCCCCACATAGGACTGGAACACATATCAGTAAGAACTCAAGCGATACACACAGAGTTGAGAAAGACTCAATATAAATCCTGGCTAGAGTTTTGTACTGGCGTAGAATGCTCTTCCGAAGCCTCAAGGTTACGCAACATTTTAGCGTCAACACCTTGTACTATTGCTACACCAAGAAAGATGATAGTTCTCGGACTACGTCCAGTGAGGATTGTCTGGAAGTGCTCCCGGATACACATTTTTCCTCAAAATCCTGGAGAGATTAATAGATAGTTTCCTTAGGATTAAAATTGATCAAAAACTACTGGCCAATCAACAGCATGCCTACAGCAACGGCAAGTCCACCGAAACCGTCTCGCATGATTTGGTCAGTTTTATTGAAGGATCCCTCTATGTTAAAGAATCTACTATGGTAGCTTTCTTAGATATAGAAGAGGCCTTGAATTACATAAGTCTAGCCGCTGTAATTGCAGCTTTGGCAACCCTGGGGTTTGATAGCATTATACGTAGGTTCATTCACTTCCTTCTGATTAATAGACGCGTTTCAGCAATCTTAGGTTCGACTGACCTCCTAGCTCTTCTTGAGACATAGTGCACTTACGGCAACAAATGACAGGTGATCACTAGTCAGCTGCATATATTCGCTGCTGATGTGGCCCGGACTAGACTCAAAACGCACTCCTGTCGTCGTCGAGACCGTACGTCTCACTTACGGTACCTGCCATGACGGGTCGCTGTCTTATTGTCGCTGTCTTGACTTTTCAGAAGTGGAAACGAAGAGGCGGAGGAATCAATAGAACACCTTCTGCGTTTGTGCCTCGCCCTCCCCAGTAAGCGGTATACAACCTCAGGCTCTTATTTAATTGAGGAGTTAGCTAACTTGGCTGATTGATTTTGGTAACCGCCAACTTTTAAGCTTTTTATAGCAAACAAATTGGTTCAACGGGAGGGGCTAGGGATAACTTATTTTTCCTTTACGTCCATGTGGTAACACAATGGACTGTATGTATAGTCTAACGGAGTTTTCTTTTGTGCCAAAAAATGCTAACATTTTTCTGCCTTTCACCCCAAAAATGCCTTTTTGTTTTCGTTTGTAAAAAAATGCTGCGGTGTGAAAGGATTTGGTTTCTTTTGTAAAAAAATGTAGCATCTGCGCAATGCAAAAACAACATTTGAGCCCTGTATTTAATCTAAGGGGTAAGGGGCTGCCCTATAAAACAGATGTGTTTTTCAGCATCGAGCGAGTATATGCGTGTTTTTTCTAATGAAGTTTCGACAAGGTGTATTTAGGTGGCGCCGTGGAGTATTAAGTTTCTTTTGTGAGTTAAAAGGTTTGGTTGGTTCAGAATTCAGCGGTTTCCTATAACCCTTTTTATACCTTACACCACACTGTGGTACAGGGTATTATGACTTTGTGCATTTGTTCGTAACACCCAAAAGGAGACGAGATAGACCCATTGTTTATTATACCGATCGACTTGTAATCACTTTCTGAGTCGATTTAGCTATGTCGGTCTGTCTGTCCGTCTGTCTGGCTGTCTGTCTGTCCGCCTGTAGACGTATTCTTGTAATCAAAGTACAAGTCGCAATTATGGTCCGATCTCAACGAAACTTTGCACATATATTTTTTAGGCCCAAGAACGATCCCTATTGAATTTGGTTAAAATCGGTTCAGATTTACATATATCTCCCATATATATGTACCTCCGATTTGGCATATATGCACTGTATAAGCAACATTTTGTAACCGATTTGTACAAAAATTGACAGAGAGTAGTCTCGTGAAACACTTAGATACAATACAAAATTTGGGGGAAATCGGTTCAGATTTATATATAGCCCCCATATATATGTTGCACCCGATTTGACATGTAAGCGCTGTAGAAACTGTATTTTATATCCAATCAGTACGAAATTCGGCAGAAAGGGGTTTCTTATTACATGAAGGAATACTGCCAAATTCGGAGAAAATCGGTTCAGATTTAGATATAGCCCCCATATATATGTTACCCCCGATTTGAAATTCAATAGCTGTAGAAACTGTATTTTATATCCGATCACAGCGAAATTCGGCAGAAAGAGGTTTCTTATTACACGAAGGAATACTGCCAAATTTGGAGAAAATCGGTTCAGATTTAGATATAGCCCCCATATATATGTTAGCACCGATTTGACATTTAAGCGCTGTAGACACTGTATTTTATATCCGATCAGTACGAAATTCGACAGAAAGAGGTTTCTATTTTACATGAATGAGTATTCAGGGAAAATCGATTCAGATTTATATATAAGCTCCATATATATGTTCCTCCTGATTTGGTTACAAAGCGCTGTAGAAGTTGTACTTTACTTCCGATCATTACAAAATTCTCCAGAAAGATGTTTCTCAATTTAGGAACGAATATTGCTTAATTTAGCGATTATCGGTTCAGAATTAGATATATCCGCATATATATGTTCTTACACATTTACCAATTATTCCAAATTATTATCGCAATAACCCTTATCGCATTGTTAGGGAGGTGTAGGGTATTATATAGTCGGCCCCGCCCGACTTTCTGCCTTTCCTTACTGGTTAAAAGTGTATAAAGCTGCCACAATCTTGTTAGCTTTACAGAATGTTTAGTTTGAATTTTAACTAGTCAAGGCTAGTAAAATACAAAGTATTTTGCGCTTTCAACGAATTCTAGCTGGTACCTTATATCTCCGATTGAAAATAAATAGTTCTGTCTTTCTCGCCTTCAAAACAAGACCATTCTCGGAAGCCATCTTGCGATGGTATGAAGGGCTCATTGTAGTATATCTCTAAGAGTACTCGAAAACTTCTCTCTAACAGATATTGCGATAAAGCAGAAAACGAGTACTGTTTGTGAAGAGATTCTATAGCAGAGAATTTTTTTAATATTTCGAAAAAAAATATATATTTTTTTTTAAAAAATCCATAAAATTTTCTTTTTATTCTCTTTTAAACTATGTATGTAAACTTTGTAAAAATCTGCGCAGTTGTTAAAGAGCAATTACAAATTTCGTAAAATCCAAAACAAATTTTTCTCAATTTTTAAAATTTTAAATACCAATAAAATTTAGTACATTTTTTTTCAATAAATATTTATGAAGTTTTTAGGCAAAAAGGAATTTTATAGGTTGATATGAAAAATGTTGAGCCAAACACTACAAACTATCAAATTCCAGTAAAAACACTTGTACGACCACTGGGTCTTATGAATAACATTAATTGTAATTATTCATACGACCTAGTGGTCAAAGAAATATCGATACTAGTAAAGAATCTTTTAACTAGTTTTGTGCTCAAAACCCCGACACACGTATATTTTTTTGCTCTCCTCTACCATAGCACATTGTCAGATCCCCCCGTAATTTTGGGAAAAGTTCGAAATTGTTGTACATTTCGATTCATGCTTTCGCCGGCAGTGATATCTTGAAGATACGTCCAACCGGGAATATTCGTGTTTTGTTCTCCACCCCACCAACTATATGCCAACCAACACACCCACAATCATTGCAGAGGCAGACCGACAAATATGCAGCAAAATACTTTTTTTCGTATATTTACAATTTATTTACATAAAATCGCAATGCCACTGATGTCGTCTATATTTGATTGATTGCTCATTGGAAGTGATGCTAGGGGCAAATTATAAAGCTACAAAAAGTCGACCACAACATTGTGGCCATTTGTGTTGTTGTCGCATTTCCGTTCTCTACAAATGTCTGGATTTTTGAATTAATAAACAAAGTTATGCATGCAACAAGAAGACACAAATATTGCTGTGGTCAAAAAAACACTGCATATTTCAAAGGTATTCAATTATACACAGAAAGAAAAAAGCTTATTGATAGTAATGAAAATAATTCGTTGATATTAATGCAAGGAATTCGTCAATTTAGATCATTATTTATGTAATAAAATTTATATTTAAAACCAGTAAGGAAATTTCAGTACAGTAAACCGAATAATTCACATGTCCCAAATTAAGCCAAGGGGCAAACAATGACCGCCATGGTGTTCGTCTCTATTAGTTATGCTGAGGGAATGCTGTATGAAGCTCTTTAATAGGCCAAAGGACACTAGAGCCCCAGCGAACTGGAACACATACAAAGAAAACTGAAGCGGTACAAAAAAGAGTTGAGAAGAGCTTAAAATAAATCCTGGACAGATTTCTGTAGTGGCGTAGTAAGCTCAAGGCTGTGGACAATTTTAGCCTCAACACTTTATACTATTGGTTACATCAAGAAAGATGATAGTTCTTGGGCTACGACCTGTGAGGAATCGCTGGGAGTGCTCCTGGATACACATTTCCCGGGCAACTCTGAAATAAAGCCATCACAAATCGCCAGTGAGATTGTAACCGAATCAAGAATACTTTGGACTATCAAAATCTTTAAACCAGACAAAGTATCGCCGGCGGAGCTATACGCAGTGGCTGATCTCTCTGGAGGATCCCACTCTGTTAACGAATATAGAGGGCCTTCAATAACATAAATCCATCCGCTATAATTACAGCTTAACGCCCCAAGGGGGCAAATTGATTAGGTATTTTACTTTTGGACAGGAAGTTCCACTTCATACCCAATATTTTGAAAAGTGTAAAGAAAGCTGTGGCAGCGCTATATACCTCTAAAAGGGTATTAGGAGAATGTTGGGGTCTGAACCCGCGTATAGTTTATTTGTTTAAAGCTTAAACTTTTTAAGTCGCCAGTACCAGACTAAGTCTCGCCTGCGTAGCTACAGGGAGTGGCTGATACAATTGCCCCCTGGCTCAGAGGATATACACATGTTGTATAAAACAGACCTACATACCAAACAAATGGAGAGAAGCCAAGGTTTTTTTCATCCCCAAAGCGGGAAACCTGTCCCATATTGGAGTAGAGGATTTCCGGCCAATTAGTCTATAGTAATTTCTCCTTAAAACTCTGGAGAAATTAATAGATAGTTACCTTAGGACTAAAATTGATCAGAGGCTACCTTCCACTCAGCAGCATGCCTACAGCAAGGGCAAGTCCATCAAAACCGCCCTGCATGATCTAGTCAGCTTTATTGGAGGATCCCTCCCTGTTAAGGAATACACTATGGTAGTTTCCTTAGATATAGATGGGGGCTTCAATAACACAAATCCAGCCGCTATAATTAGGGCTTTAGCAACCCTGGGGGTTGATAGCGGTATACGTAGGTTCATTCATAATCATATAATTAACAGACACATTTTACCTAACTTAGGATCAACTGAACTCCATGGATTTGTCAGCAGTGGAACTTGCCAAGTGGGTGTTCTATTTCCTCTACTATGGAATCTCTCCATGAACAATATTTAGTTTTATCTGGAGATGATGGGTGTCAGAGTTATTGCCTATGCAGATGACTTGGCTAGCTGTTAGAGCGAAGTTTGAGAGAACTCTTAGAGAGATCCTACAGCAGGCCCTTCATCCAACAAGATGGCAAGGTGGGCTTCCGATAATGGTCTTGATGTCAACCCGACCATGGCGGATATAGTTGTTTTCACCAGTAGAAATAAAGTACCAAAAGTTACTCCTATATCCTTGAGGGGTTTTGAAATTCCCTTCTCTCTAAGCGCAAAATACTTAGGAATTTTACTGGACAGGAAGTCCAATATTTTGGAAAGAGCAAAGAAGGCTGTGGTAGCGCTATACACCTGTAAAAGGGTAATATGAAAACACGGGGGTCTGAACCCGCGTATAGTTTTTTCTTTGTATACGGCAGTAGGCAGACCGATTATACTGTACGGCATTATCGTCTGGTGGACAGCTCTGCAGAAATCCACCTTCTAGGCCATACTAAACAAGGATCAGTGAATGGCTGCTATATGTAACATTTGTGCGCTAAGAACAACACCAACTGAGGCACTAAATGTTATACTATTACATTAATGACGCTAGACTTTATATCAAGGCAATATAAAACAGCTACCGCTATTATACCTAGGAAACTGACACTCTGGTCAGGAAATGGCATCGGATATAGTTTCATTCTAGACACAATGCCTGACCTTCCAGGTATTGCTAATTACACTATGACTGAACAATTTTTTTAAAAGACGTATCGTAGTCATATAGCTGATAGATCAGAATGGAATTGCGGGTGTCGTGGACATAGGAGATTCGAGAAGTTCTATGCAGACGGTTTCAAACTCAACAACCAAGTTATCTTTCCCAGTAATTAAAGAGTCCCTAACCACTGTAGTTTTTACCAGGCAGAAATCTATCAGAATGACTAGAATTATTGTTCTGACCAAAGTTGGTATTTTCCGTGACAGTCAGGCTGCTATAATGTCCGTGGAAACTGTTTTCCTGGTTTCGAAAACTATCATTGACTGTCGCAGATCTCTTCTCGAGATGGCTAAGCATTTCAAAATTACCTGATGTAGATGTAGGGCCACAGGGATATTCCAGGAAACTGCAAAGCAGATATACGTACTATCCAGGCTAGGAACTATCTTACACGCTCCAGGTAAATTGTAATATGTGGCCTCTAGGAATATGCAAGATCTTCTTGAGAGATACGAGTGGTGTCTTAATGGTACCAAATAACAGGTGATGTCACATACATTCCAGACTGCTGTGCCTCTGCCTAACCTTCATCAACGCCCTGCTATCGGTATCGAGATCTGAGATCTCACTTATCGTGTCTTTCATGTCTGGTAACGGACTTACTGGACGGCACGCAGATATCCCTCTGTAGGTCTTATGCAATGACTTTTTGCAGAAGTACGATGAGGAGGAGGAATAAACGGAACACCGTCCGTGTTTGTGGCCGCTACTATAGGCTCTCATTTTCTGGGCTTTGGTATCTTTTCTAAGAATCTAGGGCTATTCATTGCCAAAAGATTGCGTTCGAGTTTACCAGGCAGCAATATTAGTTTTAGAAAGCAGAATGGATGAGAATTGATGTTCTGTTTACTTGCTGATTAAAGTTTATAGCACTATTTTCTCTGATAGTCGTCAGGCTGCTATAAAGTAGTGGCCTCTACAGTCACAGATGTATATTTGAGATGACTGAACAGTTAAATATTCTTTGACTACCGGACCACAGAGGCATCCCAGGGTACTGCAAAGCAGATGAACTTGAAAGGCTAAGAATTACCTCAGATGCTATAGCTGATCTAGAGTATGTGGACTTCTATTGAGAGATAGTGCCTTTACGGCAACAAATGACAACATGTCACTAGTCAGGAACTGCATACGTTCTAGGCTACTGTAGCCCTGCCTGAACTTAAAACACGCCAACATCAGGATGTCGTTATCTATACCGGACGTATCACTTATTTTAAAAATTATTTTACGGCACGCGGAGAGACTGGAGGCCTTGCGATATTAATTTTGCTGAAGCTGCGAAGACGAAGAGGAATCAATAGATAGCTTATGTCTCTGTGCCCCGCTCTCTCTTGAGGGCGACAGGCTACCATAGGCTCTCATTTCATTGGGCTTTGATGTATTTTCTAAGATACTAGGGCTATCCATTTCCAAAATTTAGCAGACGAGTTTACAAGTCGAAAATCTCAGTGTTTAAGTTAAGGATGTTTTGACCAAAATATGTAGTAGTATTTTCTTTGATAGTCGTCAGGATGTTATAAATGACCTGGAAACTGTCTTCCAGACTTCAAATGCTGGCCTCTACTGTCGCCGATGTGTAACTGAGATGACTGAACAGTTAAATATTCACCTGCTTTAGGGATCGGTCCACAGAGATCTACCAGGGAACTGCAAAACAGATGAACTTAGAAGACTATGAATTACAGTGTTGCCAGACGAATTTCAAATCAAAATGGGGATACAAAAATCGTCAAATCATCAAAATAAATTTTCGAAATCGTCAAAAAATCGTCAACACAAAAATCTACCGGCAAGATGTCCTTCGTACATGTACAGACGAAGGACATGTTTCGGAGATAGATATGTATTAATGGGTACTCTCAAATGATTTTTGGGGTTCGTCAAAATGAACTTAAAATTAATTTTGTTGGCGTTTCTCACTTTCTTGAACGACATTAATACATTAGTTTGGCGTTTGAAAATAGTCTTTCATTAGTCATATTTATTTCTTTACGTCATGAAAGCCACTAGCTTTAACTTATTGGGACGAAGTTTGACAAAATGCATAGAACCATTCACGTCAACAGAGTTCAGTATATGTACATCCATTGTTTTATACAGCCCCCATACGAATGTTCCATTAGATTCAACTTCTTGACGCATTAGAAATCACTAGTACCAACCGATTAGACTGAATTTTGACAATTTAATATTATCTAAAACAACTCAAAGGGAGACTAAAATTTGGTTATTTGCGTTTACTTTTACCCATAATCATTCATACGAGTACTGACCTAATTTTTGTCAGCATTTTGGTATAGCTCCCACGCGATATGACTTTTTAGCGCGTTTTTACCAATCGATTGGGCTAAAATTCGGCAACTTGTATTTTATTAACCCAGAACCATTTCAAGAAACAAGTGAACCCATTTCAGCATATTTCGGCATAGTCCCATACAACTGTCAAAACCGATTTGGCTTCATAGCCCCAAAGAAAAAAATCCCTTCCAATTTGGCTTACAAATTATATATGTGATTAATTTTAGCTGGAACGATTCGTTGGAATAATGACCTAGGTTCACGATTTGACGTAGCCCTTACTTTACCTAAAAAATTTCACTGTAATTTCCTCTGCCAATTTTACAACTTAACACAACTTTAGAGATTTTTCTTGGTATGTTATTGAGTGCGGTCCATAATATTTTAGACATTTTCTAATATTTCTGATTTTTATTTTAAAAAGATAAATGGGAGTGTAAATATATCTTGAAGGAGTTATAAAAAAATCTTTAATATAAGAACAATTTGTAAAGTTGTCCTTACTTTTTTCATATCATAAAAAATCTTCATTTCGGGCTAAAATCGTCAAATCGTCATGTCCTATTTTGGGCTCTGAAAATCGTCAAAATGACGATAAATCGTAATTTCTGGCAACACTAATGAAGAACCTTAGATGCTGTAGAAGTATGTGCTTACGACTCGTGCGACCTGCAAGCTTTTACTGAATTGCCTTTGACAGATGGTTATCAGTCCGGAACTGCATACAGCCCTTATAAGGCCCTGTCTCAACCCCAAACGCAAAACTGCCGACTGTTGTCGTTATCGAGACCGGACGTCTCACTTATAATTTCTGTCCTGACGGGTCACGGACTTATTGGACGACACAAAGTGATTGAAGGTTTTATGAAATAACTTTTGCAGAAGCTGCGGAAGCATCTACCCATTTGCCAAAAGACTTTATTTTTAGTTTGTCATGTATCATCAAAAGAATCGCAACCAATATTTCGGTTGTATTTTCCAAAATATTTAATTTAATTATTCTAAATTTGGGAAATTATTGGGATAACCAAAAAACGATTATTTATTAATATTTTTTCTGTTGTAGTAACCAATTATTCGTTGCAATAATAATCTTTGGTCTATTGATACAATTTCTGTTGTCTAGAATAAAACATTGGTTGTCACAACCAAAAATCGATCATATGGTACTACAATAAAAGTTTAATATTGGTTACCACAACTAACCGAGTGTCAATGAAAAAAACAATCTTAATTTGATAGATACAACCATCGATTTAGGTTAGGTTGAAGAGAGGAGACGTTTAAACGTCTCATGTCCATGGACATACACTTAAGCCAGTGGTTCGGCCTGTTGTGCGCTCCTTTTTATGATCTTTTTATACCTTCCGAGTTACAGAAAATCGGTACTAGACACGAATTTTCTCAGTATCTTCCAGTCATATTCTCTGAGATGAGTCAAGTCTGGCAATATGTCGGACCCGAAATGTTGGTATCTTGCATGTGTGAAAGCCGGGCAGTGACACAGAAAATGTTCCATCGTTAGTCCTATGCGATGCGATGCTAGTCCTATGCGATGAAGATGTGCTTGTAAGCTTGAGTGTCCCGTTAGAATACTCATCATCTTACTAATATCGATCTTGTTTAGTTTCAGAAGACTTCTTGTTTTCTTTTCATTTGGGTCACCCCACAGTATCTTTGCAGTTGCTCCTACTGTTGCGCTATTCCACACAGTTTTATGAGCCATCACTGCCCAGTGCTTCAACTCATTTTTCGTGGCTTCGAAAGGTTTCCAATTTTCCAAGTTAATTACTCGATGTTCTCTGCCCTTTGAAGCCAAGTTGTTTTCCCGTTCATTTCCAATCACTCCGTTGTGTCCTGGTACCCAGCAAATAAGCAATTGACCTGAGTAAATCAGTTATCGTTCTTTTACAGTCCAACACAGTTCTGGATTTGACCCTTTCCGATGTAATTGCTTTAATCGCCATTTGGCTATCTGTGAAGATGTTGGCATATTTAGGCTTTGTCGTGTTACTGAGCCAGTTCACACACTCCGTGATTGCTCGAACTTCTGCTTGAAATACCGTGTTATGGTCAGGGAGGCGGAAGTGAAGTTCGACTTCTGGTTCATCAATAAAAAGTCCCAGACCCGTCCTTCCTCCTCGCTTGCACCCATCCGTGCAGCAGCTGGTTCCCACTGACACATGGGCCAAAGTTCAATTTTCCCAGAAGCGTCTGTCTGGCACAAACGTATCACAGATAGCTGTAAGCCGCACTTCAGGAATGCGGTCCGAAATTTCTGGCGTTTGAATGTGACCAACTAGATATTCTAAAATCTTCTGATGGTTCGACTTGTGGTCTCGATTTATCCATTCACCCATCACTTGTAGACGTCTTGCTGTGAGGGCAACCATCGATTTAGTTGCAAGCATTTTAATTTGATCGTATCCATGTTATTGTTGATGTTTCAACTATTTATACATAAATACAACCGACACACGGTGTAGCCAATAACATTTTGTTTTTTTATTGTTACAATCGGAATCCAGTGCGCTGGCTGCGCAGTATCCACCTGATTTGGGTACCAAACTACATACCAAGGAACCGCAAAGCCTATGAACTTACATGACTATAAACTACCTCAGATGATATATTGGTTCGGGAGTATGTCGATATGCCTCTAGCTAAGAGGTATCAATACAACAGCTTCGGTGTCTGTGGCCGTTTTCTGTTGAATGCAGCGGGATTATGGTAAAATCCTCTAATTACATTTGGACACTTTGAAAACGTAACAGAAAGGAGACCCTATGGATATATCTATTTCGACCATGCTCTACCCCTAAAATTGCAATCAAATCTTACCATAAGTCAAACGTCATACTAATCGTCAACATTTTCAAATAGTGTCTTAGAGAAAAATATTCCTCGTTAAAAAATAATTATGAGTCCCCTTTCAATATATTTACGAGAAATCAACAGGTTTTCTAATTTCATAGGTTTTGTCAGCTAGCTTTGTAGTTTCCCTAGACTCGTAACAGAAAAATAATTTACAAAAATGTAATTAAAAAACTAATATCAATAAATATTTTCTGCTACGAGTAGAAAAATACACATATTATGTTATAACTCGAAATCTGCTTATTTCTCATAAAAGCGTTTGTTTAAATAGTAATCAACCCTTTTACTTTTTAAATGAATTTCAACTTGTGTGAGAGTTTCTTTAGGAGCTACATAGACGATAGAATTTTTAAGAATTCTTGTGGACCGGCAGATCTAGTAGACTACAAGAGGAATTATTAACAGAGGAGAAGATGAATCGTACATTGTTTATTATTAATGTTCCCTATGATATATCATACATCTGCTTAACACAGGGAGACATAGAACCCAATCCCGATGCCGTCAATCATATATGAATCATAGAAACTCAATAAATTGGTTGAACTATCCGAAAGTTAAAAAAAAATCCTGCGACATAGACTCATGAAAACCTGCATCTGCTGCAGGTCTCCCGCTCAGTATGGTACCATCTTTATATAGTCTTGGTGGACTTTCTGCATACAGTTGTCAATGCCCTCGTCCAACCAACAATATTTGGATTTTACGTTCTCAAGATTCTGCTGTATTAAATCTTCACGTTAGGAATCAGACTTAACTAATGTGAGAATTTCCTTAGGGAAAACAGTATATTCCCCGTTGAAAATCTTCATGTTGGGGATATCAACTTACATGAGACTTTCTTTGGGAGCTACATAGACGATAGAATTTTTAAAAGTTCTTATAGACCTGCAGATCTAATAGACTACAGAGGAATTATTACCAGAGGCGAGGGGGATTTAACTAGTAATGCTCCGTATGATATCTCATACAACTGCTGAACGCATATATATAGGGTTATCCATTTCGAGGTTCCCTACTTTTTTTAAAGAAAAAAACACAGAAAATTCAAATTGAATGGGGAATGTTTATAATCATTTGAAAGAACATTCTTTGGCATTTATTTCGACTGGTAACTGGCGAATGACACGATGAAATGCCAACCAAAAATAACATGACAGCATGACACGACTCACACGTGATCTGTCACAAAAAGGCTATTGAAAAAAGTATCTCTACTTGGATCAACCTATATATAGATCATAGAAACTCAATAAATTGGTTGAACTCCTTGTGCTGCATTTGCTCCAGCTTTTCCTCATACCACAGAAGGTTAAAAAAATCGAGCTACATAGATTCATAAAAACCTACATCTTCTGCAAGTTTCGCGCTGAGAAAGGTATGACGATATTTAAGTGGTCTTAATCGGTCTCTATCGGATTGTATATAGTTGTCAATGCCCTCGTCCGATCCACTGTTTTTTTTAATATTACGTTATCAAGGTTCTGCAGTAAAAAATCTTCACCCATACGAGAACATTCAAGGTACATATAGCCAGCAGAGAGGAATGTGCAAAAAGCTCTGTCATTGCAGAGAATGAAATTTCAATCTTCACTCCAAGATGGATACCGGAACAGTGTCGGCAGATAACTATTGTTCCTTAGAAATCAACTTCTCGGAATGACTACCAATTTACTGCAATGTCTTCTTTCAAGCTGAGATATACTTCATACAAATCACCGCAAATAAGTTTTGATGCAAGGACTTAACCTTCTCTCGATGCGATACTAAATTGTATAAACGTTGAGAAAGGACTCATAGTCATTTTTTTTTTTTTAAAGGCGCCAACTTAAAATATCGTCATGACTATTTATGACTTTTAACATATGATATTTATGACTTTTAACATATGATAGTATTTGAATGCAATTTTTTAAGGGTAAGGGGGAGAGAAGCGTGGACGCGTGTTTAGAAAGAAATTATTCTCCAAGGGTGCTTTTTATTTCGTTCTTTGGACTGAAGAGTGTATTACGAAGTGTTAAACTTCAAAATCAAATCTCTCTGATTTCCCAGCAAATTTGTGGTGGTATATCGCGAAAACAAGAGCTAACTTACAAAAACTGCTAATACTACTGGATTCTGTGTAGACGAAATTGGTCTATCCATAGGGTCTACTTTCTGTTACATTTTTGGACTAGCACAGTGTTATTAACCTAGCCTAACCTAATACTCCTCGTTTGCGAAAACTGAAGTTTCACTGGACTTTTCAAAACAGAAAATTAGAAAAGAAACCCTTTGATCTTCAGTCCAATTCTACAGTCAGAAAAACAGACATATCTATCCCTCATATGGAATCATTAAAATGAGAAGTTTCGTTTATTGCGTCAGAAAATTATTTCCCTCAAACACATTTTTGTTTGGACGAAAAGAAATTTCTGTTCTCGTAAACAAAGTTTGTATTTGTATTTGTCCCTGTGGTAATATTTTTTCTTAGCATTTAGTAATTTTTCACATGGATCAATATTGTGGAATTTTACGCCTAATAATATTCACGATCTAACACTTTTGAGGTGTTACGCATTTGGTCCTTCCGCAGCAAATTGTGTAGACCCTGAAGGAACCCTACGTGTAATGCAGAGCCAATTAACCTGTATTTACAGATTCCAGAACTAATTTAAATCAGGACCGGTCACTGATCTGATCCGCTATGGATTGATTTATGCCAATTGGTGGGCGTTAAATGCGCCAAATAGTATTGTCAGATGCATTAAATCATTTAATGAATGCTTCAGTGAAATAAGCTTTTCGAAGTTCAAAGATTAATGGTAAACATTTAATAGGGTTTAAAGGGGACTTCTCCTGTAAGTGATATTATAAAGACAGGTAAGAATGCGGTCCCAAAATTAGCCGACATGACATGTAGATGGCGTTAGTAGTTAAAAAAATTATTTTGTAAAATGTGGCAGCCTTCTAAACGTTTTCAGTAATGTTGTAAACATGGAAAAAATTGTCACCGATATGTAATAAAATACTTTAATTTGAAAGGTCTCAGTCCAAAAAGTGTCATATATGCATGTTGACGGAAAATTTAAGGTGAGAATGCAGTACGGAAGATGGCTGCCGCGCTTGCTCACAATAAATACAATGCACCAGTCCACACATCCACTATTGCGGTGGCCAAAATCAATGAATTAAAGTTCGAATTTCTTTAGCACGCACCTTATTCGCCAGTTTTAGCTCCCTCGGATGATTCTTTGTTTCCAAACTTGACGAGCTGGAATTTGGGGTTGATGGCTATTTTCAGGAGCTAGATAGTTCCTACTATAAACAGGGTATATTCTTTCAGATCAGTATCTGAATAAGTCATCAAGCGTCAATTTACCACCTGCAATGACAAAGCCATATTAAAGTTATTGCTTGTTTTCCTATACATATAAGGTACAATCTGGGAACCGGTCCCCATCCTTAAGGGACCTGACACGTGTCTGTTTTTGCAACGTTCCAATTCCTCGAAGGTTACGTTTATTGTGATTTGTACTTTTGTCAACTACAGAATAATTCGGCGAAAACTTCATTTCGATTTTTTTTATGCTTTTTCTCATTAATTTCGGTTTTACATAACGACTTTCCCTTTTCCCAATATAAATATATTTTATTTAAATAACCTTAAAAATAATTTGCATTTAAATGTCCGTTGACCTTTTTTTAGCAAACAATATCGATATTTTAGGATTGACAAAACAATACATCCGCTGCTTTTATTAAAGCTATAAAATAGGACCGTATCTCTTAAAACAACATTGAAATAATATAAACAGATGGATGGGGGAAAAAAAACAAAATTCAAATGTTTTCAAAGGCCATAATCAAATTCTTATTTACCATTGACGTGATGATGAAGATGATGAGATACAATATCACAGATTTGATTATACACTGAGTTTTCACACAACATTTGGATAAGCTCACACGCATGTGACACACG
Source organism: Eudasyphora cyanicolor (assembly GCA_963930755.1). Classification (NCBI taxonomy): domain Eukaryota; kingdom Metazoa; phylum Arthropoda; class Insecta; order Diptera; family Muscidae; genus Eudasyphora; species Eudasyphora cyanicolor. The sequence continues at coordinate 214,024,083 of OZ005734.1, read as the reverse complement.
AAGCCTCCTTTCCATCACCGGCGTTGGAGAGGTTTGAGATTGGGCGTGGGAGTTGTCAAATAGCCTGTTATACCAGGGAAAAGCATAAACGGCTTTTTTGTTCGCCCACAATCACCACCACATCTGTTGAACTCAGATAATTTGCGTAAATTTCCATAGATACCCGTACACCAAACCCGGGAACCTGCCCGCCCGCCAGCCAGGCAGTCAGTCAACCTTCCCTCCTCCCCCCAAAACCATGTGGGAAGACTAAGCAGAAGGAGACCCATCATCATTAGAAGCCTTCAAATGACAGACAATTACTTACGCTTACTTTTTGTTTCCTTCGCTTTTTTTTGTTTGAAAACAAAAGCAAAGCCGAGCCGTGCCACAACCACATCCAGAACTTTAGCAATAAATATAGAAATAATCATAAATTTAATGCTACTTGTCGTATCGGCTGGTCGGGGTGAAAATATGTGTGACAGACAGACTGACGGACCCACTCAAAGACAAATACCAAAGGAAGAACGAAGGAACAATGACAATAAAAATGTTTAACATGCAGAAGAACAAGATAGACTGCGGGTCCTACATTATGCACGGGTCGAATTTGAAATGTTCTTTGTTTAAACAGTAATCATCCCTTTTTCTTTTTAAGGGAAAAATGTAAATTCTCTGTTAAAAATCTGCAAATTGGGTATCTCAACATAAGTGAGAGTTTCTTAAGGAGCTGCATAGATGATAGAATTTTTAAGAATTCTTGTGGACCTGTAGATCTTGTAGACTACAAGAGAAATTATTAACGTTGGCGAAGATGAAGCATACCAATTTTACTATTGATGTTCCCTATGATATCTCATACAACTGCTTAACACAGGGAGACGTCGAACGCAATCCCAATCCCGTCAATCATGTATGGATCATAGAAACTCAATAAATTGGTTAAACCATCACAAAGTTAAAAAAATTCTGCGACATAGATTCATGAAATCCTGCATCTTCAGGTCTTCCGCTCAAAAAGGAAGGACGATCTTTAAATAGTCTTAATTGGTCGAAACGTTGTCGGACTTTCTACATACAGTTTTCAATGACCCGTCCAACCAACAGTTTTCGATATTACATTCTCAAAGTTCTAAAAAATCTTCACGTTTGGAATCAGGCTTAACTTACGTGAGAATTTCTTTAGGGAAAACAAATTACGTGAGCTCTCAAATTACTTGAGGGTTTCTTTAGGAGCTACATGATTTTTTACGATTTTTAAGAATTCTGGTGGACCTGCGGATCTTATATACAAAAGAGGAACTATTAACAGAGGCTAGGTGGAATTTACTATTAATGGTACGAGTAATGATATAATATCTCATACTAATGCTTAACGCACAGGGAGACATATAACTCAATCCCGATTCCATCGATCATACTTATATGGATCATAGAAACTCAATAAATTGGTTGAACTACCTAGCGCTGTCACTTATCCTCCAGGTTTTCTTCATACCACAGAAAGTTAAAAAAAAAATCATGCTACTTCGATTCATGAAAACCTGCATTTTCAGCAGGTATCCCGCTGAGAAAGGAAGGGCGATCTTCAAAAATTGTCGAATGCCTTCGCCCAACCCACAGTTTTTGGATATTTCGTTTTCAAGGTTCTGCAGTATAAAATCCTTACGCTGGGAATCACCCTTATCTCTGAAGGAGCTGTAATGTGCAACAAACTCTGTAATTACAGAGAATGAGATCTCAAGCTTTACTGACGGCTCCTAGATGGATACCAGAACAGGGTCGGGAGTTCACTCAAGTCTCTTAGAACTGAACATCTCGGAAATTTTACCAGGTTACTGCGATGTCTTCTTTTAAGCTGCAATATACAAATCACCGCAACCAAGATTCGATGCAAGGACCTAAACTCCTCAACTATCAGAATCTATGTTGATAGTATGACAGATCTCAGAGCACATAATTCAAATACGGTCAAGTCACAATGCGTACTAAATCGTATAAACTCCCTCAATAAAATAAATGCACATGATAACTCTAACGTAACTCTAGCGTAACTTCCAGGACACAATAACAACGATGGTAATAAACCAGCGAATGCATGCACATGGAAACGCTCTGAGACAAAGAGTGCTACCGTGATCAAAAATATGTCCTTGCCGTTCGCGAAATTGGTTAATCACATAGACGACCTGGGCGACATAAGAAGAGGGTCCAGATGGGAATATATACAAAACTGCAGAATCACAAGAAACCTTTGGCCAAAGATAAACCATAAAAGGCCAAGCCAAATATTAGCATTTACGAAAGAATCCTTAAGAAAGGTTATAGCAATTCTCAAGAGACATTGTGCCATAGGCGTCATGGTCGAACGCAGGATTTCTATAGGAATTGTCAAAACGTGAGCGAACAGGAAACTATTGAGCACCTGCTATGCTATTTTACAGGACTGGAAGGGCTAAGATTCTCATATCTAAGAAACATGTTCTTCAATAACCTGACAGATCTAACAAGACTAAATGGTTCCGTAAGGAAGCAACAGAAAACTAAATCTCACACTTTTCTTCGTATCTATATCTCTCTTTCTATCTGATCATCACGCAGCTCCAACTGTCCACCTTTATACGAGTACCTCTTTTCTAAAAAACTTGTCACACTCTCCTAAATAATGAGTCTCCCTGTATTCTTATACCTCTTGAGGGTTGGCCTACCCTTTCAAACTATCCTAACATACGAGAGAATTTCTTTAGGAGCTACATACTCGTAGATGCTAAGACTTTGATGAATTATTGTGGACCTGCAAAAGCGGGGATAAAACATATTTTACCATCAATGCTACTAATGATAGTTCATACAACTCCTTAATACAGGGTATAACTAATATTTATTCCCGTCGAGAATTATGAGTAGCATTGACTCGAGAAATTAAACGCATTTCCGGTTATTTCTGCCTGAATCTGTCTCCTCCGCGTATTAACTAGGCGGCATGTGGTTTCCACTCTATGTAGGTTCTTGCGATTTTATTCCATAGCCTCCTGAGGGTATGTCCAATCCACATAGCATATTTTTAGACATAACTTTTAGCCAGAAAATTCGCAAAATCCTACGAAGACATTGATTCATGAGCACGTGCATCTTCTACAGGGTTTTAGAAGCCAGGCAATGAAGCCGACAATTATCGGCGGTAGCGAAGCATTAAAACATATTTATTGGACGGCTGAGACGACCAAATTCCAACAATCGGCATTGCATGAATGTGATCACTGGAAAAGGTGGCGCTTTGGCATATTTACAATCTCATGTATTGGCATACATGAGAGCGGATGCATGGATGTTTCACAGCCATAAAGACGAGCGGACTTCGCAGGCGGACTGCTGAAGATGGCTAAATTTGTGAACGATCTCAAAATAGTCTCAGGTTAGGGTGGCAGCCGGAGTTACCAGCTAACATAGACCAGTTGAGGTCTCCAGTGCTATACCTCGGACTCAGATACCCCACATCGAAACTAGCCAGTTTGCTACATCGGTACCGGTCAGATGTGTCAGACTTTTTATTCCAGTATGTCCAGAAGTTGTTTACTGTAACAAAGCAGGTGCTCAATGCTTCCTACGATACCTCTTTCTCATTTACACAGCATCTGTAGCAGCCCAATTCCCAATCGGCGTGTTTGCCGATCAGGCAGTGTCTAGTAGTTTTATATAAAATTTAATTGTTGCTGGCTGACACTCCAGACTGGCATTAAAAAATATTAAATTTAAAGATGTTTTGGCTCTTTGAATGGATATGTTGTCTTCACAAAATATTGGCTCGTAGATCCGAGTATAACGGAGTGACAGTGTATGTTTTGGGTTTAGCCTTGATATGTAGGTATAGCGTAAATATAATAGCTCGTGAAGCTTCCACAGCCTTTACGACCTAAACGACGACGAATGTCCAGCGTCTCCAAACACAAACAACTCGTGAAGCGTTGTCCACGTGATGGCACATATGTTCGTGTGTGGATGGCAGCAGAGATTACGTGGGCCGGAGTCTGTTAAGGCTGTTTGGTGTCCATGATTATGTAATAATATTACATGTTTTTTCCGTGATAAATTTCACTTCTATGGATCCAATAAATCATAAGGCGAGGGTTAAGGTTGACGTCGAAGGACCGTGTTTAAGTCCACGCCAGATTGGCGGGACTTAAAAAGAGAAAAACACAATTTTGAAGTTATTTATTTTAGGAATTATTTAGTTTATTTAGCCATATGCAGGTAAGTTGACAAGTAAAGCTAATAACTGTCATTCACAATAGGGTTTAAGCCAGAGTTGCTCAGCTGACCTGAACAGTGTGCAACACGTAGCGAATAAAAATGTTTTCTTCGGCTAAAGCAGAAGTTGCTTTAACACTGACATTTTCTACATAAATGCAATTTCCACTATATTTACAATAAATATGCAATTTTGATGAAATTTTAAAAAATATTAATTTAGGCAAAATTTTCGAGACAAATACAATTTCGTCGATTTTTATGGACATAATTATAAAAGTGAAATTCTATGTGAAAGCGGAAGTTGCTTTAACACTGACATTTTCTACATAAATGCAATTTCCACTATATTTACAATAAATATGCAATTATGATGAAATTTTAAAAAATATTTATTTAGGCAAAATTTTCGAGAAAAATACAATATCGTCGATTTTTATGGACATAATTATAAAAGTGAAATTCTATGTTTTGTATTTCGTTCAGTTTTAGAGCAAAATGTGAGACAAAGTAACCATATTAAATATGTAGCATATGTGATGGGCAAATCCATGGGGCAATGTGAAAGTTAAATTTATACTGAATATTATTGTTTTGAAATTAAAAAAGATTGAAGATGAAATTATAAATGGAAAGTAAGATATCGGTACCATTTATTTTTTGAAAAAAAAAATTTTATGGGGACTTGAAATTTTAAAAAATTTAAAAAATCCAATTTGGTTTTTACGAAATTGGTAATTGCTCTAAAACGGTTGAATCGATTTTTACAAAGTTAACTTCATTTGAAAGAGAACATAACGGGCCATTTTTATGGATTTTTTTTAAAATTTTAGAATTTTTTTAAAATTTTAATTTATTTGATATGCATATTGATGCCTTTCACAATATCATAATGGTGAGGGCGGGGATGAAATGTTTAAAAAAAAATGTTGGCATTTTACTATATGTGTCAGAACACACCAAAGATCAAAACTTAACAAACAAAAAATATTTTTGATACATAATAGTGAAATACTTACATTTTTGAGGTATAATGTTGCTATTTAGGGTGCCTAGACACGTTCAGATTGTATTGATACGTCCACAAAAGTTGTTCAGATTTACGTTGGCTACAATTTTGCCAAACATTGTTAGTAAAAATTGCGAGTCCCTGAAAGGTATGCTGCAAAAAGTGAAAAAAATACTTTTTTCCTTCACATTTTCAAAAAAAAAAGTACGGGAAAATTTTTTTTGGCATAAAAAATGGCTCTGTGGAATAAACCCCAATGAAATAACACCCAAAAATAAAATTAAATAAACCCCAAAATATTTCATACATTTTGGGATTTATTTCATCGTGAAATAACTCCCAAAATGTTGGGTTTTATTTCATTTTTTGGAAATTGTTTAATTTTTTACTTGGGATTTATTTCGTTCCTGTAAAACACCCAAAAAGGTCAAATGAAATAATTCCCTAATAAAAAAATTTGGGACTTGTTTCATTTCTTAAACAATTTGCTATTTATTTCATTTTTTTGGTCTTATTTCATTATTTAAATTTTGAAGGAAGTATGACTTTGAAATTATTAGAGTAAAAGAAGAAATAGCATGTTGATCAGAAAACATTATACAGGGTGGCCCAAAATGACCAACGGGGTTTGAGTTCATTATAACTTTTTATTTAAGACATAATTATTAATTTATTTTTATCCAGTATATATTCTGGGTGGCCTAAAATGACCGAAGGGGTTTGAATTCCTTGTAACTTTTTATACCCTACACCACACTGTGGTACAGGGTATTATAACTTTGTGCATTTGTTTGTAACACCCAAAAGGAGAAGAAATAGACCCATCGTTTATTATACCGATCGACTTAGAATCACTTTCTGAGTTGATTTAGCTATGTCCGCCTTTCCGCCTGTCCGTCTGTCTGTCTGTCTGTGCATGTATTCTTGTAACCAAAGTACAGGTCGCAATTATGGTCCGATATCGACGAAACTTTACACATATCTTTTGTTTGGCCCAAGGACGATTCATATTGATTTTGGTTAAAATCGGTTCAGATTTATATATAGCCCCCATATATATGTTAGCCCCGATTTGACATGTAAGCGCTGTAAAAACTTTATTTTATATCCGATCAGTATGAAATTCGGCAGAAAGAGGTTTGTTATTTTATGAATGAACACTGTTAAATTTGGAAGAAATCGGTTCAGATTTAGATATAGCCCCCATATATACGTTACCCCCGAATTGACATGTAAGCGCTGTAAAAATGTTATTTTATATCCAATCATTGCGAAATTCGGGAAAGAGAGGTTTCTTATTACATGAAGGAATACTGCTAAATTCGGAGAAAATAGGTTCGGATTTAGATATAGCCCCCATATATATGTTACCCCCGATTAGACCTGTAAGCGCTGTAGAAATTGTATTTTATATCCGATCAGTGCAAAATTCGGCAGAAAGAGGTTTCTTATTACTCGAAGGAATATTGCCAAATTTGGAGAAAATCGGTTCAGATATAGATATAACTCCCATATATTTGTTACCCCCGATTTGAAATTCAGGCGCTGTAGAAACTGTATTTTATATCCAATCATTGCGAAATTCGGCAAAGAGAGGTTTCTTATTACATGAAGGAATACTGCTAAATTCGGAGAAAATCGGTTCGGATTTAGATATAGCCCCCATATATATGTTACCCCCGATTAGACCTGTAAGCGCTGTAGAAACTGTATTTTATATCCGATCACAGCGAAATTCGGCAGAAAGAGGTTTCTTATTATATGAAGGAATACTGCCAAATTCGGATAAAATCGATTCAGATTTATATATAGCCCCCATATATATGTTACCCCCGATTTGACATCTAAGCGCTGTAGAGACTGTATTTTATATCCGATCAGTGCGAAATTCGATAGAAAGAGGTTTCTATTTTACATGAATGAGTATTCAGGGAAAATCGATTCAGATTTATATATAACCTCCATATATATGTTCCTCTTGATTTGGTTACAAAGCGCTATAGAAGTTGTACTTTACTTCCGATCATTACAAAAGTCTCCAGAAAGATGTTTCTTTAGGAACGAATATTGATTAATTTAGCTATTATCGGTTCAGAATTAGGTATATCCACATATATATGTTCTTACCCATTTACCAATTATTCCAAATTATTATCGCAATCACCCATATCGCATTGTTAGGGAGGTGTAGGGTATTATATAGTCGGTCCCGCCCGACTTTCTGCCTTTCCTTACTGGTTTTTATTTCTTTTTAGTATTTTGTTAAAAAAGACTTGTGAAATTTAAAGAAAACAATTAAATCACGTGCAAAAAAGTAAAAAAATTCAATAATAAATAAATAAAAAAATATTCTCCATTAATAAATTAATACTTATTAAATTAATTAATTAATAAATTAAAAACTGAGTATGAGTATATATTGTCTCATTCTTAAGCCGGAGAAAAAGTTCGCATTTGTCGCAAGGTGATATTATCTGCATAATTAAGGTCATTTAGGGGACCTTGCAGGCCGCACGTTAGACCATTGTTATTGAGAAGTTTCTTAGTACTATATTGAACAAGGATACGCGATGTTGCAGTTAGAGATTCTAAAACATGAAAATCTGTAAAGGAAGTCCTCTCATTTGTCTATCCTCCACCATAGGATGGGGGGTATTTTCATTTTGTCACTCCGTTTGTAACACCTCTAAATATTGATCTGAGACCCCATAAAGTATATATATTCTTAATCGTCGTAAAATTCTAAGACGATTTAGCCATGTCCGTCTGTCCGTCCGTCTGTCCGTCTGTGGTAATCACGCTACAGTCCGCAATAATAAAGCTAGATTGATCAAATTTGGTACAAATACTTCTTTTAGTTGCAGGTTGTTTGGGATTGCAAATGGGCGATATCGGTCCATATTTAGATATAGCTCCCATATATATCATTTAACTTGTTGTTATTCCTACTGTTCTCATCTACTATATGTTTCCTACTGTTCTCATCTACTATATTTTTTGTATGTTTTCGGTGTTATTTGCGTTAGGTTTGAGTTTTCATGCTATCCATGGTGGAGGGTATATACGATTCGGCATGGTCGAACTTAACGCTTTTACTTCTTTTGTCTCATAGCTGACCAAGGTTCTTTTGTTGCCGTTGTCAGACACTACTAATGATATCTTCAGTATTTCAGATATCTTCTGCACTCAATTACCCAGATCCATTATAAATCCAAATCATATCAAGCCCCATCTTCATTTTACACCACAACATTTCGAAGATTGAAGAATTACTTACAATATAAACGTCTCTAAAACACTGTGCCTTATTTGCTACCTATTAATCCATAAAATTCGATTTATGATGCGAATTAGAAGTGTTTTACAGTCGCTTTCACCTGCCACCCTTTTTCCCGAGAAAACCATTTCCGCCAACGTATTTCCGGCCAAGCAAAAAATTATTGAAATTATGTGGAAACAACTCTAGGTTACCTACCCGAGAATTGTGTGAATAAATTGAACACATAAATTTAAAGGTAAATTGTATTTGGCGCTGCTTTCAAAGTGAATCTCTTAAGTAAACGAAAGAAAAACATCACCACCAAAGAGAAAATAAACTTTCAACAATTTGTCATTCGCTCTCTGGCTCTTTACTGTATTTGATTGTGCTGCTGTCTCTCTCCAGCTTTAATACTCATACTCTCCCTGGGCCATTACATTTGAACTCAGTTGTAAAACAACTACGTCATAGATGTCGATATGTTTCTTTGTTGTTATTCTGGCTGGTGAATGGGGAGAGTGCCTCCTTCTGTGGGGGAAATAGCGAAGCACAGCAAAGCATAAATGAAAAGAATAAAGCCAAGTTAATGAATGTATGCAACACAGCACACAGCACAAGCACATACTCCATCATCACAGCCAACACCACTTCATCACTGACACTGACACTTCCACCACCAACAACACCAACACCATGACCACCACACGTGCAACATCACCAGCAGTGGCAGCAGCAACAACAAGTTGTGCACAAATGTCTGTAAGTGCTATGTTATTACAACGCCAAACATACCAACAAATACAACTCATAAAATAGTTTACGCTTAACAGTTTGTCGTCTGTCGTTTGTTGGATGGTCATAACATGCCCGAAACACTCGTATGCTTCTTTATGCCGCTGCCACCACTGCTACTGCCGTCATTCTGTTTCTGTTACTGCTTCTGAAGTGTTCAGTATTTTGTGTGCTCATACTGCAGCTGCTCTGCTGCTGCACACTGGGGGAAATTTCGAGAAGTTACGTGGGAAATGTAAATAAGCCGCCTTTCCTATGCGATCTAATAACTTGTTTTTCCTGTAATTAAGTATGTCGTTATTATACAAACAATATTTTATATATATCTGTGCCTAAAATGCCCAAGAAAACTTTGCAGAAAAGTAAATTTTTTGACTACATGTAATTTATTGTGATTTAAGCATATCAAAATATTTTCATGGCAGAGCTATAGGTTATGTTAGGGTGGCTCTAGTGCTACCACGGTCCAGTAGCCCCTCATCGGAACCAACCTATTTGGACTTATCGCCCACTTTTCAAAAGGGTCATAAAGCCCAAATAAAGCCCTTGTGGCGTTCATGTTTTTTCTAACATGTTCATGTTCCTTCCAACATTTTTTGAGATCTCCAATAGTATAAACATTAACAATTCGAAAGTATGACCAATTTTGGCTTGATTCCAATATTTTTCTGCCTGCTGGGATTAAAGATTTTCTCCTCTGGGGTATGTCCAAAACCGGCTACGCGTAGTGAACCTTTTCTGCCTTGACATTTTACTATGAAGAAAATTTGTATACACAAATATTTAGGTTTTAAGGCCGATTTGGGAATGTCATATCGCCCAACAAAAAGGCCGTTTCAGGAGATGGCACTAGTATGAATATCTGTACCTGTCAGTACAGGTCGACACAGTATATCCTCATGTCGCTTACTCAATGCGGAAGAGGAACAAAGCTGGTGCTCAATTCTTTTTACTTCTTCCTTATGTTCACAGCTACTGCATAACTCATTGGACCCATTTCACAAACTCCTGGAGGGCTGTTTTTGAATTTACGGAAAAAGTCTCAAGAGATTTAATGGCAACCTGACTGTTGACGATACAGTGTCAGGCACTATGTTGCGGTTCATCCACATAACGGCTTCACTTATTGCCATTATTTTGGCTTGATAGACACTGCGAGTATCTGATAGTCTATGAACTACATCAAGACTATGTTCTATACAGTGTAACCCTTCTCACCAAGCTTCGAACCATCTGTATGCATGCTCTTTGGCTGGTATATTAGTGGTAAAGTTCCTCTCGAAGGTGTACACCGTTGATATAGAGTTCACTTGGTCGATTATCAGTGAACTACAATGTTATATCCTCAAATGGCCGTAGTTATGTTCTCCATCAATGTGGAAGTACACTGAGGCTGTTGTCCTTAAAGTTCCGTTGATGCTCAGGCAGGCAGTTCTCTGAACCTTCATCAGTTGCCTGGTGATGGATCGCTTATAAGTCGCCGTCCACCACACCACACTGCTGACAGAACTTCTGCTAAGTATGTATGAGATTGTCCCCAACGTGCCCTAACAGCTTTCCTATGGGAATTTACGGCGATATTGGCTTTTCCAATTACCCATTCCAATACATTAGAACAGAAGGAATTAAAAATCCAGTTTTCAGAAACGAAATCGCTATAACTTAGTTCCATTTAGCCGAAAAGAATCCACATGTGGAATCTTATACTTCCTAGTAAAGAGAACAAATTCCGTTTTGTTTGGGTTAACCATCCCAAACATCTAGCCAACAATGAGCTACCTGTAGAATATATCTGAGGACGTTGAGGAATGTGTCAGTTACTGCGATTGCAACGTCGTTGGTATATTCCACGGCTTTACAGCTGCAAAGTACTAGCTCTAACTGGATTCCATTCAGCGCATGATTCCAAATTAGTGAAGATAGCACTGCTTCCTGTGGGATCCTTCTGTTCGCAAATCTCGTTAAAGTTCTAACCCCGATACTTGCTCTTTTCTGTTGAGCAAACACTGAATTAGTCAAATCAAGCTATGGTTCAACCGTAGAAGCGACAACGCCGCCATTACCACATGTGAATGAATGTTGTAAACGTCCGCCCAATGTCATGAAAGGCCACAACAGTAAATTCCTATAAATGTAGGGAAGATTCGACAGTGGCCAGCAGTTCATGCATGATAAATTGTGCAGACTTGCTCTTGTTGTAAGCATATTGGATTCCCGACAAGAGTTTTGTATCCAGGTTGTCTCTAATGAAATAATCTAAGAGCCTTTCCAGACCTTTCAACAGGAACGAGAGTACTCTAATTGGTCTGAAGCCCTTTTATGTGAAGTGAGATATATTTTCCTCTTTGGCTATGAATACCACTTTGATATCCATCTATCGATTAAAGATATAAGAGAGTCTAATACAGCCTTCATAAATTTTCTTCAACCAGAGGATAATATACTTCAAAATTTTCTGTATTTCTCTGGAGAAATACCATCTGGACCAGGGTATTTAAACGGTCCAGCTTAGTCTTGATTTGTCGGTAAACAGAACAGCGACGTTAATAGTTCACCCCACCCGCCTTTCAGCTGATCCCTTCGATACTCGATCTCCCCGGGAAGTGTGTGTGTGTGTCGAGCAGTATTTCAAGTGACTGTTCTTTATATTTTGTCCTGTTATTATCCATATCCTACAGATATCCTACTGTACACGGCGTTGTGGAATTTAGGTTGGTAGTTAGAATCATGAATCATCAAGTCATGAAGTGACTCACTCCTATTGTTTGCATCCAATTAGCCAATTATCGTCAGAGGCTGCTTCTTAAAAAGGGTCCGCCAAATAACTTTTTTTTTTGAAAATGCTATAAAAAAACTACTGAATATTTTCTCAAATTTCTTTTTTTATTTGAAAGTACAATCCTTCCGGTTAATAATGGAAAATAATTTCATTCAAATGGCTGCCTCGGCTGGCCATGCCTACACGATCGGTCCAATTTTTATGCACATTATCGATTGTATGCAGAGCTGTATTTCACCAATGGCTTCACGAATATTGTCCTTTAAAGCGTCAATTGTCTCTGGCTTGTCGGCGTAACACTTATCTTTGAGGGCACCCCACAAATAATAGTCCACCGGTGTCAAATCGCAGCTCCGAGGTGGCCAAACGACATCAGCTCTGCGGCTGATAATGCGATCTTCAAAAACAGGGCGCAAATCATCGAGTGTAGCTTCGGCTGTGTGGCACGTAGCGCCGTCCTGTTGAAACCAAATGTTGCCAATATCCTCCTCTTCAATTTTTGTGAACAAAAATTCGTTCAACATGGCCCGATAACGATAGCCATTGACTGTAACGGCCACTCCTTGCTCATTTCGAAGAAAAATGGCCCAATTATGCCTCTGGACCAAAATCCGCACCAAACAGTGACTCGTTTTGGGTGTATCGGCTTTTCAATGTATGCGTGCTGGTTTTCTGTGGCCCAAATGCGACAGTTTTGCTTGTTTACATACCCGCCAAGATCAAAATGAGCTTCATCTGAAAAGATGATTTTTTTTTTGGCAAAATCGGCATCTTCTGTAAGTCGATCGCAGGCCCACTTAGCGAAGCGAAAACGCATTGGATGGTCAGTTGGCTTCAACTTCTGAACCAATTGGACTTTGTATGGCGTCATACCAAGGTCTTTATGCAAAATTCGTCTCAATGATGTCTACGAAATGTTCAATTGTTGAGAACGACGGTGAATTGATGTTGATGGCGCTTCACGCACACTTTCTGCTACAGCAGCAATTTTCTCGGGTGTACGCACTGTTTTTTGGCTTTTCACGCTTTGGTTTATCGATGAGGATGCCAGTTTCTTTCACTTTTTTCACAAGATAACGAACATACGGAGCTGACGGTGCTTCTCTTCTTCTCTTCTGTACGCAATTTTAGCACACATTCTGCAACATTACCATTGTTTTCAAAGTAATGTCGCAATATTTCCCAGCGTTGTTCAAGCGTATACACAACCATATTCATTCCGCGGAAGGATAAAACTAATTAATCTGTCAAATCAGACATGAGCTAAGTGTAACCATTCACGAAATAAGCACTAGTTGAAAAAAAACGTTAGATGGCGGACCCTTTATTACTCCACTCAAGACAGCTGATAAGGCACACATCTGTACAGATGTGTGCCTTATCAATTACTAGACAAGTAATTGGAGACCACCCAGTATATACACACTCGACTTAGAGAAGACTTATACAGGTCTACTGATATGGAATCAAAGAAAGCCAAGAGCTTTACCCTGCATCGTTGCTGATTGGGGGTACGCCTGGCATCTCTATAAGGACAGCGATACATTAAGCCATAGTGGCCGATTTCACATGTCTCCACTAGTCCTTAGGGATGGTACCATCCACATCACTTCTGTTTATAACGGCCATCACTAGAGTCTCCTTCGCACTTCACTTAAGGGCTTGGTGAATGTTGATGGTTACGTTATGGCCTCTATCCTTTTTCGAAGGTAGGGATTAATCAGATGATCTGATTCTTTTGTCATTTTTACCAGCCATTAACACATCCGAAGTTTGTGGCCCTATCTGTGGATTCAGTGGCAACCATGACGTTCTTAGCCCGGGTAAGTGACGATAACTTTTTGCTCTATTACTTGTTGTGAGTACTGGGGTATTTTTATTTATCGGTTTTGGTAAGGTCGTCTTGTGCCAAGACGAACGGACAGACAGTCGGGCAACTGAAGATATCCATATATTTTCTACGAGTGTGGGGAAAATATGTGCCCACCACGGAACTGTGACAAGGAATGGGTGGCGAAACATCTGTTATTTGCTCAGTCGCCCAGGTATCATCACACCCGTTGTTAAGGAAATTTGTTTCAAGTGTAACCACTACTGGAAGATCATTTGTCGTAACCCAGGATGCACTACGTGGTAGCGATCTACCGTTACCTCCTTTCGTTTATATACTTATAATTGAATATAATCCATGGTATCAGGAACACAAGATTCGGCTCGGCCAAACTCACTGCCGTTGTTACTTGATTTTTCTATTTTGTGCTATATCAATATTCCACAAAAAATATTATTTAACATCGAAGGAAGGAATTTAACTATATTAACAAATCAGCAAAACTTGTTAACTAACATATCAACTTTACCTGGACAATATATTTGCTATAAGTTTAAGAAATTGAACTGTAATCCGTTTGTTACTTTAAAAACGAGTGATTTCGAAAATCCCCCACTGTGTATTGCTGCTTGATCCCCACTCAACAGCATTCCCCAGTGGTGGTAGTGATGGTGCGGTGCTGTTTAATGCTTGTTGTTTGCGGTAGTGTTAGTGTTGGTTGGTAGTACATTTCGCTTTACTTGTTGTTGTTCTTATTCTCCCACTTTCTGTTCACATTCTCAAACACAGCAGTCGAGTCGTTTTGTTTTTTTTTCTTGTTGGTAGTGTGAGTGGGAGAGGAGTGAGGTGAGGTATAGAGCATACGTGCTAATGGAGCTGGGAGACAACGACAAACGTACATATCTGTGTGTTGGGGGGTTCTGGTTGGTATTGGTGGTACGACTGACGACGGACGACGGGGTCTGTCCGGATAATAATGGTAAAACGAGTTTTTAAGTTTAGATTTTTGTTTTGTGCAAGTGTTTCGTTTGTTGTTTGTTATGCTTTTCGTATTATTTTGTTCGCCTTCTTACATTTTACTAACAAACTAAGTGTGTCTGTTTGGATGATAACCCAGCGAACCGATTGTGATAAGATGTCGACAATAAATCATTCACCTTTCACCACATATCGCCTGAGATTAGTAGTAGAGTTTTTTATTGCAAACTATTGGTGTTAATTAGAATTTTGCTAAGAAAAAAAACATTTGTAAAAGAGACAATTATCATTTCTATGACGAGTTAATTTCGTGATCAGTCTTCTAAATCAGTTTTCTTAACGGATATTAATGACAATTCATGGTGGAAACCATCGCTGTCCATTAGATTTATTAAATAGCGGGAACGTTAAGGTTAAGGTTAAATTAATAGAGCCGTTACAATGTTTTCTTCAAAAAAGTCCAGTGTCTGGTTCCTTTGCATAAACCAATGAATACACATATTCATATCAGTGGCCAATTGACTGGCTTATCGCAAAGGCCCTTTTTTGTATGAATACACAGAAATAAAAATGCCATACTAAATTCAAGTAAAAATTCTTAATTTAAGCCGAAATCGTACTTAATAATTTAAGTACGTTCGTACTAAGTATAAATCGGCTTAAATTGAAAAAATCAAGCGCTGAAAGGCTTGCAATAAGCATTTAATGCTTGAAATCTAGTAAACATTTCTTGAAAAGGAAAATTAAGCCTAATATGGCTTAAAGTAAGCAAAAAAAGCTTACTTTAATCTCTGAGAGACAGAAACATTATAGAACACAATAAAATTACCCTCTCAACCACACTCATGCAAGTGGTTGATTTTGGCTGACGCAACACACGCATATAAATCGACGAGATGTATATGTATAAACATTTGTGCGCGACCATATCCAATTCGTTTCTCGTTCAAGCAGTGTTTGCAAATACATTACATGGCGTGATTTTTATTGATTTTAGTTTTTTGAAATTGTTAATAATTCTTATTAGTTTCGTTGATGCTATTCCTTATATGTTTCATATTTAAATCGAATAAATCCAGCAAACTTTTACTTTTGCTGTCAAGCAATTGTATTTTGACATACCATTTTAAAAAATTGCATCCTTTGCAATACAGTGGAAAAAATGGTATAATTAATATAAATGGTATATATGTAGGTATAAAACGAACGAAAGCACAATAAATCTAGTATGACCAGGCTTAAATCAAGAACTGATCTGGCTTAAATCAAGTATTGTTTAGGATTAAATCAAGAACTGATCAGGCTTAAATCAAGTATTATCAGGCTTAAATCAAGTATTGGACAGGCTCAATTCAATCAAAAATTTCCTCATTAAAGCCCGTTTCGCACTCAAATTAATCCGATAAAATTCTTACATCAATCCTTAATGCTTGAAATAAGAATTTTTCGGCTTAAAATCAAGCCTAATCAGGCTTAATAAGCGCTAAGATTAAGAATTCAGGGCTTAAAAATCCGTACTTGATTCAAGTATTTTGTACTTGGTTTAAGAAAATCCGTACTTAACGTACTTTTGACAACGCTACGGCTTGATTCAAGTACGGACTACTGAATTTTTTCTTTCTGTGCACCATTTTTGCACGAATTGTTCAAAATTTATATGCTGTATATTAGGGTGTCCCTTATATGACAAAAAAAAAACATTTTTCTTATTTCGAAACGCATACCTAAATCTGTTATAAATTTAAAAACCAACTTAAATATCAAATTTGGTCATTCTACGATGATTGGAACAGGTGCCGACAGAGTGTTTAATTTATTAGAGAAGTCTGTTTTCTAGCAAAATGCAATAAAAAAGTTATGTATTTATTAAATTATATAGAAAATATTATATTAGAAAATAACTATTAGTTAGGAATTATTCTCTTTAGAGTCTGTTTCTTACAGTTTGGGTACAGATTTCTATGTTCTTGTACACAGCGCATCAGGAATCGGTTTTTATCTTCATCAGCCGTCATAAGTCCGAGAAAATCATGAATTAGCTATACAGCTCTCTCAGCGGTGTCATTTACCACCTTCAGATGCCTTACTTTTCTTTGAGCTTCTACGTAAGCAGGATTATTTTCCAAAAAAGATACATTTATCTGGAGAAAACTGTCATCAATTTTTAGTCGAGATCATAATTTTTTTGCTCCGCTCTGACACAAATTCGTCTACACTGAGGGAAAAAACACGTTGCAAAATAAACACCGTTTGGTACCAATTTATAAACGTAACGTGCTTGAAAAATCGACACCGATTCGTTCATTAATTATCAGCGAAACGGGTGTGATTTTTTGACCGGCGTTGCGTTATGTATTGTCGCCGTAAGGTTGCTGATTATTTGTTCGGCTTTGTGTTGTTCATTGGATTTGTTATTGTCTGTTCTTAGAAGAAGAAACCACGAGGATTTATAAAGACGTGAAAAATGAAAATTAATGACGAAGAAATTGAATTTAATTGAATTAATGTTTGATATTGTGGATGATTATCTGGCTATGGAATGAGAAGGATAAGGTGATTGCAAATCCAGTGACATCTTCCTATTGCAGAAATTTCTAGAATCAATAGAAATGGTGTCGGCCTACGAATATTTAACAACCTAAGCTTATAAAAATTTCAATTTTAAAAGTTAATAATGAGTGTGTATGTTTTTTATAGAGCACAGGAATTAAATTTTGCAGTACATAAAGGCGAATGATTCGAAGGAGACTGCCATCATTAGGGTTACGAGCTGATTTCCGAGAAAAAACAGAGGTAATACAGTGTTGCTGCACATTCGAATGTGTTTTGTTTAGACATGATTTGCTTAGAGATAAATATGCAAATTTGCAATTATATGTTTGTTGTATTCACGTTTTATTTACTTATAACATTAATTAATGTATTGAACCGCTAATGCTTTTTAAATAGTTTTAAATGGTGAGGGGGGATTTAGAATGGAAAGTTATCCCAGCGCTTTATTCGTCCTCAGCCAGTGCTTTAGTCGTCCCCCGCACGTTCCTTAATTGTCCCCAACACTTGATTTAAATTATCCCCAGTTGGTATTCATTTTGCAACGAAGCGTTGTTGATTTTTGATGCTTTATTCATGCACCGCCTTGCTTGAATTCGTAACATACGGGGTTGGTTCATTATCATAAACGAATTTGCAAAGATTAAGCACGTATGTGCTTTTTTTTTCGCTGGGTGTAGCGTTTTTTCTGCAACAAAAATAATTCAAATAGTTAAAAGATTAAAGTACAAAAGGTAATAATGCTTTAATTTATGAAACATACCATACAATATGTTTTAATATTCTTCCTTCGTTGGGATTAGTGATGTCAAACGGGAAATCCCGATCCCGAAAAATTCCGAATCCCGGGATTTTTTAAAAAGAATCCCTGGATATTTTAATAATAATATATGAAGCTCTATCGTATAAAATATTAAGTGAAAGATAGATAATCTTTGTCGAAAATGTAAACTAAAGAAGCAAATTGTTAACATCAAAAAACATTGACATAATCCGGTAAAAAATTTAGAAATTTGGAGAAGAATTACAAAATATATCATAAATGTAATTATAAATAAGTAAACTTAAAACAAGAACACAACTGGACGACGAACTGAAATTGGACCAAAATTATTTCATAGCTAAGATGTTGTGAAATATTTTAGTAATAGTGTTTTTTAACAAATGTTAATATATGCGTTAGCTGTTTTTATCCTTATTTAAATTAATTAAAATTAAATTAAAACTGAACTAAAATGTTTGTATTCCATTTCGAAATATCACATTATTATGAATGAAAAAATTCCGATTTATCCCGAAAATACCGGGATATCGAACAATTTCGGGATTCCGAAAATCCCGATTTATTCCAAAAATCCCGGGATAACGAAGAATTTCGGGATCCCGAAAAAGTCCCGGGATCCAGGGATTTGCAATTTAAAAATCCCGAATCCCGGGATTTGTGAAAACCAATCCCGTGTGACATCTCTAGTTGAGATGTATCGTTTTCGAAAATCTTCGAATTGATCTCTGTTCAAATTCGCAATAATTTTCGTCTTTGTTTAGATACAAACTTCATAGTCAAAAAGTGATACTCGTAAAATGGCAGCTTCCTCATTTAAATACCATAAGTGACGGGAGATGTAGCTGATAGCTGCTTTTGATACTGCAGAGTCAACTTTTTCATAGTCTTCTAAAGTTTTTAAAAAGCTTAAATTTAGATTATGTGCTTTTTCCGTACTTTCTTAATTTTAAGTACAAAACGTATTTATTTGAAAGACTAAGGGCGTCTTTGGCGCAAATGTTTAAAAGCCTTCCAATGTACAGTAACTACATCAGGCACGTTTTTCTGGAAGTCAATTTTTATATTTCCTGCACTGTTTTTTCGGTTCTGGGTACGTATTCGTTGAATGGAAGACTTATTTATAAGAAATTCATCGCTACTCGTACCCAATGCTTCTATGACTGCTTGAAGAACATAAACCGTGTCTCGAATGCTACGCTGACATCGATCTAAAGCTGCGACTAGGTTGGGCGTTATAAGATTCTTTCTTTCTCTTTTCGTACTTGTCCCAGGCTGGACACAAACCTTCCGCCAGTCGTCTGGCGTATCTACGCCTGCTAAGCAACCTGGTCGACTGGCTCCCTCCGTTTTATTAGAAATTGTTTCCAAGGCAGCCGCATGTTCAATTTCATATACATATATCTGTACTGTGTCAGAACACGCAGTACACATCACAGCGACAAATAACTGTTATTTATTTTCCTTAGCTACCGGCTTGTGTTTGCGGTATTTCAAGATCAGTTCCAGGAGATTCAATCTAGCTTTTTTCTATGCACATAATTTCACAATGTTGCAGAAATTTGTTTAACTCATTGTGTAATTCTGCCGCTTTCACAAATATAATATGAAAAGGAAAATGCACGGCAATTGAAATAATTGAATTGAAGAAAATTTAAAACTGACCTGCATCTGATATCGGATATTCGAAATTCGTATTTTGACCTAGACCTAAAAGAGACTCCAGTGTAAATGGGGTCTTACAATAGCCCGAATTAGTAAAAAATGCACATAGAACACGACATTACAGATGGTATGAATTAGTACGCGAGTCAGCGCTTCTACGTGTATGAGTTTGTTCCAATGCACGTCTGTACGGGTTAGAGTTCTCAGAAATAGTTCAAATTTTGTATTTCCGTCACAAAAAGATAGCTTCGGAAAATAAGGGACACCCTACTGTATATATCGTATTTCATCTACGGAGAAAAAAACATTAAACAAAATAGGTTTAAGAGAAAAATTTAATTAAAATATTTTTTCTGGAAATATTTTATAATTGCATACCGAACAAATGTTTGAATATTTCATTTATCACTTTTAATTTTTTCGGAGTTTCTGTGCAGATTATCTTAAAAACCATGGAAAATGTTGCTTGCTTGCTTTTATTCGGTCTGCAAATATTTGTGATTCTAACTAGGATATTCTCCCGGCTTCAAGACCATTTTGTTTCTATATTATTATAGAAACAATTATTTTATACATGGCGGTATATAAATATGTATTAAAAATTGGCAGCACACATACTGAATCATGATTTCTGAGCCGTGACACTCGTTATCAACAGTTTTGCTGCAATTGTATGGGAGATACTGAGCTCTATATGGTTGACTTCAACACGCAAGCGAATGAGTAATCTTTGTGAAACCACACTTCTCCAAAAACAATTGTTAACCAAAGTTAATACAAAACACCAGCCATGTCCAATGAGAAGCAAATTTTGCTCCATCAAATGGAAAATTACCACACTGTGCAGAAAAGCTTTTATGGTTTTTGGCTGCACTAAGTGTAGTTTGTGGTGAGTCAGAAGACTCGGAAAAAATGTAAAAAAAAATTTTTTGCAATTGTCTCGAGGTAAGCTTTAATGTTCCGTCTCGCATTTGATAACTTTTTTTGGTGGCCCGGTCTATAGTACCTCCCTCACAAAGGGCTGACATTTAATGAAATATTAATTCTCTAATAACTTATATAGTACTTATCCGAATTTTCTGTAATTCGACACATATCGTATTAATAGTTTATCCGTCGCTATCACCTTGAGAAAAATGGGCGAAGTGTTCCCGCCCCTTTTGGTACCTCCCACACAAAAGAACCATTTTGTAAAAAAAAGTTAACCGCCTAAAACTTTAATAACTGTGTATAAAAATACTTGAAATTTTGGGCAGTGTAATGATTTTGTAGTACCTACAGTCCGTTAAAAAAATGTACATCCATTTTGGTAGCTCCCACACAAAAAGCAAAATTGTACCAAAATTTAATGACTCATAACATTGGTACCAGTGTACATAATCAGTTACAATTCGGTACAGTGCAATGCCATTAAAGTATCTAACGTTCAGCGCAAAATAGGCATATTCGTTCAGCCAATTCTGGTATCCCCCACACAAACAGACATTTTCATTCAAACGGAAATTCCCATAAATTCTGCAGCAATAATCTAAAAAACACTGACAAAGAATGAACCTTTTTTCATTCTGGCATCTCCCACCCGTTATAACATATTACATTACTCACAAAGTGAGTAATACCTTAGTTGGTTAACCCGACTGAAACTTTCTTACTTGTTAAATGGTAAATTGATGTTAATTTATAGAAGTTGTGATTATATTTATCATCCACTAGTAGATGGAGGTATGCTTAGTTTGTCATTCCGATTGCATTCATACATTTATCTGCGATCCTATTAACACCCTATATTGTATCTTCATTTCGTTCGTCTATGACGAACGTGCTTTTCTATAGATGTCGCCTATTAATTGCGTGATTTTGGATTGTTTGTCAAAATTTAGTGAAATATTGATTATTTAAATTTCACACATAGTATAAGTTTCTTCTTATCTTAAGAAATATTGGCGAAGTTTGCACGCCCCTTTAGGTACCTTTCACACAAAGGGTCCATTTTGCAAAAAAAGTGACGGCTTATAACTTTGAGTCCAGTCCATACAAGTATTTGAAATTCCCGTGAAAAAATGGGAGTAATTACCACGCCCCTTTTGGTACCTCGCATTCAAATGGACCATTTTGCATAAAAAGTTCAAGGCTTATATCTTTGAATACAGTCCACAAAAATACTTTAAATTTTGTGGAGAGTAATGCCTTTACAGTACCTATAGTCCATACAGTGCCATCAGTCCATACATATACTTGCAATTTTGTGCAGAAAAATTAGCGCACCCATCTTGGTACATCCCAAACAAAATGGCCAAAATAAAAAAATAATTGTTTTTAATTTCCCTTACTTTTACAATATGTGTCATAATTTATACATTTCTCCACAGATTATTTTCAAATAGGCTTTGGTTTTCAAAAAATGGAACAAATCAATTTTTACCGATTTTTATACCCTACACCACACTGTGGTACAGGGTATTATAAGTTTGTTTCACGGCAGATGTTTGTAACACCTTAAAATAACACAGCTAGACCCACCTTAAAGTATACCGATCGACTCAGAATCACTAGCTGAGTCGATTTAACGATGTCCGTCCGTCTGTCCATGTAAAGTTGTTCGTCGACTACAGGTCGCAATTTCACTCCGATCGTTCTGAAATTTTGCAGTTTAGAGTATTTCGCGGCTGTTAAGATCGCTATTGAATTTGGTTGAAATCGGTTCAGATTTAGATATAGCTCCCATATATATCTTTCGTCCGATTTGGCCCTTTAGTCCTATAGAGGCTGTATTTTACATCCGATCGTTTTGAAATTTAGAATGGTAGAGTTTCTTGATCCATGAACCAACATTGCTGAATTTGAAGAAAATCGGTTAAGATTTAGCTATAGCTCCCATATATATGTTTCGTCCGATTTGGCCCTTTAGTCCTATAGAAGCTGTATCTTACATCCGATCGTTTTGAAATTTAGAATGGTAGAGTTTCTTGATCCATGAACCAACATTGCCGAACTTGAAGAAAATCGGTTCAGATTTAGATATAGCTCCCATATGTATATTTCGTCCGATTTGGTCCTTTAGTCCTATAGAAGCTGTATTTTACATCCGATCGTTTTGAAATTTAGAATGGTAGAGTTTCTTGATCCATGAACCAACATTGCCGAATTTGAAGAAAATCGGTTAAGATTTAGCTATAGCTCCCATATATATGTTTCGTCCGATTTGGCCCTTTAGTCCCATAGAAGCTGTATTTTACATCCGATCGTTTTGAAATTTAGAATGGTAGAGTTTCTTGATCCATGGACCAACATTGCCGAAGTTGAAGAAAATCGGTGCAGATTTACATATAGCTCCCATATATATCATTCGTCCGATTTTGTCCTTTAGTTCTATAGAAGCTGTATTTTACATCCGATCGTTTTGAAATTTAGAATGGTAGAGTTTCTTGATCCATGGACCAACATTGCCGAATTTGAAGAAAATCGGTGCAGATTTAGATATAGCTCCCATATATATCATTCGTCCGATTTTGTCCTTTAGTTCTATAGAAGCTGTATTTTACATCCGATCGTTTTGAAATTTAGAATGGTAGAGTTTCTTGATCCATGAACCAACATTGCCGAACTTGAAGAAAATCGGTTCAGATTTAGATATAGCTCCCATATATATCTTTCGTCCGATTTGGTCCTTTAGTCCTATAGAAGCTGTATTTTACATCCGATCGTTTTGAAATTTAGAATGGTAGAGTTTCTTGATCCATGAACCAACATTGCCGAATTTGAAGAAAATCGGTTAAGATTTAGATATAGCTTCCATATATATGTTTCGTCCGATTTGGCCCTTTAGTCCTATAGAAGCTGTATTTTACATCCGATCCGATCGTCCGATTTGGTCCTTTAGTCCTATAGAAGCTGTATTTTACATCCGATCGTTTTGAAATTTAGAATGGTAGAGTTTCTTGATCCATGAACCAACATTGCCGAATTTGAAGAAAATCGGTTAAGATTTAGATATAGCTTCCATATATATGTTTCGTCCGATTTGGCCCTTTAGTCCTATAGAAGCTGTATTTTACATCCGATCGTTTTGAAATTTAGAATGGTAGAGTTTCTTGATCCATGAACCAACATTGCCAAATTTTAAGAAAATCGGTTCAGATTTAGATATAGCTCCCATATATATGTTTCGTCCGATTTGGCCCTTTAGTCCTATAAAAGCTGTATTTTACATCCAATCGTTTTGAAATTTAGAATGGTAGAGTTTCTTGATCCATGGACCAACATTGCCGAATTTGAAGAAAATCGGTGCAGATTTAGCTATAGCTCCCATATATATGTTTCGTCCGATTTGGCCCTTTAGTCCTATAGAAGCTGTATTTTACATCCGATCGTTTTGAAATTTAGAATGGTAGAGTTTCTTGATCCATGAACCAACATTGCCGAATTTGAAGAAAATCGGTTAAGATTTAGCTATAGCTCCCATATATATGTTTCGTCCGATTTGGCCCTTTAGTCCTATAAAAGCTGTATTTTACGTCCAATCGTGTTGAAATTTAGAATGGTAGAGTTTCTTGATCCATGAACCATCGCTACCGAATTTGAAGAAAATCGGTTATTAGCTATAGCTCCCATATATATGTTTCATCCGATTTGGCTCTTTAGATCCAATCGTTGTTATACCTATCACCACACTGTGGTACAGGGTATTATTTAAGTATAAAATGTCCCAAAAGTAAATTTATGTAAACAATTTATACATGAATTACAAAATTTATATATCAGAGTTATTCAATATTACGAGAGTGGTGTAGGGTATTATATAGTCGGCACCGCCCGACTTTAGCCTTTCCTTACTGGTTTTTTAATATTTTTATGATTTTTTCAAGCCAGTAGAAAACGTTTTTATTGAAAAAAAATGTTAGCATTACACTGCACAAAATTTCAAGTAGTTTAATGCACTGGTATTAAAGTTATAAGCAGTTAACTTTTTCTACATTATGGTCCTTTTGTATGGTAGGTACCAAAGGGTTGGGGCAACGTCGAACATTGTGACTTTTCCACTTTTAGTATGCCAAAAATCAATGTTGGCCGATCTTATTAATTTGTAACATTGGCTGGTATTACAAAAATATCATCAAAACAAATCAAAAACTAACGTGAAATATATGAGCCGTGTTCAAATACAGAGCATTTGACAGGTGAGAAAGGTTAGGTTAGGGTGGCAGCCGTATTTTTTTTATACAAGCTCACATGGACCAGTTTAGGTCTCTAGTGTTACCACGGGCTGAAATGCCCCTCATCGAAACCAACCAGTTTGATATAGAAATGTATCGATAGTACGAATATCGGTACTGGAAAGATCTGTTAGGCTGCCTAGAAAGGCCGACCCCAGTATGTTCAGTCATCGTTTACTCAGAGCGGGGCAGTCGCATAGCAAGTGCTCAATGCTCTCCACTTCTTCCTCATCTCCATTGACGATCAAGGAGTGTCCCGTCAGAACTGATACTAACGTAGACAATCTTTGCCTCTCTAGTGCGAGGAGATATTTTGATCTTCTCAGGTTATACCTTGGCCAGATTTGTTTAGCTACCCTGCAGGTGCCGATTTCTGTCCATCTTTCGTTGGACTGCCTGATTGCCTCTTGCCTAAGCCAAAGCTTGCACGTGGATGGTGGCGCACCAATTTTTCTTTCCTAGCAAGTTCATCGGCTTTGCAGTTCCCCGGGATATCCCTATGCCCAGGCACCGATATGAGGTGTATATTAAACAGCTCAGCCATCTCGTTAAGAGATCTGCGGCAGTCGAGGGCTGTTTGTGAATTTAGGGATGTTGCCTCCAGAGAATTGATGGCAGCCTGGCTGTCCGAGTAATTGACAACGCCAGTGTTGGTTACTATGTTGCGACTCAGCCACCTGCCTACTTCCCATATTGCCATTATTTCGGCTTGATAGACACCGCAGGTATCTGGTAGTCTGTGAGCTATATCCAAACTAAGCTTTGCACAGTGTACTCCGAAGCCAACCTTTTCATCAAGCTTCGAACCATCCATGTAAAAGTGGAGATGGTTTCTATTACCTGGTATTCTGGCGGGAATCATAGTGATGTAATTTCTCTCGAAGGTGTACACTGTTGGTATATAGTCCACTCGGTCGGTTACCATAGCACTACACTTTGATATCCTCATGTGACCATAGTTCTTGTACCTCCACATTGAAGCAGTTTAATCTTATTGCCGCTTTGGTTGCAACTTCTCCCGCCACAATATTAATCGGCAGTATGTGGAGTAGGGCTTGTACACGGAGGAAAATCGCCATTTTCGATATGTTTGAATTGAAAGAAAATATATTTGGAACCAAAATTTTTAAATATTATATGTTTTTGAACAAATAATTTTTTTTGGAAAATCAAGAAATTTTGTTTGGAACGCATATATTAATATATTAGAACACAATATATTTGCGAACTGACTTTCACAAATAAAATATGTGTTTAAACACAACCAAAGTTATTGCTTAAGAAGTTTTCCAAATAAAATTTATTAAAAAGGATTTTTAAAACTTTGCTGTCTTTTTCGTATTTTAGTTAAAATATTTTTTAAAGTTAAAAATGTCGTTATCAGCATTATATTTGGTTTTGCAGCATACATTTTTAATGTATAAATATTCCAATTCATCACGTTTTGTCAATCCATCAACGCAAATTATAGCTACGAAAGATTATACAATTTAAAATTTTATCTAATTTTACAAACATATGAAATTTCTAAAAAAATCACTTGGAACTTCTTGCCTTTAAATTAAAGCTTTGGTACTTAAATACAAATTAATCTTTGTTTCGAAAACATTAGTTCCAAATAAAAAAAATATATGGATGAAAACATACATTTGTTTAGAACAACCTCTCCCAAACATATAATATTTATGCGTGTCAAATATCATATATTTGGAGTGTATTCTAAACGTATGTATGTTTCCAGCAGAATATGTTTGGAACAATATACTACAGAATGGATTTTTTTTTTCAGCGTGTAGAGACTCGGTCGCTGTAGTCCTTAAGGCTTCGCTTATGCTCAGGCAGGCTGTTCTCTGAACCTTTGTTAGTAGGTTGGTGATGGTTAGCTTGTCGGTTGCCGTCCACCATAGCACAATGCCGTATAACAGTATAGGCCGAACTACTGCTATATATATCCAGTGGACGATTTTAGGAGAGAGGCACCAACGCGACCCTACGGCCTTTTTGCAGGAATATACGGCGACGTTGGCCTTCCTTACACATTCCAATACGTAAAGTCTAAATAACAGTTTTCTATATAGAATTATTCCTAACAATTTTGCACTTTCAGAAAAGACTAGATCTGTTCCATTTATCCGAGGTGGAGAGTCCACATGTGTATTCTAGTAAAGAGAACCAAGTGAGAAAACTAGTGTGATACATTTAAAATATGAAATTTGTATAAATGCGCAAAAGTGGGCGGAGCACGCGCATTTTTGTTTTTTAATGTCATATGAGCCTCCGAAACTCCTTCGAATCTAAAGGTGCTGAAAGTCACTCTGTGCGTTGCAAAAGGTGATAGCGACGGATAAACTAATATAATGTGTGATGATTCGGATAGATAGTATATACGTTTCTAGATAATGAATATTTCGCTAAATGTTAACCTTTGTTAAGGAGGTACTAGAAGGCGTTGATCAATGGTTCATCTTCGAACTTAGTCTGAGATAGAAAAAAACCGAATCACATACCAAATTTTAAGTCAAGCCGGTACCAGACTATGAAGCCGACGCGGCGCAAATCGGCGGCCATTTTTTTCCAGCCTACGCCGCCGCCGATTTTAGCGGCTCACATCGGCTGAAACTCAGCCGCCGTACTTTATTTGTTGAGTCATAATAATTTATTTTATACAACTATGAAAATTAAGAAAGTGAATACTAAGTAATACATTAGATTCAGGATTTTTAATGAAGTTCCCTTTTTGCGTAAAAATTTATAAAAAGTTTATAAATGGATCTCGCTATTTATTTCAAAAAAATACAAAACATTTATGGGATTTGAAATTGAAAAATGCGTTTTTGGTTTTTACGGAAATTACAATAGCTCTTGAGAGGCCGAACCAATTTTTGCAAAGTCTAGTCATACACAATCAATTTTCTTTCACTAAAAAAAGATATATTGAACCGATTTTCGACATTACATCAAATCTTCCATAACTTTTCTTAAATTTTTGTGTTAATTTTAAGTTTTTTCATATAATGTAAATATCTTAAAGCGCCATCTTTGCCTGAGAATGACATTCGTGTGCCATCGTTTGATGTTGAAATTTGAACGGCTCAGCCGATTGTTGAAATTTGAACGGCTCAGCCGACCAGCCGCCGCCGCCGGTCGGTATAATTTTGGTCGGCTTCTTGCCTGGCCGGTACTCCTTTCGAGAGTTATCGTGCGCAGACAGACACCCACTTAAAATGGCCGCAAAAAAAAAAAGAAAACTTGACTATGAGTTGTCCGATTGTTTAAGTCCACGTCAGTGTTCGATGTTATAGCCCCAAACAGATGACAGAAGTTTCGCTGGGTTATTTCACGCGATATGTATGACTGTCTAACATATACACACTCTCTAGTGCATATGACCATGTACAAGTGTGTGTGTGTGCTCGTATGTGTCGGGCTCAGTTAAGTGGTAGAAGAGGTGGTTGTCGTTGTTGTTGTATTGTCTGTTGTCTACTGTTGTAGTGAGTGTGCGGCAGAAGGCAGCGGCAGTAGTTGAATTAAGCGGCTTTCAAATGTTACCAACAACAGACGTCATTTCAGTTAAACTTTAGATTTCGTTAAAGAAAGGTTTATTCTCTACTCTTCTTCTCAGGCAAAGAAAAAAATAAATAAATACAATATAAAATTTTATTAAAACGTAAGAATTGAAATTCAAAAGTGCCCAAAAGTGTAAAAATAATTATAAAAAAGAAAATTCAAAAAGAAATTTTTGCGCACACAAACAAAAGAAGAGAAGAAATGAAATAAGAATTGTGTTGTGTTGTGCTTTTTTGCCCCGAAACAAACAAAGGATATTTTAAAGAAGTCTCAAGTGAAAGAAGAAGAATTATTTTCTTAAAGAAAACAGTGTTTAAGCGTTACAAAAGAATAAACAACAACAACGGCAACGGCAAAGAAGTGTATTAAATAAAATTATTTTAATAAAAATAGCACGAAAACAACAACTCACACATTCGATTGTATGCTATGCTATGCATACAAACAAAAGTTCATAAGCAGTTTTCCCAAATTGAATGTTGTTCGGCTGCGAAGGCAAAAAAAAACGGAAGACAGCGGTTCAGACTGAAGACTGACTGTTTGGTATGCTGCCTTAGTACTCTCGGTGAGTTCTCAATTTGGATTCTTTTGTCTTTCGTGGTGTGTGTATGAGTGAGTGCGTGTGTGTGTTAACCAAAAAAGAAAACAACAACAAACTCCCAAGAAGTATAGGTATTTATAAGTGGAAGTTGTTGCAGTTGTGTTGGGGGGAAAATACTTCAACATCGTCATCGTCATTCCCATCCATTACCATTACCACAGCCATCAACTTCATCATCGTCATCTTCATCTTCGCCATCATAACGACGATCGAAAAGTATAACATCATCAAGAGACGTCCATCCATCCAACCACTCTTCATTCCTCTTCATTGGTTAGTTAATCTGTTCTTGAGAGGCAAACTATGAAGTGGAGGAATTTGTTATTTTACTTCACATCACAACATGTTTTTCTTTTAGAAAAATCTATTTTTTTCTTTGTTTTCCCCCCATTTCCACTTACCATTTACCACTACCATTAGCGGCAACAGTAACCGCAACAACAGCGGTAGCAGCAGCAAATGCTTTAAGACATTTCTGTAAATGACATTAACAGCTTATGCTGTGCTGCTTATGCCGTACAAAGCGCTTAGCAGCTAGTTCGGCATGATGTTGCCACCCGTTGGCAATAAATTGTATATATAAGTCCCTAGCGAAATATTTATTTTAAACTGATATATTCGAATAGTTTTCCATTGGGGTATACTTTTGTGGTATATAACATTAACTTTTTGTTAATAAATATGTAATTATGGGCATTTGTTGTACCAAATTTCACGACTATTTTTCCAATTGTGGAGTACTAGTCTAAAACCATCTTCGCATTATTGCCTTTGTAATGAAACTGGACAGAGGTAGAAGACTATTTGGTATACACAGATTTAAATTGATAATATTGGCTCCAATAACTGACAATCTAAATTTTGTTTTTCTACGGTCAATAGATTCTGAGATACACGCAAAGCGAAACGACATTGTAGATAACTACAATTCTCGTTTGCAACAACTGAAATTTCGTTTATTGTAACGGAAACTTATTTTGCGTAAACAATTTTTTGTTTTGAAATTTCTTTTCAGTCATCGTTAACGAGAATTGTAGTTGTCTAAAATTTCGTTTCTGTGAAACGAATTTTTTCTTTGCGTGTAGTTGTTTTTCTACTAATGCTATGTCCATTTTGTCCACACCACCTAATCTGACCCCGCCCATTTTTATTGAAGTTGTAGTAACTCCACTAACGGGAGTTCAAAATTTCTACGATCAACACTTTCTAAGATATTCTAATTCTAAATAAAGCTATAACTTTTTAAATTGCACTATGCAACAAATTCGAAAAAGTAAGGTCCGGACCATAAACCGCACCAAACAGTCACACATTTCTCAACAGTAACTCTTGGGTTTTCCGAGCCCCAGATGCGAGAATTTTGCTTGTTGACGTAGCCACCGAGGTGGAAATGGGCGTCATCAGTCATGATGATTTTTCGATGATTTTCGAATTTTAATAATTTTATTGCGTTGTTGAATCGTGTATCGTTCCATTTTTAGTAATGGTGTAGTTTCTACTTGTCAAATGTCAAAGAATAAAAGCTTCAAACGTGACAGCTACTAAAATACCGGGTGATTCAAAATAACACCTCTTGTTGGAAAATTGTGAAATTTGTTACAGTATAATGCTTTTATAGTACCTAGAGTCCAGAGATAAATGGGCGTTATTGACAAGTCCCTTTTGGTACCTCCCACACAAATGGACCATTTTACACCAAAAGTTAAACGATTTTACCTTTAACAGCAGTGAATATAAATACTTGGTGTAATGCTTTTATAGTATCAAGAGTACAGAGAAAAGTGACCGTAATTGGCAGGCCCCTTTTGGTACCTCTCACAAAAATGAACCATTTTTACCAAATGTAAACAGCTTTTAACTGTAATACCAGTATGTACATACTTAAAAATTATTAAATGCAATTTAAATTGATAATAATTTAATTAAAACAAAACAAAAAATACAAATGTTTTCTTGGGACTCAAGGTGAGGGGATTCATAAGTCGGTTTACCCGACTGAACTTTCTTACTTGTTTATGTGTTTGAATGTAAAGAAAATGTATTTGGAACCAACATTTTTAAATCTATCTATCTATATATATAAAAATGGAAAAATGTTTGTATGTATGTATGTGTTTTATAGACGCTTAAACCACTGGACCGATTTTAAAATTTTTTCTTTTGTTTGAAATCTATTTGGTCTGAGATGGTTTTGGAAAAAAAAATTTGCAATTAGTGGGCGTGGCAAATCATTTGTTTGTCTGTTTGTGTGTTTGTTCCACTGCAGTTCTGCTGGCAGTTTACGTCAGTGGTCCAAAAATGGACGGGATCGGAAATATGGGACAACGAAGTGGACCGGGTCCAGCTAATTATTATATATTTGTGAAAAATAAATTTGATTTGAAAATGAAGAAATTTTGTTTGCAACGCATATACTTATACGAGGATTAATATATTAGAACAAAATATGTTTGCGAACTGACTTTTACAAATAAAATATGTGTTTACACCACAAACAAAGTTATTTTTTAAGAAGTTTTCCAAATATGTTTTATTTAAAAAAGATTTTTAAAACTTTGCTGACCTTTTCGAATTTTAGTTTAAATTTTTCCTAGATTTCGTGTTATACTTTATAGTTCAAAAATCATAAGCAGCATTCGATTTGGTTTTACACACAAATTTTTATTATTCATTCAATTTAGTTCAGTTTTAGGAATCTAAATTAAATATGTAAAGGCGATATTGTGTTTAAGAATAATTATTGTTGTAGCCGCTCGATACGAGAGACTGTCCATCATCTCCCTTTGATTCTCCCATTATTCCTGTTTTTGCGTAGAGTTGTATCGTTAATGAAATCATATCGTCGATGGAATCGTATCGTCGTAGGTTCTTATAATTTGTAAAAAATTGCACTTTGAACTTCTGAAAACAGAAAATTTGCCTTTAAATTAAGGCATTGATACATTGTCAAACTATTTAAATACAAATTAATCTCTGCTTCGGAAATATTAGTTCGAGAAAAATATATATTTGACGAAAACAAACTATTGTTTAGAACAACATTCCAAACATATAAAATGTGTGTGTTTCAAATATTTTATATTTTGAGTGTACCCTACCAGCAAAATATGTTTGGGCATTTTACTACAGAAGCGATTTTTTCAGTGTGAAGTTTTAACTACGAGTATTTTAATGCGTTCTTCGGTAAATACTCCATATTCGTATATAGCAACCTTTCACTAAATAAATTACACTTCAGATGACAGATATTTAACAGCTGACTTCCTTGCAAGACCGGCGGATTTGATACCACGAAATGAATAACCCTATACTCGGCGCAAAATCGCCGTTTTTTATATGTTTGAATGAAAAGAAATAATTTGGAACACAAATTTTTAAATCTATATATATAAAGAAGAATGTATGTTTGTTGGTCTTCTTGAAATTTTCACAGAATTTACATGTGTGGGGCGTGGTGAAAATAGGGTACTTGAATTTTCGATATATCAAGTGGGCCTGGCCCCGCCCACATAAGACAAATTTAAAAATTGACTTATCTTGCACAATTTATTATCGAGAGTGCTGTAACTAAATATTCCCGTAGACTACCACCAGATACATATGCACAAAATTCCAGCACTCTCGCTAACAAATTGTGCAAGGAATTTTGTGTATATGTATCTGGTGGCAGTCTACGTGACTGGTCCAAAAATGGGCGGAATCGGACCAATGGGCGTGGCACCGCCCATATAAGCCAAATTTTGAAATTGATTTATCTTGCACAATTTGTTATCGAGAGTGCTGTTATTTTGTGCATATGTATCTGGTGGTAGTCTACGTAATTGGTCCAAAAATGGGCGGGATCGGACTAATGGGCGTGGCCCCGCGCATATAAGCTAAATCTTGAAATTAAGATATCGTGCACAATTTGTTAGCGAGGGTGCTGCAATTTTGTGCATATGTATCTGGTGGTAGTCTACGTGATTGGTCCAAAACTGGGCGGAATCGGATCAATGGGCGTGGCCCAGCCCATGTAAGCAACCTTTTGAAATTGAGGTATCTTGCACAATCTATTTGTGAGAGGGCTGTTATTTTGTG
This sequence comes from Eudasyphora cyanicolor, assembly GCA_963930755.1. Lineage (NCBI taxonomy): Eukaryota > Metazoa > Arthropoda > Insecta > Diptera > Muscidae > Eudasyphora > Eudasyphora cyanicolor. The sequence goes on along the minus strand of OZ005734.1, from coordinate 213,990,751 downwards.
TATACGTGTCTGGTGGAAGTCTATGTGATTGGTCTAAAAATTAGCGGGATCAGACCAAAGGGCGTGGCTCCGCCCATATAAGCCAATTTTGAAATTGAGATATCTTGCACATAGTACTATAATTCTGTTTATATGTATCTGTTGGCAGTCTACGTGATTAGTTCAAAAATGGGCGGGATCAGACCAATAGGCCAAAGCCAAATTTTGAAATTGACATATCTTCACAAATTCTTAGCGAGAGTGCTCTTATTTAATTGAGATGTTTTTGGTGGAAGTATTCGTGATTGGTTCAAAAATGGACGGGATCGGAAATCTAAATCTGGGTCAACGAAGTGGACCGGGACCAGCTATATATATATATATAAATAGATGTGTGTATGTTACGTGTGGACTCCAAAACGGCTGGATCGGTTTTGATGAAATGTTCAGATAATGTTCAGATAAGCCTAGAGGGTGACATAGGCTTTATAAGTCCTTGATTGAGGGGAAGTGGGACGGCCCATATAAGCCAATGTTTTAAGTGATTCCTACTGTCCCTACGTACAGTAGGAGTCTGCAGTCTGTGGCAACGAAGTGGACCGGGTCCAGCTAGTATTATATATTTCTGAGCAAATACATTTTATTTGAAAATCAATAAAATTTATTTGGAACGCATATATCAATATATTACAACAAAATATATTTGCAAGCAAATTTTCTCAAATAAAATATGTGTGTTCATCTACAAATAAAATTATTGTTTAGGAATTTCTCCAAATATATTTTTTTAAAAAAGATTTTCAAAACGTTGCAGATTATGCAAGATTACTTGCGTCATTATGCAAGATTACTCGTATACGATTTCAGTTATAAATGAATTTTACGAACATTTACAATTTCCGAAAAAAATACTTTTGAGTTACTGAAAAACTACAATTTCTCTTAAAATTTAGGTATTGATACATTTTTTGAATACTACATAAATACAAATAAATATTTTGATTTTTTAGAACAACAACGTCCCAAATATATAATATTTATGTGTGACAATTACAAATATGTATATAATATTTGTGTGTGGCAAATATAATATATTTAGAGCGTACCCTAAACATTTGTATATTTCAAGCAGAATATGTACTACAGAAGCGATGTTTTTTCAGCGTGTACGTATGTGAAGGAAGTGTTTTACATCGCAAAAATTTACCGTCTGATAAACTGTTTCGGAAAAAATAAATCTTATATTACATATTTATAAAATATTCGATTTGTGTAAACAATATAATTATTTTCTATCAATAATTTACCCAAAAACAACAACAACAATTAATTTCCTCACAAATGTTGGAGTTTTTTTTTACAATTTTTTGGCCGACCCATATTCCAATCTGAAGTACATTTATGCAAAATTGCTGCTGTCCAACTTGTCGACTACATGTTGCAATTTAAAAATGCAAATAAAATTGAAATAACGAGTAGTTGTTTACCCTGAAAAAATCGAACGACAAACACTTTCTTCACATACTGTATACATGTCTTATGTTTACGAAATCCTTGCATCTTTAAATGAAAACATTAATTTGAGTATGTGATATTTATCCTTTGAAATTAAATAGACACGTCATTAATTACGCTTTTCTTTGCATAACAATAGCATCAAAGTGGCAACTCTGATACATCAGAATATTCATTTATTCGTGCCATGTATGTATGTATGAGTGTTGTTAATTATGTATGTTTCCGTTGCAAATGCCAATTTTGTGAGATGAAGAAATGAAGAATTTGTTCATGTTGCGAAAACGTCTTCCGCTTCTAAGAACTTTATTAACACTTTGAGCGAAATGAAAAGAAGAAATTCATAATTTCTGTTCAAATCTCCGTTTTCCCCAGAAATGCCACGGATGTGAGTGGGAGTGATTGGGAGTACACTCATAAGTGAGCGAGTGAGAGTACGCTGACAAAGCAAACTTTTCCAAATCCTCTCCCCCCCAAACCCAAAGAACAGCATCCTCCCTCCTCGGCCACAGTGGTAAGACAAAGAATAATGGAGTCGTGCAAATTTTTGTGTCACGTTTATGTGGCCATGAACCGCATTAGTACTCCCCTCGCGCCTTCTCCCCAAGAGGTGGCCATCGATGAGAGTAACAGTAAAAGAAAAGCAAAAAAAAAGAAACTGTAATGAAAACACAAGGATAAATTGAAAGAAAGAAAATACTTCGTATTGAATCTATAGCTATGCATGTACGTGCATACTAATGTATATTTGTATGTGTGTGCGTGTGTGTATAACATTCCTTCATTTACTCTTCGGAAACTGAATTCTGCGGGAGAATTTCAGATGAAGAAAACATATTTTTAGAAAGTTGTTTACATGAATTTAATAAAGCGTATTTTCCTCTCTTGCATTGATTTTCTCGCACTGTTTTTCTAACTCATTGGTGTTAGAGTGTTGCCACACTCTGTGGGGGGACTCCACTTGTTGTGAGATTTATTGAAGACGAAAACAAGCAATCGTTTTTACATTAATATTATATCCGGAAAATAACCAATTAAGGTTTCTGATAAATTTTTTATTTATTTTAGTTAGATTTTAATATTATAATTCAATTTACGATGGCGGTCCCAAAATTATCCGACCTAACAAAGAAAACACAACAAATTTGGAAACATTTTTTTTTCAACATAATCTCCTTTAGCTCGATACACTTTTTCCAGCGATTTTCAATAGCTTCGATATCCTGTTTATAGTAAGAACTGTCTAGCTCCTGAAAATAGCCATCACCTTCCACCTCTTCATTGCTGACAAATATTTCTCCGACGAGCCTTTTTATCAAGTTTGGAAACAAAAAATAATCCAAGGGAGCTAAATCTGGCGAATAATTCATGCTGACCCATTGCGAACTTCAATTCATTGATTTTGGCCATTGCAATGGCGGATGTGTAAACTGGTGCATTGTCTTGATTGTGAGCAAACGCTGCACCCATCTTGCGCACAGCTTTCTCATCATAAAATTTCCGTTAATATGCGATGTATAGCACTTTTTGAAATGCCTATGGCTTCAGCTAACTCACAAACCTTCAACCGACCGTCATCCAATACCAGTTTGTGGATTTTTTAACCATTTCTGGAGTGGACACCTGAATTAGTCGACTACTACGGTGTTCGTACGGTCCCGTTCAAACTCTGCGACCCAATATTTTATAGTTGTAAAAGAAGGAGCAGATCCTAAGTTTAGCTAAGTTTGCATAGTAATCAGAAATATATAAATACATTAAAGAAAAATGGATATTTAAATAAAATAGTTCTTATTAGAATAAAACTCTACATGGTTCATCCAGAAATTCGTATGTTGTGGACGTTACGTTGCGGACGTTACAGAACAATTTCACCACGTTAAAACGACAATATTCCGCGGAAATTTCTATATAATGTTATTATTTATATATATTTATATCCCGCTGAACGTGTCATTTCAATGGTGAGATAATTAGAGTATACCGCAAAATAATAATATTATTAAACACCTGGCATTTTTTAAATTTTTGGTATACAGTTTTTCGGATTTGCCCATATGTCAGGTCGCCTAATTTTGCACCGCCCTTGTAATGGCAAAAATAAAAACCTACTCGGGAATATTCCAAGAACCCTAAAAATGTTTAATGGCTGAAATAGAAGTTCAAAGCACATACGATGTAGAAGCCTACGTGTTATCTCGTACTTAAAATATCATGTGGACCGGTGGAATATCATAACGTACAGGGTCATAATGTCCTTGGGCTTTGGGCAGGAATTTTTAATATTAACCTATACATTTTATTTTTGCATAAAAAGTTTATAAAACATTCTAAATGGTAAAGATCTTATGGCTATCATTTATTTTTTCAAAGAAAAAAATCAACAAAAATTATTGGATTTGAAATTGTGAAACATTTTTGTGTTTTATGAAATTTTTAACTGCTCTTGAACTGCTGAACCAATTTTTTTATACCCTACACCACACTGTGGTACAGGCAATTATAACTTTGTGCATTTGTTTGTAACACCCAAAAGGAGAAGAAATAGACCCATCGTTTATTATACCGATCGACTTAGAATCACTTTCTGAGTCGATTTAGCTATGTCCGTCTGTCCGTCTGTCTGTCTGTCTGTCTGTCTGTCCGTCTGTCTGTGCATGTATTCTTGTAATCAAAGTACAGGTCGCAATTATGGTCCGATCTCGACGAAACTTTACACATATCTTATTTTTGGCCCAAGGACGATCCCTATTGAATTTGGTTAAAATCGGTTCAGATTTAGATATATCCCCCATATATATGTTAGCCCCGATTTGACATGTAAGCGCTGTAAAAACTTTATTTTATACCCGATCAGTATGAAATTCGGCAGGAAAAGGTTTCTTATTACATGAATGAACTCTGTTAAATTTGGAAGAAATCGGTTCAGATTTAGATATAGCCCCCATATATACATTACCCCCGATTTGACATATAAGCGCTGTAAAAATGTTATTTTATATCCGATCAGTGCGAAATTCGGCAAAGAGAGGTTTCTTATTACATGAAGGAATACTGCTAAATTCGGAGACAATCGGTTCAGATTCAGATATAGCCCCCATATATATGTTACCCCCGATTTGACATGTAAGCGCTGTAAAAACTGTATTTTATATCCGATCAGTGCAAAATTTGGCAGAAAGAGGTTTCTTATTACATAAAGGAATACTGCTAAATTTGGAGAAAATCGGTTCAGATTTAGATATAGCCCCCATATATACGTTACCCCCGATTTGACTTGTAAGCGCTGTAAAAATTTTATTTTATATCCGATCAGTATGAAATTCTGCAGAAAGAGGTTTCTTATTATATGAATGAACACTGTTAAATTTGGAAGAAATCGGTTCAGATTTAGATATAGCCCCCATATATACGTTCCCCCGATTTGACATGTATGCGCTGTAAAAACTGTATTTTATATACGATCAGTATGAAATTCGGCAGGAAGAGGTTTCCTATTATTTGAATAAACACTGTTAAATTTGGAAGAAATCGGTTCAGATTTAGATATAGCCCCCATATATACGTTACTCCCGATATGACCAAATTATTATGGCAATGACCCTTATCGCATTGTTAGGGAGGTGTAGGGTATTATATAGTCGGCCCCGCCCGACTTTCTGCCTTTCCTTACTGGTTTTTATTTTAGATTTATAATTATTCGTTGTTTTGGCCATTGTTGTGGATTTTTTTAAATTTATAAACATTGTTCGATACATTTTTATACCCTACACCACACTGTGGTACAGGGTATTATGACTTTGTGCATTTGTTTGTAACACCCAAAAGGAGAAGAGATAGGTCCATTGTTTATTATACCGATCGACTTGTAATCACTTTCTGAGTCGATTTAGCTATGTCCGTCTGTCTGTCTGTAGATGTATTCTTGTAATCAAAGTACAGGTCGCAATTATGGCCCGATCTTGACGAAACTTTACACATATCTTTTTTTTGTCCCAAGGACGATCCCTATTTAATTTGGTTAAAATCGGTTCAGATTTGGATATAGCCCCCATATATATGTTAGCCCCGATTTGACATGTAAGCGCTGTAAAAACTTCATTTTATATCCGATCAGTATGAAATTCAGCAGAAAGAGGTCTCTTATTATATGAATGAACACTGTAAAATTTGGAAGAAATCGGTTCAGATTTAGATATAGCCCCCATATATACGTTACCCCCGATTTCACATGTAAGCGCCGTAAAAAAATTATTTTATAACCGATCAGTGTGAACTTCGGCAGAAAGAGGTTTCTTGTTACATGAAGGAATACTGCCAAATTCGGAGAAAATCGGTTCAGATTTAGATATAGCCCCCATATATATGTTACCCCCGATTTTACATGTAAGCGCTGTAAAAAGTGTATTTTTAATCCGATCAGTACGAAATTCGGCAGAAGGAGGTTTCTTATTACATGAATTAATACTGCCAAATTTGAGGGAAATCGGTTCAGATTTAGATATAGCCCCCATATATATGTTACCCCCGATTTAACATGTAAGCGCTGTACAATCTGTATTTTATATCCGATCAGTAAACAAATCTACACAAAGAGGTTTCTTATTATATGAAGGGATACTTCCAAATTCAGAGAAAATCGGTTCAGATTTAGATATAGCCCTCATATATACGTTACCCCCGATTTGACATGTAAGTGCTGTAGAGACTGTAGTTTATATCCGGTCAGTACGAAATTTGACAGAAAGAAGTTTCTTTTTACATGAATAATCCGTTCAGATTTATATATAACCTCAATATCCAGTTGTACTTTACTTCCGCTCATTAAAATTTTCCAGAAAGATGTTTCTCAATTTAGGAACGAATATTGCTTAATTTAGCGATTATCGGCTCAGAATTAGATAATATGTTCCTGCCTACTTACCAATTATTCCAAATTATTATCGCAATGACCTTTATCGCATTGTTAGGGAGGTGTAGGGTATTATATAGTCGGCCCCGCCCGACTTTCTGCCTTTCCTTACTGGTTACACGTGCTGTTTTGCAGAAACAGAAGGAAAATATCCAAAATTGTTAGACCTATCGTAATATTTCGTCCATAACATTTACAAACACAGTACAGCATTTTCAGCTCATTAATTAAGTAGCCCCAAAAATAAGAACTTCCGCATCATTCGTTTATTCAAGTTGGCGCAATTAATAATTTAATGGCCATACGTTTTTTTTTGCTCAAGGTGGATTTTTAGCACTTTTTCAATATTTTTACCGTACGGAATATTTCTTTCTCAGAATTGGGTGCCAAAACCATGTGTTGTACTGTGAAATATTGAGTCCTCAAAAATCAAATTACTGTATTGAATTTGTGGGAGTCTGCTGAATATTCTATGTAAATTTGAAAAAAAATAGAAAAAATTAATCATTATGTTTCTTTGTAAAAATCGGTTCAGCCGTTCAAGAAAAATTGCAAATTTCGTGAAAAAAAATATTTATTAACAAATTTTGAAAATTTCGTATCCCCATAAAATTATGGATTTTTTTAATATAAATAATAATAATAATACATAAATAATAACGAGGTTAATATTGCCGAAGGCCGTCCACGAAGAAACACTAAGGTCCTCGTAGCCGGTGTTGAACACTCGAGAGTTGTTTTCAATCAGATAGATTGGTCTTTTCAGCACTTTCAAAAGTCCATGGACATTATGAACCTAGACATTGTGACATGCCACCCGTGGACCTGCGTCAATGTGAAACAAGATGATCTCATTTAAAATGGATACACAAACAAGAGTTCCTCTGTGCAATGAGCCAGCCATAGGGACTCTCCTCTCAAATGGGACCTTCCTTTAGAGCTCTTCTGCGAGATAAATGAGAGATTTTCTACAAAAAGAAGCCCTAATACCAGGTGTTATGCGAAATCCTGCCCATTAGTGTCTTTGGTTTTTAGTCACGATTAATCGACTTCAGACTTTATGTATTTGAGCGAGTAGGGAAGACCAATGTCACCTATATTACTGTAGGAAAGTTATATGGCCACATTAGAGCATCTATTCTACAGTCGTCTATTGGATATACACAGCAGTAGTTTGACCGATTCTGTTGTACGGCATAGTAGTGTGGTGGACGACGGCTGATAAGCGATCCACCACCACCAATGAAGGTTCAGAAAACTTCTAGGCTGAGCATCGGCGATGCTTTAAGGGCTACAGCGACAGCGAGTCTTAACTGGCCCTAGTACGTCTACTGTCGAGTGCTATTGCGCACTAAGATACCGAAGGAATGGATTGGCAGAATACCAGAAAATATAAATTATCTACACCACTATGTAGACGGTTCGAAGCTTTGGATTATACTGTAAAGAACATAGTCTTGATATAGCTCACAGACTACCACAAATATTTGCAGCGTCTATTATGCCGAAAAAATGGCAAAAAGAGAAGGGATTTCATAACATAGTGACCAACACTGGCGTCCGCATTCGCTTTGACAGCCGTTATGGAACAAATCTGGAAGCCGAATCTGTAATTAGCAAATTCTTCGACTGCCGCAGATCTCTTAACGAGATGAGTGAGCAATTTAACATTTACTTCATATGGGTACCAGGGCATATGGATATCCCAGGGAACTGCAAAGCCGATGAAATTAATAGGAAAGGGACGACATTACAAATTCTCGAAGAATTTGTATATATTGGTGCGCCACTGTCCACATGCAAGTTTTGGCTTAGGCAAGAAGCAGTCCAATAACAGATGGAGAGAAATCGACACCTGAAGGGTAGGTAGATAAATCTGGACAAAGTCAAAATATATCCTCGCACTAGAAAGGAAAATACTTTCTACCTTAGTGTCAGTTCTGATGGGACATTGCCTGATCGGCGAATATGCTAGAAGGTTTGGTACTGCGTTCAATTTCTCGAGGAACCACTATCCACATGCACGGTTCGATTTGGGCATGGTATATTCAGGCTGTTCAATGATAAATGGACAGCGTTGAAAAGTGATCCCAAGGTGGTAGCCTGCCGCCTTCAAGAGAGAGCTGGGTGCAGACAAATGGGCTTAAATCGATTCCTCCTCTTCTTCGTCTTCGCAGCTTATGCAAAAATTATTCCGCCATCAAAATCTATGCGTACAGTGCAATAAGGCTGTCATGTGCAGAAACACAGTAAGTGAGACATTCGGTCTCGATAACGACCGTAGAGAATTGGAGTGTTTGATGTTTAGTCAGGGTAACATCAGCCTTAAGTGTACGGAGTTCCTGACTAGTGACCAACTGTCATTTGTTGCCATAAGGGCATTATCTCTCAAGATGAGTTTGCTGGTCGCTAGAGGATGTCTCTCGGATCATCTTAGGTAAATCTTAGCCGTACAAGTTCATATGGTTTGCAGTTCCCTGGCACTTCGCAATGGCCTGCAATTTGAAACTGGTGAAATTTAATATGTTTAGCTACCTCATAAAGAGATCTGCGATAGTCGAGGGCAGTTTTTGAATTCAGGAAAACAGTTTCTTTGCAGAAGCCCGGAAATATTAAAGGCCGGAAATTAATTCTGAACCATTCTGCACCCAATGTAATAGCTAATCTTTGTGCCTAGTAAACACTATAGTGATCAATCAGGCTATCTTTTTGTAATGGTTAGCCTTAGTTCCATAGAAAATACACGAAAGTCCACTTGGCCGTTGAATTTGGAGCCGTCTGTATAGTCACGAATCTCATATGTTCAGTCAGGTATGATAGTGAAATACTTCTTATCAAAAAGCGGTTCCACTCATAGTTCATAGTGTAATCGACAATGCCTGGAGAGTGTGGCATGGGGTCTATATTGGCAGTTCCCTATGTCTTATAATCGTCTTATAATCGACATTAAATGTAGTAAAGGGTGATTTTTTAAGAGCTTTCAATCAGGCTATCTTTTGTAGAGCTTTCTGATTTGATTTAAAAAAAATTTACAGAAATGTATGAAATCTTTATTTGAGTCGACAGAAAGTTCTATATAATTCAATGTTTAAAGATGAGTTCATGTATAAAATCTTTATTTGAGTCTACAGAACGTTCTATACAACTCAATATTTAAAGATGATTTCATATAAATGTTGACCGCAGCTGCGCCTCAAGTGGTTGATACGCTCGGTCACATTTCGACCTACTCTCTCCAACACATCGGTCGGTGTCACCCGAATAAATTCTTCAATATTGGCTTCCAGTGCGTCAACCGTTGCGGCCCGTCCCTATAGACATGAGCCTTAACATAGCCCCACAAAAAATAATATATAGGTGTTAAATCGCACGATCTAGGCGGCCAATTGACCGGCCCAAAACGTTAAATAAACTTTTCACCGAGCTCGCCTCACAAATGGGCCATTGTTTCGCGTGCTGTGTGGCATGTGGCACCGTCTTGTTGAAACCACATGTCAGCCAAGTCCAGCTCTCCCATTTTGGAAAAAAATAGTTTGTAATCATGGCACGGTAGCGCCATTTGCAGTAATGTTCTGCCTTCGTCGTCTTTGAAAAAGTACCGTCCAATGATATTTTCCTCTCTCCATACTCTACGTATGCGTGTTGGTGGTTTAATGTCCAATAATGTACATTTGGTGCGAAATTTAGTCACAAGATTCCAAATAGCCGCCTCAGAAGGTCGCCCAACTATAAAATGGAAGAACTTAAACGAGCATGAATTTTGATTTTTCAATAATCTGGCGAGTACAAGACGCAATTTGGAGGTAAAATTTTCACAAACTTTTCGCAGCATTTGCGGCCGTATTTCGCTAATAACTCGTCGAATGTTGAATTCCAGGTGTTGAATTGTCTATGGCTTCTGGCGTAGATGGGAGACTTTACATAAGACGATCTTGATTGCCAATTAACTGGACCATTAGTTGAAATTATTCGTTCATCGCTGTGTGGCATGTGAATCCGTCCTGTTGGAACCACATGCCAGTAAGATTAATGCCAGCTAATTGAGATACGAGAAAACTTGTTATCATTTCTCTATACCGTGCACCGTTGACAGTAACATTCTTCCCATAATACATAGATTTTGACGACATATGGATCAATGACTTCGCCGGCCCCTCAAGCGACCAAACAGTAATTTTCTGCGGATATTGTTTGGACAAAAGCTTTTGGATTATCTTCACTCCAAATTCGACAATTTTGCTTTGCTAAGTACCCATTCAACCAAAAATGAGCTTCATCGCTGTAGTTTGACGAAATGAACCATCATTTTGATAGAAAACTTTAACGATTTGCAAGCGTTGCACTCGTGTTAGTCTATGAATGGCAAACCAAACTAAACCAAATTCAATTTTAAACTGTTTAATCGATTATAGAATAAAACAGTTTAACCAGCTCATGGTTGTGAATCTTCAAAAAATACCCTTTACATAGTTCTCTCTTGGTCGGGATCACACCAAGTCCATCATCGGAAGTCCATCTTGTGGTGGTATGGAAGACCTATTGTAGTAAGAGTCTAAGGGGACTTGGACCCTTCGCCATTAGCTTAACACAATTTTCCTGCAAAGAAAGCAGAATACTGTTCATTTACACTCAGAAAAAAATGAACCCAAAGATAAGTTAAAATGAACTAAACTTCAGGAAAATTAAACTTCATATGGCGCTAAAGCATTTTTTTCCCAAATCAAGTTCACATTTGTCCTTAATATTAGCAAATGTTTTGAACTTAGTTTTAGTTAATACTAACTTGAATTTAGTAAATATTCCTTTATATCTAGTTCAATTGAACTCATATTAAGGAAAAATTAACTCAGTTTAAGTAAAAATTTACATGAAATTTGGAAAAAATCTAGTTAAATTTTCACTAAAATCAGGTACATTTTTACTAAAATCAAGTAATTGTTTTACTAAGATTAAGTTACATTTTTACTAAATGGAAGTAAAATAATTCCTCAAATCAAGTTCAATTTTACTTGAATATACGAAAATTAAACTAAAATGTAAGAAACGTTTAACTAAAAATGAGTAATTTTTTAACTTGATGAGCAACTTGTAGAAGTAAACTAAATTTTAGTTCATTACTACTAATATAATTCAGCAAAATATTCTCGGGAATTTTCCAATAAATATTTTGCTCCAATGTATTTGAAACAAATTCAAAAAACCTGAAACAAATAGAATTCTCATTCAATGTCCCAATCTTATGTCTTAAGTCTTTCACATATAATCCTATATATTTGCTGCGAAGTTAAATTACTTAACTTCGCAGCTGCTGTTTAAAATGATATTTGAGCAGTTAAGGAAAGAATCTCTTGAAACGAACGGGAATTTTTTGCTTAACGAATATTCAAGGATTATTTGAAAACCGTATTATAAATTTCAGAAAAACATGAACTAGAACTAAGGAAATTCGTATATTTCTAGTTAAAATTGTTTCTTCGACGCTAGGAAATCCTTCCTCGGTAAAAGTCAAAATTTACCAAATAGTAGGAAATTTTTACTTGGTCGATGGAATTTTAAGTAAGTAAATCATATCCCATTTCCGAGTATGTAACCAAATTGCTATATCTTAGAATTTAGTTCAATTTACTCATTGAAAGTAAAATTTCCCAGTTTTGAGGAAAATTTAACTAAACATGAGTAAAAATCTTGAACTAAACTGAGATATAGATTTTACTCACATAAACGATTGCCATTTTTCTGAGTGTAGATATTCCATTCTAAATGTCTAACTCCTTCCATACTATTATCTACATTGTAGATCATTATAGAACGTTCTTCACAAAATATTGGATGTTTTATATAATGATTTTTGTTTTGGGGGTGCCTTAAGAAAAACATAGAAATGTTGACAACTTTTTGCAAATTTTCTTTATGATAAGTTACTTTGGTTAGGTACGAAACACCGGGCCCATCCATTCTGTGCCTGTTTACCACAATTTTTTGGCTACCGCCCGCTGTTCGCACTTGAAAATATTTGCTTGATTTCTGACCTGTAGTTTATATTTTCAGTAAAGCTGGGAAAAAATATACCACGAAAGATCAGGCAACTACAACCACTCTCTCTCGGCATCGTGTAGTCACTTCAGTCTAATCTAGCTCTTACTCTTTCAGTCAACAATATTTCTTTCAAGCCATATAAGGTATCAAAGAAATTATTACTGTTGTTGTCATTCTTTTAGCTCATTAAAACAACTGCTAGAGTTGTGCGCATGCGCGCAACTGTGTCTATGAGAAGTTTTCTTCTTGTACATACATATAAGTACTTCTTTGAGGGCTTTATGACGATTTGAAGTTTTGTGAGGGGCCGGGAACTTATGAGAAACTTGCATTCCATTCATTACACACACGGAAATCACAAAAACAAATTCCAAACCCTACTAAAAACCTATCTATCTAGAAGCGAAGAGAGAAACCACTTTTTCTCAGAAATTGATTGAATAAACTGATTGTTTGCCCGTCGGTCTGTCCGCCGTCGTCTGTCTATTCGTTGATGACGTTTGCGTTGTTAATTTTTATTGTTATTGTTATTTTTTTCTATTTGTTTTTGTTTTATTTCGAAAAACAAAATCCATCCATATCACGACGCTGCAGCTGCGCCTTGTTTAATATTAGATTCGAATTTGAATTTGTTGTTATTTTTATTTTCTTATGACTAATCACAAAAAATTTGTTTTGGGTTTTTACCTCATTGTCATTCGAATTGGGATCGTGTCGAGTAGCAGATGTTGTTGTTGTTGCTAGTGTAGTTATTAGTATTGTTGTTGTTCTATGCGGCTTTTTGGTTATTGATTTTTTTTCTTACAATTTTGTTATATTTTGAATCAATCTTTTTCATTCATTGTATTCTCAAATCGATTGAATATAGTTCGTGGCAATCAGCTTAAACACCTATTGAACTCTCTTTTCTCATTTCAATTTAATATTATATTTAGATTTAAGCTTACAATCGTATGTCTGTCTGTCTGGCAGTCTGTCTAGTTGTTTCTCTCCAAACGGAATAGTAGTTTAATTTCGAATATTGATATATGCTATTAGTGTGATCGGTCAATGAAATCCGGAATATATTTATGAATTACGTATTATTAATTACGTATTAAGAAAATCCAATATCCGTATCACAGAACTTGTAATATTTACAGGTGTTTATTGTTTATTTTTATACACGTGCCGGACATAACAAAACACAATTGGAAAATCTTTCATTCTAACTGAGGTTTTATATGATTTTAGGACCACATTTTGTTAACATCTAACTAACTGAAATATTAAATAAAACATAGATAACAATAGAATAGAAATTTTTTTTCGAGGTGCTGCTTAACATTTTCTTGTGTAACATTTTGTCCTAAAAAAGAAAAAAATTTTATGGTATTTTTTTTTAGTAATTCTGACTATCTTAGAAGGTGTCATTAGTATTCGGACCCTATTTTTTATATGTATAAGCTCGATAAAGCCCTTTCAATTAAAGTAAATTATAAGGACTACAAATGTTGAAAATATCACTTACACGTAGAAACAGAAGTTTACTAACTGTCGTTAAAACAACTAGGAACAAATTTGATTTTTTTTAAATCTTAAATCTTACTGGCTCAAAAAATAAATTAAAAAAATCCAAAAAAAACAATTTCATTCTCTTTTAATGCCTTACATATCAAGTTTCATCTTTCTAGCTCTTACAATTCAGCAGAAAACGACGTTTTTACGCGACCTCCCTTTAAGTCTTGTATGTGGAAAATCTTTATTCTTGACCGATTTCAATACCAATTGTTGTAGGACAATAACACATGTTTCTGCAAAATTTAAGCCACATATTTTCTAAATTATGACCTGTAGTCTGGTTTCCACAGACAGATGGATACGGCTAAACCTGGTCGCAAAATATGCCGTGAAAGAGTTAGAGTTCGTCTTCGACAGGAAAAATGTAGATCATTTCAAATTTGGCCTTTCAAATCTCCACTGATGAATAAAATACTTTGAAAACCACGCAACCTTTAAAAAAAATGGCGAGTAGATGATAAGTATACAAAATAATTTTTGAAAAACAAAGCCAGAATAAAACCAGTAAGGAAAGGCAGAAAGTCGGGCGGTGCCGACTATATAATACCCTACACCTCCCTAACAATGCGATAAGGGTCATTGCCACAATAATTTGGAATAATTGGTAAATGGGTAGAAACATAGTATCTAATTCTGAAACGAAAATCGCTAAATTAAGCAATATTCGTTCCTAAATTGAGAAACATCTTTCTGGAAAATTTTAATGATCGGAAGTAAAATACAACTTCTATAGCGGTTTGATACCAAATCAGGAGGAACATATATATCGAGCTTTAATATAAATCTGAACCGATCTTCCCTGAATACTAATTCATGTAAAATTACCTCCTTCTGTCGAATTTCGTACTGATCGGATATAAAATAAAGTTTTTACAGCGTTTATATGTCAAATCGGGGGTAACATATATATGGGGGCTATATCTAAATCCGAACCGATTTTCTCCGAATTTGGCAGTATTCCTTCATGTAATAAGAAACCTCTTTCTGCCGAATTTCGCACTGATCGGATATAAAATATAGTTTTTACAGCGCTTACATGTCAAATCGGGGGTAACATATATATGGGAGTTATATCTAAATCTAAACCGATTTTCTCCGAATTTGGCAGTATTCTTTCGAGTAATAGGAAACCTCTTTCTGCCGAATTTTGCACTGATCGGATATAAAATACAATTTCTACAGCGCTTACATGTCAAATCGGGGGTAACGTATATATGGGGGCTATATCTAAATCTGAACCGATTTCTTCCAAATTTAACAGTGTTCATTCATATAATAAGAAACCTCTTTCTGCCGAATTTCATACTGATCGGATATAAAATAATGTTTTTACAGCGCTTACATATCAAATCGGCGCTAACATATATATGGGGGCTATATCTAAATCTGAACCGATTTTAACCAAATTCAATAGGGATCGTCCTTGGGCCAAAAAAAAAGATATGTGTAAAGTTTCGTCGAGATCGGGCCATAATTGCGACCTGTACTTTGATTACAAGAATACATGCACAGACAGACGGACATAGCTAAATCAACTCAGAAAGTGATTCTAAGTCGATCGGTATAATAAACGATGGGTCTATTTCTTCTCCGTTTGGGTGTTACAAACAAATGCACAAAGTTATAATACCCTGTACCACAGTGTGGTGTAGGGTATAAAAATCAGTTTAAAAGAACGACGTGACTTTAGTCGGGACTAGAATCCAGTCACAAAATTAATCAAAAAGCTTACTTGTTCCATACCAGAAAAAATACAATAATGTATGTAATATCTGAATCGCCTTTATTGATATGTTTGAATCGGACGAAAATATATTTGGAACACCCATTTTTAATACTATATATTTCTAAGCAAATAAATTTTATTTGAAAATCAATAAAATTTATTTGGAACGCTTACATATATTAATATATTACAACAAAATATATTTGCAAACTAATTTTCTCAAAAAAATATGTGTTTATATAAAGTGTGGTTAAATTTTAAGGGCCGATGTTGATTTTGAATAAAACACAAATTATTTAGGAAATTATTGTCATTTCTTTTTATTATGATAATATTGGTATGATTCAATTATGTACACGGGGGAAAATCGTCATTTTTGATATGTTTGAATTGAAAGAAAATATATTTGGAAACTATTTTTTTAAATATTATTTATTTGTTAACAAATAAATTTTATTTGAAAATCAAGAAGTTTTGTTTGGAGCGCATATATTAATATATTAGAACATAATTTATTTGCAAACTGACTTTCACAAATAAAATATGTGTTTACACACAAACAAAGTTACTGTTTAAGAAGTTTTCCAAATATATATTTTTTAAACTTTGCTGTCTTATTCCAATTTTAGTTAGTTTTATTCCAATTCATCACACATCAATGCAATTTATATTTACAAAGATTATACCATTTAAGTTTTAATTAAATTTTAAAAACATATAAAATGTATAAAATAAATTTGAAAACCAGAAAACTTGTCTTTAAATTAGGCATTAATACATTGCCAAAATACATTAATACAAATTAAACTTTGTTTCGGAAAAATTGGTTCTAAATAAAAAATATATTAGAATGCTAACATATTTTTGTTTAGAACACTATCCTCCCAAACATATAATATTTGTGTGTGTCAAATAATATATATTCTGAGTGTACCCTAAACATATGTATATTTCAAGCCGAATATGTTTGGGACAATATAGTACAGAAGCGATTTTTTTTTCAGCGTGTATGGAACAAAATATCGGCCAAATGGCTGCCGCGACCTCGGCGGCACACCTCCATCCGATGGTCCAAATTTTCGATGACGCTGAGGCATAATTGAGGTTCTATGCCGTTAATGTGTCGAATTATCTCATCCTTTAGCTCTTGAATTGTTGCTGGCTTATCGACGTACACCTTTTCTTTTAAATAATCCCAAAGAAACAAGTCCAACGGTGTCAAATCACATGATCTTAGCGGCCAATTGATATCGCCGCGACGCACGATGGGAAAATATGATGAAATATGCGCGCATAGGACTTTGAAAACATCTTTCAAAAATAAATTTTTTGGGAGTGTTATTTTATTCTGGATAACACTTAATGAAAATACCTTCAAATTTTATGAAAATATCTCCAGGCGATTTCCAGTTATGATCATTCAAAGTTTGTCTTTTTTACTAATAAATGCAAATAACATTGCGATGATAAAATGCATATAGTAAAATGCTTGTAGAATGCACGTTTATTGCTGAAATAAACGTCATCTTAATTTTTGTGTATAATGCGTGTTTTTAACGCCTTCCAACAAAGAGATATTTCAAAGTAAATAAAACAGTTTTTGTTTTGTTTTTCAAAAAAATTATCCACAGTAAATGGAATACAACTTTTTTGGATCACGTGGGATCACTACCATATAACATAGAGAAGAGAAGTGACTTAGGAATGAAACCAACGGTACCTAGTTTATCTGCGACTTTTTGCGATTATGGCAGATTTTTGTACTTTAAATATGTGCTTTTTTTTCTTTAAATATAGAAAATATAAAAGAAATTTAACTTTTCTTTTATTATCAGTCTACGACCCATTGTTTAAAGTGCATTATAGTAAAATTTCAGCTTTCAAAAATATTGCAGCCCACAATTTTATCCTATTTAAGTTGTCTTAGTTTCAATTTTAAAAGCATGGCAGGTTTTGTAGACTTTTATCGCAATGTTGACAAAAATATTTTTGAACTTCAATGGTCTGCATATTTAAAACGCAGCAACACACAATCAAGCACCTGAAACCGATTTTAAACTTAATGTTGTCAGCTTTAATTTAAAATCAAGATCACGGAAGTTGGCACGATATTCGGGGTTTTACACTAATTTTCACAAAGTCGCTTTTGAAGCCCCACTGTGCGATAAATAGTAACAGTAAGAAAAATCTGGCTACAACAAATTATTCTCCAAAGAATTCTCTTGAAGATGGCCCAAGCCGTAGGACTCTATCTCTAACGGTATAGTCATGAGATAAAAAATACAGCTATGCGCGCGTATTTACCCATTTTTTCCCATTGTGCGACGTGAGATAACACGGCCATTGAATTTGTTGCGCAAAAGAGCCATTGTCCTGTTGAAACCACATATTTTCCACCTCCATATCTGCCAATTCGTGCCATAAAAAATTCGTTATCATCTCACGATATCGAACACCATTCACAGTATCGAACACCACGATAGCGAACACCATTCACTGCCTGACCGGCCTCATTTCGAAGGAGTATGGCCCGATGACATCGTCACATGTGTTTTCACATCTCCTACAGACCCGGTTTGCTGAAATTTGCGCACAATTCCCCCGGTTGTGGACGCATTTGGTCGATTATGCTGATCAAAATAACGAAATGCATTTTGATTTGAACGCCCATTTTCGTAAAAGGCTTAAAAAACTTCCACGCGTTGCTGGATTGTGTATCTTTCCATGGTTCAAATTGAGTTAGTCTGAAATTGAGAAATGTCAAATGAAATGCAGAAAAAAACTTGACGTTTAGGTGTAGCTCACATTCAACATCGGCCCTTACAATTTAACAACCCATTATATTTGAGGGAAATCCATTTCAGAAAATTTAAGTCGTGTGAACAATGTCCGTCCGTCCGTCTGTCTGGATAGTGCGTAAGGATAGACCGATTAAATTTGACATGGGGTAATATGTTCTGATATCTCGGGTTATTTTCGAAGATGAGTCAGATTGGTCCACTACTTCTGCCACATTCTCTACAAAAGGGTTAAAATCGAGGAAATTATCACTTGTACGAGGGTTTCTATATATATGTCTGCCTAGGCAACATTAAGTGTTGCCTGGCGCCTTCTAACATTTCCATTGAAAGTTTGATATTTTGACATTTTTTAAAATAACGTACTCAGAACGTTTTGACGTAAGACCATCATTTGTGTTGTTTACTTCAAAAAATCAATTTGGCAAAAAAATGGAAATAACTCGTGAACATTTTCGTGCGATCATTGTTCACAACTTTCGACGTGGATTATCACGACAAGAGTGCATCGATGAACTTAAATCTTTGTATGGCGATGAGACACCATCCTATAGCACTGTGAAAAACTGGTTTAATGAATTCAATCGTGGCCGACGCTCGCTCAAAGACGAAGGTCGTCCAAAAAACGGCCGTTGTGCCAGAGAACATTGATGCCGTGCGTGAACTGATAATGTGACATACCGTGAGATAGAGGCATCCTTGGGCATTTCTTCCACCAGCAGACATTCGATATTGCATGAACACCTGGCCGTAAAAAAGGTTTGTTCTCGTTGGATCCCGCACAATTTGACAATCGCTCAAAACAAGGCTCGTGACGATTGGTGCAAGAAATTTTGAAAAAATACAATCGCGGTGCTTCAAAAGACATTTATAAGATCGTCACAGGTGACGAATCTTGGATCAATGCGTATGAGCCCGAAACAAAACAGCAATCGACCGTGTGGGTCTTCGAAGACGAGCCAAATCCAACGAAAGTTGTTCGTGGAAGAAGAACTTCGAAGCGAATGGTCGCCTGTTTCATCGGCAAAATTGGTCATGTGGCGACTGTTCTGCATGCGCAACGTAGGACGGTCAATTCTGAGTGGTACACCACAATTTGTTTGCATGAAGTCTTCGGAGAAATACGAAAAATGAACAAGAGAAGACGAATCATTGTGCACCATGACAAGGCGAGCTGCCACACATCGGCTCAAACCAGCGCCTTTTTGACCGGCCAAAACGTCGAATTGATGGGTCATCCGCCGTACAGCCCTGACCAGAGTATGAAGCCGCCGAGCCGAGCCGCCGATTTTAGCCGCCGCCGACCTTTTTTCACCAGCCGAAGCCGCCGCCGGTCTTTGCGGCTAATATCGGCTGAAACACAGCCGCCGCTCTACAGAAACATTTTAAAATATTGATAGATACAATTTACATTTCTGATAAGCAAATAACCATATAACAGATATATCGTCCCCTCAATAGAAGAATAGTGTATACACATAAACACTATTATTTTCTATTGCATTTTAATAATCTACGCAATTTGTTGTATATACGCAATTAGGTGTATATCTACACCATTTTCAACAGTAATTGAGAAAATTTCACTTGAAATTGAAATTTTACATTTGAAAGACAAAATTTCAATTGAAATTGAGATTTTACATTTCAAATCGACTAAATTTCAAATAGAAAATCTCAATTTCAATTGAAATTTAGTCAGTTCCAAATGGAAAATATCAATTTCAAATGAAATTTAGTCAATTTCAAATGGAATATCTCAATAGAAATTTAGTCGATTTCAAATGTAAAATCTCAATTTCAAGTGAAATTTTCTCAATTACAATGGGAAACTTCTCAATTACTGTTGAAAATGGTGTAGTAAAAATTTGGGGAAATTCTACTTCCACAAATTGGGTTATTGGGTGTTTGAAATTGATTGTTCATTAATAAAAGCCTACGTGCCGATATAGAGTTTCAATATCACAAAAACTTCAAATATGATTTTCTCGAAAAGACAAACAAATTATACCCTATTCATTTCTTGGGGAAACGATATGGAAAGTGATTTTCGTTTTGATTCGTTTATTGTCACAAGAGGGAGCTTAACATGTATTAAAATGAGAATATTGATAGTAATAGAAAAATAATTATAAAAAATATTTTTTAAAGGAAATAATACGATTTTTTATTTATTATTAGATTGCGTACACATAGATTTGTAAAAATAAATTAATACCTCCACTGTAAAGTATGCTAAGTCGACTTGGTACGTTATACTGGAGATTGCATTTCTATATATTCTAAATTGTCTTCAGTCAAATCCATCAATTCAATGAAATTAAGCTCAAAACAAATTACAAGGTAATTCTACACAAATTTAAAATTTCACTAAAACACCCTTTACATTTTTAGTGAAAAAGTTAAAAGCAAAAAGAAAAAGTAAAAAAAAATATTTTAACTTTAAAGAAAAATTTTCTTTCCTGAAAACAACCAGTTTCGACTTAGCATACTTTGAAAATCGAGTATATCATAGAGCCGCATAGCGTCAATTTTATGACTTATCATTGTATGAAAATCGATAATTTGTATACCCGCCACCATAGGAGGGAGTATACTAACTTTGTCATTCTGTTTGCAACACCTTGAAATATGATCTGCGGCCCTACAAAGTATATATATTATTGATCGTCGTGAATTTCTAAAACGATTTAGCCATGTCCGTCTGTCTGTCTATCTGTTGAAATTACGCTACAATAATAGAGCTAGGTTAATCAAATTTGGTCTTCTTATAGTTGCAGGTCGTTTGGAATTGCAAATAGGCCATATTGGTCAATGTTTTTATGTAGCCCCCTATAGAGGTCGCTCCAAATTAAGGTTTTTGATCCATAGATACCATATTTTTAAAACAATTTAGCTGAAACTTTGCAGTTTGTATTCTATTTTGACAACAATTTATCACAACAAAAATTTTGTTATAGTCACACTATAGAGGCCGCTCCAAAATATACGTATTTGAGCCATAAAAACCAAATTTTCTAAGCATTTTAACTGAATCCTTAAATTTTTTATTTTACTTTGGCAAGATTTCTTCACAGTAATTTTTTTTTTAAATCGGTTCATATTTGGTTATAGTCTACCTATAGATGTCGCTCCCACAAAGGCTTGCTTAAGCCATAAACACCATATACTACTTATATTTTGACAAGAATTCATGTCAATGAAATTTATAATTTGGCTAAAAACGTTCGTTTTTTCAATAAATTGCTTAAACAAAGAGATCGTTCCATGACTTGCTCCATATCCAAAAATCTTTCAGTAATAGAATTAAATACAATTCATGCTGGAGGGTATATAAGATTCGGCATGGCCGAACTTAACGCTGTTACTTGTTTAACTTCACAATATCTTACAATTCACATGATCTCCATTATTTATGAATATATAGCAGAGCTTAACTTTTAAACTATTATTTTAAATGTAACAATGACTTTCACAGAGCCGCCGTATGTCAATTTTATGTCGGCTAAGCCATCAAGCCGCCGCCGCCGATCTGTAATTTTCCATGGCAGCCGCCGCCGCCAATTTTGCCTCGGCTTCATTCTCTGGCCCTGACTTGCCACCCAATACTTCTTATTCCCGCACATCAAGAAAAAAATGCGTGGTCAACGATTTTCGTCGCCAGAAGATGCTGTTGAAGCGTTCAAAAACCATGTTTTGGAGGTGTCTCAATCGGAATGGAAAAAGTGCTTCGACAATTGGTTTGAGCGCATGCAAAAGTGTATAAATCATGCTGGAGATGACATTGAAAAGAAATAAAACCATTTTTGATGATAAATATTCGCATTTTCATTATTAGGACAGAAATATACACAAACGGATCATTTGTATCAAAATAACGTTACACTTTAATAACATTTGAAATTTTCTCTTGTAGTGGCCACAATTCAGTGAGAATTGACAGAATTTCCCTGCTTCTTTTCGTACCTCCGCACACAAATTTACCAAAACGTACCAAAATTTAAAACTAATTTTGCACCTTGTAAGGAATGTTTATGTGGTGGTCACAGATAGCGCCAATTGCAGGGAACGTTGCCCAATTGACAAATCGATACCTTCATTCCAAAACATACTAAGTCGACTTTGCAGGGACAATGCAATTTTAAATTCCACAATTTTGAACTTTTTCAAAAAAAAGGGGTTCCGACAATGGATTGTAGTAGAGGGGTCCAAACAATGTAAACATGTATCGGTGTTTTGAAAGATCACATCGTAATTTTATTTTAGTGGGGATTACAGTGTCCTCAATCGGTATATGAAACTATGTGTCCAATACATCTGAGGTGTAGTGTAAATTCAGCAGCTTTGTAGTAAATATTAAGGCCAATATTTTTTGTGGAACATGTGGAACTCCCTCCATAACGGTAATTTTTGTCTCTATTTTAATAAAATGTAAAAAATATAATGTTCTGAAAAAATTTTACTATATGTATATGTCAGAACACATCAAATCCCAAAACGTAACACAAATAAAACCAGTAAGGAAAGGCCGAAAGTCGGGCGGGGCCGACTATATAATACCCTACAGCTCCCTAACAATGCCAAAAGGTCATTGCGATAATAATTTGTAATAATTGGTGAATGGGTAGGAACATATTATCTAATTCTGAACCGATAATCGCTAAATTAAGCAATATTCTTTCCTAAATTGAGAAACATCTTTCTGGAAAATTTTAATGGTCGGAAGTAAGGTACAACTTTTATAGCGCTTTGAAACCAAATCAGGAGGAACATATATGTATATGGAGAACCGATTTTCCCTGAATACTCATTCACGTAAAAAGACCTCTTTCTGTCGAATTTCGTACAAATCGGATATTAAATACAGTATCCGTGCTTACATAGCAAATCGGGGGTAACATATATATGGGGGCTATATCTAAATCTGAACCGATTTTTTCCGAATTTGGCAGTATTCCTTCATGTAGAAAGCAAACTCTTTTTGCCGAATTTCGCCCTGATCGGATATAAAATAACATTTTACAGCGCATACATGTCAAATCGGGGGTAACGTATATATGGGGGATATATCTAAATCTGAACCGATTTCTTCCAAATTTAACAGTGTTCTTTCATATAATAAGAAACCTCTTTCTGCCGAATTTCATACTGATCGGATATAAAATAACATATTTACAGCGCTTACATTTAAAATCGGGTGAAACATATATATGGGGGCTATATCTAAATCTGAACGGATTTTCTCCGAATTTGGTAGTGTTCATTCACGTAACAAGAAAAATCTCTCTGCCGAATTTCGTACAGATCGGATATAAAATACGGTTTCTATATCGCTAACATGTCAAATCGGGTGAAACATATATATGGGGACTATATCTAAATCTGAACCGATTTTCCCCGAATTTAGCAGTGTTTATTCATGTAATAAGGGAACTCTCTCTGCCAAATTTCGTACTGATCTGATATAAATTACAGTTTCTACAGCGCTTACATGTCAAATGGGGGGTAACATATATATGGGGGCTATATCTAAATCTGAACCGATTTTGACCAATATCGATAGGGATCGTCCTTGGGCCAAAAATGAGTACTGTGCTAAATTTCAGCACAATCGGACCATAAATACGAACTGCACTTTGATTACAAGAATACATGGACAGACAGACAGACGGACAGACAGACAGATGGACATGGCTAAATCGACTCAAAAGTTGATTCTATGACGATCGGTATAATATACTATGGTTCTATTTCTTCTCTTTTTGGGCGTTACAAACAAATGCAAAAAGTCATAATACCCTGTACCACAGTGTGGTGTAGGGTATAAAAACAGCCAAAATCCAGTCATAACGCTCTTTTCTTGTATCAGTTACTGGCACGTTATCCATACGACCCAGTAGGCGTATGAATAACATTGCTTCGCGAACATGCCAAAGAGGGTTTTAACTGGAATTGGACTGTTTGTTTTGGTGTGTATGGTATGTTTTGAGATTTGATGTGTTCTGACATACATATACGTACGAGTATAATACAATTTTATGGCCAACTTTTTTGTCGAACATTTCATTCTCTCATTTCAAGGTGTCACTTCTTGACGCTCAAGAGAAGAAATTTTTTATTTGATCTGGCTAAAATTTTAGAATGTTTATAGTGGCCTAATCGTCCACATTGGTCCATGTTTCGTCATAGCCCCATACAAAGGTCTCCACTGATGTCACTTCTTGGGGCTCTGGTGAACATATTTCTTAATTGATCTAGGTGAAATTTAAAAATGTATACTTTATATTGCATTAAATCGTCTCTAGTGAAAATGGAATATGTCGGTCCACTTTTTTTATAAGTAAAATCTTCTTTCTGAAGTTTACATGTTTTGACTTATGTATATGGAATTAAGTAATAATGTAATTGTAATAATGGTTATCCATGCATTTGTTGGCAAACAATGGTGGAGGGCATTATACAGTCGGCCCGGCCCGTCAGACTTTAGTCTTTCTTTCCACTACAGTGGATTATAATTATTACTTATTTTAGTCAATCTCGATTTCAATTCAATCAATCAATTTCGATGTCTCTCAAAAGAAAAAAAAAACAAAAAACTGGAAAAGAAATGAAAAACTCGAACGTGAAAACCCCTGTGTAAAAAACAGTACATTATTACTTTTTAATGAAGAATTTTCAGTACAATTCGGGGTTATAGGTTTAATTTAACTTCGTATTTTTTTCTAATTCAAATTGTTTTTTTCAAGAACTCCTCATACAAATTCCATTAAATTAACATGAAAATATAGATAAAAATCCAGCCCCCAAAACTCGTGACGTTAAGAATTCATAACCACTCCAACTAATATTTCTTCCTTTCATTTTTGTTGCAGGAAAGAAAGTAAACATAAATCAACATTGATGTCCATTAATCAACAACGCCAAACACTGAAATACTGGGAAAACTAAACGAAAGTCAAAGCAACTGGAAAAGTGTAAACACACCGATACACACAGAGGACAAACAACCACGAAACGCCCGCCCATCCACACACCAGTCGCCAGTTATCAATACTAGCCGCCATTACCACGGTCGGTCTGTCGTTTGGTCGGTCACTCGAGCATTGAGCGAACTACCCCCCACCATTCAGGATATATCGGATTTTCGGAAACGATTAACAACGTCCTTTATGGTTCATTAATTTCGAACGAATATTTGCAGCGAGGTTTGTTTTGTTGCTCACATTGTAGAGGAGGAAGAAGAAGATCAAAAGGACATCGCAACTGGCGGCTCAACTCCAACAGACCCAAACCCGCATCCACTCCCACACCTACACCAGACCTACACCGACACATCCAACATCCATAGTCAAATCCCAAACATATAACAGAGACGGCTCTCGCCACCGACAGCAGCATAGGAGGAGCCACCACTGACAGTCAAGGTGTTGTTGTTGTTGTTGCTGGCAACCGAGGTCCTGGCGTTGTCATTATGGAGGGGCCAGAGGTGACATTTCTCTTCCAATTTGGCAGTATACGCGATGCAGTCTCGGTAGCTGCCAATGTTCTAACATTGAAAACGCTCAAGGATTTGGCATGTGAATTCATCAACACCAAGGTAAGCTCCCAGGATATACTCGACATGTTTTCCTAAAGTGTACACGGTCCTGTGTCAACTATGTGTGTACGTGTGTACGTTTGCATGTATGTGTATAGAATAGTTCGGAGCCTTGTTGGTCGGTTCTGTTGTGTCTCTGTAAAGGATTGTTAGCTGACTCTCTGGCATTGATGTCGACTGACTGCTAACAGAAAAGTCTGAAAGTAAATAAAGTTCAAGCAAATATTAGCTTGTTTGACTTCTTCTTTTTCCGTTCGTAAATGTTGCCAAAGGGGGACCAGAGAGAGAAAAAGTTAATTACTACAAATTTATACAAACCACACACAGCAATGAACGGGGATTGGTGTGTTAAATGAGAGAAAGCCTCTGAAACGTGTCGTTAATTGCATTTTATATAGTGATAATTACGTAAACTAAGGATCAATTTTGAAGAATGTATACAAATATTATGTTTCCAACAAGACTATCGAAATGGGACCGTCAAACTCTAGTCTGTACAAAACTGCCGAACAATTTAGGCTGTGGAATATTTGATCTGGTTATTTGACTCTGTTAAAATCTTTTCAACAAAAAATTGAAATTGGACTTTTTCGGTAGTATCACTTTTCTTGCAAAAGATGTTGAATTTTTCTCTAACGGTTCAAATTAATTGAGCACTCAAGTCTTCTTCTCTTTCTCGAGCAAACCACGATCTTCCTGTATACGATAGTCGTTCACTGATAACTTCACCTACCAAATGTAGATTGGGGTTTCTTCCAACAAGAGTCGAACACTGAGATCTTTCGTTGTACAGTTGAACTTCCTCCAAACAGTGATCCTCCCAACAGTCTAGAGCTCTCAACAATCGACCACTAATATCGTTCACTTTACAGTCGACCACAGAGGTCTTCCTCTATACAATAGTCGACCACTGAAGTGGAACTATACCGTTATACGGTCACTGAAATATTAATCTTAGCAAGAGATGACCACTGAGGACTTCCGTTATACAAGGGTCGATAGCAAAGGGCTTTCTCTCCACAAGAGTTGACCACTAATGTCGTTCCCCACAGTAGAACGCTGAAGTCGTCCTACCAGCAGTCCAGCAAAAAGTCAACCAATAAGGTCCACCGCTATTTCAGAATCGACCACTCGCTGATCCTTTACAAGAGACGACCACTCTATACAAGAGTCAACAGCAAATGCCTCTATTTCCACACGAGTCGACCACTAATGTCGGTCTCCCAACAGCCGAACGCTAAAACTGTCCTGCCAACAGTCCAGGCAAGAGTCAACATCTATAGTCTACTTCTATATCAGAGTCGACTACTGGTACCTTCTTATATAAAAGAGTCGACCACTGAGGTTCTCCTCAACAAAAGTCGACCGTTGAGGCCTTCCATCATCAATCAATCAAAGGCCTTTCTCTCCAAAAGTGACGACCACTAATTTCGGTCTCCCAATTTGTCGAACGCTAAAGTTGTCCTGCCAACAGTCCAGACAAGAGTCAACCTCTAAGGTGTTCCTCTATATAAGAGTCGAGCACTAAAGTTCTCCTCTATAAAATATACTAAATCCTCTTTATCAACACAAGAGTTGACCACTGAGGGTTTCGAGTCGATTACAGAGTTCTACGTCTATAGAAGAGCCGAGTTTCCTATATATAAGAGTCGATCACTGAGGACATCCTCCACACAAGAGTCGACTACTGAGGTCTTCCGCTATTGTAGAATCGACCACTTGTTTTGCAGTCATCAGTCAGTTCTGACGGAGCATCAAGGTACACCGGATAAATGGAACTACATACTCCAACGAATGTATATAATGGAGTACTCGTATACACATACTTTCTTCACTATAGTATTATCGGATATCGATAACAACTTTTATGTTCATTAATTTTGATGTGGAACCGTTTGTTGAATGGATGAGTGTGTAATAAGGGGTGGTTAAATGTTAAGGGCCAATGTTAATTTTGAATAAAACACAAACTATTTAGGAAATTATTGTCATTTCTTTTTATTATGATAATATTGGTATGGTTCAATTCTGTATGGAGCAAACTATTGGCCAAAGGGCCGCCGCGACCTCAGCGACACACCTCCATCCGATGCAGTTAATGTGCGAATTATCTCATTCTTTAGCTCTTGAATTGTTGCTGGCGACGTACACCTCTTCTTTCAAATAACCCCAAAGAAAAAAGTCCAACGGTGTCAAATCACATGATCTTGGCGGCTAATTGACATCGCCACGTTAGCGGTGGGGCACGTGGCACCGTCCTGTTGAAACCACATATTGTCCACATCCATAAAAAGTTCGTTATCATCTCAGGATAGCGAACACCATTCACAGTAACTGCCTGACCGGCCTCATTTCGAAGAAGTATGGCTCGATGACGTCGCCAGCCCAGAACTGGGCGAGCATGCACAGGTGTTTTCGCATCTCCTACAGACCGGTTTGCTGAAATTTGCACACATTTCTCCCGATTGTGGACACATTTGGTCGATTATGCTGATCAAAAAAACATCACGAAGTGCACAAAATGCATTTTGATTTGAACGCCCATTTTCGTAAAAGGCTTAAAAAAGTTTAACGCGTTGCTCGATTGTGTATCTTTCCATTGTTCAAATTGAGTTAGTCTGAAATTGAGAAATGTCAAATGAAATGCAGAAAAAACTTGACGTTTAGGTGTGGTTCACATTCAACATCGGCCCTTACAATTTAACCACCCTTTACATTTGGCTTAGTAGGCGATGAACAGCACTCTATGTTGTAAATTTACGGTTGGTTCTCGAAGACTCTTTCTTCCACAGAGTTATAGGCTATTCTCAGAAATGTATATATTGTCTCATTAAATACTTCAACAATTGATAACCTAGGGGTTTCTGCAGTTTCTGCCAGCTCTGTGTAGATACATAAGAGCCTAGTCGTGTATCAATACCGATGTAGTTGAGCTATCAACATTAGTCAATTGAAAACGAGATTTGCAGATCGTTCTGTCGCTTTGCAGGATTTACTGAGAGAGAAGGTTAAGGTTTAGGTTAGAGTGGCTGCCGTTTTTTACCAGCACACATAGACCAGTTGAGGTCCCTAGTGTTACCACGGGCTGAAATGCCCCTCATCGAAACCAATCTATTTGATATATAGGTACAAAGCTATCGATAGTACGAATATCGGTACCGGAAAGATCTGCTAGAATGCCTAGAAAGGCCGACCCCAGTATGTCCAGACGTCGTTTACTTAAAGCGGGACAGTCGCATAGCAACTGCTCAATGCTCTTTACTTCTTCCTCATCGCCACAGCTTCTGCAAAAGTCATTGGAGTCAATACCCAATATTTTGGCATGTACGCGTTCGTGTCCTGTCAGAACTGATACTAACGCGGATAATATTTTCCTCTCTAGTGCGAGGAGATATTTTGACCTTCTCAGGTCATATCTTGACCAGTTTGTCTAGCTACCCTACAGGTGCCGATTTGTGGCCATCTTTCGTTGGACTGCCTGATTACCTCTTGCCAAAGCTTGCAAGTGGATAGTGGCTCACCAATATATGCAAATTCATTGAGAATTTGTAATGCCATCCCTTTCCTAGCAAGTTCATCTGCTTTGCAGTTCCCCGGTATATCCCTATGCCCAGACACCCATATGAGGTGCATATTAAACTGTTCAGCCATTTCGTTAAGAGATCTGCTGTAGTCGAGGGCTGTTTGTAAATTTAGGAATGTTACCTCCAGAGGATTGAT
This sequence comes from Eudasyphora cyanicolor, assembly GCA_963930755.1. Classification (NCBI taxonomy): domain Eukaryota; kingdom Metazoa; phylum Arthropoda; class Insecta; order Diptera; family Muscidae; genus Eudasyphora; species Eudasyphora cyanicolor. The sequence goes on along the minus strand of OZ005734.1, from coordinate 213,960,908 downwards.
GATAGTCTGGCTGTCCGAGTAAATGACAACGCCAGTGTTGGTTACTATGTTGCGACTCAGCCACTTGGCTACTTTCCATATTGCCATTATTTCGGCTTGATAGACACTGCAGGTGTCTGGTAGTCTGTGAGCTATATCCAAACTAAGCTCTTCACAGTGTACTCCGAAGCCAACCTTTTCATCAAGCTTCGAACCATCCGTGTAAAAGTGGAGGTGGTTTCTATTACCTGGTATTCTGCCAACGCATTCATCTCTGGCGGGAATCATAGTGATGTAATTTCTCTCGTAGGTGTACACAGTTTGTATATAGGCACTACACTTTGATATCGTGATGTGACCGTAGTTCTTGTACCACCACATTGATAGGCAGTTTAATCTTAGGTCCACTCTGGTTGCAACTTCTCTCGCCACAATATTAATCGGCAATATATGGAGTACGGTTTGTAGAGACTCAGTCGCTGTAGTCAGTCCTTAAGACAGTTCTCTGAACCTTTGATAGTAGATTGGTGATGGATAGTTTGTCAGTTGCCGTCCACCATACCACAATGGCGTATAACAATATTGGACGAACTTCTGCTATATATATCCAATGGATGATTTTAGGAGAGAGTCCCCACCGCGACCTTGCAGCCTTCCTGGAGGAATAAGGCGAAGTTGGCCACACATTACACGTTCCAGTACGTTAAGTTTGAATAACAGTTTCCTATCTAGAATTATTCCTTGAAATTTTGCACTTTCAGAAAAGACTAGATCTGCTCCATCTATCTTAGGAGGAGGGTCTGCATGTGGGACCTAATTTTTTCTAGTAACGAGAACTAATTCTGTCTTATTTGGGTTAACCCCCAAACCGCTGCTTCTGGCCCCTCTTGCCAACCTGTTCGGAGTCAACTGTAGGATGACTCTGAGGACGTTTTCGAATATGCCGCTCACTGTGATTGCCACGTTGTCCGCATATGCCACTATCTTGCAGCAACAACGTTTTAGATCTAGCAGGATTTCATTCACCGCAGGAGCAGGATTTCATTCACCGCTAGGTTCCAAATTAGTGGAGACAGTACTCCTCCTTGTAGAGTTCTTCTGTTTACAAATCTTGTTAGAGTTGTGGGCCCAATACTTGTTGTTATTCGTCTTCTGTTGAGCTTAATGTTATTGCTCAAGCTAGAGTTCATCTTTAGATGTAACTGCGCCGCATTTACAGCATATGAGTGAATGTTGTTAAAAGCCCCATGTCAAGAAATGCAATAATGCTGAATTCCTTGAAATGTAGGGATGATTCGACAGTGCTAACTAGTTTCTACAGTGCTGATTCTGTAGACTAAGCATGTTGGGTCCCTGACAGTAGTTTTGAATCCAGGTTTTCCCTAATGAAATAATCTAAAAGTCTTTCCCGATATTTTAATAGGAAGGAGGATAGGCTTATGGGTCTGAAGTGTGTTGGCCTAATGTGCGATATATTTCCCGCTTTGGGTATGAATACCACTTTGTTATCCCTCCATCGATTCGGGATGAACGAAAGCCTGATACATCCTACATAAATTTTCCCCAGCCAGGGTATAATGTACTTTAACGTTTTCTGCATTTCTGCTGGAGTGATGCCGTCAGGCCCAGGAGACTTGAAGGGCTCAAAGCTGTTAATAGCCCAGCTTATTCTGAATCTCTCAGTCAACAAGTTAGCGATGCTAGAGGTCTACTCGCACTCTTGTTGGTCAGATTATCCAGACCAGCTTTGTTATTCGCTTATTCGCTTCGTACAGACGTTTAGATTTGAGGACTTTTTTTGAAATTCTTCTCATACAGGAGTCACATTATCTTCCTGACATTTCTGTGGACGGTAGGTTTAGGTACTTGGAGAATGAGTGATCGTCCAATACATTCCCCACAATAATTTTGTCTGACAGCCGGTCAGTAAAAACGTTACGTCGTGATGTATCGAGACCTAAATTGTCAACTCTAGTATATAGGAAGACCTCAGTGGTCGACTCTAGTATATAGGAAGACCTCAGTGGTCGACTCTAGTATAGAGGAATTCCGCAGTGGTCGACTCTAGTACAGAGGAAGACCTCAGTGGTCGACTCTAGTATAGAGGAAGTCCTCAGTGGTCGACTCTAGTATAGAGGAAGACCTCAGTGGTCGACTCTAGTATAGAGGAAGTCCTCAGTGGTCGACTCTAGTATAGAGGAAGACCTCAGTGGTCGACTCTGGTATAGAGGAAGTCCTCAGTGGTCGACTCTAGTATAGAGGAAGACCTCAGTGGTCGACTCTAGTATAGAGGAAGTCCTCAGTGGTCGACTCTAGTATAGAGGAAGACCTCAGTGGTCGACTGTAGTATAGAGGAAGACCTCAGTGGTCGACTCTAGTATAGAGGAAGACCTCAGTGGTCGACTCTAGTATAGAGGAAGACCTCAGTGGTCGACTCTAGTATAGAGGAAGACTTCAGTGGTCGACTCTAGTATAGAGGAAGACCTCAGTGGTCGACTCTAGTATAGAGGAAGACCTCAGTGATCGACTCTAGTATATATGAGATGTGTCCAATCTGGTTAGAGTCCCATTAGATCATTTTACTAGTCTCGGTATTGCTAGGAATATGTAAGATTTTTTTGAAATCAGTAGGTTCTACCAGAACCTGTTGTAAGTGCATAAGATATAAACCTTAAGGTTATTTTCAAATCAATAGGTCCTACCAGGATTTCTACCCTTCATATCTAGTGTTCGTCGTTATACATGTTTGTCCTATACGGTACAGGTGTGCTTATAAGCTTGAGTGTGCTATTAGAACACCCATCATCTTAATAGTCTCAGTCTTGCCGAGAATACCTAATGTTTTGGCAAATCTGTAGGTTCTACCAGGATCTGTTGTAAGTACATTAGATCCAACTCTGAGTTCATCTTCAATAGGAATCCTAAGGTTATTTGCAAATCGTGACGTACTAAACTAATTAGCAACACAAAAGAGAACTACCTACCGAGGCGTGTACGCTTCTCAGATAAGGGTCATGTTATCCCAAAACGGACAAGGACGTTTTAAATTAAATTTATTTTTACTTATATCCATAAACGATCGATCAAATTGAAATCGTTGGACCTTTTTTTATCAGTCCAACGCAATTCAGTACATTTTACTGAACCATCTTTATATACCATCTTCGCAGTTTTATGCACATATGTATATCTTCTTTATCCTTCACATATTCTCCCACTAATCTAATGATTCCTTTGATATCAATTCATTTGTAAAATTGTTGACGGTTGGGTGGATGTTGCTGGATGGTTTTTGCGGTTATTGCTGGGAATTGAGTAAGGACACAGTGCCGCAAGTTGTAACCTATTTGCACAATCCAAAACTAATTTCGTTAAATGAAGTTTTTGCAAGAGCGACAGGGCTCAAACTAAGACTAAGTGAATTAAGCTCGCCATGCTTTTTGTTTTGTGCTAATTGGGTAGGACATTGGACTACTTTCTGTGAAAATTTTATTGTGGTATGGAAAGTATGGAAGGAGTTTCCTCAATCTAAGAGATCTGCTAACCTGCAGATACTATTTAGTGTCCCGAAAAAATCCAAAAATGGATTTCGTATTTCTTTAGAAAGTCATTCCCTTGTAATGCAAATGCTAGTACTTGCAAGATTTAATGCTACCCCTCTGCACAGTGTATTCAAACTACTCGTAAGAATTAATTACGTGCTAAAGCACTTGAAGGAGAATTAACAGTAGCTGTCGATACTTACGATTCGTATAGTAGGTGCAGTAGTAGTTTCTCAGTTGATCATGACTATTATGGCGACTACGACTGCAACGTGCCACAACTAACTAAGACGCAATAATCGCAGAGGTGGACTCTGGTGGCATAGTGTGGACCTTTTTTTGAGATTCCAAACACACGTACACTTAGTCGACTGCTTATTTTTTATGCCGCGTGCCATCAATTCTCCGGGGATGTTGTTGAAATATGTGTTTACCAGTCTGCCAGCTAACTGTCCAATAATGTTAAATGCTGATACAGAGAGGCACACAATGAGAACAGTCGCCTCTGAAACATCAACTCTACTCTACGTGACAGGCAAAATAAAAATTACATTTGACATGCAATTATGTTTTCATATTCGAAACAAGACAATTTCATTTGTCGATGTGGTTGCCGGGGGCGGGCGGAGAAACATGCGGTTGACTCCGGAGACGGTGACGGCAACGAAACCCTATGCGGGTTGACTAAAATGTCAAAGGACTTTCGTTTAGAAATAATGTAAAAGGTGATATTAAAATAATGACATACAATTTATATGGTTAACACATGAGATAATAAACCAATTTAGTAAATACGTTTTTTATCTCGTGTCTATGTGACAAATTAGAAGTCAAAGGACTTGAATAAACCGCAGCGGTAGTTTATAGTGGAAGGTTGTTGTGCTTTTGAAACTTCGACATACAAATACCATGTAAACAAAGTCATGGTATTTGTATAAATAGTGTAGAACATTGTGGTCTGCCCTTATACTAGAGTCGAACATTGAGGTCTTATTATATGAAGAGCCGGCCTTTGAGGTATTATTCTATACTAGTGTCGACCATTCAGGTCTTACTCCTTAAGAGAGTCGAAAATTGAGGTCTTGCTCCTTACTGCAGTCAGCCATTATGGCATTCTTCCTTACTATAGTCAATCAATAAGATCTTCCTCTATATTAGAGACGACCATTGAGGCCTTTCGCTATACTTGAGCCCACGATTGATGTCTTCCCAAAATCGAACACTGCGGTCTTCCTATATACTATGGGCCATCACTGATGTCTTTATCTATATTAAAGTCGCCGTAGAGTTCTTCCTCCCCTATAATATAGTTGATCACTAATTCTTTTATGCCTTCATCTATCCCAGAGTCAACCGATTTATTCTTCGTCGTCTATATCACTGAATTTTTTCTCTATATTGGAGTCGACTTCCTATGTTTCGTCTATGCTAGAGTCGATCACTGGGATAGTCCTCTGCACTAGAGTTCCTCTATTCTACAGGCCACCATTTAGGTGTACTACCGGATCCAGTGTTAATGGAGTCCCGAAGTTTATATTCTTCCATACATATTTTCTGCGAGGAGTTCAAATTGTTCTGAAAGTGTTCTGTCATCCAGATGTTATGACATCAGAAAGCCCTATAATAAATATGTTCCTCGGATCATTTCCCAGAATTCAATAACTTAAATCGTCAAACATGGCGCTCATAAACCTAACTGGTGCTCTAATTCCATCCAAGTGCGAATAAAGCTCATGTTTAACATTCGGTCTAACCGAAATCCAGATATTAATATTTGGTAGTTTGTCTTGTTTTGCCATTCATACTGCGTCAAATGGGTACATGTTCTAGTTATGATAGATAAACAATTATTTGACTTTGTTTACATGGTATTTGTATGTCGAAGTTTCAAAAGCACAACAACCTTCCACTATAAACTACCGCTGCGGTTTATTCAAGTCCTTTGACTTCTAATTTGTCACATAGACACGAGATAAAAAACGTATTTACTAAATTGGTTTATTATCTCATGTGTTAACCATATAAATTGTATGTCATTATTTTAATATCACCTTTTACATTATTTCTAAACGAAGACCTCAATGGTCAACTCTAGTACAGGGAATGGCCTCAGTGTGGACTCTAGTACAGAGGAAGACCCTAGTGGTTGATTCAAGTAAAGAGGAAGATCTTAGTTGTCGACTCTAGTACAGAGTAAGACTTCAATGATCAACTACAGTATAGAGAAATACTTCAATGTTCGGCTGTAGTATAAAGGGAGACCTCAATGTTCGCCTCTAGTATAAAAGGAGACCGCAATGGTCGACTCTAGTACTGAAGGAGACCTCAATGGTCGACTCTAGTTAGAGAATGACCTCAGTGGTCGACACTAGTATAGATGAAGACCTCAGCGGTCGACTATATTACGAGTATAGAGGAAGACCTCAGCGGTCGACTATATTACGAGTATAGAGGAAGAACTCAGTAGTCGACTATGGTGTAGAAGAGGACCTCAATTGTCAACTCTAGTATATAGGAAAACCGCAGTGGTCGACTTTAGTATAGAGGAAGACCTCAGTGGTCGACTCTAGTATAGAGGAAGACTTCAGTTGTCGACTCTAGTATAGAGGAAATCCTCAGTGGTCGACCACTGTATAGAGAAATACTTCAATGTTAGGCTCTAGTATGAAGGAAGACCTCAGTGTTCGACTGTAGTATTAAAGGAGGCCGCAATGGTCGACACTAGTATTGCAGATGACCTTAATATACGACTCTAGTATAGAGGAAGACCTCAGTGGTCGACTCTAGTACAGAGGAAGACCTCAGTGGTCGACTGTAGTATAGAGAAAGACCTCAGTGGTCGACTCTAGTATTGAGGAAGACCTCAGGGGTCGGGTCTAGTATATCAGAAGCCCTCAATGGTCGACTCCAGTATAGAGGAAAGCCTCAATAGTCTTCTCTAGTAGTATAGAGGAAGACCTCAGTGGTCGACTATATTATAGAGGAAGAACTCAGTACTCGACTCAATTGTCAACTCTAGTATGTATATGAAGATCTCAGCGGTCGACTCTAGTATGGAGGAACACCTCAGCGGTTAACTCTAGTATAGAGGAAGACCTAAGTGATCGACTCTAGTATAGAGGAGGACCTCAGTGGTCGACTCTAGTATAGAGGAAGTCCTCAGTTGTCGACTATAGTACAGAGGAAGACCTCAGTGGTCGACTCTAGTAGAGAGGAAGGCCTCAGTGGTCGACTCTAATATAGAGGAAGACCTCAGTGGTCGACTCTAGCATAGAGGAATAGAGGGAAAATCCCGGTAGTCGATTCAAGTAAAGCGGAAGAAGGCCTAGGGTAATACGAGGGTTGTTATATATATTTCTGGCCTAGGCAACACTAAGTGTTGCCTCATATGCGTATGAGCCCGAAACAAAAAAGCAATCGACCGTGTGGGTCTTCGAAGACGAGCCAAATCCAACGTAAGTTGTACGTGGAAGAAGCACTTCGAAGCAAATGGTCGCCTGTTTCATCGGGAAAACTGGTCACTTGAGCAACGTAGGACGGTCAATTCTAAGTGGTACACCACAATTTGTTTGCCTGAAGTCTTCAGAGAAATTCGAAAAACGAACAAGAGAAGACGAATCATTGTGCACCATGACAATACGAGCTCTCACACATCGGCTCAAACCAGCGCTTTTTTGACCGGCCAAAACGTCCAATTGATGAGTCATCCGCCGTATAGCCCTGACTTGGAACCCAAAAAATGCGTGGTCAACGATTTTCGTCGCCAGAAGATGCCGTTGAAGCGTTCAAAAAACATGTTTAGGAGGTGTCTCAATCGGAGTGGAAAAAGTGCTTCCACAATTGGTTTGAGTGCATGCAAAAGTGTATAAATCATGCTGGAGAATACTTTGAAAAACAATAAAACCATTTTTGATGATTAATATTCCCATTTTCATTATTAGGCCAGAAATATATACAGAAGCCCTCGTATTGCTGGGATAACTCCACATAATTTAAAGTAAAATGTGTCGAAGAATTGAAGTAAAAATATTAGAGATTTCTATACCCCCATAAATTAAATTAAATGTAATGAACGTGTCTCAGAAGACACTTAAAACCTTCTTGTGGTTTAGAATCTTTTAAAGATGATAACTACTTACATACAACCCCTACACACATACTTACATACGCTTATCTTTTGCGAACATCGAACATCCTATGAAGCGGTTTTATTTCTTCCAGCTGTAGTTGTAATAAAGTTGCTGATGTTTAATTGTTAACTTAATTAAAATTAATATTATTTCGTTTACGTTTATGTTTCCCATTTATTTCATGATGATCCCTGGTTGCGCCCTTGATGGATGATGTGTCCCCATGTTGTCGCACCACCAACGCTCGCACCCGCACACCCGCAGATTCCCGACAGTGGCCTGACATATCTCTCGGAACGTATACTACTCTTCCGTCATGATTACAACAGTCCAAATGTGCTGCACATCATCAATTCTGCGGCGGATATTGTCGATGAAACATTGGTGGAGATTGTACTCACAGCCAGTCGTAAGTTGTAACTTTCATTTTATATTCAATTGGAAATCAGACATAAAACTAAGCATACAAATACATTAGGGTGGCCCATATTTGTTAATCCAATAACTATTTAACTGTTAGGGCTTTGATAGATGTCTTTTGTCTTTTAAGAGCATTTAAAAAAAAAGAAAACGGTTATGTTGTAAAACAATCGTCACCATAGTGATCTATTGAGTTAAAAACAACAACAAAAAAACAAAATTACACACCCAAACAAAATGTTCACAGGTCCTTCCCATTAGTTCTATTCAATTTTGGCCCTGCAAGATCAATAAGTAGTCAGCTATATTGAAGGATCCCTCTCTGTTAAGGCATATACATACTATGGTAGCTTTCGTATGGCGAATTATTTTCTGCAATATTAATTATAAAGTGCAATATTTTGTTTGCGCTTTTCCCGAAAACTGGACTTTTATACCACATTTTGGAATTTGGAAATTTGAGCTAAATTTAATTCGAGGGACTACATCAGTTCCATCCAAAAAAGGCCAAATATTGTTCAGTATTTCAGGTCGACGGGGCAACATTTTTTCATAATCTAAATCACCTTTGAATATAGAGGGGGCCTTCAATAACATAAATCCAATCGCTATAACTACGGCTTTAGCAACCTTAGGGGTTGATAGCAGTATACGTAGTTTCATTTACAACCTTCTGATTAAGAGACGCATTTCAGCTAGCTTTGGGTCAACTAAACTCCATAGATTTGTCGGTAGGGGAATACTCAACGGGGCCTCTGTCGCCTCTGCTATGGAATCTCTCCATGAACAATATTCAGCTTTCTCTGGAGATGATGAGTGTACGGGTTGCTACCTATGCAGATGATGTGACGATAGCTGTTAGTGGAAATTTCGTGCAACCTCAAGATGGGCTTCCGATAATGGTCTTGGTGTTAACCCTACCAAGATAGAACTAGTTCTTTTCACCAAGAGAAATAAGGTATCACCAGTTACACCTGACTCCTTGTGGGTATTGAAATTCACTTCTCATACAGCGCAAAATACTTATGTAGGTATTTCACTGGACTGGAAGTTGCACTTCATACCCAACATTTTGGAAAAGAAGTGTGTGGTAGCGCTGTATACCTGTAAAAGGGCAATAGGAAAACATTGTTGCCTGCACCCGCGTATAGTTTATTGGTTGTATACGGCAGTAGTCAGACCGATAATGCTGTACGGCATTGTCGTCTTGTGGACAGGTCTGCAGAAATCCACCTTCTGCGCGATACTTAACAAGGTTCGGCGAATGGCTGCTATCTGTATCACTGGTGCGCTGAGAACGATACCAACTGAGGCACTTAATGTTATACTACATTTAATGTCGCTAGACATTATAGCACTGCAATACACCGCATGTTCTGCGATTATTCTCAGGGAACTGTCACTATGGTCTGGAAATGCCTACGGACATAGTGCGTTCTAGGCATAATGTCCGATATCACTGTGCAACAGTGAAAAAATACACAGACTTAAGATCATAGGTTCGATTCTACTACCAAAAGTACTCTACTTTTTAAGAAACTTTGTTCAGCATATTCTTAGCTACATGATTGCCAAATATAGTTAAGCGGTATCACCACCTCCCAATTTGTTGTTGGACAAAACCTTTTCGAGGAGTTCACTAATTTTCCGACATTTTGGAAGCCCATAAAAAATGGTCACCAATTTCGCCAAACCGAGTATAGGGTTATAGTACTACCCTTTGGTAGTAGAATCGAACCTACACTGTCGAGTCCGTGTATTTTTCAAAAAGTGTTCATTTGTTGCATAGTGTATTCAGTGCAAAGTTGATTACACTAAGACTGAACCACTCTTTGGCTAGGAGTATCTCATTCTTATATCTGATGGATCAAAATGGAATGCTCGTATCTCAGAGATTCGTTAACTTATATAAGTTAACAGACGGTTCCAAATAGGGATCTATAAATCGACTTTTGTCGATTCTTGTCGACTTTTATCCCTTGTCGAAAGATATTAACGGAAAATCGATTTTCATTTCGACATCTGTCGGTTTTTGCGACAATATTGAAATAATTTTTATTGAAAATTATGTCAAAATTACATATTTCCCCAAAATTTAATATACAGGGTTTTCCAACAAGAGGTGTTATTTTGAATCACCCGGCATTTCGGTAGCTGTCACTTTTTATGCTTTTATTATTTGACATTTGACAAGTAGAAACTACGCCACTATGGAACGATACACGACTCTACAACGCATTGAAATTATTAAAATTCACTACAAAAATGGTGAAAATCTTTCAGCCACAGTTCGCAAAACTAAAGCAAACACCTTGTCGTACCGCAATTCAGAAATTTGTGGAAAAATTTGAGCTGTTGGGACAAGTTAGTGATGTGAAGTATAAACCCCGTGCACGTCGCTCAAGAACAACTGAGAATATTGCTGCTGTAGCCCAAAGTGTTGAAGAAAACCCAGATTTGTCCATTCCTCGTCGTTCTTTGGAATTGGGCATTCCACAAACGTCATTACACCGTATCTTGCATAAAGACTTGGGTTCTGTTAACACAAGAACTCAAGCCGGCCGATCATCAACAACGTCGTGTCTTTGCTGATTGGGTCCTTGAAATGCATGAAAATGATCCGGAATTCCATCGAAAAGTCATCTTGACTGATGAGGCCCATTTCCACCTCGGTGGCTACGTCAACAAGCTAAATTGTCGCATCTGGGGCTCGGAAAACCCAAGAGTTATTGTTGCGAAGCCTCTCCATTCTCAACATGTGACTGTTTGGTGCGGTTTATGGTCCGGCGGGGTCACTAGACTTTACTTTTTCGAAAATGAAGTTGGATCAACAGTTACGGAGAATGGATTGCGCTATCGAGAGATGATTAATGATTTTTTATGGTCGTAGTTGGATGGTATTGATCTGGACAACGTTTACTTTCAACAAGACGGCGCTACGTGCCACACAAGCAACAAAACCATAGCTCTGTTACGGGAAAAGTTTCTGGGCCGTGTTATCTCTCGAAGAGGAGATCACAATTGGCCACCGAGATCTTGTGATTTAACACCTTGCGACTTCTTCCTTTGGGGCCACGTGAAAGATAAGGTCTACGCCAACAGCCCAGCGTCGATTCAAGACCTCAGAGATAGAATTCGGGAGGCTATCGAGGACATAGGACAGCCACTTTGCGATTTGGTTATGGAAAATTTCATGAAAAGGATATGGTCCTGTAAGCGTGGTCGTGGTGGCCATTTGACTGATGTTGTTTTTCGTTATTAACGGCTTACCTTCCTCTTTATTATGAAATAAACATCCGATCAAAAAAAATTTTTCTTTGAATACCAAAATAACACCTCTTGGTGGAAAATCCTTTAGAATGCCTGGTCTTTAGTGCACAGTTGATTAGACTATGACTGAACCACTCTTCGGCAAGAGTTATTTTACTCTTATACCTGATAAATATGAATGGAATAATCGTATCCCAGGACATAGGAGATTCGTTAACTTCTATACCGATGGTTCCAAACTCAATAACTTGAGCTATCACTTGCAAAAGACTGCCTCATCACTGTATTGTTTACCAGGCAGAAATCTTAGCTATTAAAGAGGTCACGCAATGGCTGGAAATTAATGTTCTGACCAAAGTCGGTATAAATATTTTCTCAGATAGTAAGGCTGATGTCATGTCGCTGGAAACTATATTCCTGAATTCAAAAACTGCCCTCGACTGTCGCAGATCTCTTAACGAGATGGCCGAACAGTTCAATATTCATCTGATATGGGTGCCGGGCCACAGGAATATACCGTTCACAGTCAATTAAAGGGAGAAAAGGGAAGTGCACTTTTTTTTATTGATGTGTGTTTTCCCATGACTACCTGTAATGAATGAGTTAAATTATTAATTAAGCCAACGTGACTAAACGAATGATGCAGAAGTTCTTACGAGTATTTTTGGGACTATTTTCACGACCAGTCCTCAGACTGCTGTACTGTGTAATGGTCTGTTATAGCCCTAACATATTTCTCCGTGTATAGCTTGGCAAATAATGATGGAGACCCAGTCGGACTATAGTCTTTCCTAACTATTTTTTTGACTATTTTTCATGTTTGCCTTTAAGTATATACATTTTTGTAATTTTTTGTTTAAACGTTAATTTCTCTGCCTCTAAAATCAGCAGATACACTGTTAGATTCAACAAATATATATTACAACACGTCTCAATCTCAGATGACAGATTTATTACATATTCACCGAGATGAAATAAAATTAACCGTGTAATGACCCATATGTAAGTTAGTAGTATCTAACGACAAATTGTCGTATTCAGATGATTTTCATGATGATGAATGAACATGATATTGATGTTGATGATGATGATGAGGCTGTTGCCCTATGGTGATTGATGACATTCTAAGACAACCATTTTTCATGTAAATAATTTATTTTTCTCTTTTCTTTTCTTCCTGCAGCTATTTTATACCCATTATCGGATATGCCAACTTTAAAACCGCACAACCTTAATGTACATTCGTACAAGGCGCCAACGTTCTGTGATTTTTGCGGTGAAATGTTGTTCGGATTAGTGCGTCAAGGTCTCAAATGTGATGGTGAGTGAAGAAGCATTGCGTGAGCATGGAATGGGTGGGGGTATAACTCCACCACAAACCACCGCCACCATTAGAAATGTTACAGATGCAAACCTATTTATTATAATTTAATACCACTTGATTTGATTTATTTCAAATGTATTATGTGTTGTTCGTAATGAAATTGTCAGTGTCACTGTTATTAACTATTCTGGCTTTCTTTTCGTTTTGTTTTTCTCTCTTTGCGCGAGTTTAGGTTGTGGCCAAAATTATCACAAACGTTGCGTCGTTAAAATTCCCAACAACTGTAATCGCTCGAATACCGGCAGTACCAGCTCGAAACGTTCCTCCCTTTTGCAACCGCCCAGAAGTCCCTCGGGAGGCTCAACACAATCACTTATCTCCAATGATGACCAACACCAACAACATAATGCCGCCAACAATGATTCAGGGAGTTCTCTGGTAAAACGGATGTCTGATCTTATGAGTGATATTATTAAGTAGTAGTTTAGTCTAACGCATAGGAAGGAGGGGAATTATTTTCCGAGAACCCCGGGAATGACGTCGAGGGCACTGCACCATTTTCAAGTGTAACTCAAAAAAACATCCACTCAGATTCAAAAACTTCACTTTATGTTTAAAAAATGGTCAATTTATATTTTAGTGAAATGTTTTCTTGAACTGGTATGCAGGACATCGTAACAACAAAATAGAACACATTTTGTTTTTATCGATCGTACACACAGCACATTAAATCCGAATTCAATTAAAGAAAAATTACACGGTGCAACAGTGAAAAAAATATCCGGACTTGACAGTATAGGTTCGGTTCTACTACTAAAGGGTAGAATAACCCAATACTCGATTTGGCGAAATTGGTGACCAATTTTTTTTATGGGCCTCAACCGATTCTGAAAATCAGTGGGTCCCTCGTGAAAGGTGTCATCAGTTTTTGCCCAACCGCAAATTTAGACTTTGTGATACCGCTTAACTATATTTGCGAATAATGTAGCAAAGAATATGCTGAAAACACTTTGTTTACATTTTATGGCAAAAAAAAATAGTCAAATTACAGTTAAACGCCTCTGTACTAGCATATACTCGTATATTGCTTCGTCCATGGGCCGTATGAATAACAAAAAAAATTTTTGGCTTAAAATGTTAACAAAATTTTTAGCATTTAGCAAAAACTAATGACACTTTTTTCGAGCCCATAAAAAAATTCGTCACCAATTTCGCCAAACCGTCTATAGGGTTATACAACCCTTTGGTATTAGAAACGGACCTACACTGTCAAGTCTGTGCATTTTTCGAAAAGTGTTTTTTTGTTGCACAGTTTTAATGTTTTCGGACCTATACAAAAAAAATTAATTTATCAAAATCGCATATAGTTCCAGAGATATAGAGAAAACGTTCTATCTATATCTCTGGAACTATATGAGATAACTTCTGAACTCTGAATTAAATTATACAAAACTTATGGCCATCGGGAACAAAAGTTATCGGAAGGAACATCTACTTATATGGGGGCTGTATCTTATTATGTGCCGACTTTCTTCCAAATTCGCTGTATTCGTTCGTGATCGAAGAATGTGTATTCTACCAAATTTTAAGAAGGCGGTCCCAAAACAAGCACATCTAACAATTTAAAACTTAAATTCTCCAACATCTTTTCTAAAAGCATGCCAAGTTTAGTCACCATCGGTAACCTGGTTAAGAAACGACGAAATTACTTTGTACCTGCACACAGAAAACAGTTTGGTTGCCTCAACCGAATTTTGGTAGTTCTGTCTACTATTATGCGATTCCATTAGGACAACCCACATTTTGGGTGTGGTATACTTCTGCTTCCATGTTGACAACAATATAATTTGGGTGCGCCAACTACGAAAATGGTAGCCAAAATTATCTTTTGAATGTTTCCACAACCAAATGTTTTTAAAAATTGATTGTTCTAACAATTTGTCAGTCATATACTACCGACAATCAATTAAAAACAATTTTTATTTAATTTATTGAACAAAAAAAACTAAACAATTCATAACAAAATTAAAAATGCCATATTACAAATTCATCACTATTATGAGATGTGGAAATATTTGACAAAAATTTTAGTACACGAAAGTTCAATGCATAACAAAACTTGTATGCAAATATCGCTTAACCTATTGATTTCAATGTCATGATTGTTGCTTTTATTTTGTATTTATGTAAAACATTTTGCACAACATATTCTGCATTCCACACATTATTATCCACACGAGATTATTTTTGATTACCTATACCGTTACTGAACAAAATGTTGAGGATTTATTTATGTCGAAATAAAATATATTTAATTGTTCTAATATATATTTAATTGTTCTAAATTTGGGAAATTATTGGGATAACCAAAAAACGATTATTTATTAATATTTTTTTCTGTTATAGTAACCAATTATTCGTTGGAATAATAATCTTTGGAATAATCTATCTAATGATACATTTTCTGTTGTCAAGAATAAAACATTCATTGTCACTACCAAATATCGAACATATGGTACTAAAGGGTCCGCCAAATAACTTTTTTTTTTTGAAAATGCTGTAAAAAATAACTACTGAATATTTTCCCAAATTTTTTTTTTATTTGAAAGTACATTCCTTCCGGTTAATAATGGAAAATAATTTCATTCAAATGGCTGCCTCGGCTGGCCATGCAGTAGCCTACACGATCGGTCCAATTTTTAAGCACATTATAGATTGTGTGCAGCTGTATTTCACCAATGGCTTCACGAATATTGTCCTTTAAAGCGTCAATTGTCTCTGGCTTGTCGGCGTAACACTTATCTTTGAGGGCACCCCACAAATAATAGTCCAACGGTGTCAAATCGCAGCTCCGAGGTGGCCAAACGACATCAGCTCTGCGGCTGATAATGCGATCTTGTAGCTTCGGCTGTGTGGCACGTAGCGCCGTCCTGTTGAAACCAAATGTGTGAACAAAAATTCGTTCAACATGGCCCGATAACGATCGCCATTGACTGTAACGGCCACTCCTTGCTCATTTTCGAAGAAAAATGGCCCAATTACGCCTCTGGACCAAAATCCGCACCAAAATGTGACTCGTTTTGGTTGTATCGGCATTTCAATGTATGCGTGCGGGTTTTCTGTGCCCCAAATGCGACAATTTTGCTTGTTTACATACCCGCCAAGATCAAAATGAGCTTCATCTGAAAAGATGATTTTTTTTTGGCAAAATCGGCATCTTCTGTAAGTCGATCGCTCCCAGCGTTGTTCAAGCGTATACACAACCATATTCGTTCAGTGGAAGGATAAAACTAATTATCTGTCAAATCAGACATGAGCTAAGTGTTACCATTCACGAAATAAGCATTAGTTGAAAAAAAAGTTAGATGGCGGACCCTTTATAAGGAAATTTGAAGAGTAGTTACCACAACTCACAGAGTGTCAATGAAAAAAACCATCGATTTTCATTTGATCGTATCCATGTTATTATTGTTGTTTTAACTATTTATATATAAATACAACCAGCACACGGCGTATGCAATAGACTGTTTGTTGCTACTACTATTTTTATACCCTACACCACACTGTGGCACAGGGTATTATAAGTTGGTTTCACGGCAGATGTTTGTAACACCTGAAAATAACACAGCTAGACCCACCTTAAAGTATACCGATCGACTCAAAATCACTAGCTGAGTCGATTTAATGGTAGAGTTTCTTGATCCATGAACCAACATTGCCGAATTTGAAGAAAATCGGTTAAGATTTAGCTATAGCTCCCATATATATGTTTCGTCCGATTTGGCCCTTTAGTCCTGTAGAAGCTGTATTTTACATCCGATCGTTTTGAAATTTAGAATGGTAGAGTTTCTTGATCCATGAACCAACATTGCCGAATTTGAAGAAAATCGGTTAAGGTTTAGCTATAGCTCCCATATATATGTTTCGTCCGATTTTGCTCTTTAGTCCTGAAGAAGCTGTATTTTACATGCAATCATTTTGAAATTTAGAATGGTAGAGTTTCTTGATCCATGAACCAACACTACCGAATTTGAAGAAAATCGGTTAAGATTTAGCTATAGCTCGCATATATATGTTTCGTCCGATTTGGCCCTAAAGATTTAGCTATAGCTCCCATATATATGTTTTGTCCGATTTGGCCCATTAGTCCTATAAAATCTGTATTGATTTCTTTCAGTTTAAATGTAGTTTTTTAATTGCAAATTATAATTTTGGATTCTAATTGATGTTTTTCGAATTACACTTGAAAATAGTGCAGTATAGTATACATAAAACGAGGGATTCATGTTGTCTTAAATTAAACAATAGAAAATATTATGTCGAATCCAAGCAAAATCTGTTTTTATACCCTACACCACACTGTGGTACAGGGTATTATAACTTTGTGCATTTGTTTGTAACACCCAAAAGGAGAAGAAATAGACCCATCGTTTATTATACCGATCGACTTAGAATCACTTTCTGAGTCGATTTAGCTATGTCCGTCTGTCCGTCTGTCTGTCTGTCTGTCTGTCTGTCCGTCTGTCTGTGCATGTATTCTTGTAATCAAAGTACAGGTCGCAATTATGGTCCGATCTCGACGAAACTTTACACATATCTTATTTTTGGCCCAAGGACGATCCCTATTGAATTTGGTTAAAATCGGTTCAGATTTAGATATATCCCCCATATATATGTTAGCCCCGATTTGACATGTAAGCGCTGTAAAAACTTTATTTTATACCCGATCAGTATGAAATTCGGCAGGAAAAGGTTTCTTATTACATGAATGAACTCTGTTAAATTTGGAAGAAATCGGTTCAGATTTAGATATAGCCCCCATATATACATTACCCCCGATTTGACATATAAGCGCTGTAAAAATGTTATTTTATATCCGATCAGTGCGAAATTCGGCAAAGAGAGGTTTCTTATTACATGAAGGAATACTGCTAAATTCGGAGACAATCGGTTCAGATTCAGATATAGCCCCCATATATATGTTACCCCCGATTTGACATGTAAGCGCTGTAAAAACTGTATTTTATATCCGATCAGTGCAAAATTTGGCAGAAAGAGGTTTCTTATTACATAAAGGAATACTGCTAAATTTGGAGAAAATCGGTTCAGATTTAGATATAGCCCCCATATATACGTTACCCCCGATTTGACTTGTAAGCGCTGTAAAAATTTTATTTTATATCCGATCAGTATGAAATTCTGCAGAAAGAGGTTTCTTATTATATGAATGAACACTGTTAAATTTGGAAGAAATCGGTTCAGATTTAGATATAGCCCCCATATATACGTTCCCCCGATTTGACATGTATGCGCTGTAAAAACTGTATTTTATATACGATCAGTATGAAATTCGGCAGGAAGAGGTTTCCTATTATTTGAATAAACACTGTTAAATTTGGAAGAAATCGGTTCAGATTTAGATATAGCCCCCATATATACGTTACTCCCGATATGACCAAATTATTATGGCAATGACCCTTATCGCATTGTTAGGGAGGTGTAGGGTATTATATAGTCGGCCCCGCCCGACTTTCTGCCTTTCCTTACTGGTTTTTAAATTAATTAGTAGATTTTCTGCCGTTACAGCCTTTTTAAATGAAAACAATTTTATTTTGTAGTAAAGATTAAAACATCCAAATTCATCCATACATTCTGCTCAGTATCGTTTTTGCTGCCAGACAAATCTGCTGGTACAGCAGATTTTTTTTTAACAAAAAACCAATTAACCCATTATTTCAATATTAATTCCGAAGAATATTTGATTTTAGAACTCCCCTAATGTTTATGATAAATAATAAATATAATCCGTGATGGAAATGTAGATAGAAGATATTTGCAAACATTACACCCGTATTCTGACTTAGGTATTTAGTAAATCTTGATAATTATTTAGTTAGTTAAAGTAAAAAAAAGATACTTGTATTTTGGTGATTGGGTTAATATTTTATTGGAATAGATTCCGAATCTCTATTTTATGCATAGTTAAGATCTACTTCATTCCGACAGTAAATAATGAAAGTATTGTACGTATATTGTCCTTTGAGGTTTACTGATTAATTGTTTAGTCAAGGAACATCATTAAAAAAAACACCGCTACAGACAGTATATGCAATTGTAGGTGACAAATGTTTATTTAAGTAAATTAATTCGATCCAATGAAGAATCTCTCTCGAATACCATTCCAATGCAATTATAAAACATATATATATATTTGTATTAGAAACGATACTCATTTAAGCGAAACGAAATATTATTTAGACAAGATTTGTTTTGTAATCCTAAATCACTTGATTAACCAATTAATCACTTGGACCTTCTAGCTTCTATGCACTTGTACTTAAGAAATGTATTTTAATTTTACACTGGTTTTTTAAAAGATTTTTTATAATTATTATTTTTTTTTAATTTCAAATAAAATTTTAATTTGAATCCCATTAATTTGTGTTGTTTTTTTTATTTATTTTTTTCTTTTTTCCTTTCGCTTGATTTAATGAGATCGTTTCTACATATCGTCGGCCTATTGCTATTTTCTTCCATATGCCATTTTGTATGATCAGAAAAAAACGCAATTTATTGCTTGAGTAAAGACGGGACTGGAGAGTAACACACTTTGATTCTCATGCATTTCGATTGCCTCTACATTCAAAAATAAGCTAGTTGTAACAATTTTTGTGCATGGCATTTTGGCCATATCCACTTTTGTTTTAATATTTTTTCGTATTGTGTTGTTGTTATTTATTGTTGATCTGTGCTTTTGTTATTCAGTCAGAATTTATTTGGTTCCAGACCATATGTTTCAGTTACTTTTTTGTCTATTGCAAAAAAGTAATAGAAACAAACACAAAAATTGGTAGAGAGTTTTAATTGCTTGGTAGAATTGACTGCAGTTTCGGTAGACACCACTCTATCATCTTCAGAATTCAAAAGGAATAATGTATGTCTTTAACTTAAATCAGCTGAAATACTTATGGAAGCAGTAAATTGAATTTAACAAGAACTTCTAACCAAACCCGTATTTTGCCGAACTAAGTAAACTTACTAAAACTCTCATAGTAATACATTTTTGTTTTTTTTTTCGTATTTGTATTACACGGACCACAAAGAGGGTCGGTATGGAAGGAGAGTAATTTACATATTGTTATCGAAAAATCATAAAATAGAAAATATCAAAATTATTTCCCGTAAATCTGAGTTCAATCGATTTACCATGCCAATACTTCGAAAACTAGACGAGATAGGAATATTGCAGATTCTGAAAGAGCATGCTTGAAACCCATATTATCAACTCCTAACTCAAGAAGAACCAAAATGGCGTATGGAACAAAATAGCGTTAAGCCGACGATATAATCTTTAGAGGTTTAAAGTTTGTAGTAATTTTCGATTTGACTGTGACTACTATCACTGAAAACTCCAAAAACAAGTCTGAACCAAAGACGTCAAGTATTTTAATGACTGAACTTTTCACTGTTAAGAAAGAATCGCAGAAAATTATTTAATTCAATTTTGAAAAGCCAGCATCCTAACGAAGAGAACATGCTTACTTGGAAAATATCTATGGATTAATTTAGAAATGATGACCCTTTTGGTAGAAGTAAGATTTTTTTGACTACGTTAGTATCAGTTCTGACGGGACACTGCTTGATCGGCGAACACCAAAAGATTGGGTATTGACTCTAATGACTTCTGCAGAAGCTGTGGAGATGAGGAAGAAGTGGAGAGCATTGAGCACTTGCTATGCGACTGTCCCGCTCAGAGTAAACGACGACCGGACATACTGGGGTCGGCCTTTCTAGGCAGCCTAACAGATCTTTCCAGTACCGATATTCGTACTATCGACAAATTTGTATATCAAACAGGTTGGTTTCGATGAGGGGCATTTCAGCCCGTGGTAACACTAGGGACCTAAACTGGTCTATGTGAGCTTGTATACAAAATACGGCTGCCACCCTAACCTAAACCTAAGTTAATTTTAACAAAATCATGTTTTTATACCCTCACTGTTGTGGAGGAGGGTATATATTATTTGCCAAAAGTGTAACAGATCAAGGAAGTGACCTAAGACATATTTGGTGGAAATCCGTTTTAGGGCCATTTTTATTGACTTGAGCAATGTCCGTCCGTCCGTCTGTCTGGCTGGTGCCTACGATAACTTTCAAATGTAACCGATTGACTTCAAATTTGGTATGTGTTAATATTTTTTTCTATCTCAGCCTAAGTTCGAATATTGGTCCACTCCTTCTAGAACCTACCTCACAAATGTTTAAAGTTGTATGAAATATTGATTCTTTACCATTTCACACATTGTATTAGTTACTTTGTCGATAACACCTTGAGAAAAATTGACGAAGTTTTTACTCACCTCTTGGTACCTTCCATACAAAGGGACCATTTTGCACAAAATGTTAACGGCTTGTAACATTAAGTCCAGTCCATACAAACATTTAAAATTTTGTGCGTGAAATTCTTTAATAGTACCTAGAGTCCAGAGAAAAATGGGCATTATTGGCACACCACATTTGTTACGACCCACACAAAATGAAATATTTTTCACCAAAAGTTGACAATTTTTAACGTTAATTCCAGTGCATACTTTAAAATTATTGAATGCAATTTAAATTGATAATAAACGAGTCACCCCCAATTTCACAACCTCCGGTTAGAGCGAACTCACAGTTAAAAAATAAAAATTTCATACAATTTGACAGCTATAACTGTAGGTTAGCTCTAACTGTAGGATAAACGGAGATTGTGGAATCGGCCGTAAGAAAGTTTCAGTCGGGTAAACCGACTAATGAATCCCCTCACCTTGAGTCCCAAAAAAATATTAGTTAATTTATTTATTTTTATACCCTACACCACACTGTGGTACAGGGTATTATAACTTTGTGCATTTGTTTGTAACACCCAAAAGGATAAGAAATAGACCCATCGTTTATTATACCGATCGACTTAGAATCACTTTCTGAGTTGATTTAGCTATGTCCGTCTGTCTGTCCGTCTGTCTGTGCATGTATTCTTGTAATCAAAGTACAGGTCGCAATTATGGTCCGATCGCGACGAGACTTTACACATATCTTTTTTTGGCCCAAGGACGATCCCTATTGAATTTGGTTAAAATCGGTTCAGATTTAGATATAGCCCCCATATATATGTTACCCCAGATTTGACATGTAAGCGCTGTAAACACTTTATTTTATATCCGATCAGTCTGAAATTCGGCAGAAAGACGTTTCTTATTATATGAATGAACACTGTTAAATTTGGAAGAAATCGGTTCAGATTTAGATATAGCCCCCATATATAAGTTACCCCCGATTTGACATGTAAGCGCTGTAAAAACTGTATTTTTTATCCAATCAGTATGAAATTCGGCAGAAAGGGGTTTCCTATTATTTGAATGAACACTGTTAAATTTGGAAGAAATCGGTTCAGATTTAGATATAGCCCCCATATAAACGTTCTCCCCGATTTGACATGTAAGCGCTGTAAAAATGTTATTTTATGTTCGATCAGTGCGAACTTCGGCAAAAAGAGGTTTCCTTCTACATGAAGAAATACTGCCAAATTCGGAGAAAATCGGTTCAGATTTAGATATAGCCCCCATATATATATATAGCCCCCATATGTTACCCCCGATTTGACATGTAAGCGCAGTAGAGACTGTATTTTATATCCGATCAGTACGAAATTCGACAGAAATATGTCTTTTTACATGAATGAGTATTCAGGGAAAATCGGTTCAGATTTATATATAACATCGGTATATATGTTCCTCCTGATTTGGTATCAAAGCGCTATAGAAGTTGTACTTTACTTCCGATTATTAAAATTTTCCAGAAATATGTTTCTCAATTTAGGAACGAATATTGCTTAATTTAGCGATTATCGGTTCAGAATTAGATAATATGTTCCTACCCATTTACCAATTATTCAAAATTATTATCGCAATGACCCTTATCGCATTGTTAGGGAGGTGTAGGGTATTATATAGTCGGCCCCGCCCGACCTTCTGCCTTTCCTTACTGGTTTTGTTTTAATTAAGTTATTATCTATTTAAATTGAATTTAATAACTTTAAAGTATGTACTGATGTTAAAGTAAAAGCTACAAAAATTTCCATTTCTTTGGGAGATACCAAAAGGGGCGTGCCAATAATGCCCATTTTTCTCTGGACTCTTTGTACTATAAAAGCATTACACTGTACAAAATGTCAAGTATTTATATGCACTGGTATCAAAGTTATAACTTATTAACTTTTGGTGTAAAAAGGTTTATTTGTGTGGGAGGTACCAAAAGGGGCGTGCCAATAACTCTCATTTTTCTCTGGACTCTAGGTACTATAAAAGCATTACACTGTACAAAATTTCAACTATTTGTATGTACTGGTAACTTTTGGTACAAAATGGTCCATTTGTGTGGAAGGTACCAAAAGGAGCGTGGCTATAATACCCATTCTTTACTGTATTGTAGGCACAATCTAACCATTACACTGTACAAAATTTCGAGTCTTTGTATGCACTGGTAATAAAGTTATAAGCTATTAACTTTAGGTTCAAAATTGTTCAGTTGTGTGCAGGTATCAAACGGGGCGTGGCAACATCGCCCATTTTTCCGAGGTAATAGTGACTAATAAACTAATACTACTCGTATGTATAGAATTTCAGAGGATTCAAATAAGTAGTATAAAAGTTATCAAATAAATAATATCTCACTAAATGTTAACCCTTTTGGGGGGGAAGTACTAGAAGGAGTGGACCAATATGACCCATCTTCGAACTTAGCCGGAGATGGAAGAAAATATTACCACATACCAAATCTGGAGTCAATCGGTTACTCCTTTCGAGAGTTATCGTGCGCAACAGCCAGCAGACAGACAGACGGACGGACATTGCGCATTCGCCTTAAAATAACCCAAAACGGATATCCGCCAAACATACTTAGGGTCATAGGTCACTCCTTCGATGTGTTACACTTTTGGTGAGGGGATAATTTCGAATATATTTTTTGGGACTGAAGGTGAGGGAATTCTTCAGTCGGTTTACCCGACTGAACTTTATTACTTGTTTTTAAACATTAATTTTCATGAAATTTGAGAGCTATGTTTGGATCATTCATAATCTTCTGATCAAGAGACGTATTTCAGCTAGCTTAGGGTCAACTGACCTCCATAGATTTGTCAGCAGGGGAACGACCCAAGGGTGTGTTCTGTTTCCTCTCTGCTATGGAGTCTCTACATGAACAATATTGCGGGTCGATTTAAAAATCGCCCATTGCTCAGTGAAAATCGTATTCTAGGGATCAAAATAAGAACCTTTGCCGAAGGAACCATACTTCTAAAACGAATTCCAATCGAGTCCAAATGTATGGAACGCCCAGGGGTTCCAGGGGGTGTGCCACTGGCATGGGCGGGTCGGGCCTCCAAAGTTAGTGGGGGTCGGTCATACATTTGGACTCGATTGGAGCACTCTAAATGGGTCAAAGTGGGATTTTTCAAAATTTGCCCCTACCCAAAAGTTCGACCCAAATTCCTTCGGCAAACTTGGTTCCTTCGGCAAAGTTTCTTATTTTGATCCCTAGAATACGATTTTCACTGAGCAATGGCGACTTTTTTTGACTCCCCACAAATCGACCCGGCCTAATACAATATTCTGCATTCTGTGTAGATGATGGGTGTCAGAGTTGTTGCCTGTGCAGATGACGTAGCAACACCTATTAGAGGGAAGTTTGGGAGTACTCTTAGAGACATCCTACAGCAGAACATCCATAATGATCTTGGTGTTAAACCGACTAAGACGGAACTAGTTCTTTTCACCAGGAGAAATAAGGTACCACCAGTTACACCTGTCTCCTTGGGGGGTACTGAAATTCCCTTTTCTGAAAGCGCAAAATACTTAGGTATTCTAACGGACAGGAAGTTGCACTTCAAACCAAACATTTTGTAAAGACCAAGGAAGGCTGTGGTAGCGCTATATACCTGTAAAAGTTCAATAGGGAAACGCTGGGGTCTGAACACGCGTATAGTTTATTAGTTGTAAACGGCAGTAGTCAGACCGGTAATGCTGTACGGCATTGTCGTCTGGTGGACAGCTCAGCAGAAATTTACCTTCTGCGCGATACTAAACAAAGTTCAGCGAATGGCTGCTATATGTATCACTGACGCGCTGAAAACGACACCAGCTGAGGCACTAAATATTATACTACATTTAATGCCGCTAGATATTAAAGCAGTGCAATATACCGCATGTAATGCGATTAGACTATGGGAACTGTCACTATGGTCAGGAAACAGCTACGGACGGAACAGCCTGACCTTCCGGGCACTTTTGATTACACTATGACTGAACCACTCTGTGACAAGAAGTATCTCACTTTTATAACTGATAGATCCGAATGAAATGAATGGTCGTGTCCTAAGACATCTGAGATTCGTTAACTTCTATACAGACGGTTCCAAACTCAATAATCAATGTGGGCTTTGGTGTATTTTCTGAAGAACTACAGCTATCACTTTCAAAAAGACTGCCTGATCACTGTAGTGTAGGTAGCAGAATGGCTGAAAATGATAATTCTGAGCAAAGTCGGTATGAATATTTTTCTCCGATTTCTCTCGGGCTGCTATCAGGAACTATATTCCTGAATTCAAAAACAGCCCTTGACCGACGCAGATCTTTTAACGTGGGTTGCCGGGCCACAGAGCCATTGTAGGGCAGATTAATTTGCAAGACTAGGAACTACCTTACACCCTCCAGGCGAACTGTCTCCATCGACCTACAAACTCTTCTTGAGATGTAGTCTACTTACGACAACTAATTATAAGTGGTCACTAGTCGGGACCTGCATATATTCCAGGTTGATGTGGTCCGGCCTAGACTCAAAACGCACCAACGCACCTCGACTCAAACGTTGTCGAGACCGGACGTCTCACTTGTCGTTATTGAACGGCATGCCGATAGATTGATTGCATAATATCTTTTGCAGAAGCTGTGGAAACGAAGAGGAATCAATAGAACATATTCTGTGTATCTGCCCCGCTCTCTCTCTAAAAAGCGGCGTGTAACCTTAGGCTCTTATTTCTTTGCGGAGTTAGCTAAATTGGCTAATGTTGGAATCTGCTAACAACTTTTTAAAGCGATCAAATTGGTTCAACGGGAGATGCTAGGGATAAAGTATGTTTTCACTTACGTCCCAGTGGTAACACAATTTGCTGTGTAGTCTAAGTGACAACCTAACCTAACCTAAGGAAAAATTTAGGTCATTCCATTGAATTTGTTGTTTTATTTATTTTTATAAAAGCTTTAAATATCTGAAAAAAAAACACTCAATAGTTCCGACATTTGTAGCCCTCATAATTGCCTTAAATTTAACAAATCATCTCCAGTTGCGGATGCCATATATGCCATGGCATTGCGGGCAGTAATCTTTATAATTGAGTTTTTTAAAAAAAAATCGGTAAGAAAAATTTATCAATTTATAAATTATCACAAAAAATGGTCCGTTATGTCCTTGTTCAAACGGTTCATACGTTAAAAAGCAATTAAAAGTTTCGTAAAAGCCAAAAATGCATTTTTTCAAATCGCCATGAAATTTTGGATTTTTTTTATAGCGTGATCGTATTTTACCATTTATTAACTTTTTATAAACATTTTAGCAAAAATTAAATTCATAGGTTAATATTAAAAATTCCGACCCAGGAGCAATTTTTATATTCTAAAAGAAATCCTATCGCTAATACAAGGTGGCGCAAAAATAACATTTCGATGTTTTTTGGCTGTAATTTAAAAAAAAAATGAAAAACTTTGATTCTTCTTGTGGATTATTTTTATTTGGTCTTTTAATTTTTTTTACATCAAGTCGAGAATATGATGTCATGAAAATGGCCGCCGCCACAGTTGATTGTCATTTGAGCCCTTTTTATGTAATTTTCCATCACTTTGGCCAAAACTTCCGGCGATAGGTCCTCACATTCTTGACGGATATTGTCTTTAAGAGCTGCAAGCATCTGACGCTTGTTGACATAAACCCGCGACTTCAAAAAGCCCCACAAAAAGAAGTCTGGTGCGGTCAAATCAGGCGATGTTGCTGGCCAGTGCAAATCGCCAAAACGGGAGATTAGGCGCCCGGGAAATGCATCCTTCAGCATATCGGTTGTGGCACGTGCAGTGTGTGCCGTTGTACCGTTCTGTTGGAACCACATGTTTTCCAATCCCAATACATCAAGTTGCGGCAAAAAGAACTCGTTGATCCGTTTGGCCCTCGTAACCGTTTGGCCCGCGACGTTTTTAAGAAAAAAGTCCGATGACTCCTCCAGCGAAAACAGCACACCATACAGTGACTTTGAGCGGGTGTAATGGCTCTTCGTGGGTTACACGCGGATTTTCAGTGCCCCAGAAGCGCAAATTTTGCTTATTTACGTACCCGCTAAGATGGAAATGGGCCTCATCACTCATCTGCGACGAAATTCACGTTGTGCCAAAGTCACCGACCGATTATTAGTCAAATACATAGTCAGCAATATTCCGCGTTCTGGAGCAGTGTAGCGTAACATTGTTTATTAACGTGTATTTCGCATGTGTTTACTACACAAATGTCAAAACAGAACTGACATTAGGGGCCAATCGCAAAATTTATAGCATTTTCTGATAGGAGGATTACTTTTGCGCCACCTGTTATATTTCGAATTCAAAATCCATTTCATTTGAAATTCAAAACATATCAATTGCAATTAAAAGATATCCATTTCAAATTCAACTGATTTTATTTGATGTGTTTTGAATGTCAAATGGAATTTTCTAAATTTTAATTGATTTACGTTGAATTTCATATGCCGATATATGCATTTCAACTGGACATTTTTTAATTTCAATTAATTTATTTTGAATTTTAATTGATTTATTTTGAATTTCATTTGAATTATTTTTAATATCAAATTGAATTTTATTTAGACAAAGTTTAGACTAGAAATTAATTTTGTAACATTTTTAGGCTTCTGGTAATTTGTTTCTACAATTTTTGGTGTTCGCATTTTTTGATATTTTCTTCAGCAGCTAGTGGCAACACTGGTTTTCCTTCATCGCTAATCTTCATGATTCCTCCTCTGGATCGTGTCTAAAGCCATCTGCAAAGAGAAAGGTTTATCCTATAGGACTATTCGATTTTCCACAGGTGGACAGATCTTAAATTGAATACGGACTGGAAAACTTTTCTGTTTAATGAAAACATTTTTGCCAAAAATAAGGGCATTTATCAACCACGCCCTTCTATGTGCCCTCGCGATATTATTAATCCTCTTATTAAATTAATTAGGCTAGATTTTTGTAAAATATTAATCAGAATAGACTTATTCGAATGGGGTTCTGTATGCATAAGTTAAGGAAATTTCATAGATTGTTTATGTACTAACAGTAACATTAGAAAATCTTAATAGAAATGTGTTTATTAACTAATTAAGATTAACAAAGAACTTTTCGCATTTTGCAGAGTGTGCCAACATTTCACCGAAGTCATCATCGGTCTTCCTCGGCGGGCAGCCGGAATGGCCAGACGACGGTACCTTCAGCCGGTTATCACCCAAATAACGTTGGTATATGTGCCACCAGTTCTGCATATCAGAATATACGTATACCGCATACGTTTATGGTCCACACCTATGGTATTCCCACAGTCTGTCAATATTGTAAGAAACTCCTCAAGGGTCTGTTCAAACAGGGTCTCCAATGCCGCGATTGCCAATATAATACCCATAAGAAATGTATGGACAAAGTGCCACAAGACTGTACGGGCGAAAGACAACTGCATCCCAATGATTTCAGTGAAGTATTTACACCCACACATACCGCCCAAAAGGAACGTGATAACTTCTTTAAGGAAGAATTTGATGACAGTGATTTTGATGATACCACATCGAGTGATTACATCAAAGCCACCGGGGGCGGTAGTGGTGTTAGTGTCGTGGGCTTGATGGCCAACAAACTGGGGCGACTGGGTACAATGGGTGGCAAGACCACGACAAATGCTCAGAATTCCCCTCCCGAACTGGTGAACGGCCTGAAGAGTAGTGACAGCGAACGTTCATCGTATCACAATGAGAATCGTAGTGCCGGTGAAGGACAATCTATCGATGGACAATCGGAACAATCCAGTTCCTCGTCATCGCCAAGTGCCAACATACCCCTAATGCGTATTGTACAATCAGTGAAACACACAAAGAAACGCGGTGGCCAAGCTTTGAAAGAGGGTTGGCTGGTCCACTACACAAACTTGGATTCGACAGTGAAGCGTTATTTCTGGCGTCTGGACTCGAAGACCATTACTTTGTTCATATCGGAACAGGGCAGCAAGTATCACAAAGAAATCCCCTTATCCGAGATACAAGCCATAGAAACGAACAATGATGTTCGATTAGATAATAACTATTGTTTTGAGGTGAAAACTTCCAGTGTCAACTATTTTGTAGGTCAAGATCCCTTGGCTGGAGTGAGAGAGGAGCAAGCGGTGCGTTTGCCGCCACCAGAAAGTGGTATCGGCAGCGACATTGGTAAAAGTTGGGAGACCACTATCAAACAGGCCTATATGCATGTAACAAATACCCGTAAGTTTCATTTCATTAAATAATTTTAAAACATTTTTAAAAGAGATATTTTAATCGTATTTTGCAGAGTGTTGTGAATCCGAAGAAAATGTTCAAGATATGGGCCAATTATATCAAATATTCCCCGATGAAGTATTGGGCTCCGGTCAATTTGGTGTTGTCTATGGTGGAGTTCATAAGAAAACCAAGCGGGAGGTGGCCATTAAGGTTATCGATAAATTGCGGTTCCCAACCAAGCAGGAAGCCCAGCTAAAGAATGAAGTTGCCATATTACAGGTAAGATTATATAACGAGCAGAATCTACTTATTATACGTTGGGTGTTATTTGATATATTGGAATATAGGCAAACTAATTCATATCCATAGAGATCACAATCGACGCTAATTACAGGAATACAAACCGTTTTATTTTTGCAAAACTAATGTTGGGCCCTACCGGCCGTTCAACTTTAGATCTTTAGTATATTTTGCCAAAAAATGACAATAAAAATTATTCATTGACAATCTTCTTCAGCAGTATGTATTTGGATTTAGGTGGATTCCTGCCGTTAGGCCTAACCCCACCGTGCTCTAAACACCCGGGTAAATATATGCGACCAACGCCTCCACGCACAATGTGCATGAGTACCACTCAATTCCGTGTTTCTGGCCACTTTTTCCCTCCTTCTTGGTTAGGAGCGGAGCCCATCTAAAATTCCTGCCATTCTAGGGTCATGGCGCCCGGTTGGTTTGCAACTCCACATCCGAGATCATTCCCTCCCAGGGATTTTGGTTTAAACCACAGCCACCACGTTGCACCCAACAGGGTCCTCACCAATAGTCAGGCCGGGACCTGCGTCCCGAGGGCTTTCCTGACTCCCGTGGTACCAGATTAAGTGCTCTGGTCAGACTGCGTAGCCGAAGATACTCCAGAAATCTTCTTCAGCAGTAAGATGCCTGATTAGTATATAATTACACATATACGAGAGTTACATCGAAATTGGAGCTGATGTGACTGTCCATTTTTATGGGAGCCTTAGTAATTTTTCGCTAGGAATATTTTTGTCGATGATACCAACTAAAAATGTCCAAGATTTCTATGACTTTTCCCATCTTATATATATTATCATTGAAAATGTTTGGGGTAGGTTAGGTTTAGGTCTAGGTTAAAAAAGGCAGCGTGTATGACAGATTCACTTTAACTATTTAATCCCTTGTGCTACCATCAATTCGATTGCTTTAGAAAGCTAAAATGTTGGCGGATTTTAACATCAGAGAAGTCTGCTAACTCCCCAAGGATACTTGCGTGTGGGGTTTGCAATCCTTGGCCAGAATCCGTTGGGATTCTGGGTCGCTCCGGTGCTGAGAACCGATTGCTGGGGGAGCAATAGAATCGAAGACCTATGCAACCGGATAAGTGCATATCTGCGCACGCTGACTGGATTCTTCCTCAGCTTAAATTTGAAAATATCCCCCGCCAAATCATAAGCTAACTCTTCACCACCTGGACAAAGCACGTTTCCTTGGAACTGTCTGTCGAACTCGATGGACAAAGAATTCCGACAGTCTTGTGGTGACCCTCGACAGCCGTTTTTGTCCTCAGCGCATGCCACCGCGATTTGCAACACAGTACGCTCGCGGGATAAGGTCCTCAAGTCGATAGTCGGTAGCACTTGGGGAATGAACAACGCAACGATACCATACTTATAATCAGCCGGTCGGTGATGGATTATGCAGCGCCAGTATGGACCCCGAGTGTGAGCAAGACACAGTGGAACAGTCTTCAATCCTGCCAGAATACAGCACTAAGTACTATAACCTGATGCCTTCAGATGTCTTCTGCGGACCATCTGCAAAAAAGGCTAAATTCCAAGCAGTGAAAGAGCACTGCGAATAACTATCTAAACAGTTCCTCGTGGGAAGTCATTAGAGAGACTAGAGACTAAAGTCCTAGCGGTGAAAGAGCACAGCGAATTAGTATCTAACCTGTTCCTCCTGGGATTTTACCGGAGGAGTCACCCAAACTTCCATCTCACAGAGTTGAAAAACATGTGAACCTATCGAGGCGAGATCTATCAACACCTTTCAGATCCTATTACAGAAGCCTTATTCGTTATAGTACTGAGAAACTTCCATCTGGATTGCGTTTCAACATCAACAAACAGCTACAGCACAAATATTGTTCTTGGTGGACGCCCACCATCCATTGTAGACGTCGAGCAGAGTTTTCCCAGAAGGACCAGAGTAGTTAAGGTCAGGTTGGTGCAACCGTTTGAACTCGTATCATTCGAGATTTGATGACACCATTCCTGGCATTGGTTCAGCATCCGGCACAGGACCTCATTATATTATCCGTCTTTGCAACTGCCCCCCTAAGCCGACGATCCTGACTTCAGTCTCATTATGGACTGACCTACAATATTTAATTTACAGCGATCGTTGCAACAACAACAACTGTGGCTTTGCAGGGTGGTTAGTGCGTTAGACTTGGATTCCGAAGGTGTTGGGTTGGATTCCCAGCCAGGGTACTGGAAAAATTTTACACCAACAATTCATGTTTTCATTATGTTGTTGTTGTTGTTGTTGTTGTAACTGGTCTTCTGTTCCCAACTGTTTTCCCCTATGCTAGAAATTATAATTAGTTATTATATGGTGTGAAAGATCTATGTGATGAGGGATGTGTGGGATAATGGTGTTGTATTATGAGGTAATGTTGGATTGTGAAAGTTGCAGGAAATTTGCCGCTTCCACCGGATTGACCCAAAGGTCAAGAGGACCCAGGTTTGTGGGTTTGCTGGGGCATGCAAATATATGTGCTGTATTGTGTGGGCTTTGTCGGCAGCTTGGGCATTGGTCTTCAGTACCCTGGATTATTCTAGCTCGATTGGAGTTTAGAATTGTGCTCCATCCAGATCTCAGTTGAGCTAAGGTGGTTCTCGTTGATCTAGGCAAAAGTCCCTCACTATCTGAGATTGCCGGAGGATGACTATGAAGTACCTTATTGAGGCCGAAACTTGCGACGGCTTGCGTTACCGCCATCGTTTGCAGCTGTTTCAGGCCTACTGCGATTGACGATCGGTTGACGTCTGATGTATAACATCTTGTCCGGGCCGTAGCGCCTAATGTGCTTCCGGATGTGCCGTGGAGGTGGATCCTGCATCACAATGTAATGGTTTGGATGACCAGGCAGATGGTAGGCCAGAAGATGTTGTCTAGCAAGCAACACTTTATGTTGCTCTACCGACACCATTTTTGTCTTCTCCAGTAGATGGTGCACACACGACATCTGGACACATCCGGTGGCAATTCTCATAGCACTGTGTTGCGTCGTCTGCAATGATTGTCATTGAGTGTCACTTACAAAAGAAGTCCAGACTGGGGTAGCATAGCTGATGGCTTTGTATGTCGCTATTAACGTCTCTTTTTCTTTGCCCCATGTGGTGACATTTAGTGCCTTTAATATTTTGGTTTTGATGTATGCGGCGTGTTTTGAGAAGGTAAGGAGATTGTCAAACACAAACCCTTATGAAAAGAGATCCTACGGTAGCCTGCCGACTTGTATAGAGAGAGCGGGGTACCTATACCGAAGGTGTTATATTGATTCATCCGTCTTTTTATCTCCACAACTTCTGCAAAAGTCATTTTGCAAGACCTTCAATCTCTTTGCGTGTCGTCCAATAAGGCAGTGACCCATCATGACAGACGAGATAAGTGAGACGTCCAGTCTCTACAACGACAGCAGGGCGTAGGTGCGTTTGGAGTTAAGACAGGGCCACATTAGCCTTGCCGTTTATGACTAGAGATCACCTGTCATTTATTGCTGTAAGGGCACCAAGAAGAGCTTGCAGGTCGCTAGAGGCATGCTCACATACTCCAGTTCCCCTGGATCGTGTAAGATAGTTCCTAAACTTGCAAGTTCATCTGATTTACAGTTCCCTGCTATGTTCCTGTGCCTCGGCGTGCATATCATGGGAATATTGCACTGTTCAGCAATCTCGTTCGGAGAGCTGCGACAGTCGAGAGCAGTTTTTCGAATTCTGTAATGCAGTTTGCAATGACTTTATAGGAGCCTTACTATTATAGGAAATATTGATACCGACTCTAGTCAGAACATTAATTTTCAGAACATTAATTTTCATTATTCTACCTCTCTAATAGCAAAGAGTTCTGCCTGGTATATACTACAGCGTCTAGCAATAGATGACTCTATTTCCATCGGCAAAAAAACCAAAGCCCACTTGGTTGTTGAGTTTGAAACCATCTGTGTGGAAGTGCAAAATTCTCCTTAGTCATTCCATTCTGATCTATGTCTGAAAGCAGTAGATGAGACATATTGCCTAAGGTCTACCGGAATTAAATTAAGTTTAACATTTAGTGCCTCAGATGGAGTCGATCTCAACGAACCCGTTATAACCACAGCAGTCATTCGCTAAACTTATCGGGCAGAAGGTGGATTTATACACAGCCGTCCATCAGTCTGACTATGCAACAAACAAACTATACGCGCGTTTAGACCCCAGCGTTTTATTTTTGTCCTCTAGAGGTACATAGCGTTTTTGGAACTTCTCAGCATTTTGGGTTTGAATTTAAACTTCCTGTCTTGTAAGATACCTAAGCATTTTGCGCTTTCAGAGGACGGAAATTCAATACTGCTACACCAGCCTGATCTTAATTTAGCCAAAAGTACTCTTGTCTGTCGTGGTAATTGCTCTTCCTCCGCCACTAATGGAGGATGATCTCCTAGCACAACATTGACTCTGTTATTATTCACGGCTTCAGCGACTGCGTCAGAGTGCATGTCAGCCAGGCCTGCCTAGTAAGCTCATTGATCTGGAGGTTTTGTCTTGTAGCGTTGGACCTCCCTCTCTACATCATGATGCTTTTTCCTGATCAGCATATGGCTGGGACGGTAGCAACCAAGCAGAAACAGCTTCGACAGCAACAAATTTTGTTGCCGCACGGGTGTGATCTTCATCTCCTCATGTAGGTGGTCCACAGAAAACAAGAAGAGGCAACTGTCACAGTTCTCAGGGCGGCATTTTGGCAGGTCTGTAAGTTCTTCCACTGCGTCTCGCTCACATTCGGTGACCACACTGGTGCTGCATAGTTTACCACAGACCGACCTATCGCTTTGTTATAGGTCAACAAGGTTTTTTTATCTGTTCCCCAAGTGCTGCCGGATAGTGACTTGAAGTCCTTATTCTTACTTCTCATGTTATTGCAGATAGCTTTGGCATGCCCGTTAGACCTGAAGAGGCTATCAAATGTGATACCAAGAACCTTAGGGTAGTTGGTGGTCGGAATTCTTGTGCCATCGACTATCACATTGAGTTGCTCCTTCACTTGCGCTGTCCATGCAGTAAACAGTGTGGTCGATTATTTGGTAGCGGATATTCTCAGGTTCCTCGCATCGAAGAAATTGGCAATCTCAGACAGATATTCAGGCTTCCACATATGTCACAGATCAAAGGGCCGGACGCCAGAATCGTACAGTCAACAGCATATGATACGAATTCAACGCCGTCAGGTGGAGGTGGAATTGCAGAAATGTAGAGGTTAAACAGTGCCGGAGATATATTCCCCCACCTTGGGGAACTCGCTGTTACATTCTACGGAGTTTGGACTTCTTGTTTCTAAATTCCACATACGACTGTCGCTCACACATGTAACTGACGGTCCAACGTTTCAAACTATTCGGGAGGACGTGTTGGCGATTTCCTCAAAAAGCGTGGCGTGGCTGACAGTATCGAAGGCCTTCGATGGGTCTAGCGCCACAAGGACGGTCCGGTCCCCGGGCTTGTTTTGGTTAAGACCGCGGCTCACATGCGTGGATATGGCGTGTAAAGCAGCAGTCGTTCTATGCTGTTTTCGGAATCAGTGCTGATGATCAGCAATTGGAAAATGTCCAATCAGGCTCGGGAGGATTAAAGAATCAAGCGTCTTTGCTACTGGCGGGAGAAGGGAGATAGGCCTGTACGATTCTCCCTTGCTCGCATCGTTGTCCGGTTTCAGTAGCGAAACCACTCTGCCCATTTTCCAGGCCTCGGTTATAATCATAGACAGATTGAGAACACTATTCAGATACTCAACTCCCGGTATGTACAACTGCTTCAACATCGGCATCGAAATTCCGTCGGTTCCAAGCGCTTTGGATGACTTAGCGCTACTGATGACATCGGCAACTTTTCCATTTGTAAATTGTGGTGGTACTTCTTCAGCTCGGAGAGCATTCATACGACGCATTACTCTTCTTTTCGCTTTGTCTCTCACGGTGTGCTCTATAAATTGCCGGTTAACATTTGGTGGCACCAAATGTGACAGCCGTGCGGTCGTCTTTCCTGCCTGGATTCGAGAATGACTTAACCGTTGCCCACAATTTACCAACACCGGAACTTAAGTTGCACTGCTTCAATTGATCTAGCCATTTATTCCGCTTATATTCGTCGACTTTCCTATTGATATCTAGATTCAGTTCCCTGAATCTAGGATCTTCAAGGTTGGAATGACGAATTTCATCACGCTCGTATGCTAGTCCCGCTGCATCTGCTGCGAAATTAGGTCGTATCTCGGGTATTCGACCAGCAGGGATAAAGCAAGCGGCTGCTGCGTTGATGATGCCTCGCAATTTCTTCTCATGAGTAGCTGCAGCTACCCGAACATCTGAGGGGATGGGTAGATCACTGAAGCTGCTGTTTGTGAATTCTCTGAACCCGTTCCAATCCGCTTTCCTTTAATTCAGGAAAGTACGATCCCAGTGAAATGACGGGCTGCCATGTGACGTCATTCATCAGACCAGGCGTCATGATGGTGATATCTGGCGAGCTACTGCATAATTCGTGTGGAGCCGTCCCCTTTCACCGTGCAGAACATAGAACAATCTATTTGCTCATCCAAAGCTGTGCCTCTTTTGGCATTAACTAGGAGATAATACCAAAGCTCGTGATGGGCATTGAAGTCTCCTAGGACCACGAGGTTATTGCCTTGCAGTAACGGACTGATGTCCGGCAAATTTCAAAAAAAAAATGTCAAAACTACCTTTTGTTAAATTTGTCATATCTTCTTAACCACTGTATGTATTTTGAAGATATTAATACCAACAATTGCCGGATTATATAATAAATATAATAAGGCTCCATTTAAAGATACTCATGGTCAGGTCATATTAGTTTGGCCGATTGATACTTTTTCGGGATATTCAAGGACATGTTGTTGATGTAGCTGCTCTTTGAAGTGGAGTCCCAGAGCTTTTCAGTGGAATTAATATCATGAAGCGGTTAAGAAGCTACGTCAATTTTAACAACTGGTAATGGTTATACGATAAAAACAACATCGCATTTTTAAAACCATATAGAACTCTTACATAGGTCACTCTTAAATTTATTTTTTTCTAAGCCGTATACCAGATTTTTTTAAACAATTGTCTAAAAGTATGTAGTTATTTTATTTTTGTGACCAGAAATCTACACAACAAAAGAGGACCAGATCGATCCATATTTTAAAATTTCATGTAAAGCAGCAATTTCTAGTGTTTAATAAAACGCTTTAATTGTATTTTATTTTTACCCACAATTATTCGTTATGTACCTCTTTCAGAACATTTCCCACTGTGGCGTCGTTAATCTTGAACGAATGTTCGAAACTCCCGAACGTATATTTGTTGTCATGGAAAAGCTCAAAGGTGATATGTTGGAAATGATACTATCACACGAACGCGGACGACTGAGTGAACGTGTGACAAAATTCCTGATAACACAGATTTTGATAGCTCTCAAACATCTCCACAGTCAAAATATTGTCCATTGTGATTTGAAGCCGGAAAATGTGCTGCTCTCCTCAGATGCTGAATTCCCGCAAGTGAAATTATGTGATTTTGGTTATGCACGCATTATAGGAGAGAAATCATTCCGGCGATCGGTGGTGGGAACTCCAGCCTATTTGGGTTAGTATTCACACTCGTATGATGATAAGGAATGAAGTTTTCTGAATTGTTGTATATATATTTTAATTATTGTTTTCCATTACAGCTCCTGAAGTCTTGCGGAATAAAGGCTACAATCGTTCCTTGGATATGTGGAGCGTGGGTGTGATTATTTATGTAAGTCTAAGCGGTACATTCCCCTTCAACGAAGAAGAAGACATTAATGATCAAATTCAAAATGCGGCATTTATGTATCCTCCCAATCCTTGGAAAGAAATATCATCGAATGGTAAGTTGAATTACAAGAGACCACAAAAGCTTTATTTAAAATAGGTTATCGGGGTTTTATTTAACTGCTTTTCAGCATTCAAATGTATTTTAAACTTTCCGTAACTTTTTAATAATTCGGCATTTGAATTAAGAGCAGGTTTAGGCAATCTTAAGGTCACATATATTTACATGGAAATTTTTGGTGAGAATATTCCGAACATTCCGAATGTTCCCTTGAACTTTGTATGTTACATTTAATTCCGCTAAACAGCGGTACAATTTTCCGACTCTGGGAATTGTCACTATGATCATGAAATGGTTACGGGCATAGTGTCAATATAGACAGAATGCCTGACCTTCCGGTGTACTCTTTGATAAGGAGTATCTCACTCTTATACCTGATAGATAAGAATGGTCGTATCCCAGGACATATGAGATTCGTTCCAAACTCAACAACTGTGTGGGCTTTGGAGTCTATTCTAGGGAACTTGAGCTATCACTTGCAAAGTACTGTCTGGAAACTGTAATGTTTACCAGTCGGAAATCTTAACTATTAAAGAGGTAACGGAATGACTGAAAATGTATGTTCTAACCAAAGTCGGTATAAATATTTTCTCTGAAAGTCAATCAGGCTGCTACCTGGAAAATATATTCCTGAATACAAAAACTGCCCTCGACCGGGCCACAGGGAGACTAGGAACTACCTTACACGCTCCAGGGAATCTGGAACATGTGGGCATGCCTCTAGCAACCTGCAAGCTTCTCTTGAGAGATAGAGCACTTACGGCAACAAATGACAGGTTGTCACTAGTCAGGAGCTGCATACATTCCAGGCTGATGTGGTCCGGCCTACAAATCACAAACGCACTGCTGTCGTTGCCCAGACGGACGTCTCACTTATCGTGTCTGTCATGACGGGTCACTGACTTATTGGACTCAACGTTCTTACTGAAAATGGGGCAAATGGGTACATGTTTTGATATTGTCCACATATAAAGGTCCCTTCCGATTAGACTTTTTGGCATTCTAGGGGTCGCATTTTTTAACACATTATGAGGAAATTTAAGATTTTGTTTTTCATATTGAATTGAAAATGGAGTATATCGGACCATGTTTTGATATTTTAAATTTATAAATTTGTATATATTTAACTGTATTTAACCTGCTACTTTTCATAGTAATAATAGTTCTCCGTGTATTTGGAGGGTATTACTTATACACTCAGCCCCGCCCAACTTTAGTCTTTCCTTACTGGTTTCATTTACAATATTGTTTCAACATCTCCTATCTTCCTTTATTTTAGCCATTGACTTGATCAACAATCTCCTGCAAGTGAAGCAACGAAAACGTTATACGGTCGACAAAAGTCTCCAACATTATTGGCTGCAGGACAAGCAAACGTATCGCGATCTA
The DNA here is from genome assembly GCA_963930755.1 of Eudasyphora cyanicolor. NCBI lineage: Eukaryota > Metazoa > Arthropoda > Insecta > Diptera > Muscidae > Eudasyphora > Eudasyphora cyanicolor. Next base: position 213,922,075 of record OZ005734.1, on the reverse strand, counting down.
CGCACTCTGGAGGGTCAAGTTGGGACGCGATATTTAACGCATGAATCTGATGATATGCGATGGGCCAGTACCGGTGACATGTGACCTGTTAATGGTCTCAGCATCGGTCCTTCACTCCAGTTAAGCGATAAAATTCCCGAATCACCTCTACCGCAGCGAAAAATGTCCCCTGCACCGGAGGAATCAAGCAGACGCCAATCATCGGTACCTCAAATTGATCTTGAGAAATGCAGCTGTCGTAATAGTCTACCCGGAAAGCCGAAAGTTGAAGCCATAGGTGATAAGGCTTTGAATTGGATGCGTTCTCATTTGTGTCGTCACGTAAAGTGATTGGCAACTATAGCTTTCTATGGCCCCACATTCCACATCAATCTCAAGTCTCTATCTATTTAAAAAAAAAACGGCTGGTTACAAAACTAGAAACAACAACGATCAATATACGAGTACTATTACGGTTTAAGCCCAGATATTCGAATCGATTTTAATTTTAATTGTATTTCTTGTTACTCTTGAATTTTGTAAATCCTCAATGTCTTTCACACACGTCTTAAATAACAAAAAAAAGGTACCTTAACATTATATTTGATTCTCTATATACATACATATAAATATACATATAAATATTTATATATACAAAATATATTTGCCTACTTTACATACAGAGATGATGACGATTATAATAATGATAATGATTAATTAAGTGTTGTACTTTTTAATGATAATTCGAAACGCTTTATAAAATATTGTGCTACAAATATTCTTTTTCGCTAAATGAACAAATTTATTAAAACAAAAACAAACAAAAAACACACACACACACCATGATGAATGCCGGTAGTATGCATCAATTCTTACCTACTTATGTAGTAAATTCTAGTTTATAAATGATAAATGACAACATCTCCACTAATGTTATAAATATTCTTTTTAAAAATAAATAAATAATAAACAATTTATTGTAACTTTACGAGGGTCATTCACGTTAATGCTCATGTCATACATATTTTCTGAATAAATGATAAACAACTATTTTAAACAAATATTATTTCGAAGTGTTTTTGCTTTTTTCATTATTAAAGACTCAAATATTGTTTAGCAAAAGTTGAGAAATTGTCACAAATCGATAGAAATGGATGGACAAATGGATAATAGCAGGTACTTCACTGATCTATAAAAAATGCACCTTTTCTTCGGGAGGTCAATACTTTTTTTGTAAAATTGTTAATTTGTAAATTCTGGGATCCTGGTATTTCAGTTTGAAAATTAAAAAAATTTGCAATTTTTTATAATTGTTAATTTTTACATTTGCCTGCTGAGAATTCTGGTATTTCATTTGGAAATTATGCAAAATTTGGATTTTTCCTTTTGTACATTTGCGATTTTGTAAAATGGTTAATTTGTAAATTTGCTTGCTGAAAATTCTGGGCCCCTGGTATTTCAGTTGAAAATGAAGCAAAATTTTGAATTTTCTTTTGAAAATACGCAATTTTGTAAAATTCTTAATTCGTAAATTTTTTGCTGAGAATTCTGGGCCCCGGTATTTTATTTGAAAATTTCACACAATTTGGATTTTGCCTTTTGAAAATTTGCAATTTTGTAAAATTTTTAGCTTTTAAATATGCTTGCTGAGAATTCTGGGTCCCTGATATTTCATTTGGAAATTATGCAAAATTTGGATTTTTCCTTTTTTATAAATTTGTGAAATTGTTAATTTGCGTGCTGAGAATTCTGGGTCCCTGGTATTTCTGTTCGAAAATTACGCAAAATTTAGAAATTGCATTTTGTAAATTTGCGATTTTTCAAAATTGTTTAAATTTGCATGCTGAGAATTCTGGGTCCCTGGTATTTCATTTGAAAATTATGCAAAATTTAAGAATTCTGGGTTCCTGGTATTTCATTTGGAAATTATGCAAAATTTGGATTTTTCCTCCTGTAAATTTGCGATTTTTCAAAATTATTAATATGTAAATTTGCATGCTGAGAATTCTGGGTACCTGGTATTTCATTTGGAAATTATGCAAAATATGGATTTTTCTTTTGTAAAAAAAATATTTTTAATTTACAAATTTGCTTACTGGGAATTCTGGGTCCCTGATATTTCATTTGGAAATTATGCAAAATTTAAGAATTCGGGGTTCCTGGTATTTCATTTGGAAATCATGCAAAATTTGGATTTTTCCTTTTGTAAATTTTCGATTTTTCAAAATTTTTAATTTGTAAATTTGCTTGCTGAGAATTCTGGGTTCCCAGTATTTCAGTTCGAAAATTACGCAAAATTTAAAAATTACATTTTGTAAATTATGCAAAATGTGGATTTTTCCTTTTGTAAATTTGCGATTTTGTATAATTGTTAATTTGTAAATTTTGCTTGCTGAGAATTCTGGGTCCCTGGTATTTCAGTTCGGAATTTAGGCAAAATTTAGAATTTGCCTTTAGATAATTTGCAATTTTGTAAAATTGTTTATTTGTAAATTTGCTTGCTGAGAATTCTTGTTCCCTTGTATTTCATTTGAAAATTATGCAAAAATTGGATTTTTCCATTTTTAAATTTGGGATTTTGTAAAATGGTTAATTTTTAAATTTGCTTCCTGAGAATTCTGGATGCCTGGTATTTCATTTGGAAATTATGCAAAATATTGATTTTTCCTTTTGTAAATTAGCGATTTATCAAAAGTGTTAATTTGTAAATTTGCTTGCTGAGAATTCTGGGTGCCTGGTATTTCATTTGGAAATTGTGCAAAATTTGGATTTTTCGTTTTGTAAATTTGCGATTTTTCAAAATGTTAATTTGTAAAGTTGCTGGCTGAGAGTTCTGGGTCCCTGGTATTTCATTTGGAAATTATGCAAAATTTCGATTTTTCATTTTGTAAATTTACGATTTTTCAAAATTGTGAATTTGTTAATTTGCGTGCTAAGAATTCTGTGTTCCTGGTATTTCACTCGGAAATTATGCAAAATTTTAATTTTTCCTTTCGTAAATTTGCGATTTTGTAAAATTGTTAATTTGTAAATTTGCTTGCTGAGAATTCTGGGCCTCTGCTATTTCAGTTCGAAATTACGCAAAAATCGGATTCTTCCTTTTATAAATCTGATATTTTGTAAAATTGTTAATGTGTAAATGTGCAAATTTTCATGCTGAGAATTCGGGGCCTCTGCTATTTCAGTTCGAAATTACTCAAAATTCGTATTCTGCTTTTGTAAATCGGCTACTTTGTAAAATTGTTAATGTGTGAATGTGCTTGATGAGAATTCTGGGCCCCTGGTATTTCAGTTTGAAAATTAAGCAAAATTTAAAATCTCCTTTTGTAAATTTGCGATTTTGTAAAATTGTTAATTTGTTAATTTTTCTTTCAGAGAATTCAGGGCCCCTGGTATTTCAGTTCGAAAATTAAGCAAATTGTTAATTTGTAGATTTGCTTACAGAATTTTTTTGCTTCGGAATTTTTCGGGATCCCGAAATTTTTCGTTATCCCGGGATTTTGGGGATAAATCGGGATTTTCGGGATTAATTGGGATTATTTTCATTCTTAATAATGTGAAATGTGCTACAAACATTTTAGTTCAGTTTTAATTTATTTTGAATAAGGATAAAAACAGCTAAAGCCTAAATTAACTTTTGTTAAAAATACTAACGTTTATTAAAATATTTCACAACATCTTGGCAATGGAATAATTTTTTGTCCTTCACTTCAGGTCGGTGTCTGAATTATTATTGACGTTATAATTTTCTATCATTAAAACACGAAAACCATATTTTTCAACTTGAGAAATCAGTTTGAGTAATTCCGTTTTTATGAGAACCAAATCGATGTGGCGATTCTAATCAGATTTTATATTAGGATTTTTTTTGTATAAATTTGAAAGAACAGAATACAATGTTCTTCGTTTTGTGGGATATAAACTCCATTTGTGGTTTTGTTTTAAGTTTACTTGTCTATAATAAAATTTGTGATGTATTTTGTAATTCTTCTCCAAATTACTAATTTTTTCACCGGATTTTGTAAATGTTTTTTGATGTTAACAATTTGCTTCATTAGTTTACATTTTCGACAGAGTGTATCTATCTTTCACTTAATATTTTATACGAGACAGCTTCATGTATTTTTACTAAAATATCCCGGTATTAATTTTAAAAAAATCCCGGGATTAGTGAGTTTTCGGGATCGCGATATCCCGTTTGACATCACTAGTTCACATCACTGTAATATGTAATTCAAGCTCTCCCTTCTTATCTGTCTTTCTTTGGTTTTTCATTGTTTTTCCTCTCTGCTCGGTACTCATTGGAGCGGACAGCATCAGTTATAGATTCTATTTAAATATTCGATCCATTGATGAGTCTCAGATTAGTTGACTTTTAATACTCGTCTGAAAGACGTCGTCAGTTTGTGGTGTCGTTTGATTCGAAATTTGTTTAAAACCCAGAACGATAAACGACAGGAACAAATACGATATTACAAAATGAAATATTCTTCGGCACTGCTGCCTGCGATCGCTGGTATTATAGCAGCGTTTTACATTAAATGCTCTGTGTCCCAGGGAAGTGAGTGTGTTGTTTTTTTACCAACAATTTTGTGTAAGCTTATCGCAATGACCAATAACCCAGCCGGTTGTAGGGGAGATACGGGAAATCACAGATTAAAAAACCCCAAGACAAGTAAATAAAAATTACACCGTCCGACAGTGCATATTGCACTTGAACTCCTAATCCTGTTGCCCCTTAAGAGGTCTACGAAGTTTCAAAATATTTAAAGAATTTTCCAAATAATGTTTTAAAATACCTATCCTTGCAACCTTCGTTATCGCTAAAAGTGTAAAATTAAAGTGGAGAATTTTGAATATTTTTATATATACAATTCCAGTATAAGAGCAACTTAAAAAATGTCTTTCAAAAATTAAATCCTTTAAAATTCTTTGAAATGATGTCGCCCACCACATCATTTCAAATGGGTCCGTCGAATATGGCTGCCCATATTCGACGGACCCATCTGGCAATGCCATAACTTTTGACAGAGATGTCAGATCGCTTAATGACATACCGCGTTTGAAGCGTCAGTCCAAGCAGATTTTTACCATGGAACAATACACGCCACGCGAGCGCTCTGAAATAGTTGAAATTTACATTCAACAGAAGAAGTCAATTGTGAAAACTCAAAAAACAAAATTATCATGTCCGATGAAGCCCATTTCACATTGAATGGGACCGTAAATAAGCAAAATTGCCGTATTTACGCCACTGAAAATCCTCAGGAGATTCAAGAATTGCCTCTTCATGACGAAAAAGTCACAGTTTGGTGCGGCGTTAGTGCGAAAACGGTCATTGGGCCGTTTTTCTTCCAACACGAAAATGGCCATGCTGTTACCATCAACCAGGAGCGTTATCGCGACATGATGACCAATTTTGTGATGCCAATTATTCGTCGAAAGCGTATGAGGCAGTTCTGGTTTCAACAAGACGGCGCTCCACCGCACACAAGTCGCATAACAATCGATTTTCTGAAGAATTTGTTTCCGGGCCGTTTGATGTCGAAAAGTGGTGATTTGGACTGGCCACCGCGTTCGCCCGATTTGACGCCGCCTGGCTTCTTCTTGTGGGGATATTTGAAGTCAAAGGTTTACGTTAACAAGCCAAGGACCGTAGAAGAGCTCAAGGACAAGATTCGTGAAGAAATAGCCGCTATTCCGGCCAAAATGTTGGCGAAAACGATGGAAGATGCTGCAAAAAGGGCACAATACGCCATCAACGCCAGAGGCGGCCATTTGAGAGATATCATATTCAAAAATTGATGTAAACAAATCTACTTGGAACAAATTAAATGATTAAGATTGCCAACCGTCAAATTTTTATTTTTTTCTTTGATTTTTTTTAAAAAAACATGGGTCCGTCGAATATGGGCAACCCTGTATTAATAACAAATTAGTGAAGAAAATAAACAAAAGGCTTGTCATTTATATGTATTTCATTCGACATACTTTGGACATTTTGTAAAGTGGTATGTTCTGTCTTTATAAAATTTAAATTTTTGACAGAATCATATGCTTAACTGAAAGTCTCAAAATGTAATAAAATTGAATCGACATTTTTTCTTATTTATTACTTACATTGATTAATATACATATGTATGTATGTATTAACTATTTTTTTATTTGCGTATTTTCCAGTTTGTGAAACTCCCAATAATGAAATAGGCGTATGTGTCCATATCATGAAATGCGAATATTTGCTGACCATTTTGAAAAACATTCAACGTAGCGACAACGAAAGACAATTCTTGCAGAAGAGCCAATGTGCTGGACAAGAGCCGGGAAAGGTTTATGCGACAGCATAATTATATAGTCATCGGAAATGCAAAAAGGCCAAGTATCGTTTTTTTTTTAAATATGTATATATGTATGTATACCAAAAAAATTTATATCGCTCAATTACTTCAAAAGTGACTGACATAAATCAAAATTTAAAATTGTTGAGGGTGCTTTACAGAAATGCGAAGAAATTTGCAAATATCCTTTAATGAATCTCAGCGAAATTTCGTTTATAAGTAAACAACCATATTTCGGATTATTCCAGCGTTCTTAAACATATTTTTTCATGTTACTTATATATTTATACGGACTCAAAGTTACGCATCTTGATAGTTTTCAATTTTGAGTTATGTCAAGGTCGGGCGGCTTCAGTTCTTGCACAAGCTGTATTTTGTATGATTTCAATTTAAGATCTCGACGTTAAGTGCGCCAAGTCGTTCCATACGTCAGACCGAGTTGCTGCGAACGGCGCCGAATCGACTCTACACGGTCTTCGTGTACACTCTCAGCTACGGCCGCTACATTTTCTTCACTGCGTGCTGGACGTGGTCTATTCGGTCGAATATTATCCAATCATGAATGCTGGGTCTCAAGATGGGTGATGGTGTTGCGAATAGTACGCTCAGTAGGCCGATTATGTTGACCATAAGTTGAGCGAAGTGCACGAAACACATTCCTCACAGAACGTTAATTATAACTTTGTGCATTTGTTTGTAAGACCCAAAAGGAGAAGAAATAGACCCATCGTTTATTATACCGATCGACTTAGAATCACTTTCTAAGTTGTTTTAGCTATGTCCGTCTGTCTGTGCATGTATTCTTGTAATCAAAGTACACGTCGCAATTATGGTCCGATCTCGACGAAACTTTACGCATATCTTTTGTTTGGCCCAAGGAAGATCCCTATTGAATTTGGTTAAAATCGGTTCAGATTTAGATATAGCCCCCATATATATGTTAGCCCCGATTTGACATGTAATCGCTGTAAAAACTTTATTTTTTATCCGATCAGTATGAAATTCGGCAGTTAGAGGGTTCTTATTATACGAATAAACACTGTTAAATTCGGAGAAAATCGGTTCGGATTTAGATATAGCCCCCATATATATGTAACCCCCGATTAGACATGTAAGCGCTGTAGAAACTGTATTTTATATCCGATCAGTGCGAAAGAGGTTTTTTATTACGTGAAGGAATACTGCCAAATTCGGAGAAAATCGGTTCAGATTTAGATATAGCCCCCATATATATGTTAGCCCCGAATTGACATGTAATCGCTGTAAAAACTTTATTTTTTATCCGATCAGTATGAAATTCGGCAGTAAGAGGGTTCTTATTATATGAATGAACACTTTTAAATTTGGAAGAAATCGGTCCAGATATAGCCTCCATATATACGTTATCCCCGATTTGACATGTAAACGCTTTAAAAATGTAATTTTATGTCCGATCAGTGCGAAATTTAGCAAAAAAAGTTTCTTTCTACATGAAGGAATACTGCCAAATCGTAGAAAATCGGTTCAGATTTAGATATAGCCCCCATATATATGTTACCCTCGATTTGACATGTAAGCGCTATAAAAACTGTATTTTATATCCGATCAGTATGAAATTCGGCAGAAAGAGGTTTCTATTACTTGAAGGAATACTGCCAAATTCGAAGAATTAATATAAGTTAACCCCGATTTGACATGTAAGCGCTGTGGAGAATGTATTTTATATCCGATCAGTACGAAATTCGACAGAAAAAGGTCTTTTTATATGAATGAGTATTCACGGAAAATCTGTTCAGATTTATATATAACCTCCATATATATGTGTCCTTCTGATTTGGTATCAAAGCGCTATAGAAGTTGTACTTTACTTCCGATCATTAAAATTTTCCACAAAGATGTTTCTCAATTTAGGAACGAATATTGCTTAATTTAGCGATTATTGGTTCAGAATTAGATAATATGTTTCTACCCATTTATCAATTATTCCAAATTATTATCGCAATAACCCATATCGCATTGTTAGGGAGTTGTAGGGTATTATATAGTCGGCTCCGCCCGACTTTCTGTCTCTCCTTACTGGTTTTCGTAATAAAGTTGAACGATTTGTAAACGTTGTTCAGGCGTAAGTCTTTCCATGATGAAATACCAAACAATACTTAACAACAATAACATGACAGCATGACACGACTCACACGTGATCTGTCAAAAAAAGGCTATTGAAAAAAGTATCTCTACTTGATCACCCGTTACATATATAAAAAACACTGGGTTGCCAGTAAAGTGCATTGTGGAGATCTAAGGTAATTGTTTAATTGTTGTGTTGAATACATCTCCCAAAAATCCATCGATTTAGAGTGTCTTCTTCATTTTTTCTTTGACATTGAACATTTTTTCCGAATCCTTCCAAAGTTGTGTCTGAATTTAATAAAATTTGTGTTTATCCAGCTAACTTTGTGGCTAAATATCTCGAAAACGCGATGTCACAGGCAGAGCTTATTTGTATTTAAAAATAACATGTAAAAGTTATTATAGTTATCGATATCTTTCGGAAATGTTTAACAAATAAATATTCAGTTTTTACAATATCAATTGACAGTTTTGCCCAAAAACATTGATAAAACGAGTGATTTTTTAAGAGCTTTCGAATTTGATTAAAGAACACATAAAATCTTGATTTTAGTCATAGGACGGTCTATGTATGTATACATATAATTCAATGTTTAAAGATGAAAAACAATATTAAAAGATGAAAACACGAAAACAGTTTAAAAGCTTAAAACAACTTCCTAATATTAAGTGATTTATCTTAATTCTAAGTGTGAGTTGTCTTGTTGTTGTCATAAGAAATTAGTTATTTTTTTCTGTATATGAAAAACGAAATAATTTGTTGTTTATCTACATATTTTCTATTTCTTTATTAAAAATTTTAAATTTTTGACAGAGAAACGTCAATATATATGTACACATAGGGCCTTATTCATAGAAAGTTAAATAAAGTTAGAGGAACCTTCCATTTTAAATTATTATGAATAAGGCCCATAATATATAAACAAGTCGGTTTTTAATTGTTGATGCTGTTTGGCCCTTTTGCATTTCTCGTGACGATAGATAATCATACATATTACAAAGTTTCAATAGTATCACTTTCATTACAGGTGTGTTGTAAAGTAGAAACGGGAAGTCGTTTCTACAAACCTTCCGATCTGCTGCCCACTACAATAGAATGCGGAAAAACTTTTGACAACCGCATCTATGGTGGCAATTTGACCAGAATCAACGAATATCCATGGGTGGTTTTAATCCAGTATACTTATACAAATCGTAAGTACCCAAAAACACGTATTAATTTTATTTGAAATTAAGATAAATTGCATCCCTAATTTAGTAAGAAAACACTGAACCCAAGTTACCTTATGAATCCGATTATATTCAAATATAACTCAGCATACTACTAATGTCCGTGTATTTATGAGCAAACATGCAGATGTCATCGGCATACTCAAGATCTCCAAGATTGCCTGGTAATCCCCACGATATTCGTCTTGAGATACACGAATCATCACGGCATCAAGTAAGATGTTGAAGAGTAGTGGAGGTAGGATACATCCTTGACGCACCCCTTCCTCAACAAGTATTTGACAACTTACTTATTGCTCCTGCCGTATTCGACATGTGGCACCTTCGCATAATCCATTGCTTAGGCGGATGATTTTGCTCAGAACTTCTTTACATTTAAGTGATTTCAAGATGGCATTAGGGTTTATAGTGTCGAACGTTTTCACGAAATCTATGTAGCATGGTAGCCGAACCATTGGTTTAAGTGTATGTCCATGGACAGGAGACGTTTAAACGTCTCCTCTCTTCAACCTAACCTAATGTAGCATGGGTAGAGATGGTAATGTAGCATGGGTAAAGATGGGTACCATGGTGTGGGCCATTCAACGGATTGCTCCACTATTATGAGCAATGTGTTTACGTGGTTGACGCAGGACCGGTGCGTTCTAAGACGAGCCTGCTAGTTTCTCTGACTGGGTGGCACATAATCTGACAATCGCTTGTTGATGATATGTGCGTCTATTTTATTTACCATGCTTAGTAATCTGATTACTCTCCAGTTTTTACAATCAGACAGATTATCTTTCTTTGGTAGCAGCGTTATGGTTCCTTCTGTAAGTTCAGACAGCAATGTTTCGCTATCGCAGAAGTCCTATATGAGCGGATGCAGAAGTTCTGCTCCATAGCCTTTTATCCACTTTTTTCAACAACATGTCCAATCTAGAGTATTCTTGTTATGCTAGAGTTTACCCCGTTCTTTGTCTCCGCTCGATGGTTTACGAGATTCCAAGTGTTTTTTGAAATCCATGGCTTCTTTGCTGTGGATCTGTAGTCTAATTGATTTTCTGCAGCTTTCGTTAGGATATTTTTGATATGTGTCCATCTGCAACTATCATGTTCTTTTGATAGGAGTTCCTAATGGCGTAAGTAAAACGGCTTCTGATGACTGGATCGATCTCTTAGTATATCGGCGTTGAATTTTTTCTGAGAGCCCTTCTTAGCATTTTTAAGGCCGCGACTTTTAACCGTATGGCAGCGATTAAAAAAAAGGTGGTCGCTTGATATATCCGCACCATGTTTATCGCGCCTGTCCAAAAAAGATCCACGTCAGTTTTTGCAAATAGCGATGGTGTCAATTACCTTTTGAATTATCTTATGGGGGAAAAGCGTGCCGCCAATGGCCAGACTGTGATTAAGGCAAATACCCGAAAAGAATTCACCGTTCTCGGTCATGTATCCAGTTTCGTGGCGTCCCATTATGTTGTTGTAGCAGTATATGTGTTTGTTATCCATTAGTTGTTTTCATCCGCCTTGTATAGTTGTTTCTGCAGGATTGGTTTCCAGGCCGAGAAAGATGGCTGCTTCCACTGGTTGGGTCCAAAGAGACCTGGGAACAAGTTGAGTAGGTTTGGCAGGGCAGTTAAAGAGGTGTAGTGCGTCGGGTTGTCCCTGGTTACAGGCGGGACATATGTTCGACGTGGTGCCATCAATCCTTGCCCAGTATGAATTGAGGCGGCTACACCAGCCAGATCTTAATTGGGCCAAAAGTACTCTTGTCAGTCGTGGTAATTCCTCTTCCTCTGAGGCCACTGATGGAGGGTGGTCTCCTAGTACGACATTGACTCTGTAGTTATTAACGGCTTCAGCGACTGCGTCAGAGTGTATGTCAGCCAGACCTGCCTTGAAAGCTCTTTGGTCTAGAGGTTCTCTCTTGTAGCGTTGGACCTCGCGCTCTACATAATGAAGGTCTTTCCTGATCTGCCTGGGAGGTGGGCGCCTATCCACTAGATGGTGATAGGGATGGCTGGGACGGTAGCACCCAAGCAGATACTGCTTCGACAGCAAAAAATTGTGTCGTCGCACGGTTATGATCTTCGTCTCCTCATGTAAGTGGTCCACAGAAGACATGAGGAGCCCCTGTCGCACCCTGTCGCAGTTCTCAGGGCGGCATTTTGGCAGGTCTGTATATTCTTCCACTGCGTCTCGCTCACATTCGGTGACCACACTGGTGCTGCATAGTTTACCACAGACCGACCTATCGCTTTGTGGGAGGTCAACAAGGTTTCTTTATCTGTGCCCCAAGTGCTGCCGGCTAGCGACTTGAAGACCTTGTTCCTACTTCTCATCTTATTGCAGATAGCTGTGGCATGCGCGTTAGACCTGAAGAGGCTACCAAATGTGACACCAAGAACCTTAGGGTAGTTGGTGGTCGGAATTCTTGTGCCATCGACTATCACATTGAGTTGCTCCTTCACTTGCGCTGCCCATGCAGTAAAAAGGGTGGCCGATGATTTGGTGGCGGATATTTTTTAGTTCCTCGCAGCGAAGAAATTGGCAATCTCAGCGAAGTAGATGTTCAGCCTTCCACATATGTCATCGATTAAAGGGCCCGACGCCAGAATCGTACAGTCATCAGCATATGATACGATTTCAACGCCGTCAGGTGGGGGTGGAATTGCAGAAAGGTAGAGGTTAAACAGTGCCGGAGATGTTTTATGTTCGTCCCATTATGTACTCCATGCCAGCGTTGTTGTCGCCCAGTTGTGCATTAAAGTCAGCAAGTAGTATGACAATGTCACCACTTTTGATCTCATGAAGTATTTTGTTGAGATTGTTGTAGAACGACCCTTTTTATTTACGTTCCGCTACATCGGTTGGGGCGTAGCATTGGTTAACTGTTGTGTTCTTTGCAAGTGTTCGAAATCTGGCAGATATTATACCGTCAGTATGTGCTTTCCATTCTGTAAGCGCTGAACCAATTTGATTGATTTATGGAGAACTGGACACAGACACAGAAGGTGACATATTGATTTATCCTCCTCTTCGTCACCACAGCTTCTGCAATGTCATTATGCAACCATTAAATCTCTTTGCGTGCCGTCCCATAAGACAGTCATGACAGACACTATAACCAGTTCCCCTGGAGAGTGTAAGTTAGCTCCTAGTCTTGCAAGTTTAGATGCCTTGCAGTTCCCTGCATGTTTCTGTGGCCTGGCACCCATATCAGCGGAATATTGAACTGTTTTGTCATCTCATTAAGAGATCTGCGATAGTCGAGGTCAGGAATATAGCTTCCAGGAACATGATGGCAGCCTGACTATATACATAGAAAATATTTATACCGACTTTAGTCAGCATATTTATTTTCAGCAATTCCGCTAAGATATCTGCCTTGTAATGACTAAAAGTGATCAGGCAACTTTTATGCAAGTGATAACTCAAGTTCCTCAGAAAAGATATAGAAAAGGTATAGTAGTTAACGAATCTCCTGTCCTGGGATGCGACCATTCCATTCGGATCTATCAGGTATAAGAGTGAGATGCTTCTTGTCAAAGAGTGTCAGTTATAGTGTAATCAACAGCAATCAGGCATTCTCTACAGAATGACAAAATGTCCGTAGAATAGGTTAGGTTAGGGTGACAGTCAGACCAGTTTAGGTCCCTAGTGTTGCCAAGGGCTGAAATGCCCCTCATCGAAACCAACCTGTTTGATAAAATTTATCAATAGTACGAATATCGGTACCGGAAACAAAGTACAATCGTCGTTTACTCAAAGCGGCACAGTCGCATATCAAGTGTTCAATGCTCTCCACTTCTTCCTCATCTACGCAGCTTCTGCAGAAGTCATTGTATTCAATACCCAATCTTCTGGCTTGTTTGCCGATCAGGCAGTGTCCCGTCGGAACTGATACTAACGTAGACAATCGTTTACTCTCTAGTGCGAGGAGATATTTTGACCTTCTCCGGTCATACCTTGGCCAGATTTGTCTAGCTACCTTACAGGTGCCGATTTCTGTCATTTCCTAGCCACAGTGACAGTTCCCTGAGTATAATCGCAGTACATGCGGCCTATTGCACTGCTATAATGTCTAGCGGCATTAAGTTTAGTATAACATTTGGTGCCTCAGTTGGTGTCATTCTCAACGCCAATCGCCGAACCTTGTTTAGTATCGCGCATAAAGTGGATTTCTGCAGAGCTGTCCACCAGACGACAATGCCGTATACATCCAATAACTTATACGCGAGTTCCGACCCCAGCGTTTTCCTATTGCCCTCTTACAGGTTTATAGCTCTACCACAGCCTTATGTCCTCTTTCCAAAATTTTGGAAATTTCCTGTAAAATACCTAAGTATTTTGCCCTTTCAGAGAAGGGAATTTCAATACCCCCAAGGAGATTGGTGTAACTGGCGATACCTTATTTCTCCTGGTGAAAATAATCAGTTCGGTCTTAGTCGGGTTAATACCAGGACCATTATCGGAAGCCCATTTTGCGGTAGTATGAAGGGCCTGTTGTAGGATATCCCTAAGAGTATCCAGAAATTTCCCACTAACAGCTATTGCCACGTCATCTGCAGAGGAAACAACCACCCATTATCTCCAGAGAAGTAGTAGAAGTAGTAGTAGAGAAGATAGAACACCCCCTTGGGTCGTTCCCCTGCTGACAAATCTTTGACGGTCAGTTGACCTTAAACTAGCTGAAATGTGTCTCTTAATCAGAAGGTTATGAATGAACAAAGGTATACTGCTATCAACTCCGTTACAATAGCGGCTGGATTTATGTTATGGAAGGCCCCCTCTATATCTATGAAAGCTACCATAGTATATTCCTTAAAAGAGAGGGATCCTTCAATGAAGCTGACTTGATCATGCAGGGAGGTTTCGGTGAATTTGTCCCTGCTGTAGGCATGCTGTTGGGTGGACAGTAGCCTGCGATCAATTTTAGTCCTAAGATAACAATCTACTTAACTCCCTAGGTCTTTAAAAAGAAATGCCGATAGACTAATTGGCAGGAAATCATTAGCTCCAGTATAGGAGGCTTTCCCGCTTTTGGAAAGAAAACAACCTTTGTTTCTCTCAATTTTGTTGGTATGTCGACCTGATTGATACAATATGTGTATATCTCTTTGAGCCAGAGAAGAATATAATTTAAGAATAACATACTGAAGAAAAATAAGTACACTTATTTCGAGTACTTATTATTTTTATTTATTTAAGATAATTCGTATATTTTAAAACCCTTCTCCTTTTATACAACTCTTTGTAGCTCCCAATGTCAAACGCTTCCACTGTGGTGGCGCTCTAATTAACAAGCGCTATGTGATAACTGCGGCCCACTGTGTGACTGGTGATGGTATTCCCTCTAATTCGACCCCAACTGGTATTCGTCTTGGCGAATGGGATCGCTCCACTAATCAGGATTGTGAGCGCCTACTTAACGGCAATCTCGATTGTGCCGAACCTCATCTGGATATTCCTATTGAAGAAATTATTTCTCATGAGCAATATAATTCGAGTGATACCAATCACATGTATGATATTGCTCTGATACGTCTAAGTCGAGCGGTCGCCTATACGGATTTCGTAAGTCCTGTTTGTTTGCCCATTCAAACGCAGTTGCGTACAAAAACGTATGATGGCGTGAATATGGATGTCACTGGGTTTGGTGCTACCGACAACGGGTCAAATAGTGCTCGAAAACTTAAGGCTGGTGTCGATGTCTGGAATCTGCAAACATGCCGCCAAAAATATCGGCGCAGGAGGGTGTATCTTCAGGAGTCCCAGATGTGTGCTGGTGGCCAAGCTGGCGTTGACTCGTGCATCGGTGATTCTGGTGGTCCTTTGGTGGTCAAAGAGAAAGTCGACAATCGTGATGTTTATATGTTGGCCGGCATTGTTTCGTTTGGTCCCACGCCTTGTGGATCGCTCGGTTGGCCTGGAGTTTATACTCATGTCGGAACATATGCCGATTGGATTATGAACAATATAAAAGCATAAACATTTTGAATAAAATAAAGGCGGCCGGGAGTTGGGCCCAATGAATATGCACCCCAAATTGAAAATGTATATGTAACAGAAAATTTAAATATTATGTATTTATGAACAAATTAATTGTATTTCAAAATCAAGAATCTTTATTTGGAGCGCATACGTATGTTAATATATTACAACAAGATATGTTTGGTAACTAATTTTCACAAATGAAATATGTTTTCAAATACAAATACAAAAAAATTATTATTTAGAAAATTCCTCAAAAACATTTTATTTAAAAAAGATTTTCAAAACTTTGCTGACTTTTTCGACTTTCAGTTTCTTCGTGGATTTCGAATTATATGTTACAATTAAAAATGACATATCTGTGGTCACAAGGCATAACAGCATAACTCGAGTTATGCTCAAATTGCGTTTTTAATGCCATGATGTTCCCCATATCTAATTACATATTGTGACAAATTTTGGTGATGATAGCTTGTTTAGTTATCGAGATATACTGAAAGATTTATTAGCATATCTCGCTATATCACTACATTACACATGGAATAACAGCATATCTTACACTGTTGCTGTAAAAACTATACTTGTGTTGTTATTCCCCATTCATCTATGGACTATTGAAGAGATAAGCCATAGGAAGTCATAAAAGCATATCTGAGTTGTGGTGTTATTCCAAATTAAACTTAAACCCAAGCATACGAATAACTAAACTTATGCCGTTATTCTAAAATCTAATATCGACTGTGAACACGCATATCTCAAAATGTGCTGTTATTCCAAATTACTTTCGTTGCAACCAAGTGACATATCTGTAATTAAGTCGTTATTACAAAATAAAATTCAATTAAAGCTGGAGAATATATCTAGTTGTGCTTTTATCACAAAGACAATTCCACAACTTTTTGCGAGATATGCTGTTTTAACACCATTAAAAAACATACATTTAAAATTTTTTATTTAACATTCGTGCATATATAATACCCTGTTGGTTTATTTATATGCAATGGCTTGAAGGAATATCCTAAAATTTATTTTTCGTAAATATTTTCAAATACTAGTGTTTCACTCTGCGCCAGAATGAGGGTTATAAAACAGAAAAAAAATAATTTCACTTTTATTTAATTTAAATAATAAAATGTTTTATTTTGACGCGATTTGGCAGTGTGCCACATGCGGGTAAGTTGATAACTGAATTAAAAAATGCAACTTTGACGGCGTTGCCATGAGCTAGCGAGGTTTGAGGAGTTGTATTTAAGCACGGCTCTAAATCTGATGTAGGTGGCGATGAATTCGGCTATCAGCTGCAATCACTTAAACAACGTGCATACACAATATGGCGTCAACATCAGCAAGAATTTTTAAGATGGCCCAGGAAAAAACAAAGTCTTTCATCGACTAATATTATAAATAACGGATTTTGTGTAAAAAACAACGATAGCGAGAAATATATAAAATACACTGTTGGTAAGTTTGTGTAATTTTTTATTCAAATTGCAAAATTATCCAAATTATGTACTGATTTGGGGTAAATTTATTAAGATTATAAATCAAGCAAATATTTAATTTAATGTATAATCAGATTTACTCCTGAGCAATATAATTTCAAAACTTCTACAAGTAGATACATGTTATATTTATGTATATAATGTTATATTTATATATATAATGTTATATTTATATCATTATTTCTGTTTTAAAATAGATGGAAAGCAAAATAACTTTGAGATGAACCAGTGGCCTTCTAAATGCTTATGTAACAATAGTTCAATTCCGGCAATCGGCGATACGTTTTATGTAAACACCTTTTTTACACCATATATTGGTAACGAAACTGAATCAAGCCTCAATAGCCCTTTAAACATCTCGAATTCTACAATGTATAACGCCTTTGTCGAGGATACTCCAATGAAGACTTTATCAGAACATATAACTGAATCCGGTAATATTGATTTTGATTCGGACGATTCGATAAAAGACCCGGATTTTAATGTCTCATCTGCAGATATTTCTCACATCTCTGAATCTCCGGAAGGTAGCCCTAATAGTGCTCATAGCATTCACATCTCTGAATCTGATGTACGTGTATGTCCTGTGAGTTCACACGTCCCAGAATTTATTAATACATGCCCTCAAATTCGTCAATCAAGAAAAGAGAGAAATAAGAGCCGTAACATAGGCCGAAAAAACTGTAAAGACAAAATTGTTTTTGAGGTACAAAATATGCTTTTTAAGAAATATTGGGGTCTCGGGTCATATAACGAACTGAGAAACAGACGCAAACAAACAAGAAAAGTACAAATAATCCAAAAAACAGAAATAATACTAATTATTATTATGTAGAAGTAAATGGCGATAGAACTAATCTTTGCCAGACGTGCTTTCTCAGTTGTTTTGGAGAAACTAAAAGTTTTATCAGAAGTGTTATTTCCAAAAAAAATAATTTTCCAAATGTGGAGTTTCCTGATCGACGGGGTTCATTGCCACCAAAAAATAGATTTTGTGATGCGCAAATATCGTTAATCAAATCACATATTTTGAGCTTTCCCTCTTATGAAAGCCATTATGGTCGACGAGACTCTGAGAGAAAATATCTGAGCTCAGATCTATCTATCACTAAAATGCATGAACTATTTAATAATCAGAGCGAAACCTCAGTAAGTTTAACCAAGTATTCAGATATATTTCACACAATGAACTTAAAATTTAAACCACCGAAACTGGACACTTGCAGTAAGTGTGATATTTTTAAAGCCAAACTTGACTACACTGATCCAAGTGATGATTTGTATGTTGAAATAAAAGCAAACCAGGCTGAACATCATAAGGCAGCAGAACTTGCTTATCAATCAAAGGCAAGAGATAAAGATATTGCAAAGTCAACAAAAAATGTAAAAACATATGCCTTTGATCTACAACAATGTCTCCCAACACCATATCTAAAAACTTCTATCTGCTACTATAAGAGACAATTGTTCACATTTAATTTGACAGTACATGACAACGAAACCAACGAGCCATTCTGCTATATGTGGCATGAAGCAGCTGGTCGAAGAGGAGGAAACGAAATTTCATCGTGCTTATTCAAGCATCTTGGCTCATAACCTGATTCCGTCGACACATTAATTTTTTATAGCGACTCCTGTGCTGGACAAAATAAAAATTCGTATGTTAGCTCCATGTTTATGCTGCATCTTCAAAACAATCCGCACATCAAAACAATTGATCACAAATTTCTAGTGCCAGGACACACACACATGGAGTGTGACGTAGATCATGCAGTTATAGAGAGAAAGAAAAAGAAAACTACCCAAAAAATTCACCACCCTCGTGACTGGTACCAGTTCGTCCGATCAATGGGAACAAAAAATAAATTTCATGTAATAGAAATAAAATGTAACAACTTTTATGACTTTAGGTCTTTATCGAAAAATAAATTTGTTTGGAGAAAGTTAAATGAAAATGGAGTTCGGTTTTCGTGGTCAGACGTAAAATGGTTAAGGTACAGCAATGATCAATTTGGAAACATACAATATAAAACGTCATTAAACGATACTGATCCCTTTGAAACCCTTTGTGTATTAAAACGTGGGATACGTTCGATTGTGTCATCTGATTTAGAACCAGTTACAAATCTTCCTATTATCTCAAAAGACAAAAAGGCTGATCTTTTAAGTATTCTCGATCTAATTGATCCATGCTGTCATGAATTTTATAAAAATTTAAATGATGGCAACATTCCAAACACGGATCCAGATATAGCAGATGATGATTAAAAAGGAGCTTAATTTACATATTTCACGAATATTTATAAGAATCAAAAGTTTTCCTTAATTCATAACTATTTTATATAATTCATAACTATTTTATATATGTATATAATATAAGATAAATGAGACTGAACTCGATTTTAATTTTAAAATATATAATTAGAATTAAATGATTTAATTAGAATTAAACTTTTATTTGAAATTAAATAGAACATGAATATAACATCTATTTTAGTTTGATAATAAACATAACTTGAGTATAAAATAACTTATTAAATATTTGATTTCACTGTGAATAAGTGATGTTATATAGCATAACTGATTAATATGTTAGCTGAGCCTCTTGGAATAAAAGCATTACTCGAGTTGAGTGGTGTAAATTTTAAAATCATATTTTGGTTTAACAGCATAAGTCGAGATATGTTACAATGTATAATAAAATGTATTTTGGAACAACGACACATATCGAGTTGTGCCTCTATAACTTAATATATTTTAAAAGGAATAACAGCATAAAACAGTTTTTGGTTAATAACATTTAAAATAACAATAAAGATGAATTTTTTTTGGCATTAATTAATTTCACTTCCACGGCCTGAGAAATTGTACGCGTAAAAATCGAAATAAGTTAATAAACATGTTTGCTACATCGATTTCAACATTCAAAATGCTCTCCTGAAAAGTTACAAAAACACACTTATGCTGTTATGCCTTGTGACCACAGATATGTCGCATTAACTTTTGTTCAAAGGACCCCATTTTTAATTTCTAAATTTTCCAAGTAATCTTTTGTTTATTTATCATTATTCAAGAAAATACGATTTTAATTAAAAAGTACTATTGGGAACATAAAAAATTTCTTAAATTTGCACTTTGAGTTACTGAAAAACTTAAAACAAATAAAGACACTTTACAAACAGTTAAAATTTCTAATTAAATTACTGAAAACTTAAACTTGGCATACAATTAAGGTATCGATATAAGAATATTTTCTGAATTTTGAAATCATTGTTTCGGAAATAATAGTCCCATATAGTGATGTCAAACAGGATATGATGATTCCCGGGTATATTAATAATAATATATAAAAATATTAAGTGATAGACAGATAGATATACTCTGTCGAAAAAATGGTCCATTTTTGTGGGAGGTACCAAAAGCCGATTTTTCTTGAGGTGTTAACGACTAATAAACTAATACAATGTGTGGAATTTCAGAAGATTCAAGTACGTTTATACAGGGTGGGCCAAAAGAAGGGTGGGCCTGAAGAAACCAAGGGGTGTAAAAGTTTAATAACTTTTTCGTTTATTAATTTTTTTTCTTTTTTCTTCCAGATTATATAATATACAAAAGGCAAATTTTTTTACACTAAGTATGAGAAATAATGTCTCTTAAATGACCACCGCACTGATGGGCTCTTTTTAGAGCATTTTCCATAACACCTTTCAAAACTTGTGGCTGTAGCGTTCGAATTTCTGCAAAAATGTTTGCCTTGAGTTCAAGGATTGTCTCTGGCTTGTTCACATACACTCGCTCCTTCAAATAACCCCAAAGAAAATAGTCGGGTGCTGTCAAATCTCAATCAAAATGTCGACGATATGCTCTTTGCGTTAAAATAATTGATCTCTGGTTTAAATAATAAAATTCTATTGTTCTGGTTCTCTGTTCAATTGTGAACCTCTCCATTATAAATTCTCCAAGTGTTGTCCATATAATCTGAAAGAAAAAATAAAAAAAAAAATAATAAACGAAAAAGTTATTAAACTTTTACACCCTTGGTTTCTTTAGGCCCACCCTGTATGTTATTAAAGAATTTATAATTCACTAATTTTAAAAGCTTCAAATCGACAAAATTGTAAAATTTATAAAATTCCACTCGCCCTCTTGTTGGTCCTGCTGATCCTCTGGTTCTTGTAGAGAGTTCCCCGGGAAATGTGTGTCGAGCAGTACATTGAGCGACTGCTCGGTGTTTATGGTCCAATTACACGACGCAATAAAAAAAATTTTTTTTTGTGTCCTAGACCTAAAAATTATTTTTTTGTATAGTTTGTGGCATACTGTTATATAAAAAAAAAACAAAAATTTTTTATGGATAAATTTTTTTTAAAAAATGTTTATTTGCACTATAATTTTTCGAGCATATGCCCTTTTGGTAGAGGTAAGAGAATTTCAAAAAAAAATTTTTTTTAATTTCTGTTTAAATAGCGATTTTATGTGTTACTTATATTATGTACATTTGCTTTCAAACTTTCTTTACTGCTGTCAACAAGTAACCGCCATTCCTTTGAATTGTATGTTTGATTAAGTTCCTCGAACAATTCGGGAATGTCCTTGCAAAAGCATCTGTTATCCACAGTTGTATAAAATTGTTTGTAAGGTATATAACGGACTCTATAATATTATATGTTAACATCTGGGACCAAAATATTGTACTGTTTCATCCCAGATGCAAGTAGTTCTGCCTTATCTTTGGTCAGTCCCAAATCTCTCACTAGATCAATAGTTGAAACTGAGTTAAAAGCGATGACTTCTGACTCAAACTTGAATCGCTCAGAGTTGAGTACTCAGTAGAATTTAATGATGTTTCCGTTATTAGGCTTTCAGCTATACTTGGACACTTCCTACTCCAATCTATTAACTTAGACAAAAATAGCAGTCCGTATCGTGAATGAGTGGTTGTCTCCAAATCATTGGCATTCCAAATTGCACGTGAAGTCTAAAATTAAAACGTTTTATTCCACAAAACATTGTAATACATTAATTTTAAAGTACTTACCGCATTCTTCCACTAGTCCATCGAGTAACATTTACATGGCACGAATTACACAAAATACTAGGTGTCCACGGTTCGTTCATATTTTCAACTCGTATACCAAAATATTGCGCATATATTTCTTCTATTATTTTACTAAACGCACGTCGATTTTTTCAATTATATATTTTCCGCAGATGTAGCAGGAATTGTCGGGATCATTTACATATTGAAAAGTTCTTTGCCTTTTACTCATACTTCGAAATATAACTTTGTAATATTTTTCAGAAAATCGACTTATGTATTTATTAATAAGAAAGTTGCAGTACCTGTAGCTGACATATAGTTTGCTTCGAAAGTAGACACCCAATATTTTCAAGACTGCCACGTACTACTTTGTATTGCGAACATATAATTTTACTACCTGTATATACGACTGGGATGTCCATGCCCCTAAAAGGCGTAACTGAATGGAAACCTCATAAATAAAAAACCACAAATATTGTTGAATGACCCTCTATGTGAGCGGATCTCATCCAATATAGCTCTCACATTGTATATCATGTTTTATGGAGGATTTCGAACGGCCATAAAATCTGGTCCTCTCTATAATTTTATAATGTCTGACATCAATCCTCATAAAATAAAATGCAAGTGCAATGTATAGTATATGTCTCTCTCACATATGGCGAATTCAATATAAGCAAAAACGTCATTTAAAAACCAAAAATATGAAACAAGATTATTGTTGAATTTCCCTAACATTTACAAAATGGCTCACAACTTTTACATCTATCCATAGATTTCAAATAGACGGTGTTTTCTTGATTAGCATACTGGCTTTTTAAAAATGTGATAAAATAATTTTTTTAGAGTTTTTTTCTATTTTTTATGATTTCTTTGTTTTAAAAAAAATCATTTTTTTCTCATATTTTTGACGACTGTTACAAAACCAAGGATTCTACGTGAAAGTGATATTTGCAGCATATATAGCCCTCATAATTCCCTTTAATTTAACGCACGGCTCAATCAAGCTTATACTTGAAAGACTATGGTCCAAATACAAAATGCAACATCCATAAAAATTAGAACTTAAAAAAAAATTTTTAAAAAAAAATTACCATAAAATTTTTTTTCGTGTTTGTGACACCAAACTGCACCAGAAACTGTTATCCACATCCCTTGGACAAAATTTTTGTTGCATAGTGCAATTTAATTCCGCTTTTTTCTGAATACATGTTTTGTTTTTGTACTTTTTTCTGAATATCTACAACTTTACTTCAGACACAAAAGAGATATTCCGTGCGGTATATCGAGAAAAATATAGAAAAGGTGCTAAAAATCCACCTCGACCAAAAAAATTCGTATGGCCACTTGACTAAATGAATGATGCAGAAGTTCTTCTTTCAATGAGCCGAAAAATGCTGTACTGTGTAATGGAGACGATTATATGGAGGTGGACTGTACTAACACTGTACTGGACTGGTGACACGATGGTTGTCTGTCGATCTATGACAATCACCCATAATCTTAGTGGGGCGTCCTCATTCACCGTGCAAAACTTGAAGTTATCTGCTTGTTCTGCCAGTGCCAACTCCTCTGGTCAGTACAGAAAACAAAAGTTAATGATGGGCATTGAAATCCCCTAGTACCAGGCGATTATTAACTTCAAATAGCATATTACGCGGAGCACAACTCTTAATAGGGGATGTACACGTTAAGCATCTCTACCTCTGCAGTTCCACATTTGACTGATACTCCTATAACTGGGTTAAATCGGAACAACCCCTGAAGTGCACCGATGTTGATCTGTGGTAGATGACGTATCGGCAAAAGGAGCTGAACCAAGGTCCGGGGTTTTCTTCAATTCCGGTCTGGACCAAAAGGAAACGAAGCGGACATTTCGGGATATGCTGCTCTTTTTCTGGGATGTTTGAGACAAAATAAATACATTTTAATAATAAATTTTAATTTTGATATCGCTTTGGGGACTAAATGATATCGTTTGATATTTAAATTTATAATAAATGGACTACGCTGAAGAAAAAGTCAAATGTACAATTCTAAATCTTTATTCAATCGTTTTATATTTATTCAAAAATTGTTTAAGCTTTTATATTGTTCATAATCCAATCGGCATATGTTCCGACATGAGTATAAACTCCAGGCCAACCGGGCAATCCACAAGGCTTGGGACCGAACGAAACAATTCCGGCCAACATATAAACATCACGATTGTCGACTCTATCTTTGACCACCAAAGGACCACCAGAATCACCACTGCACGAGTCAACGCCAGCCTGGCCACCAGCACACATCTGGGACTCCTGAAGATACACCTTCTTGGGACCATATTTCTGGCGGCATGTTTGCAGATTCCAGACGTCGACACCAGCCTTAAGTTTTAGAGCACTACTAGTTCCGTCTTCGGTGGCACCGAATCCAGTGACATCCATTTTCACGCCATCATATCTTTTTGTACGCAACTGCGTTTGAGTCGGTAAACAAACGGGACTTACGAAATCCGTGTAGGCGACTTCTCGACTTAGACGTATCACAGCAATATCATACAAGTGATTGGGGTCACGTGAATTATATTGCGCATGATGGACAATTTCTTCAATGGGAACATCCACATGAGGATCGGCACAATCGAGATTGCCGTTAATAAGCTGCTCACAATCGCGATCAGTTGAACGATCCCATTCACCAAGACGAATGCCAGTTGGGGTCCAATCCGAGGGAATACCAACACCGGTCACACAATGGGCCGCAGTTATTACATAGCGTTTGTTTATGAGAGCGGCACCACAATGGAAGCCTTTGGCATTGGCAGCTACAAAGAGTAGTATAAAAGGAGAGTGGATTTAAGAAAAGAATATTTTTGCGTTTTATCTTTAATAAACAAATAATAATAATCTTTAAATTCTAGTTTCAATCTAGCTTAAAATCAAATATAATATCACTAAAATAATAGTGATATTATATTTGATATTAAGAAATTTGTCTTTAGTTGTTTATCCATAAATTTAATATGTGAATTATCCTAAATTCAATACTAAAATTTAGATAATATTTTTATTTTATTATTAAATTAAGGAAGCATTTTATCTTAAAATCAATTATTACTTCACTAAATTAAGGATAATATACTTAATTTTAAGTAAATTATCTTTAGTATTTTATTATTAAATTTTTTTTTTTTTTTTATTTTATCTTTATTTGCAATCTATTTCAACGAAACAATTATTAAATTAAGATTGAAATTTATCTTAAATTCATTTTATCAAAAGATAAGATTCTTAATTTTAAGAAAATTTTCTTCAGTTTTAATTTTAATCTTGATCTTAAATTTGCAATCTTTTATCTTAAAACTTGCAATTTATGTATAATTCAAATATAATTTCACAAAAATTGAGATATATTATCTTAATAATTGTATTCAATACATTAAACGTAAATTAGAGAAGCAACTTATTTTCAGTTTAGATTATTTCACAAAAATTGTTTTCAGTATTTTATTATTAAATTAATTAGTTATATGTATGGAGATAAAATGACCGTTTGACAAAAGTTTCAATATTCAACACCCTCCAACTCGGACAGACCTTAACCGATCTCGTTGAAATTTTGTGTCATAACTACTATCCAATAGGACTTGGTGCAAGTTTCATCCCGATCAGAAGTCATCGGTTTTAAAATGCACTCACTTGACATGAAATCCCCCATATACTTATACATATAAAATTAAGCTATAATTTAAATAAAATTTGGATAATGTATTTAATTTTAAGTAAATTGTCTTAAGTATTTTATTATCAAATGAAGGATGGACTTTATCTTGAATTCAAATATAATTTCACAAAAATGAAGAAAATTAATGTTTAGTTTAAGAAATGAATATAATTACATTAAGAATGAATTGTTGACAAATTTAATATCACTAAAATTGCGATTATATCCTTGATTTTAAGAAAATTGTCTTCAAAAATTTTTTTCTTAAACTAAACTTGTAATTTATCCTAAATGCAAACATAATTTCATTAAAATTAGGATAATGTACTTTGTTTTATGAAAATTGCCTTCAGTCTTTCACTTTTGTGTTAACGATGCAATTTATAGTTTGATTCAGGATAATACACTTAATTTAACGTAAATTGACTTATTTTTGTAACATTAAATTAAAGATACAGTTTATCTTAATTTGAAATAAATGCATTTCTTTATTAAACGTAAATTGTCTTATTTTTGTAACTTTAAATTAAAGATACAATTTATCTTAAATTAAACTTCATTTGAAATAAGTGCATTTCTTTTATCTTTTAATTAAACAAGCAATTTATCTTAAATTAAACATAACTTGAAATAAATTAATTTATTTTATCTTTTAATTAAAAAAGACATTTATCTTAAGATCAAATATAATTTTAACAAAAATGGACATAATTTAGCTAACAATAGTTTCATTAAAATATATTTTTGTATACTTACGTTTTGTATACTCGATTAAAGCCAACCATGGATATTCATCGATTCTGGTCACATTGCCACCATAGATTCGATTATCGAAAGATTTTCCACATTCTTTTGTAGTGGGCAGCAGATCGGCAGGTTTATTGAAACGACTTCCCGCCTCTATTTTACAACACACCTGTAAGAAAATTGATAGCATTGTATGTTTGTAAATAGCATGATTATTAGGGCGGGTCGATTTAAAAGTTGCCCATTGCTCAGTGAAAATCGTATTCTAGGGATCAAAATAAGAAACTTTGCCCGGGGAACCATACCTCTGAAACGAATTCTGATGTCCCCACTTTTGACCCGTAAGGAGAAATTTTGAAAAATCCCACTTTGACCCATTTAGAGGGCGCCAATCGAGTCCAAATGCATGACCGACCCCCACTAACTTTGGAGGGCCGATCCATCCATGCCAGTGGCACAGCTCCTGGAACTCACCTGGAGGGTTCCCCATACAAACATTTCAAAAAAATCACCATTTTTGGCACTTTACATGACAAAATCAGCGAAATGGCTATGATTTTTCTTTATTTTTATTTATTTATTTATAATAATATTTATTTATAATAATATCTATTTTTTCTCTTAAGAAATTTATTTAGTTAGAACATATGTAAATGAAAAAATTAATTTAAGTTAGTTATAGAAAAGAAAGTAAAAAAAATTATTGTTTGAAGTCTTTTTTTCTTTCAAGTCTGGCCAATTTCGCACGGCTCTCTAATGTCGTCGCCATAGAGGTATGGTTCCTTCGGCAAAATTTCTTATTTTGATCCCTACAATACGATTTTCACTGAGCAATGGGCGACTTTTTTGTCTCCCCACAAATCGACCCGGCCTAATTGTTAAACATAATATATCGTCACCAGAAATGCAAAGGGGACCAAAAAAATCAACATCGGGTTATTTATTTAAGTATATTCGTATCCTTACAAATTGTTAACGTTTCACTGTCCAAAATAAAAGAGACTAACAACAAATTATTTAGTTTTTCATATACAGACAAAATTACTTAATTTTAAATAATTTT
This sequence comes from Eudasyphora cyanicolor, assembly GCA_963930755.1. Classification (NCBI taxonomy): domain Eukaryota; kingdom Metazoa; phylum Arthropoda; class Insecta; order Diptera; family Muscidae; genus Eudasyphora; species Eudasyphora cyanicolor. The sequence continues at coordinate 213,894,385 of OZ005734.1, read as the reverse complement.
CTCCAAAGTCATGCTAATCTTAATGATAAGGAGAGCTCACACTTTGTATACCCTCCACCATAGGATGGGGCGTATATTCATTTTGTCACTCCGTTTGTAGCACCTCTAAATATTGATCTGAGACCCCATAGAGTATAATATACACTATGTTGTACGAGGTATGTTAAAAAAATATCGCGAATTTTTAATTTCCGCGGGCTACGTGTATTTCATTTTTGATATTATTGTAGCGTTATGTTGGTACTCATGTCCCTTACTTATGCTGACAAGGTCGGCCATTTTGAATGTTTACTTAATTTTTGACAGCTGTTGTGCTTGGATGTGTTTTAACTTGTCTTCGATTTTTATCTATTTCAGAAAATGGATCAAAATTTTTTCTGCATCAAAGTTTGTGTGAAAAACAAAATAAAGTGCGCTGACGCATTCCGAAAGTTGACTGTGGCATATGGTGAAGCTACCTTGGACCAAAGCAACGTTTATCGGTGGTACAAAATGTTCTTAGAGGGCCGAGAAAATGCGAAGGACGCACTGCGTGCCGGACGCCCGTTTTTTTGCTCACAGTTTTCTTTGATTGCAGGGGCGTGGTGCATTATGAGTTCTTGCCACAGGGTAGTACGATCAATAAAGAATATTACCTGCAAGTTATGCGCAAATTGCTCGAAGCCATCCGCCAAAAACTCCCGGATTTGTGGAAGAACAAAAACTGGCTTCTGCACCATGATAACGCCCCTGCACACAATTCGTTGCTTGTGAGCGAGTATTTGGCCAAAAACAACACAGTAATGGTGCCGCAGCCACTGTATTCCCCTGCGACTATTTTTTGTTCCCAAAACTGAAAAGGCCCATGAAAGGACGACGCTACGCCACGATTGAGGAGATAAAGATGGCATCGAAGGAGGAGCTGAACAAGATCACAAAAAATTATTATTTGAAGTGCTTCGAGGATTGGAAAAAACTTTTGGCAGAAGTGTATTATATCCTAGGGAATTACTTTGAAAAGGGCAAACTAGATATTCATGAATAAATAAATACTTTTTGAAAAAATACAAAATTCGCGATATTTTTTGAACATACCTCGTATACTCTATGGAATACATTTTATGTATTCTTAACCGTTGTAAAATTCTAAGACGATTTAGACATGTCCGTCCGTCCGTCCGTCCGTGAGTTGTAATCACGCTACAGTCCGTAATAATAGAGCTAATAGAGAAATATTTATCATAGTTGCAGGTTGTTTGGGATTGATATTGGGCCATATCGCCCAACGCACAGTGGGCTAAAATGGAAAAAAATTGACATAATTCTGCCATTTCAAAACCACTTATCGTATGGCGATGCAATTTTAGGTGTGTATACAAGAGGTGTTAGAGAGTTTAAGTTCGGAACTTGGGCCCCCTATCTCATACAGGGTGGAGCTACAGGGCACTAAAGTTGACCACCTCGGGTATACACAATTTTCATCGGCTTCTAACTTTTGAACGGAGTGTCCGGTTTTAGTGGATACTCCTAGACCAGACCTACAATAAACATTTTATAGGTTGAAGATATCTTGAAGAGTTTCCGAGATATGTGGATTTTTAATTTGAATTTTTAATTTTTTCGCCGTCTTTGCCTTGGAGTTTAGCCAATATCTCAGTCAAAAGTTTACCGATTTTGTTCGCGTGTTTTTTTATGGATTTACAATACCATGAAAAAGAGAATCGATTAGATATGTGAAGAAATAAGAAAGTTATGGCCCTACAAAGTAAATTTTTTGAAAAAATTTCATTTTTGGAGATTTAGGTCTTGTAGAAAAAGTTTGTTACACAAAGTATATCAAATTTATACTCATTTTAAAGGAGACGTTTCACAGAATCTGCTAGAGAAAATCGGAAGCCAAAATTTTAATTGGTGTGGTTGCCACCCTTCTCCGATTTGGACCTTTTTATACCATACACCACACTGTGGTACAGGGTATTATAACTTAGTGCATTTGTTTGTAACACCCAAAAGGAGAAGAAATAGACCCATCGTTTATTATACCGATCGACTTAGAATCACTTTCTGAGTTGATTTAGCTATGTCCGTCTGTCTGTCTGTCCGTCTGTCCGTCTGTCCGTCTGTCCGTCTGTGCATGTATTCTTGTAATCAAAGTACAGGTCGCAATTATGGTCCGATCTCGACGAAACTTTACACATATCTTTTTTTTGGCCCAAGGACGATCCTATTGAATTTGGTTAAAATCGGTTCAGATTTAGATATAGCCCCCATATATATGTTAGCCCCGATTTGACATGTAAGCGCTATAAAAACTTTATTTTGTATCCGATCACTATGAAATTCGGCAGAAAGAGGTCTCTTATTATATGAATGAACACTGTTAAATTTGGAAGAAATCGGTTCAGATTTAGATATAGCCCCCATTTATACGTTACCCCCGATTTGACATGTAAGCGCTGTAAAAATGTTATTTTATATCCGATCAGTGCGAAATTCGGCAAAGAGAGGTTTCTTATTACATGAAGGAATACTGCCAAATTCGGAGAAAATCGGTTCAGATTTAGATATAGCCCCCATATATATGTTACCCCCGATTTGAAATTCAATAGCTGTAGAAACTGTATTTTATATCCGATCACAGCGAAATTCGGCAGAAAGAGGTTTCTTATTACACGAAGGAATACTGCCAAATTTGGAGAAAATCGGTTCAGATTTAGATATAGCCCCAATATATATGTTACCCCCAATTTGACCCTTTAGCGCTATAGAAACCGTATTTTATATCCGATCTGTACGAAATTCGATAGAGAGAGTTTTCTTGTTACGTGAATGAACACTACCAAATTCGTAGAAAATCCGTACAGATTTAGATATAGCCCCCATATATATGTTTCACCCGATTTTACATGTAAGCGGTGTAGAAACTGTATTTTATATCCGATCAGTATGAAATTCGGCAGAAAGAGGTTTCTTATTATATGAATGAACAATGTTAAATTTGGAAGAAATCGGTTCAGATTTAGATATATCCCCCATATATACGTTACCCCCAATTTGACATATAAGCGCTGTAAAATGTTATTTTATATCCGATCAGTGCGAAATTCGGCAAAAAGAGGTTTCTTCCTACATGAAGGAATACTGCAAAATTCGGAGAAAATCGGTTCAGATTTAGATATAGCCCCCATATATATGTCACCCCCGATTTGCTATGTAAGCACGGAGACTGTATTTTATATCCGATCAGTACGAAATTCGACAGAAAGAGGTCTTTTTACGTGAATGAGTATTCAGGGAAAATCGGTTCAGATTTATATATAACCTCCATATATATGTTCCTCCTGATTTGGTTTCAAAGCGCTATAGAAGTTGTACCCTACTTCCGACCATTAAAATTTTCCAGAAAGATGTTTTCAATTTAGAAACGAATATTGCTTAATATAGCGATTATCGGTTCAGAATTAGATAATATGTTCCTACCCATTCACCAATTATTACAAATTATTATCGCAATTACCTTTTGGCATTGTTAGGGAGGTGTAGGGTATTATATAGTCGGCCCCGCCCGACTTTCTGCCTTTCCTTACTGGTTTTACATAAAT